>OX243998.1:20000000-21259203 GCA_945859715.1 Apamea sordens | reverse complement strand
CAGACGCACCGACAGAGCTCATGAAGCAGCTCATGGAGAACCTTCAGCAGCACAATAAGGCGCTGGAGGAATGCCAGCTGCATACACGAGCTCTGTCGGAGCACCTTCAACAGGCACCTCGCTTTGTAGCAGGCCAGGGACCCTCGTTCGCGGAGATGGCCGCCGTTCCGAAGCAGCACATTCAAGCACCTCTTCACTCGATGGTCGTGTCATCAGTCAATGACGCGGACACCGGTGAAGAGGTGATTGAGAAGCTAAGAACGGCGGTTGACGCGAGAAACGAGGGCACCAGGGTGGAGAGGCTGCGAAAGGCGAGGGACCAGAAGGTGGTAGTCGGCTTCAGGACCAGGGAGGAGTTGACTCGGGTGGCCGAGAGGATTAAGAAGGCCGGAAACTTAATGGTGGAAGAGGTGAAGAATAAAGATCCTCTCATCATAGCCAAGGACGTCCTCTCGTGCCACTCGGATGGGGACATCGTTGAGGCGCTGAAGCGTCAGAACAGCCACCTGATAGGGGACGTGCCTGCGGATGATCTGAGGATGGGGGTGAAGTACCGTCGCAAGACGAGGAACCCCCACACATGCCACGTCATCCTGCAGGTGTCTCCTGCTGTGTGGCAGAGGCTGACGCACGCGGGTCGAGTGCACATCGACTTGCAGCGGGTGCGTGTGCTGGACCAGTCGCCAGTGATTCAGTGCACCCGCTGCTTGCGCTACGGCCACGGCCGTAAACTGTGCACGGAGCCCGCAGACCTCTGCACACACTGTGGCGATCCCCATCTGAGGGTCGACTGCCCCTCAAGGTTGGCTGCAGAAGCCCCAAAATGTAGAAACTGCGTCTCCGCGAAGCTGAGCAACACCCAGCACAACGCCTTCGACAGCGAGTGCCCAAGTCGCGTGAAGTGGGACGCATTGGCACGACTGTCGGTGGCGTATTGCTGAGGGCCAGCCAGCGGAAACTGACTTCAGGGACTCATCCAGGGATTCCCGAACATACTCGAGAGCCCGCAAGAATTACCAGGTAATCCAAGCGAATCTGCAGAGGAAGAACCTAGCAACCCAAGAGCTCTTGATATTGGCTAGCGAGCGGAGGGTTGCGTTCGCATTGCTCCAGGAGCCGTATGTGGGTGGGGTTAAAAGGATGCGAGACTACCGGGGAGCGAGAATCTACCAGTGCGCTGAACAAGGAGGTGGAACTGTGAAGGCGGCAATAGTCGTCTTCGATCACGACCTTGACGTCACACAGTGTCCGAAACTCACCACCAACAACATCGTGGTGGTGAGGATCCGTACCAGCGCCTGGGAAATCGCAGTAGTCTCCTTCTACTTTGAACCAGACCAGCCCATACAGCCATACCTGGAGCAACTCTTGCGGATTCGCGAGGAAATAGGCCCCACTAGGATAATTATCGGCGGCGACGCCAACGCCAAGAGCACCTGGTGGGGTAGCCTGGTAACCGACACAAAGGGTGAGGACATGTCGGGAGCCCTGGAGGAAATGCGCTTGCAGATACTCAACGTCGGCAACACTCCGACCTTCGACACCGTCAGAGGTAACACCGTGTACAGCAGCTTCGTTGATGTCACAGCCTGCTCAGCGGAGCTGCTGGACTTGGTGGAGGACTGGCGGGTCGAGGAAGGCCTCACGAGCTCGGACCACAACGGTATAGTATTTAAAATCAATCTTCAAAAGGCAAAAGGAATCAAAGTAAATAGGACCACAAGACTCTACAACACTAGAAAAGCTAATTGGAGCCAATTTCGTTCGAAATTGGCCCAATTAAAAGCGGAAACAAATCTAAATTCAACTGAAATTGGCAAAATTGCAAACAAAACAGAACTTGAACAACACATAAACAAATACATTTTCCAAATTACAGAGTCTTGTGAAGTTACTCTAAATAAAATCAAAAACAACACACAAATTACTATACCGTGGTGGTCCAAAGAGCTCGCTGAGCTGAAGTCGGAGGTCAACACCCGGAGGCGTCGCATTCGATGCGCTGCACCGGTCCGGAGACAAAAAGTCGTCGATGAGTACCTGCAAGCAAAATCAAACTATGAGTCCCTTGCAAAAAAGGCGCAGACAGAAGGATGGAAGGGCTTCTGCCAAAAACAGGACAGGGAAGGAATGTGGGAGGGGATATATAGGATCATAGGACGGACCGCCAAAAGACAGGAGGACTTGCCGTTGGTAAAGGATGGAGTGCCACTGAGTGCACAGGAATCGGCTCAGCTGCTGGCCGAGACCTTCTACCCGGAAGACCTAGAAGAGGGAGAATCCGCTGACCACCGTCGGACACGTGAAGCGGCCTGTCGTGTAAACGACTGGGCGCATGATGAACAACATGACCCACCGTTTACACTTCAGGAGCTGAAAACCGCGGTGGAAAGCTTCAACCCGAAGAAGGCACCCGGGGCAGACGGTCTCACAGCCGACATCTGTGCCCAGGCTATATCCCAGGACCCAGAGACGTTCCTTGCACTGGCAAATAAATGCCTCGAGCACGGACACTTCCCTGGGGCCTGGAAGGTAGCCACAGTGGTAGTCCTCCGAAAACCCGGCAAAGAATCTTACACCACCCCCAAATCATACAGGCCGATCGGCCTCCTACCAGTCCTAGGTAAAACACTAGAGAAGCTGCTAGTAGCAAGGCTGAAGTGGCACCTTGTCCCGCGGCTTAGTACTCGCCAGTTTGGTTTCATGCCACAGAGGAGCACCGAGGACTCCCTCTACACCATGATACAACATATTAAAAGGAAGCTCAGCGAAAAGAAGCTAATCACTGTTGTATCACTGGACATAGAGGGAGCCTTCGATAGCGCATGGTGGCCGGCCATTAGGACCAGACTGGCTGAGGAAAACTGCCCGGTGAACCTGAGGAGGCTGCTAGACAGCTACTTGACTGGTAGGAGTGTCAGATTGAGATACGCTGGTGCTGAGTGTCGAAAGGACACGAACAAGGGGTGTGTGCAAGGGTCCATTGGCGGTCCGATCCTATGGAACCTAATCCTCGACCCTCTGCTAAAGGGGCTGGATGAGCGAGGCGTCCACTGCCAGGCGTTCGCCGATGATGTGGTGATGATCTTCGACGGTGAGACAGCGTTGGAAGTCCAAAGACATGCCAATGCCGCCCTCGAGTATGTTCGGGTGTGGGGCATCGGAAACAAGCTGAAGTTTGCACCGCAAAAAACTTGTGCAATGGTGATTACCAGGAAGCTGAAGTACGATGTTCCACTCCTGAGCATGGGCGGGGTAGACATTGGCATGTCTAAGGAAATTAAGGTGCTGGGGCTCACCGTCGACCACCAGCTCACTTTCAACTCCCATGTCGCTAACGTTTGCAGAAAAGCTGTGAACATCTACAAGCAGCTGGCACGTGCGGCAAAAGTGAGCTGGGGCCTTCACCCGGAGATCATCCACACAATTTACACGGCAGCAGTGGAGCCTGTGATCCTGTACGCGGCAAGCGCCTGGGCACCGGCCGCGAAGAAAATCGGAGTGCAGAAAAGCCTCAACACGGTCCAACGAGGGTTCGCGCAGAAGCTCTGCAAATCCTACCGCACCGTTTCGCTGAACGCGTCCCTGGTGCTGGCTGGGATACTCCCACTCGACCTCCGAATACAGGAAGCAGCCGCTCTGTACGAGGCGAAGAGAGGGATACCACAGCCGGCACTCGCGGGCAGGGAGGTAGAGCGGGTGGTGGCATTTGCAGAGACTCCGCACCCGGCGAAACATATGGCCATGGAGTTCGTGTGCCTGGAAGACCGGACGCTCGTGGACACCCACAATACCCAAGCAGTCAGGGTGTTCACAGACGGCAGCAAGATGGCGGGCAAGGTCGGAGCAGCGCTGTCACTTTGGGACGGCGATGCCGAGATCAAGTCCGTCAAACTTAGCTTGCCGTCCTACTGCACGGTCTACCAGGCTGAACTTCTGGCCATATGCGTAGCCACGCGCGAAATCCTCAAGAGCAAAGAGGGAACCCTTCGGTATCTACAGTGACTCAAAGGCCGCACTGCAGACAGTCACAAACCAAGGTTCCCTCCACGCCCTGGCCGTGGAGGCGAGAGCGAACGTTGCCGCAGCTTTATCCCAGAGCAAAGATGTGTCCTTGTTCTGGGTAAAGGCTCACGCAGGGCTGGAAGGCAACGAACGCGCGGACCATCTCGCGAAAGAGGCTGCACTCCGGTCCAAAAAGAGGCCGGACTATGACCGCTGCCCGGTTTCTTTCGTCAAGCGGCAGATCCGGTTGGGGTCGCTTGACGAATGGAACAGGAGGTACAGGAACGGCGAGACAGCCTCAGGCACAAAAATCTTCCTCCCAGATGCGATCGACGCCCACCGAATTGTGTTGAAACTAAAACCAGTCGGAATAGTTACACAAATCCTGACGGGTCACGGTGGATTCTCCGAATACCTGCACCGTTTCAGGTGTAAGGAGAACCCATGGTGTATCTGTGAGCCGGATAAAGTGGAGTCGATCGCACACATCTTAACGGAATGCCCAGTTTTTGAAGCGGAGAGGTACAACACTGAACAAAAACTTGACGTCAGAATCGACAGGAACAGCATACCAAGCCTAATGTCAGTAACTAAAACTAGGAAAATTCTAGTAGAATACTGCGTAACAGTTGCGACCAGGGTAATTGAGAGAAACAAAAATGTTTAAACCTCTGCTTTTCTGGATATAGAAGTTCTCAAAGAATAGATATTCAGACTAAGCACAAAAACAATAAAAATAACAAATTACATATAATAACACAAAATATACAATAATAGACATAAGCCCGAAAAAGGTCCCTGACTACGTCAGGGGGACATGAGCAAGGGCAGGAGTGGGTTTTAGCCGGTAAGAGTCCGGCACTGCCCAGACTGGCTCACTAGTGAGGCAGTCTGGGCGTCCATGAGGATTTCCCACTCCTGCCAAAACAAAAAAAAAAAAAAAAAAAAAAAAAAAAAAAAACCTAACCTAACCTAACCTAACCTAACCTAACCTAACCTAACCTAACCTAACCTAACCTAACCTAACCTAACCTAACCTAACCTAACCTAACCTAACCTAACCTAACCATTATTAGCCACACATTTTCGGCATCCAGTTTGGTGTCGAGTACGTGCTCTGCCACAAGTCTCTCCTGGTCGAACACAGGACAGCTGAGCAATACATGTGGCACCGTCTCAGCAGTTTCAGGATCGCAGATGCACGATGGGTTCTCCTTGCACTTGAAGCGATTCAAGTATTCCGAGAACCCACCGTGCCCCGTCATGATCTGAGTGGTAACGCTGCTAATTTTCATCTTCCTGACTATCCTGTACGCTGTAGGATTGGTAGAAATTTGGAGTGGATTGGTAGAAATTTGGAGTGGATTGGTAGAAATTTGGAGTGGATTGGTAGAAATTTGGAGTAGATTGGTAGAAATTTGGATAGGATTTGTAGAAATTTAGATAAGATTGGTAGAAATTTGGATAGGATTGGTAGAAATTTGGAGTGGATTGGTAGAAATTTGGAGTGGATAGGTAGAAATTTGGATAGGATTGGTAGAAATTTGGATTAGATTGGTAGAAATTTGGATAGGATTTGTAGAAATTTGGATAGGATTGGTAGAAATTTGGAGTGGATTGGTAGAAATTTGGAGTGGATTGGTAGAAATTTGGAGTGGATTGGTAGAAATTTGGAGTGGATTGGTAGAAATTTGGAGTAGATTGGTAGAAATTTGGATAGGATTTGTAGAAATTTGGATAAGATTGGTAGAAATTTGGATAGGATTGGTAGAAATTTGGAGTGGATTGGTAGAAATTTGGAGTGGATAGGTAGAAATTTGGATAGGATTGGTAGAAATTGGGATTAGATTGGTAGAAATTCGGATAGGATTTGTAGAAATTTGGATTAGATTGGTAGAAATTTGGATTAGATTGGTAGAAATTTGGAGTGGATTGATAGAAATTTGGATAGGATTGGTAGAAATTTGGAGTGGATTGGAAGAAATTTGGTGTGGATTTGTAGAAATTTGAATAAGATTGGTAGAAATTTGGATAGGATTGGTAGAAATTTGGATAGGATTGGTAGAAATTTGGATTAGATTGGTAGAAATTTGGATAGGATTTGTAGAAAGTTGGAGTGGATTGGTAGAAATTTGGATAGGATTGGTAGAAATTTGGATTAGATTAGTAGAAATTTGGATAGAAATTTGGATAGGATTGGTAGAAATTTGGATAGAAATTTGGATAGGATTGGTAGAAAATTGGAGTGGATTTGTAGAAATTTGGAGTGGATTGGTAGAAATTTGGTAAGGATTGGTAGAAATTGGGAGTGGATTGGTGAAAATTTGGATAGAATTGGTAGAAATTTGGATTAGATTGGTAGAAATTTGGATAGGATTTGTAGAAATTTGGATAAGATTGGCAGAAATTTGGATGGGATTGGTAGAAATTTGGAGTGGATTTGTAGAAATTTGGAGTGGATTGGTAGAAATTTGGTAAGGATTGGTAGAAATTTGGATAAGATTGGTAGAAATTTGGATAGGATTGGTAGAAATTTGGATAGGATTTGTAGAAATTTGGATAAGATTGGTAGAAATTTGGATAGGATTGGTAGAAATTTGGATGAATCTCATCCAAATTTCTACCAATCCTATCCAAATTTTGATTGAATTTTAGATCTATTGAAATGTGGATAAGATTGGTAGAAATTTGGATAGGATTGGTAGAAATTGGGATTAGATTGGTAGAAATTCGGGTAGGATTTGTAGAAATTTGGATTAGATTGGTAGAAATTTGGATTAGATTGGTAGAAATTTGGAGTGGATTGATAGAAATTTGGATAGGATTGGTAGAAATTTGGAGTGGATTGGAAGAAATTTGGATAGGATTTGTAGAAAGTTGGATAGGATTGGTAGAAAGTTGGATAGGATTGGTAGAAATTTGGAGTGGATTGGAAGAAATTTGGTGTGGATTTGTAGAAATTTGAATAAGATTGGTAGAAATTTGGAGTAGATTGGTAGAAATTTGGAGTGGATTGGTAGAAATTTGGTAAGGATTGGTAGAAATTGGGAGTGGATTGGTGAAAATTTGGATAGAATTGGTAGAAATTTGGATTAGATTGGTAGAAATTTGGATAGGATTTGTAGAAATTTGGATAAGATTGGCAGAAATTTGGATGGGATTGGTAGAAATTTGGAGTGGATTTGTAGAAATTTGGATTAGATTGGTAGAAATTTGGATTAGATTGGTAGAAATTTGGAGTGGATTGATAGAAATTTGGATAGGATTGGTAGAAATTTGGAGTGGATTGGAAGAAATTTGGATGGGATTGGTAGAAATTTGGAGTGGATTTGTAGAAATTTGGAGTGGATTGGTAGAAATTTGGTAAGGATTGGTAGAAATTTGGATAAGATTGGTAGAAATTTGGATAGGATTGGTAGAAATTTGGATAGGATTTGTAGAAATTTGGATAAGATTGGTAGAAATTTGGATAGGATTGGTAGAAATTTGGATGAATCTCATCCAAATTTCTACCAATCCTATCCAAATTTTGATTGAATTTTAGATCTATTGAAATGTGGATAAGATTGGTAGAAATTTGGATAGGATTGGTAGAAATTGGGATTAGATTGGTAGAAATTCGGGTAGGATTTGTAGAAATTTGGATTAGATTGGTAGAAATTTGGATTAGATTGGTAGAAATTTGGAGTGGATTGATAGAAATTTGGATAGGATTGGTAGAAATTTGGAGTGGATTGGAAGAAATTTGGTGTGGATTTGTAGAAATTTGAATAAGATTGGTAGAAATTTGGATAGGATTGGTAGAAATTTGGATAGGATTGGTAGAAATTTGGATTAGATTGGTAGAAATTTGGATAGGATTTGTAGAAAGTTGGAGTGGATTGGTAGAAATTTGGATAGGATTGGTAGAAATTTGGATTAGATTAGTAGAAATTTGGATAGAAATTTGGATAGGATTGGTAGAAATTTGGATAAGATTGGCAGAAATTTGGATGGGATTGGTAGAAATTTGGAGTGGATTTGTAGAAATTTGGATTAGATTGGTAGAAATTTGGATTAGATTGGTAGAAATTTGGAGTGGATTGATAGAAATTTGGATAGGATTGGTAGAAATTTGGAGTGGATTGGAAGAAATTTGGTGTGGATTTGTAGAAATTTGAATAAGATTGGTAGAAATTTGGATAGGATTGGTAGAAATTTGGATAGGATTGGTAGAAATTTGGATTAGATTGGTAGAAATTTGGATAGGATTTGTAGAAAGTTGGAGTGGATTGGTAGAAATTTGGATAGGATTGGTAGAAATTTGGATTAGATTAGTAGAAATTTGGATAGAAATTTGGATAGGATTGGTAGAAAATTGGAGTAGATTGGTAGAAATTTGGAGTGGATTGGTAGAAATTTGGTAAGGATTGGTAGAAATTGGGAGTGGATTGGTGAAAATTTGGATATAATTGGTAGAAATTTGGATTAGATTGGTAGAAATTTGGATAGGATTTGTAGAAATTTGGATAAGATTGGCAGAAATTTGGATGGGATTGGTAGAAATTTGGAGTGGATTTGTAGAAATTTGGATAGGATTGGTAGAAATTTGGATGAATCTCATCCAAATTTCTACCAATCCTATCCAAATTTTGATTGAATTTTAGATCTATTGAAATGTGGATAAGATTGGTAGAAATTTGGATTAGATTGGTAGAAATTTGGATTAGATTGGTAGAAATTTGGATAGGATTTGTAGAAAGTTGGAGTGGATTGGTAGAAATTTGGATAGGATTGGTAGAAATTTGGATTAGATTGGTAGAAATTTGGATAGGATTGGTAGAAATTTGGATAGGATTGGTAGAAATTTGGAGTGGATTGGAAGAAATTTGGTGTGGATTTGTAGAAATTTGAATAAGATTGGTAGAAATTTGGATAGGATTGGTAGAAATTTGGATAGGATTGGTAGAAATTTGGATTAGATTGGTAGAAATTTGGATAGGATTTGTAGAAAGTTGGAGTGGATTGGTAGAAATTTGGATAGGATTGGTAGAAATTTGGATTAGATTAGTAGAAATTTGGATAGAAATTTGGATAGGATTGGTAGAAAATTGGAGTAGATTGGTAGAAATTTGGAGTGGATTGGTAGAAATTTGGTAAGGATTGGTAGAAATTGGGAGTGGATTGGTGAAAATTTGGATAGAATTGGTAGAAATTTGGATTAGATTGGTAGAAATTTGGATAGGATTTGTAGAAATTTGGATAAGATTGGCAGAAATTTGGATGGGATTGGTAGAAATTTGGAGTGGATTTGTAGAAATTTGGATTAGATTGGTAGAAATTTGGATTAGATTGGTAGAAATTTGGAGTGGATTGATAGAAATTTGGATAGGATTGGTAGAAATTTGGAGTGGATTGGAAGAAATTTGGTGTGGATTTGTAGAAATTTGAATAAGATTGGTAGAAATTTGGATAGGATTGGTAGAAATTTGGATAGGATTGGTAGAAATTTGGATTAGATTGGTAGAAATTTGGATAGGATTTGTAGAAAGTTGGAGTGGATTGGTAGAAATTTGGATAGGATTTGTAGAAATTTGGATTAGATTGGTAGAAATTTAGATAGGATTTGT
This sequence comes from Apamea sordens, assembly GCA_945859715.1. Taxonomy (NCBI): domain Eukaryota; kingdom Metazoa; phylum Arthropoda; class Insecta; order Lepidoptera; family Noctuidae; genus Apamea; species Apamea sordens. The sequence goes on along the minus strand of OX243998.1, from coordinate 21,249,589 downwards.
AGAAATTTGGAGTGGATTGGTAGAAATTTGGATAGGATTGGTAGAAATTTGGATGAATCTCATCCAAATTTCTACCAATCCTATCCAAATTTTGATTGAATTTTAGATCTATTGAAATTTGGATAAGTTTGGTAGAAATTTGGATAGGATTGGTAGAAATTTGGAGTGGATTGGTAGAAATTTGGATAGGCTTTGTAGAAATTTGGATTAGATTGGTAGAAATTTGGATAGGATTTGTAGAAATTTGGATAAGATTGGTAGAAATTTGGATAGGATTGGTAGAAATTTGGATAGGATTTGTAGAAATTTGGATAAGATTGGTAGAAATTTGGATAGGATTGGTAGAAATTTGGATGAATCTCTTCCAAATTTCTACCAATCCTATCCAAATTTTGATTGAATTTTAGATCTATTGAAATGTGGATAAGATTGGTAGAAATTTGGATAGGATTGGTAGAAATTGGGATTAGATTGGTAGAAATTCGGATAGGATTTGTAGAAATTTGGATTAGATTGGTAGAAATTTGGATTAGATTGGTAGAAATTTGGAGTGGATTGATAGAAATTTGGATAGGATTGGTAGAAATTTGGAGTGGATTGGAAGAAATTTGGTGTGGATTTGTAGAAATTTGAATAAGATTGGTAGAAATTTGGATAGGATTGGTAGAAATTTGGATAGGATTGGTAGAAATTTGGATTAGATTGGTAGAAATTTGGATAGGATTTGTAGAAAGTTGGAGTGGATTGGTAGAAATTTGGATAGGATTGGTAGAAATTTGGATTAGATTAGTAGAAATTTGGATAGAAATTTGGATAGGATTGGTAGAAATTTGGATAGAAATTTGGATAGGATTGGTAGAAAATTGGAGTGGATTTGTAGAAATTTGGAGTGGATTGGTAGAAATTTGGTAAGGATTGGTAGAAATTGGGAGTGGATTGGTGAAAATTTGGATAGAATTGGTAGAAATTTGGATTAGATTGGTAGAAATTTGGATAGGATTTGTAGAAATTTGGATAAGATTGGCAGAAATTTGGATGGGATTGGTAGAAATTTGGAGTGGATTTGTAGAAATTTGGAGTGGATTGGTAGAAATTTGGTAAGGATTGGTAGAAATTTGGATAAGATTGGTAGAAATTTGGATAGGATTGGTAGAAATTTGGATAGGATTTGTAGAAATTTGGATAAGATTGGTAGAAATTTGGATAGGATTGGTAGAAATTTGGATGAATCTCATCCAAATTTCTACCAATCCTATCCAAATTTTGATTGAATTTTAGATCTATTGAAATGTGGATAAGATTGGTAGAAATTTGGATAGGATTGGTAGAAATTGGGATTAGATTGGTAGAAATTCGGGTAGGATTTGTAGAAATTTGGATTAGATTGGTAGAAATTTGGATTAGATTGGTAGAAATTTGGAGTGGATTGATAGAAATTTGGATAGGATTGGTAGAAATTTGGAGTGGATTGGAAGAAATTTGGATAGGATTTGTAGAAAGTTGGATAGGATTGGTAGAAAGTTGGATAGGATTGGTAGAAATTTGGAGTGGATTGGAAGAAATTTGGTGTGGATTTGTAGAAATTTGAATAAGATTGGTAGAAATTTGGAGTAGATTGGTAGAAATTTGGAGTGGATTGGTAGAAATTTGGTAAGGATTGGTAGAAATTGGGAGTGGATTGGTGAAAATTTGGATAGAATTGGTAGAAATTTGGATTAGATTGGTAGAAATTTGGATAGGATTTGTAGAAATTTGGATAAGATTGGCAGAAATTTGGATGGGATTGGTAGAAATTTGGAGTGGATTTGTAGAAATTTGGATTAGATTGGTAGAAATTTGGATTAGATTGGTAGAAATTTGGAGTGGATTGATAGAAATTTGGATAGGATTGGTAGAAATTTGGAGTGGATTGGAAGAAATTTGGATGGGATTGGTAGAAATTTGGAGTGGATTTGTAGAAATTTGGAGTGGATTGGTAGAAATTTGGTAAGGATTGGTAGAAATTTGGATAAGATTGGTAGAAATTTGGATAGGATTGGTAGAAATTTGGATAGGATTTGTAGAAATTTGGATAAGATTGGTAGAAATTTGGATAGGATTGGTAGAAATTTGGATGAATCTCATCCAAATTTCTACCAATCCTATCCAAATTTTGATTGAATTTTAGATCTATTGAAATGTGGATAAGATTGGTAGAAATTTGGATAGGATTGGTAGAAATTGGGATTAGATTGGTAGAAATTCGGGTAGGATTTGTAGAAATTTGGATTAGATTGGTAGAAATTTGGATTAGATTGGTAGAAATTTGGAGTGGATTGATAGAAATTTGGATAGGATTGGTAGAAATTTGGAGTGGATTGGAAGAAATTTGGTGTGGATTTGTAGAAATTTGAATAAGATTGGTAGAAATTTGGATAGGATTGGTAGAAATTTGGATAGGATTGGTAGAAATTTGGATTAGATTGGTAGAAATTTGGATAGGATTTGTAGAAAGTTGGAGTGGATTGGTAGAAATTTGGATAGGATTGGTAGAAATTTGGATTAGATTAGTAGAAATTTGGATAGAAATTTGGATAGGATTGGTAGAAATTTGGATAAGATTGGCAGAAATTTGGATGGGATTGGTAGAAATTTGGAGTGGATTTGTAGAAATTTGGATTAGATTGGTAGAAATTTGGATTAGATTGGTAGAAATTTGGAGTGGATTGATAGAAATTTGGATAGGATTGGTAGAAATTTGGAGTGGATTGGAAGAAATTTGGTGTGGATTTGTAGAAATTTGAATAAGATTGGTAGAAATTTGGATAGGATTGGTAGAAATTTGGATAGGATTGGTAGAAATTTGGATTAGATTGGTAGAAATTTGGATAGGATTTGTAGAAAGTTGGAGTGGATTGGTAGAAATTTGGATAGGATTGGTAGAAATTTGGATTAGATTAGTAGAAATTTGGATAGAAATTTGGATAGGATTGGTAGAAAATTGGAGTAGATTGGTAGAAATTTGGAGTGGATTGGTAGAAATTTGGTAAGGATTGGTAGAAATTGGGAGTGGATTGGTGAAAATTTGGATATAATTGGTAGAAATTTGGATTAGATTGGTAGAAATTTGGATAGGATTTGTAGAAATTTGGATAAGATTGGCAGAAATTTGGATGGGATTGGTAGAAATTTGGAGTGGATTTGTAGAAATTTGGATAGGATTGGTAGAAATTTGGATGAATCTCATCCAAATTTCTACCAATCCTATCCAAATTTTGATTGAATTTTAGATCTATTGAAATGTGGATAAGATTGGTAGAAATTTGGATTAGATTGGTAGAAATTTGGATTAGATTGGTAGAAATTTGGATAGGATTTGTAGAAAGTTGGAGTGGATTGGTAGAAATTTGGATAGGATTGGTAGAAATTTGGATTAGATTGGTAGAAATTTGGATAGGATTGGTAGAAATTTGGATAGGATTGGTAGAAATTTGGAGTGGATTGGAAGAAATTTGGTGTGGATTTGTAGAAATTTGAATAAGATTGGTAGAAATTTGGATAGGATTGGTAGAAATTTGGATAGGATTGGTAGAAATTTGGATTAGATTGGTAGAAATTTGGATAGGATTTGTAGAAAGTTGGAGTGGATTGGTAGAAATTTGGATAGGATTGGTAGAAATTTGGATTAGATTAGTAGAAATTTGGATAGAAATTTGGATAGGATTGGTAGAAAATTGGATAGGATTGGTAGAAATTTGGATTAGATTGGTAGAAATTTGGATAGGATTTGTAGAAATTTGGAGTGGATTGGTAGAAATTTGGTAAGGATTGGTAGAAATTGGGAGTGGATTGGTGAAAATTTGGATAGAATTGGTAGAAATTTGGATTAGATTGGTAGAAATTTGGATAGGATTTGTAGAAATTTGGATAAGATTGGCAGAAATTTGGATGGGATTGGTAGAAATTTGGAGTGGATTTGTAGAAATTTGGATTAGATTGGTAGAAATTTGGATTAGATTGGTAGAAATTTGGAGTGGATTGATAGAAATTTGGATAGGATTGGTAGAAATTTGGAGTGGATTGGAAGAAATTTGGTGTGGATTTGTAGAAATTTGAATAAGATTGGTAGAAATTTGGATAGGATTGGTAGAAATTTGGATAGGATTGGTAGAAATTTGGATTAGATTGGTAGAAATTTGGATAGGATTTGTAGAAAGTTGGAGTGGATTGGTAGAAATTTGGATAGGATTTGTAGAAATTTGGATTAGATTGGTAGAAATTTAGATAGGATTTGTAGAAATTTGGAGTGGATTGGTAGAAATTTGGATAGGATTGGTAGAAATTTGGATGAATCTCATCCAAATTTCTACCAATCCTATCCAAATTTTGATTGAATTTTAGATCTATTGAAATTTGGATAAGTTTGGTAGAAATTTGGATAGGATTGGTAGAAATTTGGAGTGGATTGGTAGAAATTTGGATAGGCTTTGTAGAAATTTGGATTAGATTGGTAGAAATTTGGATAGGATTTGTAGAAATTTGGATAAGATTGGTAGAAATTTGGATAGGATTGGTAGAAATTTGGATAGGATTTGTAGAAATTTGGATAAGATTGGTAGAAATTTGGATAGGATTGGTAGAAATTTGGATGAATCTCTTCCAAATTTCTACCAATCCTATCCAAATTTTGATTGAATTTTAGATCTATTGAAATGTGGATAAGATTGGTAGAAATTTGGATAGGATTGGTAGAAATTGGGATTAGATTGGTAGAAATTCGGATAGGATTTGTAGAAATTTGGATTAGATTGGTAGAAATTTGGATTAGATTGGTAGAAATTTGGAGTGGATTGATAGAAATTTGGATAGGATTGGTAGAAATTTGGAGTGGATTGGAAGAAATTTGGTGTGGATTTGTAGAAATTTGAATAAGATTGGTAGAAATTTGGATAGGATTGGTAGAAATTTGGATAGGATTGGTAGAAATTTGGATTAGATTGGTAGAAATTTGGATAGGATTTGTAGAAAGTTGGAGTGGATTGGTAGAAATTTGGATAGGATTGGTAGAAATTTGGATTAGATTAGTAGAAATTTGGATAGAAATTTGGATAGGATTGGTAGAAATTTGGATAGAAATTTGGATAGGATTGGTAGAAAATTGGAGTGGATTTGTAGAAATTTGGAGTGGATTGGTAGAAATTTGGTAAGGATTGGTAGAAATTGGGAGTGGATTGGTGAAAATTTGGATAGAATTGGTAGAAATTTGGATTAGATTGGTAGAAATTTGGATAGGATTTGTAGAAATTTGGATAAGATTGGCAGAAATTTGGATGGGATTGGTAGAAATTTGGAGTGGATTTGTAGAAATTTGGAGTGGATTGGTAGAAATTTGGTAAGGATTGGTAGAAATTTGGATAAGATTGGTAGAAATTTGGATAGGATTGGTAGAAATTTGGATAGGATTTGTAGAAATTTGGATAAGATTGGTAGAAATTTGGATAGGATTGGTAGAAATTTGGATGAATCTCATCCAAATTTCTACCAATCCTATCCAAATTTTGATTGAATTTTAGATCTATTGAAATGTGGATAAGATTGGTAGAAATTTGGATAGGATTGGTAGAAATTGGGATTAGATTGGTAGAAATTCGGGTAGGATTTGTAGAAATTTGGATTAGATTGGTAGAAATTTGGATTAGATTGGTAGAAATTTGGAGTGGATTGATAGAAATTTGGATAGGATTGGTAGAAATTTGGAGTGGATTGGAAGAAATTTGGATAGGATTTGTAGAAAGTTGGATAGGATTGGTAGAAAGTTGGATAGGATTGGTAGAAATTTGGAGTGGATTGGAAGAAATTTGGTGTGGATTTGTAGAAATTTGAATAAGATTGGTAGAAATTTGGAGTAGATTGGTAGAAATTTGGAGTGGATTGGAAGAAATTTGGATAGGATTTGTAGAAAGTTGGATAGGATTGGTAGAAAGTTGGATAGGATTGGTAGAAATTTGGAGTGGATTGGAAGAAATTTGGTGTGGATTTGTAGAAATTTGAATAAGATTGGTAGAAATTTGGAGTAGATTGGTAGAAATTTGGAGTGGATTGGTAGAAATTTGGTAAGGATTGGTAGAAATTGGGAGTGGATTGGTGAAAATTTGGATAGAATTGGTAGAAATTTGGATTAGATTGGTAGAAATTTGGATAGGATTTGTAGAAATTTGGATAAGATTGGCAGAAATTTGGATGGGATTGGTAGAAATTTGGAGTGGATTTGTAGAAATTTGGATTAGATTGGTAGAAATTTGGATTAGATTGGTAGAAATTTGGAGTGGATTGATAGAAATTTGGATAGGATTGGTAGAAATTTGGAGTGGATTGGAAGAAATTTGGATGGGATTGGTAGAAATTTGGAGTGGATTTGTAGAAATTTGGAGTGGATTGGTAGAAATTTGGTAAGGATTGGTAGAAATTTGGATAAGATTGGTAGAAATTTGGATAGGATTGGTAGAAATTTGGATAGGATTTGTAGAAATTTGGATAAGATTGGTAGAAATTTGGATAGGATTGGTAGAAATTTGGATGAATCTCATCCAAATTTCTACCAATCCTATCCAAATTTTGATTGAATTTTAGATCTATTGAAATGTGGATAAGATTGGTAGAAATTTGGATAGGATTGGTAGAAATTGGGATTAGATTGGTAGAAATTCGGGTAGGATTTGTAGAAATTTGGATTAGATTGGTAGAAATTTGGATTAGATTGGTAGAAATTTGGAGTGGATTGATAGAAATTTGGATAGGATTGGTAGAAATTTGGAGTGGATTGGAAGAAATTTGGTGTGGATTTGTAGAAATTTGAATAAGATTGGTAGAAATTTGGATAGGATTGGTAGAAATTTGGATAGGATTGGTAGAAATTTGGATTAGATTGGTAGAAATTTGGATAGGATTTGTAGAAAGTTGGAGTGGATTGGTAGAAATTTGGATAGGATTGGTAGAAATTTGGATTAGATTAGTAGAAATTTGGATAGAAATTTGGATAGGATTGGTAGAAATTTGGATAAGATTGGCAGAAATTTGGATGGGATTGGTAGAAATTTGGAGTGGATTTGTAGAAATTTGGATTAGATTGGTAGAAATTTGGATTAGATTGGTAGAAATTTGGAGTGGATTGATAGAAATTTGGATAGGATTGGTAGAAATTTGGAGTGGATTGGAAGAAATTTGGTGTGGATTTGTAGAAATTTGAATAAGATTGGTAGAAATTTGGATAGGATTGGTAGAAATTTGGATAGGATTGGTAGAAATTTGGATTAGATTGGTAGAAATTTGGATAGGATTTGTAGAAAGTTGGAGTGGATTGGTAGAAATTTGGATAGGATTGGTAGAAATTTGGATTAGATTAGTAGAAATTTGGATAGAAATTTGGATAGGATTGGTAGAAAATTGGAGTAGATTGGTAGAAATTTGGAGTGGATTGGTAGAAATTTGGTAAGGATTGGTAGAAATTGGGAGTGGATTGGTGAAAATTTGGATATAATTGGTAGAAATTTGGATTAGATTGGTAGAAATTTGGATAGGATTTGTAGAAATTTGGATAAGATTGGCAGAAATTTGGATGGGATTGGTAGAAATTTGGAGTGGATTTGTAGAAATTTGGATAGGATTGGTAGAAATTTGGATGAATCTCATCCAAATTTCTACCAATCCTATCCAAATTTTGATTGAATTTTAGATCTATTGAAATGTGGATAAGATTGGTAGAAATTTGGATAGGATTGGTAGAAATTGGGATTAGATTGGTAGAAATTCGGGTAGGATTTGTAGAAATTTGGATTAGATTGGTAGAAATTTGGATTAGATTGGTAGAAATTTGGAGTGGATTGATAGAAATTTGGATAGGATTGGTAGAAATTTGGAGTGGATTGGAAGAAATTTGGTGTGGATTTGTAGAAATTTGAATAAGATTGGTAGAAATTTGGATAGGATTGGTAGAAATTTGGATAGGATTGGTAGAAATTTGGATTAGATTGGTAGAAATTTGGATAGGATTTGTAGAAAGTTGGAGTGGATTGGTAGAAATTTGGATAGGATTGGTAGAAATTTGGATTAGATTAGTAGAAATTTGGATAGAAATTTGGATAGGATTGGTAGAAATTTGGATAAGATTGGCAGAAATTTGGATGGGATTGGTAGAAATTTGGAGTGGATTTGTAGAAATTTGGATTAGATTGGTAGAAATTTGGATTAGATTGGTAGAAATTTGGAGTGGATTGATAGAAATTTGGATAGGATTGGTAGAAATTTGGAGTGGATTGGAAGAAATTTGGTGTGGATTTGTAGAAATTTGAATAAGATTGGTAGAAATTTGGATAGGATTGGTAGAAATTTGGATAGGATTGGTAGAAATTTGGATTAGATTGGTAGAAATTTGGATAGGATTTGTAGAAAGTTGGAGTGGATTGGTAGAAATTTGGATAGGATTGGTAGAAATTTGGATTAGATTAGTAGAAATTTGGATAGAAATTTGGATAGGATTGGTAGAAAATTGGAGTAGATTGGTAGAAATTTGGAGTGGATTGGTAGAAATTTGGTAAGGATTGGTAGAAATTGGGAGTGGATTGGTGAAAATTTGGATATAATTGGTAGAAATTTGGATTAGATTGGTAGAAATTTGGATAGGATTTGTAGAAATTTGGATAAGATTGGCAGAAATTTGGATGGGATTGGTAGAAATTTGGAGTGGATTTGTAGAAATTTGGAGTGGATTGGTAGAAATTTGGTAAGGATTGGTAGAAATTTGGATTAGATTAGTAGAAATTTGGATAGGATTGGTAGAAAATTGGAGTGGATTGGTAGAAATTTGGATAGGATTTGTAGAAATTTGGATAAGATTGTAAGAAATTTGGATAGAATTGGTAGAAATTTGGAGTGGATTGGTAGAAATTTGGAGTGGATTGGTAGAAATTTGGTAAGGATTGGTAGAAATTTGGATTAGATTAGTAGAAATTTGGATAGAAATTTGGAGTGGATTGGTAGAAATTTGGTAAGGATTGGTAGAAATTCGGAGTGGATTGGTGAAAATTTGGATAGGATTGGTAGAAATTTGGATTAGACCGGTAGAAATTTGGATAGGATTTGTAGAAATTTGGATAAGATTGGCAGAAATTTGGATAGGATTGGTAGAAATTTGGAGTGGATTGGTAGAAATTTGGAGTGGATTGGTAGAAATTTGGTAAGGATTGGTAGAAATTTGGATTAGATTGGTAGAAATTTGGATAGAAATTTGGATAGGATTGGTAGAAAATTGGAGTGGATTGGTAGAAATTTGGATAGGATTGGTAGAAATTTGGAGTGGATTGGTAGAAATTTGGAGTGGATTGGTAGAAATTTGGATAGGATTGGTAGAAATTTGGAGTGGATTGGTAGAAATTTGGAAAAGATTGGTAGAAATTTGGAGTGGATTGGTAGAAATTTGGATAGGATTGGTATAAATTTGGATTAGATTGGTAGAAATTTGGATTAGATTGGTAGAAATTTGGATAGGATTTGTAGAAATTTGGAGTAGATTGGTAGAAATTTGGAGTGGATTGGTAGAAATTTGGATTAGATTGGTAGAAATTTGGATAGGATTGGTAGAAATTTGGTAAGGATTGGTAGAAATTTGGAGTGGATTGGTAGAAATTTGGTAAGGATTGGTAGAAATTCGGAGTGGATTGGTGAAAATTTGGATAGGATTGGTAGAAATTTGGATTAGACCGGTAGAAATTTGGATAGGATTTGTAGAAATTTGGATAAGATTGGCAGAAATTTGGATAGGATTGGTAGAAATTTGGAGTGGATTGGTAGAAATTTGGAGTGGATAGGTAGAAATTTGGATAGGATTGGTAGAAATTTGGATTAGATTGGTAGAAATTTGGATAGGATTTGTAGAAATTTGGATAGGATTGGTAGAAATTTGGAGTGGATTGGTAGAAATTTGGATAGGATTAGTTGATTCCAATTGGTTTGGTTGGTTTGATTCCAATCCACTCCAAATTTCTACCAATCCACTCCAAATTTCTACCAATCTCATCCAAATTTCTACCAATCTTTTCCAAATTTCTACCAATCCTATCCAAATTTCTACCTATCCACTCCAAATTTATACCAATCCACTCCAAATTTCTACCAATCCTATCCAAATTTCTACCAATCTTATCCAAATTTCTACAAATCCTATCCAAATTTCTACCAATCTACTCCAAATTTCTACCAATCCTTTCCAAATTTCTACCAATCCACTCCAAATTTCTACCAATCCACTCCAAATTTCTACCAATCCACTCCAAATTTCTACCAATCCACTCCAAATTTCTACCAATCCACTCCAAATTTCTACCAATCCTATCCAAATTTCTACCAATCTTATCCAAATTTCTACAAAGCCTATCCAAATTTCTACCATTCCACTCCAAATTTCTACCAATCCTATCCAAATTTCTACCAATCCACTCCAAATTTGTACCAATCCACTCCAAATTTCGACCAATCTACTCCAAATTCCTACCAATCTTATCCAAATTTCTACCAATCCACTCTAAATTTCTACACAACCACTCCAAATTTCTACCAATTCTATCCAAATTTCTACCAATCTAATCCAAATTTCTACAAAGCCTATCCAAATTTCTACCAATCCACTCCAAATTTCTACTAACATACTTGGTTACACGATTGCCAATAATATCATCAAACCCAACAATGATAGATTAGAACCTCTTCTAAACTTACCTCCACCTCAAGACTTGCCCAGCTTGCGAAGAGCCCTGGGTATGTTCAATGTGTACAATTTGTACTAGTACAAAGAAGTGAGCGTATGGAGTGCAATGCTTGCGGTAGGACATCTTCCCAGCTCTCTATTGTCAGGTTCTTAGTTTTCAAAGCTAACTGTACACTTTTCCAGAGCGTAGAATTGAGCCTTTCAACTTGGCCATTGCCTTGAGGGTTGTATGGCGTTGCACGACTCGTCACTATTTGCCTGGAGTGTAGAAAATCTTTTACATCAGCCGATAAAAATGATGTCCCTCGGTCCGAGTGCACGTAGGCCGGCATGCCGAACATGATAAAAATCTGTCTAAATGCTTGATTACAGTCTTTGCGCTTATATCAGAGCACGGAAAAGCGAACGGAAAGCGGGAGTACTCATCGATTACTTTTAAAATGAATCTGTTATTCGACTTAGATGGTACTGGTCCCTTAAAATCCATGCTCAGTCGTTCGAAAGGCGCTATCGCTTTAATAAGTTTATTTTGAGGATCAGCTTTAATGAATCTAGGCTTAACCTCAGAATAGATGCGACAGTCTTTCGTCATACTCTTTATCTCTTCAATCGAATAGGCTAAGTTTTTGGAACGCACCCAATGTGCCATTCTGGTTACATCCGGGTGACAAAGGGCTTCATGAAGTGATCGTAACTTTGCAGGTGTCTTCACGATGGTGCAAACACGGGAGAGGGCGTCCGCTACATGGTTCTGTGTGCCAGGCCTGTATACGATGTCGTATTTGTATGGAGATAGTTCCAATCGCCAGCGCTGTATTTTCTCGTTTTTTATTTTACTGTTATGCTTAGCATTAAACATGAAAGAGACGGATCGCTGGTCAGTGACGAGCAGAAATAATTTCCCTGTAAGAAAATGCCGCCACTTCTTCAAGGACTCTACGATTGCATAAGCTTCTTTTTCAATAGCTGAATGGAATCATTCAGTTTGTTCACTTCGATTAAGTATTCTCGAATAGAATGCTACAGGCCTGCCCGCCTGCGAAAGAGTTGCCGCAATTGAGTGCTCCGAGGCATCAGTTTCTACAGTAAATGGCATATTATTGTCAATGGCGTGAACACAAGACTTGATTATGGCGTTCTTAAGTTCTTGAAAATCTGTAATGATATTGTCACTCAGCGGAAATGTCTTGGTCTTTGATAGTTCATGTACCTTTTCGGAGAAGTTTGGTATCCACAAGTAATGAGCGAACATACCCAGGGCTCTTCGCAAGCTGGGCAAGTCTTGAGGTGGAGGTAAGTTTAGAAGAGGTTCTAATCTATCATTGTTGGGTTTGATGATATTATTGGCAATCGTGTAACCAAGTATGTTAGTAGAAATTTGGAGTGGATTGGTAGAAATTTGGATAGGCTTTGTAGAAATTTGGATTAGATTGGTAGAAATTTGGATAGAATTGGTAGAAATTTGGAGTGGTTGTGTAGAAATTTAGAGTGGATTGGTAGAAATTTGGATAAGATTGGTAGGAATTTGGAGTAGATTGGTCGAAATTTGGAGTGGATTGGTACAAATTTGGAGTGGATTGGTAGAAATTTGGATAGGATTGGTAGAAATTTGGAGTGGAATGGTAGAAATTTGGATAGGCTTTGTAGAAATTTGGATAAGATTGGTAGAAATTTGGATAGGATTGGTAGAAATTTGGAGTGGATTGGTAGAAATTTGGAGTGGATTGGTAGAAATTTGGAGTGGATTGGTAGAAATTTGGAGTGGATTGGTAGAAATTTGGAGTGGATTGGTAGAAATTTGGAGTGGATTGGTAGAAATTTGGAGTGGATTGGTAGAAATTTGGAGTGGATTGGTAGAAATTTGGAGTGGATTGGTAGAAATTTGGAGTGGATAGGTAGACATTTGGATAGGATTGGTAGAAATTTGGATTAGATTGGTAGAAATTTGGATAGGATTTGTAGAAATTTGGATAGGATTGGTGGAAATTTGGAGTGGATTGGTAGAAATTTGGATAGGATTAGTTGATTCCAATTGGTTTGGTTGGTTTGATTCCAATCCACTCCAAATTTCTACCAATCTCATCCAAATTTCTACAAATCCTATCCAAATTTCTACCAATCTAATCCAAATTTCTACCAATCCTATCCAAATTTATACCAATCCACTCCAAATTTCTACCAATCCTTTCCAAATTTCTACCAATCTTATCCAAATTTCTACAAATCCTATCCAAATTTCTACCAATCTACTCCAAATTTCTACCAATCCACTCCAAATTTCTACCAATCCACTCCAAATTTCTACCAATCCACTCCAAATTTCTACCAATCCACTCCAAATTTCTACCAATCCACTCCAAATTTCTACCAATCCACTCCAAATTTCTACCAATCCTATCCAAATTTCTACCAATCTTATCCAAATTTCTACAAAGCCTATCCAAATTTCTACCATTCCACTCCAAATTTCTACCAATCCTATCCAAATTTCTACCAATCCACTCCAAATTTGTACCAATCCACTCCAAATTTCGACCAATCTACTCCAAATTCCTACCAATCTTATCCAAATTTCTACCAATCCACTCTAAATTTCTACACAACCACTCCAAATTTCTACCAATTCTATCCAAATTTCTACCAATCTAATCCAAATTTCTACAAAGCCTATCCAAATTTCTACCAATCCACTCCAAATTTCTACTAACATACTTGGTTACACGATTGCCAATAATATCATCAAACCCAACAATGATAGATTAGAACCTCTTCTAAACTTACCTCCACCTCAAGACTTGCCCAGCTTGCGAAGAGCCCTGGTTATGTTCGCTCATTACTTGTGGATACCAAACTTCTCCGAAAAGGTACATGAACTATCAAAGACCAAGACATTTCCGCTGAGTGACAATATCATTACAGATTTTCAAGAACTTAAGAACGCCATAATCAAGTCTTGTGTTCACGCCATTGACAATAATATGCCATTTACTGTAGAAACTGATGCCTCGGAGCACTCAATTGCGGCAACTCTTTCGCAGGCGGGCAGGCCTGTAGCATTCTATTCGAGAACACTTAATCGAAGTGAACAAACTGAATGATTCCATTCAGCTATTGAAAAAGAAGCTTATGCAATCGTAGAGTCCTTGAAGAAGTGGCGGCATTTTCTTACAGGGAAATTATTTCTGCTCGTCACTGACCAGCGATCCGTCTCTTTCATGTTTAATGCTAAGCATAACAGTAAAATAAAAAACGAGAAAATACAGCGCTGGCGATTGGAACTATCTCCATACAAATACGACATCGTATACAGGCCTGGCACACAGAACCATGTAGCGGACGCCCTCTCCCGTGTTTGCACCATCGTGAAGACACCTGCAAAGTTACGATCACTTCATGAAGCCCTTTGTCACCCGGATGTAACCAGAATGGCACATTGGGTGCGTTCCAAAAACTTAGCCTATTCGATTGAAGAGATAAAGAGTATGACGAAAGACTGTCGCATCTATTCTGAGGTTAAGCCTAGATTCATTAAAGCTGATCCTCAAAATAAACTTATTAAAGCGATAGCGCCTTTCGAACGACTGAGCATGGATTTTAAGGGACCAGTACCATCTAAGTCGAATAACAGATTCATTTTAACAGTAATCGATGAGTACTCCCGCTTTCCGTTCGCTTTTCCGTGCTCTGATATAAGCGCAAAGACTGTAATCAAGCATTTAGACAGATTTTTATCATGTTCGGCATGCCGGCCTACGTGCACTCGGACCGAGGGACATCATTTTTATCGGCTGATGTAAAAGATTTTCTACACTCCAGGCAAATAGCGACGAGTCGTACAACGCCATACAACCCTCAAGGCAATGGCCAAGTTGAAAGGCTCAATTCTACGCTCTGGAAAAGTGTACAGTTAGCTTTGAAAACTAAGAACCTGCCAATAGAGAGCTGGGAAGATGTCCTACCGCAAGCATTGCACTCCATACGCTCACTTCTTTGTACTAGTACAAATTGTACACCGCATGAAAGAATGTTCCGCCACTCTCGGAGATCGACGAGTGGAGATTCTATTCCCACATGGCATTATTTATTCTTCTATGATCATATATCAGAAATTTCTATTTTGTCACAATCAAACTGTCTTAGGAATGAATTGTCAATTTTCAACATTAAGTAACGTTTTGCAAATTAAAACCTAAAGTATAGGTTTTGTCTGTTATTTCAGTATGTGAAGGTCTTGCAAGTTAAATTTGACCCACTTCCCGGTATCCGATTGAGCTGAAATTTTACAAATTGGTCCAGTCCCTATGACAATGCATGTTTATGACAAGAATGACGTGATGCTGCTGCCAGGATTGGCTCCAGACCAGGGAACTCCTCAACGGTAAACAGCAGGGACATGAAATTTTGCACACCCATTGGGATGACAGTTAGCGGGTCCACCATGATATTGCTGCCACCTTCAGGGTTGGCTCCAAACCAGAGAATTCCTCAACGGTCGGTATGGAAATTTTGCATACCCGTTCGGATATGATAGACGGTTGGTGGGTCCACCATGAAATTGCTGCCACATCCAGGGTTGGCTCCAAACCACGGAACTCCTCAACGGTCAACAGTAGTAACAGGCATAAGAGGCATACCATGACTTGTAATTTGGTGAGATGGGCGTCAATAGCATTGGTTTGCAACCTGTCTAGGAGATGGAAAGCTCCAAAATCAAACCCGGAACGGTGTTTCGTCAGGCATGAGAAATATCTAACGAAAACTAAAAAATATAAAATAAATTAATATAAAAAAACCTTTAAAAAAAGCTTTTATTTACGCCCTAAAAAGATAAAAATAAGATTTAAATTACATTAAACCTGTTCATTTTCCAATAACTTTACAAAATTTAATTGTAAATGATAATATTTAAAATTAATTAAATAAGCGTGAGGGTCTTCCAGAACTCTAGAGAAGGTAGGCCAAGGCGGTAATATCTACTTCGAGCTGGACAAGTCCGAGGAGTCATACTTAGAGTATTGTTACGCGCCGCAATTAATGCCTGATACATGGTGACATTAGTTACCACTAGCGCCATCTATTGTGGAATAGCGGAACTGATAGAGTCGCCATCTATTGTGGAATAGTAGAACTAATACTAGCGCCATCTGTTGACGAGTGGATGTGACGAAGCTAGAACTTACTAGTCGGGGCCGGTATGTACTCGAACATTCTAGACGTTTCCACAATAGAAGGTTCTGGAATTATCTGTGGCACTATACAGGAATATTTTTTAAGCAATGCGCAAAAAAATTTTGGTGGTTCAGTATCAGTAATAGAACACATTTCCATTATTTGTTCAAAACTTTTTTATATTTTTTTATCTGACTTTAAATCAGCAAAATATGGACACTATCTATTCGTAATAATATCAATGAGCGCGCGCGCCGTACGGCTTACGAGTGATGTTGCAGAGGGGGTGAAACTCCCTTCCGGGCGGCAGGGTGGCGCCAGGCGGCGTCGGCCGGCCGGCCGCTCGGCTCGACAGTCTGCTCATGCGCGTGCGCGGTCGTCGTTACGTCACGTCCAGTCGCTTTCCCGCGCAGTGCGCAACCCCCGCGTTGTGTCGTACTTATGGTGTCGGATTTTAGTAACCGCGAGTTCTATGAGATGGTGCGAGTCTATTTGTTAAGTGGTGAAAGCCTACGAGCAGCTCGCAGAATGTATGCTAGGGAGAGCATACCTCGAATGCGAGCCCAAGGTATCGTTAAAAAGTGCCTTAATTTAATTGATTAATGCGTTATTTTCTGCATTTTGATGGTCCTAAGCCCATGAAAGTATGAAGGAAAAATTGGAATTACTCTTCAAATAACTTCAGATCACGGCCTAATCTTAAAAAAGTTTAATTCAAACCTGATAAAATCAGCGATTACTGATCGCTGATTTTATCAGGTTTGAATTAAACTACATTAAACAACTACTACATTGTATGTAACCCACGTAAATATCTATCTACCCACGCCTATGCACGAAAAACGACCGAGCGCTTCTCCATGCCGCGCCGGGCGGCGCGTAGTGGCCATAAAATCTATTTCAAAATAGACATCTTTCGTTAGCGATAACTTTATTTTTTTGTACTAAGACTTATCAAAATAAAAAATAGGTGTTTAATAAAACTCATTTAAGTTTAATTTGTCAAAGTTTGCGCACTGAATAAAAATTAATCCTGTATAAGGCCGGGATTAGCCGCGAGCAATCAGACTTGGTTTTACGATCAAAGCGAATACATCAAAAGCGATCTTCAAGTGCGATTTAAGAGTGATTGTGTTTTACAATTAGTGTGTTGTGAGTTGTTATTAGTGTTGTTTAATTAAAGTGTAACTTTTAGTAATTTTTATCGGCATTTTTAATTATCACGAACCCGAAGCTCGTAACAGTATCTTAACGGTTAGAGCAAGGGATGGGTCGGCGTCTTCTCCAATAACCGACCTGTTAGAGGTCGGTTATTGGAGAAGACGCCAAACCCAAAAATAAGACGTTTCAAGTCAAAAAAACTATCTCCATTTTGCCCATTCTTCTGAACTTCAGTAGTCTAGTGGTGTAGTATTAATGTTTGATACAGTCTAATCAAGTCTAAGCCTGAGATTTGGATGCCTCAAGGCGTAATATGGTTGAACTTTCTCTATTATTTTAACAACTTTATGTTATACCCATATTAGCAAATAAATTTTAATTAGATTTTTTTTTTTCAAGATTGAATACCTCAAATAATAAACATGAATCTGGTAGATTTCGTTAATAATTTATTTCAGTAATTTATCTAATATCACAAATTGGTTCGTTTTGTTATTCGTAATTTCTTACTTGTAACACATAAAGTAAGTTCATTTTATTTACATTATTACAGGTGTTTGGCACAAAACGTTCTTAACGATATTATTGATCAACAATTTAGAACCATACACTGTCAACAAGAGTCACGAATGTATGTGACAGAGCACGACGTCGTTAGAATATGACATTTTCTAGATATTTACACTAGCACTGGCACGCGTCTGTTCCGCTCGCGCCTCGTGGGGCCGCGCTATAACGGTATGTGTGACCCGACGATGGCGACGGCGACGGCGAGCGGCGGTGGCACCCGCGGCTCGCCCGGTAGGAACGCCGGCAGGCCAGCGCGCCGCTCGCTCAGCCGCCAAGCGTCCAGCTGCACGCCGTTCTCCTCACGCGGCCCGGCGGCGATGACGCCCGCCAGCCGAGGGAACAACGTAGTCTCTTCTGTCTGCACCTGTCTGTCCGTCGATATCGTCCTCTCTGCTGACAAAAGATACTCAATATCTTTATTGCTTCACCATAATGTGTACTTAGGTGGTAACTATATAATTTAGATCAATATGGAACCTGTAGGGCACAGCAAAAGGGTAGTGAAGAGAGGAAGCCCTGTTTTAGGAAAAGTACTTAAATATTGTAGATTATTTTTATATACCTGTATTATAATTCTATTTATTCATATTAGTATAGTATAGTATTATTATTCGGTTTATATTATCTTTATTATATTATTTATTAATTATTGCCGTATCATTAATATAATATAAACATTCTTATAAATTGCGTAGTTATCATTAAATTTAAAACTTTTTTTTCCCTATAATATTCATCTAAGGAGTAGTAGTATTTGTTTATCAGTAACTTTTCTTCTTCCTTTATTATGTCAGGGAGTCATTCATTACGTAGAAATAACTTGGTTATTAATATACAAAAAACCAAGTTATTCCATTTCTATCAAAGACTAAAACCCAACCATTTAAATGTTTCATATAACGGAAAAAGTGTAGAAGAGGTAAAAGTAGTATGATTTCTTGGCATTCTAGTTGACAGCTAACTAACGTGGAAAATGCAGGCAGACGACATGACAACAAGCGTGACGCTTTAATGGCGACATTAATTTAACACACGTATACGGTTTTGCGTTGTGGTTTTATGAATATATTTTAATTTAATTAAACATTAATATTTATTTATTTATTAACAATTTTATAAAATAGCATCTTAGAGCAACCTGACTAGAACTGTAGTGCAGGTGTCATTTGCCGGGGTCATGGATCATAACATCGCATCAATGTAATTAAAACAATTAACGAGCAAAGAGAAGGCGAATTGAAGGAAAGAGAGAGAGCCCTTTGTCGGCGCGCAGCGCAGGTGGAAGTTTTCATGTTACGATTTTTTTTATGTTGTTATAATTTTTATGATTACTGGCCACTAGCCCTACCCGTGTGTTAAATTAATGTCGCCATTGTAGCGCCACGTTGTACTGTACTGTACTGTTTCACTGCTAGTTTTGCTATCATTGTTTGGAGTTCAGCACAGCTTAGACATCTGTCGTTATTGTTTGACCAGATCGGAGAAAGCTATAGTGAATAACACCATGCTGAGACCAACAAACAGTTACCATTACATTTTTATTGGTAAGCTTTGCTTTAGGACACTGTTGCGGCATTTGACCTGGGGTCAGCCATTGCATTTTTCGCTTACGGTTATCTTAAAAAATCCACTTTTCATCACATGTCACAATTCGATCCAATATTCCTTCATTTCTGTATCGATTCAACAAGGCAACACAAATTTAAACACGCGTTTCGTTCTGCGGATCAGTGAAATCAGGCACCCATTTCTCATATATTTTTTATTGGAACGAAGTTCCTTAACGCGCGTTGCGAAAGGGGGCTAGACGGAAAAAATTAAGACTAAAAGTTGGGTGCGTCTCATAACGTATAAACTCATTTGGTCTAATTTCATTTTACTATCGTTCATAAGATATAATCAACGTGAGATATACCAACTGTTGATATAATTTCTTTACATATAACATTTATTTATTCTAAAACTTAATTAGTATAACGTTTTTTGATATAACGTTTATGTAATCGAAAATCATTTGGTCTAACGTTTAATATGTATATTGACTATTTAATCGAAAATCATTAGGTCTAACGTTTAAGATAAAAAACGTCATTATGGTTAACACCCCGAGAGTACCCCGACTCGGATAGGTTAGGTTAGAATGCTAAGACGGGAGCGAAGCGGAGCGGAGCTCCCGCCTTAGCCTTCGTGGTTATTTTTTTTTAAGCCATCCAGAAATAGGAGCCCCGCGGAGCGGGGCTCCGTCGACCTATCTTAGCAATTTTGCTGGTTGCATATTAGAAAATCAAAACTTTCTCGAGCAAATTTCAAAAGAACAATAAACGAAATAACCAAAAAATGATCAATGTTTTTTTTGAAAAATTTTAAAATCCCAATGTCTATGTGACATCAAATGAACGACTGATCAAAAGTTTTTACATCGAAACAGCTAGGTTAGGTTAGGTTAGAACCACAGAACAGATAAAGGAATTTTTTTTTTACGTCTTACACGGCGTACAACTACTTATAGGTAACAAAAAGTGTCGTTACCACTTTTGGTCTTAATTTTTTCCGTCTAGCCCCCTTTCGCAACGCGCGATAAGGAACTTCGTTCCAAAAACAGTTGGTAGGTACATCAGCTATGACAAGTATTATCCAACCTCAAAAAAAAAAAAAACTTTCCGTGCAAAATTGTTGGATCAGGTGAGGATTTGTATAGGAAGTCAAATTAGGTAGGTACTCATATTTGGCTTTTAGTTAGAGCATGGTACGAAACTATCTGTTTTGGCGATATTTATGGGTCAGTCAGGCTTCTTCAATGAACTTCGATTTATTTGTAATGGTTTTAGCGTTTATTATATATTTTAGGTAGTTACATTTATGTTGCAATAATTAGGAGAATTATATAAGAAAAATTGTGATGGTGGACCGACTACCATCCTTTTCCAATTTTTTTGTGTGGAACGAACAACGAACTGTTGATCCGTAGAACGAAGGAATCGCTCAAAAGTTCTTCGGCGACGACCAATCAGCGCTGCCCGTGCGCCGCTCTCGCTCATTCCTCTTCCGCCGAGCCTCCGTTTACTCGACGCTAGAGGGTGCTGTGTAGATACGTGCCGTGTCGGTACGTGTTGTAGGCTTAGCGCCAATAGATGGCGTTAACACTATCCGTCAGCGAATACGACCCGCACTTGGCTATTATAAAAACCACGGAACCCTACATAACACTGCGCGTGGCCCGACACGCACTTGACCGGTCTTTTTCTATGCAGAAAGGTGTTTTCTTCATTTTGGTTTAGAATTATGAATCTAAATGTGTCATGCCTTTTCACTAACCGATATTTTTCATTTTGAAGGATTTTTTGACACACGACATTTTGTGAAAAATATATTTTTTCTTGGACTTACAACCAAATTATAAGTGAATATAATTTTAATGGATTGGACGACCGAGTTCTGTGCGGTCATCTAATTGTTTCAAGGGTATGTTTGCTTTGCTATTGATTATTCAAAAGTTTTATTTTTATTTATTTATTTCTTATCATTTCCTAAATTTTAACCAGTCTTCTCTTTGTAATAGGCAGTGTTCCCGTAAATAAACGTATCACGTACGTACAGCATTTAAAACTTGTCTCGAGGCGAGTCAGGTTTCTTCATTCAGACTTGGTATGTAATTTAACTTTCTTCATCTCTTTTGTTACATATAAAAGATTCTGCCTGCGTCTCGGATTATTATTTTTCGTTATTTTCTGTAGATTTGTCCGAAGACTGTAGGCGGAATTCGCCCCACTGCAACTGCACCGCTAGCCTGGGACCAGACGACTGCAAGCTTCCTGTTGGGAATCGAACCCAACGTAGGTGGATTCTGATTCTGGCAGCCAGCGAGGAGCCTTCCGACTGCCAGCGTGGAGTCTAGGACCGGATTTGCGTATAATATTTTTTTTTATTTTTCAGTAGTTACTATTGTCTCGATTTAGTTAAAACAGTGATATAAATTATTACCTCGCTGTCTGATAACCGAGTGACTTGGTGCAAAGTTACCCATTTAGGATTACTTACCAGATATTTATTTACTTATTGCGGGAGTTATAGGAACGTTTGCAAACGTATCGTGACCGACGCGTAATAGTGAAATTTATTATAATAATAGGGCTCTAACACCAAGGACGTCGCGTCAGCGTTACAATTTTATTCTTTAACTAGCTTCTGCCCGCGGCTTCGCCCGCGTGGATGTCGGAAATTATCCCACGGGAACGTGCTAACAGGATAAAATGTATGTGCTTCCCCAGAATGCCATCTATCTCGCGGGTCCTTTGTGGCTAATAACAATAGAAAACCAATTGTGTCTCATTAGTGGTGATTAAGAGGGTACCTATATGATCTTTACCTAAGTACCTACCTAATTTAAAAAAAAAACTCAATAACAGAAAATTAAATACCTACCTAAATAAACCTATTTCTGATGATAACTAATCTAAACTCAATAAATAAGCAAAATCCCTAAAAACGAATTATCTATACGAATGACTAATCCTACCTAAAAGTATTATAAAATAACCTACGGTCACTACGTACACTATCAAATATGCTATCTATACTTTAAAATTAAAATCTATACCTACGACTTATATGAAAATAAACCTAAATAACTCTAAAAACTAAAAGGAATAAAAATGAACTCCACTGCGGGTGACGTAACCTACGACAAACTTATTATTTGCGGTTGACACAGTAATGAGTTTAGGGATCGAACCGCAAAATTAAGTTTGTTTTTTATTGTATGTACTTTTCCGGGATAAAAAGTACCCAGTGTGGTGCCCAGGATATTAAAGAATAATTATACCAAGTTTCATCGTAATTGAACCGGTAGTTTTTGCGTGATGCCTGAACAAACAGACAGACAGACAGACAGACAGACCGACAGACAGACAGACAGACAAAAATTTTTTTAATCACATTTTCGGGTTCGGTGTCGGTCTAGTAACACCCCCTGCCATTTATTTTTTTGATATTTTCAATGTACAGAATTTTTACTTCTACAGATTTATTATAAGTATAGATTTAAGAATCGTGTTGTGTCCTTCATTAATTTTTGTTTAAAATATTTTTTATTTTACTAAATTAAACGTGTAAAAGTGAAGATCTGTTTTTATTTCGCTACAATCTGTACTATTTCCCCAGAGAGTTACACCGTAGCTAAGCCATGCATGCATACGCATAGTAGGTGGTGAGGGCAGTTTGTAAATTACTTAGTTGTCTTTTTGAATTCGCGGAGAGCGTATGAGAATTTTGAAATTTTTGAAAGGGTTTTTTTAATTTGTTTTTTCCAGTTAATATGTTTATCTATTGTAAGTCCAAGTAATGTAAATTCATCAACAGTTTCCAATTTCATTCGTTATAGGTGAAGAAGAAGATAGATAGTACGCGCGCGGTGCAAAACAAATGTACACTATCTGAATTCTGAAACAACACTGACCCGTGTCGTTGAGCGTGGAGAG
This sequence comes from Apamea sordens, assembly GCA_945859715.1. Lineage (NCBI taxonomy): Eukaryota > Metazoa > Arthropoda > Insecta > Lepidoptera > Noctuidae > Apamea > Apamea sordens. The sequence continues at coordinate 21,226,474 of OX243998.1, read as the reverse complement.
GTCGGTGGAAGGAGTGAGGTCGGGCGCGCGCGGCAGCGGCGCCGTGCCGACGAGCGCAGCGCACACGGCGCCCCCGGCCGCGCCCGCGCCGCCCGCGGAGCGCCAGCGCGGCGGCATCAGGCTCGCGCGCACGTTGCGCTCCGGGTGCACGATAATAATGTACAACTAGAATTAAAAAGCGCCTAGCAAAATATGTACTAAGAGTTGCCTTAAAACCCATCTACGACAAATACCCCAACTAAAAAGGTATACACAAAACATAGTTACAAAATAACATCGGTTTCTGTTATGTTAAAACCGCGGAGTGTCGCAACTTGACGCATGTCGTCATGTTGCAAGACTTCCATTTGGAATTTGAACAAACGGACATACGAATTGGACAAACGAGTAGAAACTCGTTTGTCCAAAATTCCAAATACGATGACTAGTTTACGAGTTATGAGAAACATTCATACATACATTACATAGCCTGTCAAAATCATACCCTCCTTTGGCTTTGATGTAGTCGGGTAAAAATGCGGCAAACCTTAGGAGAGAACAGGCAGACAAGCGTGACGCTGGCGCTAAGGGAGATGGTGACGGCCATGCTGGTTACGCGCAGGGGCACGTGGCTCGCTGTGCCGAAGTACAGCGGCACGAACGCCAGCCAGATCACGCACGTCGTGTACATCGTGAAGCCTGCAACACAGCGGCGGTTGTCACGGCGACAGAGCGAGGTACCAAGACGCATAAAATTATGTTAATAATTATGCATAAGTACCGATGTGCTTGCTCTCATTGAAGGCCTCGGGGATCTTGCGCGTGAGCACGGCGTACACGGTGCACACGACAATGAGCACGATGGGGTAGAAGAAGGCGATGGTGTAGGAGGCGTCCACGTAAGAGTCGCACACCAGCATGTTGTCCTCGCGCGACGGGTAGTGGTGGATGGCGCGCGCCGGCGAGATGATCTGCCACACCACCACTATCACCACCTGTAACGCACGTCATCTCACTGAGTACCGAACTACCGAGCCTACACTAGACGGTAAGGTTTACTGGAAGCCGCGTTGTGCGTGTGTGGGACATCGAATGCTATTGTTTCTCTGTTCCCTGCTGCTAACTAAACCCCTTTGCTGGATGTTTATTATACTAATATGCTTTACTATAGTTAGTAATTTTAATCATTTAAGACGGCGGTCGACGGGCCACATCTGAAAATATGTAGCAAAACAATGTGAAAATGTTTCAGTGACTACAGTGATAATAAAAAAATTAAAAGAAAAAAAAACTTAAAAAAAAAACTTGAGAGGTGTCAAGGGACACCCGGATGGAACGAAGTTCAAAGAGAGAGAGAGAGACAGACAGAGAAACACGCGCACGCCGCACGGCTTACAACTATAGCAAAGTGTCGTTACAACTTTTGGTCTCTAGCCCCCTTTCGCAACGCGCGATAAGGAACTTCGTTCCAACAAGCTTTTATTAGGTACTTGTTAATAAAAAGAACTAAATAGTTAAAAATAATTTAAACCTGATAAGAGATACATAAAAGAGTGTTATATTTTGATGGAACAAAGAACATTCAGCTATTTTTTTATTTATTTTTTTTCTTGTTTACCCTCATTGTTTTTAACCCCCGACGCAAAAACGACGGGGTGTTATTATAAGTTTGACATGTCTGTATGTTTGTGTGTGTGGGTGTGTGGGGGGGGGGGGGGGGGTGTGGGGGTGTGTGTGTATGTGTATGTCTGTATGACCGCTACTATTTTTTAAACTTTAACTGTACAGTGTTAGCACGTACAAAATTGACATCATTGTGTCAGCACTTTACTTGCTACGCGTGGCCTATACTTCAGTACACAAATATCATCCCAATCGCGTGCACTCATTAGCATTCAATAAATTTCATTAATAAAATTGATTTGATTTTGATTGATTCAATAAATTTCATTAATAAAATCTATTATTACGTGTTCTTGCGTATCACTCAATTATCATCATTAAAGGGTGTAAAGATCTTACATTAACAGAACGGTTAGGCTAATAATTAGAGCGGTCCTCCGACGGGACAACATTTAATCAAAAAAAATCATATAGTACTTACGTAGGTTCATAATTTCAAGGTTATTTTTAGAGTTCCGTTGCCAAATGGCAAAAAACGGAACCCTTCGTCATGTCTGTCTGTCTGTCTGTCCGTCCGTATGTCACAGCCACTTTTTTCCGAAACTGTAAGAGCTATACTGTTGAAAGAACAATGACCATTTTTCACCTGACTATGTATAGTAATGAAATAAATGTTAAAATTTAGCTAATTGGATTATGTATCAAATACACTTATAACAATTTTAAAAGAAACGCAGGAAAAAAATATTTTTAAGTTTTTCTATAAGCTTATTTACGTATAAGGTACACATATTACCATGTTTTGAACGCATCTCAATTACCTTTTTCTACGACGTTCCATTTTACGCGCTACTAATTGACTTTATTCATCTCTGTTTCCGAGTTTTATACATTATTTTACGTTTTATTCAATCAATATGTATTTCTTTATTAGTCTTTGTATAATACAGATTACTTGAAAATAAAATATTGATTAAATAAATTAATCATTCAGTATGTAATTGAGTTGATTAATGAAACGGTTTTTTTTGACATTTGACAGTTCTACGATTGAAATTGGCGCAGTCCTTCATTCGTGCGCTTGCGTCTCGTTGTGTACTGTGCCATTTTGTGTGTTACTTCTTTTTACGACCCTATTTGCTGCCCCCTGGACCTCGATATCTTCCTCATCTGACGACCTTTGCTTTCCATATTGTTGTAAATCCGCCCTCTTGATAATGCCGCCGTCCACAAAGAGACGACGTACACTTTGCATAAAGTGCAATGTTTTTTGGACTTCGTAGCGTTTAAATCGTAAAAATGACTATGAGACATTATTTTCTAAACTTACAGGTAGTCTGTCTACTATACCTTATAACTATACATAAACTTTTATTGTCAGGTTTTGAAATGTATGGAAAGTGGTCATTCTTCTTTGGTAAGTAGAAGTATTCTGTGAATCGCATTAAGATTTTCACACTAAAATAGAAAAAAAAACAATAAATTTTGGGAGTTCCCCATACTTAGAACAGAAACTCTAATTTTTTTTTCATCAAACCCATTCGTGTGGGGTATCTATGGATAGGTCTTCAAAAATGATATTGAGGTTTCTAATATCATTTTTTTCTAAACTGAATAGTTTGCGCGAGAGACACTTCCAAAGTGGTAAAATGTGTGTGTGTGTGTCCCTGTAACTTCTAAAATAAGAGAATGATAAAACTAAAAAAAATATATGATGTACATTACCATGTGAACTTCCACCGAAAATTGGTTTGAACGAGATCTAGTTTTTACCTTTCATTCAATCAACTCATGATTGATTTTTGTAGATAATGGTACGGAACCGCGAGTCGCGAGTCCGTTTATACCTTTTTTGTTCTATTTGTGGCTATTTTATCAATAGTTTTTTTTTATTGTTTTAGGCCTTTTACATTCATACCATTTTTATTATTATTATGTGTCGGGGGTTTTTTAAATTTTTCTTTTTTTATCTTCGAGCCGTTTGGGATTGAAATACTAGGGGCACTCGGACCCCAGTCCGAGTGCCCACTTGGTTTTTCGAGATATCGCCAAGCGGTTAGTCGACTCTTCACGTGACCAGAGGGCTGGCCTGTTTCTTGCCCAAAGAATTAGCATCGCCATACAACGTGGCAATGCTGCCAGCCTTTTGGGCACTGGCACTGGATTCTTTTGCTTGTTTTTTCACATGTGTACATAATGCATTATTATTTTAAATGTCAGCTTATATAATGTAAATAAAAGCTTATGTAATAGCAGCTTATGTAATGTTGTATTGTATTGTAAATAAAAGTTATAACAAATAATAAATAACAATAAATAAACAAGCCCCCTCAAAAATTAATCTTCCATTATTGTATAAATAAAAGTTTATTTTTCTTTTAATTTTATTTTTAACTTTTTAGTATTTTTGATGCGAGATTGACTACGGCGTAGTTCGTAGCGCGTAGCAGTGTTTTTCCGTTATATGCGTTTACTGCACTACTGTATATCATCAGACCCTGGTTACCATCTAGCACCAAAGTACTCGTCAAGACGAATCATACGAGCCCAAACTCGATGGGTTTATGTCGTTTAATTACCAAGTTCCGATGGCCACCTTCCGGTTCCATCATCAGATCAGCTCCATGTCATAATAATTTTGCATTGTCATCCCATTTACACATGCATGCAAAATTTCAGCTCAATCGGTTGAAGATATCTGCTTCAAAATTGAGTTGCAAGAGTCCATCCGAACAAACATAGGTACATACCTACATCGCAAGTTAAATAAAAACTTGTAAAAAAGTGGATTTACTACCAATTATAATTGTAACAATAGGCGCAATTTGGATGTTTTAAGTACGGTTATTTCGTTTACCTGTATAGATACTAGTACAGAGCATATGAAGAGTTGCGACTTGGGCGAGATGAGTGAGGGCCGGCGCGCCGAATGCTTGCTGGCGTCGAAGATGCGCGCGATGCGATTGGTCTTGGTAAGCAGCGCGGCGTACACCACCGTGAAGCAGAACCCCGTGCCGAACCTGCGACCCCGACCACTACATGTAGCAACCGACCACTAGCACACTCATTACAGCTCTATACATGTTGATGTAACGATACCGTTGCAGCGAGCAGAGCACATCGGTGGGCCGGAAGACGAGCGCGAACGTGACGAGGTAGCACATCATGATGCCGCCCAGTAGCACCAGCGACAGCTCGCGGCCGCTGGCACGCACCACCGGCGTGTCGCCGCGCAGCGCCCACACCGCCACCACGAACCTGCCGACATACCGACACACCTGACACACTGTGCCCGCACACACACACACAGACACACACACTTACGTTGTGATCACCATGCCGAGCGAGGAAAAGGCCATGGCGCCGATGGCGGCGGGCGAGTCGGGGCGCAGGTACAGCTCGGGCACGCGCGCGCATTGCGTGCGCATCGCTCCCGGCAGCGTGCCCAGCGGACACTCCTCGCACGCCGTCTCCTTCTCCGGCGATCGAATCTAAGCATTTCAATAAAAACTTTAACACCTTTAACATCGTGGATTGATATTAAATGACGTTGTGGTTGCGCACTTCGTACTGCGTGCAGTTGAAGCAGTGCCAGCAGCAGGACTCGCCCTCCACGTACTGCTTGGCCTGCCCTAGCTCGCACTCGGCGCTGCACACCGACTCTGGCGGGTGGCGCTCGCTCCACTTGAACTGTATCTCTACACAGACAAATTTTACGTTTAGCTGAAATGTGACTACAATCACAATTAAAATCAAGGCGTGCAGTACCGTCCATGTCCAGCTCAAGCTCGCCGTCGAGGTAGCGGCCCACCTTCAGCCAGCGATATACCCCGGGCGACACTTGCTTGAAGTGCAAGATGTTGTAACGCGCGGGGCCATCGCCGTTATTATCGAAGTGAAATTCGTCTCCGCTTAGACCTGCCAATTTTACATGACTTTTTGTTAACACATGACAGATTAAGCAAGATATACAATGCCGCTAAATATTTTTAGTTATTTATTACAATAGTATTTTAATGTTAATATTAATATTACAATCATAATCTTAAAATAAACAAAATAGATTTAGATTGCAGAACGTGATGGAAGCCAGGAATAAGATGTGTGAGGAGACCTATGAAGCGCACTTGTCGCAGGTAGCGCAGCAGCGCGGCGCCGCTGGCGGGGCGCATCGCGTCGCACAGGCCGGCGGCGCCGCCGCACAGCTCCGCGTGCATGTCCCTGCAACACGCGCGCACGTGAGGGCAGCTCGCCTGGGGCGCTGCGTCAGTGCAGGCGGCGCTGACGCGGCTGTACCTGATAGCGTACGCGAAGGCGAGCACGGCGTCGGTAACGAACTGCAGCTGCGCCTCGAACTCGATGTTGTCTGCGGAGAGGCGCTCGCTGCCGGAGCACGCGCGCGCGTACTGCACGTTGTACGGCGTGCGCGCGCTGCCCGGGTACCGACACTTGAACTGATCCTCCCAGAACTCTAAAACAAACATTATTAGATTTGGATGGATAAGAAAAGCAAGGAGGAAGTCACTAAACTAAATAAAAGTTGAGAGAAGTAAATTAAAATATGCAAACAAATTACCGACAAACCACGGGTTTCTGAGGTTGTTTTCGACGGTGAGGTTGAGGAAGTACTCCTGAAAGCCGCGCACGGGGTTGGCCTGCGGCTGCACGCTGATGGTGCCCTCCACGGCTGCCTCGTTGCCGTCGGACACGAGCGCGCGCGCGCTCCAGCCGTCCGAGCCGACCCAGCCGAACGCATCGGTGGCGCGCATGCGGCTCACGGCCGCCATCACGCCAGCCACCTCCTGGTCCGAGCCGAACACGATCACCCCTGCAAGCACACACACGTTACCACGGCCCACATGACCGCACGCAGTACTGCTGCAAGAGTGTGGCGCACCTCTCGCGCGCGGCCTACTCAGCAGCCTGGCGACGATGGCGTCGTACGCACGCTCGTCTGCCTCACCCGAGTCTTTCACCAGTCGCTCCTTTACAGCAATACAGATATCGTTCCGAGCCAGAAGTGTTTCCAGCTCTTCAAATGCCTGAAAATAAGTTTGAAAATCATTGGTCGTTTGCTTCATTCACTGTCGCTCTACAATTATTTTTTATGAAAAGTAAGTTAATAAGAAATGTAGCAAAACGAGCAACGTACTTTAATGCCATAGTTAGACTCCTCGTAGATGATGGACACATAGCGCCAGCCAAGTTTCTTGACGATCTCCACCATGGCGCGCACCTGGTGCAGATCGGAGGGGATGGTGCGCGTGAAGTACTCGAAGCGTGCCTTGTTGGACAGCTCCGGTGATGTAGAGAAGAACGACACCTGCGGACCAGAGGCGCGTGTATTGCTGTATGAGTCGCGCCAGTGTGGCACGGGAGAGAGAGTCCGCGGCGTTACCTGCGGGATTTTGAAGAGGCGCAGCAGGTTGGCGACCTGCACGGACGTGACGCTGCTGGCGGCGCCCACCACGCCGCTGATCACCTTGCGCACGGCTGTCGCGTTGCACGCGTACTCCTCGTCGTCTATGTTACTTATTGATCCTACAATAAACATGATTCCACAAATGCAACAGCCTGGTACATTCTTTATAATATATAATTTTTAATTTATTGATCGAAACAAGAAGTGTTGTCATAATTTATGTTGGTTAAGTAGTTGGTCATATTTATGGGCCGAATATTCGTTTCATGTTCGGTATTTAGCATATTTTTCGAATATAATATATTATAAATAATATTATATCGTATTCAGCCGATTATTCAGGAAAAATGCCGAACATTCTACTGAATAATATTGTATTAAAAAGTTGCCTCTATAAGTCTTAAGCATATAATTATGAAGTAGGACAATACATAATTGCATCCATAATAGGTATCAAGTGTGTCTTATCTTTATATTTTATGATCTTATCTTGTTATTCTATTCGAAGGGTTGCACGTTTGTTTGGTGACATACAACGCGCTCGACAAGCCCAGGTTTGAGTTTTTGAGATGCACGATAAAGCGCGCCAAATCCTGTCGAAAAATCGGTTAGGTAAACTATTAACAGTATTAACCGAACATTCAGCCAATTTATTTATTTATTATTCCCATTACAACTACCCATCAATTTTCGTAATCGTTATTCGTATTCGGTAAAACCTGTATTCGGCTCATCAGTAGTTGGTCATAATAAAAGTTGTTTGGATACCCTTGATGAAGTCGAGCGCCATCTCGAGGCCATAGGTGTCGTTGTCGCAGTCGTCGAGCACGTGCGCGCCGAGGCGCACGGCGGGCGGCGCCAGGCCGGCGCGCGCCACGGCGTCCAGCGCGAACAGCATGGCCTCCAGCGCCTGCACGCCGCCCTGCGCCATCACCGGCCCGCACGTGGCGCCCTCCGAGCGACTGTGCACCTGCCACACGCGACACACGACACTGATGACAGCTGGTCCAAGCTCGAACCACTCTATAAACAATTAACTTCTGCCCGTGATTTCGTTCGCGTGGAAGTCATAGGACACCACAATATACAAAAATAACAAGCACATTTCCTGCCTGCGCTATTCCTTCGTTTTTGCTTAGCGTTCTTCCTGCTTTTGTTCGTTTTGGTCGGCTCCTAAAGGTCGTAGCGTGATGTTATAATATAGCCTTTAACTATAACCTTCCCCAAGAAATGGGCAATCACATGCAAAAAGAGTTTTTCAAACCCGACTGGTAGCTCCCCAGATATTAGCGCGTTTAATCAAACAAACAAACTCTTCAACTTTATCAACGAAAGCTTCTTCAGCTGTCACGCAAGCTGAATCAGTTTGGGGGCCATTGTTTTACTATTAGAATGGAATACTCTTTATTATGTATGTCCACCATAAATATTACAGATGTAAACGTAGGGAGAATGACTGATTAACCCTCGACTTCGTGGGGGTTAGTAAACTGGGGTTTGATTGAAACAATAGTTCAATTTATACTTGGGAGTGCGGATCAGTAATACCGACACAACCTCAAGTCTGATTTATTCCCAGATGTAGTGATTACACCGTAGAATATTAGGGATTAACAAAGTTTTTTTTTTTTTTTTACATAATGGCATCTCGTAGTTGACCTTGAGAGGTCGTGACTACTTAACCGGACTATCCTGTGGTTGCCTTAAGAATTCTTAAAGCCTCCAGCCAGGGCTACATCTAGATTAATGCTAAGCGACTGCACGCTAAGGGCACCCCCTGTGGGGTACGAACCTCGGCTTAGGGCGTCGCTGGGAGAGGGCAGCAAGGGGACAGGCTGGATCGAATTAATATTAATGCTTTGATGAGCGCGGCGTTTCCTAGGACTATCTCTGAGAAGAAAGGCCGAAACAAACTCAGAGGTCTCAGTCGGGGAATTTAAAGCTACAGGCTCAGCTACGGCGCGGGCTGGCACTTCAGCGGGCAAGGGTCGGGGGGGAGGGTTAACAAACAATGTGGAGGTCGCGTCACCCCCGAAAGGGCGTGAGGCGAGCGGTGCCGAGGCGTTGCCCCCCGGCCGCGGAGTGCTGTACGGTGGCCCGTAACTACGGGCCCCTCATTGTGTCCGCGTCAATGGCTTTTTAGCCTGTCGGACGCGCGTGAGTTGCGCGCGCCCGTTTGAGTGGTTGCTATGTGTTTTTCTGTAGGCGCGCCGCGACGCCGACTCACGGCGCCGCTTTCTTCACGACACCTCGGCGGTCTGTCCCCGCCAGGTGAGACCCCCAGTTACCTGGGGGAGGCCCGGCGGGGGACGACCTGCGACAGAGGTGCCGACTTGACGCTCCTACAGAATATGGGTGTATTGCACCCGCCCGTCCTGTTTCTAGATCTAGCCGGTTACGTTCCGAGCTAAGGTGCAGTCATGTGTGTGTGGGCGGTATTGTATTGTGTAACACCGCCCAGTATCTACGCGTATCGCGGCCCGCGCTGCGCCTACGCGTGTGAGTTTAGGCGTCTGTTTAGTTAGTGGTTGTCTGCGTCAGCTACCTAACGTGCCTATATTAACTTAGAAGTAGAACACGCTACGCAGCGAGTGTATGTTATGAATGTAGAGTTCAGTTGGGTCTAGTGAGCCGCGTGTAACCTGGATGCGGCTCACTAGAGGCGTCAGTCCGGTGGTGTGGGGTGGTGGTCGGCTACCAGGTCGGTTAACAAAGTGTGGAGGTCGCGTCACCCCCGCAAGGGGGTGAGGCGAGCGGTGCCGGGGCGTTGCCCCCCGGCCGCGAAATGCTTTACGGTGGCCCGTAACTACGGGCCCCTCGTGGTGTTCGCAACGAAGGCTTTGTAGCCTGTCGGGCGCGCGTGAGTTGCGCGCGCCCGTGTGAGTGATTGCTATGTGTTTTTCTGTAGGCGCGCCGCGACGCCGACTCACGGCGCCGCTTTCTTCACGACACCTCGGCGGTCTGTCCCCACCAGGTGAGACCCCCAGTTACCTGGGGGAGGCCCGGCGGGGGACGACCTGCGACAGAGGGGTTAACAAACATTTTTATCGTAAGACCTTATACTATTGGCGGAGAATCTTGACACCGCGATGTACAAATCGATCGAAATGGTACAACGCCATCTAGTGACGAGCAAATAAACTAATTTTAAACAGTTGATATTACGATCGTGGTTTTTATCAGATCATATTATCTCTGTGCGTTTAAACATTCCGCCCACCAAGGACATTTTGTGCAACATTATGTCCTTCCATAGTTAAAATTTACGAAACAATTAATAGTTTGCTTATCAAACAGTTTTAATTTCCCTTACGATATACCATACACATCTGACTTTAAACATAAACAATTACTTACATGACTAAACAATGGTTAAAATTATCACTTAAAATTACTAATAACATTCTTAGGCAATCGGCAAGACACACAGTTTTGATGTTGGTCTTTTAAATACAGAACCATTAGTGCGAAGTGTGACCACTCGTGTAAGATTGTCTAACCCCGGATGTTTTTCAACCACCCTGCCAAGAAGCCACCGACAAGGAGGTAAGTGGTCCTCTTTAATTAGAACTATATCCCCTACGTTTGGTTCAGGATTTTGCTTTGACCACTTATAACGATGGAGCAGTGTGGTCAAGTATTCATCAGACCAGCGACGCCAGAAATGTTGTGTCATCCGTTGGACTAAATGCCACCTCTTCAAACTAGAAAGATTCGCCTCTTCATAGTTATGGTCAGGCGCGTTGACAATTGGTTCGCCCACAAGAAAATGCCCTGGCGTTAAAAGTGTTCGATTCGGTCAGTCTACACAAGGGACGTGAGTTCAAGCATGCTTCTACTTGGGTTAATAAAGTAGACATCTCTTCAAAAGTTAAAGTTGAACTACCTATTACTCTGTTTAAATGTTTCTTACATGACTTGATTCCGGCCTCCCATAATCCGCCAAAGTTTGGAGTATGTGGTGGAATGAAATGCCATGTGGTACCTTCAATTGCTAAGGCCGCAGCAACTTCCTTAGCTATTTCCCCGAATTTTCCGAGCGAAGTAATGTGTCTAGTTCTTTAGAAGCCCCCTGAAAATTTGTACCATTATCACTCCATATGTCCTTGCATTGACCGCGTCTTGCCACAAACCTTTTAAAAGCGGCAAGAAACCCCGTTGTTGTTAGGTCGCTTACGACCTCAATGTGGACAGCTTTAGTCGCCATGCAGACAAATAAGCAAATGTATCCCTTATACGCATGGTGACCCCTACCCTTTGATGCCCTCAACTGAATAGGACCAGCATAATCTACCCCGCTGCTCCTAAACGGTCTATCAGGTGTAACCCGTGCTGGTGGTAATTGACCCATTAATTGCGGTTTAGTAGATGCTGCATAGCGCAAACAAATTACACATTTTCGCAGGTGTGCAGTAACTAACCGCCTAGCTCCGTGAATAAAATACTTCGTGCTTAAATAGTTAAGCATTAGTTGCGGACCACCATGAAGATTCCTGTGATGTGCGTCGGTGATTAGGAGATTGGTAAAATAAGTATCACTGGGAATTAATATTGGGTTTTTACGATCCATGTCAAGATCGGAACGTTCCAATCTACCGCCCACCCTCAGGATTTTAACGGAATCGAGGTAAAGATTTAAAGACTTAAACATCTTTCTCTTGGGCCTTTCTTGTTGCAGATCCAGAATTACCGCTTCGAACCTTTGACCTTGACACACCCTAATGCATGTCTCCAACGCCAATCTCAATTCTTTTGCAGTTATAAATTTATGACTTCTTCTTTCAGCCTTCGTTTTTCTCAACTCTAAAGGACGTCTTAAATATGCCACCATTCTAACTAGTTGGGTAAGTGATGAATATTTATCTATCTATATATATAAAAATCAATTGCTGTTCGTTTGTCTCGCTAAAACTCGAGAACGGCTGGGCCGATTTAGCTGATTTTGGTTTTGAAATGTTTGTCGTAGTCCAGGGAAGGTTTAAACCGTGAGAAAATATGGAAAAATTGCGAGGAACATAGTAAAAACAACAATTTTATTTTCCCATATAAACTGTTCTACCTACTTTCCTGTCAAACATTTGACGATCGTCCCTTCGGTACGGTAGACTCGGGTCCACTCGAATTGGAGCACGTATATGGCAAAATAACGTTTGCCGGGTCAACTAGTCCCAAATAAAATTATCGTCTGTTACTACATGTACCTTTATTTCCTCTATATTAGTTGATACCGCTTTGCGTTTGCCAAACAGATTATTTTTATTCTTCAGAAAGCTAGGACCCTCTACCCACAACTTTTTGTTTGTTTGTTTGTATGTATGTAGGAGATAATCTCCGGAGTTAATGATCCAATTCTAAAAATATTTTCACTGGTAGAAAGCTACATTATGTGTGAGTGCTGTAGGCTATAAATTATGTTTACACCATGCATTTTAGCTGAGCTATCACAACTTTTGTCTAGCAAGTCGGAAAGAATTATTTGCATGCGCTGCCTAAACAGTTGTATATAACTAAAAACAATGTATGGCAATCTGGTCCGCCTTAAATAGTTCTAGAAAAAAGTCCGCGACACCATGTTTCTATCTTTATCGCTTTTCTGTTTTAAAAAAGTATTTTTTTGACATGCTTACGTTTGGATAAAAATATGAATCCTTACCAAAATAAATTACTTTATGATCTCAAGAAAATCAAGGAGGTAAGTTTACAGTACAGTGCCTTTTATTTATAATTTATATAAACGACCTCCCAAGAATCATAAATGAGTCGTGTGTTCTGTTTGCTGACGATATCTCAGTACTAACTTCATGTAAAAACAATAGCAACCTACCTGAAACACTTACAAACACACTCAACAAAATAAAAACATGGATGACAGAACACAACCTCGAGATCAACTTTAATAAAACTAAAATCATGTCCTTCCACCCACGCCAAAAAGCACCCCTAGATATAAATTTTATTTACAATGATATAAAAATAGAGACAGTACATGAATTCACCCTACTCGGTCTATGCATAGATACAAATTTAAATTGGAAATCACACATTAAAAAAATTCGGTCAAAATTATCTAAATTTGCCTATGCCCTCCGCGAAATAAAAAAAACTACAAATCTTCAGACAGCCCTGGTTACGTATTTTGCCTATGCATACGCATGGTTAAACTATGGCGTAATATTATGGGGAAACAGTACACATGCACCTACACTTTTCACACTACAAAAACGTCTAATCAGAATCCTAGATATCATAGAAGACACAGACAGCTGCAAACCACATTTCCAAGAACACAAACTTTTAACACTTCCCTGTATATATATCCTAGAAATATGCAAATTTGTTAGAAATAACCAACAATTATTCACTACACGAGAAAACATACAAACTAAATAAACACTACGACATAAAAATAGGCTAAACCTACCTGGTGGCTCTAAGCTAAAAATACACTCAGCAAGCACTTTAGTAATGTCAGTTAAAATATATAATCAATTACCAAAAGCAATTAAAAATGAACAAAAATTTAATATATTTATAAATAAACTAAAACAATACCTAGTCCACAAATGCTATTATAATATTAATGAATATTTTAATGATAAATTTTACTGTGTGTACATAAATAATAAAATAAATAAATAAATAAATAAATAAAATGAATACCAAAAATAATAAAGTTGAAGTGAGTAGTAGTAAAAATATTAATATTATACTTTTTCAAATAATAATATAATAATAGCCCTCTTCCTCTATTCTATCTTGCTGTGCCCGACAGGGTCCACAATGATCTAAAATTATGTATATTTTGTAATGTACCTACCACCTAAGTTCACATTGTGGAATGCAAATAAATGTATTGAGTATTGAGTATGTCAAGAGAAAATATAAAATTACTAAAAACGCAAAATGCCTACACAACAACACAAACAACATACAACTTTCATTCATCGCGTGCACAATAAATGCTTTGTGCAGACGTTTTATTCATTCACCCATAGATGGCGTTGTGCATCATTTTTCTGAATTGTGGTGTTAAGACTTTCCGCGGATTGATGATCCTCTCGATTTATCTAAACTGAAGAGTTTGTTTGTTAGTTTGTTTGGTTGAACGCGTTAATCTCAAGAACTGTCATCATCTGACTAGCCTTTTCCCATCTATGTTGGGGTCGGCTTCCAGTCTAACCGGATGCAGCTGAATACCAGTATTTTACATGGAACGACTGCCTGTTGACCTCCACAACCCAGTTACTGGGTAATACGATAACCCTTGGTAAGACTTGTTGTCAGACTTTCGGGCTTCTGACTACCCGTAACGACTGTCAAAGATCTACGAATCACACCTGGGACCAACGGCTGAGCAGAGCATCAATGGAAAATGTTGGAAAAAAATATTCTGTTCTGAGAGCTTCTGTTGCATGCGCTGCGTAAACGGTTTGTTACGCAAAAATCATGTTTGATGAAATTGTTCCTGTTACAAAGTTCTAAAAAAAAGTCCGCGATAGCATACGAGTATGTCCATCTTTTAAGAATGACTCACTATAACCCTTTTTTATGGTAACCAAATTTGTTCGAAATTAATGCATTATAATTTGCGAAGGTATTTTATCAACATGATAATTATTAATACTTATCCAATTAAATACGTTATTCATCACAAGTATTAATTGTGAATAAAATTGCCCTTGACATCACTTGATTTCAATCAACATCTTAGGAGATATCATAATTTTAAAATAACTCCTCAACGAAATCTATATCTACCTACTTAAAGTAATAATAAAACTGAATAGTTTGTTTGAACACGCTGATCTCTTGATAGCCCAATTCTTTAGGAAGGTTATAATACAACCATAAATAAAAAGAAAGAAACAAGAGACATAGTACAGAAATGTTTGTGGAGTGCGCCGTGCTAGAGTGCAGTATAATAGTGTACCATCATGAGTCCGCCGAGCACGATGTCGCCCTCCACGACGGCGGCGTGCTTCACGGGCCACAGCGTGTCGTTGTCCGACGTCTTCTTCTTCGCCGCCGGCACGAGGCGCGCCTCGCGCCGGCTGTTGCTCGGCGCGCTGGTTGTTGTCTTTGACACACTTTTAGATTTTCGAGCCGCCTTTGCCTTGGGTTTAACAATTGTCTGTGAAACTGTCGATGCCATCGTTTCATAGTTTTCCGTGGGGATGATCTTCGCTGGTATGGTAAACACATTAGCCGCGGTCACAGCGGCGACGGTCTGCTCGGTGTGCAGCGGGCGCGGGCTCGCGTATGCGACGTGTGCGGGCGCGGGCGCCGGCTGCACGGGAGCGGCGGCGGCCGGCGGCGGCTCGGGAGGCACGCGGTGCGGCTGCCCGCCTTGCAGGGACGAGGCGCTAGGTCTTAGTTCGTCGTTCTGCTTACTTTTGTATTTTTTTTTCTTAAACATTTTTGAGATGTCGAAAGTTCCGATAAGGGAGTGCGACTCTCTCTTATACCTGTGAAGTTTCTCATGAGCAAAATTTTCGACGAACATGAGGAGCTCAGCCGGTGGAATCATTTGCGATCGATTTTCAAACATGGCCGACAAATTAAGCAGGTCATACTCATAGCTGTCGAAACCGATGTTAGGTCTGAGCGCTCCTCGCGGCCTGTGCTCATACTGCAGAGCGTGCATCAGGTGTCGATGGGCGAGCGCTCGCGTGTTGTTGCCGGCGGGCAACGCGCGGGACACGTGGTGCGCGTGGTGCGCGTGCAGCAGCACCGCCAGCACGAGGGAGCGCAGCATGTTGGCGGGCGCGGCGGCCGGTGCGCCTCAGTCCGCTAACATCAGTGGCGCTGGTCGCGTCACTAACAGTAGCATCGCAACCACATGCCACTTCAGATCCTTACGGTCTGAACAACTCCTTGAGTGGGCTGTATTCATTCTCAAATTCCATTTTACTTCTTTAAATATCATTTTTATAATGCAAAAATTGTTGTAATTTATTATTCTTGTAATTTTAAGCAGTATTACTTACAACACTTTATGTAGTCACAAGTTTGACAAGTTTTTAAACAAATATATAACTACTTATTCTCAAAGAGTTGATGTTATTTCCCCAACACCAGCACAACACTGGAAGCTGAGGGCGCGAGCTCAGTGGTCCTCTCCGCGGGAGTAGTGCTCGGTGCATGTGTAGTATTATTTACAAAACAAGTGTAGAGTCGCGCGTCGCGTGTCGCGAGTCGAGCGGAGTCGCGCGGGGCGCGTGCGGTTGGCGCGGATTGCGGCCGCGGAGTGCCGCGCGGCGGCGGCTGTCCCGCTGTGCAGCCTGTGCGGCACCGTCGCGTCGGCGTCTGTCGCCGAGCCACGCAGCCAGTAGCCGCTGAGCCCTTTAGGGTATATTTATGTTCTGTGCCGCTGAGCGACCACGACCACACACCGGCCGTACGCACCTCACGCATCGCGAGCGACCACAAGCTCGCCTCGTTCAAAGCTTCAGCATGACAACCGCGACACTGTTACAACTACCACCGAGAAAAACATTTTACGCAAACTCGGTGTAGGTACTCCTCACAAAACTATATTGACTTAAGATGAAAAGACTAAATTGCTATTCAATTACAATAAGAAAGTCGTGTTAGTTACATTATTTATAACTCAAGAACGGCTAAACCGATTTGGCTGAAAATTGGTGGAGAGGTAGTTTAGAACCAGGAGACGGACATAGGATACTTTATTGGAACGAAGTCCCTTATCGCGCGTTGCGAAAGGGGGCTAGACGGAAAAAATTAAGACCAAAAGTTGGAACGACACTTTTTGCTATAAGTATGTAGTTGTAAGCCGTGCGGCGTGCGGGTGTTTCTCTGTCTCTCTCTTTCTCTTATAGAAAGCAAGCCAGTTATACTTCGTTCCATCCGGGTGTCCCTTGACAACTCTCAAGTTTTTTTAAATTTTACTTAATACTTTTATTTACTTATAGGAGTAGGGTAGGAATATTGTAGGAGTAGGTTAGGAGTAGGGTAGTAGTAGAGTAGGAATAGGGTAGGAGTAGCGACGGGCAGATAGAAATAATTTATATGGCAAAACAACGTTTGCCGGGGTCAGCTAGTAATAATCTATATATATAAAATTCAAAGTCCTGACTGACTGACTGACTGACTGATAGATCAACGAACAGCCTAAACCGCTGGTCCTAGAGACATGAAATTTGGAGGGTGCGTTCTTTGTGAAGAGTAGGCATCCACTAAGAAAGGATTTTTCGAAATTCCACCCCTAAGAGGGTGAAAAGGGGGATTTCGTTTGTATGAAAAATCTTATTCCTTGAGTTAATTATCTTGAAACTTGGCACGAATACTTATCTAAATAAATTATGAAGATTGTCAGTTTTTTTTTCTTCTAAGCTACCCCCTAATAAGGGATTGGGGGGTTTCAAAGTTTGTATGGAAGAATTTTAGCGCGCACTCCGATTTACTCGAAACTCAGTATTTATACCTAATATTGAAAGTAAAGAATAATGTGTATCAGGGTTTTTTGTCAATTTTTCAGGGGAGGATTTTACTGCATGGCTTAATTAACTCGAAAATTAGTATAAATAATCTTTGAGTCAAGTTATGAATACATCCCAAACTATTTTTTTTTTAATTCCACCCCTGTGGGGGTGAAAAGCGGGGATACAGTTTATATGAGAAATCTTCTTCATTAGGTTAATAAACTTGAAACATTTCAAGAATACTCGCCTAAGTAAGTAATAAAGTTTATCATTATAAGTTTTTCAAAACTACCCCTCAAAGGGGGATATAAGGGTGTTGAAGTTTGTGTGGAATAATTTGAATACGTGGTCCGATTAACTCGAAACTCAGTGTTTATACTAAAGACCAAAAATAAAGAGTAACATGTATCAGGGTTTTTCTAAAATCTACCCCTAACGGGTTGAAAAGGGGTAGTTAATTTTACAAGTAAGGATTATAATGCGTGGCTTGATTAACTCGAAAATTGGTATAAATAATCTTTGAATCAAGATAAGAATAATCCCAAACGATTTTTCAAAATTCCATCCCATGTGGGGGTGAAAAGCGGGGGATACAATTTATATGAAAAATCTTATTCATTCGTTAATAAACTTGAAACTTGGCAAGAATATTTGCCTAAGTAAGTAATAAAGTTTATCATTACAAGTTTTTCTAAACTACCCCTCAAAGGGGGATATAGGGGTGTTAAGTTTGTGTGGAAGAAATTGAATGCGCGGTCCGAGTAACTCGAAACTCAGTATTGATACTTTTGACAGAAAATAATTAATAATAAGTATGTAAAGTTGTCGAAAATTTACCACTGACAGGACAAAAAGGGGTTATTCAGTTTTTAAGTCAACTTGCGCTCAGATTAGTAAAATCTTATTTATATGATAGACAACAAAAAGTTCAAATAAATGGTGTCAATTCTCTTGCTTTAAAAGTAAAAATGGGTGTTCCACAAGGCTCGATTTTAGGTCCTTTCCTCTTTTTAGTATATATTAATTATCTACCCCATTTATTAAAGAACCAACCACAAATGTTGTTATTTGCTGACGATACTTCCTTAATTTTTAAGATAAATAGGCGTGCATCTGATCTTGACGACGTAAATAACGCCCTACTGCAGGTACAAAATTGGTTCACTGCTAATAATTTGGTATTAAATGGGAAAAAAACTAAATGCATAAGATTTGCTTTACCAAATGTTAAAAGTAGTGATTGTGACATAGTATTGAACAAAGAGAAACTAGAATTCGTCGATAAAACTGTTTTCCTGGGGATCACGCTCGACTCAAAGCTGCAATGGGGTCCTCATTTAACATCTCTTGCAGGACGGCTAAGTTCAGCAGCTTATGCTGTAAGAAAAATCCGTCAAGTTACTAATGTAGATACCGCGAGGCTAGTCTATTTCAGTTACTTTCATAGTATCATGTCTTACGGTATTTTACTATGGGGACGGGCTGCAGATATTGAGTCCATTTTTATTCTGCAGAAAAGAGCCATCAGAGCAATATATGGCCTCCGCAGGCGCGATTCTTTAAGGAAACTGTTTAAAGATATTAACATCATGACGGTACCTTGTCAATACATCTATGAAAACATAATGTACGTAAGAAAAAATTTAAATCTATTTAATAAAAAAGGTGAAAGACACAACTATAGGACTAGAAATAGGGACCAATTAGTTCAAACAGGTTTCAGACTGGCTAAAGTAGACTCATCCTTCATGGGGTACTGTTTAAAATGTTACAATAAAATTCCTCCCCACATACTCCAACTGAATGAAACGAAATTTAAATCTTGTATTAAACGCACACTATGTAGCCGAGCATACTATAAGTTAGGGGATGACATCGCTGACAAAAATGCTTGGCTCAATGCTGGTCCTGCTCCACAGAGGCGCATAAACTAATTAGCATTCGGAAACATTGTTGGAGCTGCTGAACATTCGAAAAAAAACTATCTTTGCATTGTATAAACTCAATTGCTTAGAATTGTATAATTGCATAGCACACGTGTGAGCACTATGTACTTTCTATAAAGCTACCATTTACTGGGTACGTCTTTCATTGACTTGAATGTGCCCTGGCAGCTGTGAGTATGTCATGCTCACTCAAATGTCTCGCTGGTGGTGGCGTGTGTAGGGACTGGTCATCTCTTAGCTGCCTCGGCTTATTTTAATTTCTGAATTGTTTTTGTTTTTTTATAACGGACGCTTTTAACGTGCACGTATTTCTACATCGTTCTCACATGGTTAATTTCAACACGAATGATGTAATCAAATATTTTGTAACAATTTTATGATTTAAAAGAGTGTCCATGGAGTTTCTTGCCCGTTCTTCTCCATAGGTACCTACGCTTTGGAATGGGCAACTAGCTTCATCTTTCTGACTGACCGACCCTTTGACAATTCAAAGTACCTGTAATTGGTTTAGTTGAATTAAATGATTTGAGTTTGAGTTTAAAGGGGAGGATTTGAACTTGTAACTGTGTTACATTTATATTTATATACTAGCTTCTGCCCGCGGCTTCGCCCGCGTGGATGTCGGAAATTATCCCAAGGGAACGTGCTAACAGGATAAAATGTATGTGCTTCCCCAGGATGCCATCTATCTCTATGCCAAATCAGAAGTTCAGTGGTTTAGGCGTGAAAATGTAACATACAGTTTTAAGTTCAAATCCTCCCCTTAAAAACTGAATTACCCCTTTTTGTCCCGTTCAGTGGTAAATTTTCGACAACTTTTCATACTTATTATTAATTATTTTCTGTCAAAAGTATCAATACTGAGTTTTGAGTTACTCGGACCGTGCATTCAATTTCTTCCACACAACTTAACACCCCTATATCCCCCTTTGAGGGGTAATTTTGAAAAACTTATAATGATAAACTTTATTACTTACTTATGCAAGCATTCTTGCCAAGTTTCAAGTTTATTAACTAAATGAATAAGATTTTTCATATAAACTGTATCCCCCGCTTTTCACCCCCACAGGGGTGGAATTTTGAAAAATCGTTTGGGACTATTCATAACTTGATTCAAAGATTATTTATACCAATTCACGCCACGCATTATAATCGTCCCTTGTAAAATTAACTAGCCCTTTTCAACCCGTTAGGGGTAGATTTTCGAAAACCCCTGATACATGTTACTCTTTATTTTTGGTCTTAAATATAAACACTGAGTTTCGAGTTAATCGGACCGCGCATTCAAATTATTCCACACAAACTTCAACACCTCTATATCCCCCTTTGAGGGGTAGTTTTGAAAAACTTATAATGATAAACTTTATTACTTACTTAGGCCAGTATTCTTGAAAAGCTTCAAGTTTATTAACCTAATGAAGAAGATTTTTCATATAAACTGTATCCCCGCTGTTCACCCCCACAGGGGTGGAATTTAAGAAAATCGTTTGGGATGTATTCATAACTTGACTCAAAGATTATTTATACTAATTTTCGAGTTAATCAAGCCATGCAGTAAAATCCTCCCCTGAAAAATTGACTACCCCATTTCAGCCCGTCAGGGGTAGATTTTCAAAAAACCCTGATACACATTATTCTTTACTTTCAATATTAGGTATAAATACTGAGTTTCGAGTTAATCGGACTGCGCGCTAAAATGCTTCCATACAAACTTTGAAACCCCCCAATCCCTTATTTGGGGGGTATTTTAGAAAAACAAAAACTGACAATCTTCATAATTTATTTAGATAAGTATTCGTGCCAAGTTTCAAGTTTATTAACTCAAGGAATAAGATTTTTCATACAAACGAATTAACCCCTTTTCACCCTCTTAGGGGTGGAATTTCGAAAAATCCTTTCTTAGTGGATGCCTACTCTTCACGAAGAACACACCCTCCAAAATTCATGTCTCTAGGACCAGCGGTTTAGGCTGTGCGTTGATCTATCAGTCAGTCAGTCAGTCAGTCAGGACTTTGAATTTTATATATATATAGATATACGCCTAAACCACTGAACTTCTGATTTGGCATAGAGGTAGATGGCATCCTGGGGAAACACATACATTTTATCCTGTTAGCACGTCCCCGTGGGATAATTTCCGACATCCACGCGGGCGAAGCCGCGGGCAGAAGCTAGTGCTAATATAAAATGTGTTGATAAAACACTTTAAAACAAGCTGCCATGGCATTTCTTCGCCCTCCTTCTCCACGATGACCTATTTTTGGAACGGACTACTAGTTTTTTCATTAACGTAGTATTTACCTGACAAGCCTAATTGGAACAAATGCGTAGACTTGTCTTTCTTCAAATCCTTTCCCTGCTCACTAAGTATATCTACAGGTATTTTCATACTCAGTAAACAACTAGTTATCAATCTGACACACAAAGGGATGTCATTACCTATACCTACATATCATTCCTTTCCTGAGTCGCTCGTATTCATCACCGTCCGTCACAGGCACTATGGGCAGGGCCCTCACAATGACTAGCTCGCTATTGAATCTTTTTTAAGCTTCATTTGTTTTATCGCCAGGCGAGTTCTCTTAGTTGTCGTTCAGTTTGCGTGAATGAAGTAGTTCCTCGCTCGTATGTTACAGCTTGATGCTACTGTTCGCAGGTTGCCTGCACTTTTCTGCCTCACTAAGATGAACGATAAGACACTAGTGTAGTATTCTCACAAGCTTTTCTCTTCTGTGTGGACGGAAGGAACTGGTGTCTGTCACACACTTGATACTTGTTGAGACCTCTAATTGCCACAAATGTTTACCAACAAAGTCAAATTTCGATGTTGGGCCAAAGATCCATGTAGCACTTAGATCTGAATTCTATTTGATATAACAAGGACGTGATTGTCGGTAAAATCACGTCCACACACTCGCATCGTCGAGCGACGCCCGTCGCACGGCGCCACCCAACATACGAGTATGTATAATAAATCCAAGCTATATACATATTTACGACCATTGTTATTTGATTAGGCGTAAGATTAACCAGCGATACCGTAGATTTAGTATAAACTTCATAAAGACAATTAATTTTGTAACGTTTTGTTTAATACAGGGTCAAATTAAACTAGCTAGCGACACTCCGCATACCGTTGGGGTCATCAATAGCAGACGTGTAGTCACTTGAAACATCAGTATAAAAAAAACAGTTTTCTTTGTGTAAACTTCAGACGAGATAATTATCGATATTTAAAAACTATAAACGTGGATCTTTGACAGTCGTTACGGGTAGTCAGAAGCCCGAAAGTCTGACAACCAGTCTTACCAAGGGGTATCGTATTACCCAGTAACTGGGTTGTGGAGGTCAGATAGGCAGTCGCTCCATGTAAAATACTGGTATTCAGCTGCATCTGGTTAGACTGGAAGCCGACTCCAACATAGTTGGAAAAAGGCTAGGCAGATGATGATGATTTAAAAACGATAAACCAAAAAAAAAAACAGATTTTTGCCACTCAAACTTCAAGTAAAAGCACAACCAACCGCCGCCGTTGACCAAAAAAATAATCATCAATATTTTTATTTTGTCGTGTTTAGATATTGTTACGAGCTTCGGGTTCGTGACAGTAAAAATGCCGATAAAAATTACCCAAAAGTTACACTTTAATTAATCAACACTAACAACAATTCAAAACACACTAATTATAAAACACAATCGCTCGTAAGTCGCACTTGAAGATCGCTTTCGATGTATTCGCTCGTGTCGCAGAACTAAGTCTGATTGCTCGCGGCTAATCCCGGCCTTATATAGTGCCGCAGATAGTTCCAGAACCTTCTATCGTAGAAACATCTAGAATGTTCGAGTACATACCGGCCCCGACTGACCAGTAGGCCTAGCCAAGTTACAAACGTTTCGTATCTAATCTCTTTCTACAATCGTTAACGCCTCGGCGTAAGCGATTTTAGAAAACGATAAGTTGTTAGCCAAGTTGACACGACTGAGTCGAACGCTCATTCTACGTCTTTAGAAAAAACCTATACTGTCTATGGTGAGCGTTCTTACAAACGTCAAAGTCACAGTTGTATGTATTGTAGCCTGTGGTTGTGTGTTTTTTGCGCGGCGCGGGCAAATAATTGTTTTTAAAGTGTTTTGAAAGTAAGCGAACTAAAGTTCTTCATTTATATTTGGTTTGATTATATCAGTGTGTCTCGGAATGTTATGATGATTCTGCATAATATGAATGAAAGATACCTTAAATGAAGTGATAACTTTTATACGATGGAATCTAGATTTCGAGCAAGCCCAGAACAATAATTTGCAGCTTTATTGGAATTCATGGAAAGGTATGTAAATTATTAGTTGTTTCGTTAATATCTTCCTTTGTTTATAAAAATCTATCATACTCGGGCAATTGAAAGTTTGAAACATAAACAATGACGTGATACGTGACGGACGTACGGGACTAATACGTAGAAATAAACAATACAATTTTGTTTGACTCTTTACTTAATCAATAGACCCTTTGTTTCTCTGAAATAGTTTTAACTTATGTTTCTTCGTTATTAGCGCACCACAACATATTTAAAGTATGCATTTTAAATGCTAAATGGTAAATATAGTTCAAAATTACGGTAAATAAACAAAACACTTCTCGGTCCATAATCAGCTGATCATAATAGACGCCATTTTTTTATCGTTTTCTCTTGGGTCTCGGCGATCGCTTAGCTATCGTTCAAAAACTTCGACATCGTTTCGTTAGCGCTTGCCAAAACTGTAACTTGGCTACCATTTGTATGGGATGTAGCGATCAACGTTGTAGAAACGATTACATTTCATTCTAACATTTTGAACGAGTAAACTTGGCTACGAATTTTCTATTCGTTTGTTCTGACCACGTGACTTAGCGTTGAGATGATGTCATTCCTATACATTTGATTAGTTTTCTATTAGCGTTAACGATTGTAGATTGTCAACTTGGCTAGGCCTACAGATGTCGATAGTTCTAGTTAGTTCTAGCTTCGACATATCTACTCGTCAATAGATGGCGCTGACGGATGGCGTGACTATTAGTTCTTCCAATCCACAATAGATGGCGCCAGTGGTAACTAATGTCACCATGTATCAGGCATTAATTGTGGCGCGTAACAATATCAATACCCATCACGCCTGCGGAGTTTCGCTGCCTAATTAAATTTGAGCCTGTATAATGCTGCCTAGCGTGTATTAAAATTTGAGCCTGTATAATGCTGCCTAGCGTGTATTAAAACTTACTTCGAGGGTTGGTTTCCTCCGCAACATTTCTTAACAAAAAGTTAGTACTACAAGGTAATCCGCGATGCAACCGTTTTGTTCATAACTCACAATTTCATAAGCCTCTCTATTAGCCATAAAGTTAGTAAAATATTTCCAAGCCCAGCTGGGGTCAATAGGGTTTGTTCAAATTCGTGGTAGGCAACGTAAGCTTTATATTAAAAATAATTCATTTTTGAAGTCGGTATTTAAATATTTTTGTGCGCGATATAACAAAAATCATGAGTTGAGCATGCTTTGAGCGACGGACGCAATGTTGCACAGTATGAGTGTGCACACACCCCTACACAAGACACACTAGACACACACACACACCACACATACATCACACATGACATGCGGGATGTTACATGATTTGTACACCCCTACACAAGACACACTAGACACACACACACACCACACATACATCACACATGACATGCGGGATGTTACATGATTTGTGATGTTGTTCTTTGTTGCAAATGTTTTATTTTCATACAGAAAACGTTTGCAATATAAACCCATCTTCCCAGAGACAATGGGATGAGCCACTCTGCAGGTTGGTACGGAATAATCTTATCAATACTTTTTTTTATTTATTATTTATTTTATTTTTTGGTCTATCTACAATTGTTGCATTGTATCCTTAAAATACAAGCCATATGAGAATACAAGCATAGTATACAATATGATGCGATAGACACAGCATGCAAAAACAAAATTATAACATCAATAAAATTGTAATAGGAATTGTGCAGAAATAACGCTTACAGCTGAGCACTAGTGGGTAGTTTTGGAAAAAGTGACAAGGAAAAAAAAAATACAAAATGAAGAAAGGAAAAAAAAAGCAGTCAATTGTGTTGGTTACTTTTTATGGACTTGGCGTTTGAATTTTTGAAGTGATGTGGAAAAAATATCTATTGATTCATCGCAATTATTAAGAAGCCTGCAAATTCTGGGGATGGGGGAATTGGATCCTGAAACAGTTTTGCGGAATGGGGGACGTAATAGTTTGATAGGGTGACGCGGATAATTGTGGGGTAGGTTAAAACTTAACTTACTTAACAACTGGTGGCAGTCTAATTTACACTGAAGTATTTTATAAAGAAAAATTAAATCAATACCACCTCTTCGTTTTTCGAGTGAAGTCATGAAAAATTTATAAAGCCGTTTTGCGTAGCTCGGAAGTTTTTTGTCTAATCCAGCAGAAAAGGCAAGATGGTATAAAAATCTTTTCTGGATCCTCTCTAACCTAAGACTATGTGTTGCATAGTGGGGACGCCACACAACTGCGCAGTATTCCAATACAGTACGCACGAGACAGTTGAAAAGATAAATCTTAGTTTTAGGCTTGCGAAAACATTTACCATTACGTAACACAAAACCGAGTGTCTTTGAAGCTTTTTTAATAACGTTGCCCATGTGAGGGATGAATGTTAATTTACGATCAAGAAGGACTCCCAAATCCCTGATCACATCAACTTTACTGAGGTCTGAACCATTCATACTGAAATTAAAATCCATAAAGTTAGCCTTGCGAGTAAACGCAATTTGGGAACATTTTTCTACATTAAATTGCATGTTATTATCGTTACACCAGTTTAAAAGTCTGTTCAGGTCTTCCTGAAGTAATGTTGAATCGGCTAGAGAATCTATAACGCGTGCTATTTTCAAGTCATCGGAAAATAAGAATGGCGTGGAGTTAAAGAAGCAATAAGGAAGGTCGTTCACAAAGATAATAAATAATATAGGGCCCAGATGGGAACCTTGCGAAAAACCGGAGGTCATGTTCATGGTTTCAGATTTATAGCCATTGGCCACGACATAAAAGGATCTATCCGTTAGGTAAGAGTGCACCTACTTAAGAAAAGAACCAGCAAAGCCATACACAGCAAGTTTTTGAATCAACACTTCATGGGATTGTCAAAAGCCTTACTGAAATCAGTGTAAATGGCGTCGACTTGCTGGTTCAAGTCAAGCGAAGCTGCAATAACCTCAACGAAAGTTATTAAATTACTGCAGGTGGATCTTGCAGCAGTAAAGCCATGCTGGTGGTCAGAGAGATATTTCCTAAAATAGTTTTGTACGTCAGGGTATACTATTGCTTCGAAAACCTTGGCAAATGTCGGAAGGATAGATATAGGACGATAGTTTCCAACCACATCATCAGCACCTGATTTATAAATTGGTACTACTTTGGCCAGCTTCCATTGTGTAGGGAAAATACCAGCGCTAAGAGATTTGTTGAAAATCATACATAGGGGGGTTGCCAGTTGGTCAGCGCAAGTTACGGTAAAGTAAGGGGGAATTTCATCGCTGCCGGAGCCTTTGGGTATGTCTAAGCTTTTAAGGGGTCGTTCAACTACTGATGCCGGTGTTGAACTTATAGGACATATTTATAATGCATGGGAAGACAAATGCGATGCCTTGGGCATCTTTTGTGATTTGTCCAAGGCATTTGATTGCGTTCTTCACGAAACTTTAATCAGGAAACTCCGCCACTACGGAATCCGGAACGCTGCTCTGGATCTTCTTACTTCATACTTGAGTAAGAGGATTCAGAGCGTTGATGTTAACGGAAAAAGATCTCCCGGATCTTTAGTAACAATGGGAGTCCCACAGGGCTCAATTCTTGGTCCTTTCTTGTTTCTTATTTATATTAATGACTTGCCGTACCTCATAAAGGATAATCATGATATAGTGTTGTTTGCAGATGACACTTCACTTTTGTTTAAACTTAAACGTCAGCAGCAGGTTACTGACGATGTAAATAGCGCGATCTCTAAAGTAGTCCACTGGTTCAATGTTAATAATTTACTTCTAAACGAGAAAAAAACCAAATGCATTAAGTTTACGTTGCCTCACGTTAGACAAGTGAAAACTAATGTGTTGGTAAAGGGCGAAGAATTGAATCCTGAAGACAGCACAGTATTCTTAGGCATAACTTTGGATGCTAAGCTTCAGTGGGGTCCACATATAGACAAATTGTCAAAAAACGCTAAGTTCCGCAGCATACGCTGTTAGAAAAATTCGTAATTTAACTGATATAGAGACAGCCCGTTTAGTGTACTTTAGCTATTTTCATAGTGTAATGTCGTACGGTATTCTATTGTGGGGAAATGCCGCTGATATTCAGACTATCTTTGTTTTGCAAAAGCGAGCTGTTCGATCAATTTATAAATTAAGTCCGAGACACTCGCTCAGAGAAAAATTTAAAGAAATTAATGTTATGACTGTGCCTTCTCAGTATATTTATGAAAATCTTTTATATGCCCATAAAAATATAAAATTGTTTAAAAAATACAGTGATATCCATGATATAAATACTAGGAACAAACACAAATTTGTTCTACCTACAACAAGGCTCAAGAAAATAGGTGGCTCGTTCAGATGCCAATGTATACGCTTTTACAATAAAGTTCCAAGCCCCGTTCAAGATCTAAGCCTTAATAAATTCAAACCATTCATTAAACGTAAGTTGTGCCAGAAAGCATTCAGGAGTGCGCGTATTGTTATTATTTATTTATTATGTACTAGCTTTTGACGTTCAATGGGCCAAACTTACGACCCAGTGTGTCCCGCTTAATGGCAAACGTCATCGCGGCAGGCCCAGACGGAGATCGCGGGATGAGCTGGAGTCCTTTGATAAAGATTGGTCCTTGGTAGCTCTGGACAGAGAGAGGTGGAAAGAGAATAAGGAGGCTTTTGCCCAGCAGGGGGTCGATAAGGGCTAAAAAAAATATTTTGCCTGTGACATCGTTCGTGTAGAAGTCGTACACTACAATTCACTAAAATATTAGCCAATTTGTAGGCTTATGGTATCAGCAGCCAAAATATGAAGAGTCAGGACGGGTGACATGGACGCAAGCGACGTGCGGTTGTCCGTTTGAGAAGCAGCTCGTCCTGAGGTCGACACACAAAGCGATAGCTTTAAGTAGTAATGTCCCATTGCTTGCGAAGTTTTCCGTTTTTGTTCCCGTATAAATACTATGGCATAACTACGACTACAATAAAAATATAATTGCAAAACTAAAAACCGTGTTTTTAGTTTTGCTATTATATTTTTAGGCCTTGTGCTAGACAATGCATATGGAACACGATGCACTGAGATCACCTCTTCACGTGGGATTGAGCAGTCAATGTTCTTGCCAATTTTGTTCATTATATTAAGAAGATTTTCTCCACGCCTCTCCGGAACGTTGGAAATCTCGGTGTTACATTGCCGGGCTTGTTGTTCGAAACTATCAACTTTCACTTCAAGTGCCAATATTGCATTTTGACTCATTGTGTGGTCCTTCAGATTATCTATTTTTTTTAAATGGTCATCATACTGGTTGGAGATAAAATTGGCCGAATTCTTTACCTCACTAACCTCCGCAGATAATTCGGCAACACGTTGCTTATTGTTGCGTTTTCTGTTCGAAAAAAAATCCATTTCTTTCAATGACATATGTCTCTAAGTCGCTTTTAATGGATTTTATGCTATCATTTAATATATTTAGTAATATATCATTGTGGTTGTTGTGTGTCATTTATGTTAACCAACTTGGAATCTAAGCTTATCTTCCTCTCATTGAGCGTTTTCTTTAGGTCACTTTGAATAGAGGCAAGCAAATCACTATGTTCACATTCCGGCTGCTTACGTTTCCTGTTAGTAACGTTGCTCTCGGTGTCGGCAAGTGAAGGTAAGTCCGGATTAGAAGCATAACATATTGTGTGTATTACATTTTGATGGAACATTAAAGAACATTTAGCATATTACAACTTCATTATTTTTCTTTTGCAATCACAATGAGATGATGATTAGAGGTAATGTCTCAAACCTTATTAGATCGTATTTAAGCAACAGAACACAATTTACAGAAAGGACATCAACCGCTCTGTATGGCGTTTGGGCTGGAACATGAACATAAAAATATTGCACTAATATCAAGTTTATTGAGTGGTTTACAGTACAAAGAAAACATATAGAAAAGTAGTTTTGTATCAAGTTGGTTAAATAATACAAAAAAAAACTTCAATACTACACCTCATTTATGTTCTAACTAACCAAGCCAGTTCAGCTAAAGAGTGTGCCAAAGATCGAAAAATAAAGTCGGCACTGACTGTTTGTGTATGTGAGTTTAAATGTTTGTAAACGCACCCACAATACAGGAGAAATTCCTAGTGTGGGGCAATGTCAAAAAAAGAAACAGACATATACCTACATACATTTTTTTATATTCCACAATGGGCTTGTACGCTATCTTACACCCACAGGTTGACTGCGTCTGCGAGAGATCTCTGCTAGAGATAAGCTTAACTTCGTAAACTCCGCCCCTAAGATGACCCACTGACCATCGTCCGTGTAAAAATGTATTTTTTATTTATGTGCAATAAAGAGTTTTAAACAGAGAGAATGACAGAGGAGAATGGAAGAAGAAAACGTGTTGCGCCGACCCCAAGTAACATGGGATAAGGGCAGGAAGATGATGAAAGAGTTTTAAACAATGATCGTGCAAAACCTTTAACTAGTGATGGATTTTAGCAAACTCAAATATTAAATTATGTAAGTACGCCAGCACATCAAGCTACTACAATCTGTCAAATTTCTTTAATAGATTTTCAACTTTATCGCTAAAGCATTACGGTTCAAGGTTGATTGGGAAAATTTGACAGTTTCGGGTAGCTTGACCTGCTGCGTCTGTACATAATCATCTCAGAAGTTGGAACTTACCACTTGCGGTGCGATCCATTGCAGTTTAACTCGCTGCACTTTCACAAGATTAACAATGTATCTTCTGCTTCCTGTGAGTGATTTCAGTACCACAATTTATACAATTTATAGATTCACTAGGCAAAATCGGAAAGTTCGTGTTCACGCGCAAGTCTTTATGTAAAGCGGGTTCATTATGCGGAGAAATGTCAGGGTGAAGCGGGTACTGAGTCCGTGAGTGAGCCGGGATCGTCGGATAGAAAATCATCAGAATCCATTTTGAACAGCACAAATCGTCAAAAATAGCTCGAAATAATATTCACAATACGATACGAAAAATAGCGACAAACGCAAAGCGAATGACATTGACGATTTGAAAATCGAGCGCCAATCGGGTCTGGGTCAGTGTTGCCAGTTCTCTGCACTGTCAGTCGAACACTGGAACATTTGAAATCGATTCCATCGTGCTGTGCTGTTTTGTTTTGCGTAATTCTTTTGGTTATGGACCATGCCGAATTACAATTAGAATCTTCAAGAAAAGCACGTGTTAATAATACCCGCTACCACGACGGACAAAACCCTAACGAACGAAGACGAATTACCAATTACGAACGATTCTTATTATTTTTCCCCGATAGAGGCTGAACGACTTCTAACGTTTGTTCTACGTGGGCATGCTATAATCATGGCGGTAAGTCTCCTCTTTGAGGAGTGGCTGGAGAGGCGTCACGGCGTCCTCACCTTCCACATGACACAGGTCCTTACCAGACCTGGTAAGTTCGGGAGGTTCCTGCATCGGATTCAGGCGGAAGAAAAGCCCGGGTGTCACCATTGTGCGGACGGCCCGGAGGACGCGGTGGAGCATACGGTGGAGGTAGGGCCCCGCTTGGACGGAGCACCACCGTGTCCTTGTGGCGGCGACCTCTCGGAGCGAGAGGGAATGGAAGGTGGTCGCCTCCTTCTGCGAAGCAGTAATGTCAGCGAATGAGACGGCTGCATGCGTGAAGAAACGGACATCCTCACGCCCCAGCTGCGACCCCGACTACCAGCCACTGTAGGCACGGGCTTGCGGACAACGAACAATGGGTAGCTCGCCGCCCGGCTAACAAGTAACTGTCCGGACCGAGCCCAAGTCGTTGACGGCGCGTAGTGTTCCACGCGCGCCTCAAAGAGATGACAGCAAAACCGTAGGAGCCCGGCAGGGCCGATGTTCGCTAGGGCCGCGGGGGATTTCTGAAAAGGAAACCCGTGGCTCTAGAACGCAAGGGGCAACTGAATGACACATGTGAGGTTTTAGTCAGTAAAAGTCTGACACGCCCTCCCGCTCCATCCTAGAGCGGGAGAAATAAATGGATGATTTTAACAACTTGTTGGCGCGACTACTAACGTCATCTATCGACGCACCGGGACATCACATTTTTGGATCTACGAATGAGGGCTCGCCAACGTCGGCGACCAATTACAGCACGCGTTGTTCTCATTCAACCATTTTATAGGATCTTTTGAAAACCAATTTATTATTACCTGATACACACTGCTTGTAAAAAGACGAATTAAAATACAACGAAATAAAATCAATAAATCAATCATTGAAGAGCACCTGCCTCCCGTTCCTGTACATAAAAATGGTCCATCGAGCCGGATAATAATAATAATAATAATATATTTATTTGCGTAAAACATGGTATAAAATGGTCTTACAGTACAAAAATAGAGCAGACATGTTTTGCCAAAATTAAACATAGCATGCAAATATTTGTAATAACAATTTCCTTAACAAAATTATTACTAAATTACAACGACACTATTTTCGTTCTAGGAATTGTTTTATACTATAGAAGTTGTTATCAATTAACCATTCATACAATTTATTCTTAAAAGCATATCTCGAGTTTAACATTTTCAGATTACTAGGTAATTTGTTATAAATTCGTACACACATAGTTAAGCAGCTTTTATTGTACTTTGCAAGCCTGGGAGCACTGTTAAGTACGAGTCTGTGAGGATCTCGTCGACTTCGAGGATTTACATCGTTTGCTATTTTAAATAACTCCTTATGGTTCCATACAAACATGCATATTTCATTAATATATAGACAAGGTAGCGGTAACAAACCAAGTTTCTTAAATACTGGCTGACATGATTCCTCAGGATGAAGTCCGTATAGAGCCCTAATGCATTTTTTTTGAGCTACAAATGTTCTATCCCGGTCGGTACTGTTACCCCATATTATAAGTCCATAACGTAATATGGATTCCACATACGCATGGTAAGCTAATATAGCTGTTTTTAGATTAGTACTTTTTTTTACTTGTCTAAGAGCATACACAAATTTATTTATCTTGCTTGAAACATTATCTACATGCACTTTCCAATGTAGATCTTCATCAATAGTAACTCCTAGGAACTTGGTCTGTGTTACTGGTTTAATTTTGGGTATATTTAATTTGAAGTTAAATTTATGATTATTTGATTTATTAAATTGTATATAAAGGGATTTGTCAAGGTTTATTTTCAAGTTATGTACATAAAGCCAGTTAATTAAAATGTCAATTGTATTGTTAATGTCAGTTTCGTGGTCGTAAATTGTATTTTTTTTTTTATTGGATGTCACAATAATAGAGATGTCATCAGCGAACAATATGCACTTATGTTTCGTTATTGTAGTGATGTCATTTATATATATCAAGAATAATATCGGCCCTAGTATGCTTCCCTGTGGGACACCAAACTTATTACATCTATACTTTGATGAGTGTAGCGTTACTTCTTTATCTTCGTTAATGTTTGTTATGGTAACGCATTGTTGCCTGTTATCAAGGTATGATTTTATCCATTGTAAGGTTGGCCCTCTAATCCCGATTGCTTCTAACTTTTGCAGTAATAGATCGTGTGAAACTAGGTCGAAGGCTTTCGACAAATCAAAGAATAATCCTGTGGTTAGATTGTTGTCATTGATGTTAGTTAATATGACATTTATAAGGGCATAGATTGCTAATGTTGTAGACTTGCCCTTTTGAAAGCCATACTGTTCTTTTTTTATAATACTGAACTTAGTACAGTAATTTTCAATTCTTTTGTACATACATTTTTCGTATATTTTAGCTAAGATGGGTATAAGGGTGATAGGGCGGTAATTGTTCAGGTCATGTCTGTCTCCTTTTTTGTAAAGCGGTCTAACAACGGAAAGCTTCAAAGTTTCTGGAAAAATTCCCTCATAGAATGACAAATTGATCAAGTGTGTTAGTACTTCAACAATTTCGTCGACACAGATTTTAATGATTTTTGTATTAATTTCGTCGTGCCCTTCTGAGTTTGTGTTCTTTAAAAGCTGTGTTTCCTGCTTAACTTCAGTTATCGACATCGGTCTGAGGAACATAGAGCCAACAGTTGCATTATTGCTTGAGTTACCTGTGGCGTTCGGCGGTATTGATTTGTTTGTTGAATCGATATAATGGTTATTAAAGGCAGACGCTATTTCTACTGGATTGGTAATAAGTGTGTTGTTATTTTTGATACTCTCTATATTATGTCTGGAGTTTGCATTATTTAGCTCGTCTTTTATAACATTCCATGTAGCTTTGCATTTGTTATCGTTTTTGGCTATGTATTTGATATTTGCGTTTTTCCTGGAATTAAAGATGCATTTTTTAAGGAGACTAGCATATTTAAGGTATTTAGTTTTATTAATCGCAGTTTTGTTTTTATAAAATTGATGGCGCAGTGACCGTTTTGTTTTACAACTTTTTCTTAAGCCCTTGCTTATCCAACTTTGTTTCTTTTTGTTATTTAAATTTACTTTTACTTTTAATTTAGGGAAACAAAGATTGTAAAGTAGACAAAACGTTTCATGAAAATTATTGAATGCTGAGTTTGCGTTGTTAGCCGTGTGTATTTCAGACCAAGAAAGATTACTTAAGCATTCCTTAAATTTTTGGATATTATCTGAACTATAATCTCTTTTGTATGTATAATAGATTGCTTGATTTTCGGTTTTATGTTTTAAAGGAATAGTTAACATTTGTGCTGTATCGTGGTCAGACAAGTGAAGTGGCAAAACTGCAGCAGTAGCGTCTTGAATGTTACTCAAAATGTGATCTATACATGATAACTTACGTGTTGGTACATCAATGTGAAATTTCAGATTATAGTTGTATGCTAGATCCTGCAATTGAGTAGTAATATTACCTTTTTTAAGGGTGTTAATATTCAAATCACCCGCTAAAACTACTTTCATTCTAGATTTATATTGTTGAAGTAGATTATGCATGAGACTATTTAATTTGATTAAGAATTGGTTCGGGTCTGATTGAGGTGTTCTGTAGACACAAATTATTATTAATTTTTGATGTGCAAGTTCAATTCCGCAAACTTCGAAAGTGTTTTGCGTGGCGTAGCTTTTTATAAATGGCAAGTCTTTGAATAATAGGTTTTTTCTAGCAAAAATACAGGTACCACCTCTTTGTTTATCTCTACAGTAGTTAGAAGCCATCTCATAACCGTGAATTTTAATATAGCTTTCATAACAATAATTTTAATATTCTTTAATATAGCTTTTTAGATAAGGAGTTCAAGCTTGAAATCTTCGAAGATTCGCCACAGGAAAATACGAAGAGGAGATTCACATATCGAGCGAAGAACTGCAACGTTAAGGCATCGACAGGAGTTGCAGGTCTGAACTTCCCGTCCGTTTCCCCATCTTATTCTTTGATTTGTGTTGACTTCGTGCTATCATTCCAGTTACAGTGCTCAAGTGGACCGCCACTTGAGCACTGCTTGAGGCTGCCGTCGTGTAGGTAGGTACCGACCTACCTACACGACGGCAGCCACATTGGATCGCGCGCATCTACAATTGGCAATTGTAAGTACTCCGGTTTTCCTTAATTCCCAAAATGAGTGAGGCAAAATTGTCAGATTTAATTGAAAAAAGAGAAAAAAAGAAAAGAAAAGAGAGAGTTTAAAAAGTTAAGTTAAGTTAAGTTAAGTTTTTTTTTAAAGAGTTTTAAAAGGTAGATTCTTTCTTTGAAAATTACGTTAAAAAATTCAGTTTACCCTTGAGTGATCAACAGTCAATATAATCAAATTTACGTGTTGAGAGTATTACGACCTTGATAGACATGTATAGTGAAATACAGATTAAAATTGAAGAGGAAGTAGTAGAAGATCTCGCAAAACAACTGGAAGAGAGACATCGTTTTGAAGATCAATTTTATAGTGTTGTAGCTTCTGCGAAACTTTTGTTGCAAAAGGAGGTAGCTGACAAGTGTAGTGTTTCAACATGTAAGCCGATAGGCATAAAATTACCCGATATGAAAATACCTTCCTTTGACGGTTCGTACGATTGCTGGCTAGAGTTTAAAAATTCTTACATTAGTATGATTCATGGTCGCAAAGATTTAGATCCTGTTCAAAAGGTCCATTATTTAAAATCGTCACTGTCCGGTAACGCGGCACACGTTATAAGTGCATTGGAATTTACGGCTAACAACTATACTCACGCATGGGAGCTATTAGAGAATAGATTTAATAACACGCGGCTATTGGTACATAATCATGTGAAGGCATTATTTAAAATTCCATCGTTAAATAAAGAATCTGGTTCCCAGATTAGGAATTTTATAGATATTTTTTGAGAAATTTGCGTGCCCTTAAAACGTTAGGGGAACCAACGGATTCATGGGACACTTTATTCATTTTCATGGTCGTGTCCAAATTAGATCAGGTCACTGAACGCGAATGGGAAGATTTCAAAGGTACAGCTAGTTCGTCAATTGAGTCAAAGTCAGCCTTGAAACTAGATGTCCTACTTAAATTCCTCAAAGATAGGGCCGACGTATTAGAAATGATAAAAGCGAATCATAACAAAACCCACGAGAACAAAGGCGGCGAACAAACACAATCTAAGAAGCAATATTCACATGCTCATGTGGCTATTTCTAGGCTAAATATATTTCTAGATTAAAGGGATATAATTAGAGTAGGTGGCCGTCTCAGTAACTCACCTGACTTTGATTACGAGAAGAAGCACCCGATACTTTTATCTAGTAAACATAACTTCACACAGCTGTTGTTTCAACATCAACATAAAGAGCTTCTTCATGCTGGTCCCCAGTTGTTATTGGCAACCGTGCGTGAGAATTGGTGGCCGTTAGGGGGTAGAAACCTAGCGAGAATGGTTGTGCACCAATGTGTCCGCTGCACTCGAATGAAAGGTAAACCCCTAACTCCAATCATGGGCGACCTTCCGTCTCAACGAATAGAACCTGACTTCCCATTCATTCGATGTGGAGTAGATTATACTGGGCCCATAGCCGTACTAAATCGCAAAGGAAGGGGAGCCAAACTCGAAAAGGGCTATATTTGCATATTCGTTTGTTTTGTTACTCGGGCCATTCACTTAGAACTTGTCAGTACGTTAGCTGCTCAAGAATTTATACTAGCGCTTAAAAGGTTTATCTCACGACGCACTGTGGGCTGGATTTCGGGTTTCATAGACATCCGATCAGTCACCTCGAAAGTGATGACTTTTATGCCTGAATATCTTTCGGAAGACCACATACATACTTTAAAATTGTATCATTATAGTATAGACTCATAAACGGCTCATTGAGAATTTTTTATTCAAAAATTTGTATGAAGCTGACAGAATAAAAAGACATATCTCCGGTCTCGCACAATTGGCCCTAATTATTTTTCAGGGAGTCAATCTACGAATTATTTGCAATTTTTTGATATATTGCATTATAAGGCCAGAGGTGCGAAACATTTTTTTTTAAATTATTAAACATTTTTATTGTATTTTATCAAAAGTTTAAGTTTAGTCCAGCTTGGAGTCTATAGCTAGCGCAATAAAAATAGGAATATGAATAGGACCATGAAAATATGTGAATATAATTATAATAAGTAAATATTTAAGTGACGATTATTTAACTTGATTTACACAACCATTTGTAAACTATGCCTCAATCAAGAAATATACGATTATTTAAAATAATAAACACGATATATAAAAATAACAATCAAAGTTAAGTCATAATTAATTTGGAAACAATATTATGAAATGGCAATCTTAAATCTTAAAAAACATAAATTCAAAAGTTGTAAGACAAGTATTCATGAAACTAAAATTAATGTCATAATAACAATCACACTCCAAATCATCACGGTCATTCAGAGTCCGAATCAGAGTCAGAGTCCATTTCAGAGTCAGGGTCTAAATGAGAAATGTCTGTGAATTCAAACTCAGGTTGTTGAAGCATAAGTAGATCAAGAGTTTCACTAAAGAAAGTTTTCTTTTTCTTCGCATCAAAAGTGGGTCTTATCGATGAAATAAGTGGATCCGAAGAAAGAAGTCTTAAGTCTAAAAACACCGGTGATTATTGGGGCATCTCCATTAAACTTTTAAGTAATATAATAGACATCGTAGCCCCCTATCTAGCTGTTACTTTTAATAAATGTATTGATTTAGGAACTTTTCCTGACCTCATGAAGAGTAGCAAAGTCATACCATTATTTAAATCAGGTAATAAGAATGACGTTGGCAATTTCAGGCCTATTTCTATTTTACCTGCGTTTAGCAAAATATTTGAAAAGTTAATACTCAAGCAGTTGCTAAGACATTTTAATTTAAACAGCCTCCTCCATAATGAGCAATATGGCTTTACAAAGGGTCGTTCAACTACAGACGCGGGTGTTGCTCTGCTGAGACACATATTTGACGCATGGGAGAAATCACAAAATGCTATTGGAGTTTTCTGTGATCTCTCCAAAGCCTTTGATTGCGTGCACCATGACACGCTTTTGCGTAAGTTACGTCATTACGGTGTCCGAAACGTGGCTCTCAACGTAATAATTTCTTATTTACATAATAGGGTCCAATGTGTAGATGTTAATGGCGCGAAATCTTCCGGGCTACCAGTTCAGTTAGGTGTTCCGCAAGGCTCAATACTGGGTCTATTTTTGTTCTTAGTATATATCAATGATTTACCATTCCATTTGAAGGGCATCTGTGACGTTGTACTGTTTGCAGATGATACCTCTCTTATTTTTAAAGTAGACAGGAATAGACAAGATTTTGACGACGTAAACAGTGCACTCTCAATAGTTACAGATTGGTTTACGTCAAATAACCTAGTTCTCAATGCCAAGAAAACGAAATGTGTAAAGTTTGCCTTACCGAATGTCAGAAATCTAGGACCCAACATCGTCTTAAATAAAGAGGTGCTTGAAACAGTAGGCTCGGCAATTTTTCTAGGACTAAGAGTAGATGCCAAACTTCAGTGGGGACCTCATATATCAAGTCTAGCAGGAAGGCTCAGTTCGGCTGCCTGCGCCGTCAGGAAAGTAAGACAATACACTGACGTTGATACAGCTCGTTTAGTCTATTTTAGTTATTTTCACAGTGTTATGTCCTACGGTATTCTGCTGTGGGGCAAAGCCGCTGATATACAAAATATATTTGTCCTTCAAAAACGAGCTGTTCGAGCAATTTACCAGCTAGGTGCCAGAGTTTCTCTAAGAGATTTTTTTAAAGATATTGGTATTCTCACGGTTGCATCACAATTCATCTTCGCCAACATTTTATATATTAGGCAAAATTTGCACTTGTACACTAAGAACAGTGATATTCACAGTGTTAACACTAGAAATAAGGACAAACTACGTGCCCCCTTTCACCGGCTTCATAAGGTTCATAACTCATTTGTTGGGTCTGCGTTCCCTGGTTGAACGCCGGGGCTCTGAGTGTGGCGTATTATCCTGTGCATTGTCTTGTCCTCGGGATGGCACTACAGTTATAGGTGGCTCCTCAATATCTTGTGCAGGTAGCTCATTTTGTGGAATGGAATCAATGACTTCGCCATCAGCTGTTTCGCTTTCGATTGTTTCTCCATCTTGACCTAATGGTGATAAATGTCGATTTGATACAGTCGTTTCACGACCATTCGGTAAACGTACATATGAATAATCCGGGTTAACTTCAATCAGATCAACTTCTTCTAATAAAGGTTGATACTTATTAGTACGATCAAATCTTCGCATCAGTACTTGGTCTGAGTTCGTTAACCAAGTAGGTATAGAGTCACCATTTGGTGACCTCCTCGTATATGTAAACATCCTCTCGTGCGGCGTACAGTTAGTAGCTGTGCAGAGTAGGGAGCGGATAGAGTGTAGAGCCTGGTTCAAAGCCCTTTCCCAGTCCTCTATAGGTAGCTTTCGGGATCGTAAGGCCAATTGGATAGTTTTCCAAAGAGTGGAGTTAAGACGCTCTACTTGTCCGTTCCCTTGGGGGTTATACGGCGTTGTTCGGCTTGTTGCAATACTGCGAGAGTGTAGAAACTGCTTGACTTCAGATGATAAGAACGATGTCCCACGATCAGAATGTACGAATGCAGGCATTCCGAATAGCATAAACAATTCATTGAGATTCTTGATAACCGTTGTCGAGCTCATGTCTGAGCATGGAAATGCAAAGGGAAAGCGAGAGTATTCATCGATCACTGTCAGGATGTATTTATTTCTTGTGTGACTAGGTATGGGACCTTTGAAGTCAATACTTAGTCTTTCGAATGGAGATGTCGCCTTAATTAGATTGGGACCAGGTTCAGTTGATTTGTAATATCTAGGCTTCAATTCCGAGCAAATACGACAGGAGTTTGTCATATTTCTGATTTCTTCAATAGAATAGGGTAGATTCTTAGATCTCATCCAGTGTACCATTCTTGTTACGCCTGGGTGACATAGGATTTCATGCAGGGAAACAAGTTTTGTTGAACGAGATTCGATAGCAGCGCATACACGCGACAATGTGTCAGCAACATTATTCTCTTTGCCTGGACGGTAAACGATATCGTATTTAAACGGAGCTAGTTCTAAACGCCATCTTTGTATTTTCTCGTTTTTGACTTTGCTATTTAGCTTGTTATTGAACATAAAGGCTACCGATTTTTGGTCTGTAATTAAACGAAACTGTTTTCCGATAAGATAGTGTCGCCATTTCTTTAACGATTCGACTATGGCGTACGCTTCTTTTTCAACAGCGGAGTGGTTTTGTTCACTTTTATTCAAGGTTCGAGAGAAGAATGCTACCGGTCGATTAGCTTGCGATAAGGTTGCAGCGATTGAATGTTGAACAGAAGATTTTACTATATAGGCTTTCAATGCTTGGAAATTTTCGACAAGTTGTTTATTTAGTGGGAATGTTCTTGTATTTGCTAAAGCGTGGATTCTTTCCGAGAAGTTTGAAATCCATTTGCTATAATGTGCAAACATTCCTAACACTCTTCGTAATGACTGTATGTCATTTGGCGGTGGAAGATCGAGAAGCGGGCGCAGCCGTTCAGCATCTGGCTTTATGACATGTTCTTTGATGGTATAGCCTAAGATATTGATGCTATTCTGCGAGAACTTGCTTTTCTCTTTATTGATAGTAAGACCATATTTTTTAGCGGCTGCTAAAAATTTCTGCAAATTTGCATCGTGTTCAGATTGAGATCGCCCACAAACTGTTATATCATCGAGATATGCGAAAGTACCTTCTAAGTTTTCTTTTCGAATAACCCAGTCAATGGTTCTTTGAAAACTTGACACTCCGTTTGTTACGCCAAATGGTATGCGACGAAACTGGTACAGATTTCCAGTAGCTTCGAAAGCAGTATATGGTTTTTCTTTTTGTAGGATCGGTACTTGATGGTAAGCACTCTGTAAATCGATCGCGCTGAAGATTGAATATTTCGAAATATTGCAAACTTGGTCCTCCATATTGGGAAGTGGATAAGCGTCAAGCTGTGTATACCTGTTTATCGTAAGTGAATAATCAATGACTAGGCGCTTCTTGTGATTAGCGTTCTTTGTTATTAGTACTTGAGCTCGCCAGGGGGACGTGCTTTCTTCAATAATGCCAGCAGCGAGGAGTTTTGTGATCTCTCCTTCAATAAACTTTTTATCGTCTTCACTGTAGCGGCGAGATTTAATCGCAATAGGCTTGCAATTAGGACTGATATTCGTAAAAAGAGGAACAGCAGGGACAGACGCTTCTGCAACGCTACATACTTTTAGTGGTTCTTTAGGTCCACCGAATGAAAATTCGAGAAAGGAATGCTCGTCTAATATGTCATGACCGATTATTAAGTCAGCACAGAGATTTTTCACAATTAGCAAATTCACGTTTCTATACTCATGGTCTCCGATACGAGCTGACACACATGTTTGACCTTCGACTTGTGACATATGACTGGTTGAAGCCATTGATATAGTTTGCTTGCAGGGTGTTTTCTTTAATTGACATAATTTAAAAAATTGCTCATTGATGAAGCTTATAGAACTACCAGTATCTATTAAGGCTTCAGCTTTTATCCCTTTTATGTAAGCTGGAACTGTAGCTTTCTTCAAGGAAGTTGGCGATGCAGCTAAAATACCACCACAAACGTTATCATCTTCGAGAATAGCGGCATTGATTTGGTTCTTGCTTCGACATACAACAGCATAGTGACCCTTCTTGTTACAAAATTGACAGATAGAGTCTACAGCAGGACAGTTTTTACGAGGATGGACATATCCACCACAAAAGAAGCATTTGCGTCTCTGGTAAGTTGGCGTCACTGCTATTTTACTAATAGGCTCCTGTGATTGTTTACTACATTCCTTTTGTTTAGAGGTGGTGGCGACGGCAGCAGCAGTATTTGCATTCGAATAGTTAAACTTTGTTGCATTAACTTCAGCCATTTCTAGTGACAGTGCTCGATTATGTGTTTCTTCTAGTGTTAACGTCAGATTTTCTAGTAACCTTTGTCTTATCGTACTAGATTTTATTCCAGAGATAAATGCGTCGCGTATATTGTCGTTCTTATTTGTTTCAGCATCTACAGTTTTGAAGTCGCAGTCTTTGGCTAACTGTTTTAATGCTTGTAAATAGATATCTATTGTTTCGTCGCCCAGTTGTTTCCTAGATGCGAGGGCATGTCGGGCATAAATTATATTTTTGGGCTTTGTAAATAATTTTCCCAAAGTAATGATTGCGGATGGAAAAGTAGTACTCTCGCTGATGTAAGTGAAAACGTTTGATGAAACGTGGTTTATGAGAAGATCTAGTTTCCAGGAAGTTGGTAAGGTTTGTACCTGCTCTCTTGTCAAGGCGCTTTCCGTAGCCATAAGAAAACTTTCAAATGTTTTTTTCCAATGTTCCCATTTCTTTGATGCAGTACTATCGACGGGATCAATATCCAAACGTTCGGGTTTTAAGTATTTTTCCATGGTGGCAAAACATTTAAAACATTTTGTTGATTAAATTGTAATAAGATAAACCTTTAGAATAACGGTTTTAATCAACAAAATAGAAGATACGTAATATGATAAAATAAGTTATGACATAAGTGACATTACAATACAAAGTAGCCATATGCATCACTGATCACAGCACTAAGGAGTTTAGTTGGTATTACTACAGCTTGGTATAACCTTTTATAACAAGATACCCTCTTCTTTGCAAGACTTGCCTTTCAATGCGTTTAAAGCTCAAGTAAAATCTAACCTTTGCTCAAAGGCTTACTATTCCATCAACGACTACTTACACGATAAGAATAGTTGGTCGCCCTAATTAACTCAAGACAATGTTCATGTTCTTTCTCCAGAATCAGCTTACTGACAGGTTATTGTTATTAGTATTAACTTATTTATTTATTTTACTTCAATGGTCCTAGTTTTTCATCTGTGACTCAAGTGGCAGCTATGTGACCAGAACCCAGCTATGCATAAATATGTAAGCTGTCACGCCCTTTATGCCTGGAGGCTTTTATTTAGGTAGTAAGTTTTTATTTCCATTTGAATTAATTATTTTTCAGCTTGAGTAAGTATAGTTTTTATTATATTTGTTGGTATATTGGCGTGGCTAGCTGACATATTTTTATGGCAAATAATTTAAGTTTCTTGTAATGTTAATGACTGAACATAGGTTCCTAGTATTGTATACATGATTACATGCACTATATTCTAACTGAACAGACAGCTGTGCTGCTGGGAAGTTTGTTCCGCCACTTCTTCTTCCCAGCGATAGCACTAGGAAGTGGTGAAGGGCGGGCGTTTTTGGGGGACTGTCTTTTGTAATTTTGACGTTCGAAAAGTGCTGACTCTCAGCCTAATTTGAATAAATTACTTTTGATTTTGATTTTGATTGAAGAAGAAAATGTAAAATGTCTTCATTGGAACTCACTCTACTTTTCTTACGGGAGTTGTGTTCCCTGAATCTTCGGAAATCCTTGTTGCGGGCTTCCGAAGCCTCTTCAGAGAGAGTTCCAATTGGTACGATCGCATTACAAGTAATGATGTCAGCTCCATGAAGTAGCAGTTTGTGCACGGTTGCAGACATGTAGTACCAATTATACAAGGACACGGACCTTTCAGCAGTTTTGTATGCGTAATCTTTGAATTTCACAGTATCCACATCCTCACCGGAAGTTATCGCTTGCAAAATAACAGCAAACCTGTAAATCAGTTCCGCATCGAATAATTAAAAGAAAAGTTCAATAACTGTCACTTAAATATATATTTATCATATATTCATATATTTTCATAGCCCTATTATTTTTATTGCGCTAGCTATAGACGCCAAGCTGGACTAAACTTTTGATAAAATACAAAAAAAATGTTTAATAATTAAAAAAAAAATGTTTCGCACCTCTGGCCTTATAATGCAATATATGAAAAAATTGCAAATAATTCGTAGATTGACTTCCTGAAAAATAATTAGGGCCAATTGTGCGAGACCGGAGATATGTCTTTTTATTCTGTCAGCTTCATAGAAATTTTTGAATAAAAAATTCTCAGTGAGCCGTTTATGAGTCTATACTATAATGATACAATTTTAAAGTATGTATGTGGTCTTCCGAAAGATATTCAGGCATAAAAGTCATCACTTTCGAGGTTACTGATCGGATGTCTATGAAACCCGAAATCCAGCCCACAGTGCGACGGGGTAAACCAGCTCAAATTTTCTCAGACAATGGTAGAAATTTCATTGGAGCCGTGAAAGAAATTAATAAAATGTTGGAAGAAAATTCACAGCAAATAATTGATAAAAATTATCAACTGACAATATTGAATTTAAATTTATTCCCCCTTATGCTCCTCATTTTGGGGGATTATGGGAAGCAGGAGTAAAATCCTGCAAGTTCCACCTTAAGCGTGTCGTGGGTACCGCTAATTTGACGTACGAGGAGTTCAGCACTGTGTTGGCACAGATCGAGGCAGTCCTGAACTCCCGTCCTATAACTCCTATGTTCTCAGATCCACATGACCTTCGTCCACTAAGTCCAGCTCATTTCCTCATCGGCCGGCCACTCACTGCACCAGCCTGCAGAGACCTCACCGAAGCACGGACTCACAGCTTGACTCGTTTTCAAAGAGTGGAACAAATAAAACAGCACTTCTGGAAACGCTGGTCACAAGAATATATTGCTGTACTTCAGACAAGGACGAAGTGGAA
Organism: Apamea sordens; assembly: GCA_945859715.1. Lineage (NCBI taxonomy): Eukaryota > Metazoa > Arthropoda > Insecta > Lepidoptera > Noctuidae > Apamea > Apamea sordens. Next base: position 21,181,620 of record OX243998.1, on the reverse strand, counting down.
GACCAATAGTCAAGACATAGCTTTAAACACGCTTGTCGTCATTAAGGAGGATAACTCACCACCTCTAAAATGGCGTATGGGCAGAGTTACCCATATTTTCCCAGGAAAGGATGGCGTGTCGCGTGTCGCCACCATCCAGACTGCTACGGGGCCTCTACAACGGGCGTTCTCCAAAATCTGCCCTCTACCTGTATCATGAGCAGAGGACGACATGAATGCAGCCTGCGGCGTCTCCAATCAAGCGGCAACGTAGTTACATAATTTTATTGGAAGCTGGAGCTTCCAAGGCGGCCGGCATGTTGGCGCGACTACTAACGTCATCTATCGACGCACCGGGACATCACATTTTTGTATCTACGAATGAGGGCTCGCCAACGTCGGCGACCAATCACAGCACGCGTTGTTCTCATTCAACCATTTTATAGGATCTTTTGAAAAACCATTTTATTATTACCTGATACACACTGCTTGTAAAAAGACGAATTAAAATACAACGAAATAAAATCAATAAATCAATCATTGAAGAGCACCTGCAAACAACTCAAAAAAAAAAATGTTCAACGTAAACTATATCTTTTTATTTATTTAAGGTTAAGATGATGATGGTGATGAGGATGATGAACCCTCCAACGGCCAGAGAAAAGCTCGGTCTTCCAGGTAAACATTTTAATGTTTCAAAGCTCTCGAATCGAAATATCAAAAATATCGATATTATTTTTTTCTGTGATTTTTTTCTTTAGGCAACCCTAAATCAACGCGCCCCACACGCCGCGCCACAACTGTCACCATACAAATACAAATCAATTAAAAATCTTTTTTATTCGTTTTTAACCGACTTCTAAAAAAGGAGGAGGTTCTCAATTCGGATGTTTGTTTTTTTTATGTTTGTTCGTGCATAACTCCGTCGCTTACCAACCGATTTGAAAAATTATTTTGTTGGAAAGGGTATACTTTCCAAATGATCCCATAGAAATTTCATCAAAAACGGTTCAGTAGTTTGGTTTTAAAACCAAAATTACTGGAAAAATTACAAAAAAAAAATAAAAACTTTTTTGCAAAAAAAAAAAATCAACCGACTTCCAAAAACGACAGTACAAAGTGAAAAATAACTTTAATTTCGGAAGTCGGTGTCGTTGGGTTCACATTTTCGTTGTTTGCCACCGACTTCCGAAATTAAAGTTATTTTTCACTTTGTGGTAGTAATTTTTTTTTGCAAAAAAGTTTTTTTTTATTATTAGTTTTGAAACTCCCGAATAGAGACCAATGTTCAGTAAATATTATTACTCAATTATTTATGAATTCCTTTTTTCCCAATACGGTTGTTCACGGTTAGTCCATTTTGGTTGATGTCCTTTCAAATAAAAGCATTTAAATAAAAGCAATAAACAGGAAATTATGTATAATATAAATGGGTAAAACAATTGGTAGGTGATAAAACTTGTAACTGAACTTATAGCACCCGTATTAGCGTATATTATGAATCATAGCATTGTTGACGGAGTTTATCCTGAAGACTTGAAAAAAGTTATTATTAAACCACTTCATAAAAAAGATAACAAAACCGATATGAAGAACTATAGGCCAATAGCTAAAATTTCTGTATTTTCCAAAATTTTCGAAAAAAATATTTATAAATAAATCTCTGTATTGCTATCTCAATTAATTTAACTTATTATGCAAGGAACAAAATGGCCTTAGAAAGAATACCACGATCAACATGGCTTCTTTTTTATTTTTTACGTAGCATTTTGTTAGCAGTAGACCAAAAAGCTCCTATTTGTGCTGTCTACACAGATAAGACCAAAGCATTCGATTACGTAAAGCACGACGTCTTATTAGGCAAACTGCGTAGCTATGGTATCAGAGGTAACATTTTAAAACTATTCGAATTCTATCTCACCAACAGAATGCAATGTACAGAGATTGAAAGAGTATGCGAAAAAACAAAATTTGAAAAGAGTTTTTTATTTCATTCTATATTAATAAAGTTTGGTGTCCCACAGGGTAGCGTCCTTGGGCCACTTCTTTTTTTGATCTATATAAATGATTTTCCAAAGGTGACTCAACATCAAATGGTCATGTTTGCAGATGACAGTACTGTCATTAGTGAAATGTATTGATCGCAATATTTATTAAGATGACATAAATAATACACTATCGGACATAATGAATTGGCTTAATAAAAATAATTTAGTTATAAACTTAAAGAAAACCAATATAATGCATTTTCACCAAAGAACTGTAGTACCAAAAGTAAATATCAGACATAGTAACTGTGACATTGAAGAAGTTAAAGTAGCAAAATTATTAGGTTTATTCCTTGATAACCAGCTTAACTGGAAGGCCCACATAGATGACCTAAGTAAAAAAATAAACAAATCAGCATACGCACTCTTCCAAATTGCTAGAAAAATAAATATGGATGCGCTAATAGTTGCATATCACGGCTTAGTAGCCTCAATTTTGCGATATGGTATTATTTTCTGGGGCAATTCTACTGATAAAGATATCGTCTTTAAGGCACAAAAAAGATGCATAAGATCAATGTGTGGTTTGAAAACTGACGTTAGCTGTGTACCATTCTTTAAATCGCTGAAAATACTTACTTTACCCTCATTATATATTTTTGAAATTAGTGTTTTCGTCAAAACAAACATGAGGTTATTCGAAAAAGTGTCAACGTTACGAGATGTTGTGATTCGTAGCCAATACGCAAACTCTTTAAGCAATCAGCGCTGCAAGACTGCCTTAGTGAGAAAGAGCGGTTTGGGTATGGCACCGCGGATTTACAATAAATTACCAGATCTCATAAAAAATTTGAATGTTACACAATTAAAAAAAAAAAAATTAAAACTCTTATTAATTGAAAAATGTTATTATACGACTGATGAATTTCTGAATGATAAATTAATGTAGACTTATTTATTTATTTGACTGAAACAAATTTTAATTGAATATTGTGACTAATTTTAATTTATGATTATTTATTTATGCATTGACTGTAGAAACTATTCCATATTGTTTTTATTTAGCATGCTTCAACCATATTTGTACGCCTCTTGGCATAACATAGCGACCTATGAACTGTATTATAAGAACTGTATTCACTACCTACCTACCTATGTTACACAAATAAAAAATGATTATGATTATAAATCAAGGGAATGTGTAGTTAAATTGAGCGTACCGCAAGCATGGTAATTATAAATAATATTACCGTGCCGCAAGGGACTGTCATAGGCCCGCTATTTTTTAAACTGTATACATATTAATGACCTATCCAAAAGTATTGACCACCCAATGACACCTTTTGCCGACGACAGTACCAAAACAATCGCTTGCAAAAATAGAGACACATACGAAACTGGCATTAACAATTCTATAGAATCAATAGTAACATGGTTGGAAAACAAAAATCTTAAGATAAACCTTGGGAAAACTAATATTCTGCATTTTGCCCAAAGATCATCCATACCAAATGTAAATGTCCATTATTGTAACAACAACATAGACAAAGTGAACATAACCAAATTTCTTGGAGTTGGTCATTGACAGCAAATTAGATTGGAAAGCATATACGGAAGGAATAATAATAATAATAATAATAATAAATCTTTATTCTCAGACCATAGATCCTGTAGAAGTTAGTAGGATGGCTAAATGATACTGCTGCTTATAAAGTCAAATTAAATATAATATCCGGACCAAAGGTTTGATAATACAAAGGAGCGAGGGAGCACACGCGATGGCCGTTAATCGTGTACTGAATGCTCGACTAATATCAATTAGTGAACTGAGGTAAAAATGCACGAATAAGCATTAGTGCATTATTAGTGTATGGTTTCACCGTACATGCTCCCGGGCCAAAAAGATACAAAAACTTTACACGTCTTCCAATCTAAAGCGACACGTTTTAGATATAGGTGACGTAGCTATGTCCCGTTTACAATTAGTGTTCGCACTAGTTATGTTCACTTCACTTGGCTGACGGTCAGCCGTACTCTGCTTTCGCGAAAACACAACACTATTTGCCACACTTTGAGATAGTTCCACTGAAGAAACTGCTCGACACCTCCTCCATACGAAGTACGCTGCCACCAAGACGGCTACACCCAGCAGGCAATAACAAATGGTATACTGATGAATGTCATGCGTAGACAGAGTGTAATCTGGTGAGTCAGTATTGGCAGCTTTCAGTTGTTTTATTCGTTCTCCCAGATCGGCTAGTGTGCTGTTTAATGGATCTTCGTATACGGTGTAATGGGATAACGATATGTTTACGATATGATTTAATTCTGCTATCTGAGGGGTCACAATTTCAGAGTTGAATTTAATTGTATTAGCTGATAGGGCATGAGAATACAAAGTAAACTCGTTACTTTTTATTATGCATTTCGAGCCTAGGTCAATGATACCGACTCCTGTCACCTGTTTATAGGCAACTTGATCTTGACATATAATCCTCACCGCGTAGATATTGCAGCAGAAGTACATGAACCTCGCTGGCTCATTTAATTCAAGCCACCTGTCTTGACAAGGGGATTTAGTTACAATGCATTGTTTTAAATTGCTATCCAGTTTGCAGAATTTTTCATCAATGCTTAAATGATTAATCGGTTTGTTAGCTTGGCACAAATATGAGATATCATTGTGCAGACATAACTGGAGTTCTATAAACGACATTGTGAAGAAAGCATCTTTTTTCAAACTAATAGCTACAAAGTCTGCAGCTGGCAGTACGCTAATCATATCGTTTTGAACTTGCTGCGGAACTGGTATGATTTTATAGATTTTGTAGCTATCTCTGCTCGTCAATGGAAATGTAATCTCAAATATGAAGTATTCTTGCATCATTCTCGCCTTTACTTTCAGCATACTATAAACATGTTTTAGATCAGACTGTAGGTTGTCCACGGGCAATGTAGTATCCTTTGTTAATTGTCCTGAGATAAACTGTAGCTCACGTTGTAACTGATCCGGTGTTAACAAGTGAGTGTTAAATTTCCCGTGGTAGATATCCGTGATGATATCTAACAGAGTGTCCTGAATCCTTTTTAGGTTTTGAAGTAAGTTGATGGTCGTGAGTGCCGACAGGGCAAAATCTTGTGTTTTAGCTAAGCCTTCAACTTCTTGCTTAATAACAAAGGCTGCATTGTCTAATTGATTCAAGTGTTTGTTTATAGTTTTATGTTGTAATTGGATAGTTTGCTCGGTTCTTTTCAATACGTTGTATTCAGCTTCGATGATGGAAGTCTGATTTCTTAATAAGATATCACGATGACGTCCGTTTTGTTTTACAAGCTGTATGTCTTTTTTGTACTGTTCTGCGAATCGTTCGTCTAATACTCCGAACAGGCTATTGGCCACGTAACCGATACCATTAATAAGACCGCGACGCTGTCTGGTGCGCGCGTCAAAATGCTGATTAATCATAAGTTGATTATAATGCTGTATTTCTTTGTAGTCGTGTTTTAATTGAAGCGTTATCATGGTACATTGACTAGTCTCGTTTAGAGATGCGCAGAGTCTTTGTAAATAATCCAAAAACTTTGTCGCAGCTGTATTCCCCTCCCAATAAGGGCTCATGTCGTAGTAAACAATAAGATTCCATTTGTCTCGAATAACTTGCATGTTGCCCACTGTTTCGAAATACAGCGAATTATTGTTTGGCAACGCTGATATGTTAAAAGCTGCGTGAGATGATGTTATCAATGACATGAAAAAGACCAACGACATTACTACCGATACCAACTTAGATTTTATCTTATTGCTTGTTCTCCGCTCGTTAGGTTCCTTTAAGTGGATGCTGATTTCTTGATTAACCTTTCTATCTTCCGCCATATTGCTTGAAGCAGGCGATATCGGCAAAATGGAGAGTTTCACAACCGGCCTTTTAATTATTCCATTTTTTGTTTTTAATGTTACTACCCGAACCAATCCATCTTGACCTGGGTGAATTTCGATTACTCTACCCATCATCCATTTTCCAGGTGGCAGATTGTCGTCCTGGATGGTCACTAAATCGTCGATGTTGATATTTTGCGCAGTGCTTCGCCATTTGCTTCTTACAGATAACTGCGTCAGGTATTCCGATCTCCATTTCTTCCATATGTCATTTACTATCTTAGCTGATAAATGCCATCTAGTTCGGGCATCTGTTTCCGTTTCAATTATGGCAGTTCCAGACCTCCCAGTCAAGAAATGCGCTGGAGTAAGTACGTTCAAATCTTCAATATCCTCTGACAAGGCACACAAAGGTCTGGAGTTCATACAAGCCTCTACTTGTGCTAATATAGTGCTGAACTCTTCGAAAGTCAACTTCTGCTCACCAATTACTCGCTTGAGGTGATATTTTAAGCTTCTAATGGCTCGCTCCCATAGACCTCCTGCACTTGGCCAGGATGGCGCGTTAAAGTGCCATTCTATATTTAGATCGGTTAGCTCTGCGAAAAAGTTACGATCATATACGTTTTCGAAATCGTGATAGCTTTCCTGTAGCATTCTATTTGCACCTACGAAATTCGTCCCATTATCGCTATAAAGATGGCGTGGCGCTCCTCTTCTGGCGGCCATCCGCCGTAATGCTGCTAAGAATCCCGTACTGCTTAGATCGGATACAAGCTCTAAATGTACAGCTTTAGTCGCTAGACAAATAAACAACGCAATATATCCTTTTGTTGTCTTAATTCCGCGCCCCTTGTTGCTTTTAACATCTACGAAACCTGTATAATCCACTCCGGTGTGATAGAATGGCGGGGCGGGATTGCTTCTGGCTACGGGTAATTCGCCCATCAATTGATGCTGTAGTTTGGGCTCATGTTTTCTACAAGTGACGCAATTTCGCACTTCTTTCCTTACGGCTTTATTTCCAGCGATTATCCAGTATCTCTGCCTAAGATTGAATAAGGTTAATCGCGGTCCACCATGAAAGGTGAGCTGATGTGCTTGCTGAATTATAAGAGTCGTAAGGCGACTGCTATAAGGCAGTATGGCTGGATGCTTCATTTCCATGCTCATGTTTGCTTTGGTTAAACGGCCTCCAACTCGTAAGATCCCCTCATGGTCAAGGAAAGGATTTAATTTTAGTAAATTATTTCTGCTACTCAATTTATTATGTTTTCGTATTGACATGATTTCCTCTGCAAACTCCGTTCTTTGTACATATTTCATAATGAGTAGCTTTGCTTTCCGCAATTCATGCAAGGTAAGAAATTCAGGCAGACCACTATGTTTACGTAACGTGACTGGAATCTGCTTAAATTGTATCGTTTTGATGGCTCGTAAAAGCCATGCTACAATTTTTGTTATTTTATTAAGCGAGCTGAATTTAAGTAATAATTGTAATATGATGCTTTCCTTATTATCTGTTTGGGCAGCATTCACTTTACTTGGTGTTGATTTTGCTTTTATTTCTTGATCCGTGGTATAAATGCTTTGTTTTGCTTCTTTCTTTTCATCAAACGTTTTCAATGACTGCGGTCCTTGCCACCACAGGGTTTGATCTTTCAATTGTGAGGCTGAAATGCCTCTACTGGCTGCATCTGCCGGATTATCCTCCGACTTAACATATCGCCAGCAGCTTGGTTTCATTGTTGCTGTGATAACTTTAGTCCTGTTCGCAACAAAGGGTTTCCATCGGCTGTAATCGCCTTGTAGCCACCCTAGGACCACCATGGAATCCGTCCACCCATATATCCGAGGGTCCATTTCGCTATAACATGTAATAACTTTGTTCATTAACTTGGCTAGTAAATATGCTCCGCTTAATTCTAATCTTGGTAAAGATACGCTTTTAGAAATAGGTACTAGTCTAGTCTTCGCCACTACTAGTACCACAGATGGCTCATCATTTTTCTGTAATCGCGCGTAAATAACTGCCGCGTAAGCTTTAGTCGATGCGTCACAATAACCGTGCAGTTCTATGACGTTATTAGGTTGGTAGCCGATCCAGCGCGGTATTTTGCATTGATTCAAATATTCCATGTCTGTTTTTATCGTTACCCATTCTTCTTTGATGTCCGCAGGAACTTCTTCGTCCCAATGCATTTTATTTACCCACAGCTTTTGGAATATCAGCTTTAATTTTGTTGTGAGTGGGGACAACCACCCCAACGGGTCGAATACTTTTGATATCTCTGACAAAAGTAGTCGTTTAGTAATTTTGGCGTTCGGATTAGCTATGTTGTATTTGAAAGTAAACATGTCATCACAAGAGTTCCAACGAAGGCCTAATGTTTTTGACGTATTTTCTGATTTGAAGTTAAAAATGATTTCGCCACTGCTGTTGCTCTGCTCTATATTTTCGAGCAGTTCCGGATGATTTGCTGACCATTTTCTCAGTGTAAAACCTCCTGATTTTAATAATTTATTGAGTTCTTCGATGAGCTGCTTTCCCCTTTCGATCGAGTGAGAACCATGGACCAGATCATCCATATAAAATGATTCTTCTAGAATCTTTGCTGCTTCCGGAAATGAACTTCGTTCATCCGAGGCTAGACGTTTTAAAGTCATCATCGCTTGAAATGGTGCTGATTTTGTACCGTATGTGACGGTAGTAAGGTGGTATGTCTGTAGTGGTTGATCCGGCGCATACCTCCAGATGACTTGCTGATATTGTTGATCTGCTTCATCCACCATTATCTGCCTGTACATTTTCTCGATATCTGATGTGTAAGCATAACGATATTGCCGCCACTTCAGTATCAGTTCTTGTAGATCCTGTTGTAAATTAGGACCTTTATACATCAGGTCATTCACACTGTATCCGCTTGATGTTTTTGCCGACGCGTTAAACACCACCCGTAGTTTCGTAGTTGCTGATTCTGCTCGTTGGACGGAATGGTGCGGCAAGTAACACGATAGCGCTTCTTTGTTTTTATTGCTGTAACTAGGCACCATATGTCCTAAGGCTATGTACTCACTGATGAATGATTTGTATTGTTCTGCTAGAACAGGTTGTTTGCTAAATTTACGTTCCAGATTTTGGAACTGTGCTATTGCCATCTCTTTAGATGAACCTAGTTTTTCGTTAATGTCTGCTTTTAGAGGCAATTTTACTACATACCGGCCGTCCTCGCGTCGTTTTGTAGTTGATGAATAAAAATCGACACATTCTTGATCTTCCAATGATAAGTTTGATTTTTCGCTAATGTCTTCGATGTCCCAAAAATGCTGAATATCGTGGATATTATTCATGATCACGTTGCACTGTAGTGATGCTGTTTGGCCACCACCGTTTATGATCCACCCAAGCTGTGTTTCTTGCAACACTGGCTGCGATACGTTCTCTCCTTTGATCAATCCTCCCATTAATATCAAGCCATTGACTTGAGCGCTTAGTAATAAGTCCACTGGACGGCTAGTGTTAAAATATGGATCAGCTAATTTAAGATTTTCTAAGTAGGACCACTTCGATGTGTCAAAGGATTTATGCGGGATGTCCATAAGTATGTTGTTCATGACAAGTACGTTGGTGGTAAACGAAAAGTCGTTATACATTGAGAAACAGCTTAGTGTGACCACACCATTACAATTCTGTACGACTTCACCTACTCCGCATATCTTTCCATTGAATTTCGATCTACGTAATCCTAATTTCTTTGCTGTACTTTCTTTTAGTAAAGAAGCTTGTGATCCTGGATCAATGAGAGCCCTTAAAATGTGACACGATCCATCCATCGCTGCGACCTTTATCAAGGCTGTAGCTAATAGTACTTCATTCGTCCCTGGATCATTCTGAGACACATGTGCACTCATTGCGACATTGTCTTTTGGATTTGGGTCAGTTGTTGTTGTTGCTACGTTGCTCGAATGCGATATATTGTTTGAGTAAGCGTCATGTAAAACGGAGTGGTGATTTCCGTCACATTTGCGACATCGCCTAACGGAAATGCATTGCTGGCCATTATGATCAAATAAACAATTCGGACATAATTTCAATTTTGCTACTGATTTAATTTTCGCTTCGTTAGACAATTGCAAAAACTTTACGCAATTAAACATGGCATGTTGTTGACCGCAAAATTGACATTTTGTGGTAGACACGTGTAAGGCTTTTGAATATGGCTGTGGCTTATTGTACTTATTGACCAAGTTAGAGTTATGTCGTCTTGCTTTTTGGTTTTCAGGAACATCGCTATTTGAATGATTATTTGATTTCGGTATTGCTTGATCTAGCTTCCTGCGAGAAGTTTCCAGGCTCGTAAACTTACTTTCTAAGTAGTCTAAGAATTCCTGCATTACCGGTAGCTCTCTAGAATTTTTAAGGGAGTCTATGTAATCTCCGTACGTTTCGCTGTCCAGCTTCTGCGCTAATAAATGCACAAGAAGCGGATCCCAAGTGCTGATATCAATGCCTAAGTTCCGTATGGCATGTAAGCTTTCTAGTGCTACGTCATGCAGTTGCTTAATATGACCTAGCTTTTGATGCTGCGTGCTCGGTAAGCCTAGTAAAGTATTGATAACACACGTAAATATTAGCTTTTTGTTGTTATACCGATGGTTTAAGATTTCCCAACAGGTGCGATAGTTTTCGGAACTTATAGGAAGATGTTGAATAAGTTTTTCTGCTTCGCCTCTGACCTTCCCTTTTAGAAATTGCATTTTTTGCGCTTGCGACAGGGTAGGGTTGTTATGAATAGCTTCGCTAAAGAGGTCCTTGAATGACGTCCAATGTTGGTAGTTTCCTGAAAATACAGGTATATCCAGTTTTGGTGTGGAGTGCTCTCTATGCGATACAGTCCATAGCTTTTTATTGATCGTTTTCTTCAACTGAATATATGATTGTTCATGCTGAGTATACACTTCTTCGTAATCCTCTTCCTCTCCACCTATCTCGCTATCTATCTCCCAATGGAGGGAATCAATTTGCGACCAGCGCGCTTGAAGTGTTCTCAAGGCGTCCTCCATCTCCCATTTTTCTGACATGGCGTCTAGGTCGATAAACCCTGCTGATCTCTTGAATGCTCTGAAGTTTGCTGTTTGCTTACGCAGCATGTCATCTAATTTGCTGGTAGAGCCTTTTGACTCCATTGTACGTGACATGCTGGTTTTTGCTGGCTGCTCATAACCCGATGGTCCTGCTTCTGCTAGTTCGGCGTCCTCTTTTTGCTCCTGTATTGGTTGAGTACCCCTAAAGGGTTTCATTGGCGTTAGCTTGCTTGACAACTGTTGACGTTGTTCATTGATGAGAGACTTGGCTGCTGTATAAAGTTTGCTAATCTTTTCATGCTCGGAATTTATAAAATATGAATGATCTTTGACCCCATATTGACAGATAGCTAAATGATTGTTCTGAAAATCTGACCAATACCGCTCTAACATCTCTAATCGCCTTTTAAAATAGTCGTCCGATTTCCTATCACCGCTATCCTTTTTTATATTTATCGGTATTTTCTTGATTGCCTCGCTAAGCTCAAGTTGCTGATAGTAAAGCTCCTCCATTATGCTGCTAGTTTATTTATGCTGAAAATTGGAAAGATCTTACTTGTACGCAACTGGCTTTCGACTGCCGCTGATCTGCTACTGCACTCCAAATGCTGCTGCTCTGATGTAGTAGGGCACTGACACCCTGCTGCTGTAGATACCGAGTGCTGCTGCTGATTTAATACCGATGTGCTGCTTGCTGCTCAAGATGCTGATTGCCCCTTCCTAGAGGCGCTGATGTCACGCTGCTTGGGATGCTTAATGACGGTGCTCTTGTTAACTAATTTTTGCAACTCCACCCTGTGCTGCTAGGGTTTTGTTACAAACGCTTTGCTAAAGTTTTGCGGTTACGAAAGTATGTCCACAGTTCACAAGTATCACTGCAATCCAATGCACTGTTTTCTGGTCGAGTTCACTCACAAGCTACTTAATACTCCCCAAAAATGCTAAACGAATATTAAAACTCGCGAGATCCCGCCCGATAGCTCGAAGGACCATGTAGAAGTTAGTAGGATGGCTAAATGATACTGCTGCTTATAAAGTCAAATTAAATATAATATCCGGACCAAAGGTTTGATAATACAAAGGAGCGAGGGAGCACACGCGATGGCCGTTAATCGTGTACTGAATGCTCGACTAATATCAATTAGTGAACTGAGGTAAAAATGCACGAATAAGCATTAGTGCATTATTAGTGTATGGTTTCACCGTACAGATCCATAACTTAACATATGACCAAGAAACAAAAATAACTAACCTAATTAAACCTACAAAATAAAACACACAAACATAATAAAATAAAACATATAAAATAAACCTACCTCACAAAACATATCTAAATGACGGTCTGTGTGCCGCCATCCAGTGACCTATTATTTGGCCATCCACCCTGCCAGCTACAGTAGCCACGAGACTGTTGGGGCTGCCGCGCACCCGACGCATCAGTGATGCAATTCGCAGACGCAGCAGCGAACCGAAATCCGGAACGCGTGCGTCCGCGAACATCCCCGACGCGCTACAGAAGCGCGGCAACCCCAGCATTACCCGGAACGCATTGTTATATTGGACTCGTAAAGCATTGTACGAGCCCTGTGCATAACTGACCCACAGGGCGCACGTATACAGCGACTGGCAATAGGCCCTGAACAATGTTATTTTAACCTCTCGCGTACACCGTGCGAACCTGCGGGCCAGCATGTTACACCTGACAGCCAACGCTCTACGTTCCCTCTCTAAATCATCGTCATCCGACAGCCTATCGGTGACCCAGTGCCCCAGGTATTTAAAACGAGACACTTTTCTCAGCGGAACCCCACCCAAGGTAACTGGTGGAACAACGTCATATATTTTATTTTGCGCCCTAAACACTAAGAGCTCGCTTTTAGTTGAGTTGTACCTGAGACCATGAGTCACCGCATAGTCTTCACAGATTCGGAGGAGCTTTCTTAATGCACTGATCGATGGGCTCAGCAACACCATATCATCCGCGTAACTTATATTATTGATGCATTGTCCGTCAATGGAGCAACCGACTTGGGTGTTGCTGAGCTCACTTATCAGCCGATTGACGTACAGGTTGAAGAGTCTGGGCGAGCTAAGCCCCCCCTGCCTCACGCCGCACTCCAACCTGTACGCACCCGACATAGCACCTGCCCATCTAACGTAGTTGGACTGATTGCTATACCAGTATTTTAGTACAGCAATCAGCCCCCCAGGAAGGTCAGTGTCATGGGAGAGTTTCCCCCAGAGGCAGTCATAAGACACTAGGTCGAATGCCTTGGAGAGGTCCAAAAAACACGCATAAACAGGTGTTTTCCTTGCTGCATAGTATTGGACAGTATGCTTGAGACAGAGGATTGCTGTTTCAGTCGATAAATGTGGCCTAAACCCAAATTGGGCGTCATGTAGGGTGATATATTTATCCAACTGCCTGTCAATCAGACCATCCAACACCTTCGCAGCAATCGTCGCCAAGGAGATAGGCCTGTAGTTGTTCTTGTCACTCGCATCTCCAGTCTTGTTTTTGATTATAGGAACGACAATCGTTTTCATAAGGTCCACTGGAAGACACGAGTGACTCATACATACATTGAATAAGAGAGCTAAGACACGTGGCAAGTGCTTGCCTGCATAACGCATGTGTTCTACGCTTAAGCCGTCATGTCCAGGAGACTTACCCCGCTTCATGTTCTTCAAGACAGACCCAACCTCCCTAGCGGTAAACACGATAGGCGTGACCTCGGACCCCTCCCTAACATCCGACCCGCCCGTCGATGGACCCAGTGGTGACTCAGTCCTGAACGAAGCCATAAATAAATTAGCAATAGCCTCAGGTTCGCTTACGCCACCGACGCACACTGGCAGGCCCGACTTGGGATTCAAGCTGTTGGTGGCTTTCCAGAAACTACTAAAATTTTTAGCTTCGTGATGTCTCGCAATTTCATTCATCTTTACTTGATCTGCATTGTTTTGACACCACTTTAGCTTACTTTTGAAAAATTTTCTACTAGTTACCATATTTTCATATAGCGACCCCGTTCTAGGCTTACCAGCTGCCGCCCAGCTCAGAAAATGAAGCCGAGCCTGCCCGTGCGCATCTTTAACGTGTTTATTCCAACCCGTTTTTTTATATTTTTTGCGCTGAACTTGGCAATTGTGACTAATAGTTGCAGCTTCGCAAAGAATATCTACAATATTTTTATATAACTTTTCAACTATTCTATGATGTTCCAAGTTAGTACAAATATTTTCACTACGACTACAATTGATAAACTCGGCCGGAAAGTCAATTTCCCTTAGCTTCTTATTACAAAGTTTAGTGTACATAGCTGTTTGCGTAGGGTCCCTATATCCCCACTTTACTGTACTACACTGAGACTGAACAGAGCTACATTTAGGTTTTAACATGTCAAGTTCACAGTTTATTTTTAAGGGAAAATGATCAGACCACGTCACATCATAAGCCACACTAATGTCCTTAATAGTGTCCCACGCTGCTTTAGTTACTACACAATGGTCTAACCAGCTAGTCGTACCATGAGCATCACTTACATACGTGTATGTGTCCGATCCACTGCCTAGTAGGGTAACATCAGCGCACTGCCACTGCACTTCAGAGGAAAAGTTGCTGAGTTCTCTACCGAACAGTCCACTTGGTTGTGCATTATAGTCCCCGAGCATAAACACTGCCTCCACCCCACTACTTTCAATTATCGCATTTATTTCACTTAGGCAGTCTACGAATTCACTAAGATTGTCATTCGATTCAGTTGGCATATAAACCGAGAACACTATAAACGAAGTTGCGCCTACACAGATTTTAATAGCAGTAAGACGCTCACTGTCGCAACTTAGCACCGATACGGACTGATAAGCACTCTTACGCCACAGAATGGCAACTCCTCCGTACGGACGCCCTCGCAGAATGCCCGCTGAGGCATCCACCGCTGATTTTCCAACGTAGTCGAAGTTGGGGTCAATGCCTCCCAACACAGAAATGTCGTGTGGCATCAACCAGGTCTCCTGTAGCGCAATAATGTCAGATGTATTGCATAGCAGTCTCACGTAGTCTATTGATCTTTTTAAAGATCGACAATTAAAAGTTACAAATGTATTTATCTTTAACTCCGGTGTGTCTCCCATGATTTAATAGTTTATTTGCCGATTGCCTCGGTTGTTCTGTAGGGTCTAAAACGCCGACACGTAACACCGTCCGGCCACACTTCATTGTTCAGAAATAGGTTTAACTTATCGCTGTTAATGACTATTTTATACGCGTTGTATGGTTTATCCATTTTCATTTTAATTCTCTGTAATGAGACCTTTTCCTTTGTTTTCATAAGTATGTGCTGAGCTATATCCTGCACTGATGTTACTTTGTGGACATTAGAAAGAAACAAAGTAATTTTAGTATTAGCTGACCTAAATTTATCATCTGGCAAATAAGTTGCATTGCCACGCACGCCCTCATATCTATTTCTATGTTTACGCCTATGTGCAACAACCCATTCCTCATTGGGACATTCGTGCTTTGATTCACCCCCTTGGCTCACAATATTCGCATACGTTTTATCACTTTCTTCCGTACTACGTGACGGTAGCGGCGGCGGCAGCGGCGGCGGTAACAACGCGCTTGTTTCTGTGTGAGCGAGACTGCAAGTGGCGTTGTCGGATGGTTGGTGCGAGACAGGTAGACACACCTGATGTTGCGTGGCCTTGACCGTTTTTATTTGAACTGTTTTTTCTCTCGGCGAAGAAACTATCAGCTGATGTTTATTTTGATTTGATATCCCGTTAATCACCATAGAGGTACAATCAGAATCGTTTTGGGACATTGCATTTAAAGACGATTGTATTCCCGTAGGATTTGAAGTAAGATCTGAATGATTTGAGACCAATTCTGTCTTCAAGTTCTGTAAATCTTCTCTTGACACGTAATTACTTTTAATGGTGTCTAACTCACTTCGTAGTGCTAACAAATCCTTCAACAGCCTTGTTACGTCCACATGATCAAAGGTGATCGGCGGCAGCTTCTGTAGCTCCCGGGCTACAAACATTGGAGTTATGTCCGGATCTGTAGATTTAAAAAGATCTATAATATCTTCCAAATCTCTCGTTGTTTTCCCTTTATGTTTTCGCTGTATCATCCGCTTAGCATTAGGGATGGCTTGGAACAACAGAGACTTTGCTCCACTAATTTCTTCCTCCTTGAAAGCACCCACACATATCTGCACAAGGCTCACATTATCCATCACATCTATCTTGTTTTGTATAAAGCACAGTACTTCACTTATCACTATGTTGCAGTTATTGCATTTAATAACGTCCGAAGACATTCTCACGACATGAAGGTCATTGAACTTTCGCTCACGGGTCAGCGACACGTCCGTACGCACCGCCGGTACTCGACTTAGCTGAGAATGAGAATAATGCACTGTATAAATTAGCCCCCATCTTAAATGTTGATGCGCTGCTAATTGTTTATCACGGCTTAGTGTCCTCTAACTTAAGATATGGACTAGTTTTTTGAGGGAATTCAACAAAAGAGGATGTGGTTTTTAAAATGCAAAAGAGGTACCTGAGGGCTATGTTTGGACTTCATGTTACAGATAGTTGCAAACCATTTTTTAAAGTCCCTAGTTTTTTATTCCCCTTAGTGTCAGATAAAGTAAAAAAAATAAAATAGAAATAAACGCGACATTATAGAATGTATAGAATATTTGAAGCAACATTTCTGGGCTCGCTTCTCAAATGAATACGTTCTGTGGCTAAAGGAGAGAACAAAATGGTGCCGGTCGTCTGGCGAGCTCAAGGAAGGAACACTGGTCATCATAAAGGACAAAACCTTACCTCCTCTTATGTGGCTTTTAGGACGCATCACACACGTTCTCCCACGCACGCAGAGATGGCGTCGCGAGGGTTGCCAACATTCTCACAAGAAAGGGTGTCATCCGGCGCGCCTTCAACACCATCTGCCCGCTGCCGGTTTCTTCTGTTGAAGACTCTTCAACGGGGGGAGTATGTTGAGACCGCTCGCGGTCCACTCAACATCGCCGCGCGCTGGCGGCAGTGAACGAGGAGTGCGGGGACAGCGGGGAGTCAGCCGGCCGACGGCCGAGCGCAGGCCCTCGCGCCACACCGCGACAGACAGTCAGCTGTTGCCCTCCTTCGTGCACGGCTGCGCTTGCGCGTCTTAATATCGCTCTTGTTTCCACTTTTAACCGACCGTTGTAATTTTAATGTTTTTGCTTCATTATACTTGTTATACAGTCCACTATATTTCATTTTGCTCCACCACGACCTATCGTCGCGAACAGCCCTGTATTCCGAGATCCCGGATAACTCTAAGGGCCGGCGCTCACTGCCGGCACGGCACGGCATGGCATGGCATGGCAAAGGATTTTATTACTAATCAAGTTATTTTTAATCTTATTTCAATGAGTTTAGAGTTCATGTTACTTTATTTCGATACCACGATGCCGCGACGTGCCGCGGGATGCTGTGGCATGACGCGACGCGCCGCGGCAAGACGCGACGCGCCCCGGCATGCCGCGGGATGCTGCGGCATGACGAGTCACGCCGTTTCATTCCACGGATTGCCGCGGCATGCCATTGCATCTTGCGAGACGTATGGACCGAGACTCATTTTTCTCTCTTCATCTTCAGCTAGCAGTGCTATTAATACTAAATCCCAGTCAACCATAACGACACAACCAACTTCGAATCCGCGCGGAGCCAAACTGATTGATGCCAGAGTGGCTGGGCTTTCAGAAGAATGCCACGGCATGCCATGGGATACCACGAGATGCCACGGCATGCCGCGGCACGCCGCGGCATGCCGCAGCACCATCTGCCGTGCCATGCCGGCAGTGAGCACCACCGAAAATGCGGTTACTAACGCGCTATCAAGGGCAGAGGCTATAGCTTGCAAAACAAGCATAGATTACGAAGAAATCGCGCAGGCACAGGAAACAGACGCTCAAATCAGGAGGTAATTTTCAATAGCAGTCAAATCCATTTTATCATGCCAAATGAGAAAAGTTTACTTTTGTATGCCGTCATGATGTACGCTGTTGTGACGCTTTGGATGGTAATTATTGATTACTATGGAGTTCAGGATTATTAAACAATAACAGAAATAAAGTAAATGTTTCTATTTACAGAGAAAACAGTTTTCTCTGTAAATAGAAGCATTTACGTTGACCACTTTTGAAAATTACCTCCTGAAATGTCACATATGTTAGCAAAAGTACAAGGCAACATTGTTTTGGAACAAATACAGTCACCATTATGCAAAAGAAAGATATAATGTAACATTACAAAAAACCATGTAGGGCCATACATTCCGTTACAATTCCGAAAGACAGTTTATAACACAGTCCATAACAAACAGCCACCCGGGCGTTAGGGCCACACGAAGAATGATCACGAGTCGTTATTTTTGGCCGGCCATGAATAAAGACATCGCCAAATGGGCGAGATTGTGTATATATACAATGTCAAAAAGTAAAGGTACACTAACACACAGTTTCAAAATTAGATACATTCTCAATAAGAGAACGATTCGAACACATACATGTAGACATAGTAGGACCACTGCCGACGACACAAGAAGGTTACCGATATTGCATCAAACTCAAACTCAAATCATTTAATTCAACTAAACCAATTACAGGTACTTTTGAATTGTCAAAGGGTCGGTCAGTCAGAAAGATGAAGCTAGTTGCCCATTCCAAAGCGTAGGTACCTATGGAGAAGAACGGGCAAGAAACTCCATGGACACTCTTTTAAATCATAAAATTGTTACAAAATATTTGATTACATCATTCGTGTTGAAATTAACCATGTGAGAACGATGTAGAAATACGTGCACGTTAAAAGCGTCCGTTATAAAAAAACAAAAACAATTCAGAAATTAAAATAAGCCGAGGCAGCTAAGAGATGACCAGTCCCTACTGGCGGCGCCCGTTCACGAACATGACGTATGGATCAGCACCATTCAGCTCAACCATTTTGGAGGGAACTTAATGATCCAACACACACGCCACCACCAGCGAGACATTTGAGTGAGCATTAGACATGGGTAGCTCGCGAATGAGAGATAAAATTGAACTAGCTCTTTAATCACAATCTAGCTCTCAGTCGCTCAGTCGATCACGGAATAGCTCACTAGCTCATTTAGCTCATTGACTCTACACTCTATGCGAGTAAAGAGCATTGACATAGAAAAGTATGGACTGGAAATACCTACGAAAAAAGGGTGCATACCTACAACTCAGATTGTCGCATAAAATGGCTGCCATTGCTAGGGTTGTGTCAATCAAGGAACAACTGTTATCTCGTTGTTACTATAACGAGTAACGATACTTTATACGAGTTTTACTAGTTATCACGTTTGGATCACGATGGATTTTGGTGCTGTGAAGTGTGAACCACAGGCCGGACCTAGCTAGGTCACTCGGACCGAATAAGACGCAAGATTATTTATGTTAACATCGCAGAATATACGGATATCGATTCAGCGGAGGAACTAGTTTCGGAAACTATTACGGTAAGTCGGCAACGGTACAACACTATTCCATTATGACATCTGTTTGTAAACAAACGAATGAATTAACAAATATAATAAAAAGGCCTGTTATATGGAAATGAACCCAAATATCAATACTTTAGCCATAAATTCATGATCGCGTTACAATTGTATCATCGATTGTGTATTATTGTATGTATTAATGCATAAAAACCGGCTACTAACCTGTGCAAAGACAATTGAGGTTGATTTTCATTCTTTCTTGCACCACACTTCACAATACAACACACAGGCATGTTGAACTTCTGTTTTCCAACATTTACATACAGTTTTAAAAGACAAAATCCTCGTAATTTTCTCGCAAATCTCAATAATACAAAAAACAAACAACCATTTGACAGCCAAACTACCATGAAACTCGTAGCACAAGATGGCTGCTACGGCACTTACCTACAACTGTCACTACGTCAAGACAAAATGTTGCCATAATTAGCAACAACTTAAAATATAGTTGTCTCTTTTATCAAATAAGATTATCTCACTAGAAAGAATGAGACATAACGATATTTCAAATTCTGAATCATTTTTCACTCATATTTGTATAAGCAAATGTATGTACAGAATAGCGCGGCATCTCCATGTTTTTCCTATCTCAATGGTAAAGAGTGATACCGACGGCGACGCGACGTCACGCCGACAGCGGCCGACAATGCCCGAACTTCGCCGGTGAACGATTTCGCATTGTGTAGCTCACTTGACCGACTCTTCGGCTCAATACGTCATAGTAAAATAACTCTTATGTTCGTTGTCATAAAGGTAAAAATGCTTTAGCACTTTTATCTAAGTATGAAAATCCTTAGGGAATAATAGTTTGTGATTTTGAAATGATATACGTCCATTCATTACATTATACTGTCAATTAATTAGCTTTTTTTAAATATTTATTCATCTAGATTGACAGTCCTAAGCCTGTTCAAGTATGAAGGAAAATCATTGGCTTTCATAATTTTAATATTTTGTTTGTAATAAAAATAAAACAACATATTGAATCTAATTTTATATATAGCTCGCAACTAAGTTAAATGAACTAAAGAACTTCAAAGGTTTTAAAGAGCCACTGAGCTAGTGGTCTCGTTTGACTTGCGCGGCTCAATTTGATCTGTAGCTCGCAAGTAAGTCAATTGAGCTGAAGAGCTAAAAGAGTTATTCGGTGAGCTAAAGAGCTGAAAGAGTGATTTGATCTGTAGCTCGCAAGTAAGTCAATTGAGCTGAAGAGCTAAAAGAGTTATTCGGTGAGCTAAAGAGCTAAAAGAGTGATATAGCTCTTTTGATCAAAAGAGCTATATCTCTCTTTTCTTTTCAGTGAGCTACATTTCGCATGTCTAGTGAGCATGACATACTCACAGCTGCCAGGGCACATTCAAGTCAATGAAAGACGTACCCAGTAAATGGTAGCTTTATAGAAAGTACATAGTGCTCACACGTGTGCTATGCAATTATACAATTCTAAACAATTGAGTTTATACAATGCAAAGATAGTTTTTTTTTCCAATGTTCAGCAGCTCCAACAATGTTTCCGAATGCTAATTAGTTTATGCGCCTCTGTGGAGCAGGACCAGCATTGAGCCAAGCATTTTTGTCAGCGATGTAATCCCCTAACTTATAGTATGCTCGGCTACATAGTGTGCGTTTAATACAAGATTTAAATTTCGTTTCATTCAGTTGGAGTATGTGGGGAGGAATTTTATTGTAACATTTTAAACAGTACCCCATGAAGGATGAGTCTACTTTAGCCAGTCTGAAACCTGTTTGAACTAATTGGTCCCTATTTCTAGTCCTATAGTTGTGTCTTTCACCTCTTTTATTGAAAAGATTTAAATTTTTTCTTACGTACATTATGTTTTCATAGATGTATTGACAAGGTACCGTCATGATGTTAATATCTTTAAACAGTTCCCTTAAAGAATCGCGCCTGCGGAGGCCATACACCGCCCGTCACATCACCGTCATAGATAGATTTACGCGTTGGCCGGAGGCGATTCCAGTCACAGACATAACTGCCAACAAGGTAGCTAAAGCGAACTACGAAGGATGGATGTGTAGATTTGGGTGTCCTAAAACCAGCGATCAAGATAGGCTGTTCGAGAGCGAGATTTTCAGTAGTTTGATGAACATGTTAAGCATAAAGAAAATCCGTGCAACAGCATACCATCCACAGGGGAATGGTATGGTAGAAAGAATGCATCGCTAAAGGCAAGGTTGATAGAAAATAGGTCATGGGTTTTTTACAGTATGAGGGGGAGCCGTAACAGCATCCTGAAAATGATAGCGGATAGAATGGACTCGGCGGTCATGCGTCGCTTCACTGACCTGCATGTGACAGGTGCAGGTTAGTGAACAAGTACGTATGTATATTATATATAGTGTTTCCAATTTTATTCCAACTACTAACATAGTTTATAAGATTTATGTGACTAACCTTTTCTATGGACTGTAAGTTGTCTGAGAATAAACAATTTTTATTTTATTTTATTTTTATTTTACGAATTACCAACAGTTTTGTTGGGACTTCCTGCAGTCTGCAAAAGCGACCAAAATGTAAGTTCAGCAGAACTGATATTAGGACACACGTTACGATTACTGGGCGATTTTTATCACGACGCAGAGAAATCGCAAGTAGCATTAAATTTAAAAAAAAAAGATAATAAACGACATGCGCCCAAAGTCACGAGCGGAAAGCGGCTCACGAAAAATATTCGTCCATAAGGATTTGAACACATACGTATTCATTAGAAATGACATGGTATTGAAGCCATTGACAGCAATGATATTATAAGTAGTATTACTTATAATATCATTGATTGACACCATCATTATAGTGGTGCATACCATGTCATTAGAAGAAGCGAGAAGACTTTTAACATACAAAAATAGCCATAAATAGAACAAAATAGTAGATTTTACAACAAGTGCACAAAACAAACACAAAACAAACAAAACAAATACAATAAAAATGGTTTTGTGGACGAGTTATAAACTCTGCTTTTCACTTCGATTGCGAGGAAATAAAACAGTAGTATAACATAACATTTCTTTAATTAAAATTCAAAGTAAAATAATAAGAATTTTGAATACTGAAGGAAATTGTTTTTAAATCTTACGACATTGATATTAGGCTGCAGACCTATACAGCCTACTATTAAATTAATTTTGTAATAATAATTTTCTTAAATCAACTAACCTACCGTACTTGAATTACAATTTTAATATCTATTATATCTTAAAAAACACATAAGGCAAATAAATTAAAGTAAATATTATATAATAACAAATTCTATCTATGAACTTCTTATTGCATTTGGCTGTATGGCTCATTTTCTTTGCCTTAATAGGAGTATAATACATTTATGAGTAGATACGTTAATGCCCTTGTACACAAAATTCGATTTTGTGCAGCCTATACCCTGCACAAAGAAGCACTTTCAGAGCATGAGAAGTGAAAAAGGTATTTAAACGTGAAACCCTATAAAAAGAAAAAAATAACCTTGAAATTATGACCCTACGTAAGTACGTATGAATTTTTTTGATTAAATGTTGTCCCGTCGGGGGACCGCTCTAATTATTAGCGTAACGTTCTGTTAAAGTTTAACATAGTAGCGGTCCCCCGACGGGACAATATTTTTGTAATTTAATTAAGTATTAATCGTTTTTTTCAGAATGAGCGATTTAAATTCAGTTATCAGATCATCCTCTAAGTTTTATAAAACAAAAAACATGTCCTTCGTGTTACATTTTGACAATAAACTACATCATACGCTTGGTCCAAATTCCGTGTCGCAGAGTGTATTATACTACAGCGACACACACATTGACATACCTACAATACGTCTTTTCCAGAACCAAAGGCCATCTCGCTCTCGCGCATCTGAATTGCAAGATCTAGAGCAAGTAAGGCAAAAGAACACGGATCACATAAAACCGTGGGATGTCAGAGATTGAGCAGATATTGTGAGTTGTGTTCCTCTCACCCTCCTGGCTGCGCGCCAAGGGAATAGGAATTTATTGGAATAAGTGCACAACAAGATGTGTCACACAACAGCTTGAGTCGAAGCGTATTGGGAAAATCCGAGATTGGCTGTCTCAACGCGGACGTAAAATGTAACTGACGGCTCATACTCAACAGGCCTCTTCGTTTACACCGTCGTAATATTTTATTGCTGCGGACTACGGCTCGTTCATCTAACATTCTGAATGAGTTGGCAAGTGAACAGCTCCTATGACGTCACACAGACACAAGGGAACCATGCGTAACTAAGGAATAGATTCTCCGTAAGCCCGTGATATGGCTGCCCGAGTCCAATATTACTGTTAAGTACTGTGAAATCTGTTTTGTGGTAATCGCGTAACTACATGTCAAGATCATCTGTTCTCTGTTGTTCGTGCCGCGCGTACGAGCGTGTTCGCACACTCGCATAAGTTGCTTACACGCACACCGCGCGAGGTGGCGGCAGCTGGCGACACATGTCTCATCTCAAGGATCACTTAGCTGTTATGTACTCTTAATGGCTGAGATTCATTTACAAGGTGACGACGATGGATTACGAGATTATGCCATTAGCGCGTCCGCCCCGTGCAGCTATCTCGATTTTAAAGAAATAGGATAATTATTTTGTTATTGATTAGGGTAACATGTGGAGCTGTCAGACCATAAAATTGAGATTTAATGCGTTTCTAAGACAGCCGATATCGTAGGACAGTGTTAAAATAAGAATTTAGAATAAGACATTTTGTTATTAAAGAGGAGTAAGTAACAGACAGTCACAATAGGATAAAAGTTAAATACACAATAATTTATTCCATCAATAACACTATGTTGCTCTAATACAGTGGCTTTAGACACACACACAACACAAATATAATAACAATACACAATTAATACATAATAAACTAATTACATAATTAATTAATAACTAATAATTACTACTACATAACTATTAATTTATTAATTAACTTATTTACATAATTAATTTTCCCTGTCAACTTTTCGGTGCTGTGGATAGAGGACAGGAGCTAATGCTGGTAATTTTGCGGACGCCGAGGCCACCAAATGATGGGTATGGATGGGTAGTGTGGCTTGAAACCAAGCTCGGTCGTCCAAGGCCACATTTAAATTGGTTGTTAATGTGCTGTGAATAATATGGACAATTTTGTCCAACAGATGTGGTTGTTTCCATAAAGGAGATCCAAAACAACAGTTTTGGTTCCCTTTGGTTCCATTTGACGACACGCTTGGCGCAGTGGCTGAGCGATCGACTGCTGCGCTGCGTGTCGCGGGTTCGATTCCCGCACGGAACAAATATTTGTATTGCCTACAGGTAGTTGTTCCGGGTCTGGCTGTTTGTGTATGTGAGTTTAAATTTTTGTATACTCGCCCGCGATACAGGAGTAATTCCTAGTGTGGGGCAACGTTTATTGTAAAACATAGAAACAAACATAAAACAGTATCTAATTAGGGTGAATGCCGAATGTATATTATACCTAACTGCACTGACTACTATGCTGAAGAATACCTGACCCTTTTGGCTTCTCATGCAATGCTTCCTGCTCATTACTTTCCAACGAGACTTTCGAACTGCCTGGATCATGTGATACTTCGCTCCCTTACCACTGCCACCACTCTTGTGCTTGACTCGCTCATTACCGACCATTTACCTTCTGTTATTTACTGTAACCTAAATATCAAAACGAATGCTCACAAGCAGTCTATTAATAAGATAGATTTCCCCGCGGTTGTCGAATGTTTTAAAAATACCAATTTTTCGTTTGTTTTGGAATCTCAAGATCCGAACTCAGCTACGGAATACTTTGTGTCAACCATATCTTCTGTCATTAAATCTCACTCTCATGCGTCAGTCATTCCTAGTAAAAAACGTATTATTAAACCGTGGATTACTCCTGGCCTTCTGAGATGTATACGGCACCGTGACAAATTACATCGTGCATTTAAAAAACACCCGGATAACGAGTCACATAAATTGATTTTTCGCCGTTATCGCAATTTTTGTAACAATATTTAAAAAAAGTTAGGCGTGAATATGAACGCGCTGAGTTTCGGAAGGCCAAAAGTAATCCTAAAGATACGTGGCGGCTTATTAAACAGATTGCAAGCCTTAATCAAAATAGAACATCGGCTTCGGAACTATTGAATTGCTGTGCAGATCCCTCTCAATCAGTGGAATATTCCACTGAGGAAAGAACGTGTCTGATATAATAAATAAGTTAAACAATCAGCAAATTAAATTAGAAGACAGCAGAAAAATCTATGAAATTGATACACAGCGCTTACAGTCTGACATACAGGTACTTGAGGGCACACTTAGTTCCCTTTACATAAAATATGTGGGTTCTCAGAACCAAATTAAAGAGCATATTCTTGCTGCTAGTGAGTTAGTTATGTGTCAGTGTACTTGTCAGGTTTCAAACCCTGTTGCTGTCCAGCCTGAGGCAACGGAGGACCCGTCCCAGACTGAGAGGTTGTCTCAAGACATACCTGATATAGTACAAGATCTATCTCAAGTGGTACAGCCTGAGACTGGTATTTGTTCATCTTTCAGTAGTCATGATTCAGTTATATTCTCAGATAGTATAGGAAGAGGTTTAGGTAAATTAATTAGTGACAACCTGAGTTATTCTACTCAAAATTATTGTATGCCAGGGTCAACCTACAAACAAATAATGACATCAGTAACAGGAAATTTATTTAATCCTAAAACTAACATTACTGTATTTGTAGGTAACAGTTCTAATGTCAAAAAACATGAAATCACCGACTGTGTAACTGAGTTGTTAAAGTTAAATTGTAGAAAAATAATATTGTGTGCTTTCCCATATTTTGAAAAATTGACAGATAGACAAAACAAGTATATTCATATGCTTAATAAACATATGCATTTTTTAGTTAGTCATCACAGTGACAAACTTGTATATTTTGACACCAACAGTTTTGTGGAAACTTTAAAGTCGACTAGGGATACTGTGTATCTGCCTGTTAGTTTTAGACACATAATAGCAAGGCTATTAGCTTCTTATATAAACTCAGACATAAATAGTATGTCGAAGTCGTGTATTATTAAAATCACATTGGTTAGTAATAATACTAATAATAAGGTGGTGAGCCTGAATAAATGTAGCTCAAATGCTATAAATACTTATACAAATTGTACGAAGGGGGTTCCATGTCCCTCACTCAATGTGAGCTCACCGTCCGGTGATGACATTGAAGTCTTGGGGTTAACTCCGGATAATCTTTTAAACTAGTTTGTAAGACAACAGAAGGTACCAGTAAGAATATCCTTATAACTAACAACAACAAGGTATCTTCTTGCTCTAAATTAATAAAAGGAGATCAGCAGAATGCCTTGAAATTATTTCATCAAAATATTCAAGGTATTTCTTCCAAATGATTAGAAATTGAAATCTTTTTGGAAAAAACAAAGTTTGACATTGTTTGTTTAACTGAACATTGGTTAAAGGATTACCAAATGCTGATTAATTATGAGAACTATAGTGTTTGCAGTTGTTTTAACCGTAAATCTATGCTACGTGGAGGTTCTCTAATCTTAATAAAAAATTGTTTAAAATCCAAGCAACGAAACGACATAGTGGATTTATCAGTTGAACATTGTATCGAACTGTCCTGTGTTGAGCTAGATAAGCATGTTGTAGTGTGCGTTCACAGACCCCCTAATTATCAGAACTTTTCTTTATTTGAGTCAATAATGGAAGATGTCCTAGCAAAACTTGCATCCAGTAACAAAACCACAATTATTTGTGGTGATTTTAATATTAATATTTTGGAAAATAATTCAAATAGCAGTAGATTATTAAGCCTTTTTAAATCGTTCAATTTATTTAATGTTTTTTACAGAACCGACTAGAGTAACCCCATCTTCTGCTACTTGTATCGATAATGTATTCTGCGATTGTGATTATTTAGTAAACTATCTGCCGTCCGATCATAGTGGACAAATGGTAACTTTTAAGTTTAAAACACCTTTGCAAAAAGTGCAAATACAATTTAGACCAATAACGACTGGCAAATTAAATAGATTTAATAGTACCGTAAATAATAAGTTAAATTTAATTCAAATTCAAATTCTTTATTTCAGACGTAAGTCCATAGTGTTAGTAACAACAAAATAACTTAATGACTAGTGTTAGTAATAAGGATAATGTTCTGGATCATAATATGAACGATGCAAATAAATTGTATGAGGATTTCTTTTCAATAGTGCACACTGAATTCAATAAAACTTTTGAAAAGAAAAGAAAAAATATTTGCCCTAATTTTATATTTAGTGACTGGGCAACTAGAGGTATTAGGATTAGTAGGGAAAGACTGTTCGAGCTGTACGGTCTTAAGCCTTATATCAACACTGAAACTTTCAACAAGTATGTTGCTATGTATTCCAAAACTTTTAGAAATACCTGCAAGATAGCTAAAGCCCTGTTCATTAGTAACAAGATCAAAACGGCGGAAAACAAAATAAAAACTGTTTGGAAAGTTATACACAACGAAACTAGTGCGAATAAAGTACGAAACAATGATTACGCATTGGAGACTTCACGTGGTGCCATAAGCTCTAACTTAGAAGTAGCTCAGGAATTTGTAAATTTCTTTACTATTAATATACCATGTAAAACGACGGAAGTTTTAAATTCCTCACCCGTTGTCTCAATTGATCTATTAAGAGCTAACGTTCCAGGCTGCTCGGTTGAATTTCAATTTAAACATATAAACCCTATGATAGTTATAAAAGCTTTTCGGCAAATCAAAATCAAATTGACCGAAGATTTATGGGGAATGTCTATCAAAGTTTGTACATCCATAATCGAGACTATAGCGCCATACTTAGCGTTGATATTTAATTTGTGTGTAGATCAAGGAGTCTTCCCGGATTTAATGAAATACAGTAAGGTTATACCGCTTTTTAAATCTGGGGACAGCAAAGACACCAACAATTATAGACCAGTATCCGTGTTGCCCGTATTCAGCAAGGTGTACGAAAAGGTAATGCTCAATCAAATGCTTAATCATTTTAACACCAACAAAATCTTACATGATCAGCAATATGGTTTCACCAAAGGACGTTGTACGACTGACGCCGGTGTAACCTTATTAAAACACATCTTCACAACGTGGGAGGAGGCACAAGATGCCATAGGAATCTTTTGTGACCTCTCCAAGGCATTTGATTGCGTCAATCACGAAACCTTACTTTTCAAACTCGAGCATTACGGACTAGGTCAACTTGCGCTCAGATTAGTAAAATCTTATTTATATGATAGACAACAAAAAGTTCAAATAAATGGTGTCAATTCTCTTGCTTTAAAAGTAAAAATGGGTGTTCCACAAGGCTCGATTTTAGGTCCTTTCCTCTTTTTAGTATATATTAATGATCTACCCCATTTATTAAAGAACCAACCACAAATGGTGTTATTTGCTGACGATACTTCCTTAATTTTTAAGATAAAATAATAGACGTGCATCAAATCTTGACGACGTAAATAACGCCCTACTGCAGGTACAAAATTGGTTCACTGCTAATAATTTAGTATTAAATGGGAAAAAAACTAAATGCATAAGATTTGCTTTACCAAATGTTAAAAGTAGTGATTGTGACATAGTATTGAACAAAGAGAAACTAGAATTCGTCGATAAAACTGTTTTCCTGGGGATCACGCTCGACTCAAAGCTGCAATGGGGTCCTCATTTAACATCTCTTGCAGGACGGCTAAGTTCAGCAGCTTATGCTGTAAGAAAAATCCGTCAATTTACTAATGTAGATACCGCGAGGCTAGTCTATTTCAGTTACTTTCATAGTATCATGTCTTACGGTATTTTACTATGGGGACGGGCTGCAGATATCGAGTCCATTTTTATTCTGCAGAAAAGAGCCATCAGAGCAATATATGGCCTCCGCAGGCGCGATTCTTTAAGGGAACTGTTTAAAGATATTAACATCATGACTTTACCTTGTCAATACATCTATGAAAACATCATGTACGTAAGAAAAAATTTAAATCTTTTCAATAAAAGAGGTGAAAGACACAACTATAGGACTAGAAATAGGGACCAATTAGTTCAAACAGGTTTCAGACTGGCTAAAGTAGACTCATCCTTTATGGGGTCCTGTTTAAAATGTTACAATAAAATTCCTCCCCACATACTCCAACTGAATGAAACGAAATTTAAATCTTGTATTAAACGCACACTATGCAGCCAAGCATACTATAAGTTAGGGGATTACATCGCTGACAAAAATGCTTGGCTCAATGCTAGTCCTACTCCACAGAGGCGCATAAACTAATTAGCATTCGGAAACATTGTTGGAGCTGCTGAACATTGGAAAAAAAAAACTATTTTTGCATTGTATAAACTCAATTGCTTAGTATTGTATAATTGCATAGCACACGTGTGAGCACTATGTACTTTCTATAAAGCTACTATTTACTGGGTACGTCTTTCAGTCTTTCATTGACTTGAATGTGCCCTGGCGGCTGTGAGTATGTCATGCTCACTCTAATGTCTCGCTGGTGGTGGCGTGTGTGTTGGATCATTATGTTCCCTCCAAAATGGTTGAGCTGAATGGTGCTGATCCATACGTCATGTTCGTGAACGGGCGCCGCCAGTAGGGACTGGTCATCTCTTAGCTGCCTCGGCTTATTTTAATTTTTAATTTCTGAATTGTTTTTGTTTTTTTATAACGGACGCTTTTAACGTGCACGTATTTCTACATCGTTCTCACATGCTTAATTTCAACACGAATGATGTAATTAAATATTTTGTAACAATTTTATGATTTAAAAGAGTGTCCATGGAGTTTCTTGCCCGTTCTTCTCCATAGGTACCTACGCTTTGGAATGGGCAACTAGCTTCATCTTTCTGACTGACCGACCCTTTGACAATTCAAAAGTACCTGTAATTGGTTTAGTTGAATTAAATGATTTGAGTTTGAGTTTGAGTTTGGATAGCGTGAATGACTATTTTTCAAACATAGGCAGACTCTTAGCTAATAGAATTCAACAAACGGACTTTTACAAAAACCTTGCTTCCAACAACTATCTCCGTTCCTCTCAATCTCCTTCTTTACACTCAATGACGTTGCTAGAAGTGGACAATACTGAGCTAGAAAGTATTATTTTAGGTCTCAAAGACAAAAGTTCAGCTGGTCTTGACGGTATTACTTCTGCTATTGTGAAAGCTACGAGACACACAATTATCCCAATCCTTGTCCATATTTTTAATTTGTGCCTCTCTAGAGGTACCTTTCCCGACGTCTTTAAAACTGCAATCGTTCACCCAATCCACAAATCCGGAGACAGAGACAGTGTCTCAAATTACAGACCTATCTCGGTACTTTCTACCCTTTCTAAAATTTTCGAAAAAGTTATAAATATTAGACTCACTAAATACCTCAACAAATTCCAGATTTTAGCACCAAACCAGTTCGGTTTTAGAAGCGGTAAATCCACAGATGATGCTGTCTTAGAACTTTCCGACTTAATTGTGGACAATTTCGAGAAGAAGCATAAAACTATTGGTATATTTTTAGATCTCTCAAAAGTTTTTGACACTGTCTCTGTCCCCATCCTTCTTTCGAAGCTTGATGGCATTGGTATTCGCGGTACTGCATATGACTTGTTTAGTAGCTATCTAACGGGGCGTAAACAGTCCATATTGATAGGAAACTTCTTAAGTAAGGAAGAACCTGTTACTTATGGGGTCCCACAGGGCAGTGTACTGGGGCCAACCCTTTTTCTCATATACGTGAATGAGTTATGTCAGCTACAATTACCGAAAGAGCTGTGTCGTCTGCATAAGTGATAATTTGGCAGAAATTATCACTTATGCAGACGACACAGCTCTTATTATACACGGTAGTGATTGGAGTGAGGTCCAAATAAACTCAGAACTGGCCCTAAACTCTGTGATGAAATGGCTGACCAAAAATCTCTTAACCCTAAATATTAGTAAGACGAAATTCATTGCTTTTTCTACCAATAGGTCTAGTCAACCTGCAATTCCTGTAGTGATTCGTCCTCACACATGTGCTACCTCTACACCAAATACAACTTGTAACTGCCCACAACTTAGAGTACTGAGTACTCAGACTATCAAATACCTGGGAATTTTAGTGGATAGTGACCTTAAATGGAAACAGCAAACTGATGCCACAGTTACACGACTAAGGAAGCTTATTTATGTATTTAAGAAACTTAGATCCGTAGTTGATTTTGACAGCTTAATAACTATATACTTCTCGCTGGCTCAGTCGGTGATAGGGTACTGCCTTATTGTATGGGGAGGAGCTCATAAAACGACGATGCTACGAGTTGAACGCGGACAGCGTGCTATACTTAAGTTTCTGGCGAAGAAACCGATACGATATCCAACAAAGGAGCTGTATTCTCAGTGCCAGGTTCTCACAGTAAGACAGTTATTTATACTACAGGCTATACTCCGTAAACATTGCCAGCTTCCCTATGATCCGAGTATCTGCAGTACAAAACGTCGGTCTGATAGAATATGTGGCATAGTAGTTCGCAGAACTGAAGCGGCACGTCGTCACTTTAAACACATCAGTTCAAAATTATATAATAAAATAAATAAGAAAATCAATATTTACTCCTTAACTAGAAATAAACTCAAAACTAAATTAAATACCTGGCTAAAACAATTAAATTATGACGAAACAGAAAAACTTGTGGAAGTATAACCACACAATTCTTCACACACATACACATACATATAACATACACAATTCCACTAACACACCATACATACATCCACTCCTCCACTCACACAAATACTTTTTTACTTTACTTTTGACTACTTACTTTTCTTTTAATTTTTTTCTAAATTGTTATTTAACCATAATAATTCATATGTTGCATTTTTGATTTTAAGTAACTGGAACAATCTACCTCCTTACCTGGAGAGGGGCGTTGATAACTGCGACACAGTTTTATACTACTGCTGTTATCATCGTTTTGAACGTATTTATATCTGTATGTGTTTCTTGTTCCAAATAAATAAATTTTGAATTTGAATTTTGAAAATTAATTTTGGAGTGTGTCCGAAAGTCGCTGAAATTTTTAATTTTTTCGTCGATGAAAGGTGAAACACTATCTTCTAAAATTGGGGACCTAGGAGGTGTAGTGAACTTTTGTCTAAAATTTTGATTTGTGGGGCTATTGCATTAATTTATCTAGAGTCAATTGTCTGTCGGTAATGACAGAAAGGTAAAAGTTCACATTTTGAGGGGTTAAGTTCCAAGCCAATTGAAATTCCTGTTTGAGGAGTTGTAAATCTTCCAAAACAGTGTCTACATCACCTCCTAGCGTTCCATCGACCAAATACCACACATTAAATTTTGAACTTAGTTTCTGTAAAATTGTATGAATAGCTAAACTGGTAATGACAGGCCCGAGAGAGGGTCACCTTGTTGGCATCCAACTGCAGATTCTAAAACATTGTCCTTGTATAATAATTTGAAAGGGTGCCTGAATTCCTGTTTGAGGAGTTGTAAATCTTCCAAAACAGTGTCTACATCACCTCCTAGCGTTCCATCGTCCAAATACCACACATTAAATTTTGAACTTAGTTTCTGTAAAATTGTATGAATAGCTAAACTGGTAATGACAGGCCCGAGAGAGGGTCACCTTGTTGGCATCCAACTGCAGATTCTAAAACATTGTCCTTGTATAATAATTTGAAGGGGTGCCTGAATTCCTGTTTGAGGAGTTGTAAATCTTCCAAAACAGTGTCTACATCACCTCCTAGCGTTCCATCGTCCAAATACCACACATTAAATTTTGAATTTAGTTTCTGTAAAATTGTATGAATAGCTAAACTGAAAATGACAGGCCCGAGAGGGTCCACCTTGTTGGCATCCAACTGCAGATTCTAAAACAATTGTCCTTGTATAATAATTTGAAGGGGTGCCTGTAGCACTGCCACATATTATTATTTTCTTTTTATAGGGTTTGACGTTGTCGGGGGTTTTTTAAATTTTTAATTTAATTTTTTATTTCATGCTTTTTGTAGCGACCCCTTATCATTTATTTTCTTGCGTTTTAAGATTCAGATAATTTGGTATTTAATCAGGTTTTTTGTAATTCGCCATTTTGTGGTGGTGGCCATCTTGGATTTGAAATTTGTCATAGTGTATAGTATTCTACTAGTCAAGCCCTTTCATTTGATACCCATATTGAGAAGGTTGTAAAAAATATGTAATCCGTCATTTTGTGGCGGCGGCCATCTTGGATTTGAAATTTATCATAGTGTATAGTATTCTACTAGTCAAGCCCTTTCATTTGATACCCATATAGAGAGAGTTGTGAAAAAAAAAATGCAATTCGCCATTTTGTGGTGGCGGCCATCTTGGATTTGAAATTTATCATAGTGTATAGTATTCTACTAGTCAAGCCCTTTCATTTGATACCCATATTGAGGGAGTTGTGAAAAAATATGTAATCCGCCATTTTGTGGTGGCGGCCATCTTGGATTTGAAATTTATCATAGTGTATAGTATTCTACTAGTCAAGCCCTTTCATTTGATACCCATATTGAGGGAGTTGTGAAAAAATATGTAATCCGCCATTTTGTGGTGGCGGCCATCTTGGACCGATTTTCATCAAACATAGCTAAGAACACTCCCGACAATTCACCTTTCAAACAAAAAAAACAAAATCAAAATCGGTTCATCCGTTCGGGAGCTACGATGCCACAGACAGACATACACACACACACACACAACCCTGTTTGTACAGACACCCTTACGAGGACCTTGTTATTCCTAGAACGAACCGAGGACCCTCCAAAAAACTGGTTTAAATACCTCGTTGGCCTTTTAGAGTAAGATAGAAAGAGACAGGTGAAAAAATCTATAGTGATGAGCTTATTGGGATAATGCTATCTCAACATTTTTCTGTATGAATTTCGGCTATCATACCGAGGACCTGAAATACACTGCTAAATGTGACCAGCGATGCACATACGAGGACTTTGTGTAAGCCAACCGAGGACCTCTGACGTATGCCCTGCGACGCCCTTCCGAGGACGTATTTTTACACAATATTTCTTATAGCTTGTACAAAGTGCGGACGTTGTGTTAGACTTTATATCACTAAACCGAGGACAGTTTTTCGCGTAGAACTTGTACAAACCGAGGACCTGGAAAATCTACCTACCTAAAACATTTTACGTGTAAGATAATAATTATATCAATGTTAGTAGAATGTTCCGATTTATTTCTTACACACTTTTTCTAAAACGAAGTACCAAGCGAGGACAAGTCGATGTCTTTACGTTTGTCGTTGATGCGGACCGCGAATAAGATGGGTATAATCACTGTGAAGGAAAGGTAAGTTTTTAATTTTATATGTATAAACAACTTTAAAATGAGTATATTATTATAGTATCAGATGCTGCAGTCAGTGTCGTCTCTACATGACGGTACTCCTCAGCACTTGATAGCATCGTCTTCAAAATTGGCATACGCGTTAGGTTTATGTAGTAAAACTAAAATAATTACCAGTTTGTGCTGATGCTGCAGCCAAGGTTGTTTCTTCATAAAGGAACTCCTCAAGTTTATCTAGTAACACCAAAATAATTACCAGTTTGTGCTGATGCTGCAGTCAGGGTCATTTCTTCATGAGAGAACTCCTCAACAATTGATAGCAGCGTCTTCAAATTTAGCATACGCGTTAGGTTTAAGTTGTAAAACTAAAATAATTACCAGTTTGTGCTGATGCTGCAGCCAGGGTCGATTCTTTATGGGGGAACTCCTCAATAGTTGGTAGCATCGTCTACAATATAGCTTACAAAAATAAAGTAAAACTACAATTCAGGTTTTAAATGAGTAGATAAATCAGAATTCGGAAACTTCAGTTTCATGATAGGTATTCAATACAATATCAAGTTATTAGGTATTTCGTTTCTTTCACATAAGCCGGGTTAAAGAAAAGACAACTGAAGTCTAAATTCTAGATCTCAAAGATGCTGGTATTGATTATTCCAAAGAATGTTTGCTATTTTGTTTTATTAAACGTGATGTAACTAATAGTGTTGACTATACCAAAGATCGTTATTTCTTTAAGGTACATGTCACATATCAGCTCATCTGCCTTTTTTTCTTTTCTTGCGTTTTTCGCTATTTACTACGATGATCGACGATAAATACGATGATCAAAACTGATGGATGATGATACAACAATAAATTAATCCATTTTATTATCAGTTTCCATGATCCCGCATTGTGTTATTTAGCGAAAAAAGCAATAACTTTTGAATTTAACAGGCCATTGACATGAATGATTTATCTTTAATCATTTTATAGCTAGTTATTAAGTTTTCAGGCTTCCCAAATTATTTTGATCTCACTTGATAATATTTCTTTGTTGTTTTCTAACTAAGCATTTTGTTAAGTAATGTTATGTTAAGTTTTTAACCCAAATTATGTTGATCTCTTATAATTATGGTTTCTATAGGTCGTTTTGTTTGACTCGTTTTCTAATAACTGTTATGTAAGTTTTGTAATCATGCTTCTCAAAAGTATTGTTGCAACTTGATGATTATTTGTATAAGTAGATCGTTGGTAAAAGTTTGTTAAATAATTTGTTTCATATAAAGTTCAAAATAGTACCATTACTAATCCGACAGACGTTGCAAACGCTTTTACTAACTATTTTATTAAACAGACATAAAATAACATGACGAAACCACCGGACACTACGAATTTGACAAGTAACCCTAACTAAATGTTAATGCATCCAGTATTACCGCAAGATATTATGAGAGCGATACAATCATTAAAAAATAAAAGTAGCACTGAATGTGATGGTACATGAACAAAGGCTGTAAAATTCGTACCAGGCGACATCGCCTTGCATCTGTGTCTTAACTTATGTATCAGTACTGGAGTATTTCTGGATAGTTTAAAAACAATTATAATGAAGCCACTTTAGAATTTTTTTAAAGAAGATCTAGCAAATTATAGACCAATTGCTTTAATACCCATTTTTTCTAAGGTTATAGATAAAATGATTTATAACTCTGTTAATAATTTCCTATCCAAATATAATGCAGCACACAGAAATATCTAGAATATGTCCAAAAAGTAAGCACGAAGAAAAATATTTATCTAAGGCAAGAATTATTAGGTATAGCCACAGACTTATATTGGCATGGCGCACCACAGGGCAGTGTCCTGGGCCCTTTACTATTTTTGCTATATATTAATGATTTACCTCGCCACATTGAACATCATATGGTCTTATTCGCTGACGATAGTAGTGCCTTAATTGAATGTATTTACAAAAAAATATACGAACATGACATAAATGAAACGTTAATAATCATTATATGCTGGCTTGAACAAAAAAACTTAGTGTAGATGCGTATGTACTTTTTAACCTAACGCTGTATGTGTGCAATTTAATAGTAACAGATAGCTGCGTACGTATTTAAGTCCCTAAAATTATTAACATTCCCATTACTTTATACTATTGAGGTGGCTGTTTTTGTTTAATAAAGTGTCCGCAAATAGAAACCGGACAATCAGGAGACAATATAAAAATTTGCTAATTGTTAGTGGTTCCGATACCGCCCTATTAAAGAAAAGTATTTAATGTATGTGTCCGATCATTTTTAGCTAAAACTGTTTGCGTGCCCTAGTTAAGGTAGTTAGTATAAGGATCATTTTAAACTTAACATCTGTAACTTGTACCTACTTTCTGTGCAAATAAAGATCTATTCTATTCATTTTAAAATAAACTTACTTCTATTTCAGTAAAGTTTATGTTGTTTTCTTTAGTACGTTCATATTCTTTATTTCTTTGTACTTTTTGTTTGCTTCAAATCTTGCTGCTGACATTTCGCCTTGGAAGACATTTACTTTAGGTTCTTTATGAAGCACACGTATTCAGCTCCTGCCAATATAATATTTTATGGTGCAAATCATAATGTTGTATAATCTAAGCAGGCCTAGGTACTTAGCACATACTGCAGAAGAAGCCTGATTATTCCTCGTGCACCTAGTAGCTAACGATTTGTTTAAGGATTCAAACTACCTTCGCTTTTCTCCTTCATAATTTTATTTAAATGATAGCACATAACTCGTCTTCTACACACGAGGAAAATTGTCGAAACGAGGACTAGAATACGCACTGTTCGGAAAATCTAGCAAACCGAGGTCTTAAATACACATTGTGTGGAAAAGCTACCTAACCGAGGACTTTTGTGTTAAAGTTAACACATAAGTCCTCGGATAATACAACAAACGTGAAATGAGTGTAAAGAGCCTGTGTATGAGTCGAGAGTGGCACCATCTGGTGGATACACAATGTCTGTGTATGCATATGAATATTTTTGATCAAACCGAGGTTCAGACAACTTTTTCGTGATAAGTATATAGAAAGACTCAAAATCGCTTGCAGAATACGAATCTTTGGTCAAGTCAAACCGAGGACCCTCGAAAAGGTCCTCGCTTTGAAAAGGTCCTCGGTCGTGCCTTGTGTATTCATACGCACGTCCTCGGATGGTACTTAAAACAAACACACACACCCCCATACACACACACACACAGACACGTCAAACTTATAACACCCCGTCGTTTTTGCGTCGGGGGTTAAAAACCATTCAAACCACAGTGTCCATTTCAACCGCGCGGCCAACTCATAAAATTGGATGAAACTTTACCAGGAATTAGTGGTAATTTGTTACTATACACACCTCTTTTCCTGAATTTGTTGCAAAAAAAACTGAGATGCTATGACCAAAAATAGTTGGCCGCTAGAACCGCCACTTGCCGTAGTCATCGCCTGTGATTACACAGAAACTTAATAATGCAGATAGGCGAATGATACATCAAAAGGAAGGTTTTAATTTGTTGTATTTGTTGCAAAAATAAAAAGCATCAAAACGTAAATATACAAAAAGTTATGCTATATTTAGTTTCCAGGTTATGGGTAGGCAGGAATCTCACCATAAATATCAAATTAATAGAGGCTTATGTATATGGACAATTAGTTGCTAATTTGTTGCAGCGAATAAACAAGAAAAATACAGAAAAAATAGGTTCAATAATTTGTTACAGTCGATTTCAGTTGGCCGCTCGGAAGGCAATATGCCTAAAATACAGTGGCGTTTATT
The DNA here is from genome assembly GCA_945859715.1 of Apamea sordens. Taxonomy (NCBI): domain Eukaryota; kingdom Metazoa; phylum Arthropoda; class Insecta; order Lepidoptera; family Noctuidae; genus Apamea; species Apamea sordens. The sequence goes on along the minus strand of OX243998.1, from coordinate 21,142,951 downwards.
TCGTTATTAAAAATAGGTACAAGCTTAGTTAAAGTACTAATCGACAGGTAACGTAACCTAAATTGAATAAATGTGGCGAAAATAACGGTGAAATTCATATTTTAGGAGATATCCACTGAAACATTTAAGTATGAAACTGTAAGAGAGTAGAGTGACCATGATTTCATAAGTACGAAGGCACGTTTTTAAAATATGATAGGTACAAAATTAAAAGAAAAAAAACTTTTTAAAAACAAGCTTTTATTACTTGTTAATAAAAAGAACTAAAAAGTAAAACATAATTTAAACCTGATAAGAAAAATAACATTATATAGGTACCTACTAAATAAAAGCGTGTTAAATTTTGATGGAACATTAAAGAACATTTTGTTAGTATATTACACCTTCATTATTTTTCTTTTACAATCATAATGTGTGGGTGTGTGTTGTGTCGTTTAATTACTGTGTTCCTATGGCCATTTTCCAGCTCCATCATCAGTCCCTGGTTACCATCTAGCACCAAAGTACTCGTCAAGACGAATCAATCAAACTCGATGGGGTTTTGTCATTCAATTACTGAGTTCCTATGGCCATCTTCCAGCTCTATCATCAGATCAGCTCATAATACATTTTTATGCTTTTGAACGGAGCACATGATATAGTGCAAATATACAACTGTAGATCAGACATATCAAATACTTTTTTCCAAAATAATGACTGCAGTTGCAATGCAACTTGTAAAATAAATATTTTATATTTGTAAAAATATAAAATATTTATTTTACAAGTCCTCAATACTGGAAAATCTGTACAAATTGTAATTACATACAATTGAAAAGAGACCATGTATTTATTTTAATTAACCTGGATGTTTTGAAGTTTTCTGGAATAACAAGCTTAGAAGAAGCAATTTGTTTTGATGAAACAATTAATACGATGTGTCAAAAATGTGACACACAGTTAAAAGGTGAACTTAAGTTAGGCGAGATCATAACTATTGATTTAAACGGAGCTGCAGGCTCAGTTTTACTCACTGAACTGCCGATTACTATAAACATTAAAGATAAATATTATTTCTTAGTTGGTGCTATAGAATTTATACCAGGCACAAAAATAGGCCACTATAAATGTAATTTTTTAAATAAAAATACATATTTCTGTTACGACGACAATTCTTTAATTCTTCTTAAAATTGAAATAAGTACCTACCTGTAAGAAAATATGTCTTCATTCTGTCTTATATTCGTGTCAGTTAATTTATAAATGTTATGTTAGTTTATAAAGATTTTGTATTTATCTTGTTGACTTTTATTACTTGATTTTTTTGCCTTTGTGTTGATTTTAAACAAAGAAATTTTAATCGATATGTGATTTTGACTTTTATAAAGTATGCTATAGGATGCCTTAATGTGTAAGCCTAAGCACTCGCCTTAAAACATTAAGATATGAATATCGAACATTACAATAATCACGATTCAGTCTCACGTCATTGTGAAAATTCATGGTCACCCTACTCTCTTATAGTTTCATACTTATACATTTTAAAATATGAATTTCACCGTTATTTTCGCCACATTTATTCAATTTAGGTTACGTTACCTGTCGATTAGTACTTTAACTAAGCTTGTACCTATTTTTAATAACGAAATAAACGCCACTGTATTTTAGGCATATTGCCGTCCGAGCGGCCAACTAAAATCGACTGTAACAAATTATTGAACCTATTTTTTTTGTATTTTTCTTGTTTATTCGCTGCAACAAATTAGCAACTAATTGTACATACACATACGCCTCTATTAATTTGATATTTATGGTGAGATTCCTACCTACCCATAACCTGGAAACTAAATATAGCATAACTTTTTGTATATTTACGTTTTGATGCTTTTTATTTTTGCAACAAATACAACAAATTAAGACCTTTCTTTTGATGTATCATTCGCCTATCTGCATTATTAAGTTTTTGTGTAATCACAGGCGATGACTACGGCAAGTGGCGGTTCTAGCGGCCAACTATTTTTGGTCATAGCATCTCAGTTTTTTTTGCAACAAATTCAGGAAAAGAGGTGTGTATAGTAACAAATTACCACTAATTCCTGGTAAAGTTTCATCCAATTTTATGAGTTGGCCGCGCGGTTGAAATGGACACAAACCACACGGGTAGTTCCTTTTTAACTTCAGCCAACAAAGTGTCCCTGTTCACGAGTTAAAGGCATTCTTAACGTCAACCTTGAGGATGACCTCACCTTTGTTGGACTTTAAAAATGTAGAAAGGGCATGCACGGCAGATGACACTGCCTCATATACTTCATATGAGGCAGTGTCATCAGCATACATATATTGCGAGATCAGCGAGATGAGTTCTGGGTTGCTTAGGTATGTCATTTAGATACAGGATAAAGAGAAATGGTCCTAAATTGGAACCTTGTGGTACTCCAGGTACAATCCATTTCGCCATAGAACAGTGTTCACCTATGGAAACTTTGAAATAACGGTTAATAAGATAACTTTCTCCGTCTACAATCCTGGTTCTGCTGTTTATTTAGTTGCAATACATCCTTATTATGCTCGCTTGCGTTTACTACAACAATTTGCATATGCGTGAGTTCGTGAGCTAAAAATTAGTTCGCAGCATCTTGGGTACTAAAATTGTTGTTTAACTAGTAAACTCTTTTACAAAATAATGGGGCACTTAAGCAAATAACGTATTTCATTGGTACCTTCAGAATACACAACCCTTGACCCCAAGAAGACCCTGGCTTTCGAGCGAGCTATTACTCCCTTTTTTCTATAGAAGATGAGTGGACTTTACACCCTGTTCCTCGTACCTCTATAAATCAAATAAACCGCGCGCAGCACAACGCATTCGGAACTAATTTTATCATCGCGCGCTGTGTTTATTTAGTGCTTACTGAGCAATACATCGATCGATTTGAGCGAGAAGAACTGTTCACAGAGCTGTTGACAGAGCTTACGGTACTACCAACGTACCTATGTAGATGTAATTACCATTAGGTCGTAGGTAGAAAAGATGCGTTTGAATTAAAAACAAAATACTTTACTTCTTCGAGTTTATTTAAAACTATGATCCATTTAACATTATAATAACGGACAACGTAATCCAGGAACGCGCATTTAAGTATATTGAAATACTGAATTTTATTAGAATTCGCTTCACAATAGCCGCAGCACAGTGCGAGTCGGTGCGGTCACTCGTGTGTCGGTGCGACGGCAGGCGGCAGCAGGTGCGGGTCGTCAGTGTGGTCGTGGTGGGTCATGCGGAACTTGTAGTCGCGCGCGGGATGAGCGCGCACCGGCACGACGGCGCGGCACCAGCCCGCCACCGCCCCCCGCGCGCCGCACCCCGCCGCCGCACACGCCACCCCGCCGGCACAGTACACGTGCACGCACGCGCATCCCTCCACCGGCCCGGCCTGCCATCTGCGAGCGCACACTAGCTACTATAGAAAGTCAACGTTCCAGGGTTCCATCGTCTATGTTCGGCAGAACCGAAAGGCGAGTAAAATGTGAGTGATCCAAAAATTTAATTAAAAAATTTAAAAACCCCTAAACAAAATAATAGTAAAAATAGTACGAATGTAAAAAGCCTAAAGCAATTTTTTTTTAAACTATTGAACTAGCCACAAATAAAACAAAAAACGGTATAAACCGCGACGGGACAATATTTAATCAAAAAAATTCATACGTACTTACGTAGGTCATAATTTCAACGTTATTTTTTTCTTTTTATAGGTTTTCACGTTTATACCTTTTTTGTTCTATTTGTGGCTATTTCTTAAATAGCTTTTTTTAATTGTTTTAGGCTTTTTCATTCGTACTATTTTTATTATTATTTTGTCGGGGGTTTTTTAAATTTAATTTTTTATTTCATGCTTTTTGTAGGGACTCCTTATTATTTCATTTCTTTTATTTTTTTTAAGATTCAGGTAATTTGGTGTTTTTTTTTTTTTTTTTTATTGACAATGGGCTCACTCTTGACCTCAATCCAGCCCAGAGGCAGGGATGAGATCTACGGTGGAACGAGCTTGCCCAGAAGAAGCCTATTCACTCTCGCCTTGAAGAGATTCGGGTTGTATGAACTCGGGAATGCAGACGCAGGCAGACGGTTCCACTCCTTAGCTGTGCGCATCAGAAAAGATGACGAGAAGCGCTTAGTGCGTATATATGGTATATTAACTAAATAGGGGTGGTATCCCGCAGTGCGTCTGGACTCTCGATGGTAGAAAGGTGAAGGCGGGATGAGCTCATGTAGCTCTTGAGCACACTCCCCGAAGTACAGTCTGTAGAAGACGGACAGACAGGCGACACTTCGCCGGTGAGCCAAACTGTGAAGCTTTGCCTCCACCAGCTTTTTATCTCCAATGAGTCTCTTAGCTCTGCGCTCCACTGAGTCTAAAGTGGCGAGTTGGTATTTAGCTTTAGTGTTTAATAAGGTTTTTTGTAATTCGCCATTTTGTGGTGGTGGCCATCTTGGATTTGAAATTTGCCATAGTGTATAGTATTCTCCTAGTCAAGCCCTTTCATTTGATACCCATATTGAAGGAGTTGTGAAAACAAAATTAATTCACCATTTTGTGGTCGCAGCCATCTTTGGGAAAGTTCGGTTTTGTCGCACGACAGCGCGCCAGTCCATTGTTCGCAATTGAAAAGGTACTCACGCGCTCGCTTGCCTAAAAATTAGCTAGCGCACCCCGATCGTAAATCAAATCAATCGGACACTTTCTAAATTCTATCTGCTTAGCTTTCTATGACAACACGGTTAGCGCAGTGACTGAGCGATCGGACTGCTGCGCTGCGTGTCGCACGATGACGTGACGGTTCGATTCCCGCACAGAACAAATATTTGTAAGTCCTACATGTATTTGTTCTGAGTCTGAGTGTTTTTCTATCTATAATATGTATGTATTTACAAAAAAAAATGTATATGGGTAAGGCCGTAGATTTTGCCACTTAGTAACATAGAGCAACATACACACTTGTATGTTAAGGTAACATAGAAGTAACACATAATATTTGTAAGACCAATTGCACAACGCGCTATTTTTAACCGACTTCAAAAAAGGGGAGGTTTCTACGCATAAGCTAAACGAACTGTACAGTTCGCCCAGTGTGTGAAGTTCAGTGATAGAAAAATAAGTTAAATGGACGAGGATGAGACTGAAACGTTACGTAACATACAGTCAACGTTACCAGTAACATCGAAGTTACATAGAAGTACGTTAAAGCGCGATTTTTCAAGGTTATAAATAGGCATAACTCGACATCGAGGTGAATTTTGAACATAGACACATCGATGGCCCCACAGAATAAACGTGCAAGAGCTCTTACACAAATATTTTTTTATTGCATTTTTCGTTTCTTTGACCTATGCAGCACCTTCTCAATTTTTTGTATAAATTTTTGACTCAAAATACGCCTATTATATCATTTGATTCCTTTATTCTAGGGAAAAATCATGCAATTATATCACAAGTATAAAAGTATATGCTATTGTTAAACGCTTTTTAGGTCCCCGAGTTCACACGAATAAACGTGTTAAAACAAGCAAACGTTTGAGAGGACTTGTGCACTTCTTCGAGTTTGTATAATAGCAGCTTACACGTTTATTCGTGTAATGACGCACTTAATTTTTATTCCTAATGTGTCATTTTGTGGAATGAAAGTTTAAAAATATTTTTTATATTTAAAATTAAAGTATTGCATTGGCTCCTACGGTATTTAATCGGATTGTTTATAGCATTAAGTGTTCAAATACTAGTGTTTTGGTCTTGATCCTCCCATTTCTATAGAGGTTGAGTGAACTTTATACCCTGTTCCTCATGCCTCCAAACTGGTGACCCCGAGTATGAAAGTCAGCGCAGCCTTCGTGCAAACACTTCTGCGTGACGTCATCATCATCACTCCCGCAAGCTTCAGCGGCGAGTCACCCAGCCAGCCAGCATCCACGGCTTCAACTGGTATCTTGATCACCAGCATGCAGCGTCCGCGCATACCTGGTCATCACCCTCAGCCTCATCAGCAATCTTGGCACAGCACACTGCACCTTCGGCCGGTCAACAAGCAGAGCACCCTCTCCTGGTCAACCCGGCACTGTACGAAATCCGACGCACTGGAGTATAACGCAGCGCCACCCCGACTCACTGGGGACATCTCCGCAGACAGTTCCGACTCACCGTGAACTATGCAACAACCGGTTCCGACTCACTGGAACCTCAGCTGGCCTGGCAAAGCGTCGCAAGATACAAGACTCAGCCCACTATCGACCTCCGGTCTCCGGAGGGGAGTGATGTAGCGGTATCTACAACGCCACGTGCGAACATCGCGTCATACTGACGTCACGCAAATCCTGCATCTCGCAAGCAGAGTTTACCGTCAACACCCGTCTAGTCGGAGGATCCTCCCTTTTCTATGGAGGTTGAGTGAACTTTACACCCTGTTCCTCATACCTCCAAACTACTAATATTATAAATGTGAAAGTTTGGATGGATGGATGGATGTTTGTTACTCATTCACGCAAAAACCACTGAACGTATTTAGATGAAATTTGGCACACAGATGGTTCATAACCAGGATTAACAAATGGGATACTTTTTATCACGGTATTCTTACGGGATCGAAACTTATGCGGGTGAAACCGCGGAGCGCAGCTAGTCATTTATCATTCTTTCTCTTGCCTTTCAATCAACTCAGACTATTGCAGTCTACTGCTGGACATAGGCCTCTCTCAGGCTCCAACACCCGGTCCTCTGCTTTCCGCATCCAGTCTGTCCTAGACACTTTCTTAAGTTCGTCGGTCCATCTAGCTGATCCCACGCTTTGCTTGCCTATACGTGGTCTCCACTCCAGGACTCGTCTGCTCCACCAGCCGTCGGTCCTTCGACAGACATCTCTTGCCCTTATCCCAATTTATTTCGGGTCGGCGCAACATGTCTTTTTCTTCCATACTTGTCATCTCGGTAGTCACCCCCTTTCTAGCCATATCATCTTTCATACTCTCTACTGTTCTACTCTTATCTTATCCACATTCATAATCAAAACTCGCCTGAAGACCGTTTCCTCATTCCTCCGCATCACATGCTCATCCCTGACAACCGATTTCCATTCAACTTTTCAGTCACCGGTGCCACTTTCAGACTTTCTCTTATATTTTGATTTCTTATTGTATCTATTTGCGTAATACCTACCACACATCTCTTTCAGCATACTCATCTCAGCTGCATGCAATTGCCTTTCATTTATGCCTTTTGTGGCCCAATATTCTGATCCCCATACAAGACAGTAGGTCTCACCATTGTTTTATAAATGAGAATGAAGTGTATGCTCTTGAAATAACTCTTTTTTTTACAGTTTTTTTTGTTTTAACACGTTTATTTTTATTTTATTCATCACGAGCATCCTCATTCAATTTACTTCAGGTATAGTTTTGAAGACGAATTATGGGAGATGCAAATCATAGTAAGAACTAATTCAAGAAGGCGGCGAGAAAACTTAAGACTTGCATACGCTGAACTGCTGCCTATACCTCTCCCTTTCTTTACATAAGGATTTGATAAGTTTGTGTGATTCAGGAGTCATACCAGACCATTACCAAACTTTTTATAGAAACTTAGTTCCTTTGGACAATTCGATCTCTGTCACCAATGATAGTGACGGAGAAGATTAAGTATTTCAGATTACGATATGATTCGGTTTTTTTATTGTTATTTGTTCTAGCTAATAGGTAGCTATTTCCTAATCATGAAAGAGATTTAAGTTGTTTACTTTGTGATTATTATTTAGTTTTTATGCAAGTAGATAGTTACTTTATTTAATTGATGAAGTTTACAGTATTCACCATGCAATAACAAAAATATATTACATAAATGAGATTCGATCTTATGAACATTGATATAAATGCATTTTATCTTTACAATAATCAAACAATACAGTAAGTTACTGTAAACAATCGTGCTTATGCTTGTAACTAGGTATTAAAGAAGCTTGATTACTGTCGAATAATAGTGTAATATAATATTATTAGTTTTGTTTGTTGACACTTTACACGAATAAAAGTGTAATGAAAGTTTACCGTTATCTAGTCATAGAAATTAACAAGAATAAAAAAATAAAATGGTTTTTCATAAATTGTCGGAAAACCGTTTTAATAAAAAATAAATAAAAAATCTAATGTAATAATATATTTTTTTATCTTTAATTTGATATAATTTGTTTAACCCTATATACTACCAAACAACAGTTATTCAAGTTAAATCGTTTTTATTTTTTCCTGAAAAGTTGTGGTTTTTGACTTACACGTTTATTCTGTGGGACCATCGACATTACCACGCGCTTATTAACGCACTTATGCATAATACTATATAAAATGTCAACAATCGCCAAAATTCACAGTTAAAATTCACTGCCGAAACACACGCGTGTGCCTTTGACAGACTCCAGAGACAAAATGGCGTCTTTTTTTTAATGCGTTCCCTGAATACTTGGTTTTGAAAGTGCAATGACTAAACACTACCAAACTGTTTGTTTTTTCAATACTTTTTAAGGGAACAATTTGGTAACATACAAAGAAGTAACATAGAAGCAAACATATTGAGCATAGGTTTGAATAGTAATAAATTTATAAAAAATGCGTTTTTAAGGACATGAAAAGCACGATGTAGCAGCTTAACTTTGACACATTTCAGATATTCACAATTAATTAAATGTTCAGTAGAAAAAAATGTAAGTTTTATAGCGATAAGTGTCAAAAAGACAGCGTGTTTTTCGTTAAATTTGGGAGTCTTGGCGAATTTAACTTATTGTATTTTTTTTCATGTACTACTTACATTCATTTTAACAATATGAAATAAGAGTTTAAGACATACCTAATCCAATTCAAATACCTTCATTACAATTTACCTACTATCTTGTGTTTTGTAAGCAATCAAAATTTAAGAAATTATTTTCTTTAAAAAGTGGCAAAATCTACGGCCTTACCCATATAAGTAGTTTATCAGCCTTCTTGTTACCATAACACATAACACAAGCATTAGGTTGCTTAGCTTGGGACTAGATGGCGCTGTGTGAAATGTCCAGGGATATTATTATTTATTTATTCTTGTATCTTCATTTATATTCTTTCATCTTCCTATCTGCTGTCTAAAGTGTTAACGTGCTTCCTACTCTTGTGTAACCAATGTATACCTATAAACCTATGTTTCATATAATCGTTCCGTGTGAACTTTGGAGTTTCATTTGGTGGACTAATCCCTACAGTTTGATTCATAGGCATCTCTCATTCATCAAACGTTGGTACTGCCGGAGATAGGTAAACGATGAAACCTTTGAACGCTGTCAAACTATAGGTACCTACCGGCGTCCATTAGTATACATAACTATGAAAAGAGATGTCTATAACCAGAGGTTTGTCCATCACGACCGTTCACAACTTAAAGCATTTCAGCAAGATACGAAATGTACTTCCGGGACTGTTGTAGTGCACCATCCAATAAATCACACCTTCAAGGCGCGAGGAATGACTCGCGACACACATATTATACTTTCCAAGTCCTCACGGATGAATCCTATCAACAATACTGTAAAACAAGGTCTCACACGGCGGTGTACTGCAGGTAAACGTTGGCGCTGTCTCCAGGGGCTATCCGTAAAAATGGGGGCCAGATCTTAAACTCTTTGCCGCCGATCCATTTTGTTGCTATATCCAAAGTCACAGTGCCTGCGACACAATCAAATAAATAGATTACTTGTTGTTTCTGCCTCGCTGGTCGCGGCTGGTCTACTGACTAAACGTGCCTTGTCGTAACACTTTTTTAATGGTTTGGCCTTTTCACTCTGAAATGTCGAAAATGGCTGACTCATTGTGTGAAAATTAAACTGTCATTATTTATTTATTGATATAAATTAGTAATAAAGGTTCGAAAGGTCAATACAGTACCCACCTATCCTAAAACAGAACTATAGCTAGGTACTGGACTAAAGTCGGACTTTCAAGCTGCAGTAAAATGAAACTTCTGTCATTGCGTTAAAAAAATTTGCCACACTATCTCTACTAGTGACTTTTTTGCAAATCACCAAAAACCTCAAAAATTTTCCTCAAACCTTTCCTCTTTTTAACCGACTTCAAAAAAAAGAAGGAGGTTCTCAATTCAACGTGTTTTTTTTATTTTTGTTACCTCAGAACTCCGTTATTTATAAGCCGATTTGCAAAATTCTATTTTTATTTGAAAGGATATACTTTCAGATTAGGTAGTCTCATAGAAATTTAATTAAAATCGTTTGAGTAGTTTGGGTTTTAAACCAAAATACTGGTAAAATTTCAAGTAAACGAAGTTGCGTCGTTGGCTTTCCTATGACTTTCAGTGGTGGCTTAGTGGAACCATAGTAAAAGCAAACAAGTACGACATCTTCATACATTCGCACCGCGCACGGTTTGTATGTGAGCGCGCTCGTAGTTCGACTACTTACACTTTACCATATTAGTTTTGTACTTATTTGTAAGTAAGCAATGTACGTTCTAATATGTAGTATGTTCTTTATAATAAATAGAGTATCCCTCTAACCTGAACATCGCCGGTGTTATCAGCACGGTAAAGGACTGTGACTTACGGCTGGAGTGCGACACGCTGAAGTAGCACTTGCGCGTGTCGCCGTCCGTGACGACGCGAAAGTCGAGCTGCGGCGGCGACACGCGCAGCGTCGGGAACTCCAGCTCCAGCAGCAGCGGCACCGTCTGCGACACACGGTACACGGTGATGCTGGCATGGCGGCCAACGCAGAAGTATACAACTTTAAATTAAGTTATTTTTTATTACAAATGAAAATTAACAGATTTTTTTCCATAATTATATTATTCAAGTTAGGCAATGCAATTTTGTAGGGAAAATGACATGTGCTAAATCTACACATTTTTGATTCTTAAAAACACGATCGCTTTTCTTGGTGTTTTTTATAATTTTTCCGCATTCTTTATTATACGATTTGGATACTGACCCTCAAAGAGGACAGACGCGTCCCGTCGTGTTTTCACGTGCACAACACGTAGTTGAGTTTGAAACTCGAATTTGAAATTTGAATGGTCTGTCGCGTGTTGTGTTTGTGGGTGTTGTCGCTTCAAAGACAGACATACATATTATGACATACGTGCATTCCTGAGGGGTAATTCTCATAATTTAAAACGTTCAAAATCTAGCAGTCTCATCTCGGCGACAAACAAATGTCAAAAAGTTGTCAAAATGTAGGGAAATTAGAAGTATTTTTTGACAGATTGAGACGGATCAAACTGTGAACGTTCTTAAGCCGCCCTACTAAATATACATATACTTGTAATATGAAAATATTGTCCTAAAGCTTAGTTATAGCTTAAAATGATGTTGAATTCGTGCGTGGCTTCACAAGTCCATACAAACTAAAACCCAGCCGGATGCAGCTTCCAATAGGAACCCTGAAATAAACGGAAAGATCTCACTAGATTGGCCCGCAAAAGGTCCTCAGAGTCACTTGACGTCACCAGGATCCTCGGCCGGTAAGCCTAAGCCTCTGGCTGTAGATCTGAGGGGCAATTCTCGTAATATTAAACAAATACACCATATTTCGTTCTAGATTTTGTATTTCACGCTTTTCTTATTGTAACATTGTACTAAATTACCAAAACTGTCTTAAATAAGTTATCTATTTTCTAGTTTGTAAGTCCAGTTTATATAATAGGTTGGGGAAAAAGTTTCTTCGCATTTTTTAAGAAAATTCAAAACATTTTTTAATATTGTTTATTTACATTTAACTAAAGTATGTAGGTACCATTTTGTTCGATAACTTTTTGCCATCTTGTAGGTAGGGACATGATCCCATTGCTATAGAACTTTTGGGACTTCTGATCAAAATACCGCGACAAGTGGTTTTGGCAGTCCTCTCGTGATGTTAACCTGACACTGCCTAAAGAATTCTGAAGAGACCGAAACAGGTGGAAATCTGAAGGTGCAAGGTCAGGACTATACGGCGGATGCATTAACACCTCCCAGCCAAACTCTCTTAATTTTTGCTGAGTGGCTAAAGATGTGTGAGGTCTAGCGTTATTATGATGAAAAACCACACCCCTTCTGTTGATTAATTCCGGCCGCTTTCTCTCAGTTGTTCGCAGTAGAGTTCAGAATCGATGGTCCTGCCTGGTGGTAACAGCTCATAATGAATAATAATACGACATACACATAACACACACACAACACACACACTATTACTAGGAACTTAACAATCAGATTATTACTTAATAATACGGATAATCATATTCTCAGTTTCTTCATAGGCTAGAGTTTTTAGCCACCATCCGTTTACATTCCAAAGTATTTTTTGTATATATTTTAAGAATTTTATTAATGGTATTATATAGATGCAAAAATTGATTTAAATATTGGTGCCTAGCAAAGTAAGTTCTACATGCGCGTGTTTTAGTTACTATATCATTTCGTCTTTTTGTTAATAAAGTGGGATCAACTGAAAGCGACTTATGTTTTTTTAGAGTGGCGTGTAAGATATACAATTTACGGATAGTTAATACGTTGGCTATTGAGTAAAGAGTAGCTGTTGGGAACCTAATTTTTTTTAAAAACATAACCTTCAAAAGTATCCTTTGAGCACGTTCCATCTCGAGGAATTTCATTTTAGATGTGCGATTTCATTGGTGTCCATATCATCCAATTCAGGCCAAAAAAGGTTGGTAATCATCGACCTATAGTGCTCGCCGTTGACGGTGATGGCCTGGCCAACGTCGTTCTCAAAATCCACACCAAACAGTGACTTTTTCGTTATGCTTTGGACGATCTTGGATCTCATGTGGATTGGTATCATTACCTACCAGTGGACTGAAATGTATCCACCACACTGCGAATAGTCCTCTCGGTAGGACGATTATGGCGACCGTAAAATGGGTGAAGCGCGCGGAACGCTGCCCGAATCGAACACTCATTTTGATAAAACAATTTTATCATTTGCACGTGTTGTTGAACGCTATACCTGTCCATGGTGATTTGGCAAAACAGACTGATTAAATGACAGCCTGCCAATTTGACACATGTAGCTTCAACAAAATGGTCGCTATCAACTGTCAAAGTTTGGAAGTCCCTATTGGAAGACCCTTTATAATATCGCGCTGCGAAATATTTCTCTCATTTAGAGCTCTCAGAGACTCGTTTAGAGTCAAAATCAGAGTTACGCTCTGCATATGTTACGGTAAATTAATATTCGTTATTACCCAGTAAACCATACCCAGTAAAAAATCAAATTTTTAGTTTATAATAAAATAATATAGAAAGGAAATGCCAAAAGCCTAGTATTCTAAAGAGTAATAAAAAAACATTTTTTTTAAATTGTCTGTTGACGTAGGTATGGCATCTTATCTCACTATGAAAGTCTTGGCTTAGTTTCTATGTTGACGGTAGTCGGTGTTAAAATCCGACGTGAAAACAATTTATCATATATTTGTGTTACTCATAAAAATTAACATAATATTGTAAATTTTATTTTCTACTAGCTTCTGCCCGCGGCTTCGCCCGCGTGGATGTCGGAAGTTATCCCACGGGAACGTGCTAACAGGATAAAATGTATGTGCTTCCCCAGAATGCCATCTATCTCGCGGGCCCTTTGTGGCTAATTACAGTAGAAAACCAATTGTGTCTCATTAGTGGTGATTAAGAGGGTACCTATATGATATCTTTACCTAAGTACCTACCTAATTAAAAAAAAAAACTCAATAACAGAAAATTAAATACCTACCTAAATAAACCTATTTCTGATGATAACTAATCTTAACTCAATAAATAAGCAAAATCCCTAAAAACTAATATCTATACGAATGACTAATCCTACCTAACAGTATTATAAATAACCTACGGTCACTACGTATGTACACTATCAAATATACTACCTATACTTTAAAATTAAAATCTATACCTACGACTCATATAAAAATAAACCTAAATAACTCTAAAAACTAAAAGGAATAAAAATGAACTCCACTGCGGGTGACCCAACCTACGACAAACTTAGTATTTGCGGTTGGTACAGTACAGACAGTGGTAATCGGGTATAGGGATCGAACCGCAAAATTAAGTTTGTTTTTTATTGTATATACTTTTCCGGGATAAAAAGTACCCAGTGTGGTGCCCAGGATATTAAAGAATAATTATACCAAGTTTCATCGTAATCGAACCGGTAGTTTTTGCGTGATGCCTGAACAAACAGACAGACAGACAGACAGACAGACAGACAGACAGACCGACAGACAGACAGACAGACAAAAAATTTTTTAATCACATTTTTGGGTTCGGTGTCGGTCTAGTAACACCCCCTGTAAATTATTTTTTTGATATTTTCAATGTACAGAATTTTCACTTCTACAGATTTATTATAAGTATAGATTTGCAGTACTTATTACGATTAAATATTAAAAATAATTATAAATACCAACGATCTAGTAGTGCTTGTCTGTAAAAAAATAGTACTTTGGGTTAAATTTAACGAAATAATCACGAATAACCACTAGAAATGCGACGTTCCCAGCCCGCGCGGGATAAACGCTTTTAATGTTCAGGACTAACCACGACACGACTCTTTAGTTTACATAATCCAACAGAAAAATGTCAGGAGCTGTCGCGAACTCTTCTGTGATCTACTTGTGTTTTCGTTACTTGTAATGATTTATCCAGAAAAAATGGGTCGTTTATCAATCCGTTTAAAAACGTGAGAAACTTAAGTTAATGCGGTGGTCACGGTTTTATACACGATCCGTAACGAATTTGTCGTATTTTAACAAAATTATGGATATTAAATAACTGCATTTGGCGCCAAATCAGAATGGTGCTAAAAAGTTGGATACATTCGAGCTATCGGGTGGATATAACAAATAATAACAATGGAAGTAACATTAATTACTTTGAGTATATTGTCATCGTCGAAGATGGACAGTGACGTGGTGGAGAGGGTGCGCGGCGGGTACGCGGGCGCCGCGCAGTGGCCGGGCGCCGCCTCGAGCGCGCCCGCCGGCCACGCGTCCGCCGCGCTCACGCACACCTCCACGCACACCTGCCAGACAAGCGGCGTGCGGTGAGCGCGTGGCCAATGCAGCGTTAGCAACTTATACAATAATACGAACTTACCCTAGATGAAAATTAAAACTTGCTCGTATTATTTTAATTTAATATTGTTTTCGTACAGAGCGTGTACTATGGATCGTCATTAAACAAAAAAAACTGAGAATACTTTTACACTAAGTGCGTCGGTAACACTAGTTTACTTTGTTGTACTTATGTGATACTAGCATCTGCCCGCGACTTTGTTCACGTGGTAGTTGTAAGACAATAGAATATACTAAAATACCAGCCACATGTTTACAAAATTTCCCTGTGTAAGTACTCAGTATGTAGGTACTACTGTTTTGGTGTGGTTTACAACATTACTTCTTTAATTTTGTTTTACACCTTTGACAGGCTTTAACTTTAAGTTTTACTCTCCCACTACTTCAACACCTGACACTCAGATCTTTTATGCACTGCGTAAGGGAAAACTATTCTTCATATTTTCAGCCGATATAAAATCACTTGCTCAAACTAGTGCCACCGCCCGTACTATAGTATTATGTAGTGTGGATAAGACTAGGAGAGCGTCACCTCGGTGGAACTCCGGGGCTCGAGCTGCAGCGTCACACTCTGGCGGCGGGGGGCCACGCGCGTGTCGCAGCGGCAGGCGGCTGCGCGGGGCGCCGAGCCTCCCCCCGCGCCCGCGGCGCCCTCGTCCCTTCCGGCGCCCGCGTGTTCGCACACCACACACCATGGCGACGTCGTCTCCATGCCCAGCTTCAACACGCCGCTGCCCACGTTCAGCACTTGGAAGCGCTTGCGCACCCTACATCAATACGTTAATTATGCTATATTATTATTAGTTATTATATATTATAATAGTCTAGTTTTTGCATATCTAGTCGATACTTATTGATCTCTTTAGGATAGGACGGTGCCACTCACAGATATAGATCTGTGGTGCCACTACATCATTTCGCTTTAAATCATTTGATGAAAATACTCATACCTTAAAATTGCATAGTATATGTCTGTATGATCACCTAAGCACTTCACCGTAGGGCAGATGGAGCGCGCACAGTCGCACGCGCAGCTCGCGACAGGACAGCTGCAGACGGGGCGCCCGCGGCGCCTGCCGCAGCCGCACCGCCTGCGCCGCCGGCTCGCCGCGCTGCCAGCACGGTCTGCACAACACACGTGCGCTCAGTACATACACTCACTCAGAGTGGGGTTCAAATACACTGATAGCAGTTTAGTGTGCATCACACGAGCGACATGCGTCGACGACACAGGAAACTGGAACCGTCGACGCGTGGCAGCTACCGTCGACAACGTGTCGCTCGTGTGTATGCACACTTACTGATACCGGTCTTGTCGGGCCTTTCAAGACGGCATCGTATACTGTTTCATTAGGTATGGGTTTTTATTATTAGGTTTGGGTACATTTATTCGGAGGCCAGCAGCACGCTGTGCGACTGTTAGAGTTTGTACCAGGAGACCTGCTGCAAGGAATGCCCAAGTCTTAGGACCATTGTAACAACATACAGTTTGTCATGTAGAAATGTTTGTCTGTTCGGTGGTAGTATGTACTCACGATTTAATCGTCGTTGAAGGTAGGTGGAAGATTGTGTCCGAGCGGAATAAAGTAACACTCGTAGGTTGTACAGTTCTTTAATGCTCCTCACACTACACACCACAAAGTCTTTAGCGAAGGGCAGTAGGAGAAGCACAAGAAAATAGGCAATAGCACGAGCGAGTTAAGCAAGCTAATATGCGTTACACAAGTAAGAAAGCGTTTGGATAGCGAGTGACGCGGGCTTTGCAAGCTAAGGCGGCGCGGCGGTGTCTCGGCTGGCCGGCGGGCGGCGGCGGCGCCGGCGTGGGCGCCGCGCGCCGCTCGAACCTGTTTGGTACTGACGTAACTAGCCGTGGTATGTGTCCACGGAACGAGCGACGTGCAAATTCACAACACTTGATTCTGAAGTGCTTTGACGGATGTGTGTTGTGTGTGAATGTTCTATATAAATGTGTGTGTATGTATGTAAGCAAATGTGTAGTAGCCCACATCTGTTTTGTTGGGTTTTCTCGTCATTGATGGTTACCCCGGTAGTTGTTGTAAGTTGGTAGTTAGTTACACCTGTGAAGTTTTTCATTGCATTGCATGCATTTCTGTAATTTTTATGGTGTATATTTACAATAAAGAGTATTCTATCTATGTATCATTGCAATGTTTCTCTCCACAGCATTGTGAGTAGTGGTCTACTTTACCCCTTGTTGTCCATGGGCAGCAGACGCAGGAGCAGCGTGACGTCGGGCGCCAGCTCCAGCTCGTGCGCGGGCGCCGCGAGCGTCACGCGCCACTCCGCCACAGCGCCCGCGCACACTGTCTGCACCGCGGGTGACACCTGCGACACGCCAGACTTACCGGGAGGACACACTACGGAGCCAGTCTCAAAATCAATTAGATTCGAATAGATTCATTTCTAAAACTGTATTCAATATTATGGAAAAATCTCTATTCCATAATATTAAATACAGTTTTACTTGTAAACACAATTTATACGTAATAAACCTAACGGAACCAAGTCATCTTTCCTCTACGCGCTTCAACCTCAACAACAACCTTAGCAACAACCACTCTGCAAGTGTACGAACCGTACATTTTTATTTTAACACTAGCTTCTGCCCGCGACTTCGTACGCGGATCCAGTCCCTTTCTCGTTCCGATAGGAATTACGGCAAGAGTTTGAACTGTGCGTTACTTAATCGAAATCCTTCATCGGTTTTGTTTGGTATACCTTAGATTGAGTGTTGTAGACAATGGGTAGGTTATAACTTCATTAAAATAAAAAGGTAGAATTATTTTCATTCCGAAATTATGAAGCGAAATTAATATCAATTAGTTAACATTACTATTCTAAAAAAAATCTTTATAAACTATATTGTTGGTTTTTCCGTCGGGTGCCAGAATATAAAACCCGGAAGGCTAACCCTTGAGAAAGCAACATAAAGTTGGCCATGAGAAAAACAGCCGGTTCTCAAATCAACACCAGCAGCTTTCAGTGTCTGTCTTCAATCGCGAGACAATGCATGACGATCACGATTAGCCGTAAGTCGCGCATCACGGTCTTCACTGGTCTCCAGAGATCTAAAAGTCAACGTGCGAATGCGCTGAGAACTCAAGCGTGATGCTTTTTCTGTGAACGTTTCTGATTCGAGAGACAATGCATGGCGATCACAATCAGCGGCCAGTCGCACTTCACGTTCATCACTGATCTCTAACGACCTAGAAGTCGACGTGAGAATACGCTGAGAACTCAAGCGTGATTCTCTTTCCGTTAACGTTTCCGACTCGCGAGACAATGCATGACGATCACGATCAGCGGTCAGTCGCGCATCACGATCCTCACTGGTCTCTAGAGACCTAGATGTAGATGCGTAAATACGCTGAGAACGCAGGCGTGATTCTCTTTGTGTGAAAGTGTCAGAAACGCGAGACGATGCATGACGCTCACGATCAGCGCTAAGTCGTGCTTCACGATCCGAAGAAGTTTCCGCTGGGCGAGATACAGCCTGATGTTGTCGAACAGCAACAAGTCTTGCCTGGCGTTCTTCATTCGATTCTTGGGATCTAATGATCTTCAATCTTTTAGCTCCTTTCGAACATTGCGAATGATTTGACCTCTTTCGTGGCATGGTTATGGTTATTAATGTACTTTAATAACTTTGCAATTAAGATCTAAGTGACTCCTGCGTTACCGGGTAGACCGTGTCTCGAAGATAAATGGAAAATGAAATTAAACACTCAAATAACATAAGCCCGAAGGCATATCTATTATATATATTATAAATGGGAGATTTAGCCAGCGAAGCCAAGTTATCAATGATTTACCATCGTCATCGGAAAGAAGTCCCAAACTGTTACTGCCTTCACCGCGTGGAGGTACTCCCAGCTTATGTTAATATATTAGTATAAAGTGATTTCCACATCAAATGTTCCTGATCCTTGATTTTTATTATCTCGGCGGAAAATGCTCATCAGACCAAACAAATTTTGTTAAAATGTCATGTCTGTATATGCCATAGTTTAGCTGTGCTCTCCGAGTTCCACATCAGATGTTTCAATCTTCGAATTTTATTCTCCCAGCAGAAAATACTCATCAGACTGAACAACTTTTGCAAAGATGTCATTCCTATATATGTTATGGTTTAGCTGTGCTCTTAGAGTTTCACATCAGATGTTTCAATCTTCGAATTTTATTCTCCCAGCAGAAAATACTCATCAGACTGAACAACTTTTGCAAAGATGTCATTCCTATATATGTTATGGTTTAGCTGTGCTCTTAGAGTTTCACATCAGATGTTTCAATCTTCGAATTTTATTCTCCCAGCAGAAAATACTCATCAGACTGAACAACTTTTGCAAAGATGTCATTCCTATATATGTTATGGTTTAGCTGTGCTCTTAGAGTTTCACATCAGATGTTTCAATCTTCGAGTTTTATTCTCGCAGTAGAAAATACTCATCAGACTGAATAACTTTTGCTAAGATGTCAAATCTATATATATTATAGTTTAGCTGTGCTCTAAAAGTTCCACATCAGGTGTTCCGGATCTTCAATTTTATTCTCTAAACAGAAAATGCTCATCAGACACAACATTTTTTTCTAAGGCGCCATTTATGTAACTCTTATAGTTTAGCTGGTCTGTTGCGGTTCTGCATCAGGTGTTCCAGTTTCCAAAATCAATTAGTCTATATGTTGCCCAGGCTTAATAGCTAGATAACAAAAAAAGTTTCATTCAAATCCGTCCAGTAGTTTCGGAGATTAGCGTGTACAAACAGACAAACAGACAGACTTTTTTTATTAGATTCGTGTTCTATTACTGTTTCTTAAACCCCCTCAATTATTCTTTTTTAAATATATTCAATGTACAGACACAACTTTTTTACATTCTTATTATAAGTAGTATAGATTTTCATTTTCTTTTTGCTGTGCCCTGCATGGCCCGTAATTGTACCTTGGCTTAAAGCCATTGTAAGATCTTGTTAACAAAATGGAACGTAAATACAGAAATGAATATTAATAATGATTTAATCATCATCATTCAGCTACTGACACCCGGCTGCTGGACACAAGCGTCCCCCAAGCACGGCCACAGCGACCGGTCCCGAGCTTCTCGCAGCCAGCAGATCCTTAACATGATTTAATGTATTGACGAAAAGATAAGGAAATTAGTCTGAGTAGGAAGCCAACCCGTACGGTGTAAATAGTATCATCCTGCACGCCGTGGTCGGCCGCCAGGTAGATGTCGAAGCCAGTGTCCACCTCCTCCACGATGGAGCACGACTCGGACTCCACGCCCGCCAGGTCCTCCAGAGCTACAGAATACACTCTTACATTACGTTGCACTTCAAGGCACAACACCAATTATTTCGCCAACTTAGTGTAGGTATTCAGTCGGTGAAAATGAATCAGTATAGATACTGAACCAAATCTGACAATCTTACATGTCTGACTGTCGTGTTTTGTAATCAAACTGTACGGCAATATCATTAAGGAAAATAGTAAGAACATAGACGTCATAGGACTCAACTTGGCACAAAGTCAGAGAGCTCGAATTTAAGTTGGCGAAGCGCTTCCCACCGACAGCTAATGTAAGTACGCTACTAGAGTCGTCGGTGGTGTGCTCAGTTACTGTTGCGCCACTGCGAGAGTGATCGCGATCACCTTAATAAATTACTTAGACTTCAAACTTATACCTATCAAAAATATTCTGGTATAAGGTGGTTAGAAATACTGTAGATCTAGCTTCACCACCAACTCACATATCGCGTTAACGGTCTGCAAAGTAATGAATGAAGCAGATACGCACAGTCGGAGGCGGTGAGGCAGGGGCAGGAGCGCGGCGGCGTGTCGTAGTAGCGCAGGTACAGGCGGAACGGCAGCGCGCTCTGCGGGTACTCTGCACAGGACACATACACTACACAGCCCGACGGAAACGTTGTTCTGCAAGCTCAATGTAGAGTATCTCACTTCAAAAACTCTTTGCCAAATGTTGATAGTTTTTCCATCCAGACCGAATAATTACAAATAATTCAATTTCTCGTTTCGTATGGGAAAGTACATTATAGTAATTGTTAATACAAAACTCCAGTCTTCCGAGTCGAAACAAATGCGGCGGGATGAGGATAAGCGTGATTGGCATTACGGTGACTCTCATAATGATAAAGTGTCGTCGCGCTCGATGAAACATTTCATATTATTCCCTCTCCGGAGGGCTCGTCTCCACTCACTTTACTCATGATTGCGTTCCTTTTTATAAGTATAAGATTTCTATTTTATCTTAAGGAGTGTAATTTCCTTTTCAACTAAGCACAAAGATATTTTAATTAAAACTCTCCCTAGCAGGCAATATTTTTCTTGATCAATTACGAGATTAAACGCAAGAATTCCTAATAAAAATGGATTTTTACAACGAAATAGACAAGAATAAATTAAATTGTAGATTAGAGAATAAATCATTATTTTCAAAAATTGAAATGCGTATTTTGGAACAAAGTCTTCATGTTTATCAAATGTGTGTGTGTCCTCACCATAGACAACGGCTGTGTAGGCGTGCACGGAGAGCTGCGCGCGCGACACGTTGGTAGCGCGCAGCATGCGCGCACTGTCCGATGACGACGTCCTGCAAGCACACTATTACATAAGAAATTCTAATTGACCTACTTTTTTTTTAAATTTGCAGGCCAGGTTGTTGTTGATCAAAATATCATTCACGAAACATATTTCATTAAAATCATCCAAAACTGATTTTTTTTATCTTAGAAAATGAGCCCAACTTTACGCTTGTTGCAAGCGAGCGGAAATATAAAACTAATATATATCAAGTATTTTCCTATTTTTTCGATCGGTCAAAGAAATTGTGAAGGTAATAAAACTAAATAACACTAGAGAGCGTGAGAGTGGCCCAATAAAAGAATCAGCAACCCAACAAGAAGGTAGAAGCGGCTGGTAGAAGCGACCCAAGAGCTCGCAAACCTGGTGCATTGTGAACAGCACCCGGGACTTTTACCTGGATCTATAGGTACCAAATTCCAGAGTATTGTATATCATTATTGCAGATTACAAGCATGGCGCCTGGTGATGTATATTCGTTTCAATTTACATAGCAAACACTAGATTCAGTACATATTTTTCAGATGCTTGTTAAAATCAAAATACGAAAAATTCTAAAAGTGAACTAGAAACAACTAGAACTAGGTGAACTAGAAAAAAAAAAATTGGATGTAACCGCAGCGGCCACGCTGCGATGCGTTTGATGCAATTAAGTAACCTTCTGAAGGTTTGTGCGACACGGTTTAGTTGCAAACGTTCCAATAGTACGCTTCGACCTGAGGTGAGAGTGACGAGGTACGTCTAGACTGATTTTGTTAAGCAAATCTGGGGTTGAAGTCATCCCGTTAACAATTTTATATAGTGTTGTCACATCATTTAGGACCCTTCGTCGCTTCAATGAGTCTAATTTAAAATAATTTAGCCGTTCTGCGTAATCGGCTCTGTAAGGGCATTTGTGGTCTTTAAACCGCAAGCACCTGGTAAATTTCTTTTGAACACGCTCAAGACGATCCTTAAGGACACCTATCACACACCAATTCTGTATTGAGTTCAGATCTGACTGGAGCAGGGTTATGTCTTCTTGGGTTTTTATTTTGCGGTATATTTTAAGGTCATCGGCGAACAACGAGCATTGGCTATGTTTGATACAATTCACTATGTCGTTAATGAACACAATGAAGAGGATTAACCCAGTATGAGATCCCTGGGGCACACCAGAGGTTGCAACGTATTCGCGGGATTGATAACCATTTACCACCACTCTTTGTGTTCGTTTACACAAATATGATCTAAACCAGTCCAGTAAAGGTCCGTGTAGACCATGATCACGTAGTTTCAGCAGAAGAATTTCATGGTCGACCTTATCGAAAGCGCTACTGAAATCCGTATACAGAGCGTCGATCTGTTGGCCAGAGTCAATGCTCATACAGATCTCGTCAACATATGAAACTAAATTGGTGACAGAAGATTTGTTGGTGCAGAAGCCATGCTGTTTCGAGGATAGTTGTGGTTTTACATGGGATGTTAATATTGGGCAAATCATTGATTCAAAGATTTTTGAGAAAATAGACAAGATAGAAATTGGTCTGTAGTTTTTAGCATCTGCACAGTCGCCTTTTTTTAATATTGGCACTACGTTAGGCTTTTTTCATTCTATTGGAAATGTAGATGATTCAAACGATTTATTAATAATTAGGGTGAGGGGATATGCTAAATTACGCGAGCATTTTTTTATGAAAAGTGGAGGCAACCCATCCGGACCAGCTCCTTTGGTAACATCGATTCTGTTTATTGCTTTAAGCACTTCCCTCTCAGTAAAAGCTATTTTACTGAGAATAAACTGAGGGAATATTTGGGTATTTGTTGGAGCTCGGGACATTCTGCTAGTGACAGAAAACGTAGACGAGAATTGAGTAGCAAAGAGACCAGAAGGCTTTGGGGTTTGACCGGATGTTATTCTCCACAGAGTAAACATATTTTCTATAGCAGTTTTTCATAATCAACCGTACTCTCTCATCAAGCAGTCTGTACTCAATCTCGTCACGTGGGTTTCCGTATTTTTTAAAACGTTTTCGATGCTTTTCTTTTTCGTTGAGAACTCTCACTAGGGTTTTAGAGTATAGTTTAGTATACAATGTACGTTAAATATTTAGTAATTAAAAAGAGTACATAGTTAAGTAGGTATCTCGGTCTAGTATTTATGATTGTATTTAGCTGCATGCAATCATAAATACTAGACCACGATTCACGAAGCGCGCGGCGCTTCCAACAGACATTCTTCAAGGGGATTATTTTGATCACAGACTTCAGACACGCGATGTCAGTTTAGAAAATCTAAAAATATCTACAAAGTTAAAGACTTTAATACTGAGCATCAGTAGATATTATTTAGAAGCGTTTCGTTGAGTAGAAGATAATATGACCTATGTACAGTTGACAAGTGATTTGGTGTAGGTACAAGCAAATATCCAAATCGAAATCAAAATCAAAAGTCAATTATTCAAATTAGGCTGAGAATCAGCACTTTTTTCACTTTTCAAGACAGTTCCACTACATTGCCGATATCCATTTTAATTGCGTGCGCAATAACTTTTAAAGTTTATGGCTTACTTAAGAGTAGAGTAGAAC
Organism: Apamea sordens; assembly: GCA_945859715.1. NCBI lineage: Eukaryota > Metazoa > Arthropoda > Insecta > Lepidoptera > Noctuidae > Apamea > Apamea sordens. The sequence goes on along the minus strand of OX243998.1, from coordinate 21,118,647 downwards.
ATGGTTTGCAATCCAAATAGCTCGTTGGACTGTACTTTGACCGACTCCTCGGAGCTCGTGCTGCTGCCTGCACTCGATGCGTGCCTACCGGTAGTACCGGTGCTACAGCTCGGTCGTATGGAGCTCAGTGTTCGCCCTGAGACCAAATGTTTGGGACGATATCTAACTACGAGACGAGTGAATAATCCCACGTGTTGTTGCTGGTGTTCACATATTTCAGTCACTTTTATAACTTTTCATACTAAAATTTCTGCCACGCTAACTTTCAATGCGAAAACTTCACACATTTATCATGATCCTAATGATTTAACGACTTCAGTCGATACTAATAGTAAGTAGGTACTTTAAATTCTTCGCAGGCTTCATTCATAATATTGCGTTAAATTTGAACGTAGACAGCTAAAGATTTGTAGAAAGTCATAACAGGTCCATTAGTAAACAGAGGAGCAATATTCTCGTTATTTTAAGGACGTTCACAGTCGGATCTCAGTCTCAATCTATGAAAAAATACTTCAAATTTCCCTACATTTTGACAAGTTTTTGACATTGGTTTAAATCATATTTAAGCGAGAGAAAACAAATAGTCCAGGTTAACGATCACAATATTAAAAATAGGGAGACAATAACGGTTCGATCCCAGATGAGAAATCTCACATGCTCCATCCCTCAAGGCAGCGTTCTAGGCTGCATACTAATTTTATTATATATAAATGACCTCCCAAAAATTCTAAATAAACAAACTACATTACCTATACTATTTGCCGATGATATCTCCATACTTGTAAAATGTGACAAAAATTGTGACCCAAGTGCAATCCTACGAAATACTCTCCAGACAGTAACCTACAAGATCACAATTTAGAAATTAACTGGAACAAAACTAAAATGATGCAATTCAGATCGTATAAAAGCCCCGCCCTTTGTCCAAATGTAATCTTTAATGAAATCCACATAGAAACAGTAACTACATTTAACTTACTCGGTATAAACATTGACACCCATCTCAATTGGAAAAAGCACATAGAAACAGTTAAATCTAAATTATCCAAATTTACCTATGCCTTATTTCAACTTAAGTACAGCACAAATACAGAAACAGCGCTATCGGCATACTACGCCTACGCAAACTCGTGGCTAAGATATGGAGTGATGTTATGGGGAAACAGCGTCAACGCAAGTGAAGTAGTTATAATACAAAAAAAATATGTCAGAATACTAGCCCATATTGACAATACCCAGAGCTGTAGGCCTTATTTCGTTAAACTAAAACTCCCAACTTTACCTTCTATATACATACATGACATTTGCATATTTGTATTTAAAAATAGCAAATTTTTTCCAAAAACAAAAGATATTCATAACGTAAACACACGACATAAAAACAAATTACATCTTCCACCCTCTCGGATCAAAATGCTTTACGATAGCCCATATTACATGGCAATCAAATCAACAAATTACCGGAACAATTAGAAGAAGAAACCAAATTTAACAGAAAATTAAAAGAATATCTAACACAAAAATGCTTTTACTCGGTCACAGAATACCTATAGAACAAAATAATTACTAGTAATAATAACTTCATTTTCAGCATTATACTTCCGCCAATTAAAGTTGTCATTACTACTTTCATTGAACTTTATATTTTTTTTCACCTTTTAAACCTTCTTTGTACTTCAACAAATATTTCAAAACCAAAATTAGGCAAACCGGTTCAGCCGTTCTCGAGTTTTTTTTTTATGAGACTAACAAACATCAATTCATTTTTATATAAATATAATAATATAGATAAATCATGTTAACATTAGTATTATGTTACCGTGCCCTAACCGGGTTTCATGTTGGAACTTACTTATATTGTAACATTGAAATGTACACATGAATGCAATAAAGAGTTTGTGTTTCATTTGTTTGTCGCCGAGGTGAGACTGCGACTAGATTTTGAACGTTTTAAATAAGGAGAATTGGCCTTCTGTTGTAATGATAATAGTAGCCGGCAACGGTTGGGGGTAACTACATGACGGTCTGCAGTGTACTGAGTGTACACAGACTGCAAACATAATTACAACAGATTTAAATCCCTGAGGGAATTATCTCTACGTACTACCGAGGTTTTAGCTAGAGTTTTTGTTCTTTTGTTTTCTTTTATTGTTTTTTTTTTTTTTTTTTTTTGTAGCGTTAGGTTAGGTTAGTTAGCGTAGGGTTTGTTGCTGTTTTTTTTTCTTCTCTTTTGTGGTGAATGCTGTGCACGTCTGTAATTGAGGTAAACACTAGCCCACGTCTCTGTTCTCTGTTATTTGTAAATGTTTGTGTTGTTGATGTGCCTTAATAATCAATAAATAAAATCGGTTGAATAAATTAATCGGTGAAAGTTGTCGTTACCCATTACATTGTTCGATTTGCGTATCCTTTTTAACAGATAAATTATTTAAAGTTTTTAATTCGACGAAATAACCTTTTTTTGTAAATACTTAATTGCTTGGATTTAACAAAATAAATGTTAAGTAGAAACTAATGAAGATTGGCAGCCGACGTGGATACTCGATACACTCGCCAATTAAGAAAGCGGAGGTGTCGGGCGAGGAAGGCGAGGGGGGCCAGCGGGCTAGGGGGGCGGGGGGAGGCGAGCGACCAGACAGGACGAAGGTGGGGATGTGGTAATTAATGATACATTAACATTAGCAGTAACGGCTGCGCGAATGTAATGGAATCTGTCTGTTGGATTAAGTTACTTAGTGAGCGTTTCGACAGGAGGCGGGTCATCTCATAACCACGACGTTACGAATACCTTGCTCGTTGTCGCGTTATAGCGTGGCAATAGCGGTCATTGTTCCCTAACACCTGTTCGTAGGAACCGAAACTATTAAACTATGTATGGGTTTTATTTATTGGAACATCTTGAAGATCACAATCATACAAAAAATAGCCGGGGTGCCAGCTGTTTTAGAACCCAACGGCCTGGCACGCGACGATGTAAAGAGACCAGACGGAATGACCATAATGCCCTGGAAGTTAGGCAGACCTATGGTGTGGGATGCAACATGTGTCGACACCCTTGCGCCATCCCATCTTCCTAGCACGGTGAGCTGTGCTGGAGCGGCTGCTGCTGGTGCAGAAAACCTCAAACGGCGAAAATATTCCAGCCTGATTGGGAGTTATATCTTTGAGCCGTTTGGGGTTGAAACACTAGGGCCATGGGGTCCGAGTGCCCACTTGGTTTATCGAGATATCGCCAAGCGCTTAGTCGACTCTTCACGTGACCAGAGGGCTGGCCTGTTTCTTGGCCAAAGAATTAGCATCGCCATACAACGTGGCAATGCCGCCAGCCTTTTGGGCACTGTTCCTGTTGACAGCGATGCGGACGAATTTTTTGATGCCCTATGATTCTTTTGCTTAATTTTTTTTTCTCATGTACATATGTATTATTAATAGATAAAATAAATAAACTATTACAATAGATATTGATTCAGGACGTTAATTTCAGTTTTTAAAATAAAAAATGTTAGAAAATGTAGGCGGCCAATGACTATAATTTCAGACAAAGATGACGACCTTGTTCTATTGAATAAACTAGGGTGGAATATTTGTTGCGTGAGATTTTTATTTGAACTCATTATGGTGGAGATTTAAATTATTATTGTGGCAACACTTTTCCAAACTTCAGATGACATTTTGACATTGAAATAACATAACGAATCTAACACGAATTTAACAAAAAAAAAAAAAAAAAAAAATTTAAGGTGGATCGAAAAAAAAAGTTAAGAATAGATGACACTTTCGTATTTAGTTCACAGATTATTTGTTTGAATCACTAATAATTTTAGTCCACAAACATTTTTGCACAGTTTTCACACTATAAAGTTCACTTTCACTAGGTTTCTGAGCATTATACTTGTAGTTTAACGCACAAAATCAATAAATATCCAACAGCGTATCTACACGTGTTGACAGCTGACAGCTCACTTAAATTTAAATAAATTAATTTTGGTTGCTTGGAAACAAGTGATTTCTTGAACTTGAGTGGCAGCGGCAGCGTTCACTGACTATTGAAGATTGTTGTCACTCACTTTAAGTGAGGTATTAATTCGCTACTAATAGCACCGCCCCGTTCAATGTCGTCGCGCCACAAGTAATGCCTAGTACATGGTGACATTAGTTACCACTAGTGCCATCTAGTATCGAGTAACAGAACTATAGAACTATCGAAATTTGGTCAGTCGGGGCCGGTATGTACTCGAACATTCTAGATGTTTCTACAATAGAAGGTTCTAGAACTATCTGCGGCACTATATAAGGCCGGGACTAGCCGCGACCAGTCATTAATCCGATCCAGCCTGTCCCCTTGCTGCCCTCTCCCAGCGACGCCCTAAGCCGAGGTTCGTACCCCACAGGGGGTGCCCTTAGCGTGCAGTCGCTTAGCATTAATTTAGATGTAGCCCTGGCTGGAGGCTTTAAGAATTCTTAAGGCAACCACAGGATAGTCCGGTTAAGTAGTCAAGACCTCTCAAGGTCAACTACGAGATGCCATATTCTAAAAAAAAAAAAAAAAAGCGACCAGTCAGACTTGGGTCAACGATACAAGCGAATACATCGAAAGCGATCTTCAAGTGCGACTTAAGAGCGATTGTGTTTTATAATTAGTGTGTTTGATTTGTTATTAGAGTTATTTAATTAAAGTGTAATTTTTATCGGCAGTTTTTATTGTCACGAACCCGAAGCTCGTAACAACTCTACTACTTCAATCTTGTTGGGACATATCTGCTCGTATGTAGGTATCTATTATTTTCTATTATTCGTCATTCTTTTCTGTATGATGTACAATCAATTACCTACTTTATCGGTTACCCCTTATTTGCCAGAAATTGTGGTTACCTATTTATGTACCTATAGTAAAGGTTCAAAAAAGTATCAAAACGCAAGTCACACAATGGTTAAAAGTTTACAAAATTCATAAATTAAATGAACCACCGTTTGTTCCTAACTACATTCATACATACCAGCAATGCGCAGTGCGATTCTGTAATCATCTCACCGTGAAAACTTAGGTGAAGTGAGCATGAAGTGAGCTGTCGTTCCAAATAATGCTAGGGATTGACACTACTGACAACTCACATCAAGCTTACTTCACGTGAGTTATCACGGTGAGATTTTTACAGAATCGACCGGCTGTTATAAATATTCATATGGCGTCGTATTTGTCTCCAAATCAAAAGTCATAATTATATATTCAAACTAGGCTGAGAATCATCAAGTTTGAACGTCAACATTACAAAAGACAGTCCCCCAAAACGTCCGCCCTTCACCACTTCCTAGTGCGCTGGGAAGAAGAAGTAGCGCTACAAGCTCCCCAGCAACACAGGTGTATGTTCATTAGAACAACTTGATTCTATACAATAATAATGTTTACTACAATAAATTTTGAAGACTATACTCAAGCAGAAATTAATAAATAATGAAAACGTAAACAGAACTTAGCTAAATAAAAACCTCAGTCATAAAGGGCGTGCCCGCTGACATAATAATATGCAATGCTGCATTATACAAGGTGTCGTTTTGAATCCTCGTCAAATTCAAGGAGGTAACTAGGCTACTGATTCTTGACACGAATCAATAATAAAATAAGTAGGTTTTTTTTTCTAATTTTCGGAAATTGGCATGTGTGGGACACGCATTTTAAAACGCAGTCTGTGTGAGACCGCACTGTAACAGCCCTTTTACACACACATAAAAACGCGGTCGCTTATACGATACCATACCGCGATTCTGTTCTTTGAAAGTGGTGTATTCTGAAATAATGTCAAACTTAAATGACTAAAAAAACAAGTATGTATTCATTATTTACCAGGGATCATAATTTCATTTGATTATTTATGTCTTTCATAACAGCCTCCTGAAATTTGACGAGGATGCAAAACAACAACTTGTATGTTCATATAGCTGTAACTTGAAGTCACAAATAATAAACTAGGACCTTCGAAGTAAAATAAGTTAACAGTTACTAATAAAAATAACATGACATGGTATCAAGTGCCTCGGAACAGAACGGGCTGCTGATTATAAAGCTAAGAGATCGGGACGCGGCTGTTGAGCGAGCCGATATCTACCGCACCGATACCAGCTCATTGAGTACGTCGAACACTTCAACTGCTCCACTATTAACACTAAAATAAATAAATTGAAACACAATTGATTACAATTGAAACAAATGCTGAGCTTTTTTTAAGTGTATTTGAACAGGAAACCCACCAAGGGTTAATAAAAAGTATGTTTTGGTTGGAAAGTGAAGTATCTCTCTAACCTTTAAATTATAATGAGTTGTAGAAGTATTTCGACTGAATTTGTGAAGTTCGGTGCAGACAGTACAAGTTAAACAAGATTGATGCCTCACTCATCTGTTCTACGAGGGTTACCAGGTATCTGGGCGCCAGCGCAGCGCAGAGGTGACCCGAGCCCCCAGAGCCGCGAGCCCCCCCAGCTCCCGAGACCCCGGTGTGCACAAGTGCAAAATTGAAGCCTCGCCATATTCCAGCCTCGCCAGCCTCGTTATATTTTTAATTAATATCGACTGGCCCCAATATTGGTTCTCTTTACTGTTACGTTCGCTTACTTTTCACGCGCCGGAGTGCCACATGTTTAAATATCGGTATCTAATTATGTACGACATTTAAGATGCTTTTCGATTGATTATTTAAATTATAAGGTATTTTGCTTTGTGGCTTTTCTGGGAGCGATGATCAGCAGCAGACGTGGTCGCAGCGGCGCCAGGTACCGCGTGTGTTTCAAATCGCGAGCGCCGCGCGGCCGCTACCCGTTCATAACGGGCACAACAGGCGCGCGCTGTTGCGAGAATACTATTCGCTTGAAAAGAATTGCCAGGTCACGCCATTCATCAATCGAGTCAAAGACATTAAATTATTTACCTATCTTAAATCTCTTTGAATCGAGTAGACTCAACCCAATGTCAAGGAGAAAAAATTCCAATATTTTGATAAAGGAGGAACAAGGAACTGGTTCCGATTTTTTTAGATGACCTATAAATGTAAGTCGCCATCTCTTAACAGATTTTTGATTGATTTGTCGTGCATCTGATTATAACCATTGTAGAATAATAAAAACGGGGATTTATATACTACTAGCTTCTGCCCGCGGCTTCGCCCGCCTTGATGTCGGAAATTATCCCACGGGAACGTGCTAACAGGATAAAAAGTATGTGCTTCCCCAGAATGCCATTTATATCTATGCCAAATCAGAATTTCAGTGGTTTAGGCGTGAAAATGTAACATACAGTTTCAAGTTCAAATCCTCCCCTTAAAAACCAAATTACCCGTTTTTGTCCCGTCAGTGGTACATTTTCGACAACTTTACATATTTATTATTAATTCTTTTCTGTCAAAAGTATCAATACTGAGTTTTGAGTAACTCAGACCGCGCATTCAATTTCTTCGACATAAACTTAACACCCCTATATCCCCCTTTGAGGGGTAGTTTTGAAAAACTTATAATGATAAACTTTATTACTTAGGCAAATTTCAAGTTTATTAACTAAACTAGCTTCTGCCCGCGGCTTCGCCCGCGTGGATGTCGGAAATTATCCCACGGGAACGTGCTAACAGGATAAAATGTATGTGCTTCCCCAGGATGCCATCTATCTCTATGCCAAATCAGAAGTTCAGTGGTTTAGGCGTGAAAATGTAACATACAGTTTCAAGGTCAAATCCTCCCCTTAAAAACTGAATTACCCCTTTTTGACCCGTCAGTGGTAAATTTTGGACAACTATACATACCTTACTGTTAATTATTTTCTGTCAAAAGTATCAATACTGAGTTTCGAGTTACTCGGACCGCGCATTCAATTTCTTTCACACAAACTTAACACCCCCCCCCCCCCCTTTTAAGGGGTAGTTTTGAAAAACTTTATTACTTACCTAGGCAAGTATTCTTGCCAAGTTTCAAGTTTACTAACTAAATAATTAACTGCTAACTGCTAACTAATAATTACTAACTGAATAAGATTTTTCATATAAACTGTATCCCCCGCTTTTCCCACAGGGGTGGAATTTTGAAAACTCGTTTGGGAATATTCATAACTTGATCAAAAGATTATTTATACCAATTTTAGAGTTAATCAAGCCACGCATTATAATCCTCCCTTGTAAAATTCTTATGATTTGAATATTGAAAACAACCACCAGACAACCCAACAAATAAACCTTTTAATCTTCTAATACAACGGAGTCAATTTTAAATTTACGAAACGATCATCAATCCACAATTCCACGACAGTACTGAAGCGCTCGGCCGATACCCAACCAAATGCGTGTAACGAAACCATAGCGCGATCTATTTCGATCCCAACGCCATCTATCGAGCATAGTGAAAACTCGGATTATTTATCTATACTCCGTTCGGGCATTTTCTTTGTACTAAAAGTTGTATTAAGTATATTATATTTTCATACCTTTTTACTATTTATTTACATTTTTCCGATGAATTTTCAGTACTGAATTGATGCCGACTCTTGACCAATAGATGGCGCTGTATGTCCGGAATAAATTTAATTTTTTATTTTATTTTTTGTAATAAAAACTATCCTATTCCAGTCCATTCTCAAGTTCCAAACTATGTCTGTACCAAATTTCACACAAATCGGTTCAGTAGTTTAGGCGTGAAGCAAAGACAGACAGACAGACAGAAAGACAGACAGACAGAGTTACTTTCGCATTTATAATATTAGTTTGGATGAATAAGATTTTTCATATAAACTGTATCCCCGCTTTTCAACCCCACAGGGGTGGAATTTAAAAAAAATCGTTTGGGATGTATTCATAACTTGACTCAAAGATTATTTATACTCATTTTCGAGTTAATCAAGCCATGCAGTAAAATCCTCCCCTGAAAAATTGACTACCCCATTTCAGCCCGTCAGGGGTAGATTTTCAAAAAACCCTGATACACATTATTCTTTACTTTCAATATTAGGTATAAATACTGAGTTTCGAGTCAACCGGACTGCGCGCTAAAATTCTTCCATACAAAATTTGAAACCCCCTTAATCCCTTATTAGGGGGTAGTTTAGAAGAAAAAAAACTGACAATCTTCATAATTTATTTAGATAAGTATCCGTGCTAAGTTTCAAGTTTATTATGATGCCTTGGGCATCTTTTGTGATTTGTCCAAGGCATTCGATTGCGTTCTTCACGAAACGTTAATCAGGAAACTCCGCCACTACGGAATCCGGAACACTGCTCTGGATCTTCTTACTTCATACTTGAGTAAGAGGATTCAGAGCGTTGACGTTAATGGAAAAAGATCTCCCGGATCTATAGTAACAATGGGAGTCCCACAGGGCTCAATTCTTGGTCCTTTTTTGTTTCTTATTTATATAAATGACTTGCCGTACCTCATAAAGGATAATCATGATATAGTGTTGTTTGCAGATGACACTTCACTTTTGTTTAAACTTAAACGTCAGCAGCAGGTTACTGACGATGTAAATAGCGCGATCTCTAAAGTAGTCCACTGGTTCAATGTTAATAATTTACTTTTAAACGAGAAAAAAACCAAATGCATTAAGTTTACGCTACCTCACGTTAGGCAGGTGAAAACTAATGTGTTGATAAAGGGCGAAGAATTGAATCCTGAAGACAGCACAGTATTCTTGGGCATAACTTTGGATGCTAAGCTTCAGTGGGGTCCACATATAGATAAATTGTCAAAAAAGCTAAGTTCCGCAGCATACGCTGTTAGAAAAATTCGTAATTTAACTGATGTAGAGACAGCCCGTTTAGTGTACTTTAGCTATTTTCATAGTGTAATGTCATACGGTATTCTATTGTGGGGAAATGCCGCTGATATTCAGACTATCTTTGTTTTGCAGAAGCGAGCTGTTCGATCAATTTATAAACTGAGTCCGAGACACTCGCTCAGAGACAAATTTAAAGAGATTAATGTTATGACTGTGCCTTCTCAATATATTTATGAAAATCTTTTATATGCCCATAAAAATATAAAATTATTTAAAAAATACAGTGATATCCATGATATAAATACTAGGAACAAACACAAATTGGTTGTACCTGCAACAAGGCTCAAGAAAATAGGTGGCTCGTTCAGATGCCAATGTATACGCTTTTATAATAAAGTTCCAAGCCCAGTTCAAGATCTAAGCCTTAATAAATTCAAATCATTTATTAAACGTTAGTTGTGCCAGAAAGCCTTTTATACCGTTAAGGATTATATCGAGGACAAAAAGGCTTGGGATTAAGCTGCTTCCAATTTTTTTAAATTTTTTACGTATTGAATGTTTTATTTTGTTTTTCTCTGTTTTGTTGTTGTTTTTTTTTTATATACACTGACATTAATGAATTTTATATATACTATGACATTTGCTTACTTAGTAAAGTATTATATTATTTTAATTATTGTGAATGTGAAGACTATGTGGGTCATTGTATTTATATTATTTTTCTCTCTGTTCTCTTAGTTTTTGTCATGGTCTGGCAGTTTGAGTAATTAATGTGGCCTACCCAAATGTCCTTTCTTTGGTATTGTTCGTCGGATCGGTGAGCTCCTTAAGTTTTGAGTTGAGCTGCACGACTTCTGACAAATGCGTGCACTGACTGGACAGGTCCTCTCAATCTGTGTGGTTCTTTCCTCAAAAGACCATCTCAGACATCGACCTACATGGTCTTCATATGATCTGACCAAGATTATGTCTGGACTTTAAAAGAGACTGTGACGTCTGAGTTTGTTTCGGCCTTTCTTCTCAGACTAGTCAGATAGGAAACGCCGACCTCATCTAGTTTTAAAATATGATTGACGTGTAAAAGTGTTTGTACAAACCTACTTACAAAATAAAATCATTTATCATTTATCATTAACTTTAGGAAGATTTTTCATACAAACTTTCATCCCCTATTTTATTCCCTTGGGGGTAGAATTTATCAAAATCCTTTCTTAGCGGATGTCATATTCATATTCATATATTTATTTGCATTCCATAATGTTGTAGAGGTGTTACAATGGCTTAAATCTTAGGTTTATGGACCAGGGCACAGCAAAAATTTTTTTTTTGTCTACGTCATAACATCTACCTGCATTCCAAATTTCAGCCCGATCCCTCCAGTGGTTTGGGCTGTGCGTTGATAGATCACTATGTCAGTCAGTCAGTCAGTCACCTTTGAGTTTTATTATATTTAGAAGATACTTTTCCGGCATAAAAAGTACCCAGTGTGGTGCCCAGGATATTAAAGAATAATTATACCAAGTTTCATCGTAATCGAACCGGTAGTTTTTGCATGATGCCTGAACAAATAGACAGACAGAAAGACAGACAGACCGACAGACAGACAAAAAATTTTTTAGTCACATTTTTGGGTTCGGTGTCGGTCTAGTAATACCCCTGGCATTTATGTTTTTGATATTTTCAATGTACAGAATTTTCACTTCTACAAATTTATTATAAGTATATAGAATAGATATACCGTCTTGCACGTTGACGGAGCTTCTCTTAAGTTTTGGACTACGTCGTAGCAAGTTACTACGTCGTAGCATGTTGCTACGGCGCAGAGAGCTGCTACGCCAAAAACGCTATTCGCTAGGGAGTCGCAAAGCTGCTTTAGTTTACTTATATATGTCAACTAGCTTCTGCCCGCGGCTTCGCCCGCATGGATGTCGGAAATTATCCCACGGGAACGTGCTAACAGGATAAAATGTATGTGCTTCCCCAGGATGCCATCTATCTCTATGCCAAATTAGAAGTTCAGTGGTTTAGGCGTGAAAATGTAACATACAGTCTCAAGTTCAAATCCTCCCCTTAAAAACTGAATTACCCCTTTTTGTCCCGTCAGTGGTAAATTTTCGACAACTTTACATACTTATTATTAATTATTTTTTGTCAAAAGTATCAGTACTGAGTTTCGAGTTACTTGGACCGCGCATTCACTTTCTTCCACACAAACTTAACACCCCTATATCCCCCTTTGAGGGGTAGTTTTGAAAAAATTATAATGATAAACTTTATTACTTAGGTGAGTATTCTTGAAAAATTTCAAATTTATTAACCTAATGAAGAAGATTTTTCATATAAACTGTATCCCCGCTATACACCCCCACAGGGGTGGAATTTAAAAAAAATCGTTTGAGATGTATTCATAAACTCAAACTCAAACTCAAATCATTTATTTCAATTAAACCATTTACAGGCACTTTTGAATTGTCAAAATTAAATAGTCGGTCAGTTAGTCAGAAAGTTGAAGCTAGTTGCCCATTCCAAAGCGTAGATCTCTATGGAGAAGAACGGGCAAGAAACTCCACGGACACTCTTTTAAATCAAGACATTTTTACAAAATCCTGGTTACATTATTCTTATTGCTTCTATATGTGAGAACAATGTTAAGAAACAAATTAAAATATAAAATTAAAAATATAAAATTAAAAATAAAATTAATTATAAAATTAAAATTAATAATTTAAAATAAAATTAATTAAAAATAACTTGACTCAAAGATTATTTATACTAATTTTCGAGTTAATCAAGCCATGCAGTAAAATCCTCCCCTGAAAAATTTACTCCCCATTTTAGTCCGTCAGGGGTAAATTTTCTAAAAACCCTGATACACATTATTCTTTACTTTCAATATTAGGTATAAATACTGAGTTTCGAGTAAATCGGACTGCGCGCTAAAATTCTTCCATACAAACTTTGAAACCCCCCAATCCCTTAATAGGGGGTAGTTTAGAAGAAAAAAAAACTGACAATCTTCATAATTTATTTAGATAAGTATTCGTGCCAAGTTTCAAGTTTATTAACTCAAGGAATAAGATTTTTAATACAAACGAATTCCCCCCTTTTCACACTCTTAGGGGTGGAATTTCGAAAAATCCTTTCTTAGTGGATGCCTACTCTTCACGAAGAACACACCCTCCAAATTTCATGTCTCTAGGACCAGCGGTTTAGGCTGTGCGTTGATCTATCAGTCAGTCAGTCAGTCAGTCAGGACTTTGAATTTTATATTTATACTAGCTTCTGCCCGCGGCTTCGCCCGCGTGCATGTCGGAAATTATCCCACGGGAACGTGCTAACAGGATAAAATGTTTTTGTGCTTCCCCAGGATGCCATCTATCTCTATGCCAAATCAAAAGTTCAGTGATTAGGCGTGAAAATGTAACATACAATTTCAAGTTCAAATCCTCCCCTTAAAAACTGAATTACCCCGTTTTGTCCCGTCAGTGGTAAATTTTCGACAACTTTACATACTTATTATTAATTATTTTCTGTCAAAAGTATCAATACTGAGTTTCGAGTTACTCGGACCGCGCATTCAATTTCTTCCACACAAACTTAACACCCCTATATCCCCCTTTGAGGGGTAGTTATGAAAAACTTATAATGATAAACTTTTTATTACTTAGGCAAATTTCAAGTTTATTAACTAAATGAATAAGATTTTTCATATAAACTGTATCCCACGCTTTTCACCCCCACAGGGGTGGAATTTTGAAAAATCGTTTGGGATTATTCATAACTTGATTCAAAGATTATTTATACCAATTTTCGAATTAATCAAGACACGCATTATAATCCTCCCTTGTAAAATTAACTACCCCTTTTCAACCCGTTAGGGGTAGATTTTCGAAAAACCCTGATACATGTTACTCTTTATTTTTGGTCTTAAGTATACACACTGAGTTTCGAGTTAATCGGACCGCGCATTCAAATTATTCCACGCAAACTTCAACACCATTATATCCCCCTTTGAGGGGTAGTTTTGAAAAAACTATAAGGATAAAATTTATTACTCACTTAGGCGAGTATTCTTGAAAAGTTTAAAGTTTATTAACCTAAAGAAGAAGATTTTTCATATAAACTGTATCCCCACTTTTCACCCCCACAAGGGGGGAATTAAAAAAAAATCGTTTGGGATGTATTCATAACTTGACTCAAAGATTATTTATACTATTTTTCGAGTTAATCAAGCCATGCAGTAAAATCCTCCCCTGAAAAATTGACTACCCCATTTCAACCCGTCAGGGGGTAGATTTTCAAAAAACCCTGATACACATTATTCTTTACTTTCAATATTAGGTATAAATACTGAGTTTCGAGTAAATCGGACTGCGCGCTAAAATTCTTCCATACAAACTTTGAAACCCCCCAATCCCTTATTAGGGGGTAGTCTAGAAGAAAAAAAAATGACAATCTTCATAATTTATTTAGATAAGTATTCGTGCCAAGTTTCAAGTTTATTAACTCAAGGAATAAGATTTTTCATACAAACGAATTCCCCCCTTTTCACCCTCTTAGGGGTGGAATTTCAAAAAATCCTTTCTTAGTGGATGCCTACTCTTCACGAAGAACACACCCTCCAAATTTCATGTCTCTAGGACCAGCGGTTTAGGCTGTGCGTTGATCTATCAGTCAGTCAGTCAGTCAGTCAGTCAGTCAGTCAGTCAGTCAATCAGTCAGTCAGTCAGTCAGGACTTTGAATTTTATATATATAGAAGATAGATGTCATAATTTGGTACAAATATAAGCCGGCAAATGAGACGGTAAGAAGCCTGGTTGACTTGCGGAGAATGTTTGAGGCACATTGTAAGTGTCTATATAGTAATTATATAATTATAGGTATAGTAATTTTATTGTTAGGTGCATCGTCTTCACATATAATTATAATTAATGTATGCAAAATATTGTAAAACATTTTAAAAGAGTAACGGTGGAGTTTCTTGCCCATTCTTCTCCATACGAAAACTACCTTTTGGAAGGGGCGACTAGAATCAATTTTATTTTAATTTTAATTTTGACGTTCAAAAGTGCCTTTAATGTGCCTATTTGAAATAAATGATTTGACTTTGACTTTGTCGTCTGTTAAATAACATGAGCGTGTACCACATGATAGGTGTGACGTCCGCCCCATCCTGCCGGTCCGCCGGTGCGATGGCGAGCTGCAGCGGCGCACCCACTGCCTCCACCCACACATCCAGCACGATCGGCTCCACGTCCTGAATCTATATAATGATATAGAGGTTATGATTGAGGTATTTAGGTGAAGCAACCGTGTAGTAAGTGACCTGAAGGCCAATTCCCGTAATTAAAACGTTTAAAATCTAGTCGCAGTCTCATCTTAGCGACAAACAAATGTCAAAAACTTGTCAAGAATTGCAACACAGCTGTGAAAATCTTCGTGCTGGTCACAGCACGAAGATTGTCAAATTACATATGGTGGGCTGTCAAACCCACCATATGTAATTTGACAATGACAGTTGACCCAAATACACCTTACATAACAATAGTCACTAAACTCATGCTTTGGTTTCCAAAGAAAACGATGAGTGGTCACACAATAACGGCTATTTACTTACAGAGCGTTTTTTGACACCTTAATGTCAAATACTAGTGAAAGTGACATATGTTTATTACGGCCGTTCTAATAATGACGGAACCACCTTCCTAGGAAACCAAAGCTTTACACACATTACTGAACTGCATACTTAGAGAGAGATCAGATCCACAAAGTTAACGTAGACAAACATTCAGCTCGCGACACGCCCGCAAGTTTTACTTTAATTAAACTCTGTGTAGTTTTGGTTTGATTTCTGTGGAACAACTTGGGATATAATTTATATGAGACAACCACTGTTTCCAAGATCCATTATCTTGAAATCAGTGGTTGTCTTACTCTTGTTTGATGTATTCATGTGTTAAAGTTGACAATAACAAGAAGATTGACAGCGACTTCCTTCCAAAATTTAACAAAATTATTCTGAGGTTACACAAAAATCTAAAAGATTCTCTTTGTTAATAAATAATATCACCCAGAGCATTTAGTAAGTAGGAGCAGTTTGAAGAGTTTCCAGTAGATTGTGTCAGCGTGCTTGAGACATGATCTGTGTGCGGGACAGTGCAGAACTTTTACGTGGGTTCGATTAGTGGGTGAGACTAGACTGTCACTCGTAGAGTTCTCGTCAGCGGCGGCCGCACTGATCTCGCCTTAACTTCGATTAGTTAATCTATTGTAATTCTTTTATTGACAATAATAGCTTAGCAATTAAATAGCGATTACTCGCTTGCACTTACCACCTACCTACCGCCGGAGAATCCGAACTCGGCCCGAATGTTAATTTGGACACGCTCGCTAATGCTGTCGTGACGTCGTATAGTCTCGGGTTCTAAACTTTAGGCTGACGCGCTAAGTAAATACAATGTCTTATTCAGCTTTTATTCCATTTAAATTAAACGTGATGTTAGTTGATGATAAAGAATCTTAAACAATATTTGTATACCGTTTCCTTATAAATAATAAAAAATCTGACAAATGTTCGAGTTTTCATCAAAATAAAAGCTACAAAAAATATGACACTCCGGTAAAATATTTAACGGAAAGTGTCATATTTTTTGTTGGGCCAAACGTCGGAAGTGCTCGACGAAGTTCCATCGGCTGTCGAGGACGAGACCCAGGTACCTCATCGTGGTCTCGACGCCGATGTGAACCCCTCCTACCACTAGTTGGGATCCCAGAGGTGGCCCGTACCGAGGCCCATGAAAGGACATGACCTCGGACTTGTGCAATGCCACCTCGAGACCCAACCGCCGGATCCTTTCCACGACTATCGCAACCCCGCGTGTCATCGCGTCGGCCGCCGCCTGATGCGACCTCCCCTGCGCCAGGACCAGCGTGTCGTCAGCGTAGCAAACTACGCTGACGCCTTCAGGGAGGTCGGCCCGCAGCACCCAGTCGTAACCGATGTCCCACAGGAGAGGCCCCAGAACCGATCCCTGTGGGACACCGCACGACATCTCTCGCTGGTTCCAGTTCCCGTCGCGACCGGGGTAGATGACGGCTCTGTCCGTCAAATACGCCCCGACTACTCGACGGAGGTAGGTCGGCACCCGGTGATGGCGCATGATGGCGTCCACCGTAGAGCGCCCCTTGCGGAAGTCAAACTGGCAATCCGCAAGATCCGGCCCAGTCCTCACCAGGTGCCCGACGAGGCGGCCCGCAATTACTCTCTCAAAGAGCTTGCCAACCTCGTCGAGCAGCACTATGGGCCGGTATGCGGACGGAGAGTCCGCAAGGCGCCCCGGCTTCTGAATGAGGACCAGCTTCCCCGTCTTCCAACGGAGTGGAAACGGGCCTCTCTCCATGCATGCGCTTAAGAGCGCCTCCAGTCAAGGCCCGAGAACCCTCGAGGCCAGGACCCAGGCTTTATCCGGCAAGCCGTCGGGTCCTGGGGCGGTGTTTTTGGCCTTCAGCCTGCCTACCGCCGCTCTCAGATCTACCCCGGTCACTTCAGGGGTGTCGTCGTCGTCGTCCGCGTGGTCCTCTTCGGGCACCGCAAGTGGCGGAGCCATAGGCGGGGGAGTATGCTCCCCCCGTGAAGGGAACAGAGCGCTCACCACCTCCTTCACCAGCTGAGGGCGGAGACTCTGAGTCAGCGGGGGGGGCCAGGTGCGGAGTTTATTCCGCACCATTTTGTAAGGGCGCCCCCACGGATCTCTGGTCAGAGTCTCCAGCATCTCCTCGCGGGCCGTGTCCTTGGCCCGCTGGATAGCCTCTCGGAGGGCGGTCTTCGCCGCTCTGTACCCCTCGTACAGCTCCGCCTCTGTGGCTTTCGCATCCGGAGGGCGGATGCGGCGCCTGCGGTGCCTAACTACGACCCCTGGACTTAAATTATTGTATTTTAGTAATCATATTGTGCTTTAACTACTAATGTGTGTGTGGGTACTCTAAGAAATCACAACTAGCAAATCTACCCACGTAAATAAAAAAAATGTGAACTCTTTGTCACAATACAATTAAATTACTTAGTAGCACTACTTTTTGTTTACTGCCAGTGCGTTCGTTTTAACTTTAGTTGCTTATTTCAAACATCAAAGTTAACAAATCGTATTTATTAGGACTTATTGCGGTTATAGCTTAAGTATTCATTTCCATTATGAAAAGAAGATTGAAACTAAACCTCAAAATAATCCTTATTACGGATATGACACAATATTATTTTAATACTAGCTTCTGCCCGCGGCTTCGCCCGCGTGGATGTCGGAAATTATCCCACGGGAACGTGCTATTATTATTATATCTTTACCTAAATACCTACCTAATTAAAAAAAATAAACTCAATAACAGTAAATAAAATACCTACCTACCTAAATAAACCTATTTCTAATGATAAATAATCAAAACTCAATAGATAAGCAAAATCCCTAAAAACTAATATCTATACAAATGACTAATCCTACCTCATCATCATCTGCCTAGCCTTTTCCCAACTATGTTGGGGTCGGCTTCCAGTCTAACCGGATGCAGCTGAATACCAGTATTTTACATGGAGCGACTGTCTATCTGACCTCCACAACCCAGTTACTGGGTAATACGAAACCCCTTGGTAAGACTGGTTGTCAGACTCGGGCTTCTGACTACACTGTCAAAGATTCACGAATGACAGCCGGGACCAACGGCCGCTTAACGTGCTTTCCGAGGCACGGAGGGGTCTCGGTATGTAAAGATGGTCACCGATCCACAGACCAACCTTGGCAAGCGTAGCTTAACCTGACCGATCGACCTGTGCGGCTGTTATTATTTAGCCACAGGCCCCTCGACTAATCCTACCAAACAGTATTATAAAATAACCTACGGTCACTACCTACACTATCAAATATACCTACTACCTATACTATAAAATTAAAATCTATACCTACGACTTATAAAATTAAACCTAAATAACTCTAAAAACTAAAAGGAATAAAAAGGTCGCACAGATAATAGTGCGGGTGACGTAACCTACGACAAACTTATTATTTGCGGTTGGTGCCGTAATCGGGTCTAGGGATCGAACCGCAAAATTAAGTTTGTTTTTTATTGTATATACTTTTCCGGGATAAAAAGTACCCAGTGTGGTGCCCAGGATATTAAAGAATAATTATACCAAGTTTCATCGTAATCGAACCGGTAGTTTTTGCGTGATACCTGAACAAACAGACAGACAGACAGACAGACAAAAAATTTTTTAATCACATTTTTGGGTTCGGTGTCGGTCTAGTAACACCCCCTGCCATTTATTTTTTTGATATTTTCAATGTACAGAATTTTCACTTCTACAGATTTATTATAAGTATAGATATAGATTACTAAAATCAATTTATAACTTAATACTTTATTTGTATAACCAACATTATTATCAATGCTATCAAGTAAACGCTGGCACATGAATCCAACAATATTGAAAAATATATCTGTTTCTCTTAAATGTTCCCATATTTCCATGCAATGCAACTTCAACTACTCATCAGATCTCTCATTCAGGGCTTCCCGTCGCTGTATCGCAAAATGTAAACGTTCTTGTATATGTTTTTCAATCAAATATGGGCGAAATGAAAACCAGCTCAAAAACCTGGTTTTCGTTTGTTTTCGTTTGCATGGCGAACGGTTCGTAAAGACGTGTCGAATAATTTGACAAAATATCTCATTGGTATCAAACTACTTGTTTCATTATTCACTGACTAGCTGGGGTCATCTTTTGACCCTCCGACTCACATTAGGTATTTCTCTAAAACAAAAAGAGTACTGATAAGCTACTAGCAAAAGACGAATATTACCAATTTGAAACAAAATTATTTTGAAAATAGATAAATGTTACATATTATATTATTATTTTACTTAATATTATATTTTATATTCATCATTATTTTTTTTTCTTCTATTTAGGCTTTGGTTTTAAAAAATAACTAAAAGGATCAGCAGTTATACCTAAAGTAGAAAAAAAAAATCGATAAAAAAATTAAATCATAATACTCACACTCAGGTCGGTTTCAAATATCTGTGATATAATATTAAGTCCACTTTTACGCAGCGCGATAATAATTATCTGCTTTCATCTCAATATCAAAATTTCCTTGCATTTCAGAATGAACTACAACACCGCTAATAGATTAAACACACGTCACTAATCTACAATAAAAACCAACCAAAAACAAATAACGTTCTATTTTGTCGCGGTGAATGAGTCGTAATTTTTCTACCTTATAATTTATTTATTTAGATTTCTGTGGGTATAATCATAAAGTTAAACGAATTATGTGAACAAGGCGAACATGATACGGAACTATATTCAATAGCGTGATTATTCGAGTAGGTAATTATAAAAACATTTAAAAAAAATTATTACCGCGCGTGAGATTCGAACCCACGGCTCGCTACGCATTAACGTGCTTACCGACGTATGATAACCGCTAGGCTATCATGCCATATAACCTAAAGGTTGAATTTATGAACTACAATCAGTTGCAAACGAATGTGAGAGTGTGTGTCTATAATATAGAAATTACTCAATAGAAGAAGGTCGTAAGTTAAGTGTCAATCTATTGCTTCGTGACACTGTCGCTCCACTTTTGACCCTTACTGTATCGTCATGATATTAATATCTTTAAAAAGCTCCCTTAAAGAATCGCGCCTGTAGAGGCCATATATTGGTCTGATGGCTCTTTTCAGCAGAATAAAAATAGACTCGATATCTGCAGCCTGTCCCTATAGTAAAATACCGTAAGACATGATACTATGAAAGTAACTGAAATAGACTAGCCTCGCGGTATCTACATTAAAATTGACGGATTGTTCTTACAACATAATATTATGCTGCTGAACTTAGCCGTCCTGCAAGAGATATTAAATGAGGACCCCATTGCAGCCTTGAGTCGAGCGTTATCCTATATTATTATATAAACTATAGATATTCGATATCCTATAGATATTCTCTTTATTCAATACTATGTCAAAATCACTACTTTTAACATTCGGCAAAGCAAATCTTATGCATAAATTAGTTTTTTCCCGTTTAATTCTAAATTATTAGCAGTGAACCAATTTTGCATTTGCAGTGGAGCGTTATTTGCGTCGTCAAGAATTGATGCACGTCTATTTATCTTAAAAATTAGGGAAGTATCGTCAGCAAATAACACCATTTGTGGTTGGTTTTTTAATAAATGACCTATGTATACTAAAAAGAGGAAAGGACCTAATATCGAGCCTTGTGGAACATCCATTATTACTTGTAAACCAAGCCAACCAACCAATTATCATCACACTATCCCTTTTTGGAGCTATGCAGTCAACCATGACATATACAGGATGAATTTTTGAGATAAGGCAACAAGGTAACTAAATATTATAATATGTAGCCAAGCATATTATAAGTTAGGGGATTACATCTCTAACAAAAATGCTTGGCTCAACGCTGGTCCTGTAATTAGCATTCGGAAATATTGTTGGGGATGCTGAATATTGGAAAAAACTCCGTGGAGTTTCTTGCCCGTTCTTCTCTATAGGCCTACGCTTTCGATTGGGCAAGTAGCTTCTAGACTGACTGACCCTTGACAATTCAAAAGTGCTTGTAATTGGTTTATTTGTTAGAAAATTCACCCTGATAGTAGATAGCTATAGATGCTTGTGTCATGCGCGTACTCCTCTAAGCTCAGTACGGATAAACAGCTTGTAACCGAAGGCCGTCTTTTATTCAACAGTGGCGAGTGACGGTTATCCACACTCGCTCAGATTTGTATACGGTGTTGCAAGTTCGTTTATATAGCGCACCGATCACCAACTGCTAATATTATATTTCATCCCGGCAAATGCATACCAGAAGTGTCCGGTTACAGCGATACGCCTTAGTTTTGGCTAGTCCGGTTACAGCGATACGCCTTATTTTTGGCTAGTTATAATTATGAGATAGAGTACATTCCAAGCGCCAGTACTTAAGTCGGGCTGCCACCACAGGAGCGTGCAGCAGTACGCGGCCGATCGCTGTTAACAGCGACAACGCATTCTCCGAGCTAGGTCAAGTAGGTGTGTATATTAAATTTTTTTGCAAGCAGGCAAGGAGTAATGTAAGGTACATTACTCCTCATTATTGGTGCATTTACTAAATGGGTAGAATGTTAGTCCCTTACCAGTGATTACTCGACAGCTGCAGTAATAGTGAAACTATAAAACGATTGCCAGGTTTGGAACAAACCATACGATTGTCACCGATAATAGAAGCTCGTTCACACCACCAACTCACAGAGTTGTTATTCAGATATAGGGACTCTAAATACACGACAGCATACAGCTCGCCGGCCGAGCGTAAATTGCGTTGCAGCCGTTGCAGGTTCGATTTATTTCACACCTCTGTTGCGGTGCCAGAGCTTAGAGCGTAGAAAAATAAACTTAGAAATAAATGATGCAGTATTGTATTGTTATAAAGAAGTAACAATAACAAATGGATACGGTAAAGTTCAAAATTTTTGCGGGATCCAAGCGAGCTGCGTGCCGGTAGTTTACTTTACCGCAGCAGGTCTAGGATGAGGAGCCAAACCAAGAGAAATACAGAAACCCGCAGGGCAGCATGTGGCGAGCTGTTGAGCAGTAGCGACCCCACGGACCTTCTCCCGGGAGAAGTATCTAGTGTTCCTCAACTCTTGTTTTAATTTTTTGTGGGCTTGTCTTTATTGGCCGGCACGAGTGAACACTAACGAGGAACAGAGCTTCCACCTCATTCTTGTCTGTATTGGCCGGCTCGAGTGGACATTCCATGGACGAACGTGCTCGGAGAAAGGAAGCAATCTCGCTCTGGGATTGTCCTAATAGCCGTGGAATACCTCTCTACTCCTCAAGCACCTCAGGAAGTGTTGACTCCTTGTTGCGCTGTTACTATGAGCCAGCGACAGTCCTTCCATAGTTCTTAGTAACTAGTCCACTTTAGCCACTCAAATCCAATATTTTTTTTTCCATACCCTGCAATAGTTCAACACCAACCGGGGGTTGTTCTTGGGTTCACTTGCATTGTGCAAACAGGAATAATCGTCAGTTTGTTCTTAATTTCCTTTACTTATACAGGGTCAAGTTAAATTAGATAGTGAAACCATGCTTACGTGATGGGTATCGATATCTAAACACGCTAAAATAAAAATGATTTGATGTGTGTTTCATAGGAGTCAACGACCGCTGGTAGTATTTTATTTGATGTGTGTTTCATAGGAGTCAACGACCGCTGGTAGTATTTTATTTGATGTGTGTTTCATAGGAGTCAACGACCGCTGGTAGTATTTTATTTGATGTGTGTTTCATAGGAGTCAACGACCGCTGGTAGTATTTTATTTGATGTGTGTTTCATAGGAGTCAACGACCGCTGGTAGTATTTTTTTTGATGTGTGTTTCATAGGAGTCAACGACCGCTGGTAGTATTTTATCTTGTAGTAAATGTGTTGAGAAAATGTGTTTTATCGTTTTTAGATACTAATACAATCACGTCTGTGAAATTTACATAAAAAATACAGATTTAATTGTAGTATATCTGATAATATGTGGGTAGGCTTGTCAAGCAGTTGGTTGTCAGCCATTACACGAGTCTATGTGATTACAGTGTTTTATTGTTATAATCCTTAAATACAGAACATTTGGCGACGAGGCGTATTCACGTGTGTTAGTATTGTTTGTGTCACTAGTGATTGTGATTTCAATAAACAAGGAGCACGCAAAATCGTTTAATATGGCGTTTGGAGGCAACCTCTCATTTGATCACCGCGTGCATGAGTGGAGCATTTTTAGAAGTCGTTTTATCCAGTACTGCACGGCGAACGACATTGGAGACGACACCGATAAGTCTGGAATGAGAAGACGAGCTATGTTGCTCACTGCGCAGGTGGAAGATACCTACCGCGTCGCAAGAGATTTGGTTTTTCCAGGAAACTTGGACAACGTCGAGTATCAAGACCTGTTAGTAAAATTGAACGTCCATTTTCAAGCAACAAAGAGTACGTTCGCTGAAAGGTACAATTTTTACAAGGCGGAACAACGTCCTGGGGAAAATCTAGTCGAATGGGCGGCACGAGTGCGCAATTTGGCACAGTACTGTGGATTTAAGACCGAGTTAGATACTGCTTTACGCGACAAGTTCGTCTTAGGATTAGAAAATACCAAGGAAAAAGAGAAATTGTTCGCAGAAAGCATTGAAACCCTCACATTCAACAAGGCATTGGAGATGGCGCAGAGCGTGCGGTGTGCGCGCGCCGCTTTGCAAACCGCATGAGCTGGCGCAACGTTGCCAGCTACGACATGCAAAAAAATCATGAAATTAATAGGTAAATCTTTTGTTTGATGTGTTTGCGGAGTTTCGCTAGCTAATTTAATTTGACCAGCACCCTAATTGCCTAACACACCATCAATCGTAATCTGAATAATTTTGAAGGAAATTGCTAGTCCATTGCTTCATAAGTTCGAAAAATTTGTCTGCTCAGCACGTAAATAACGCAATGTATGTTGTTGAACTGTCAAAATGAAACCGATTCCGATTGATTGTGTGTTTCGCAATTAGGGTGCTGATAGAGTTTAACGGGCCTCTGCGAGTTGGCTTTGGCCCCTCGTATGCTTAGCAAAAGTTCGGGACTCTATGGTCCCGAGATATGCGAAAAGCTTAAAAATATAATAATAACATTACATAAAAACGTTTATTTTCTCCAACACAATGAAAAATGAGTACAATACATAATTGTGTATACAAACATACATTGATGTTGTGGAGACTGGATCATGAAATATTCCAAACGAGGGCCGCATCACGAGACAATTTACATACATTACATACATACATGTATATTGAACCGTTCCATTCTGATATCTAAAGTGGCAGCCGGAGCCGGCAGCGCTCCGTCAGCGGCTCCTATCGTATCTCACCCGTGGGACTTACGACCACTATGAAACCATTTGAAGCATTATGTTGTTGTACATTATGAAACAGTTGCCAACTGACACCGCGTCTTGCGTAGCAACTGTTTGAGATAGGGTAGGCGGTCACCGAGCGATGGTCGCGCGTGGCGTAGTCGTTCATGTTGTCAATGAAGGGACGCGGGCGCGCTCCGCCGCCGCCTCTGATGGACACAACTAGTTAATTAACTTGCTACATGGAAGTAACATTTAGAGCGTTGTTCGCTGCGAACTATTAAAGTGTGAAAGTGGGGCAGTGTGTGAGGAGCGCGCAGGCGAGGCGGCGCGTGGCTTGCGTATCTCATGTTTTGTGTCGTTATTAAAACAAACAAAGTACTAAAGAGTTTACCTATAGTTGATAAAACAATGCTTGCTTGTTACAAAAATACTGCTAGCTATCATATTCAATTTATGAACGTGAGTGGCTTTTGTTCCAAGCCAAGCCCGTCGAGTATAAACTTGAGACGTACAAACGGACAAGTGCGAGAGCTCGCTCCTTGGATTACATATTTTCTCAATTATTTCAAGTGACTCTTCTTGGAACTCAAAGAGATACTTAAATATCTTGCACGACCCTCAAAAATCCAATATCGTAACATAATAATATTTGAGAAAGAGATAATGGTGCCATTAGCATTCATATAATAAGTGCCTACTGAATCTTTTGCAGAATCTCTGAACATTACGTTACAACAAAGACTTGAATCTCGTTTTACGAAATACCGTCTCAACTTTACTTAGTTAGTTAATTTAAAACTGATGAGTCTACGTGCGATCTTACGGGCAATTCTCGTAATTGTATGAACGTTCACAGTCTGAGCGGAAATTCTCGTATTTTTAACAACGTTCACAGTCTGATCTCAATCTCAATCTCAATCTGTCAAAAATACCTCTAATTTCCCTACAGTTTTGACATTGATTGTCGTTGAGATGAGATTGCGAGTAGATTTTGAACGTTTTTAATTACGGGAATTGGCCTTCTGATCTCAGTCTCAATCTGTCAAAAATACCTCTAATTTCCCTACATTTTGTAAAATTTTTGACCATCAGACTATAGTAGTCCACTGCTGGACATAGGCCTCTCCTATTGCACGCCATCCTACTCGATTGTCATGACATGAATGCCTATTTGAAATAAATTATTTGACTTCGACTTTATTTTTGCTCAGGTTTTAGCCAGAAAATATTATTGGAGTTAGGCGTAAGAAATTAAATAAAATATGATGTAGATTGAGGAACGTCGTGTTGTTGACAATGTGTTGGCACATGATAAACCAAATTAGTAGATCGACGCGCGACGCGGATGAACGTGCGGCGAATCGCGCCGCGGGATAATGTGATCCATAACATAACAATTTTATACCGCTTCGCTTTCAAGCCACTAAATTAAGTATTGAGTAACGATAACATAGTACATTTTATATTCCTATCACAAAGTATATGCCATAAATTCTCCAAGCTCGATGAAATACAATTTTAGTGTTGTTTAATTTCAGATAGCAACCATAAATAATATTGATATTTTACAAACCTTTGGCGTTGGGTCCTTAACAAAATTTATTACCTTTTATCTCGAGTATATCTATTTATAACTTGCTTTCACCAACATTAAATTGTGATTTTTACAATTTCTTTTTTATGTTAAGTTCAGTGTTCTGTCATGGACTCCCTAACTGATCAGCAGGGACAGCACAGAACACTATTATCTAACGAGGGACTGCCGTTCAAGACCAAATCTATAAGGTGCTGTTTCACTGCCGTGTATAATTGTATCCGGTATCTAGACAGTCCCATGAAAAGCTCGTAAGCGGCCTCTTGTTAAACACGGAGCTTCGCGCAGACACAATGTGAACACTCAATGTTAGACATAAGCAACCAAAATAATGAAATATTATAAAATATTTATTTTAGCTTTGTACACACATGAGAAGTAACACATAGAACTAAAAACAAAAGAAGATCAAAACTATTTAAAACTGGCTGACCCGGCAAACGTTGTTTTGCCATATAAATTATTTCTAGCTGCCCGGCGCTACTTCGTTCGCGTGGTGTCCTATCCCCTACCCTACTCCTACCCTACTCCTACCCTACTCCTACACTACTCCTACACTACTCTTACCCTACTCCCACCCTACTCCTACCCTACTTCTACCCTACTCCTATCCTACTCCTACACTACTCCTACCCTACTCCTACCCTACTCCTACCCTACTCCTATCCTACTCTTACCCTACTCCTACCCTACTCCTAACCTACTCCTACACTACTCCTACCCTACTCCTACACTACTCCTACCCTACTCCTACCCTATTCCTACCCTACTCCTACTCCTACCCTACCTCTACCCTACTCCTAACCTACTCATAACCTACTCCTACCCTACTCCTACCCTACTTCTAACCTATTCCTACCCTACTCCTAATCTACTCCTACACTAATCCTACCCTACTTCTACCCTACTCTTACACTACTCCTACCCTACTCCTACCCTGCTCCTACCCTACTTCTACCCTACTCCTACCCTACTCCTACACTACTCCTACCCTACTCCTACCCTACTCCTACCCTACTAATACCCTACTCCTGCCAAAAAGGCTGCACTCCGGTCCAAAAAGAGGCCGGGGTATGACCGCTGCCCGGTTTCATTCGTCAAGCGGCAAATCCGGTTGGGGTCGCTTGACGAATGGAACAGGAGGTACAGGAACGGCGAGACAGCCTCAGGCACAAAAATTTTCTTCCCAGACGCGATCGACGCGATGATGTGATTGATTACTTCACTAAGTGGCCGGAAGTCTTCGCCATTCCAAATCAAGAAGCTTCGACAGTTGCAGATAAATTAGTTTATGAATTCTTCTGTCGGTTTGGTATACAGTAAGGGTCAAAAATGGGGTGACAGTTTCACGAAGCAATAGATTGACACTTCTGTTTAACTTACGACCTTCTTCTAATGAGTAATTTCTATACTGTAGACACATACTCTCACATAACTGATCAGCAGGGACAGCACAGAACACTATTATCTAACGAGGGACTGCCGTTCAAGACCAAATCTATAAGGTGCTGTTTCACTGCCGTGTATAATTGTATCCGGTATCTAGACAGTCCCATGAAAAGCTCGTAAGCGGCCTCTTGTTAAACACGGAGCTTCGCGCAGACACAATGTGAACACTCTGTGGTGTGATGTCACGTACATCAGCTCATCACGTATAGCACATGGTTAAGTTAAGATAGATATGCTGTGTTCGTAGTCTTAGTATTCGCATATTGTCACATACGAGCTATGTATATATACGTTACCAATTAAAGGGACAAGGAGTCAGTTGCCAGTCGACTCTTGGAGAACTACACATCATGCTGTTTACTTAACCCCTCCATCCCCCTACATCGCATGGCGACCCTGCCAGTTGGGTGGAAGGCGTTATAGTTGCCGGTGGGGGCGAGTCAAAATCGCGGTTTAGTCGGTTTCGCGCGTCACGTCGGGTCACAGGCCATGGGGAGCACGACTTCCAAGGAAGAGGTCATTGTCGCTCAGACGGCGGCAGGTGGTTCGAATGTCGCAGCAGTTACGCAGGAGCAGCTGACAGCTATCAACACGGTGCTGTTGTTCATTGCTGTGTGTTTGGCGGCTGTTGTCGTTGGCGTGGCAGTCCGAATGTATAGAAGATGTCACCAAAATTGGATCGAAGAGAAGATCAATCAGCGGGAAGTTCGGAAAGCTGTGCAGATGGCCTGACCGGAAGCGGACGGAGCGACGGCGAAGTAAGTGTTTTCGATGTGAACTTAAGTGTTGTGGCGAGTGCTTGCGGTCATCGGTGAATTTAGAGACAATAGTTTTAAATGGAAGTAGAGTTAACGTCACTGATTATACGACTTAAATTGTTAAGGGAATCAATTGTTAAATTAGGTCCTAGTAGGCAGAAATGGCGCAAGTCATGACGTACCGGCGCTGGCCCGCTAGGGGTGGTTTTTCTACGGGCAATAGGAATCGTGGAAATGGTTATAGGCGGCACGCTGCAGGGAATAGGCACGCGCAGCAACGAACAGCTGTTGGGCGTGCACACGGAAATGTCAGCGTATGGCGTAGCAGTGGAATGCGCGGTCGCGGCAATAATGCTCATCGTGGACGCCAGACTCAGCAAGGTCGGCGGCGTGTAGCGTGTTTTGAGCATGCGCGGGGCGATGCTGACTCAGGCGCAGTGTCAATGTCACGGAGTAGTGAAGGTGGACAGTTGAGTGAGGCTCAGTTTTTTCGAGACTAAGCATATTTTAGCTTGCAATAGTATTAACTGGGTTAATTTGCTAGTAGATAGTGTAGATACGGAATGGTTAGTAGATACGGGTGCGTCGATATCAGCCGTAAAGAACAGTTTCTTGAGCAATAACGGTTTGTGCCGTAAAGAATAGAATAGAATATTTTTATTTTCAGACCGGAGTCCATAGAGTTAGTAACAATTTTAACTTAAAATCTAGTGTTAGTAGATTACAGGCACATAAAGTAAAGCGTAAAGTAGTTAAGGAAGACTTAGTGATTAATGGTGTAGGAGGTAGTTTGCGAGCTATAGGTTATGTGTGTTTGAAGTTGGGATGCGGACGGTGTTCGTTCGTGCATAAGTTTTATGTGTTTGATGATTTGCCGTGTAGGTCGGTTGGCATATTGGGCCAGGATTTCTTGCAGAGGTATAGTGGTGTTATAGATTTTTCCGTGGTATCTGGGACTGATCACCCTAGGATTGTGGAAGTTCTTAAAAAACAAGGAAATGACGTTGAGATATGTTTGAATGAATGGGAGAAAATGTTACGTAACACTAATGGTAAAAAGGTATTTTCAAAGTCGCGCAATTTAGTGTATATGCCAGAAAACTCGACTATTTATGTAAACTATGAATCTTTATCGGCATCATCGCGAGACGAGTTGTCGAGAGACATAGTCACTTTTTGTATTGAAAAAGGCATAAAGGAAGTCGTTATTTTAAAAAATCGTTATAACGTTAATTTTATTACAAGAATGGCAAAATATTTGAAGGGGAATAGTAGTTCCATGTGTGGGGATTTTAAAATGTGTGTAGTGAAGGGTTTACGGAGAGTGGATGAAAAAGATGAGAAGAAAATTATTTTGAATGATTTTCATATTTTACCCACGAGTGGTCATGCAGGTATACGCAGGATGGTGAATAATATAAAGAAGTATTATTATTGGCCATCTATTGGAAAAGATGTAACGGAGTACATTGGGAAATGTGATAAGTGTAAGAAGCAAAAGTTTTCTAGACATACTAGAGAACCAATGACGGTTACTACTACTGCATCTACGTCGTTTGAGAAGATTTATTTAGATATAGTGGGACCGCTTGATAGGGACGAAAAAGGCAATGTTTACATATTGACTCTTCAATGTGAGCTTACGAAGTTTGTAGAGGCGTATCCATTAAAAAATAAATCCGCAAATGAGGTAGCAAAAGCTTTGGCAGAAAATTTTGTTTTGAGATATGGAATACCGCGAACAATTGCTACGGATAGGGGTTCTGAGTTCATTTCAAAAGTAATGGTGGAGCTATGTAATATCTTGAGCATCAATAAGATCTTATCAACATCATATCATCATGAAAGTATAGGATCTTTGGAAAACGTTCACAAAACTTTAGGTGCGTATTTAAGGATACAGACGAATAATAATCCATCATCGTGGAGTTCCTGGATTCCATATTGGTGTTTTTCTTATAACACAACAGTTAATACTGTGACCAAATATACACCTTTTGAATTAGTTTTCGGTAAGGTTTGTAGGTTACCAAGTAATCTGCAAGGTGAGAGTGTTGAACCTTTGTATAATTTTGATGATTATCCTTTAGAATTTAAGTACAGATTGCAAAGGGCTCAAAGTGATGCAAAAGAAAATTTGATAGCAAATAAGTTAGCAAGGAAACATTGTTATGATAAGAATCTTAATTCTATAGCTTATAAAGAAGGTGACTGGGTATTGGTAAAAAACGAAACAGGCAATAAACTGGAATGCATTTATAATGGACCGTTTGAAGTTGTAAAGGACGAGTCACCAAATGTCATTGTTAAATATAAAAATAAGATAGATGTAATACATAAAAATAGAACAAAATTATATTATAAGAGTTAGAGTAAAAGTTTAAAATGTGTAAAAAAAAAAAAACATTGTAATTTAGTTTTTTTTTTTACTTTAAGAGGGGTGATGTGGTGTGATGTCACGTACATCAGCTCATCACGTATAGCACATAGTTAAGTTAAGATAGATATGCTGTGTTCGTAGTCTTAGTATTCGCATATTGTCACATACGAGCTATGTATATATACGTTACCAATTAAAGGGACAAGGAGTCAGTTGCCAGTCGACTCTTGGAGAACTACACATCATGCTGTTTACTTAACCCCTCCATCCCCCTACATCGCAACTCAATGTTAGACATAAGCAACCAAAATAATGAAATATTATAAAATATTTATTTTAGCTTTGTACACACATGAGAAGTAACACATAGAACTAAAAACAAAAGAAGATCAAAACTATTTAAAACTGGCTGACCCGGCAAACGTTGTTTTGCCATATAAATTATTTCTAGCTGCCCGGCGCTACTTCGTTCGCGTGGTGTCCTATCCCCTACCCTACTCCTACCCTACTCCTACCCTACTCCTACACTACTCCTACCCTACTCTTACCCTACTCCTACACTACTCTTACCCTACTCCCACCCTACTCCTACCCTACTTCTACCCTACTCCTATCCTACTCCTACACTACTCCTACCCTACTCCTACCCTACTCCTACCCTACTCCTATCCTACTCTTACCCTACTCCTACCCTACTCCTAACCTACTCCTACACTACTCCTACCCTACTCCTACACTACTCCTACCCTACTCCTACCCTATTCCTACCCTACTCCTACTCCTACCCTACCTCTACCCTACTCCTAACCTACTCATAACCTACTCCTACCCTACTCCTACCCTACTTCTAACCTATTCCTACCCTACTCCTAATCTACTCCTACACTAATCCTACCCTACTTCTACCCTACTCTTACACTACTCCTACCCTACTCCTACCCTGCTCCTACCCTACTTCTACCCTACTCCTACCCTACTCCTACCCTACTCCTACCCTACTAATACCCTACTCCTGCCAAAAAGGCTGCACTCCGGTCCAAAAAGAGGCCGGGGTATGACCGCTGCCCGGTTTCATTCGTCAAGCGGCAAATCCGGTTGGGGTCGCTTGACGAATGGAACAGGAGGTACAGGAACGGCGAGACAGCCTCAGGCACAAAAATTTTCTTCCCAGACGCGATCGACGCGATGATGTGATTGATTACTTCACTAAGTGGCCGGAAGTCTTCGCCATTCCAAATCAAGAAGCTTCGACAGTTGCAGATAAATTAGTTTATGAATTCTTCTGTCGGTTTAGTATACAGTAAGGGTCAAAAATGGGGTGACAGTTTCACGAAGCAATAGATTGACACTTCTGTTTAACTTACGACCTTCTTCTAATGAGTAATTTCTATACTATAGACACATACTCTCACATTATTTGCAACTGATTGTAGTTCATAAATTCAACCATTAGGTTAAATGGCATGATAGCGTAGCGGTTATCATACGTCGGTAAGCACCTTCATGAGCGTAGCGAGCCGTGTGGGTTCGAATCTCACGCGCGGTGATATTTTTTGATTTTTTTAATGTTTTTATAATAATTTACTCGAATAATCACGCTATGGAATATAGTTCCGTATCATGTTCGCCTTGTTCACATAATTCGTTAAGCTTTATGATTATACCCACAGAAATCTAAATAAATAAATTATAAGGTAGACAGATGCAGTTAACTTACGACTCATTCACCGCGACTAAGAATAACAACCAACCAAAAACAATAATAACGTTCTATACGTTATTTGTTTTTAGTTGGTTGTTATTCTAGATTAGTGACGTGTGTTTAATCTATTAGCGGTGTTGTAGTTAATTTTGAAATGCAAGGAAATTTAAATATTTAGATGAAAGCAGATAATGTCGCGCTGCGTAAAAGTGGACTTAATATTATAATCAGAATCACAGATATTTGATGAAAGCGGATTGAGTGTGAGTGATTTAATTATTGTATCATTTTTTTTTCTAATTAAAGTATAACTGCTGATCCTTTTAGTTATTTTTTTAAATGTTTTATATTTATCATAAAGCCTAAATAAAAGAAATAAAAAATGTTGAATATAAAATATAACATTAAGTATATAATAATAATATGTAACATTTCTAATTTCCATTTTTTTTTTTCAAATTGGTAATATTCGTATTTCGTAAACAAAAAAAGAGTACTGTTAGGCTACTAGCAAAGTAGCCTAACAGTAGGTACTTTTTTTTGTTTTAGAGAAATACCTACTGTGAGTCGAAGGGTCAAAAGATGGCCCCAGCTAGTCATTGAATAATGAAACAAGTGGTTTCATACCAATGAGATATTTTGTTGAATTATTCGACACATCTTTACGAACCGTTCGCCGTGCAAACGCATATTTGATTGAAAAACAAACAAGAACGTTTACATTTTGCGATACACCGATGGGAAGCACGGAATGAGAGGTAAGAGGAACAGATATATGTTTCAATATTGTTCGATTCATCCACCAGCGTTTACTTGATAGCATTGATAATAATGGGGGTTATACAAACACAGTATTAAGTTATAAATTACAAATTGATTTTAGTACCTAATATTAAAATAATATTGTGTCATATCCGTAATAAGGATTATTTTGAGGTTTAGTTTCAATCTTCTTTTCATAATGAAATAACCGCAATAAGTCCTAATAAATACGATTTGTTAACTTTAACGTTTGAGATAGGCAACCAAAGTTAAAACGAACGCACTGGCAGTATACTGAGTAATTTAATTGTATTGTGACAAGGAGTTCACACTTTTTTTATTTACGTGGGTATATTTGCTAGTTGCGATTTCTTAGATTACCCACACACATTAGTAGAGTTAAAGCACAATATTATTATATTACTAAGACACAATATTTTAAGTCTATAAATTGTTCTATAAGAGAAAATAAACTGTTTTGACTAGAAGTTTATTTATTTTGGTAGTTTATAAAATTATAACGAATAAATTTGAAATCACATAGAAAAAAAAACATTTTTATTTTAACCGCGTATAACAATATAATAATGAAAATAAAATAGTTATTACATTATTATTTTTGCTTATTAATCTATAAAAAACGAATAACAAAATAACCGATAGTGATTATTGTTGGAAAATAAAAATCCCAACTCGAGATTGGAACCTATGCGTTCAATACGTAAGACCACCAGCTATCGGTACTTGATGAAATGATTTCAATTTTAGCTTGGTATGAACTAACCAGGGTCATACGTAATTACGTAGCCTGTGTGCAAAAGCGACGGAATGTTTTTTGTTTCGTCCCACGCCAGCCAGTGTGCGAATTATGAGGTGAGCGTTCTGTGTTGATACATCACTTTGTGCTCACAGACGTAGATACGGCCTTTACCGCGCGTTCACAGCAATATAGTCCTAAAGGTGATACTACATTAATAACGGCGACTGTACCTTTAGAGATTCACAGTGATCAAGGAAGGAATTTTGAGTCCCAAATATTCCAGGAAACTTGTCGAGTTATGGGTTCTCATAAAACAAGAACAACTACTTACCACCCACCAGTCCAGTCCAGTCGGATGGAATGGTGGAACGATTTAATCAGACATTCCATCCGACTGGACTGGACTGGTGGGTGGTAAGTTGATACGACGATGATGCCAGCCTTCTAGTGCGTTTGTGGTAAGTACAGTGGCGCTGGGCAGCATAACTCCGAATTGATATTTTAGTATATGTGCATGCACCTACCCATTTTACTGATTAAACATTACTACAGAACCCCTCGGTGTTGTACACCTACTGGCTCTTGACCAGTTTTTTACTGATGAAAGGAATTAATGCCTGTTTGAGGAAGGGGCCATTTTGCGAAAGGGACATTCTGCGAAAGGGACATTCTGCGAAAAGGACATTTTATTTTTTTAAGGACAAATTACCAGTAGTAATTTTAAGAAGTGGTCAATTTGCGACAGAGCCATTTATTATTAGGTAAAGTCCCGTCCCCTCCCTTGAAAATTGGATGAATAGTTGCCTTTTTAAAAGAAGTAGGGGAAGACAGCAGTGTCGAAACAAATATTAAATATATGACATAGGATGGGTGCCAATAGGGTGGAATATTTTTTAGGATGTAGGGCGATATACCATCCCATCCAGTAGCAGCGTTGGTCCGTAGAGAGTATATAGTTGAAATTATTTCATCATCGTCAATATGTTCTAAGACGAAAGATGAGGTGGGTGTAATTTTGTAATAAAATAAAATAATATCAAAAGGTTATACATGCGTAGTCATGCAGAGATGGTTTGAGCCAGTTGTTTCAGTTGTTGTTCGTTCTTCACTAGGATCGATTGGCTATCTGTATCCTTTTTCAGAAAGACTCGTCCATTTGATGTCCAGTAATAGTTATATTAATTGGACTTGGCATAAGTTCTTGCAAGATAAAACAATCTCTTGGTGAGGGTTGTCAATTGTTCAGCATCGTAGATAGGCGTTTGGGGTGTAACTGTTATGCCTAGATGAGTTGAACTTACTTTATTGCTTAGGTTTTTTTATTGTGTTCTTTAACAGCCAGTAGGAAATTTGTTTTCTTATGTGTGTTCGAGAATTCAACCGTAACACTTGATCTCTTGTTTTCTTTTTTCGACGGTTGTCGTATTATATCGCGAATGCAGGTGGGCTCGGTAGAGATATCTAGTTGCTCTGACAAGCACTGTATCATGTCATACAACATTGTTTTTGTTTCCTTCACTTGCTTAGGTATATTCCGAATTTCAATAGAGGTTTTAGGGCTGAAACTGCATTAAGCGGACGCCTGCGCGGTTCCATATAAAAGTGCTCCGTCGCGGCGACCCGCACGGGCGTCCGTCGCGGGAAGGTGGGACCCGCGTCCGGGCAACGGAGCCCGCCTCCGTTCGACGGAATCCGTCGCGGGGGCATGCGCGTGTGAGATATGTTCTTTTAATATAATTATAATTTTGGAATATTGTTTATTGAATAATGGAATCTGTCACATTTACGAAGCTTGGGACCAACTTAGTAGTATCTAAGTTGACTTGATATTGTGTTTACAAAAAACAACAGTTTTAACTTGTAAAAAACACTTTAATGTTATTACTATAAATTATTAATTAATATTTGATTATCCTTGTAGTATATCTTAGATTTTATATTGCTATTTTAATATAATAGGTTGTTTCAAATGATTGGTACAATACTGTCAGTTGATGTTGATATACTTTTTGATGATGTCTAAGAATTAAGAATCGACTCTTATTAAATTGATTAATTACCTTATAATGTTTTAAAATGGTTTCACTAAGTATATAAGATTTGTTTGTTATTACCTGTGTTAGAAGATATTAAGCCAAAATATATGATAATCTGTGATTGTTTCAAAATGGAGGTAGATGTTTGACGTAAAAGACGTTGGTAGTGTATAAAAAGGATTGTAACGACGTTATCGAGTCAGTTGCTTGGTAGATGTTCAGTTGGTTAGTTCTAGTGCCGTTACTATGTGGAATAGATCGACCAGATGTCACGTAAGTTAATTAATTTGATATTATACCTTAATTATTGCTTATTATGAAAATGTTGTTGTGTAAATCATATTATGGCCAATATTCCTAGCTATTGTTATTATGTTGCTATTATTTTGATTATTATATTATATATTATTATATTATGTTGCTATGATTTTCTCTTGGACCATTATTCTAGAGATAGAATAAATTGTTTTTAAAGATAACTATAATTTATGACAACGTAAGAAATGTATTGATAGAATACTTTGTTACTGTTTCCATGGAGTTTTTTGTCCTTCTTCTCCATGATGACCTAGTTTTGCGAACGGACGACTAGTTTTCTGATTAATTACTGACAAGCCTAAAATTAAATAAATGTTTAGCCTTGTCTGTCTGTGCTTTATTTCATAAAACCCTTTTCCTACAAACCATATTCAATAATAACTTTCATATACAGTAAATAACTAAATAGTAACCATTCTGATATTTAAAGCTTGTTATTTGGATAATATGTAGATACTTATAGTATATACTATAATAAACAAAATCTAACACGCGCGTCCCTAATAATAATATTAATAACCCCACTGCCGTACGAACTCTAGGCCTGTGCCGGCACTTACTTTGCCGGAACAGGTCTAGGCTAAACTGAAGTGGCAGTGGGCTGGCCATGTTTGTCGAAGGACCGATGGCCGGTGGAGCAGACGAGTCCTCGAGTGGAGACCGCGTATCGGCAAGCGTGGTGTGAGAAGCCCTCCAGCTAGATGGACGGACGACCTAAAGAAGGTGACTGGAACGGACTGGATGCGGAAAGCGGATGACAGGATGTTGTGCTGCAGCCTGGGAGAGGCCTATGTCCAGCAGTGGACTGTAAATATCTGAGTTGATTGATTGATTGACGTATTTTAAAAGGAAAAAGGTTTTGAATAAGTCATAAGGTGCAATAAAATAATTGAGTAATCGTAATTGATGGTTTACAATGAACTAACTCCGGAGTTATTTTGTAAACTTGAACTAGCAGTCTCAGGTGGAGTACACATACACATCTTAACAGGGCACAACGAGTTTAAACTAGTTGCATCACACTGCACAGACGAGTGTTATTTCTGTCATTCATACTGTTAGCGGCGCGATAAGAAATTGTAAAGGAAGTGCGCGGGGTATGAGTGGGCAGAGGGGCGAGTCCCGGACCGCCATGTTTTTTTGCTTGAGAGACAGTGCCATTACCAACACGATTAGCAACGCGCGCTTCCTTCGCTTTAAAAGTTTTGTGTCCAACCCTACATTTCAAATAAACATCGTTTGCTCAGTTCGTCGTTTTTAATCTTGATCCACATAGTTAACAGTGGTCCATTCGAACCGGATCGCGAATGTTCAATACTCCGCCGCCAAGATCAAAGATGGTAAACACCCGCAGTACCATTAGCAAACAGAGAGAGAAAAAAGAATTGGAGGCAAAGCTACAATTGGCAACAGAAGTACAGGAAATGCCACCGCCTACACCAGTACAGAAAAGGGATGATGAACTTGAAGTAAAAAGTTCTTGTGCCGCGAGTGTAGTGAAATCGGAACGAACAGGAAAACAAAATCCGCCTTCACATGCATCACGTCAGTCAGTCAAGTCCAAGAAACCGTCATCGTCACAATCGATACAAGCACAAAAAAAGAGACTGGAACTAGAAGCAGCCCAGGCGAAGGCGCGCATTGAAATGGAACTCATCGATAGAAAATTAGCGGCAGACCTAGCCGAACTCGAAGAAGAATACAGTCCACCATCAGAAACATCGGAACAAAATGACAGCGCGGGTAATATCGAGAAGTGGTTGGAGCGCAGTCAACATGAACTACAGCAGCTTGACAGTGATAAACACAAGTCGCGCACGAACCCGACCGACACAGAAGGAGCAGTTCAACAGCTTGCGAACGCATTCAAAGAACTCGTCTCGTCGTCGTCCGCTGTGCAGCAAAATACCAAACTGATGAGTCGTCTTAGCACACCGAAAGAACTCCCTAGTTTCAGCGGCGACCCAAAAGAGTGGCTTCATTTCGAGCAAGCTTATATGGAATCCACAGAAGTTTGTAACTTCACCGATAAAGAAAATCTTTGGCGGTTACGTAAGTGTCTACGCGGGGCCGCTCAGGAAGCCGTAGCCGGCCTGCTTATCAGTGGTGCTTCATCTACAGATGTAATTTCCACTTTGAAGCTACAATTCGGAAACGTTGACGTCATTCTTTCTCACATCGTGTCAGACATAAAAAGGATGAACAACCTTTCTGCAGATTACCATCGAGAAATAATACCCTTTTCCGTCAAAATAAAGAACTACGTTGCAGCTGTACGAGCCCTTGGTCGCCATGAATACCTACAAGGCATGGAAGTAGCTAACATTATCCTATTTAAGCTACCTACTACCCTGCTCGCTAAGTGGACAGACTATAGTTTCCCGTTTATATCGGCCCAATCACCAAAACCTAGACTAGATGTACTATCAGATTTCCTCACCGAAGAAGCTGTGAAAATATCAACCTGTAGTGCTACTTTATTACAACCTAGAACGGACAATTTCAAACGTAAACAAAGTGACAAAGTGAACAATATACAAACTATTCCAATAAAAGATGGACAAAGTGAAGAAAAGTGTCGTTATTGTCGTACCGCTACTCACAAATTAACCGAGTGTAAAAAGTTTAAAAAATCACTACGAAAGGACAGATGGTTGCACGTAAAGCGTAATGGTATTTGTTATCAGTGTTTAATAGCGAATCACCGTAGGGTCACATGCACCGCTCCCAGCTGTGACGTAAATAATTGTGGACAATCTCATCACCGATTGTTACATTATGTGGCGCGTCAAGACATTAGTGAATCCGCGCCAACGGTACAACCCGAAGTTCCGCCCGAAAATAAAGTTCCATCCGAGACAATAACAAACATTAATGTCAGCTGTTCCGTTATGTTAAAGATTGTACCTATAAACATCTACGGACCTAGCGGAAATGTGAGCACGACCGCCCTGCTGGATGATGGTTCGACTGTGTCGTTGGTTAGCGCTTCGCTGGCGGAGAAAGTGGGGCTGCGCGGCCGCCGGGAATGTCTTCGTGTGTGTGGCGCATGGAACGACACGGAGCTAGTGTGCAACGCACAGCGCTCAAAAGTGACTTTGTGTGGTGCTGATAACAAGATGTTTACAATCGACGCGCGAATCGTTGCAGAATTAAACTTACCGCCAAGTTTGTCCAAAGTAAATAGTAAAAACTACGCGCACCTATGTGACGTCAGTCATAATTTATGCACAGAAACACAGCTGCAACCACAAGTCTTAATTGGACAAGATAATTGTCACCTTCTCTTACCTTTGGAAGTGAGGGTGGGTAGACCCGATGAACCCTGTGCCACCCGGACTCCTCTGGGATGGTGCCTGCATGGAAGGGTACCTAATGTTTACTTACCTGATTCTGCTGTACATCACTCCTCATTGTTTGTCTCCAGTGACGTCATAGAAGCAGAATGTGTACTACGAGAAATTCAGGAGGAGGTGCGAAGGTCGTTCTCAATCGAGTCTATGGGCGTATCTGGTAAGCCAAGACAGAACTCGGAAGACTTACGCGCTGTAGAAAGTTTAGAACGAACTTCAGTACTCATCAATGGTCAATGGCATGTTGGCTTACCTTGGCGAGACGAGAAATGTGTGATGCCGGACTCGTACCCGACGGCTCTGCGTAGACTGAAAGGAGTAGAACTAAAATTAACAAGAAACAAACAATATGCGAATAGATACAAAGAACGCCTACAACATCTACTTGATAACGACTACGCAAAAATATGTAACAACTTAAATGTTACACCGAAAACTTGGTACTTACCCCACTTTGGGGTTGACAACCCCAACAAAAAGAAACTGCGTTTAGTGTTTGACGCGGCAGCTAAAACAAATGGGTTATCACTTAACGACTACTTATTGAAAGGCCCCGACCTACTCATGTCGTTATTCGGCATTATGTTAAGATTTAGAGAAAATCGAGTAGCCGTGTCTGGAGATATTAAAGATATGTTCCTCAGAGTAAAAATAAGACCAGAAGACCAGGATGTCTTCCGATTCCTATATAGAGAAGAACCAGAAGGACCTATAAATACCTATGTTATGACCTCCCTAATTTTTGGTGCTAATTGCTCGCCCTTTGTAGCCCAATTTGTGAAAAACAAAAACGCGAAGCAGTACGAGTCATCAATGCCCGCTGCGGTTTCTGCTATATATAAAAGCCACTATATGGATGACTATATAGACAGCCTACCTGATGAAGAGACCGCGATACAGCTGATTCATGACGTCATGTCCATTCACCAGAAAGGCGGTTTCGAGATGCGGAATTGGACGAGCAACAGCAAACAAGTACTTGCGAGCCTACCTAAAGGTTTACTAGGCGATGCAGCCGTCAAATTTAAAATAGGTCAACAGTACGAAGGTGAACGCACGCTTGGATTGATTTGGCATCCAAGTGATGATACTTTGAGATTTGACGTATCTTTCAAGAGGATAGCCGAAAATATTATAAGCGGAACACAAAAACCTACCAAGAGAGAAATGTTACGTGTGGTCATGTCCATATTTGACGTATATGGCATCCTAGCACCGTACACCATAAATGGAAAAATTATACTACAAGAAACTTGGAAGTTAAATATTAGTTGGGATGATTATATACCCGATACAGTGTTCGAGAAATGGTCAAAATGGATTAATTTATTGAAAACATTACAAGATTTTAGTTTGCCAAGGCATTATCCGGCTGCTACCATAGGAGTGAGCGAGAAGAAAGATAAAATTCCCCCGCCATCCACCTCAAGCGCCACGGCTACGAGTGCTACGAACATCGCTACGAACGTAGCGGACGCGGAATCGGCTACGACTGCTACGAGTGCTATGGCTATGACACACAGCTGTTGCATGTTAAATGATCGAAAGATTCCTACTCATGCTAGTTATAGATACCTACAGATGCATATATTTTGTGATGCGTCTAGCAAGGCATACTGCGCCGTCGCGTACTGGAGGTGGATTGACGACAATAATATTGTACGCGTAGCATTCATTGCGAGTAAATGTCGGGTTGTAGGAAATAAACCGATAACTATTCCGCGCTTAGAACTTCAAGCTGCTGTCCTAGCGGCTAGATTAGCAGACTCAGTTGCACGAGAACATACAATAAAACCTGAGCAACGAATATTCTGGAGCGACTCGACGACAGTGCTACACTGGATAAGAAATGATGCTCGTGATTTTAAAGTATACGTAGCAAACCGGTTAGGCGAACTTGATGAGCTAACGCAGATGAATGAATGGCGGTACGTACCAACAAAGCTAAACGTAGCCGATACTGCTACGAGAGAAAATTACACCTACCCGGTACTGCCAAATGAATGGAAGTACGGCCCAACGTTCTTACACCGCAAAGAAGACGAATGGCCGCTTGACGCTATATCTAGTGAAAAGAAAGAAGTACTATTGGAGTGTGTTAATTTAGTAAAGGATGATACACAACATTTTAATGTACCCGTACCTGATGCTACTCGATTTAGTTCATGGCTTCGCTTACGTCGATCAGCGTCTATGGTGCTCAAGTTTATAAATAAATGCAAGAAGCTTACTGTTGAGTTCGACGACACTATGAAGAATGCTGAAACATTATTATTGAAAAAATCACAAGCTGAATGGTTTAGCAAGGAGTTAACTGCAATAAAAAACAACAGATGTGTACCAAAAACAAGTAACATACTTACCTTGTCTCCTTATCTGGACGAACACGGAGTCTTGCGAGTCGGTGGCCGCATCGGTGTTGCTGTTGGTATTCTACCTGAAACTAAAAACCCTGTAATATTAGAAGGAAGAAGTTATATTGCAAGATTGATCGTCAAGTATTATCATTACTTCTACGCACACGGAAATCAAGAAACAATAGTAAATGAAATCAAACAAAGATATTGGATCACTAGACTTAGACCTACCGTTAAACATGTATCAGCTAAGTGCTCAACTTGTAGAATAAGAAAATCCAAACCAGAAGAACAGAGAATGGGAGACTTACCCAGCGCTCGAGTCGCCCATCACGAACGGCCTTTCACTTACTGCGGTGTGGATTTATTTGGTCCCATGGACGTTACGGTGGGAAGACGCCGCGAGAAAAGATATGGCGTCTTATTTACCTGCTTGACTGTACGAGCAATCCATCTGGAAGTAGTCACTAACCTGACAACCGACTCATTTATTATGGCATTGCGAAGGATGGCCGCGAGACGGGGATGGCCTCAATATTTGTATTCTGACAATGGAACAAATCTGCGAGGGGCGAATACAGAGCTGAAAAAAGCTATAAAGGAACTAGACGAAAAAGTGCTGAAAGATGAGGCCTTAAATCGAGGAACAAAATGGACTTTCATACCGCCTGCGAGTCCCCACTGGGGTGGGGCGTGGGAAAGACTCATCAGAAGCGTGAAGGCCAGCCTGAAAATAATTTTGAAAGAACGCGCTCCCAGAGATGAAACTCTGAACACTCTGTTAACAGAAGTAGAGAATATGGTGAACAGCCGGCCGCTGACTCACGTGTCTGTGAACCCAAATGACCCTGAAACGTTAACACCTAATCATTTCTTGCTGGGATCGTCGTCTGGCTTACCTCACATCGGAAAATTTGATGATTCAGACGTTTATCTCCGCAAACAATGGCGAATTGCACAAAGATTGGCTGACATGTACTGGCGCAGATGGGTCAAGGAAGTACTACCAGACTTGCTGCCCCGCAAGAGGTGGC
Organism: Apamea sordens; assembly: GCA_945859715.1. Taxonomy (NCBI): domain Eukaryota; kingdom Metazoa; phylum Arthropoda; class Insecta; order Lepidoptera; family Noctuidae; genus Apamea; species Apamea sordens. Next base: position 21,075,449 of record OX243998.1, on the reverse strand, counting down.
AAGATGAACACAAAAATGTACAAGTGGGTGACTTTGTACTTATAGTGGACCCAGACAGTCCCCGCAACTCTTGGCCGAAGGGAATGGTTCAGGAAGTTTTGCCAGGAAAAGACAACCGTGTCAGAATGGTTCGAGTCAAAACAAAATCTGGAATTTTGACCAGATCGGTCACGCGTATCGCTCGGATACCGGTTGATGAAGAGTGCTGCTGAGGCAGCACTGGGGTGGGGTATGTTAGCGGCGCGATAAGAAATTGTAAAGGAAGTGCGCGGGGTATGAGTGGGCAGAGGGGCGAGTCCCGGACCGCCATGTTTTTTTGCTTGAGAGACAGTGCCATTACCAACACGATTAGCAACGCGCGCTTCCTTCGCTTTAAAAGTTTTGTGTCCAACCCTACATTTCAAATAAACATCGTTTGCTCAGTTCGTCGTTTTTAATCTTGATCCACATAGATAACACATACAATGACATACCTAAATGACGGTCTCTTTCTAAAGTTGGATGGATCATATTCCTAGCCGCAGCAGCCGCTACTCGGCTAGGTGTAACTGCTACGAGGATCTTTTGGCGCTCCAGTGACGTTAAAAGGGTGGCGTTGTTGGTAAACATTTGTGTAATTCATTTTGTGAAATGTGTTAAGAAATCAAGATGGAGTTATTTCCGATTTGTCCGCGATTCTTGTACAGTTAGGTGTGATGTCATGCATAGTGCACCTGTATGAGCAGCTGGTCGTAGTAGAGTCCCCAGCAATCGGCGTACACTTTCAGGGCGAGCGGCACGTGCGCGCGCGCCGCCAGCACACCGCCCGCCGGCGAGCACGCCAGCGCTACGCCCGGCGCCTCCACGTCACGCGCCCACTGGTCTGTGATAACCACAAGTTACGAGCGCTGCGCACCCACGCCACTTAGAGCCTTATCATACTGGCGATTTGCGAGATTCTAGCGAGGCAATGACTGGAACCACTCTCACACTGGAAGTATTCTGGCAAAATCGTCAGTATGATAACACTTTTAGGCACTATCTCCACAGGCGAGAGTATCGCGGCGACAGTCTCGCCCGTGCCATCAAATTCAATTTAAACTTTATGAAGCAATCTCCACTGGCGGTGTCATCGCGGCGAGATTGTACTGGCCGGCGAGACTATCCCCGCGGTACTCTGGTGGCGATGGCAATGGCGATGGATTTATTAATCGTGCAACGAACAAAAATAACTATGCTATTATTATACCTATATAAGTATTATTAACTATTTTTGCTACACTAATGAGCTCTCCTGAGAATGCTTCATTTCTCTTTTACAATATCCTCAATCAAAAATACCTAATACACAAAAAGCAAACATTGCCAACACCAGCGAATATTGTACCGCATTTCAACTGTGTAGTTTATTGGAACGAAGTTCCTTATCGCGCGTTGCGAAAGGGGGCTAGACGGAAAAAATTAAGACCAAAAGTTGGAACGACACTTTTTGCTATAGTTGTAAGCCGTGCCGCGTGCGCGTGTTTCTCTGTCTGTCTCTCTCTCTCTCTCTTTCTCTTTGAGCTTCGTTCCATCCGGGTGTCCCTTGACACCTCTCAAGTTTTTTCACTATAAAGCTAGATTATTGCATTGAAGTGGAACTACATACTCTGAACTACCTACTTAACTTTATGAAATAGAAACTAAAGCGAAGCAAATAGAGTTAGAGAATCATAAAGTGGTACGATTGCACACGCTAACGAGGTTCCACTCGAGCCGAGATTAAAGTTAGTTCAGAGCGCGGTGCATTCGGGCCCGCTCCCGCCGTCCCCCGCCACCCCCCGCCACACGCGGATGGCTTTATATGCACATATTCATACAGACGGACCGCGGCTGCGACCTAACATTGTAAGCCATTCTAATGTATGGAGACATGTTTAGCTCGGAACATGTTAAGGCTTCACTTCCTTCCCTACGCTAAGGTATAACAGTTTTATTGCCTGTTTAAATCCAGGTGCCCCAGAAAATGTAGTGTTTTAGTTCGAATTTCAATGTGTTTATCATGTTTTACTTTTTGAAAGCAAACCAACGTGGTGGTGTCAGTTTAACGTTAGTTTTCAACCACATGTAAATTATGCATGCGCGAGACATCTGGCGCGCCTGAAGTTATATATTAAAACATTGGAGCTTTCGTCTATGTTCCACATGCTGGCAAGCGTCCTCATTCAGTGTTATAGAGTAACAATAATTCATTTATTTATGACGGGCACATGATGGAGACATTTAATACACATTAAATAGGCTCATTCATTGTGGTAACAACGGATACGCCGGTAACAACGGTACATCAAATTGCATGTTATTAACACGAATATGTTATTCTGTCTGTCCTCGTGCGATTATACTCAATACTCACGAACTCGCGACACACTACCGCGATATATATTTACAATAACCTCGCTCGTCTTACGAACGATATGTACGTAAACGGCCTCCTGAGCCTGCCGCGCCACCTACCTGCAACATTACAATAATAACGACTTCGTTCACGGCTCAACAAAAGCCATAATAAAAGAATGGAGCAATCACGAGGATCATCTCAATTTGAACATCGTCTCGAATGGATCCAGGAGGCACGTGCTGCACTCTACAGGCGCGTTTATTTGATGGAAGTTTTAATGTTCTCGCTTCTTATAACTGTAGCCCTTCGAACTGACGACGACTGCTTCGACACCTTTTATTCAGGGAACGTTAACATTCAGATTACATTGACATCTGAATATGCGGACGTTACAGGAATATGAAGTAGAACGGTCGATGTAATCAATTTGTGTGCAGTCCACGCGGCGGCGGCGCGGGGGGCGCGCGACCCTCTCACAATGAGCGCAAGGGAGCGTGTAACTCGATATAGCGTCTCGCTCTCATTGTGTCGCCAACTGGGGCAACTGGCCACTCGGAGTTGGAAACTGGGAACTGACACATGAAATCGCTAAAACGACATATTCAGAAGCGGAATGATAGTAGTAAGAGTTTTGGCAACGACGAGTCGACGATAGAATAACTTATTCATGTTGGGATCGGGACCGCCAGCCGCGACACCGAGCGCTCGGCAATGTTATGAATAGTATCTATGAGGGCAACATAAACAAATGTAGGCTGAACATCTTACAAACAAGCTTCATACATTATTTCACCTACTTCTATTTCCTTTGTTCGAACAAAGCCTATTACTATTCAACATGCATTCGGAAGGAGGCTAATCTTTAAACTAATAAGTTTATTTGCGGAACTTGGTCCAAAAGCAATAGGTATTGCATCAAAAACTTTAAATTAGAGAAAAATGTTGAAAGTGTTATCCGTGGTCAAGTTGGCAGGTCAGCGGCGCGTGAGATGCGATCGAGTTCGACGTGAAGACGGCGCACAGTGGACGGAAAAACAAGCTTCCCTTTCATAGGATTTTTGAAAAAAAAAATGTTCTATTTGATAGTTTTAAGTATACAGTTTTGTCGAGTACATTAAAACATTGAATAAATTAGTAGTTACGGGTTTTTTTTTTAAATCTATACCATAAAAAAATGACTTTATATATTTCAAATGTATGAAAATGGAATTAGTTTTCCTCATATCTTCTGTCTGTCTTGGATTGTAAAGCTGAAACTTTTAGGTATTGTTGCCGAGCCTATACCAAAGCCACCTGACCTTTGACCTTGACCCCGAACTTCCCCGTTCAAAAGATATGAATGAATTAAAAATGCATATTTGGACGATGTTGTAATACGCGGTTATGTACCGAAAATTTAAATATATAGGATTCAATTGATAAATATCACATCCCATATCTTTTGTTGTCTGCCTCAATGTAATATATTGCCATTTTGACAACTTTAGTGATGTTGACATACCCAGTGCCTTATCTGTTGGCAAAATTCGTTTAGTTGAATTCAGACAAGCTCGAAGCATCGGTGCATTCTCTGGATTTTTAATTAAATGCTTCACTAATTCTGCAAAGTCCATTTGATTTTCATTTTCACCAGCTTTCATGACAAGAGCATAAGCTAGTGTATCAAAATCATTTTTAGCTAGAAGATCTTCAGTTCGTCTTCTTTTTTGAAGTGGACTTAGGTCCGCAAATTCTTTCCGAGGAGTAACTGTACCTAGTGGTTAACCTCGACACAGACACAGTACGGGTCATAGCGAACTCTGTTGATGTACTAGGTGCTGTTACTGTAGAAACACTTGTTGAGACATCTTCATATGTCATCTCAATACACGATGGATTCAGTTCTAAATTGATCAATGTTTACTTGGAGAAAGTCAGGCCATTTTACTTCGGAGTCTAACCAATTCGCAAACTTTAAAAAAAAACATCTGTTGTCCTATGAGATTATTTCCATTTTCGCTTAAGGTTACTCGTATATGTAGCATAAAATGATTTAAGCTTTGTATTTTCCTCTTCAGATAGAGAAATGTTCACAGAAGTTAACACTTTTTGTAATAACATGTCCACATTAAAAGGATTTTGCTTCATGAATACAAATATATCGAGATTTGACGTAATTCCCTCCATACTGAGCAACTCAAACAACAAATTAGCGCAAGTAAGTGAAATGAAGTAAAGTCGATGCTCTTAATATTTATACTGCTTTAATTAAGAATAGAACTCCAATCCATTTCCAGAAATGATTGTCTAACCTTAAGTGCACTTAAGGACATAATGTTCCCATTATTTGACAAAAAAGGAATCTAATTACCCTAATTAGCAAAACCAGAACTCTAATTCATTAACCGGAATCATTGTTTGATCTTTCATGAGATGTACAGTCATCTACCTAGAATAACAACAAAATTCGCAGAAAAATGGTAAGTGCACTTAAGTATGGTACCATTATTTGATAAACAATGAACCTAATCACCCTAATTTTTGGTCACACCTGCGCAATTACAATGGGAATTGAGGATAGGTGGTGACTATTGTTAAGTGAGGCAGTCTAGTTTGACAAATATATAGGTAGGTAATTAAGGAATTCTTAGTAGAATACAATATTGCGGCTTTAACAACCATTTTTACCATGAAAATCTCCGAAATATATTTTTTTTATTAATTGATACGTTTTGAATAAGGACGGTTTTCGTCAAGATCAATAGTCACATATCTATGCTGTCTATCAGGGCTCAATACTGGGTAAAATAAATATATGTATATATATATTTTGATACATTACCGCGTATTACAACATCGTCCAAATATGCATTTTTAATTCATTCATATCTTTTGAACGGGGAAGTTCGGGGTCAAGGTCAAAGAACAGGTGGCTTTGGTATAGGCTCGGCAACCATACCTAAAAATTTCAGCTTTACAATTCAAGACAGAAAAAAGTTATGAGGAAAACAAATTCCATTTTCATACATTTGAAAAATATAAAGTAATTTTTTTAGGGTATAGGTTTAAAAAAAAACCCCGTACCTACTTATTTATTGAATGTTTTAATGTACTCGACAAAACTGTATACTTGAAACTATCAAATAAAACATTTTATTTTTCAAAAATCCTACGAAAGGGAAGCTTGATTTTCCGTCCACTGTGCGGCGCAGCGGGCGAGCGGACACGGCCTTGACACTCAGCGGTGCTCGCTATGACCGTGATAAAATGTGTGTTCATTTTATATTTTTCAACTATACGTTCACATTGCTTTGATTCAATAAAGCTAACGACTAGGTAACTCTATTGAATCAAAGCAATATCATAATTAAATGTCACGTTGCCGTCGTTTCTCTCTCAATCGATCAGCTCTGTCAATTCCATTACAGCAAACACGCACAAATCCCATCATCTGTCGAGCCTCTTCCCACCTACGTTGGGGTCGGTTTCATCATCTGTCGAGCCTCTTCCCACCTACGTTGGGGTCGGTTTCATCATCTGTCGAGCCTCTTCCCACCTTTTTTTTTTTTTTTTTTTTTGGGTGGGAAATCATCATATGACCCCTCCCGCTCTGGGCGGAGCGAAAGGGAGTGTCAGACTTTTACTGACTAAAACCCACCCGTGTTCCTTCAGTTGCCTGTGCCAAGGGCCACGGTACCTCTTTCGAATATCCCGCAGCCCTGGCGGCATCGGCCCTAGAGGGCCCCGTCAGTTCGTGCTGACATCTCTTTGAGGCGCGCGTGGAACACAACGCGCCGTCGACCCGGGCCTGGTCCTTACCGGGCGGCGAGCTGCCCGTTGCTCGCCGCCCGCAAGCCCGCGCCTACGGTGGCCGGGAGTCGGCTATTGACTCCCGTCCAGGGCGTCTCCTACGGCGGCTAGGGGCGTGAGGGCGCAGCGATTGCCTCTCCCTCACGCGCTCCGCCTCCTCCTTTGCGAGCATTACTGCTTCGCAGAAGGAGGTGACGGCCTCCCATTCACTCTCGCTCCGTACCATGGCCTGGACCAGGGCCGGACGCGAGAGATCGCTGCCGCCGATCGCCGCCACGAGGACACGGCGGTGCCCTGCCCAAGCCGGGCAGACCTCCACCGTGTGCTCCACCGTGTCCTCCGGGCGATCCACACAGTGGTGACACCCTGGCGTTTCCTCCCGCTTTATCCTGAACAGGAACCTCCCGAAACAACCGTGTCCGGTGAGGACCTGCGTCAGGCGGAAGGTGAGGGCGCCGTGGCGCCTCTCTAGCCACTCCTCAAAGAGGGGACTTATCGCCGCTATTGTGGCGTGCCCAGCACTGGGTTGCGACAATCGCACTCTCCATGCCGCTATGAGATCCCGCCGGAGCTCTGTCCGCTGTGCCGTGATTTCTCGCGGCAGCGGAGTTACGCCCCGGCGTTTTGCCTCCTCTCGCCACTCCCATATGTGGGCGAGGACCTTGGCCTCTAGATCCCATGGCGGCAATCCGGCAAGGAGGCTCGCCGCCTCAACGGAGACCGTGCGGTATCCTCGGATCAGCCGGACAGCCATGACCCTTTGGGACGCGTTCAACCGGCGGGCTGGTCGCTTCCTCAGGGAACGCGCCCACACCGGTGCCCCGTAAAGGGCCATGGACCGCACGACCCCCGCATAGAGCCTCCGGCAGGAAGCGTTTGGTCCCCCTAGATTGGGCAGGAGCCGCCTCAAGGCAGCCCCGGCCCGCTCCAGTCTGGGTGCCAAACGTCGGAAATGCTCCACGAAATTCCACCGGCTGTCGAGGACGAGTCCCAGGTACTTCATCGTCAGCTCGACGCCGATGTGAACCCCTCCCGCCATTATTTGTGAACCCGACGGTGGCACGTCCCGAGGACCATGAAAACACATGGCCTCTGACTTGTGCAATGCCACCTCGAGTCCCAGTTGCCGGATCCTCTCGACGATTGTCGCAACCCCGCGTGTCGCTGCTTCGGCCGCCGCCTGGTGCGACCTCCCCTGCGCCAGGACCAGCGTGTCGTCAGCGTAGCAAATCACGCTGACGCCGCTGGGGAGGTCAGCGCGCAGCACCCAGTCGTACCCGATGTCCCACAGATGCGGCCCCAGGACCGATCCCTGTGGGACACCGCACGACATCTCTCGCCGGTTCCACTCTCCCCGGTGACCGGGGTAGATGACGGCCCTGTCCGTCAGATAGGCCTCGACAGTGCGACAGAGGTAGGTCGGCATCCGGTGATACCGGAGTGCCTCCCTGACGCAGCTCCAGGGCAGGGTATTGAAGGCGTTGGCGATGTCTAGAGACACCGCCAAGACGACCCCACCCCGGGCCACAGCGTCCCCCGTCGTGAGGGCTCGCACGCGCATGATGGCGTCCACCGTAGAGCGCCCCCTGCGGAAACCAAACTGGCTTTCCGCCAAATCCGGCCCCACCCGCACCAGCTGCCCGACAAGGCGGTCTGCAATGACTCTTTCAAAGAGCTTGCCCACCTCGTCGAGCAGCACGATGGGCCGGTAAGCGGACGGAGAGTCCGCAGGGCGCCCCGGCTTCTTGATGAGGACCAGTTTCCCCGTCTTCCAACGAAGTGGGAACTGGCCCCTCTCCAAACATGCGCTTAGTAGCCCCCTCAGTCGAGGCCCGAGAGCCTCCAAGGCCAGGACCCAGGCTTTTCCAGGTAAGCCGTCGGGTCCTGGGGCGGTATTTTTGGCATTCAGCCTGCGTACCGCCACTCTCAACTCTACCTCGGTCACCTCCGGAGCATTGTCGTCGTCGTTGGCGTGGTCCGCATCTGGCACCGCAGGAGGCGGAGCCATGGGCGGGGGAGTATGTTCCCCTCGCGAAGGGAACAGAGCGCTCACCACGTCCTCCACGAGCTGGGGCCGAAGACTCTGCGTCAGCGGGGGAGCCCATGGTCGGAGTTTATCCCGAACCATTTTATAGGGGCGTCCCCACGGGTCTCTGTTCAGAGTCCCCAGCGACTCCTCGCGGGCCAGACCCCTGGCCCGCAGGATCTCCGCTCGGAGGGCGGTCTTCGCCGCTCTGTACCCCTCGTACAGCTCCGCCTGCATGGCTTCCGTATCCGGAGGGCGGATACGGAGCCTGCGGTGCCTTGTGTACCGGCGTCGCGCAGCCACGCACGCCTCGCGCAGAGACGTCAGCTCCGGCGACCACCAGTACACCTGGCGGCGGGCGCGTCCAGGTTGAACCCGGGGCATTGCCACGTCGCATATTTCGGACATGGCCTCCCGGAACCACTCCGCCTCGTCGTTGATGTCAGCAGGCCTGTCCGGTGGTGACACCCAGGCCTGCACGATCGAGGCTTCCAGGAGGAGCTCCCGGTCCAGCTGCTTCAGCGCCCACCGCGGACCACCCAGGGCCTGTCGGACCGGCGCGCTCGAGGGCTGGGCGGAGACGTCGAACCGGATGTACCGGTGGTCGGAATAGGTCTCCACCTCCTCCAAGACACGCCAGTTGACGACATGCGGTGACAGAGCAGGGCTGGCGAACGAGATGTCCACCACTGATTCACCCCGCATCCGCACGCATGTTGGGACCGAACCCCGGTTTAGGACGACCAGGCCTGTCTCCAGGGCCCAGTCCTCCACCATTCTGCCCCGTGTGTCCGTATGCCGGGAACCCCAAGCCACATTCTTGGCATTGAAGTCCCCGAGGACGAGCACGGGGAGGGAACGGAACCCGACGACGACGACTCTCAGCTCCGCAAGGGAGTTGTGGAACTCGGCGAGAGTTCGATTCGGGGAGAAGTATACCCCTACCACTACTATCTCCCCGAACCGTGCTGCCACGCAACCCCGTCCTCTCTTGACAGCCTCGAGGGACGGGGTACCGGCGGCGGCCGACGAAATCAGGGTCACTGAGCCGTTCAGGTCCTCCAAACAAACATCGTGAACGTACTTCTCTACTTTGTACTGTGCGAGGGACCAGGTAGCACAAACTTTTCACAAGACCAGAACAGTTAAACTTGTTGCGGCATATACTGAACAGGGTCATCATTTCTAGGAGTGTGCGTCTAGATTGTAGGGTCAGGATATTATATTTTTCGAGCAATGATTGGTAGGAAACCTTTTTACGAAAGCATCTAAAGTGCACAGAGCGAAGGTATTTACGTTGGACTAACTCCAATATTTCTATATATTTTTTGTAAAAAGGATTCCAAATAGGAACTGCGTACTCTAATTGTGGTCGGATTAACGACTTGTATAAATGCAGGTAAGTGGAAGGGCGGTGGAATTCTCTAGATGCGCGCATTACGAAGCCAAACATTTGATAAGCTTTATTGACTATATTATTCACATGCACATCGAGATGGAGCTTGGAGTCTAACTGAATACCAAGATCGCGGAGACAATTAACATTATTTAAGACAGTATTGCCAAAACAATAACTAAATTTGATAACTAATTTCTTTTTGGTAAACGTAATACTATGACATTTAGAGTAACTAAGCTGAAGTTTGTTAGAAGAGCAGTATGCCAAGAAACGATCAAGGTCCTTCTGAAAATCTATACAATCAGATTGATTGGTGATATTTTTATATATCTTTAAGTCATCCGCATATAGGAGAAATTTCGAAGATTGAAAACAATTTTTAACGTCGTTAATAAATAAAATGAATAATAATGGACCTAGAATGGATCCTTGCGGGACTCCAGATGTGACATGAATGAGGCTAGACTCATAGCCGTTAATCTCCACTTTTTGAGTCCTACCAGTGACGTAAGAAACAAACCAGCGGAGCAGATTTCCTCTGATGCCGTTAAATGCCATTTTGTCAAGTAGTAACTTGTGATCAACTTTGTCGAAAGCTTTTTGGAAATCAGTATATACCGCATCAATTTGCTGTCTATTATCGAGGCTTTCAAATAACTGCGATGTAAAAATGAGGAGGTTACTCATGCAGGACCTATCTTTTACAAACCTATGTTGTTCTTTTAGTATCACGTGGCGCAGGACGGGGTAGATCTCGCCATGAACGAGTTTTTCAAAAAGTTTAGAGAGCGCCGACAGCAAAGAGATCGGGCGATATGTAGACACATCATTCTTAGAGCCGGTTTTGTGGACCGGAACAATGTTAGCTCGTTTCCAAATCTCTGGGAATACGCCATTAGTAATGCATTTGTTAAATATTAAGAATAGAGGAAAGCACAGTGTGTCGCAGGTGTTTTTTAAGAAGATAGCGGGAATACCGTCTGGGCCCGGTCCCTTAGATGCATCTAAAGACTTAAGTTCACTTTGTATCTTGTCCAACGAAAAGTGTAAATTGTGAAGGTTAATATCATTATCAGGAGTAGGGGGCGGTGGTTCCCATGAATTATGATCAAATGTAGAGGGTTCATATACCGAATGGAAAAATGTGGAGAATAAATTACAAGTAGCAGTGGGATCATTGGAAGACTGTTGTTGATAATAGACTGTGGAGGGGATACTGTTACTGGATTTACGACTGGAGACATACGACCAAAATGCCTTGACATTGACAGCCACGCCATCTTCCACCGTATTTATATATTTCTTATAGCATATGTCGACGTCTTTTTTAAATTTCGCTCTATAATTGGAAAATACTTCATAGTCGCTAATATTTCCGTATTTTTCCTACATAACTACATAGATACCGCTACATAACCTAACCATAGACAATTATTTTTATTATAACCAAACATGAAATAAAACTATCATATATATTAATACACCGTTAAATTTTGATCGTCAATCGGCAATCGTTGGGTAATTGCCCGCCAGACACAACACCCGTCTGGTCGGAGGATCCTCCCTTTTCTATGGAGGATGAGTGAACTTTACACCCTGTTCCTCATACCTCTAAACGCATCTATGAAAAATGTAACTGCTGGGGTCAGTAGGGAGCGAAATTAAACTCGTATGTTGCAGGGAATAATTGCTTATTTATTTTGGAAAAGATCCTTCCTTACATTGCATTTTTTGTTAGACAATTCGTTGCTAGGCTCACCTACATAACAAAATTTAATGGACCAATAAGAAGACACTGATTTACAAAAACTTAAAAACTATCTACGAAATTGATCCACGATGAACTTGCATATCGCTCTCTCGCTCTGACGCGTGCGCGACGTATAGCGCCGTCGCCTAAAAACGCATACTATAAATATTACCGGCGCTGGCGCATCTCGTCAGTACGTATTTGCTTCCGAGGCCGTCGTCTGTTGGTGCGGCGAATGTTTGCATTTGGCGTAAGTATGTGGATACGCGAGTCCCATATCACTCCCCTCTAAGTGAAGCGTACCACAGGCTTCACGACTCTGCCGGATCTGGTGGTGTAGGGCGGAGTAGGTCTAATGTCCTGGTGGTGATCTTTATCTTCAATGGGCTCGTTGTACATGAAGGCCGGTTTGAGTCTGTCCAAAGATATCACTGATGTGCGTAGCGGTAACTTGAGTTTGTAGTACTTATCGTAGCGCTTGATAACTTCGTAGGGCCCATCGTACGGCGGCGTTAGCGGCGGCCGTACTGTATCGTTTCGCACGAAAACATGTGTGCACGTCGCGAGGTCCTTGTGTATGAATGACTCTGTATGACTATTGTTCGAGCGCGGCGCACTTTTAAGTAATGCCATTGTTTCCATTAGGCGATGTACGTAGTCGCTTTCACTGATTTTCGTTTTTGTTTTATCAATGAAGTCTGATGGCAGGCGAAGTGTTGTTCCGTATGTCATAATTGCCGGGCTGAGATTATTGTTGCGTAATGCTGTGCGCAGTCCCAATAGCACAGTGGGTAGCTCTTCTGTCCACTGATTGGTCGAACCGCGTGCCATTAATGCCGCCTTCAGCGTCCGGTGCCATCTTTCGATCTGGCCATTTGACTGAGGATGATATGCCGTAGTCCGTATTCGTGTTATGCCAAATTTCTGCATCAACGATCGAAAGAGCTGGGACTCAAATTGGCGACCTTGATCCGTTGATATTCGCAGTGGACATCCAAATCTTACGATCCAGTTCTCGTATAGGGCTTTTGCGACCTTTCAGCGGTTATGTCGAGCAACGGAATAGCTTCGGGCCACTTGGTGCAGCGATCGATGATGGTTACGCAGTAACGGCAATCGTTTGATATTTGAAGTGGGCCAACGATGTCCATTTGTTTATGTTCAAAGCGTTCAGATGATGGGAACTCGCTCAGAGGAGTTACGACGTGGCGATGTACTTTAGCTCGCTGGCAATTGATGCACGCTCTGGTCCAATTGCTGACATCTTTGTTCATGTTCGGCCAAAATAATTTTGTTGTTGCCTGCTTCCGTGTCGTTCTGATACCGGGGTGACATAAATCATGTTGTGCTTTGAATGCCACAAAACGATATGTATTCGGTAGATATGGTCGTGGCGTCCCAGTCGATGTTTCGCACGTGATTGGTCGGTTTATACCAGGCATTGTGACGTCAGTAAACTTCAGATTAGATTGGCTCCTGAGTTGCTTTAACATGGGATCGCTTGCTTGTTCGCTCGCTAGCTTATTGTAGTCGATAGTGGTGGGGCATTGCATGTCTTCTATGCGTGACAATGCATCGGCTACTGTGTTGTTTTCTCCTTGTATGTACTTAATGCCGGTGCAGAACTGACTGATAAAATGCAACTGTCGTTCTCGTCGAGGTGTGTCACTGCTACTTGCTGGGCGTGTCAGTGCGTGGGCAAGTGGCTTGTGGTCCGTATACACGGTTACGTCACCTCCTTCGATTAGCGTTCGAAAATGCATCACTGCTGTATAAATCGCCAGTAGCTCGCGATCGTATACACTGTAGCGTTGCTGCGTCGTACTCATCGCTTTTGAAAAATAAGCGAGAGGTTTCCACGCGTTATCTGTTCTCTGTTGTAGTACTGCGCCAAGGCTGTAGTCCAAAGCGTCTGTCATGATGGCGAGGGCACAGCCGGGTACTGGATGCGTTAGTTCAGTAGCTTCTAAAATGCTTTGACGGCACTTTTCAAAAGCTAACTCTGCTGCCGGGTACCACTCGATGGGTGTTTTGTCGTTGCGCTTCCGATTGTGTAAAAACTTGTTGAGTTGAGATTGTAATTCGGCTTGACGGGGTAAGCAGCTACGGTAAAAATTTAGCATGTCTAAGAAGCGTCGTAACTCGGCAACAGTAGTCGGTTTCGGGTACTTTGATATTACATCCGTTCGCTCTTCTGTGGGTTTGATACCGTTTGTTGACACCTCGTAGCCAAGAAAGTTTATCTTTTCCTTGCCAAACTCACACTTTTCTACTTTTAACATGACGCCGTATTTCTTGAGACGTTCCAGCACTTGACGTAAGAGAATTTTGTGTTCTTCCTCACTCTGCGAGTATAGTAAGATGTCGTCGATGTAACAAAAGCAGTTGTCTACGCCCCGTAGTACTTGGTGCATAAATCTTTGGAACGTTTGGCTGGCGTTCCGTAATCCGAAGGTCATTACGGCGCGGCTGGTGTCGGCCACTCTCCGAGACCACGATATTCAAGTTTTGGATTGGCCTGCACAGACGACTGACTTAATTTTATTTATTTATTTATCTTCACACTGGAACGCCATACGGCAATTACACCAACGGAGCACAAAATAAAATAATAAAATGAAACCCTATCGAGCATGCCTGGGACATGTTACAACGAAAAGCTTTGAGAGATTTCCCGCCAAATTTAACGACGGAACAACAACTTTACGAACACTTGCAAAGAACATGGGACCATGTAGTATGTTCATGTATGAAACCTATATAATTATGCTTGTAACCACTTGTAAACTACATAAATGCAATAAATGATGAATCCGAATCTGAATCTGACCTCATACCGCAGCAAGACATTGACAATTTAATTTTAAGTATGATGAACAATCGATTCAGAATGTTGGGCCACAAAAGGGATAAATGAAAGGCAATTGCATGCAGCTGAGATGAGAATGCTAAGAGGGATGTGTGGTGATACACGAATGGATAGAATAAGAAATGAGTACATAAGAGGAAGTCTGAAAGTGGCACCGGTAACTGAAAAGTTGTGTGGAAATGGTTGTCATGGTATGGGCATGTGTTACGGAGAAATGAGGAAAATGTCGTGAGGAGAGTTTTGAGTATGAATGTCGATGGCTATAAGAGTAGGGGAAGACCAAAGAAACGATGGATGGAATGTGTGAATGTTGATATGGTTAGAAAGGGGGTGACTACCGAGATGATGAGTAATAGAGAAGTATGGAAGAAAAAGATATGTTGCGCCGACCCCAAATAAATTGGGATAAGGGCAGGAGAATGATGATGAATGATGATGATGAACAATCGATGTCGAGCAAGAGATCGATGTTGAATGCAAGAGGTGCCAACACTGTTTAATAATTAGATTTTTTCAATTGTAATTAAAATTAGTTGTTTTATAAGAAGAAAAGAAGTTTTTTATCATAATAATTTTATCATAAAAAAATAACATTTAATTAAAAACAAAAAAAAAAATAACAAAATGTTTTTTATTTTTTATTAAAGACTTAAAATAACTTACCACCACCCTTACCAGAAAACCACCATTACACCACCACCACCACCACCATTTACTATATATTATCAGAAAATTCTTCATAGGTTTTTAGATATTTGATGAAATACAAAATATCCCTAGATTCTGTTGATGTGTGTATATCCAGGAACGCAGGCGTTCATTATTTCACAATAAACGAAAACTTTGCAAGCAATGAATAATTGCAAGTGAAGGCTGCCGATGTCGACCTCGAGACGCTGAGAGCTGCTTCTCACACGGACATCTGTCGTCAAACGTCGCCTGCACTTCGTCCCCAGACCTGACTCTCTTCACATTTTGGCTTCCTACAAATGTAGTATATAGGGAATATTTATAAAAAGGTGGCTGAGTTATTTTAGTATTTTTTGCTGCCCTCTCCCAGCGACGCCCTAAGCCGAGGTTCGTACCCCACAGGGGGGCCCTTAGCGTGCAGTCGCTTAGCATTAATTTAGATATAGCCCTGGCTGGAGGCTTTAAGAATTCTTAAGGCAGCCACAGGATAGTCCGGTTAAGTAGTCACGACCTCTCAAGGTCAACTACGAGATGCCATTTATAAAACAAAAAAACTTGAGAGGTGTCAAGGGACACCCGGATGGAACGAAGTTCACAGACAGACAGAGAAACATGCGACGCCGCACAGCTTACAATAGCTTACTATAGCAAAAAGTGTCGTGACAACTTTTCGTAAGATTTTTTTCCGTCTAGCCCCCTTTCACAACGCGCGATAAGGAACTTCGTTCCAAAACTTCGTTCCAATAAAAATCTTCTATAAATCAATTTACGTTGTTGAGCAGATTATTTATTATGTAGCTCTGCGACGACGTAGCTGCGTAGCGGATAATCTACGCATCGGCTACGGCGTAGCACTCGTAGCGATTGTGTCGTGACAACTTTTCGTAAGAATTTTTTCCGTCTAGCCCCCTTTCACAACGCGCGATAAGGAACTTCGTTCCAAAACTTCGTTCCAATAAAAATCTTGAAACTGTTCTCAAACTGTTCTATTCAGAGCGAATTTCTTGTTTCTTAACAGAGTCACGTACGTCCTTTTCAGGGCGGTGTTCTTGTTTCTTAACAGAGTCACGTACGTCCTTTTCAGGGCGGTCTTCTTGTTTCTTAACAGAGTCACGTACGTCCTTTTCAGGGCGGTCTTCTTCTCTGTTTCTTTAACTAATTTGACAAACAACGCAGGGTAGGTATCGGTTTATGCAGGTGGTACGGTACTGGAGGTAAAGGTATGGGTTGGTTCTGGTACTGGAAGTAAGTGACTGGCTCTGTGTCACTACAAATGTAATCGACAGTTCAACAGAGCTCATTTTAAATATTGATAAGTCGTCTACCCCGCACCTCGCGCTCCGCTGCGGTCGGACAAACTGCAACAAACCGGCCACCCAGCTGACAACACACAGAGTTATTAAGTTTGATAATAAAGTTTAATGGCTGCAATAATTCCCAGGAATCTGACTTGCACGGGGGTCTCTCATAAATAGTCAAATTATTTGCATAATTGACCTCGTGGGCCACGCCTACAGCCCCTCCCTCCTCCCGCGGGGAGCAGGGGGGCCGCATCATCTCCCGCTTGCAAGTTAAAATGTAGGAGCGCAGCGTCTCCTAGATTGTGATTTG
The DNA here is from genome assembly GCA_945859715.1 of Apamea sordens. Classification (NCBI taxonomy): domain Eukaryota; kingdom Metazoa; phylum Arthropoda; class Insecta; order Lepidoptera; family Noctuidae; genus Apamea; species Apamea sordens. Next base: position 21,058,956 of record OX243998.1, on the reverse strand, counting down.
TTTTTGAATTAAGAGTATTAGGTAATAAGGAAATCCCGCTGTCGGCTTTTCATTCTGTTCAATAAGGATTTTATGTTTAGACAATCTTATGAATATTTATCCCACTAGTCTGATTCTGAATGGGATACATTTTGTAAATGTACATTTAAATTATAGGAGCTTTTGCATTTGGAACGTGAAGCGGTTTATTAATTACGATATTAAAGTTCAGAAGTGATTCCTTTTAAACAAATTCACTTTTATTATTTTTAGGCCTACGTTCTTTGATCAATAATACCTACGTTACGTTAGGCACCCTACTATCTGTAGTGTCTGTTACGCAGGCTACGCCAAACGAAATGTGGTGTATCTGACTTATCCGCAAGGAACTGACTTGAGATGGTGACTTGTCTGCGACCCACGACGATACTCCAGTGCGCCGTCACCACGGACTCGTTGCGCAGGAGAAGCGTGTGTGTGATGTTATGTAAGTATCTGACCTGTGTCTAGTGTCCTGTGGTGTCTCCGCGGCCAGCGACGCACGACGGCGCTCCAGTGCGCTGTCACTACGGATTCGTTGCGCAGGAGCAGCGTGCGTGTCCGGACTGCAGACAACAATAAATGTATCTTTAAGCAGATTGATCCACTACGTACTCGTATAATCGAGTTATACGTACAGCTTAACTAAGCAATAGCTATAAAGATGACTGTTGTGTTTTTACGCTAAAGTGAAAGTTTGGTACATGCGGTTAGTTCAAGACTTTGATTAGGACAAATGTTGCTTTTGATCCCGATATCCCCACGGGATCGTAACGTAGCTGTGGGGCGCAGCTAGTGACTGGTAAAGATTGACACTGTGATTACGATGACTGATTTATGTTGAAGGTCAATTTGCTAAACATCCGATATTATCTATATCATTGTTTATATAGACCTCATACGACGTGGAGTTACGTTACGTTATACAACGTGTAACGGAAAGGGTATAATTATACGTACCAAGGGCACGGCTTCTTTGGATTATATCAAACGATAGGGAAGGGAAGCGAAGGGTTTTTTAATCCTATCTCTACATGTTCGGAAGTTATATGATACCAGAAATCGAACTTTTCAAATTGAAATAAACACACTACTCACTAGCACTAAGTCAGCTGATCAGTGTCAGTGAACTATTTGTAAGTAAAAATAAACCTCTTACTACTGGTATTTCTGAATAAAAGGTCCCAAATGTTTATTTTTTGTTTACAAAATATTATTACTGATTTCTCCTAAACTTTGATTATGTTTGTGAACTAGCTATAATAATTATTATCTACATAGTAATCTTCCACCCACCACCCACTTTAGCATCGTACCTACTTTTGGTTTCGGAGCGTGAGAAACCTTTCTAATAGTAAAATTTACTACTCAGGATTTTTACTGAGGTAAAAAATTAAAAAAATCTTGAGATGTGTCAAGGGACACCCGGATCATAGTAAAAGCAAACAAGTACGACATCTTCATACATTCGCACCGCGCACGGTTTGTATGTGAGCGCGCTCGTACGTATGCGTCGTCACACGCACACACTGACAAAATTTATCGCTGCTAAAGGTCCCAGCCGCCAGGGCTGCCAGTCGTGGCTGTGATGCCGGTAATATCGCCCGCGCCCGCGCACGCTTCGCCGCTGCCCTGCTGCTCGTAATAAATCTTTTGTACGTGTACCTACCTACCTCCTTTAACTGCTACTACTTTTTTCATAATCATTTAATTTTATTTGAATAAATACATGATTCAGTAATACCACGTTTTTATTAGTCATATTTCGATCGTAATTTTTCAAATAACTAAACAGATAACATGACGTAGGCAATGAAAAAAATGTAGTCAGCTTCTGGTCTATGTACTTACACATGGCTACACGTCAAGCTATACAAAACCTCTTGACTTGGCCTCACTTTGTATGATATTTTCTCACAATGAACGGTCAGCTAATACTGGTTCTGCATAGCTTGATGTGTAGCCGTGTGTAGAAAAAATAATTTAAAAAAACTTTGTATTATAGGTCCCTGATGCTTACCCTACAGGGGAACATTGTTTTGTATAGAGATTGACTATGCATTTTTGACGATTGAATAAAGTATAAGTGACAGCCCTACGAGTTTAGGCTATTATCGCTCGCTCGGGGCTTGAGTTGGCCTACTTGTTTGCTTTTATTATGCCCGGATCGAACGAAGTTCAAAGAGAGAGAGAGACAGACAGACAGAGAAACCCGCGCACGCCGCACGGCTTACAACTATAGCAAAAAGTGTCGTTCCAACTTTTGGTCTTAATTTTTTCCGTCTTTTGCAACGCGCGATAAGGAACTTCGCCAATACGTACCAATACGTACTGCCGATTTGGAGGCGGTTTTATTCTGAATTGCAATGCGTACATGGCTCATCCGGTGGGCACAGACCGCTGAGCGTGCAAATGATATCTAGTTGCTAGAATAGAGTCATATATACTTATGTATAGACGGATGAGGTGTATCTATAACTCCTCCGACCCTAAGAGCGCAATTATCGGAAGGTTCGAGTTGAGTCTTTCAAATATAAACATTTAGGCGATTTTAGCCAGGTTATATAAATCAAAAATGTAAGAAAACTGAAAATTACTATACCTAAAGTGACGTATCCTTCTTTTCATTCAAAACACTTTCAATCACTTCACTATGCTTTAACGAAAAGACCACTTCATCTCAACTTATTCCTTTCATATTACTACACTTGATTTGGAGAGAGTGCCATTCTCGTGCAACTGGGGTAGTGTGACAATTGGAATATTCCCCACAACTTCCAACTCCACAAAAATACGACGGTGAAGGTGAATTCCATAGATCACAAGGCGAGTCAATTGTCACCAGGTAAGTGCCGAATACAAGTTGTTTACTGATCTCTTCACCGCAGTGCTTAGTGTGTTGTTCTCAATCTACTATAAAGGAGCCAGCTAGCATCGTTGACTTGTTGCACCCTGACCTTCTCAATTTGGATTTCATGTTGTTTACAGGAAGTATGGTCATCTTCAAATTTCATCAACTGTTCTACACAGGTAAGTTCATAGTATAACGCTTGATTATCCTCAGTGCATACAAACTGATCGCCAGCGGAGAGTGGTCGACATGGTTTTATTAGCGGTAAGTATTTCGTTCCTTTCGCCAAAAGGTAAGGATATTTGGGAATAATGGCTAAGGTTTTATTTCAGACTAGCTTCTGCCCGCGGCTTCGCCCGCGTGGATGTCGGAAATTATCCCATGGGGACGTGCTAACAGGATAAAATGTATGTGTTTCCCCAGGATGCCATCTATCTCTATGCCAAATTAGAAGTTCAGTGGTTTAGGCGTGAAAATGTAACATACAGTTTCAAGGTCAAATCCTCCCCTTAAAAACTGAATTACCCCTTTTTGACCCGTCTGTGGTAAATTTTGGACAACTATACATACCTTACTGTTAATTATTTTCTGTCAAAAGTATCAATACTGAGTTTCGAGTTACTCGGACCGCGCATTCAATTTCTTCCACACAAACTTAACACCCCTATATCCCCCTTTGAGGGGTAGTTTAGAAAAACTTGTAATGATAAACTTTATTACTTACTTAGGCAAATATTCTTGCCAAGTGTTGTTTTGTATCGTCAATATCATAGATTATAGTTTAGAAGCGACCTCCATGCAAAGAATGTAATACTGTACGTATGTACATGTTTAAAATAAAAAAGTTAGTTCCATCTGTGACTCAAGCGTTCAATTATTATAGGTTATGGGCCCAGAGATTTTTAGTTTTTCTCGCAATTTTTCTTGGAAATTACTAGTGGAAATAGCCTTTGCAGATTGAGAAAAACTATAGTTAATGCTGTGGCTGTGAAAATGTCGACAAATTACATCCTTTACTTTAGGTACGCTGATAGCGTACCTAAATTGAAGGGGCGAGAGAACTACAGCGAATGGGCTTTCGCGGCTGAGAATTTCCTAGTGCTAGAGGGAACGTCTGATTGTATCAAATCGGAGACTTTGCCAGCAGAAATAGGAGCAGCAGGTGACGCGAAAACCAGAGCCAAGCTGATTCTGACAATAGATTCGTCGCTGTATGTGCACATCAAAGGTGTACAAACGACCCATGAGCTGTGGAAGAAATTGAAGAACCTATTTGATGACTCAGGATTCACGAGGAGAATCAGTTTACTGAGGAGTTTGATTTCCATCAGACTTGAAAATAGCGTTTCAATGACAGCATACGTGACACAAATCATCGAAACAAGCCAAAAATTGAGTGGTACGGGTTTCAACATCAATGATGAGTGGGTCGCATCGCTTTTGTTAGCGGGATTAACAGAAAAATATTCCCCAATGATAATGGCGATCGAGCATTGCGGAATACCGTTGACAGCGGACGCCATTAAAACCAAGTTGTTGGACATGGAAGAAAGCGGAAACGGCGGCGGCGACAATAGCGCTAGTGGCGCGTTTGCGAGTTTTAAGAAGAACCTGAATGTTGGTAACTATGCGACCAAAGATAACGCCCAGATGTTAACGTCAAAACCAAAAGTCATAACATGTTACAAATGCAAAAAAACAGGACATTACCGCAACCAGTGTACATTTTCAAACAAAAATTTGTCGAATACAAATAAAAATTAAAATACAAGCAGTAATGCGTTTAGCACTGTGTTCCTGAATGGTGAATTTTGCAAAAGCGATTGGTATATTGACTCCGGGGCGAGTATTCATCTTACTACGAATGAAGAATGGTTGTCAAATGTGTCGCGGGATCTCATGATCAAGGAAATTGTCGTGGCAAACAAAGATAAAGTACCTGTATTATGTACTGGAGATGTGCAGATTACGACAAAGACGCATACCTGCGAATACAATATTACGGTAGAAGGTGTATTATGCGTGCCGAAGTTGACTACAAATCTTCTGTCTGTTAGTCAACTTATATCAAAAGGAAACAGAGTTTCATTTAGAAATGATGGTTGTCAAATTTTCAACCAAGCAGGAGTTCTGGTGGCTACAGCGAGTCTGTTGAACGGGGTGTATAAACTAAACATGCCTGAAAATTGTTCATCAGCTGCAGTGATGGTGTCCAGTGAAGTTTGGCACAGACGTCTGGGTCATGTCAACAGCCAGTATTTGAACAAGATGCAAGATGCTGTACAGGGATTGACACTTGATGGTAAGACTGATATATCCAAGTCATCATGTGTCGCATGCTGTGAGGACAAGCACAGCCGCTTACCTTTTCCCAAAGAAGGTAGCAGAAGTACAGAGTTACTACAAATTGTGCATACCGATCTCTGCGGACCGATGGAAAACCGGTCGTTAGGTGGTTCTAGATACTTTATGCTGTTCATAGACGATTTTAGTCGTATGACATATATTTATTTTTTGAAAACGAAAGATGAGGTACTGAAATGTTTTCAACAGTATAAAGCAGAGGTTGAGAACCAACTTAATCGCAACATAAAAATCTTGAGAAGTGACAATGGGACAGAATTCTGCAATAGTAAGTTTGATAATTTTTTGATGACTCATGGGATAGTACATCACAAAACAAACCCATACACACCTGAGCAGAATGGTCTCTCAGAACGATTCAACCGGACTATTGTGGAGAAAGCTAAGTGTCTTCTGTTCGATGCAGGACTCGAGAAAAGATTTTGGGCAGAGGCGGCACACACTGCAGTGTACTTACAGAACAGGACTGTGACCAGGTCATTAAATTATAAAACTCCTTTCGAGATATGGATAGGCAGAAAGCCTGATGTAAGTCATTTACGTGTTTTCGGTAGTACAGTCATGGTACATGTGCCGAAACAAAAGCGACTAAAGTGGGACAGAAAGTCCGAAAGGTGTATTCTTGTTGGCTATTCCAATGAAGTCAAGGGATACAGGATTTACAACCCGAAGTCTAATGTCATCACTATCAGTCGAGATGTTACAGTACTGGAGAAGATAGAGACAGAAAATGTTGTAGAGGTACAGGAAAGTTGTTCAGATGAGGTGAACATGGTTCCAGTGGGGGACGAAGGTGTGATTCTTCAGAAAGATTCACTTGAACAATCAGAGAGCTTGAACACAGATGACAGCGGTGAACTGTATGTACCTTGTGAAAGTGATATATCAGATAGCTCTGAGCCTGGTACAACTGATATTGAAGACTCTATTTTAATGAACAATGTCAACATGACAAGTTGGTCCTCGGCGCAGGCAGCAACCAGATAGATACGGCTTTGCAAGTGCTGGTGCACAAGATGACCACATGTTCACGGGTGAGATTTCTTTGCAAGAAGCCTTGGAAGGTCCTGATAAAACAGAGTGGTTAGCGGCAGTGCAGGACAAGTGGAAACAGTGGTTACAAAAGGTCAAAAATAGAGCCATGTATGTATTTAAAGGATATCAATAAAAGTAAGACCATTGTAACAGTCTATGTCGACGATTTCTTTATATTTTCCAACGATAAAATTGAGACTGAGAACTTAAAACAGCTTTTATCTAATAAGTTTAGCATTAAGGACTTAGGTGAAGTTAAACAATGTCTTGGAATGAATGTAACATTGAATAAAGAAAAAGGATATGTAACTTTGAGTCAGGAAACTTATATTGATCAACTTTTGATCAAATTTCAATTAAGTGATTGTAAGCCTGTTGGTACTCCTATGGAGGTCAGATTAGATGTAGATAAAGGTCAAGTAGGTGTAAATAGCCATGTGCCCTATCAACAGCTGATTGGGAGTTTGATGTATCTGTCAGTCTTAACTAGGCCAGATATTAGTTACTGTATAAGTTTTTTAAGTCAATTTAATAATTGCCATACAAAGGAACATTGGGAATATTGGCAAAGAGGGTATTAAAATATCTAAAACGAACTAAATGTTATGGAATAAAATATTGTAAAGAAGGTAATTCAGAAATAACAGGCTATGTAGATGCTGATTGGGCCTCTAACTCTGTGGATAGGAAATCATATACTGGTATGTGTTTTTTACTATCTGATGGTATTATTTCATGGGAAAGTAGGAAACAGAAATGTGTAGCTCTCTCAAGCACTGAATCAGAGTATATGGGTCTATCTGAGGCATGTAGGGAAGCATTATACCTGAGAAATCTGCAATATGAAGTAACCAATAAGATGTACACATTAAGCCTGTTCAACGATAACCAAGGTGCACAGAGGCTGTGTGCAAACCCAGTTTTTCACAAACGTACAAAGCATATTGATGTTAAATATCATTTTTGTCGTGATCTAGTAAAAGACAAAATTGTTGAAGTTCTGTATTTGCCAACAGCTGATATGCCAGCTGACATTTTAACTAAAAGTTTATGTTCAGCGAAACATTATAAATTTATGTGGCGCCTAGGCATAGCTTGTATTGAATGATTTTGTATAAAATAGTTTAATGCATATTGCGATAAGTGGGGGTGTTGTTTTGTATCGTCAATATCATAGATTATAGTTTAGAAGCGACCTCCATGAAAAGAATGTAATACTGTACGTATGTACATGTTTAAAATAAAAAAGTTAGTTCCATCTGTGACTCAAGCGTTCAATTATTATAACTAATGAATTTCAAGTTTATTAACTAATGAATAAGATTTTTCATATAAACTGTATCCCCCGCATTTCACCCCCACATGGGGTGGAATTTTGTAAAATCGTTTGAGATTATTCATACCTTGATTCAAAGATTATTTATACCAATTTTCGAGTTAATCAAGCCACGCATTATAATCCTCCCTTGTAAAATTAACTACCCCTTTTCAACCCGTTAGGGGTAGATTTTCGAAAAACACTGATACATGTTACTCTTTATTTTTGGTATTTAGTATAAACACTGAGTTTCGAGTTAATCGGACCGCGCATTCAAATTATTCCACACAAACTTCAACACCCCTATATCCCCCTTTGAGGGGTAGTTTTGAAAAACTTATAATGATAAACTTTATTACTTACTTAGGCGAGTATTCTTGAAATGTTTCAAGTTTATTAACCTAATGAAGAAGATTTCTCATATAAACTGTATCCCCGCTTTTCACCCCCATAGGGGTGGAATTAAAAAAAAATAGTTTGTGATGTATTCATAACTTGACTCAAAGATTATTTATACTAATTTTCGAGTTAATCAAGCCATGCAGTAAAATCCTCCCCTGAAAAATTGACTACCGCATTTCAGCCCGTCAGGGGTAGATTTTCAAAAAACCCTGATACGCATTATTCTTTACTTTCAATATTAGGTATAAATACTGAGTTTCGAGTAAATCGGACTGCACGCTAAAATTCTTCCATACAAACTTTGAAACCCCCCAATCCCTTATTAGGGGGTAGTTTAGAAGAAAAAAAACTGACAATCTTCATAATTTATTTAGATAAGTATTCGTGCCAAGTTTCAAGTTTATTAACCTAAGGAATAAGATTTTTCATACAAACGAATTCCCCCCTTTTCACCCTCTTAGGGGTGGAATTTCGAAAAATCCTTTCTTAGTGGATGCCTACTCTTCACAAAGAACACACCCTCCAAATTTCATGTCTCTAGGACCAGCGGTTTAGGCTGTGCGTTGATCTATCAGTCAGTCAGTCAGTCAGGACTTTGAATTTTATATATAGATTCATGAAAGATTGGTAAGGAATATAATTAATAATAATAATAATATTTATTTCAAAAAGTGAGGAACATACAGTCTGTTACAATAAAATTAAAAATGATACAATTTTGGAAAAAATAACAAAAGAGATTTAACAGAATTGAATCTGGCGTCCTAGCTAGGTTACATGGTAACCTGTATTAAGGTTCGCCAGGCCAGGTTCCCATTAACTTACCACATAAGAAATACAAAAATCTAATAGAGACTGCTTAGGACTTTATGGTAAAAACATATGATAACTATACTAAGTGTGAAGTGTTAGTATGTGTAGTTGTTAAGATGAGGTGTGGTGTGGAGTGGTGTATATGTAGGTGTGGTGTATGTGTGTGTGGGGGTGTGTGTATGTGTGTGTGTGTGTGTGTGTATGTCTGTCTGTGGCATCGGTAGCTCCCAAACGGGTGAACCGATTTTGTTTTTTTTGTTTGAAAGGAGAATTTGTCGGGAATGTTCTTAGCTACGTTTGATGAAAATCGGTCCAAGATGGCCGCCGCTACAGCGAATTAGTTATTTATAAATATATATGTTATAAGTAACTAATTCGCTGCCAATTCAAATTGTGAAATATGCATATTTACTTAAGCGTCAAGTCTATCTAGACAGATGAAATCACTAGCTGGCAAAAACCACTTATCACAGATATAGTCGTGCAAACAGCCCGGTGTAACATGAATGACTGGCCCGGCCGGCGCACGGTGGACGTGTCCCGGCCGGCGCACGGTGGATGTGTCCCGGCCGGCGCACGGTGGACGTGTCCCGGCCGGCGCACGGTGGACGTGTCCCGGCCGAGGCCCGGCCGGCGCACGGCGGACGTATCCCGGCCGAGGCCCGGCCCGATCGCGACACGGTGTAGCGTGAATCATCCTTTAAACTTTTTAATGGTCTGGGCATTTCATGAAATGTATTTATTTTTATTGTCAGTGTCAGTCTCAATTTTCTAATTCTGTCTGACATTATAAGAGTAAAGAAGATGGCTGAATGTTATTCTGCGGTTCAACAGATTCAATCGTGCACATGTTTTGGCTGTAATGAACCTAAAAATGTACTTACTGCATTGTCATGTTCGCTGTACGTACCTGTCCTGAGCGGCACGGCAGTGAACTGCAGACAGATGGGCTGCTCGAGCTGCGGCAACAGCGGCTTGCTGCAGCGCGTGCAGGGACACACACGCGTCAGCGACGGCGGCCGCGACACTGAGGATCAAGTAAATATGTAACATTTAGGTACAGACGCCAGCAGGTCACCCGAAACTGTCAAATTTTCCCAATCAACCTTGAACCTTAATCCTTAAGGGATAAAGTTGAAAATCTATTAAAGAAATTTGACAGATTGTAGTACCTTGATGTGCTGGCATCTATACCTGCATTCTTAACTCTTCAGTTGTGTCTTTGAATTTGTTTGTTGGCAACCCAACTTTTTATTTCAGTAAAAAAATCGTCTAATTACCGGCAACATTAAGAATTAAGAAAAACAACATTATCATTATTTTTAAGATAAAATTTGAGCTGTGGATTTTGTGTATAATAAATAAATAAACATTGTCTAGATTAGAATAGAATAGAATATTCATAGAATAGAATAGAATATTCATTTATTTGCTCAGAATGTAGGTGTTTACAACAAGGTGGTTACAATAATATGAAAGAATCCTTGTACATATCGGGTTGGCCCTGACATCAGAAGTGAAACTCAGATATGGCTATACACAATTTTATTTCAATCAAACAATTAGGTTAAAATAATATGGCAATGAAATAATCAGCAAATAATAATGACGGTGAGGGCGGTCACGTAGGGCAGTACTGACTGTCAGGGACAGTGGTCCGTGCACCCACCGCAATAAGGACAGTACTAATTGTCAGAGACAATGTTCCACGTCCACTAACCGGGCAGTACTGACTGTCGAGAGACAGTGGTCCGTGCACCAAGACGCATCCGTTGGAAATGCGTACCGACTCCACAGTGCGGCGCCTTATAAAGGCGGTCACTAGTGGAGGGGTCTCCCTCCACTAGCGTAGTGTAGTACTGTAGTGGAGGGTTCTCCCTCCATTACATTACAATATTTTACTGGCTTGGATATCGAGTCTTTTAATCCAAATGACCGATAGAGTGAATGATGCGTCTGGTGCACGTTCCACTAGCGCCATCTAGTCGCCGTCTCTCGCAGCTGCTTAAAAATATGGCTGCCGACACGGCCATTCTGACAAAATTCACTCGTCCTCGAGTGTATTCATCCATCTATAGCTAAAAAAAGGAGATTACTTAATCCACATCATCGTTACATATCAAAATAGCACTGGACTAGGTATTTCTATACAATAGAAAACCCCTACAGTTCAAAATAGCACTGGACTAGGTATTTCTATACAATAGAAAACCCCTACAGTTCAAAATAGCACTGGACTAGGTATTTCTTTACAATAGAAAACCCCTACAGTACATGCTGGTCTGAATCGTCACCCACTAAAGCAGGTAAGATTCCTGCAGCGCATCACAGATCATAACCCACAACAGTAGGAGTGATTTTAATATTTTATTTGCAGTAATGATCATCTCTCTTAAAAGTAGAAGAGACCATACCAATTGATCATTCCAAAGATTCAATCATAGCTTCGGAATTATCTACACTTAATGTTCAAGAGCCAAGGGAGAAAGTTTTTTCAGATCATTTAAATTATTTGCATTTAAGGTGCGGGAATTTACAGAGTGTTTCCTCTGAATCATCTACAGTCAATGTTCGAGAGCTTACAGTACGGATTTCCTCCGAATCCGAGGTCGCATTATTATTTACAGGCACATCAGATATACTATTATCATCATTTTCATCGCTATAATTTTTCGCAAATGCCCTTTAGGTACTTCCCTTAAATTTTCATGAGCAAATTTATAAATTCTGTTAGAACCGTTAATATGTCTAAGTTCATAACAGTCGTTATCTAACACAGTGACTATTTTTTAAGGTCCCTTAAATTTATTATCCAACTTAGTTTGATGTCTTTCTTCGCGTTTTACGAAAACAAATTCATCTACTGCAAAAGGTTTAATCCGGGCTTTCCCTTATTAAACCGTATAGTGTCAGCGTTAGCCACTCTTTGAATATTTTCTGATGCTGATGAACGAGCCGTTTTAACATTAATTACAGTTGGTTCAGAAGAACTAGAAGTTATTTTTAGCTAAATTAAGTGAGGAACCTTGAATGCCAAACATCAATTCCATAGGCGTAAAACCTGTGGTCCTGGAACGTGTACTATTAAGGGCAAGTTGAATCTCTCCTAGTTCATCCTTCCAGGCACTATTAGAATTAAATTCTATAACAGTAAGAATATTCTTTAAAGTTCGCATGACCCTCTCAACCTGCCCGTTAGCTCTACTAGAACCTGTTGCTATTAAATGGAGCTCTATTCTATTATCATTAAAAAAGTTTTTAAACTCACTGCAATCAACGTCCTCTATCTGCGATAATCCGCTTCGGAGCACCAAACAAGTTTACAGCATTTTAATTGCTTTTACAGCGTGTGAAGAACTTAATGCTGGAGTATATTCAAGCAGTACAAACTTTGTAAAGGCGTCTATTAAAACTGAGCAATATTCTTTTCTATCACTTTTTCCCGAAAGTTTTCCAGTTAGATCTAAATGAATTGTGTGCCAAGGGATTGGGTGTTTTGGGATTGAATGCTTTGCTTTACATTTGCTGTGCGCCTGAAGGGCCTTTAGAAGTTTTACATACTACACAGCAATTAATAAACTTTTTTACCAATTTAGCCATATCAGGAAACCAATAAAATTCGTAAAGTTTGTATAAAGTCTTGTCAAAACCTAAATGTTTTATCTCACTAAAAACATGATTAATTAGTGACCAAACCAAAGAACGGGGTATAATAGGTAGCCAACTAGAAACTCCTCTACGTTCCATCTTCCTATACAATATTCCTTGTCTTAAATCGTACGTATGTTATATCTCTTCAGGCAACTGATTATTTCGAAATTTTTATATAATTTTATTTCGAAATTTTTATATAATTTCAGAAAGTTCCAAATCGCGTTCTTTTTATACAACTAACCAACCTTTATCTAATTCAAGAAAATTTACTTTACGGAGTTCAGAATAATTTGTGTTTGACAAATTGCTTCTTTGTACACGATATCAAAATCGTAAGCCTGTAATATAGCCCACCAAACGGTGAACCCTTGGACTCAAATCCCGTTTTGAGTGAGAAGCTTTAAGAGAGGTACAATCAGTGAATACAGTGAATTTACGTTCATGCAAATAATGACGAAATTGTTCGATTGCCTTTACCACCGCAAGGGTCTCCAACTCGTAAGAGTGATATCGTGTCTCTGCATCTATGGTCTTCCTACTATAATATGCAACTACATGAGGGGTCTCATTATGCTTTTGGATTAGAATGGCACCATATCCCTCACTACTTGCATCGGTACGGATTTCAATAGGCAAGGAAGGGTCAAAACTTTTAAAACTGGTTCGGATGTTAAAATGTGAATCATTTTCTTGTGCATTAGGTCATGCTCTGGGGTCTAATTAACATTGCCTTTTCCTTTTGATAAGGGATACAAAGGCCGAATTATTTGGTAAAAATTAGGGACAAAATATCTAAAATATGTTGCTAACCCTATGAGCTGCCTAAGTTGTGCGACAGTTTTTGGAGTTAGGACATTAAAAAAAGCTTGAATTTTTTTTTATTTTTTTTTGGATTTGTTCTAATCTCCCCAGCTGAAACTGTATACCCAAGGTACTCAGTTTGGACTTTCAAAAACGATCATTTCTTTAAATTAAACGAGAACCCTGCATTGGACAGGTGGAGAGCACGTGGCCTGGCTCCCCGCAGACGTAGAATGTGACTTGTGGCTTCTGGTTGACACGTTTATCCGTGACTGTAGGGCGATTACGTTGTTTGTTTCTTTCACGGCAATCAGCCGCACGATGCCCAGTTCTGCCACATACGTTGCAGGTGCCACGAAAGTCAAACGTAGCACGGGGGCGTTTGACATCAGAATCGTTTGACTTTCTTTTCAAGGAGATTCCTCGCAGTACTTGACATAGTTGGGATTAATCATTTACCACAGTTGATTTTAATTCACGACGTATTTGGACGTCACACTGAGATAGTATGGAAATGGCAAACGGAATATTTTCAATTAATTGCCAAAGACGCAAACATGCCTTGGGGGGTCTCATTAGAAGTAATTTGAAATTTGAGGGTACTGTCAAAATGATCCTGAATAAGCATAAGGCGAGAGAACTGAGCTTTCAAAGTTTCCTGTATATCTTCCATTTGATATTGTTTGGGAGATATCTTGTTCAATAATGTGGCTGCGCGGCCTCGAAGACAATGAGTCAGCGTCATGATAAGATCGACACCTATCAAATTTTTGCTCTTAATGATGGTATCTGACAGCCGACACCAGCCCTCTATGTCTGAATTGGGGTCGTCAGGATCAAACGGTACCAACGCCGTGAAAGGTTGTGGTGGTGCATCGGACCGGGGAAGTAGAGCATCAGTTAATTTTGAAGGAAATGCTTCTAAACTATTCGAGGGTAACAGAATATTTTTCTGCATATTTTGTGACTGTGGAGTGTCACTAGTGGGCGGGCAATCCGATCCCACTTCTGATATCGGGTTGGCCCTGACATCAGAAGTGAAACTCAGATAAGTCTATACACAATTTTATTTCAATCAAACAATTAGGTTAAAATAATATGGCAATGAAATAATCAGCAAATAATAATGACGGTGAGGGCGGTCACGTAGGGCAGTACTGACTGTCAGGGACAGTGGTCCGTGCACCCACCGCAATAAGGACAGTACTAATTGTCAGAGACAATGTTCCACGTCCACTAACCGGGCAGTACTGACTGTCGAGAGACAGTGGTCCGTGCACCAAGACGCATCCGTTGGAAATGCGTACCGACTCCACAGTGCGGCGCCTTATAAAGGCGGTCACTAGTGGAGGGGTCTCCCTCCACTAGCGTAGTGTAGTACTGTAGTGGAGGGTTCTCCCTCCATTACATTACAATATTTTACTGGCTTGGATATCGAGTCTTTTAATCCAAATGACCGATAGAGTGAATGATGCGTCTGGTGCACGTTCCACTAGCGCCATCTAGTCGCCGTCTCTCGCAGCTGCTTAAAAATATGGCTGCCGACATACATTATACCATTTTGGCATGCAAACATTGATGCAGTTCATCAACAAACATACAGACATTGATTCAACTAAAAAATTTCAGCTAGAAAATCCGATACGGAGTAGTAACATTTATTCAATAGAAGTGCAGTTAGTTTCTTTTTGAAAGCTGTTACTGGTTCCTCTTTTATGGAATTAGGAATGTGGTTAAAAATAGCCGGTGCCATACCAAAAACACTTTTCCTCAACAAAGCAGTCCTATATCCACCTGTGCGTAGCAAGTTTTGGTATTGAGATCGCAAAGTTACATCTCGGTATCTGATTTCCGATAAAGTTAAAACAGCCGTCGATTACATTCAACAAAAAGAGCAATTCCTGAAATGTATAGGCATGGAAGTATCAATAAATTATGACTTTTGAAAATTGTCTGTACTGTCACTCTCGCTTTCTTTACAACAAAATAAATGTGCGTGCAATGGACGTCTCCAACAGTTTTCCCAAAAACTGCTATTTTAAGACGGTTCCTGTATTAGTAGATAGTAAAGGAGTCACAAATCTCCCAGATACAATATAAGGGAAAGTATTTACCTAAACCTCTAAAATCTGTTCGCGCTTCTAATAAAGCATACTTTTTGGAACGAAGTTCCTTATCGCGTGTTGCGAAAGGAGGCTAGACGGAAAAAATTAAGACCAAAAGTTGGAACGACACTTTTTGCTATAGTTGTAAGCCGTGCGGCGTGCACGTGTTTCTCTGTCTGTCGCTCTCTCTCTCTTTGAACTTCGTTCTATCCGGGTGTCCCTGCACCTCTCAAGTTTTTATTTTATACTAGCTTCTGCCCGCGGCTTCGCCCGCGTGGATGTCGGAAATTTACCCACGGGAACGTGCTAACAGGATAAAATGTATGTGCTTGCCCAGAATGCCATCTATGTCGCGGGCCCTTTGTGGCTAATTACAATAGAAAACCAATTGTGTCTCATTAGTGGTGATTAAGAGGGTACCTATATGATATCTTTAGGTACCTAAGTACCTAACTAATTAAAAAAAAAACTCAATAACAGAAAATTAAATACCTACCTACCTAAATAAACCTATTTCTGATGATAACTAATCTAAACTCAATAAATAAGCAAAATCCCTAAAAACTAATACTTATCTATACGAATGACTAAACCTACCTAACAGTCTTATGAAATAACCTACGGTCACTACGTACACTATCAAATATACTGCCTATACTTTAAAACTAAAATCTTTACCTACGACTCATATAAAAATAAACCTAAATAACTCTAAAAACTAAAAGGAATAAAAATGAACTCCACTGCGGGTGACCCAACCTACGACAAACTTAGTATTTGCGGTTGGTACAGTACAGACAGTGGTAATCGGGTATAGGGATCGAACCGCAAAATTAAGTTTGTTTTTTATTGTATATACTTTTCCGGGATAAAAAGTACCCAATGTGGTGCTCAGGATATTAAAGAATAATTATACAAAGTTTCATCGTAATCGAACCGGTAGTTTTTGCGTGATGCCTGAACAAACAGACAGACAGACAGACAAAAATTTTTTTAATCACATTTTTGGGTTCGGTGTCGGTCAAGGAACACCCCCTGCCATTTATTTTTTGGATATTTTCAATGTACAGAATTTTCACTTCTACAGATTTATTATAAGTATAGATTTGAGTCTCTTCTCACAGTTGCCACCAGCAACCCCGACCAAACGGGTTCAGTTATTTTGCAACCACGCGCGACACAAACTATTTTAATAGAGGTTCGACTAAATACATTCCCAACATAAGTAAAAGTTTTATGAATATGAAACTAAACGAAGACCATAACATAACTTACTTATCTTAATACTACCCAAGAACGTTACCAAGGTTAGGCTGGCCTTAAATAAGGGTACAAGGTTTAATTTTTAATAAAATATAAACAATGTGATTAAACAACAGTTTAATTAATAAACCAGTCAAGACCTAGAGTTTATATTTTAAAGCAGGCTGAAATGCTTATTTCTAGATAATGTTGTTCATCGTCGGCGTTACCTCTCATATTGTATTCTAGACGAACATTTGTTGCGTCAATGTAATATGACGTAACACCCACGTACGAGCACTCAGTAATAAAGCGGCTTTATATGGCGCCGACACTTCAATAATGAAATAACTTTAGTATTCAGCGCTGCTCTCATAAAAGCTGAATTAACTACGTCAAAGAGAATATTCCAAAAAGCACAGAGTTGCTCTAGTCGTCGTGTATCATCGACAAGACTCTTAAGGCTTAAGGTTATTGATCGAGGCCCATAAAGGCATTATCATAATTCTTTCTTGTGACTGTCTTGACATAAATAACGGAGAGAGGGAACCGTTATTCGCAACAAGTAATATAGTGAACAGACGCAACATGTTCATTTACGTGACGAGTGATTCTCATTACAGGAGATATGACCTATTCGTCACAGTGAACGCAAAGGTTTGTCTGAAAGGGCTGCTCGTCCTAGATCTCAGCCGCGCCACGCGCACGCCTCACGAGGCATTAGAAGGCGCTAAGCTCGTTCCATTCAAGTTACGCACCGCGGGGCTGAGACGAAGATTAACGTCTCATGTGACACGGACGAGAAAGTAGTCTCATACTCGTAGTAACGACTTCGCATTTCAAGACTCCTCTCTACAGTGCTCCATGTCAGGGCAGAAACCATCATCTGCCTAGCCTTTTCCCAACTATGTTAGGGTCGGCTTCTAGTCTAACCGGATGCAGCTGAATACCAATATTTTACATGAAGCGACTGCATATCTGACCTCCACAACCCAGTCACTGGGTTATACGATACCCCTTGGTAAGACTGGTTGTCAGACTTTCGGGCTACTGACGACCCGTAACGACTGTCAAAGATCCACGAATGACAGCCAGGACCAACGTTTTCACGTGATTTCCGAGGCACGGAGGGGTCTTGGTATGTGAAAATGGTCACCCATCCACGGACCAACCGCGGCAAGCGTAGCTTAACCTGATCTATTGACCCGTGCGGCTGTTATTACTTAGCCACAACCCCCTCTTGGCAGAAACGGCATCGCTGTATTCAGAAAATAGTAACACTTAGAACTGACTGAACGTAAGGCTACCAGATCGTTCGGCTACCAGATCGTTCGGCTACCAGATCGTTCGGCTACCAGATCGTTCGGCTACCAGATCGTTCCGTTAATCACAAGCAGAGAACTTGGTAAGTATTGCTTGTCGGTTTAGTCCGTTAGTGAAAGGCCTCTCTGTCTGTAGGCAAACTTCTTCAAACGAACAACTTTCTATCGAAATCTAAATCCGAATAAATACTTGAAACAGAGTTTTTTTAACTAAGTTAGTCTTTTCACTTCCATCTTTAGATAGGACGAGAAATTCAGATTTTCAGATCGCTTGAT
The DNA here is from genome assembly GCA_945859715.1 of Apamea sordens. Taxonomy (NCBI): domain Eukaryota; kingdom Metazoa; phylum Arthropoda; class Insecta; order Lepidoptera; family Noctuidae; genus Apamea; species Apamea sordens. The sequence continues at coordinate 21,040,755 of OX243998.1, read as the reverse complement.
GAAATTAGTATTAACAATCTAGAGTAGATAAGTTGATGTAACTTTTGTTCTTTTATTCCAGTTGTGATTAATAATTATTGATTTTGAAAATTCAATAAACTTCGTTACAGTATATGCAGGGTGACTGGTAATTTGACGTATTCCTTCCAGGAAGTGACTGTAGGACCCATTTGCAATAATTAAGCACCCAATAATGCCTAGGCAAAAATTTATGGGATTTGAGAAAACCTAACTTATATGTATTTTTGAAAATTCCCCAGAATTCGTTACTAAATATCACCTTTCTCTTAATTCTCAATTTGAATGACCTTCATTGTTATTCCATTGGGTAAATAATATGTACTTTAACAAACCTTTAGATGTAATGAAATTCTCTAAAACATCAAAAAGTTAAAGGAAGAAGTTTATTAACCAATTTTTAAAACACATGCGTGAACTTTGACAGAAGTTATTTCAAAATGTTACTATCTCACTAAGCGTACAAATTACGAGAGACATCTTCATTCAATCAGCTATCTAACGAGTACAAAAGTTTAATAAACATTTAGAGGTGCCGATGAAACAGTCGATAATGCTGGCAAAGGTCGATTTGCAAATTGCTGAAATATTTAAAAATGATGTGATTATCGAATTAATTAATTGGTTTATGTCAAACTCAAACTCAAAGTATTTATTTCAATTAAACCAATTACAGGCACTTTTAAATTGTCAAGGGGTCGGTCAGTCAGAAAAATGAAGCTAGTTGCCCATTCCAAAGCGTAGGTGGAGAATAACGGGCAAGAATGAACGGGCAAGAAACTCCATGGACACTCTTTCAAATCAATATGGTTACAAAGTATTGGTTACATTATTCATGTTGGAAATTATGCATGTGAGAACGATGCAGAACGTTAAAAGCGTCCGTAATGATAAGTTAAAAAAAATAAAAATAAGAACAATTCAAATATTAAATTAAATTAAAATAAGCCATGGCAGTAAAGAGATGTCCAGTCCCTACTGATGGCGCCCGTTCACGAACATGACGCATGAATTAGCACCATTCAACTCAACCATTTTGAAGGGACCCAAATGATCCAACACACGCGCCACCATCAGCGAGACATTTGAGTGAGCATGACATACTCTCTGCTGCCAGGGCACATTCAAGTCAATGAAAGACGTACCCAGTATATGGTAGCTTTATAGAAAGTACATAGTGCTCACACGTGTGCTATGCAATTATACAATACTAGGCAATTTAATTTGTACAATGCAAAAAAGTATTTTAAAATCTTCAGCAGCTCCAACAGTATTTAAATTTATTTATGCGTCCTTATGGAGCAGGACCAGCTGCGTTTAGCCAAGGATTTTTATCAGCGATGTAATCCCCTAATTTATAATATGCCCTGCATAGTGTGCGTTTTATACAAGATTTAAATTTCGTTTAATTCTGTTCTATTATGTGGGGAGGTATTTTATTGTAACATTTTAAACAGTACCCCATGAAAGATGAGTCTACTTTAGCCAGCCTGAAACCTGGTTGAACTGATTGCTCCCTATTTCTAGTGATATAATTATGTATTTCACCTCTTTTACTAAAAATATGTGTATGTGTATCCCTTTACCTCCTTACCACCCAGCAATCATTCCTACGTCATGTAGCCAGTTTCTCGTCACCAGGTCGCAAGTTCAGTCGCAACTTTTGAGTGGTTAGTATTACTCGTAGTCGATGAGCTAATCACTGATCACTTGTCGCTTGGTTTGCGTGTCAATTCTCATGTCTTAATCTATATATATAAAATTCAAAGTCCTGACTGACTGACTGACTGACTGATAGATCAACGCACAGCCTAAACCGCTGGTCCTAGGGACATGAAATTTGGAGGGTGTGTTCTTCGTGAAGAGTAGGCATCCACTAAGAAAGGATTTTTCGAAATTCCACCCCTAAGAGGGTGAAAAGGGGGGAATTCGTTTGTATGAAAAATCTTATTCCTTGAGTTAATAAACTTGAAACTTGGCACGAATACTTACCAAAATAAATTATGAAGACTGTCAGTTTTTTTTCTTCTAAACTACCCCCTAATAAGGGATTGGGGGGTTTCAAAGTTTGTATGGAACAATTTTAGCGCGCAGTCCGATTTACTCGAAACTCAGTATTTATACCTAATATTGAAAGTAAAGAATAATGTGTATCAGGGTTTTTTGAAAATCTACCCCTGACGGGCTGGAATGGGGTAGTCAATTTTTCAGGGGAGGATTTTACTGCATGGATTGATTAACTCGAAAATTAGTGTAAATAATCTTTGAATCAAGTTATGAATACATCCCAAACGATTTTTTTTAATTCCACCCCTGTGGGGGTGAAAAGCGGGGATACAGTTTATATGAAAAATCTTCTTCATTAGGTTAATAAGCTTGAAACTTTTTAAGAATACTCGCCTAAGTAAGTAATATAATAAAGTTTATCATTATAGGTTTTTCAAAACTAGCCCTCACAGGGGGATATAGGGGGGTTGAAGTTTATGTGGAATAATTTGAATGCGCGGTCCGATTAACTCGAAACTCAGTGTTTATACTTAAGACCAAAAATAAAGAGTAACATGTATCAGGGTTTTTAGAAATCTACCCCTAACGAGTTGAAAAGGGGTAGTTAATTTTACAAGGGAGGATTATAATGCGTGGCTTGATTAACTCGAAAATTGGTATAAATAATCTTTGAATCAAGTTATGAATAATCCCAAACGATTTTTCAAAATTCCACCCCCGTGGGGGTGAAAAGCGGGGGATACAGTTTATATGAAAAATCTTATTCATTTAGTTAATAAACTTGAAACTTGGCAAATATACTTGCCTAAGTACCTAAGTAATAAAGTTTATCATTATAAGTTTTTCAAAACTACCCTTCAAAGAGGGATATAGGGGTGTTAAGTTTGTGTGGAAGAAATTGAATGCGCGGTCCGAGTAACTCGAAAATCAGTATTGATACTTTTGACAGAAAATAATTAATAATAAGTACCTATGTAAAGTTGTCGAAAATTTACAACTAGCTTCATCTTTCTGACTGACCGACCCTTTGACAATTCAAAAGTACCTGTAATTGGTGTAGTTGAATTAAATGATTTGAGTTTGAGTTTACCACTGACGGGACAAAAAGGGGTAATTCAGTTTTTAAGGGGAGGATTTGAACTTGAAACTGTATGTTACATTTTCACGCCTAAACCACTGAACTTCTGATTTGGCATAGAGATAGATGGCATCCTGGGAAAGCACATACATTTTATCCTGTTAGCACGTTCCCGTGGGATAATTTCCGACATCCACGCGGGTGAAGCCGCGGGCAGAAGCTAGTTCTTTAATAAACATAATATTTTGAGACTTTTGTAAAAAAATAACTGTTTACTAAAACGTGCACTGGCTGTACCAGACGAGTTAAGATGCTCTAAGTAACCTACACCAACCACATTCATAATTTCTTAAAGGGCTTGAAAAGCAAATCATTTTATGTCATGCAAGTAGGTCGAGTGAGGTCAAGGGCCAGCTGTGAATTGCGATCTTCATTCCGTCCTCAATGAACGCAGCAAGCTGTCACTCAAGTGCAAAAAGCGCCTGTACACAGCATGCATACGTCCCATAATGACTTACGCTTGCGTACTCTTCGCTCACGCAAAGCCATAGGATGCAAACCCTGCAGAACCGATTCCTCCGCAAGGCCACAAACTCCCCTTGGTTCGTTCGCAATGAGATCCTCCATGTTGATCTCAAGATCCCCACCATCCAGCAGTTCATGAAACGCCTCTCCAAGCGTTTCTTTGCCACAGCCGCCAATCACCCCAACCCTCTGGTGGTCGCGGCCGCCAACTACACCCCCTCCAAACTCAGTACAATTCGCCGTCCAAGGCAAGTTCTCAACGACTCCGATGACCCCATAACCCTCCTCCAGGAGAGCGATAGGGCAACCAGTACAATATACAAACACAAATTATCGACATTCCGACCTCACCGCCGAGGTCCCTCGCGACGCCCCCAAGTAAATTCTCCCCCCCGACCCTTGCCCGCTGAAGTGCCAGCCCGCGCCGTAGCTGAGCCTGTAGCTTTAAATTCCCCGACTGAGACCTCTGAGTTTGTTTCGGCCTTTCTTCTCAGAGATAGTCCTAGGAAACGACGCGCTCTTCAAAGCATTAATACTACTTATTCGATCCAGCCTGTCCCCTTGCTGCCCTCTCCCAGCGACGCCCTAAGCCGAGGTTCGTACCCCACAGGGGGGCCCTTAGCGTGCAGTCGCTTAGTATTAATCTAGATGTAGCCCTGGCTGGAGGCTTTAAGAATTCTTAAGGCAACCACAGGATAGTCCGGTTAAGTAGTCACGACCTCTCAAGGTCAACTACGAGATGCCATTCATAAAAAAAAAAAAAAATAGGAACGCCAGTCTCAATCGGCACGCTCCGGTTGTACGCTCCGCATCGACTTAGGTCGGTCACGCCTACTCCGCCTCTTGCCGTATTTGGGACTCCAGTCGTGTATCGTATGTTTGTTGTGTCAGTATCGCTAGCGGTCTGCGCAATTTTCTTACGATATATCACGCCCGTAGGGATTACGTAGCTAGCCGATATAGTTCACTTATACATTATTATTTACTTCTTGTTATTTTGTTAATCTAGACCTAGTGTTTTATGTAACTTTTTTTCAAATCAAATAAAAGTCTTTGATTATTTGCCTATTGTGAGTTTGGTCTTATCTCCACACACAAGACCATCTTACAGAAACAATATGGGATGTGTAAGCTTACTTTATTCAGTACGAATATTTGTTACGCAACGTAAGTACGGTGAGGGCAAATAAAACGATATAAATCTTTCGCTTGAACCCTATTAAGCCTACCATTCATTGAGAGGTTCAATCTATAGGAACCTGTGTTAGTTTGCCCTGACCGGAAGCCTGCACAAACAACCATGACACGTTCAGACTGTTTAGTTTTAATCATTTGCTTTGAGTAATGGTCACTGCGGCAATTCTATACTGCGTGCGTACACTTTAAGGGCGTTACATCCACTCCCAACACACATATTAGACAGTTGAGGCAAACCGCAAGATACATCTGTCATAACGTTACTGAAACATTACGATGCGGCTGTTGTCGAGCGCCTCACGACTCATGAAATAGCACGATTTATTTCTATCAAACTCGTCTTCTAGTCGTGATGATTCCTATGCCAGAATAACAAGGTAAGGAATTTGCCTACTGATGTCAGGTGTCGTGGTTTGTAATGTGAGTTAGAAAAGAAAGAAAGAAAAAATTGGTACCGATTTCGATGGGAGTCTGCTCCTCGGTGAGCCTGGGTGGTTGTGGTCTCCGGGGGGATGGCGGGATGTACAGCATCTGGAACGCACAGCGGCATCGGTTCTCTGCAACAAGATAAACAAACGAGTGACCAACGATTTCTACTGTGACTGTTATGGGATAACAGTCACAGTAGAATTCGCCTGTTAAAAAAATAAATAAAAAGCTCCATGAAATAAGGCGCGAAGCTATTGCCATTAACCAGAGTCTAGATTCCGGGCTTCTCAGAATTTCTAATAGGAAAATCCAATAACACTTTGTCGAGGCAGTTATAATAATACGAGTACACGTAGGAAAAAATAAAGGAGCTTCCATCAACTAGAACTTTTTGTGGAACATATTTGTTCAACGTGCGGCGCGCGACTACATCTACATGCTCGGAGCACACTTACTACTTTAATATCACTTCTATGACTAAGAGTAATGGGTTCAGTCATTATGACGTCATCTTTCTCTGTTACTAAGTTCTTGTTACTTCATTATAACGGCTCGAGAAATGATTTAGTTCTATTCTTCTTCAACAAGTGCTCTTAATTACTCCAAAGTAAGCAATTAGTAGGAAGGATAAGAAAGCTGACAAGTCGAACCTACTAGGGAACTTAGCTATCAACTGAACTAAGTAGCGACACAAAAGGCGTACCGCCGCTCTGGGCGCTTGTGTGTCTGTGAAGAACACAACATGACATACTCGTATTCTGTTTTAGAATCGTGTTTTTTGATGTCTTACATTCAGTTTACATTATGTTTGTGACAAAAATATATACAAACCTTTATTTGCGTTTTGTGTAATGTAATTAGGTAGTTGAATGTTATTCAAATAATTAGTTCAACATCTTACCTACGAGCACGTTGGTAACAAATCAGTATTGAACTGTTATGCATCGTTTAAATCAGTGACGCCTGCGGGCCCTGCGGTGGACGACACGATCATGTTTTATTCGAGCGAAGCGTGTTCGAGTCACAGTTACATTAACTGTACGAAAAGTTAATTCATTTCATTCATTGTACACACAGAGTATTGTTTGTATCGCAATAGTTCAATCTGAGAGGTTAAGCTGTATTTGCCGCGGTCACTCCGAGGAAGGGTGACCATTCCTTACTAATCGAGGAGCCTCCGTTAACCGTCGGTCCCGGTCGTCCTGCGAACACGATTTATTGAAATCGTTACCGGAGCGCGGTGTTCAGAATCCCTGAAAGTTTGAAAACGGGTCTATACGTGGAATTTCAATATTGCTCAATGTTGGCTTGTAGATATTAATGTACAGTTACATCTGGTGAGACTGGAAGCCAACCTCAACATTATTGGGACGGAAGCTAGACGGATGACGACTGTGAGAGTATGATATACTGGTGCCTGGAACAGGGTTAAAGTATGAAATTGCCGATTTGTACTGAAAAATTGAAATTCGTATTTTTTTTTAAATTTATCATATTTATTTAATCAAAATAATTACCATTATTATCTATACATTGCTGCCATCTAATAGGAAGGTCATTTATGCCTTTGCGAAAGAACTCTCGTGATCTAGATTCGACAAACTGTGTGAAAGCATTTTGTACTGCCTCCTAAGAAGAAAACTTTTTATCACGTAGAAAATTGTCCAAATCACGAAAAAAATGGTAGTCCGTTGGAGCAAGGTCTGGCGAATACGGAGGGTGACGAATGGTTTCTAATTGCAGTTCCTGTAGAGTTATAAAAACCGACTTCCAAAAACGACACTACAAAGTGAAAAATAACTTTAATTTCGGAAGTCGGTGTCGTTGGGTTCACACTTTCGTTGTTTGCCACCGACTTCCGAAATTAAAGTTATTTTTCACTTTGTAGTGTCGTTTTTGGAAGTCGGTTGATTTTTTTTGCAAAAAAGTTTTTATTTTTCACTTTTAAGTTGTAATTTTTACCAGTAATTTTGGTTTAAAAACCAAACTACTGAACCGTTTTTGATGAAATTTCTATGGGACTATTTGGAAAGTATACCCTTTCCAACAAAAAAAGAATTTTTCAAATCGGTTGGCAAGCGAAAGAGTTATACGCGAACAAACATAAAAAAAAAAAAAAAAAATACAAACATCCGAATTGAGAACCTCCTCCTTTTTTAGAAGTCGATTAAAAACGGTTTCTCGTGCTGTATAAGGTCTCGCATTATCATGGAGCAATAATGGTGAAGATCGATTCATGAGTCGGGGCTGTTTCACTGCTAGTTTTGCTATCATTGTTCGGAGTTTGGCACAGTAGACATCTGCCGTTATTGCTTTACCAGATCGGAGAAAGCTATAGTGAATAACACCATGCTGAGACCACCAAACAGTTACAATTACCTTTTTATTGGTAAGCTTTGCTTTAGGACACTGTTGCGGAGTTTGCCTGGGGCCAGCCATTGCATTTTTCGCTTACGGTTATCGTAAAGAATCCATTTTTCATCACATGTCACAATTCGATCCAATATTCTTTCATTTCTGTATCCATTCAACAAGGCAACACAAGTTTCAACACGCGTTTCTTTCTGCAGATCAGTGAAATCATGAGGCACCCATTTCTCATATTTTTTTATTTTATTGATTTGACGCAAATGAATCAATATTGTTGGTAAGGTAACGTTAAACCATGTCGCTAATTCCTGGGTAGTTTGGCTAGGATCGGCTTCCACCATCTCTTTCAATTCATTGTTATTCACCTGTGTGATTGATTTGCGACGGAAGACCGCCCGGTCTTCCACGTGGTTCATTCTTCAAATCAAAGTTTCCATCACGAAAGCGTTTAAACCAAAATCGCACGGTGCGTTCATTAGCAGTCCCCTTTCCAAACGCAACATTGATATTGCGAGCTGTTTCTGCCGCGTTAGTTCCGCGTCGGAACTCGTATTCAAAAATAACTCGAATTTTCGAAGTATCCATCTTTCTTGTCTAAGCTGAATAAAACAAAACAACTGAAATTTGATAATCGAATGTTGCACATTTTTTAAAAGAAGAACTTCATAGTTACCATGTGAAAAAAGTTTCACTCAAAAATCTCAAACCATGAAGGTTCCATGTCAATTCGACTGCCGGCGACAGTCGCGCGACACTTGCGGCATGGCACATCGCCGCACGTGCGACCGCCGGTGACAGTCGCGCGACACTTCATCGCACACCGCCGCAAGTGCGAACGCACGCGACAGTCGCGCGACACTTCGTCGCACACCGCCGCACGTGCGACCGCACTCGACACTTGCGGCATCGCACACCGCCGCACGTGCGAGCCCCGGCGACAATCGCGCGACACTTGCGGCAAAACGCAACAATATGGAACTTAACTTATCGCACACGCCGCAAAGTTTATACGATACAGGCGCAGTAGTGGCTCAGAATGTCGAACAAAGTGCGTACAAGTTTACTTGGACATAAAGATACTATCGCAGTTAGGAAGTAGAACATGACAAAAGTGTCGTATAAGCGTTAAAATAGTTTAAATTTGTGGCTAATCTATGTCTATATATATATATATATATATATAAATTAATCCCTATTTCCCTTGGTCACGCCATAACTTGAGATGGATTTCACCGATTTCATCCATCTTTTTTTTTAAGTTTTCTAATACTTTGTAGACGGTTCTTACGGAAAAAAAAAATTAAGAAGTTGCCCAGAAAATTAGATAAGAATTATGCTTTTACGCTAAAACTTCTGAACGGATGTAGATGAAATTTGACACATGGGTAGACCATGATCTGGAAAAGGACATAGGCTACTTTTCATCCTGGATCGCAGACGAAGTCGCGGGCAATAGCTAGTCAGATATATATTTATCTTAAGAGGGAATTCGGATATACAGCTTTTGCAGTCTTGTTGCTAATAAGGCTGTATTAAACATTGCAGAACTGTTCTAGAATAGTAATAACTAACTTTTTCTAAGATTTTCTCTTTTTTTTAATAACTTCCTCGCAGAGAACTGAAAGTATAAAAAAAAAACAAATGACTCAAAGCTCAGTAGTGTTGCTCCGGAATGCGCAACACGCAGGCAGCAGGAGCTATTCACCTTAACGTACTGAACTCAAGACGCGGATGATGACTTGTAGCAAGGCGACGTGACAGGTAAGCCGTGCTCTGTAGAGGAGCAGCTCTGTGATTAGAGATACGCTGTTAGGAAATGTCTTCTTTCATACAGTTTAATTGCTACACTGCGCACTGTATGAAAATTGGACAATTCCTCTCAGACGGAACGGAGCGAATATTTCGGGACTAAACTTACGGTAGTTTATTGATCTTTTAGAATACTAAGTAATCTTCTAAACGCTTGCAAATAATGTTTTTTTCGACCGCAACAGCTAACACAAGATTAAATATCAGTTTTCTGATCAAAACTTTCGAAATTGCATAAAAGTATATTATTATTTGAAACATATGATGTATCTTTGACTTTAATCAAACAAGTTCACTCGTCTATCGACCCAGATACATAATATAGTCCAAACGGTCCAAATATTCAGTTAATGTCCCATAATAGAAGCGTCCCGAAAAGTGTGGAGTATCAACCGCGCGCCGGCGACGCGGAGTAATGACGTCATCACGTGCTCACTTCCGACAGTCGTCGACGGGACGTGACGTCATTACCGACAGTATACATCTCGCCACAGACTTGTGAATACATCGCCTACCACCATCGCCTCGTGTGAGTAAAACGGGTTTTAGGCAGTAGGTAGCTACACCATTACCAATGTCATTGAATTCAATATTATACAGAATACTACTTCAATAAATCTTTTAACATTTATGTCAGAAATAAGTGCGAGCTACTGCCACTTTGTGCGAATCCATTCCGAATCCAGATGCTTCTAACATGGAAGTTCGATTAAATATCGACATGAGATGTCGCCTTTCGCGCAAAAAAGAAAAAGCTGTATAGAGACAAGATAGCACTGTTCTTATTGCAAACTATTATACAAAAACACAGCAGGAAAATAATTTGTCCCACTATGTGTACTATTACACAAATATAATTTCTTTCCTTAACAAGAACTTTTTTGACAAAAGTGGTAAATGACACGTTGGCCCACATAGCTCTAAACACAATTGGACAGTACACAAGAAACATGTAACAGAAGAATCACCGAGCCATTTACATTGTCAGAAACTCATTTATATAAAAAAACAAATGCAAAAGTTAAAGCCGAACAATATTGAAGCAACGCGGCAACGATGTGGTACCTAGTAAAAACACAAAATGTTTTGTAAGTTTATGTATTATTAACGTTAGTATAGATTGGACAAAATAGACCTTCTGTGAAGTTTATAGCATATGTCTGAGTGGAACGCTGAGTGATTCGAATACCCGGGGGCTGTAGCGGGTCGTAGCTTCGTAGCGCTACGTTGCTACGCCGTAGCCTATCGTAGCATCGCGTGCCGCCTGTAGATATTGTGCGAAGCTGTGGATTGCTGTTCCAATAAGTTATTGTTTTTAGTTAATGATTTTCTTTGATATGTATTTATGTACTTTTTGTCGTTTCGTTCAACAAAATGGTGGAGGAAATAAGTACGGAATAAGATAGTAAAAATAATTTGAAGTCTATGCACTGATATTACTACTGTATTCCACAGCTTTGGTTATGAACAGTCTAACACTGAGGAGTTCTCTGCGGCCAAGTGGAGTGTTATGAGCAGTGATAGGAATAGGTAGTGCCTATTTGCCTAAACTTCGAAGAACAGAGACAAGAAATGAAGACTTCCTTAGGACTAATTTTTTTCCGGGACATCTGTCCCGAAATTCGGGACAACACTTTTAAATACATTAAAAAAATATGTTATTTGGAATATAGCGCGAAAACGTGAGTTTCAATCTTCTTTTCATAATGAAAATGAATACTTAAGCTATAACCGCAATAAGTCCTAATAAATACGATTTGTTAACTTTGACGTTTGAGATAGACAACCAAAGTTAAAACGAACGCACTGGCAGTATACTACTGAGTAATTTAATTGTGTTGTGACAAGAAGTTCACACTTTTTTAATTTACGTGGGTAGATTTGCTAGTTGTAATTTCTTACAGTACCTACACACATTAGTAGGTAAAGTACAATATTATTATATTACTAAGATACAATATTTTAAGTCTAAGGGTCGTATTTCACTGATTACCTGCTTTACTTCAATAAATTGTTCTTTATGAGAAAATAAACTGTTTCGACTACAAGTTTATTTATTCCTTTTTTTTTTTAGTTTATAAAATTATAACAAATAAACATTTTGAAATCACTTATAAAACATTTTTATTTTAACCCCGTATTACAATAGCAATATAATAATGAAAATAAAAATAATTATTACATTATGATTCTTGTTTAATAATCTATAAAAAACAAAACGATAAAGATTATTGTTGGAAAAGAAAAATAAAAGTCCCAACTCGAGATTGGAACCCAGACTTGTGCGTTCAATAATCCAATACGTAAGACTACCAGCTATCGGTACTTGATGTAATGATTTAAATTTTAACAATGTTATGAACCAACCAAGGCCATACGTAATTTTGACAGCTACTAATCAATTGCTTAGCAACCTCTTAGCGTTAAATAGCTTTTATGAATAAGAATATTGCTAATCAGTTGCTTAGGAACTGATTAAAATTTAAGAGGCGTCTATAAATAAGACTGTTGATTTGTATGTTAATGTGCTCAACAAATGGCGATTTTGACACTATTAGAATTGAATAATTCGACTGTAGATTTAAACCGGGAAATTATTTTTTTTAATATAAAATAGATGTGTAATACAAGAAGTTTCTGTAAAAATAGCAACATTAATATTCTTTTGGGGTAATTATAACAGCAGACTAGTAAATAAAGTTTAACTTGGAACCATTATATGAGTTCTAATAAATAGACAAAACTTTTCTTCTCGCTATATTACTCGCAACAAACATGTTCATACTCTAATACAAGATTTCGTTTCACTTGTTTATTGTTTTAGCTTATTGTGTTGTCTTATATTATTTGAATTTTCTATATAATGCATGTTAGCCACATTGTACGACAAGCTGATACTTTGTTCAGGAGCCAAAATGAGTCAAGACACATTTGCATAACCATTAAGTATAATTATCACCAACTATGAGTTTTTTGTAGAAACCAGATAAGATTGTACAGCCGACCAATTAAAGAGAGTGCTTCGAAATGTTCGCGTAAAGAGGACCGAAATGTGGATGTAGCAATTAAAATTTGCATGACTACGTTTTATAAAACAAGCGATGTAAAGTAATGTAAAGTAATGAGAGCGTCGGTCGATCGGGCACGCGACTGCACGCCCAATGCACCGGCAGAACGACCACCCAGCGAAACATCTATATACTTATAATAAATCTGTAGAAGTGAAAATTCTGTACATTGAAAATATCAAAAAAATAAATGGCAGGGGGTGTTACTAGACCGACACCGAACCCAAAAATGTGATTAAAAAATTTTTTGTCTGTCTGTCTGTTTGTTCAGGTATCACGCAAAAACAACCGGTTCGATTACGATGAAACTTGGTATAATTATTCTTTAATACCCTGGGCACCACACTGGGTACTTTTTATCCCGGAAAAGTATATACAATAAAAAACAAACTTAATTTTACGGTTCGATCCCTAGACCCGATTGCTGTACCAACCTCAAATAATAAGTTTGTCGTAGGTTACGTCACAGTATCTTAGCTGTGTGCAGTGCCCCTAAGTTATGCTCTAAATGTAGTGCTGAAGGTTGAATTTGGCTTGCACAGTTCGCAGCACACGCGTGGCGCGCGGCCGCCACGGATCGCTACCGTATATAAGGACGAAGTCTGAGCGCGCGCATTACGTTAGTACTTATCCTTATCTATGGCATTACATTTTTTGAACTTTGATTTGAACGGACGTGTCGAGTGGCGAGCGATCGTTCTTATTCTTATTTTAACTGCTACTTGCAATTCTAAACCGTTTCAGTGTGTGCGACCTTTTTATTCCTTTTAGTTTTTAGAGTTATTTAGGTTTATTTTTATAAATCGTAGGTATAGATTTTAATTTTAAAGTATAGGTAGGTAGTATATTTGATAGTATACGTAGTGACCGTAGGTTATTTTATAGGATTAGTTATTCGTATAGATATTAGTTTTTATTGATTTTGCTTATTAATATTGAGTTTAGATTAGTTATCATAAGAAATAGGTTTATTTAGGTAGGTAGGTATTTTATTTTCTGTTATCGAGTTTTTTTTTATTAGGTAGGTACTTAGGTAAAGATATCATATATGGTGCGTTTGTTTAGGTGACTAAAAAAAGGTAAACAATCTTGGTATGTCTTTTTATATTAAAGTAGTCATATAAAATACATACGAAGGATAATTAAATTTAGTTTATTACCTAACATTAATTTAGGTAAATACCTAATTGTAAACATTTTTAGATACAATTTTTAAACAATTTTTAGATTAAAAGACATACCAAGATTGTTTACCTTTTTTTAATCACCTAAACAAACGCACCATAGGTACCCACCCTCTTAATCACCACTAATGAGACACAATTGGTTTTCTATTGTAATTAGCCACAAAGGGCCCGCGAGATAGATGGCATCCTTTGGAAGCACATACATTTTATCCTGTTAGCACGTTCCCGTGGGATAATTTCCGACATCCACGCGAGCGAAGTCGCGGGCAGAACCTAGTTGCTAATAATTGCTGCTAATTGCTTGTAATTTGTTATTTTAAATATGATTTTTTTATTTTTATTATTGTGTATGACGGTAATTGAATTGAATTGGTGATTTTGTGTATGAAATGTGACTAAATGAGTGTATTTTTTTTGTATTATGAGTCAATCTTACTCGAATTAAATGATTTTTTTTTATTACAACAGTACAACATAGATCCATTCCTAACTAGTGTGTCGTCAGCCAGGAAGTGCTTAAGCTGTAACTTTTTCATTTAGTTTATTTTGTTATGATTGTTAAGCAGTTCGAGCAACATAATATGCTGTAGTATATAGTAGTTGGTGTGAATGTCCTTAGAATTTACTTTTTCTTCTCTGTATTTTATAAGTGGAGACTTGTAATTGGCTTTCAGACTAATGTACTGTCCTTGTTCTGTTTGGTTTAGCTGTAAGTCTCTCATGTTATTTAAATACATAAATAAATATTACAATCCGTTATGATTGCACTCGCACTGTTCTCAACAAGCACGAGTTCATACACAGTCAGACTAGCAGCGAATCAATGTATATATCAATTTGTGTTGATGGATAAGGTCAGTCAGTAGCACAAAGTGTATATATGTAAACATGAGCAAGCGGGGCCGAGAGCGCACTGTTTACATATTTATTGAAATAACGAGAAACAGTGCAGGAAACATAGTAACTTTAAATATTTATCAGTTTGTAAGAGAAAATGTAAATTTGTGTAAGGACGAAATAAGGAAATGCGGCAAGTTGCCGCGACACATATTTTAAATTCATTTTGAATGTCAACTAAAAATACTTCATTTTGTACCGTGACTTTTTTGTTGCACGTTTTTGCGAGTGTAGTCTGTCCGCAAGTTCTGATCTTTGATGGTAACGTTAGTAAGATTTATAATGAAGTTATGGTTGGTGACTATTAATTAGTTATTAGAACACATTCCTGGAATGTGATCTAGGCATGCACCAACACTAAATGCTAGCAATATTGGTTGTAATTAAATCAGTTCCCACACGTGTCTATGTCAACGTAATGGCATCCATCATCGTCATACATCACTAAATGACGCGGTACGCAGTAGGTACCTGCTACACCAATACCGCGTCATTTATTACAACAGTACATTTCGTGTAAGCTCTTCATTGGAATCAAAAGATACACTTGAGCAGCTGTATAAACTACCTAAATATTTAACAATTTATCGGTGGCACGATTTACTTCATTACGCAGTGCGCGCTATGCTGAGCCTGCCATACCGCCATGTTTACAGCGGACGGGAATATGCCAGCGATCCGCGATAACCAGGGAACCGCTGAAATTAAAAATTGTTTGCATTACGTCAGAGCTTCATAATGAACGATACCATTTCGAATCGATAATAAGCAAACATATTTCCATACAGTTTCAATATTAAATAGTACAAATAAGTTCATACGTCATTATGAAACATAGGAAGATAAGCAGCCCGTTTAAAAAATAAAATTACGAATGTGGAGCTCGTATGAAACAATTACGAACGAGGAGCTCGTATGAAACAATTTTTACTTCCTCTACAGTGCTTATGGCATAAAAGAAGGTCAAGTTAATAGAAGGCGGTGCGCGGCGAGCGTGCGGTCACGGTGCGGTTGTGGTGCGGTTGTGGTGCGGTTGTGGTGCGGTCGCGGTGCGTTGCGGCTAGAAACGATCCCAGTTCGCGGCACGTCGCTGATTTATGGCGAGACTTATAATAGCTGCACATACTCTGATAAATGTTATAAAAAGGCTTGTCTTGGTAACCAAATTAATATTTAAGAGACTGGAAAATAATGAGCATTCATTTTGGCCTGCAGATAACTTAGGAGAACTAATTTAAAAACATAAATTACAATGAAGGTCTCGGTAATCCATATTAAAGAGACCTACCTATTATCCCTGATACTGTGACGGAAACGCGACTCGCGACAGAATAATGCTGATACTGTGACGGAAACGCGACTCGCGACAGAATAATGCTGATACTGTGACGGAGACGCGTCACGAAAACAATGCTGATATTGCGAGCGGCTTGTGGAGATTATGTCGTCCCCCGCGACTCGTGACGTCGAGACGCGAGTTAATGCGCTCATAGAATATAAGTTGACACTAAGTGACACTCACCCACTAGCTCACCTTCGGTGCCTTCAATCGTACTGAAACCTATAAAATCAGTGATATTCAGATTCATGGATCATCTAAAGTGTTGATATTTTGAACTATTTATGTTATAAATCAATTTTTTTCACATTCGTTGCTCATCTGAAGTGTTGACATTTTGAACCGTTTATGTTTTAAGCTGATTCATTGAAAAATTTAAGTTTTGATTATATGGTGTTGATATTTTGATTGTTGATGTTTAAGTTTTTGAAGTTGAGTATCCCACCCCAGTATCTTGTACCGCATGCCCGTCCTGTCACCTGCACACGTGAGGACCTAATGAATGCGTCGGTGAATGCTATCCGCGTGGCTGAATATTGGGCCAAACAAAGGAGACGTTTCATTTTTGTATGGAGCTTTGGCTAGGATGTGTACATTTCAGAAAATCTGTGAAATATGTCTATAAACATATCATAGGCAATCATCTATAGAATTAATTTGTATTAATTTAGTACAAAACTAAAATTGAAAATGTTTGACATTTGTTGTGAGTAAAATGGAGACATATTGAGTCAATGACAGATGACAATGACGTTAATGTCATTATAACCTAAAACGGGATATTTTATGTTTTTGCTTCATTGTTAAGCTCTACTAACTACAACTACGTAATAATATGGGAAGTTGTAGAGAAAATCGCAAAATAACACTGAAAGCCACGAAACGAACACGCAAACGCAACGCACGAGACGACACTGATTGACAGTCAGTCCCATGACATTGACAGACAGTGTATGTCAAAATAAAACGTTCGGAAGTACACTGGCCAAGTAGATGATTAATCGAACTAGAATATTATTATCAAAATATTATATTGATATTATTTTTTTTTACAGGTGTATTAATGAATTAATAATAAGTTATACCTTTTTATAATTATACTAGCTTCTGCCCGCGGCTTCGCCCGCGTGGATGTCGGAAATTATCCCACGGGAACGTGCTAACAGGATAAAATGTATGTGCTTCCCCAGAATGCCATCTATCTCGCGGGCCCTTTGTGGCTAATTACAACAGAAAACCAATTGTGTCTCATTAGTGGTGATTAAGAGGGTACCTATACGATATCTTTACCTAAGTACCTAGCTAATTAAAAAAAAAAACTCAATAACAGAAAATTAAATACCTACCTACCTAAATAAACCTATTTCTGATGATATCTAATCTAAACTCAATAAATAAGCAAAATCCCTAAAAACTAATATCTTAGATACGAATGACTAATCCTAACTAACAGTATTATAAAATAACCTACGGTCACTACGTACACTATCAAAATATACTACCTATACTTTAAAATTAAAATCTATACCTATGACTTATATAAAAATAAACCTAAATAACACTAAAAACAAAAGGAATAAAAATGAACTCCACTGCGGGTGACGTAACCTACGACAAACTTATTATTTGCGGTTGGAACAGTAATCGGGTCTAGGGATCGAACCGCAAAATTAAGTTTGTTTTTTATTGTATATACTTTTCCGGGATAAAAAGTACCCAGTGTGGTGCCCAGGATATTAATGAATAATTATACCAAGTTTCATCGTAATCGAACTGGGAGTTTTTGCGTGATGCCTAAACAAACAGACAGACAGACAGACAGACAGACCGACAGACAGACAGACAGACAAAATTTTTTTTAATCACATTTTTGGGTTCGGTGTCGGTCTAGTAACACCCCCTGCCATTTATTTTTTTGATATTTTCAATGTACAGAATTTTCACTTTTACAGATTTATTATAAGTATAGATAATAGAAGATAGATAGTACTTCACAAGCTAGTTTTGGTGCTGCTCTGTGGTACTTGTCCGCGGAAGCGACAAGTACCACAGAAGTCTTCGTCCATGACGACGGGCAGATAACAATTCGGTACACGCACTACAAACGCCTTGAAGTTGACGTTGCGGTATGACTCCAGTAACTGCACTCTCGGCGTGTACCTCGTCTTTTGGCGCACGTACTCCACGATATCCTCCGCCTTAGTGGTGTAGTGTAAGCGAGAGATGTACACCGGTGTGTTCGGCTTTGCGGCACGCAAGCTGACTTTGGGCTCCGTAGGAGCTTTGCCGCAGCGGTTCTTGTTCGTTCGCGATCGGCGCTTCCTCCTTTGCACCGTCACGAAACCCTCATCACCAGCCCTATTTGGTGCCTTTTCTGGCATAGGCTTCATACTTGGAGCACCTGGAGTACTCGCGGTGACGCTAGCGGATTCCTTTTGTAGGGGCTTCGCTAGGGCTGCAGACACCGACAGCGGGACGGGGCGAGGGGCGAGGGCGGCACTGCGTGGAGGAGCCGCGATGACGGGCGCGGGGCTGCGGGGAACGCGGGCGAGGTGCTCTGCAAGCTCAGCAAACGACGGGTGCGCTGGCGACAAAACGACTAACGCGGAATATGACGACGATCCATCGAGGCCGGCTCCGCGACACATGTTTATGTTAGATGCATCGACTGATGACCTAGTTACCGCCACACTGTTGCGCAACTCGCTAACTTCCTTGAGCAAATCGGCGACGGTGTTTTGGGATGCATTTAACTTCGCCAGAACATCCGCGAGGCGAGCCTTCAGAAAGACAATGTCCTTCAGAAGGCTTGTTAAATCGACGTGGTCGAAGGTGACGGGTGGCAGCTTGTACAGCTCCTTCGCCACAAACGTCGGCACGTCGTCCGGGTCGGTCTCCTTGAACAGCGTGATAATGTCTTGCAGGCTTCTCTTAGTCCCGTCACGCCGCGCCGGCGGGACACCGCCATTGTTGTTTAGCACACTGAACAACAATGGCTTGGCAACAGCTATGTCATCCTCGCTGAAGTTCGTTGCGCAGATTTGGACAGCGGATACCTCGTCCATCACATCCAGCTTCTGCTGCAGGAACGCCAGCAGCTCATTTGCCACAAGTTCATTACTCATGGCAAAAAAAAAAAATATGAGCGACAGCTTGCGCCGCGCTAGTCAATACACAGAATATGCAAACACGTGCGCATCGGAACGCGGCACAAGCTAGACTCAAGTATATTAACCATGATATTATTTTCATTAGATAATAACCCTTTTTCTATTCGTGTGTACCAAGCTGTTACACGCGAGCCGAACTTCAATCACATGAACCAATGTTTGACACTCGATATACACTAAACTGACACTAAATGTAAAGTGAGCAATCTGCGGAGGGTGTCGACTGCCGAGCCCGGAGCTGGAGGTGCCATGGCGCGCGGCGGTGAAGTAATGCCACTTGTTTAAATGAAGATCATTTGTGTGGGACGGCTTATTATTACTTAGCATTTAGTTTCGGTATACTTCAGTGGCACAAAGCGCTCTGGTTTCGATGTGGGAAGCACCCACGAGCTATTCTACATAATGTAATTACTTTGTGTGATTCTTGTGAATAGTTTGAAAAGGAACAAAATTATTTATGAAACGGCCCTCATTACTGCAGATTTATGCAATACTGTTTATGTAGGTATCCGAGATGCGTAGTGTGGGACGCCTCCCAGCTATCTAGCTCGGTCGTCCATTCCGACGGACGACCTAAAGAAGGTTGCTGGGACGGACTGGATGCGGAAGGCGGAGGACAGGGTGTTGTGGCGCAGCCTGGGAGAGGCCTATGTCCAGCAGTGGACTGCGATAGGCTGAGTTGATTGTCGAGGTATCCGAGATGCATTTCACTTCACATAAACTTCAAGGCATGTCCCTATAGTTTACTGCCTAAACCAAAGTTCAAATCGACGCAGAGAATACCTATTTGACGTGAAGTAGTCATTATTTCACGTCAAATAGGTATTATTTGCGCTGGTGTGGAGATGATCTATCTCACGAAGTC
Organism: Apamea sordens; assembly: GCA_945859715.1. Classification (NCBI taxonomy): domain Eukaryota; kingdom Metazoa; phylum Arthropoda; class Insecta; order Lepidoptera; family Noctuidae; genus Apamea; species Apamea sordens. Next base: position 21,020,796 of record OX243998.1, on the reverse strand, counting down.
TGCTCAGCCCCGGTTGTAGTAGACTAGTGTAGCGGTATCTACAACGCCACATGTGAACAACGCGTCATACTGACGTCACGCAAATCCTGCATCTCGCAAGCAGAGTTTACCGCGAAATTAGCATAGATACAATTTCCCAATATCAATCGTTGGGCAATAGCCCGCCAGACACAACACCCGTCTGGTCGGAGGATCCTCCCTTTTCTATGGAGGATGAGTGAACTTTACACCCTGTTCCTCATGCCTCTAAACTGGTGACCCCGACGTGATGAACGTCAGCGCAGCCTTCGTGCAAACACTTCAGCGTGACGTCATCATCAGCACTCCCGCAAGCTTCAGCGGCAAGTCACCCAGCCAGCCAGCATCCACGGCTTCAACGGGTATCCTGACCACCAGCATGCAGCGTCCGCGCATATCTGGTCATCACCCTCAGCCTCATCAGCAACCTTGGCACAGCACACTGCACCTTCGGCCGGTCAACAAGCAGAGCACCCTCTCCTGGTCGACGCAGCAGCCAGCCTCAACCCGGCGCTGTACGACATCCGACTAACGTGTTCCGATATGCGCATTTGTGTGCGTGAACCTAGGTAGCGTTAGCAATAAAAACCTAACGTGGATTTAATTATTTATATTTATTTGAAGAACGAAACTAATTGTTTTAAATATATTTAGAGAGAGACCCTGAAATCGTGAAAAAAAAAGCAGTTGATCCATACATTATGTAGAGTTATGCGAACATAAATCTACTCACCTGATTTTTTTTTCATGATTTCAGGGTTGGTCCCGTAGTAAAATTTGTTCACAATGATGAGAAAAAGTTGTGTACAATGACCCCCTTTAAGGATATAAACGATCAAAATTTAACGGTGTATAATATCCGTTGCACAGTTTTTGTTGTTGTGTTGCTAAATGCGAAATATATCTTAAATGAGTCAAATCACAGTTAGGCTGCATGTGATACAGTTAATTCATATTCACTCTTAAAAAACCGTTTAACAAAAAAAAAAAACCGCCAATAAAACTGAAAAGCAAAAGTAATTTTGAGTCGGCGCCAAACAATCAATAAACAAAGATCACTAAATGGCCTTAAATTTAAACGGCGCCGACTCAAAATTATTTAGGTATACTTACATTAGTTTAAGAACTTAGTTATTAAGGTTAAATAAAAAAAGGATAATTATTTTTTGCTTTGCAGTTTTTTTGGCGGTTTAATTTTTTTGTTAAAAAGTTTTTACTATATAATATTTTGTGGCTATAATCTACTAATTGTTTGCCAAAGGGCAGGCATATGTGGCACTGAGTAGAGTAATAATACACAACTCAGCATTCAAATATGTGAGTGAATATTAAATCACCCCTATTTTCCCACCCTTAGGGTTGGATTTTTTTTCCAAATTTATATGGGACCAACTTTGGGGTATACCCTTTCCACTATTCTGTAAAAAGTTATGCGTGGTCATTCATAAAAAAAAAATGTAAAAAATATAGCTAAATATAGTAATAAATCAAAATTTTAATTGTTAAACAAATAATATATAAAGAAAATGCCAAAAGCCTAGTATTATAAAATAGTTATTATTTTTTTTATTGTTTTTTGTCGTATGTCATCTTATCTCACTATGAAAGTCATCGCGTAGTTTCTATATTGTACTCGGTGTAAAAATCTGAGGTGAAGACAAAAAAAAAAAAAAAACCAATTGTGACCCGGAGCGCTCCTGAGCTTACGCAACTAAAACAATGTGCATGTGCAGGCACAACTACAAACAGTCAAACAGACTTCGTGAAATAGAAACATACTTTAATACTATTTAGGAAATCTAACAAAAGGGCACTCAACTGAATCCACAAGAGTTCATTCTGTCCTAGGTATGTCCTCGGCACACTAATAACTACAGTTTTCGGAGCAACAACACTTCTATGCTCTTCACACTTACTGTGCACTTACACTGTCCATAGAGCGTTGCGCAAAACTTCAGTATCGAATTCAATCCCAGTGATTGAATAAGGCCGGCTCCACACAGTCGCACGCGTAACGCGTGACGTGTGGCTCACGGCAGCGGCAGTCGCTCCGTTTCCTCGAATCCAATAAAGTGATTGCACGGCGCACTCTGTGCACCGCGAGGGATTAAATGCATTTCCCTTATGTGGAGCAACCCCCTCTCTCTCCCTCGCTTAGGCCTGTAGCATACCAGCGTCGATATTGTTCGACTTCACCGGCCAGAAAGTTTACATACCAAAATAAAATAAGTAGAACAAAATTGTGAGCGCACCCAATGCTGTACTTTGTGTTAACTTCTTCTTCTCTTCACTCACACAACTGTACAACACACAACGTAACATTTTCAAAAGTTAAACATCACGATTTAAACAATTGTAAGTAAATCTCATATGATCGGAACTGACAATAGTATCGCGTGTGCTATCAGCCTTATATTGCAATACCTGAGGGGTAATTCTCGTAATTTTAAGAATATTCACAGTCTGATCTCAGTCTCAATCTGTCAAAAATACGCCTAATTTCCCTACATTTTGACAAGTTTTTGACATTTGTTTGTCGCCGAGATGAGACTGCGACTAGATTTTGAACGTTTTAAATTACGGGAATACGGGCCCTGGATGCTAGGGACCGTTCACGTATTCCCAGGCTGGCATTAGTTTGGAATTCATTGTCTCTACAATTGACCTGCAAGCGACGGAATTATTGGAAGCCCCTTGTCACATCTAGGGAGTGCTAGCATATCATTATTCAAAGTAGTCCGTTTGTCCAGCACGAGTACACGACTGTCGCTCAAACCTTCCTCTAAGCGTATGTTTATTATTCTCATTCAGACGACCTCAGTTCGTGGGTGTCCCGAATGTACTTCGAGCCGTAAAACCTTCTTCGCGACTTTTTCAATACAAAGAAACGGCAGAATCGTGTTTTCCTTACAAATTCAAACGAAGTCAGTGCTTAAATGAACCAGAGGTTAAGTCTTTCTAGAATTCAGTTAATTTCTCGAAACTAATGGTCGGTATTAAACGCAGTAATTTCCCAAGATTTATGAAAGATCTTCAAAGTTTGTGCGTCAAGTGCCAACAGAATAGTAATATCATAAGAGATAGTAGGAAAACGTAAAAATATAACGAAGCATTCACGTTCGAGACCGCTTCCAATGTCCTAGTTCCGAACTAGTTCAGATCTATAATGAAGATAATATAGTAAGAAGATAGTTTTAAGAGCTCAACAAAACAGGTTAACTGTAATTTGGTGGAAACTTGCGGCCGCCGAGGACAGTCAGGCGGTCGCAAAGTAAGCACGTGCTGTCTCACGGCAGAATAATTGCATTAAGTGCTGAGCAATGATGGCGGCCGCCACGCGACGCGCCGCTTTTATAAAGTCAGTCGCTGTGTGAGCACTGTCACTGGATGTAATAAACTGAAGCACAGAAGTTCGTCTGTATAAAACATTGGAAAATGGAGGTCGAGGTTTTAATGGCACATTTCGCGTAAGAAAGACGATCACTAAATTTAAGTTTACTAGCAAACAAATGGTGGAGCCTTGAACTCATTGTAATACCTAGAGTTGTAGTAAATGTTTAGCTCCAAATCAGGTTTTTCTGTCCGCGTGTCTTGTGACGGGGATTCGCATGTAACAAGCAGTGCAAACAAGCAGTCCGCCAGTGTTATGAGCAGTTTTTATGATTCTCATCAGTGCAATACTCACACTTAACTATATGTGAGTGAGCAGTATCAACATAAATACTCCAGTGTGGACGTAATGACGCCACTCGTATGCAAACAACATATTTTCTATTATATTAAGGCTTGGATATGAGAGAATTATATGTGTTTATTTGAAACTGCTGAAGCTGTATGCAGATGCTACTCAGACATATAAATTTAAGTGTCAATAAATCTGAATATATTTGCCATTGCGCTTGTATTGTTAAGATTATGTAATATATTTTATCTTTTGCTATGGTGTATCATGTATACGTCATGAGCACCGTTCTGCACAGTCGCTCGCTGCAGGAGGATCACTCACATATTCACTGCGTCATCGGAGTGACATTCGACGAATGTATTGTCCCCGCACAAATCCGCCAGCGCGAATAGATTTTACCAAAAACCAGTAAGATAATTGCTTTATGCAATATTCAGACGTGCAATATTTGAATATACTTTTTCTATTTAGTTTGTGATGCTCTCTTTTTTGTGAAGATGTAATAAATGTTATCAAACTTCGTTCACTAAAAGATTAAACGATAACCATCTGACAAGTATCTTTACTTATCGGATCGTTATCGTTTAATATTCACAGGTAAGTATCACAAGTTCGTAACAGAGCACGGACCGGTACACAATGAACCATTCATCCACGGATAAGTATCACTAGTTCGTAACAGAGGATGGATGGGTACACAATGTATCATTCATCCGCGGATAAATATCACAAGTTTGTAACAGAGAATGGACCTGCACACAATGTATCATTCATTCGCGGATAAGTATCACAAGTTCGTAACAGAGGACGGATCGGTACACAATGTATCATTCATTCGCGGATAAATATCACAAGTTCGTAATAGAGCATGGACCGGCACATAATGTATCATTCATCCGCGGATAACAAATCCCTGCGGAGACAATACTTTTCAACTAAACTGAAGTTCTTAGTCGTTAAAATGAGAAAGTTGCGTCTTCCGCGAAAACAACCGACTGCTATAAACAACTAACCATCACAGGGAACGTAGACGAAGAAACAATAACGCTCAACAAACAACAAAAACAAATGAATATTTATGACTTAAATTGTAACATTTACTTGAACCCTGAGTTTTGATTTTATAGTCATGAAAACGAGAGTTTTGGGACTAAAAGTCATGCTGCATCACGCTGCGCCAACCCCTAATAAATTGGGAAAAGGGCAGGTGGATAATAATGAATTCTGTCTCCCTTGAGGAATAGGTATAATGATAATGAATTGTCAGTTACCTAGGACCGCTTCCCTCTTGCGGTCCTCTTCAGCGAACACCTCCTCGAAAGTGCTCGACTTCGGCTTGCCCTCATCCCGAGGGAACTCCTCTTTCTGCAACAACAAAACCTATTTCAACACTTATTTACAATTCTATTTGCCATGTTTATGTTTTATCTAAAGAACTTGAGACACAGTAAGCAAAAAAGTGTGTTGTAAATAAAACATGAGTGAAAGTTATGGATTTTATTAGCAATACTGGCAATTACAGGCAATAGGCTCCCCCCTAGTACTTGGGACTTAAATCATGGTGACGTGTGCGTGAACTGTGGGCCACCTCTGCCTGACCCTTTACAAATGACAGGCGAGATAATTATGATGTTACGTTACAGTACAACAGGTACAACAAACTAGATCAACCGAGCTTCAGATTGTCTAAAGTAAAAACTTCTTTTATGGGGTACTGTGTAAAATGTTATAATAAAATACCACTCGATATTCTTCAACTAAATGAGAAGAAATTTAAAACATGCATTAAACGCACACTATGTAGACAAGCATATTATAAGTTGGACGAGTATATAGTAGATAAAAATGCTTGGCTTAATGCTGGTCCTGCTCCACAGGCAGTTGGGCTTACAAGTTGATCACAATTTCAATATTTGGAAGAGATGCTTCCCCTTTTTGTTTTTTTTTAGTGTTTATTTTATTTAATCAGGATTAATTTTTAATACTTCAGTATTAAATACCTCTTCATGATTGGTAGTAATTTTTTTTTTCTCTCATCTATTAATTAAATTGCAAACTAGTTTTGTATAATTTAGAAGCATTTTTGAAAATTTTGTAAATGTAAGAACCATGGATCCGTTTTTTATGATATTTTGATGTTGACTTGAAAGAGCATGGCAGTTGAGAATATGTCATGCTCACTTAAATGTCTCACTGGTGGTGGCGCGTGTGTTGGATCATTCGGTTCCCTACGAAATGGTTGAGCTGGGTGGTGCTGATCCACGCGTCATGTTCGTGAACGGGCGCCATCGGTTGAGACTGGTCATCTCTTAACTGCCAGGGCTTATTTTTAATTTTATATTTCATATTTTAATTTGTTTCTTTACATTGTTCTCACATACAGAAGCAATAAAAATAATGTAACCAGGATTTTGTAAAAATGTCTTGATTTAAAAGAGTGTCCGTGGAGTTTCTTGCCCGTTCTTCTCCATAGAGATCTACGCTTTGGAATGGGCAACTAGCTTCAACTTTCTGACTAACTGACCGACTATTTAATTTTGACAATTCAAAAGTGCCTGTAAATGGTTTAATTGAAATAAATGATTTGAGTTTGAGTTTGACAACCAGGAATAACAAGCTCGTTCGGTAACATATTGACAGAAAGCATTCAGCTATTTTGTATAAAATAGACGTAGCTCTTCAAAGTTCAATTAATAGATTATTTTATCGAACAGAGATTGTTTTAGAAATTAAAAATACTTTTTTTTTATAAAAATATTAGTTTTTGTTAAAACATTAATCATATTTGCTATGTTAATAACATATGCCTATCGGCGGCCATGTTGATCTCTCATTATAATTTCAATCATCTCAGCACCTGTTTCAATTAAATAAATGAATTGAATCGTAGACTTTTGGAAAATCTAAACATGATATTATAATTATAATAAAATTGTCTATACATATAACAAAAAAAACTTGAGAGGTGTCAAGGGACACCTGGATGGAACGAAGTATAACTGGCTTGCTTTCTATAAGAGAGAGACAGACAGAGAAACACGCGCACGCCGCACGGCTTACAAGTATAGCAAAAAGTGTCGTTCCAACTTTTGGTCTTAATTTTTTCCGTTTTCCGTAAACGCGCGTTATGGAACTTCGTTCCAAAAATTGTAACGAAGTCAAAACTGTACATGGAATTTTGTTAAAAAAGTAATTGCTACGAGGTGTGGGAACGAGTCTGATGCCGAAAATATAGTTTTTAGAACTTTTATTCGTTGTCTTGGCGTATCTTCGGGATTGGCTCAAAAACGGATGAACGGATTTGGACGAAATTTGGTATATAGATAGTTTATGATCTGGATTAACACATAGGGATTTTATCCCGGTGGAACGTTCCCGTTCGGTATTTTCCGACATCCATGAGGGTGAAGCCGCACGCAAAAGCTAGTATAAACAAACTCCACTCCTATCGCTTAACCACCGTAGGTGAATATTGATTCAATTTGGATTTGAATTCAATAATATATAATAAGGAGTAATAAGTCACACCCGGACTTATTACTCCATATTTATTTATGATAATAGTCTACTTTTGGAATGTTTGTAAATATGTGAGCACCATGTATCTATCACATAGTCAATTTATATGTCAAGGTTTCATTAATTAATTTTAATTCTTTTACCTATTGTGGTATAGTACTCGTAATTTTATTTTAGGTGCATCGTCTTCACATATAATTATATAATTAATGTATGCAAAATATTGTAAAACATTTTTAACGGCGCGGTGGAGTTTCTTGCCCATTCTTCTCCATACGAAAACTACTTTTTGGAAGGGGCGACTAGAATCAATTTTATTTTCATTTTAATTTTGAATTTCGTTCGAAAGTGCCTTTTATGTGCCTATTTGAAATAAATGATTTGACTTTTTGACTTTTTTTTTTCAAGTAATTTCCAAACTACTGAAGTGCGAAACATAAAGCTTTCAGTGCAAAAAGCAGAAAGCATTCCTACCTAGACACCATACACGTTTGCAGCTAAGTAGCGCCTTGTATGGCCTGCGACTAGTCGGCGCGTCTGAACGATTCCTTAGGACGGGACCGTCTAAGCTAGAATATTGTCTGGTCACGTGCAGTCTGTTACAATGCAGTCGACGGGGCTCACATAGGGCAATATCTGATGATTGAGTGTGTTAAAATTGCACGCTTTAATGAAACAGTGCGAATGATGCGTCACAACTAAAACTTTTTCTAATATTACTTAGAAACTGAAGTTAACATTATAAAGTAAACTGAAGCACCTAATCCCTGAACTTTTACGTAACAGCAATAGTCGGCCAGTGTACAATGTACTTGTGTGTAAACGCAGGGCTACCACGTAAAGTTAAATGAGAAGCTGCAGCAGCTACTGAATTTATAATTAGCGAACACTTCTTGCGTACTGAGTAGTGTAGAGAGGATGCCTTCGAAGCCAGCAGCAATGGAACGACTTCACTCAAATAAATAATATGCAGAAGAAAACGAGCATTCTCAGAAAATGAAATGAGTCTAGACTGGACCATTACGTTGATGTATTAGATTGGCTATTGAGAGGCTGCAATCATTTTGAAGCATACAACGTTACATCAAAGGTACCTGTACATAATATATAACACACTTGTTCATTCATCTTTGTGAGTTTTCGGTCTCTGCTGCCATACATGTTATTGAATCTACTTAACGCAATTTTGGTTCCTATCGGTTCACAGTTTGATGAATTAATATTAGCTACATTAACGTTGGTTACATTTAACTTGAATATAACTGTATTCAACAGTGTGCCTTTACAATCTTTATAACCTGACCACAAACTAAAACCTTTAGTTCATCCTTTATTTCATTCGCTCCCAAAACAGGAACTCGTTGTGAGTTGGGATATACACAAAGCAGAGTAATTCTAAAGTAAATGAGAAGTGGTAGGCAGGATAGATCTGGCAATATTTCTTCATTAGAGGGCGGCGTGTGATGAATTATTTACGCGCACATACATATGAATGCGGCACATTGTTCACCGGACCTACCGCCAGGATTAGTGGCTTACGAACTCACTAAGCACTCCAAATAGGCTTGTTGTTATTTCCTCGTGTTGGACACTCGGCTCGGGAGTCGCGCACAGAGCGATACTCGTAATTGGAACATGGAGAGCTTTGTGTGCGCCGTTTGTTAGAATATGCTAAACCCAATGGGACAACGCGAAATCAATTTCTGTTTGTTGCTAAATTTGTGAGTTGCTAAAATGTAGGTAAACTATATTGTGTTGCAGCATAAATACTTTTATATGGAACGAGAGAAGCATAGATCGTGACTTATATAAAGCAATCTGAGAAGCGTCCAGTGGCAATCGTTTTTTAAGATGGAAAAATGCGTAAAACGTGCGTCCGCAAGAACTTGTACTCAGCTGAATAGTGTTTCAGTCAAGATATAGGCGATCAGCCGCACGCAATACGTGACTGAATAGTGTTTCACTCAAGATGTAGGCGATCAGCCGCACGCAATACGTGACTGAATAGTGTTTCACTCAAGATGTAGGCGATCAGCCGCACGCAATACGTGACTGAATAGTGTTTCACTCAAGATGTAGGCGATCGGCCGCACGCAATACGTGACTGAATAGTGTTTCACTCAAGATGTAGGCGATCAGCCGCACGCAATACGTGACTGAATAGTGTTTCACTCAAGATGTAGGCGATCAGCCGCACGCAATACGTGACTGAATAGTGTTTCACTCAAGATGTAGGCGATCAGCCGCACGCAATACGTGACTGAATAGTGTTTCATTCAAGATGTAGGCGATCAGCCTCACGCAATACGTGACTTTGCCGCCATCTTAGACTTTTTTTCACGAATACAAAGAGACTTTTTTAGTTCAGCACCAAAATAATGGTTTATGGCAATGTTCTCGACTATAAAGAGTACTGATTATTCTATCTCAATGGTTTACACAGGTCATTGGCTAATTCAATACCGAAAAGAAAAATACAACATATTTTATATTACCTTCGAAACACTCTGTTCGGTTTGATCTGGCAGTGTAACAAAATACAGTTGGTCAAATGTGTGAACTCTATCACTTCGTCACGGTCACTCTTACACAAAATGTTTACATCAAAAACAATGGCCATCCTCTTTAGGTAGCAGAGACAGACCATATTAATTAGACCACAATATTTAGGAGAACATAATAAGGCAGGGTTAATAAACGAAACACAAGCGTGCGGGTATACCCTGAAGCCTTCCTTTGAATTTACCCTATAGAAAGTATTTGGTCAACATGGTAAGAACAGGTTGTGTGTTCATACGTAGGTATAGGTACGGTCAGCAACAATACTAATACAACTGTCACTTTTACATACACAAAATGAATCGATAAACTACTTTTTAGGTTCGCTCAAAATACGTAAGAGTTAATATTCTTTAAAGTTTACTTCTGTTACGATTTTAATTAAAATTATGCATAATAATTCAGTTTAAAAAAACTGAAATGTTAATCGAGTTTTATTGCTCAAGCCGCCGCACAATCCGATTAAAAGAGACATGTTTACTTTACAAAGAGGTACCTTGGAGGTAGCTACGCAGACCAATAATAGTTACTATGAACGTCGTATACTTTTACAAGTTTCTAGACTTAACAACTAAACGATTAACTTGTAATAACTTTATTTATTTGAACTTGGTTTTTGATTTCAAGTTTGTTTATGTTTTGGCCTACACATGTCATATTAAATATTAAAATCATTTCTAAAATGCATAGGTATATCTTGGACGTAACAAACAAATTCTGCCAAACAGATGACAAACAGATGACACACATTTCAATAGAAAATGCTGACAAGATAAGTAACAGACGCCGTCATGATATATTTACTTAACTTGCTTCAATTCTTGTCATTCTGTAATATTATCGTTTTCTGCGGTAGATAAAAACGTTAAATAAGTGTTTTATCGAGATTCCACAATTCACGAATGATCCACTTTTTCTCTTTAATTTTGCTCGTTCAAAGTCAGAGCATTTATTTTAAATAGCCACATAAACGGTACATAAAAGGGTACATTATAGGCCGACTATGCTAAAGGCACTTTTGAACGTCAACATTTAGAAGTTCGTACTTCCCGTTGACCTAGAAGCAAGAGGCAAGGTCGCACAAGTAAAGGAAAAAGTCCGAAAACCATTCATTTGTAGTTTTATCCTATAAAAAAAATGCCATTGCCATGACACAAACTTACCTACATTAGCAGTTGGTGAACTGACCGTGACGCTCCTACAAAAGAGTTAACAATTTGGCGTAGAAACTTTGTACAAAAAAATCATAGATTTATTATAGCGTTAGATGGGAAACGTGGTGATTAGGGCGAGACCAAATAGTGCCGTGCTCACTAATAGTGCCCTGCTCACTAATAGTGCCGTGCTCACTAATAGTGCCGTACTCACTAATAGTGCCGTGCTCACTAGCGGCCTCAACTTGGATTATCGATATAAATTGCGGTGTCTTCGTATCTCTTAATTTGAAGCCTAAGCATGAAGCCCATAGTTTCGGCCTACATTATACATTTTATTATAATGTTTAGAGGGTGACAAATATAATATTATCATAGCATTTAACGATACCTCTAACTGGTAGTACACATATTTTTCCACATAATTTTCGTTATCATAGCTAGGTATTTATGAACTGAATAGTATGCCTTCTGCGCTTTGAAGTTGCTTACATAGCATTTTTTCAATTACAAAATTTGTGTTTTTTTAGGGTTCCGTACCTCAAAAGGAAAAACGGAACCCTTATAAGATCACTTCGTTGTCCGTCTGTCTGTCCATCTGTCAATACCCTTTTTCTCGGAAACATCTGGAGTTATCAAATCGGACTTAATATCAAATACTCAAGGCTGCAATCCCTCGAAGCAGCAAAAAATCAAGCTTCTAAGTCAACGCAATCAAAAGATACGGGCGCGTTTATGTTCCGGAATCAAAACCTATAGGGTATTTCCCGTCGACCTAGAATTATGAAATTTGGCAAGAAGCAATGTCACGTAGCAAAAGTAAAGGAAAGAAAACGAAAATCGTAAGTAGTTAACCTTGGTGCGCGAGTCCGACTCGCACTTGAACGGGTCCATTTAAATTCATTTAAAAAAATTCCATATATATTTTTTTAAATTAACCGATTTATATATTCAGTTCATTGCCTTTCATGTTTAATGACTTTAGATAGGAGTTTCGGAAACCGCAATGTGAAGCAACCTGTGCGAAAACGTCTGTCGTTATAATCGGGACATGGTGGGCGCCTGATCCTCTGCTAATCCTGTGAGGTGTCGGACAGGCGCCACGCTGGGATACAAATGATCCGCGTCAGCTGACGCAAGCCCCGCAGCCCCGGTCGTGTCGCGTCAAAGTTCACCGTGGCGTGAAGAAAGTGAGCAGTGTAGCAAAACGATATGCCATCAGTCACTTTAGCTTATGTGGCGAGATTTTAATCTGATCTCAACCTTTAGAAATAAGGTCAGCTGCGGTATTTTTAGCGACTGCGGCGAAAGGTCTCCCGACTTTACATTCACAGCTCAAAGAGCAACCACACGTTCCCGGTGCGCTGCAAACTAAACTGATTTGTCGCAAACATAATTCAAACACTTTTTATCCAAAATAGCTATTTTTACCCCACAAAGGCGGAGCCTAAAAGAAAGGCAGTAGTACAGGAGTGTGTCATAAACTTGCCGCCAGAACTATCGTCTGGACTAGCACCTGCTCCTGTGCTTGAAACACAATCACAGATAGTTGCACAACAGCTGTTGTCTCCAACAGTCACTGCTCACACATTTATGTCGGCTCCGTACGCCGAACTCATTTACATACGCAGAGCTTTCAAACATTCTCACACCAAATGCTTTGTGAATTTTAAAAAGGTTTTCCCCACAATTTTGCTCAATTTAGCTCAGTTTGGCTGAGTATACGAGTGGCTCGTTTAGGATATCTTCAATTACGACATAGTTGAGTATGTTCAGAGGACCACGACCCGTAAAAGGTTTGGGGTGGACGTTAAAAGAACATTCCTTCGTGGCGCATCAGGACTCGTTCTGATGATCAGCGTCAAACGCGCGATTTTTTGTAAGTGAATGGAATAGACAACGTGAACTCAACGTGGTCGAATTATGATTTCAAAAGTTATTTGTTTGACTGAAGTATTTTATTTTGACACAATTTCTAACGTAATCATTATTACTTTACCTACAAAGTACCTACATGTAATTCTTTGATGGTGATTCTTTGTTTAGAACTAGCTAACTCGGTGAACTTCGTACCGCCTCAGATCCAATAAGGACGAATGTATGAGAAAATTAATTATCTTCATTTTTAATTTCGTGGATTTTTGCCAGAGATTCTGCTATTCGGCGCGGAGACCAATCAAACCAATCAAAGATTATAAAAACCGGTCCAGTCATTCTTGAGTTATAAATGGTGTAACTAACCAGGCTTTGTTTTATTTATAAAGATTTGATACTGCAGGGTGTTTGTGCAAAGTTATCACAAAGACTGCTCCTATACCCAGCGCCTTCTGACTATAGTACCTATTTCAAATATTTCAGAAATCAGTCGTCAACACCGGTGTGGAGGTACCTTACATAACGTTAGAATAACATTCTTCTACCCTCTCTGCAACTGTGTCTTCGTGCCGTGTGCGGGAAAATTGTTTAGTTGTTTCTTTTTACTTCCAATTTAATTGTTTATAATATAACATTAGACTACAACGACTACGATTAGATTGTTGTTTTTGAGAGCAGATCAGACTAAGTTTAACTAAGATATTTTAGAAGGTTGTGATTTTATTAAAATGTTACGTTATTTAAATACAAAATAGCAATTGTTCTATTTTGAAGGATAAGGCTTTTAAATGCCGGACCCCATTATCCCTCAAAAGAGTTTGCTAAAAACGTAATTACTTCGTTCCCAACTAGGGGACGAAATATTATAAATTTCGTCCATCCCGGCACGTCGCTCATAAAAATGCTCCTCGCTCAAAGGGCTGAATATTTTCTACATAACTAATTATACGTTTTATACGAGGGACTTCGTATGGAGCATTTTGTGCTATTTGTGCAGAGACAAGTGAAACAAGGATTATTTGTTTGGATGTTATTTGGTTTAGTGCAAGTTTTTTTGTTAAATCAAAACATCTACAAAAGTTATAAAGTCAATCATAGCCAAACGACAAAATGTAAGTAAATAAATTAGTATGAGGCAGACAACAGCAACACTTTAATGTTCAATGAAGTGTTGAGATACAACACAAGATTTTAGTGATGGAGAACAAGAGTGTTGAGACACAACACAAGAGTTTAGTGATGGAGAACAATGAAGTGTTGAGACACAACACAAGAGTTTAGTGATGGAGAACAAGAGTGTTGAGACACAACACAAGAGTTTAGTGATGGAGAACAAGAGCGTTGAGACACAACACAAGAGTTTAGTGATAGAGAACAAGAGTGTTGAGACACAACACAAGAGTTTAGTGATGGAGAACAAGAGTGTTGAGACACAACACAAGAGTTTAGTGATGGAAAACAATGAAGTGTTGAGACACAACGCAAGAATTTAGTGATGGAGAACAAGAGCTCTATACAATGAAGTGTTGAGACACAACACAAGAATTTAGTGATGGAGAACAAGAGTGTTGAGACACAACATAAGAGTTTAGCGATGGAGAACAAGAGTGCTGAGACACAACACAAGAGTTCAGTGATGGAGAACAAGAGCCCTACACAATGAAGTGTTGAGACACCACACAAGAATTTAGTGATGGAGAACAAGAGCCCTACTCAATGAAGTGTTGAGACACAACACAAGAATTTAGTGATGGAGAACAAGAGCCCTACACAATGAAGTGTTGAGACACAACACAAGATTTAGTGATGGAGAACAAGAGCCCTACACAATGAAGTGTTGAGACACAACACAAGAATTTAGTGATGGAGAACAAGAGCCCTACACAATGAAGTGTTGAGACACAACACAAGAATTTAGTGATGGAGAACAAGAGCCCTACACAATGAAGTGTTGAGACACAACACAAGAATTTAGTGATGGAGAACAAGAGCCCTACACAATGAAGTGTTGAGACACAACACAAGAATTTAGTGATGGAGAACAAAAGCCCTACACAATGAAGTATTGAGACACAACACAAGAATTTAGTGATGGAGAACAAGAGCTCTACACTAAATAGTTTATTGATACATGTGATAAAAAGTTTTCTTCTCAGGAGGCAGTACAAAATGCTTTCACACAGTTTGTCGAATCTAGATCACGAGAGTTCTATCGCAAAGGCATAAATGACCTTCCTATTAGATGGCAGCAATGTATAGATAATAATGGTAATTATTTTGATCAAATAAACACGTTAAATTAAAAAAAAAGAATTTAATTTTTTCAGTACAAAACGGCAATTTCATACTTTAACCCCCAATATTATTTAAAAACATGTATATTTTAAAACAGATCCAATTCTAAGATATTAATTAGTAAGCAGGAACATAGTGCGCACAAAACCATTCCTTATGTATACTAACTATGTTTAACGAGTGAGGTTTGGGCCAGCGCTCGTAGCTACGAGCGCTTGCTCAAACCTCACTGCATCACGATATGCATGTGCATACGCACGTGATGCATACAGTTATGTGACAAAACGGACCGGCTCCGGCACCGGTTCCGGGACCGGCGGCAAACGTTAAACTTTAAACAATCGTTTCATGTCGCTATTATATCCGTGTTAACTTACGCACGCCATTGATGGCCGCGTGAAGTAGCACTTCCAATCACTCGTGGCTTTTTAGCGCCACATTTGTGATGGTAATATTAAATATTTTACTGGTGAAAACGGGGTTTCTAATTCATAGAAAACTGGAATGTAGTCGTTACATCACACGTATGTTATTATATGCGCGTGAAGGAAGTTTTGCTTCTTTATCATTACCACGATCATCAGAGGGGATGTCCACTGCAGATTAAAACCTTCGTTCTGAGCTGGTTGTATAGAATTAAGATCAAACGTCCTAACTCATATTAGAAAGTTGGAAAAAAAACTACCTATGTATTTAATTTTGTGTGATTTATAACCATACCGTGAATGTTGTTCGACTTAGGAACGGGCTTCAGCGTTCTATTAATAAAATTGCCCTTTACGAGTGAGCTAAAGGCTTAAATGAATATTCTCTGACATAATCTATTTGCGTATCATTACCGCCGCCACGCGCCGCGCCTCTGAACTTATATCAAGTTAAACTATGTGGAGGAATATTTCCATATTCCTACGCCGCTGTCCCAATTTAGCAAGTTACCTAGCTGAACATGTTTTTGTACATTTGGTAACTTGAGACTAGTCAGATATCAGTCTGTGGCGTGCTAGCACTTGCACCGCGACATTCAGGAGTTAGCGACTCTCTGGGAGCGCGCCACTCTCCTCTAACCGCTAACCGCATACCTACAGTGCACTCTCTACACAAAATTGTTTCGAGTGCTAATTCTAGGGAAATGCAGCGCCTTAAACAGTTCACCTAGTGTGTCCACGGCCTTACAGCGTACCTACAATAAACAAGTATACTGAAGGGCTCTTTTAAAACATTGGACGAACGATAACGACTATAAACGATATACGACACGTCATGTCGTAAACGATAACGACATGCTATTACGATGCCCGGGAAATTAAAAGGGACTATGTCATATAAAATTGGGCTCCAGTAGATAACGTTTTATGTATCGTTAACGTATCGTATCGCTGAACATTACAAATTACCCCATTATTTACAGAGAAGTTAAAAAATGGGGTAATTTGCCGCGGAGGCACCATGAGACCAACGAATGAGGCAATGATCAGACAAAACAGGCAAGCAAGTACTTAGCCCTGCGCTGAACGCGACTACGTTATGATAATGGTGCCACTTGACTGTTATCTTGCCGCAGCCGCTACGCTTGTTAGCTACGGTCTACGGCGTAGCTAAAAAGCGTAGCTGCCAGCTACGGGGCTACGCCGGTATCATACCATAAAATTAATAATACTCCAGATTATTGAAATTAATACGCACACTGTATTATCCGTGCGCTATTATATTGCTTTCGGCTTTGTCTTTAGGTAGCTAGGTTCCTCTGCGGGTAAGCTAAGCTCAAACAATATAAAACGCGTACCTTAGATTAAACCTAAACACAACATCCATATTTTTTGTCGTAATTCTACGCAACACAGTTCAGAGACAACAAAAGCCGATCAAAGCCCATTTAAAGCCTGCCTAATGGCTCCAACAAAAGGCTCAAACACATACGTATCAAAACACTATTGTGTTTTCGGATACGATAAAAAGGTTTTTGGAATTCAACATGACGGAAAACCAACAGCGCTTTGATTTAAGCGACAATTCGCTGAAAATAAAACGGGTTCTGCTTATATTGTGAATATTTTATAAAGCTTGTATGTAAAAGGCCGATCCAAAGTGAAAAGTAGGGAAACACAAACAACAGCGAGGTACAGTCAAGCACAGTGAGTACAGTGCGCGCGACTTTTTGCCGCCGGAAAAGTAAGGAATTGGAAACGATTGTTCTAAGGTTTTGTGTAATACAAGCCTGTTTTAAAAAACATTACTAAATTGAAGATATTGCTGCCATTCATTTTTTTTAATACGGGCTAAATTATGTTGTTCACTTATTCATAAATCATGTTATAAAATCTTTTGTCAGTTTTCTTGAAATATGAACTAGCGGCTACTAGGTGTGTGTGTAACTATAGCTATTGGTTTATAAAACAAATTAAACTCTGGTTAATTGAAATGCTATCTACTTTGTATGTACCTGCGTATAATTTTCTACGTGAAATTATTGAACAGCTATAAAAATCAATTATCGTTTATGTGCCTCAACTTCAATTTATTCTGCAATACCAAGTGGTATTACATACAAAGAGCTGAAATTACCGGGTTGCTTCAAAAGCTTCCGACATGATTTTAAGTAAAATATTTTCAATCAAAAAGCTTCATTTCCGGCCGGAAATCAGCTCGAGTCACGCGGAAATAAATTGAGAACTGTTCAAACATACGTAATGAAGATTACTGAAGATACAACATTAAATACGTATGATGTTTATCGTACATACAAGCAAACGTTGATTGTAAATCAATCGAACAAGCGGAAACTTGGAAGCCAATATACGCACAGATTATGGTGACGTAACATACATTATTGATCAAAGGAATTACGAGTACCTTGCTTGTGTAAGAGTTGCCGATACTGTGCAGTGCTATGTTGTTGTTGTCTGGCCCGCACTGGGCTTGATTTCCTAGATATTTTGGGTTCTTGCTCATATTTTTTTTTTCTGAACATCAGAACAAAGTTGTTAAATAAAATAAATCGTAAACGGAAACAGGCTGATGCATAGACAATACAGATCTCTGTTTGAGGCTCGATTTGAGTGTCGCTTTAGCTGAGTATAGATTAATTACCGTTCTGGAATAAGAACGATGCTCAAGTACTGTTTCTATATTTAATTAATGATCAACCGATTGACCATCAAACTGGACTGATTATTTGTCTTTGTCTAAATCCTTTTGATTTTGTTGTATTTAGCAAGACGACTGTAGATAGCAGACGACAACTGTTACGATCTGCAGAAAAAGGCGAGAATTTATCGATGTATGTATGTATGTCTAATTGATGTTAATTCAATCATGTACGTAAAAAAAACATTTTCTAATCTCAGACATGGAATTCAAGATCAAAAATATAAACAAAGAAATTCATTATCAAAATAACGTTTTAGGAGAGGTCAACATTTCCCTGGTCATTATAATTATTTGATTTTATTATATTTCGTGCTTTTGAAAGCACGCTGAAGCGGCATCCCAAAATTAAACATATCATTGGTTACGGTCTCGTCGTATACTAATGAAAATAAAATATTTCTATTATTATGAACAACTTGCTCATGTTTATTTATTTGATATCATTTACTGTCACGACACGAAATGCCCAAAATCTCGATGGCCTTCAGGGCGCAATCACATAAAGACCAATATTGATCTCCAGACACAGACATAGTGCGTTGTCTCTTTTTATGGTGATGACAATATACTTGAAAGAAAAGCTCCCGAGGGACACATTCAATGACGACAAACTTCAGAAACCGAATGACTCCGAATGACCAAATCAAATTGGTGACCAGCAGGTACGCCCACTTGAATCGATTATTAGCACAATGCAATATTATATAATTTTTTTAATGATTCTCTTGTTTAGAAGGAAAAAGATTTTATAAATAGAAAATAATAAATGAATGTGAATATTTTTAGAGCGTCTGCCTTATTGCTAGAATCATAAAAATAATTTGCACGATTTTATTTCAAACAGTTATATTTTATTCTCTGGCCGTAGTTTACTTCATTCGAAATCTGAACAAAGTGTGCTATTATATTTTACCTATTTAAGATTTGCCTAGATATCGGTCTGGAAGGAAAAGGGGAGGCCTTTTTCCAGCAGTGGGACACAGTATAGGCTAACAAAAGAAAAAAAGATTTTTCCCTATCTCCTTTATTTCAACATGATAATTTAAAAATATAAAAAATAGTGCTAGCCCACCAGTACCGGGAACAAGGTCCTAGGACAGGGCCCCAGAGAGAGGAACCTCCTGACAATGCGAGCCGTGTCCAGAAGTACCGCTTTCTGAATCAAGCCTTTGATCCAGCTGCCCAACGAGACCTTCCTCAGGTGTTGGTCGAGACTCTTGGCTATTAACCCATTGGCTGTCACGACTATCAGCACAATGATTGCTGAGTCCACATGCCACATGTCAACAACCTCGTGAGCCAAGTCAAGATACTTGATTTGTTTATCTTTCTCGGCTTTCGCGAGGTTCTCATCATGTGCGACGGTTATGTCAACAATCATTGCGCGCCGCTCTGATCGATCCACCACCACTATATTAGCGATCCATTACCACTATAATTATTATAATCCTTTTCGACAAAGTACACCATTGAGGTTATTATTTCTAAATTGGCAACCCTTTTGTTTGCATTTTTTGATCTCGAATTCTATTTCCGAGTTATGTAAACATTATTGTTGTGCATGTTCTCGTAAATGTTTAGTACATATTTACATGTGTTTTCTGCGAGACCAACACAAGAAATGGGTTCAAAGGACTATTTAGGGACGATAAGATAGGTCGATTCGGTATGTAAATTATTTTTCGGGTACTTTATTTATATTTTTCATTTATAGATTTAGTTATTTTAAGCAACTAATTTCAATATTTTGGTTTTAAAAGCAGTCATTAATTTTAAATGAAGGACATGTCCAGAAATGGTTTTTTATTATTCAATAATTCTAACAAGGATAAATTAAATATATTTGGATAGACATCCCAAAAACTAGTGGTTCTAACTATATCATACATTTTTAAAGGCTCCTAATTTTGAGAGAAAAAAAATATTTTCGTTTAAATTTACTCCTAAACCGAACAAACCTTTCTAATTGTCTAGGATAATAAAGTGAACACACCCCCAAAAATAGTAAACTTGTCAAAATTGACACATGGTACTGTCATTACTATCAATCAATGTTTGATGTATGGGTATATCAACGTGAACGAAACGGATCTAATCAGAAGGCCAATTCTCGTAATATAAAACGTTCTAAATCTAGTCGCAGTCTCATCTCAGCTACAAATTATGTCAACTATGTCAAAAACTTGTCAAAATGTAGGGAAATTAGAATTATTTTTTGACAGATTGAGACTGAGATCAGACTGTGAACGGTCTTAAAATTACGAGAATTGCCCCTCTGATTATTGATTTACTTATGTAATCTATATAATGTATATAAAATTCAAAGTCCTGACTGAATGACTGACTGATATATCAACGCACAGCCTAAACCGCTGGTCCTAGAGACATGAAATATGGAGGGTGTGTTCTTCGTGAAGAGTGGCATCCACTAAGAAAGGATTTTCCGAAATTCCACCCCTAAGAGGGTGAAAATGGGGGAATTCGTTTGTATGAAAAAACTTATTCCTTGATTTAATAAACTTGAAACTTGGCACGAATACTTATCTAAATAAATTTTGAAGATTGCCAGTTTTTTTTCTAAACTACCCCCTAACAAGGGATTGGGGTGTTCCAAAGTTTGTAAGGAAGAATTTTAACGCGCGGTCCGATTAACTAGAAACTCAGTACTTATACCTAAAATTGAAAGTAATGAATAATGTGTTGATACACAAACACATGGTTTTTCGAAAATTATACCCATTGAGGGCCTGAAAAGAGGTAGTCAATTTTACAGGGGAGGATTTTACTGCATGGCTTGATTAACTCAAAAATGAGTATAAATAATCTTTGAGTCAAGTTATGAATACATTCCAAACGATTTTTTAAAATTCCACCCCTGTGGGTGTGAAAAGCGGATACAGTTTATATTTAAAATCTTATTCATTTAGTTAATAAACTTGAAACTTGGCAATAATACTCGCCTAAGTAAGTAATAAAGTTCATTATTATAAGTTTTTCAAAACTTCCCCTCAGAGGGGGATATAGGGGTGTTGAAGTTTGTGTGGAAGTAATTGAATGCGCGGTCCCATTAACTGGAAACTTAGTATTAATAGTTTTGACAGAAAATAATTAATAATAAGTATGTAAAGTTGTCGAAAATTTACCACTGACGGGACAAAAAGGGGTAATTAGGTTTTTAAGGGGAGGATTTGTACTTGAAATTGTATGTTACATTTTCACACCTAAACCACTGAACTTCTGATTTGGCAAAGAGATAGATGGCATCCTAGGGAAGGATATACTTTTTATTCTGGTAGCACGTTCCCGTGGGATAATTTCCGACATCCACGCGGGCGAAGCCGCGGGCAGAAGCTAGTATAATAATAATAATAATAATAATCTTTATTCATGAATATGAGACAACCATACAGAGCAACTTAAAAATAAACCCAGGATATACAAAATCTAATCGTTTAAAAATATTTTTACAATAAATTTAGACAGTTGGAGAACTTGATATGTCAGATTGCTACAACGGTTTGGTTGTCTTTGGACTGATTCGCCCTACCCCCTCGTACTAGTATAAAACTGTATCACGAGCGGATAGTCTTCCTCAACCTTAGATCAACAGATTCCAACAAGGTTTCAGTCACAAGTCTTCAAGTTATACTATATTATATAACAAAAAAATAATAATAATAATAATATAAATATAAACTAATAATAAAGCGGTTATCAAGAAATGCATGTTTCAGCATAGTCCACAGGGGCTTAGCAGGACTAAATGATAATACGAGTAGTACCTATCTATTGATCAAGAACATTTTTATATTATAATCCTACCTAGGAGAATTCCTTTTTAATGACTTGGAACCGAGGTCGGAAGTGGATGAAAAGCCTTTCGACAATATTATCCTATTTAAAAACTGAATAATAATAATAATATCCCTGGACATTTCACACAGCGCCATCTAGTCCCAAGCTAAGCAACCTAATGCTTGTGTTATGGTAACAAGATGGCTGATAAACACACCCAGACTCGGAACAAATACATGTAGGTTATACAAATATTTGTTCCGTGCGGGAATCGAACCCGCAACACACAGCGCAGCAGTCAATCGCTTAACCACTGCGCCAACCGTGCCGTCACAATGTGTTACAGTTTTGTTATTAAATAAAACTTTTATTTTATTTTATATGTAGGATCAGGAGTACCGAGCGGTATATTATATCGTCAGGCTTTGGAGTTCCCATGTTATTGGGATAAACAGGACGGTCTAAACAGTTACAGAGAACTGTAATAAAAATTACAGTACACAAAAAAACACTAGGTATGCAAAAGACACAATAATGGGTAAATATTAAAAACAGTTAATCGAACAAACCCTTTAGGGTCACAGTTCGTATAGCGGCCAAGCCACCCAACACAAAGTGTATCTACTCGCTATTTAGCAAGCCAACACAGCTATGTAAATATACAGCAGCGCTGTACCAGGTAAACCGACAGTTATGTCGGGAGCAGGTGCTCTGTATTGAGTCGAATCCGAAGACCGACTGACGAGCAAAACGAGTGCACGCTCTTTTATAGGATGATCGACAACTCTGTCAAATGACGCACGTCAAGTGTTTACTTGATACAAAACACTAAAATACGCTAAATCGAATAAGATTTACATTATAAAGTAATCAAATAATACAAGAATAATTGTCATAAATAAACAATGGTGATTTCACAAAGTAAACCATTTTAAAAACAAAGCAACACGTCATCCGTTGTTTTGAATAAAACCAACGGGTACAATTTATCGAAATAAGTTGCCAAAAATCAATTAGGGCGTACACCGACTACTCAATAAATTATGTTTCGATTTATAAGACAATAATTGATAGTAAAAATCACTTAAATTGATAATAAACACAACTCATAACAAATTCTGTTGACTACCCACAATTTTAATTTGACAACCATCTCCGACATATATATTGTTTAATTGATTTTCTTCATTTTAAATGTCTAGTCTTATTAAAACATTCGAGAAACTGAGTTGAGTAACTTGTTATTAATTCACTTATCAGAAAACAGAAGAAAAGGTTTAATTAGCCGAACTCATGATGCATGTCATGAAAGGCTAAAGAATGGACCAGCTGAGAGGAAAAAGCTTTCATTCGTCTTAATTATTTATTGCAGAAAAACTTTTAGCACACTTGTGAAAAAGTAACTGAGCAAACACAGCCGGGTCGGTCTAAAACCAAAACCAAAATAAATGAAGCTAAGTACCAAAAGTGTTATTACGTCGGTCAGTATACAACGCACGAGTAGGGACAGCGGGCCCTACTTGTGGGCGACTAAGTGCTGCTCAGTGTGCTCATAACCTTGATCCGGATTGTTGGCTGCGGCGCGGCGGTCACAGCTTCATTAGGCCTACCACACGCACAAGCTTCACCACAGTTCTGCCTGCGCAAGCCGGTTTGTACACGGAACACCGTGCGTGCGGTTGGTAAAACTGTATCACGCGCCATCCCCACAGCGCGGCCTGCGCAATTTTCGACTTTCTTGAAATTTTGCGTTTACGCATTGACTTTTGCACTGTCTTTTTTTTCACTAGCAAACACTTGATAAATGATTTTATTTTTGAAGTAGGTTTGCACAAACACTTTTACACGTCAATCATATTTTAAAACTAGATGAGGTCGGCGTTTCCTATCTGACTAGTCTGAGAAGAAAGGCCGAAACAAACTCAGACGTCACAGTCTCTTTTAAAGTCCAGACATAATCTTGGTCAGATCATGTGAAGACCATTTTGATTTATGTCTGAGATGTTTTTTTTGAGGAAAGAACCAAACAGTTTGAGAGGACCTGTCCAGTCAGTGCACGCATTTGTCAGAAATCGTGCAGCTCAACACAACACTTAAGGAGCTCGACGAATCGACGAACAATACCAAAGAAAAGACATTTGGGTAAGTCACATTAATTACTCAAACTGCCAGACCATGACAAAAAACAGAACAGAGAGAAAAATAAAAAAATAAAATGACCCACATAGTCTTCACATTCACAATAATTAAAATAATAGAATACTTTACAAAGTAAGCAAATGTCATAGTATATGTCAAATTCATTAATGTCAAAATGTATACAAAAAAAACAATAACAAAAAAAAAACAACATTAAATATGTAAAAATTGCTTAATCCCAAGCCTTTTTGTCCTCGATATAAGCTTAACGGTATAAAAGGCTTTCTGGTGTGACTGTCTGTCACTTACTCCTAATTTAATAACAAAATATCTTATTTTAAATTCTTACTTTGACATTGTCCCACGATATCGACCGTTGGAAACGCATTAAATCTCAATTTTATGGTCTGACAGCTCGACATGCTACCCTAATAAATAACAAAATACCCTATTTCTTTAAAATGGTAAAACAATATTGCTTAGAAACCCATTCCGGCAATTATGGCCAGTCATCAATAGAAAGCGATACTTTACGTTACTTAAGATGCAATATTTAGTACGAATTCTCAGAACGCTGAGGCCCTTGCATGGATAGCCAGCCACATCTGGCAACCATAAACATGGGTCCGTCCGCGACGAACCCTTGAAACAATTGAGAAATCGAACAAAAAAAGGGATGGAGGCTGAGCTAGCGTGGTAATTTTGAGGGATTGTGAGGAGACTGATGTAATAACTAGGGGCAGTCGGTTTTGAGCCGCTTTAGGGTATGGGCTTCCGAGTCCACGCGAGTTATATTAGGAGACTTGGCAAATGCCAAGCCAAGAGGCCATGTCCACGTGCGTTGTCGTAAGAAAGCGATTAGTATGGAATAAGTTAAATACGGATAAGTCGAAGCTCAGATTAGACTAATGTAATATTTAGCGCATTAGGTGTGTGTGTGTGTGTATTGGTGCGACCGGGTGAGTCTTTAATAAATTATAATAATTATCCTAGGCTGATAGGGTTATTAAAGTTCTTATAACTAATCAGACAGAGAAGTGTTGCTGGGGAGTTTGTTGCGCCACTTCTTCTCTCCAGCCCAAAACACTAGGAAGTGGTGAAGGGTGGGCGCTTTGGGGCTGTCTGTAGACTTTCAAGAGAGTTGATCCACGACTCTATTAATTAATAATTCTTAAATTTGACTCTGCTCTATTATCTAGTAAATCCTAGTACCATAATTCTAGAACGCTGTGTTCTTCGCTTCCGGCCAATAATAGTGCCTTAAGATAGATTATTTAAAACCCTATTAAATGATTCTTGAATATTATATTCGTTATCTCAGACCAATAATTCGTTCAGACTGACATGAACACGTGTCTTGTAGGTATGCTTGTTGTGCGAAGGGTGAACTTCCAGGGGTTTGGGTGACCACATTTATCTCATAACCAGTCCAAGGACTGATAGGGACCATGTCTCCTTATGAGCATGATGCCGACGCAATGCCGCTGGAACTAGCCGCTCCATAGTCAGACAAGGACAGTCGCTTGGTTGCCGCAGGAAAGGCCGCTTCGTCACGTTTATCAGTTCGAAAGAACTGCTAGGGACCATTTGTCTCCAAAAGAGCATGATGCCGACGCAATGCCGCTGAAAAGCTGCTTGCGTCACTATATGGAAGTGTTGCTCTGAGTGCTCCGAGTATAGATGTGAGGTATCGTGTGAGTAATGACTGATCAAATACCTATTACGCTAGCGTATGGGTTACTCACAATTTAACAATAATAATATACTTTGCATCCCTCTATTATTACTAGATTTCTAAAACCACATTCAATCTATGTTCATAACTATGAATTCCTAAGTTTTATTTAACATTTCTTTCAATCCTTTCCTTGGTCTATTGATGAGACAAGGCATCGGACTTCTTCACATTTGGAATTCATTTAATCTACATCAGGTGGAAGGGTGTCCAGTCTGGAGCCGAGCCCTACAGAACAGCACGGTGGAGGTGTGCTGTTCTCCCCCGAAAGGGGGACCTGAGCCATTTCCCTGACATTTCCATATAATTAGGAAAAACGAAAATTTTATCAGCCTAGGGTAATTTAGGAACAGTCACACTGGCACAACTTACGTTTAATGAATGATTTGAATTTATTAAGGCTTAGATCTTGAACGGGGCTTGGAACTTTATTATAATAATAATAATAACAATAAGAAGGTCTACGGTCCCTAGAAAGTTCTAAAAAATTTAAAATTAAAAAAACCCCCGGCACAAAATAATAATAAAAATAGTACAAATGTAAAAAGCCTAAAACAATAAAAAAAAACTATTGATAAAATAGCCACAAATAGAACAAAAAAGGTATAAACGTGAAACCCTATAAAAAGAAAAAAATAACCTTGAAATTATGACCCGAGTGACGTAAGTACTTATGAAATTTTTTGATTAATTAATGTTGTCCCGTCGGGGGACCACTCTAATTATGTATTAGCCCAACGTTCTGTTAAAGTTTAAAATAGTAGCGGTCCCCAGACGGGACAACATTTAATCAAAAAAATTCATACGTACGTAGAGTCATAATTTCAAGGTTATTTTTTTCTTTTATAGAGTTTCACGTTTATACCTTTTTTGTTCTTCTTCCAAAAAACTATGTAGGTTGCATCCCTAACATAAGTACCTACTGTATGCAAATGTAAAATGTCAATGTAATGCAGAATGTCAAATTAAACTTAAATGCATAAAATGTCAGTGAATGCTCAACGGGATGAAACTAAATAAAAATGCAAGTTGCCCGACTCAAACCACATCTAATTGAACACTAAATGTAATATACATAAAATGCATAGAATAATGCACTGTGTCAGTGTCAATGCACTGCCAAATGTAGGTCAAACTCAAACTCAAACTCAAATCATTTATTTCAATTAAACCATTTACAGGCACTTTTGAATTGTCAAAATTAAATAGTCGGTCAGTTAGTCAGAAAGTTGAAGCTAGTTGCCCATTCCAAAGCGTAGATCTCTATGGAGAAGAACGGGCAAGAAACTCCACGGACACTCTTTTAAATCAAGACATTTTTACAAAATCCTGGTTACATTATTCTTATTGCTTCTATATGTGAGAACAATGTTAAGAAACAAATTAAAATATAAAATTAAAAATATAAAATTAAAAATAAGCCCTGGCAGTTAAGAGATGACCAGTCTCAACAGATGGCGCCCGTTCACGAACATGACGCGTGGATCAGCACCACCCAGCTCAACCATTTCGTAGGGAACCGAATGATCCAACACACGCGCCACCACCAGTGAGACATTTAAGTGAGCATGACATATTCTCAACTGCCATGCTCTTTCAAGTCAACATCAAAATAACATAAAAAACGGATCCATGGTTCTTACATTTACAAAATTTTCAAAAATGCTTCTAAATTATACAAAACTATAGTTTGCAATTTAATTAAGAGATGAGAGAAAAAAAAATTACTACCAATCATGAAGAGGTATTTAATACTGAAGTATTAAAAATCCTGATTATATAAAATAAACACTAAAAAAAAACAAAAAGGGGAAGCATCTCCTCCAAATATTGAAATTGTGATCAACTTGTAAACCCAACTGCCTGTGGAGCAGGACCAAAGCGTTCAAAGTGCAAGTACGCGAGCCTACTGGCTAACTAATTGCAATAATATAAAACCCATGTACGTGCACCGTACATAATGCCACAACAAAGAAAGAGAATAACTAAATAAAACAATTCCAAAATATATAAAAAAATATAAATTAAGAATGTAAAAAACAATATAAAAATGCAGGACTCTAATGTAAATATACCTACTTGATCTACGACTATTATTTGTGGCTATTTTTTCAATAGTTTTTTTTTTACTGTTTTAGGCTTTTTACATTCGTACTATTTTTATTACTATTTTGTATCGGGGGTTTTTTAAATTTTTTATTTCATGTTTTTTGTAGGTACTCCTTATTATTTCATTTCTTTTATTTTCTTGCATTTTAAGATTCAGGTAATTTGGTGTTTAGTCAGGTTTTTTGTAATTCGCCATTTTGTAGTGGTTGCCATCTTGGATTTGAAATTTGGCATCGTGTATAGTATTCTACTAGTCAAGCCCTTATAATTGATACCCATATTGAGGGAGTTGTGAAAAAATATGTAATCCGCCATTTTGTGGCGGCGGTCATCTTGGACCGATTTTCATCAAACATAGCTTAGAATACTTCCGACTAATTCACCTTAGATACAAAAAAAACAAAATCAAAATAGGTTCATCCGTTCAGGAGCTACGATGCCACAGAAAGACATACACACAGAGAGAGAGAGAGATACGTCGAACTACGTCGAACTTATAACAACCCCGTCGATTTTGCGTTGGGGGTTAAAATATCAAGCTTCGAAGTCAACGCAATAAAAAAATATGGCCATTTATGCGTTATATTATGTTTAAAATAAATCAAATCTCGCAAATAAATCAAAAATCGTATCGTTTCAATCGTATAGTTTGAATCGTTTTGATTCAAATTTCATAATAAAATTCTAGGTCAACGGGACATACCCGTTGAGCTAGAATTATGAAATTTGGCAAGAAGCAAGGTCAGCGCAAGTAAACGAATACACATGTTTTTTTTTGCTATACAAACATTAATTTGCTGTTGGATAATTGACCGTGACGTATGGGAGAAAATATCTTCAAGTACAAGTTCAGTTTGTTCTTAGTTCGGATAAATTCATCCCGTCTACGGACTTCTACCCGTCATTGTGCGTGGTCCGACCCGCATTTGGTCGGTTTTTTATTTTGTGTTTACCTACTAATCTTCTATTTAGCGACATTAACTTCATACCTGCGTCCGTGACATGATGACGAAAGAGTCAGGTTTGAGTCCGCCGCCCAGAGGCACCTCGCATGAGATCTTCACACCCTGAAACAATCATTATTGAATTTTATACTCGTTTTTATTTCCTAGCAGGCGTGGTTTATGTAGTTCAAGTGTAACTGCTGACGTACGGTCTTAGTGTCCATATTTCGATCAGGTTTTCCGCTGTCGCGGTATGTCGCTGCCAACTAGCTTAGTCAGCCATTCAGTTACTTGTCTAGCCATTTAACTAATCGGTGCCATTCAACTAGCGGCCTGAATTATATTCAGCCAATGCGTCTAATACAACATTTAATGAATTGGCTGGGTGATGCTTAGGCCAATTATACAACGTGGCGCTACAATGGCGACATTAATTTAACACACGGGTAGGGCTAGTGGCCAGTAATCTTCCACTTGCGCCGCGCGCCGACATAGGGCTCTCTATCTTTCCTTCAATTCGTCTTCTCTTTGCTCGTTAATTGTTTTAATTACATTGATGCGATGTTATGATCCGTAACCCCGGCAAATGACCCCTGCGCTACAGTTCTTTAAGTCAGGTTGCTCTAAGATACTATTTTATAAAATTGTTAATAAATAAATAAATATTAATGTTTAATTAAATTAAAATATATTCATAAAACAACAATGCCAAACCGTATACGTGTGTAAAATTAATGTCGCCATTAAAGCGTCACGCTGTATAATAGGGGGGAAAATGGAACGAAATTTAAATGGGTAATCATTTTGACAGCTGTTATTTAAATTCATTTTACAGTCATTTTATTTTTCGGCGGTTGTTAACTTATCCGATCGAAGTTAAGAAGCCAGGTCACCCCGACCAAATGGGTTAGGTTAGAACTGTGAACAAACGCGCGCGAGCCGAGCAAGCGGCGGCCGGCGAGCACTACTGATTTGTTAACTGTCCACACGTAACTATTATTAAATAAGCCATTTTACTACTAACTATTAATTTACTTATGCATTTTAATATTTGTTGACTCGTTTTTATTTAGTTTAGTTCACAGTTTTTACCGAACTTGTTAATAAACATGCATTTTGTAATTTTTATATTTTACAAAACTACAATAAACAACTGCCACTTTAAATCAATGGTGACAGGCAAGTAGTTAACCGTTAGCGATCCAAGTTATTTGCCTAGCTGTTTGATTGAATGGCTGAATATCATTCAGGCCGCGAGTTGAACGGCACCTTTAAGGTAAAAGGCTAGGCAGTAAACTGTGTTCGTTTCGACTGCTCGGCCACAATTTCGTAGAAGCAAAACGACTACGTCAACATTACGAAGGAATTTGTAAAACACTAACGATGAAAGTCGCAAATTCGTAGATCCAATATTCAGAAAGTTGTAAAGGTTTAACCATGGCCGCGCAGTCGAAACGTGGAGAACTGCGCGGCCACGCAGTTCTCTTAAAGTTCTCTTAAACGGAGCTTCGTAGAGGTCCCATTCTTTTTGCTAATCACTGATACGATTTCGAAGAATATGTAGACAGTATCAATAAAGCCCTAATGTATGGAATTCACGACCTACAGAACTTAAATGCTATGGCCGCGCAGTTGACACGTGGAGAACTGCGCGGCCACGCAGTTCTCTTAAAGTTCTCTTAAACGGAGCTTCGTAGAGGTCCCATTCTTTTTGCTAATCACTGATACGATTTCGAAGAATATGTAGACAGTATGAATAAAGCCCTAATGTATGGAATTCACGACCTACAGAACTTAAAACCTATAATGCAAGTTAGAAGAAGGGTGACCAAGATTTATGGTGCGTTAATCAGACATTTCCAAAAGCGTCGTTTTTATACCACGTTATTATCATAATGAGGAAATAAGTATGCTTAATTGGATGGAGAAGTACCAAAGTAAGTAGATACGAAAATATTGTTACCGTCAAGATGGTAGGTACCTAAGTACCTTTTTTTGTAAAAAGGATTAATGATTATCTATTCGATTAGTATCTACCTACCTATAACTTGTAAACATTTAATAAAAAATTGGAAAAAACAACCTTTTTTTTTGATCTGGGTAAATTTTATTCTAAGTTACTAACGCGACATTTTGAGAAGGTGTTTTATCCTATCTCGGCGGCTCCCAAGCGAGTGCACCCGCGCCTGAGCACCACCCGCTTGCGCGTCTTTATCAGTGCAGTGATAAATGGTTCATCATGGATTGTGTGTGCTCGTGATTCTGCACTGTTGTGGCTATTTAAAATGAACGTCAAGATGACGGGACCCCGCCAGGTTATCATATTAAAAGGTGTGTTCAGTTTAAGATTACGCCTTGTATTTTTTCATTAACTGAATACTGGTCCTGCCATTTTGATATCAAAATAGCGGGACCACTTTCTTTGTAGAATATTTGAAATTTTATGAGTGTAGAATTTTAATATGAAATAGTAGAAATATTGTACTAAATCCTATTCACGTGATATTCGAAATACCTGACGGGGTCCCGTCATCTTGACGTTCATTATTTAAACACATCATTATCATAAGTGCTGCTGGACAAGAAAGTGAAGAAGGAAACATATCAACTGTATCATACCAAACCGTAAGTATTCAAAATGTCTCAAAATGTTTATCGCTTAAGTATTAATTTATATTGTAGTAGTACTTGCTTAATAGAATGACAATGGAATTATAGACCTCATGGTGGTAAACATTTTAAGACGTCGACTATGTATTGCAGTAGTATTACCTTTGTTGTTAAAACCTTACCTCTTAGGTTATCACCTTTTTCTTCCAAATAATGACTGTTTGTTTTTAATGTTTTTAGAGTTCCGTACCTCAAAAGGAAAAACGAAACCTTTATAAGATCACTTCGTTGTCCGTCTGTCTGTCCGTCGCGTCTATCAAGAACGTTTTTCTCAGGAACGCGTAGAGTTACCAAGTTGAAATTAATATCAAATACTCAAGGTTGCAATCCCTTGAAGCAGTGAAAGAATCAAACTTCTAAGTCAACGCCATTAAAAGATACGGGTGTTTATGTTCCGTTTATGCCGCATATTTTAACACTCACAAGGGAATCAAAACCTGTAGGGTACTTCCCGTTGACCTAGAAACATGAAATTTGTCAAGAAGCAATGTAAAGGAAAATATCCGAAAACAGTAAATTTGTAGTTACATAGGTACCTACAAATTTTTGCGGAACCCTCGGGTACCGAGCCCGACTCGCACTTGACCGGTTTTTTTTCAAACGAGTTCCTTTTTTTGACATGACAGTAAGTCATATTTTGATTAGTCTTATTTTTTTTCAAAAATATAAATGAGTTTTTGATTAAATGAGTGTTTTCTTTAGCATACTGTTAAAATTAGTATTTATACGAATACGGTGTTAATATTTTGTTTCCGTGAAGATGGAGGGACCAAGTCTTGGATTTTAGATCAGCCTACATAAAAGTTTAATACTGTAAATCTACTATTTGCTACCTTTGCACAAATTTTAGCTACCTCAACGTATACGTAGTTATTTAACAGTACGTTATTTAAAATCGTTGGTCCCTCCATTTTGACGTCAAAGTGGAAGGACCATAGGATAGGCTGGTCGGAGGAGTAACCTACCTATATAGTATTACAATACCTACCTTAATTCTAGTTTAGAAATATGCAATTTGATGATCCCTAACATGAATCGTTTGCGAAATAACGGCAATAAATGTTGGTCCCTCCATAATCACAATTCAAAAATTTGGTCAGGCATGTTAATGGATAGTATTTTTTTGGTTTTTCGAAGAATTTAATAATAATAATATCCCTGGACATTTCACACAGCGCCATCTAGTCCCCCTACCGCCGCCGCCGTCTAGTCTACCTTTGGGTTATGCAAATGACTTACGGTGAAGTTTATCTTAAAAAAAGTACTAATTGTACTGAAAAATTAGTGCAAAGGTTGCAAATAGTAGATTTACAATATTAAACTTTTATGTAGGCTGATTTGAAATCCAAGACTTGGTCCCTCCATCTTGACGGGAACGGATAAAATAGTTTCGTATATTATAACTGTATTATTTTATTATATCTACTTACTTTAGTACTTCTCCATCCAATTAAGCATACTTATTACCTCATTATGATAATAGGCTATGTGGTATAAAAACGACGCTTTGAAATGTCTGATTGACGCACCATAAATCTTGGTCACCCTTCTTCTAACTTGCATTATAGGTTATAAGTTCTGTAGATCGTGAATTCCATACATTAGGGCTTTATTCATACTGTCTACATATTCTTCGAAATCGTATCAGTGATTAGCAAAAAGAATGGGACCTCTACGAAGCTCCGTTTAAGAGAACTGCGTGACAGCGCAGTTTTACACGTTTCAACCGCGCGGCCATAGCATTTAAGTTCTGTAGGTCGTGAATTCCATACATTAGGGCTTTATTCATACTGTCTACATATTCTTCGAAATCGTATCAGTGATTAGCAAAAAGAATGGGACCTCTACGAAGCTCCGTTTAAGAGAACTTTAAGAGAACTGCGTGGCCGCGCAGTTCTCCACGTGTCAACTGCGCGGCCATAGCATTTAAGTTCTGTAGGTCGTGAATTCCATACATTAGGGCTTTATTGATACTGTCTACATATTCTTCGAAATCGTATCAGTGATTAGCAAAAAGAATGGGACCTCTACGAAGCTCCGTTTAAGAGAACTTTAAGAGAACTGCGTGGCCGCGCAGTTCTCCACGTTTCGACTGCGCGGCCATGGTTAAACCTTTACAACTTTCTGAATATTGGATCTACGAATTTGCGACTTTCATCGTTAGTGTTTTACAAATTCCTTCGTAATGTTGACGTAGTCGTTTTGCTTCTACGATTGTAGCCGAGCAGTCGAAACGGACACAGTAAACTGAATGGATAATTAAGCTAGTTGACTGCGACATATATAATTATGTTTCTACTCAAAGAGATCAATTTACTTTTATGAACTGCGAACATATCAACACACTTTTTTAATACTCGTAGAAGTACCCATTTAAATATATTTACACTATCAGGAAAACCTGATCAAAATATTAAAGAGAAAATTACAGAAACGATATGATAAAGGAAGGGGGTGACCGCTATCATAGATTCAAAGATTACCTATTTCAAAAGTAATTATTGGAAACCTCTTAAAAGAGAAAATACTATTTTATGATTTCCATCCAATACAGTCATATTTATAGTATCTATAAGGAGTTTTTGCGGTTTTCACTCAAGTTAAGTATTCATAAGGGATCGCATCGACACGGTGGAGCATACGGTGGAGGTCTGCCCTGCTTGGGCAGAGCACCGCCGTGTCCTCGTAGAGGCGATTGGCAGCGGCGGCGACCTCTCGCGTCCGGCCCTGGTTCAAGCCATGGTCCGGGGTGAGAGGGAGTGGGAGGCAGTCACCTCCTTCTGCGAAGCAGTCATGCTAGCGAAGGAGGTGGCGGGGTGGGCGAGGGAACGCGCCTTGCGCACCTCACGCCTCAGCCGCCGCGGGAGACGCTCCGGGCGTCGTCGGGAGCCGCGTGACGACTCCCGGCCACCGTAGGCGCGGGCCTGCGGATGGAGAGTAATGGGTAGCTCTCCGTCCGATCAGGACTAGGCCCGTGCCGAACGGCGTGTTTGTGTTCCACGCGCGCCTCAAAGAGATGTCAGCAAAGTGACGGGGCCCCACAGGGCCGAAGCCTGCCAGGGTAGCGGGAACATCCGAAAGGGTTTACCGCTGCCCTGGAACATAAAGGGCTAAGGAAGGAACACGGGTGGGTTTTAGTCAGTAAGAGTCTGACACTCCCTCCTGCTCCACCCAGAGCGGGAGGAGTCATTTGATGATTTCCCATCCTCAAAAAAAAAAAAAAAAAAGGGATCGCATCGAGTCTTTATCCCTTTCGAGTCAGCAAAGGGCCGCGGGCTCAGTCCCTTGGACTGACAAACTAATAGCTTGTTGAAAACACTTGCCAAATTAAATCGTAACCAGGCAATCAGTTACACACGTACATACACACACACAAAACTGGAACAACTTGAAGAGAAGTTAATACTAAGCATTGTTTTGTTTCTTGTTTTGTGTAGCAATCTTCAATGAATAGTATCTAATGATGTACCTACGTTTACTCTGTTAATTTTCGTATTTTCGGTTGTTGTTTTCGTGAAAGTTATCATCCCTGTGGATCTGGACAATATTTATGTCCTATCCTAGTTTTTATAAGAGACGTATCCTTTACTTTTATGACTTACTTAACATACAACAACCCCCGGACAATAATAAATGAATAGATAAGTTAACAAAGCTGTCCTGGCGAGCCGGCAACTGCTTAGCTTTTCTATTGGACGGGTTGTCTGAGGCCGAGAACCTCCTTCCTCCTCGTGCCGTTTATTATGTTATTTCACATGAGAACACAAAATGTTATACCAACCGACCCATTTGATTATTTTAATAACTAAACTTCTTCATTAAAACAGCAATTTTCGCCGTTATACTATTAAAACATTTCAATTACTCGCTCGGCGGCGTCCATCTTAGTTCCACAAACAATCCGTCGCTCACCTGAGGCATGACGTGACGTCACCTCCCCCCCCCTCTCTCCCCTGCCACCGCCGCAGCCGCCATGCAAAGCCCAGATGTTTTGTTAATATCACTTAGGCATCATTTTAAAACTTCGGCTCGTTTATCAAGCTAGGTTATCATTTCCAGGACGATCCCGCCACCGCGCGCCGCCGCCGCCGCCGCGCCGGGCTTCTGCCAAATACGGAATAAATATCCGAAGGCGTTTAATTTTCTGAAGGTTTAAAGAGTTAGCTTCAAGTAGGTATGAGTATATCTTTATAAGTAACGATCAATAAGTTATTAATCAGTAAGACTTCCCAGTATGTAGGTGCTCACCACAACGTTGCGTAAGGTTTGTTGTCACGCAGCTATCACGTCGATAACGTTCTCTAACTATTTTGATTAAAACCATAAACCTTTTAGGAACAATATTTGAATTTAAGTATAACTAAAACCTCAATAATTAAAGGAAGTTTAAAAGCTCACAATATTACAACAAAACGCTTCATAAGTTGCTCTACCAGATTTCTACGATATATTTTTGTTTAAAAGCTCACAATATTACAACGAAACGCTTCATAAGTTGCTCTACTAGATGTCTACGATATATTTTTGTTTAAAAGCTCACAATATTACAACGAAACGCTTCATAAGTTGCTTTACTAGATTTCTACGATATATTTTTGTTAGGCATTCGCAGAATTGGAACAGTTTAATTATATTCCGAAGCAGAATGAGACTTAATGATAATCTACTCGGTTCTATTTCCAGAGAGCATTCTTGCGTGATTAACAATCTGCGTCAGACAAAGAGCCGCATTGTGTCGATACAATGGCGTCTTATTACATTACAGTAATATTATGCAATCACTGTCGGTACACGGATCTATTAACGTCTGTCAAACGGAACTTTATTACTTGTAAGAACATTAATGAGAAAAAGTAGAAGAAACTGATGGAATGTAATACATATTAGGTTAATATAATAGACGGAGACATGTTCTGACTAAAATTATGTACTGGGTGCGTGTACCTAGTGAATATATAGGTCGACAGAATGTATTCACTAGTGGGCTCATGATTAATGAGAGTAGAAGTAGTAACCACGACTTACGTCTGATTTATGAACATGAGCGACTTCTCCACAGGATATGGAGCGTCGTGACTCCGCGCCTGTTCAAGACGGATCATGACGTATCGCAGGTGTCCCGAGAGTGATCGCGAGCAAATAGCCACGGACTCGTACAAATCGCCGTCACACCTGATCGTGGAAAAACAGCGCTTTTTCAAGCGCAGCCGTCTAACGACCCCCTACATTACATTAGGGACCGCTTGACAATCAATAAAAGTCGGATAAAGTTTTCTGGGCCGTTAGCCATGTAGCTACGCAACATATATTTTAAACTGCTTCTAAATAAATGGTAATGGCCTAACAACCACGCCGCGGTATATTACTTCTCTCCTCCCTTGTCTGTAGACACTCCAGTGTGGAATGAAGAGTCGGCAGGTAACAATATGCCGCGTCATATTAAAGGTAACAATATGCCGCGTCATATTAAAGCCTGTTCGCACATATTAAATCTCTGTTTGAGCAGTTTGAGTAATAAAATGAAAAAGTATTTAATAGTCAGCACTCGAAATAAAAGATTTATCATTTTTACGAAAGTATTTTTTTGTGAGGAAAAATGTTACATTAAAAATAAATATAAATCGAGCAGGAGTTGGAAGCTGATACTCCTTAGAAAGGATGATTGTCGCCAACTGTGTAGTGAAGGGTGTTGAAGTATCAACTGTGTAGTGAACGGTGTTGAAGTATCAACTGTGTAGTGAACGGTGTTGAAGTATCAACTGTGTAGTGAACGGTGTTGAAGTATCAACTGTGTAGTGAACGGTGTTGAAGTATCAACTGTGTAGTGAACGGTGTTGAAGTATCAACTGTGTAGTGAACGGTGTTGAAGTATCAACTGTGTAGTGAACGGTATTGAAGTATCAACTGTGTAGTGAACGGTGTTGAAGTATCAAAAGGCGATAGGATTCACAAAGGGGGACGAATCAAATATTTTCACTGAAATTTTTCTCCAGAGACAGCTGTTGTTAGAGTTTGGTCGGTTAACTGCGTTTCTGTAAATGTAAATTGCTGTGTCGCAACCAAATACCTAGTAAAGTATTTATGAGTAGATCTTGCCTAAAAACACCTAAATATGATTTGATTGTAATGTGAGCACAACGTTCCGAATTCAATTAAGCGTCGCCCAGATATTGCAGGCAAACGGGCGAAGTTATAGCAATAACTGTAACAACGTGTGTTTCAGTTCTAAGTGACGGTCTCGGATAGGAGGAGCCTTACACCGGTATCCTGTTTCAGAACCCTTCCCAGAAATGGACAGAACTGCTGTAATTGTAGTTCCAAAGTAGCTCTACTAATTGTGAGGTTTCGGGCCCGAAGCATCCCATTATTATAATTAAAGGGACATATAATACAGGGTGGTTCTATGAGGTATCAAAGGGATCATTAGCTCCTGTAGGTACCCAGTTTATGTGTCCGTTTCATTCATCATAATGTGATTATTCTCTAGATAGATTGTGGACAGTACCGGTTGTAGTACAGCTAATATATTCTTATCTCAAAAATGGCACCTCTCATGATGAAATATTTACATCCCGACGCTATCTTTTTAAAAAGAACACGTAAGTTCTGAGATAGTGGCCCAGTTCTTAAGGTGGATGCTCCAAGGTAGACCGCGAAATTCAATTTTTCTTACGTTTTTTGCAATTTGCTGGTCAGTACTAAGTTGTACGTTGATTAAAATATGATTCGCGGCCGTAATAAATATGTGTTTACAAAATTAGGATCAGTAATACAACTTGTTAAGTTAGCATAATCCTAAAATGTCAAGATTTCATGAAATAGTCATTCAGTAGGATTACTTGATCTTAGAGACTTGTGTTGATGACTTTAATGATTATAATTTTGTAAATACATATTTGTTACGGCCGCGAATCATATTTTAATCAACGTACAACTTAGTACTGACCAACAAATTACAAAAAACGTAAGAAAATTTTAATTTCGCGGGCTACCTTGGAACATCCACCTTAAGAGTCGCCCGTGGTGACCCTACGGCGCGATGCGGTGCGGTGCGGCGCGGTGCGGTGCGGTGCGGTGCGGCGCGCTGAGGTGCGCTAGTTTCAAGATTATGTTTTAATCTGGCGGCTTGAATGGCACCTGACCTCGTTTGCCAGCTCGACCACGATAACATATTAAAATCTCGACTTTCATGAAAAACACGAAACACATTTTCTTGGACTCAATATTTGCACGAAACTTTTTGATGTATTCTCTTTATTTAACGCCGCGCGCCGGTGAAATAAAGTTCGGTAGCCGAGATATTCAATACGATAATGACGAGCGTTCCATCGAAACGAGATA
The DNA here is from genome assembly GCA_945859715.1 of Apamea sordens. Taxonomy (NCBI): domain Eukaryota; kingdom Metazoa; phylum Arthropoda; class Insecta; order Lepidoptera; family Noctuidae; genus Apamea; species Apamea sordens. The sequence goes on along the minus strand of OX243998.1, from coordinate 20,981,811 downwards.
CGAGTATCGTTTCTGTTTGTTAGCTGTCGTTTGGTGTGAGGCGATTACATTACATTAATGTGAAGTTCAAAATTCGTTTCATAGCAACCAATCACTCACTTCACGAACTAATGAGCAGTTCGTGTAACACGTGAACCTTGAGATTAAAACGAGAACAAGAGTTAAATATGAATAGCTTCGCGCACAAGGTGCTTGTATTTAGAAATGATTAATAAAGAAATGATAAATTAAAAAAAAATGTTTTTTCATTATAATTTAATATAGCAATAAAACAATGCCCTTTCGCCTTCATAGACTCGCTCTCTTGTTGTGACATGCTGCAGCAGCAACAATAAACTTGGATGAACATAAAAGTAGATCAGGTTCAGTTTTTCCATTAATGTCATCGCTGTACTCACTGTCATTAATATAATCTTAGCCCCTGACCTCACCAACAGGGGCTGTTCCAAAGTTCAAAGCGACCAATATTTAATTAACGAATTTAAATCAGTCTCGTTGATATTCACAATATTTTTAAGGAAAACTAATTAATAAATATAAAACCGTCAGATTGAACGCTACTCTAGGCTCAAGTTGGCACAAGGCTATTTTATATTCCGTCCGAAGTGGAAGTTTGTGCCGGCGACGTCCCGGACGCGGATTAATTTAAGTTAGTAAACTGCTGGTATCAAGTTCTTTCAGCGGTTATGATATAAAACTTGCTCCGCAGTCTCGATACATAATGTACGTCGTCTCACAACTACTCGCGGCGCCCAGCAATGGACGCTCCCGAAGGATCGATCTCATGTTTTCTACAACGCCATTATGAATTCTTGTAAAAGTTTTACTGGTTGACCAAGTTGGCACATATTTTTGATTGCAATGGCTCGCGTGACGAGTTCCGATGTAAGCCTTTCATAATAAAAGTTGTCGGAAGTCCTGGAGGACCGCCCGACAAGTTTGATGGCGTATATTGGAGAGTTTATAACTTGGCGTTTTGCACCCTCGACACTTTTATCCTTTTGTTGGCAAACTCGCGTTTAAATTCAGTTCTTATTTTTCAATAAATTCTAAGACTTCCTCCGTTATCGGGACGATTACGTCACTGTTATCAGTACTGAATCCGGCTCTCTGTTATGCTATCTTTTCTTCAATATTATCTGATCCTCGTGTCGGTGGTACCTGAAAGGGTTTGCTATCTCCTAACCATCTTTATTCCTGCTCATTGATGACTAGCTATGTACTATGCTGTCAGCTCCAGCTACTTACCTCGATGGCGGTGTCGACGACCAGGTACACGGGCTTGTAGGCGCGCTCCACGATGCCGCGGTACACGAACAGTCGGCGCCCGCACACCTTGCGCGCCTCCAGCACCACCTGCGACAAGAGAGCGTAGTTACTATAGCTACAAGGATCTTTTGGCGCGTGGCCAAAATCGAAACTAACGCTCCCATCTTGTTTTTTCAATACATTTCACAAAACAATAGTTGCTGAAATGATTATTAGCGCCAACAGATCCCTGTAGCAGTATACCCTGCATGTCACACGTTGCGGTAGTGTCACACAGTCGTGTGTGGCAGAGACGACGTCAGACAAAGCCAAAGTTTTTCTTAAAGTCGACGTGCCACATTAAAGGCGAAAATCCTAGTGAAGATTCGTCATCGGGTTTTTTCTTTTGTTAAGCGTTAAAATAATGTGGAAAAGACCGTTGCAAAATTTATAATGTGCAGTAAAAGCTGTTAAAGATCAGAAAAATCAGTTTTTTACAAATAATATTTCGTTAGGTCGTTAGGTTTAGTAGTTTTACGTCATTTATGTACGACTAAGTTTCTTCTGCAATCTGTGTCGTTCTTATTGGTATCGGTCTGTTTCAAATATATTTGACTCTCTTATATTTCGGAACAACAAATATGAACCGCTTGCAAATTCATAACTCCACAAACCACGAGCTGCTCTTAACCCCGAAAAAACCAAATCATAACAAGATATTTTAGGTACGCAGTATACAGGATAAGACGTAATCCCATCAAAAACATTCTATGTAAAAAAGTCAAGCCAAGTATCACGACTGTTACTTGTAAAAATGAAAAAGAGAGAACTTATAGGCCGCCTTTGTTATTATGCCAAGCCAAGTCCAACCTTCATGATTGCGTCTCAACTAAATAATATGAAAAAATAAACTTGTTTCCGCAAAAACGATATTTTCATAGTGGATAAGAAGTGAATAACTTGTAACTCATAGGAATTTTAAGTTAATTTAAGGTATCTCAATAACTTTGTAAGTTGTATCCTGACGAAGAACAAACTTTATGACCCCCATAAAGTTTGTTCTTCGTCAGGCGTCTAGAGTCGGCTACCATAAAGAAGGCGTGTAGCTTCGGACGTTTAGGTTAGACTTGGCTCACTCTGCCGCCTCCAGATTTACCTTCACGTGGAATCTTTTCATACCGCAAGACGGTCCATTAGCTAAAAATTACACTAAACAGAAGGTAGATTCAGCAGGCTCAGTTATTAAACTCGAGCGACGCCACGGGGCAAGAAGATACAGAAGCCTCATTGGGCAACAACAAAGGGCACAAAAACTATTATTACTGTGTAGGCAAATAGCGTTTTACTAATCCCAGTAATATAATCGCCGCTTGGTTGTATCTATACATGTTATGAAATAAAGTCGTTCGTGTTCATATATCTTCTAAACTGTGTAGCGGATTTTGATGTGGTTTACGCCGTCATTTAGAGAAGTTATTCCGGGAAGTTTATAATAAATTAATATTAAACTTCAAATAATAAAGAAATCTTGATGTTCTTTTTTTTATTGACAAAGTACTTATTACATCCGTGAACACACACTTGAAAATCCATACCGTCCGTGTAATAGTCACATAGGTACTGGCTCATAGTAATATCAGCTGAGTAGTAAGAGCTATCAGGCAAAAGAAGTTCGCTGAGGTTTAATTCACGCATCTTAAAATAATTATTCGGTGGTGGGTTCCCGTTTCGTTGCCAATCGTGCCCTAGCATCATCGGTAATGGTTTCGGTATAAAATGTTGAATACCGCTCATAGGTTTCGGACCGGAATTTTGTGGTGGATTAGTCCTCTGCTGCAATCTGAAAACGCGCATTAAACGTTAGGGTTGCTTTGAGGGTTGTAGTTTGGTATTGCAAGGAACATTTGTTGGGTCCGGGTAGGCATGCGATTTTGATGCTGGTTGTGATTATTGAATTTAAAGGCCTGAGGCTGGTGTTGGTGGCCACGCTGACCTACTGAAGTGGGCCAGTTAGATACTGGGGGTCGAGTTAAACGGCATAACTGGCATCATAGAAGGTTTGTATAAAATTTTGGGTGTGCCCTGAGAAGTTTGAGCCTTTGGGACATCATTACGCTGTTGCAGGTATATAATATTTTAATTCTTCCTGCACAAATTCTAGAACTTTTTCTAAGGTTTCCGGACGCATACAACGTATAAGTGAGCATAAAGGTTCCTTTAGTCCACGTACGAAAGCCTGCATTGTCACTTTCTTATAAATCCGTTTTGCTTCGATAGTCGTTTGTAAAGTCTCATGTAACGTCACGTAAGTTATAATTGACCGGTCACAGATGTTAATAAACCTCGTCAGTAAGTACATTGGGGTTTCCGTCAAAATCGGACACAAGGCCCTAGGCCTTGAAAATTACATCGGGGTCGTAAAGCATTATTTTAAATTAGCTTCTGCCCGTGGCTTCGCCCGCGTGGATGTCGGAAATTATCCCACGGGAACGTGCTAACAGGATAAAATATAATAATAATATTCCTGAACATTTCACACAGCGCCATCTAGTCCCAAGCTAAGCAACCTAATGCTTGTGTTATGGTAACAAGATGGCTGATAAACTACTTATATATTTTTTTTTTTTGTAAATACATACATATTATAGATAGAAAAACACCCAGACTCGGAACAAATACATGTAGATCATACAAATATTTGTTCCGTGCGGGAATCAAACCCACGACACGCAGCGCAGCAGTCAATCGCTTAACCACTGCGCCAACCGTGCCGTCAAAAAATGTATGTGCTTCCCCAGGATGCCATCTATCTCGCGGGCCCTTTGTGGCTAATTACAATAGAAAACCAATTGTTCTCATTAGTGGTGATTAAGAGGGTACCTATATGATATCTTTACCTAAGTACCTACCTAATTTTAAAAAAAAAAACTTAATAACAGAAAATATAATACCTACCTACCAAAATAAACCTATTTCTGATGATAACTAATCTAAACTCAATAAATAAGCAAAATCTCTAAAAACTAATATCTATACGAATGACTAATCCTACCTAACAGTATTATAAAATAACCTACGGTCACTACGTACACTATCAAATATACTACCTATACTTTAAAATTAAAATAAATACCTACGACTTATAAAAACAAACCTAAATAACTCTAAAAACTAAAAGGAATAAAAAGGTCGCACAGATAATACTGCGGGTTACGTAACCTACGACAAACTTATTATTTGCGGTTAGTACAGTAATCGGGTCTAGGGATCGAACCGCAAAACTCAGTTTGTTTTTTATTGTATATACTTTTCCGGGATAAAAAGTACTCAGTGTGGTGCCCAGGATATTAAAGAATAATTATACCAAGTTTCATCGTAATCGAACCGGTAGTTTTTGCGTGATGCCTGAACAAACAGACAGACAGACAGACAAAAATTTTTGTAATCACATTTTTGGGTTCGGTGTCGGTCTAGTAACACCCCCTGCCATTTATTTTTTTGATATTTTCAATGTACAGAATTTTCACTTCTACAGATTTATTATAAGTATATATATATATGTAGGATCAGGAGTGCCGAGCGGTATATTATATCGTCAGGCTTTGGAGTTCCCATGTTATTGGGATAAACAGGACGGTATAAACAGTTACAGTAGGGAACTGTAATAAAACTTACAGTACACAATAAAATACACTAGGTATACAAAAGACACAATAATGGGTAGGTAAATATTAAAAACAGTTAATCGAACAAACCCTTTAGGGTCACAGTTCGTATAGCGGCCAAGCCACCCAACACAAAGTGTATCTACTCGCTATTTAGCAAGCCAACACAGCTATGTAAATATACAGCAACGCTGTACCAGGTAAACCGACAGTTATGTCGGGAGCAGGTGCTCTGTATTGAGTCGAATCCAAAGACCGACTGACGAGCAATACGAGTGCATGCTCTTTTATAGGATGATCGACAATTCTGTCCAATGACGCACGTCAAGTGTTTACTTGATACAAAACACTAAAATACGTTAAATCAAATAAGACTTGCATGATAAAGTAATCAAATAATACAAGAATAATTGTCATAAACAAACAATGGTAATTTCACGAAGTAAACCGTTTTAAAAACAGCAACACGTCATCGGTTGTTTTGAATAAAACCAACGGGTACAATTTATCGAAATAAGTTACCAAAAATCAATTAGAACGTACACCGAGTACTCAATAAATTATGTTTCGATTTATAAGACAATAATTGATACTAAAAATCACTTAAATTGATAATAAACACAACTCATAACAAATTCTGTTGACTACCCACAATTTTAATTTGACAACCATCTCCGACATATAGATAAATAAAAAAAATATTATAGATTCAAATACTGTTTAAATTAAAATTTAATTCACTATCTAAATCTCTGCTAATATCTACTACATGTCGGCGAGCCTGTCGCGATGCAGGTTCCTGACGATTAGATTTTTCGTGATGAAAAATATTGGACATAAAAGTAACTAGGAATAGAGAGGAAGCAACACGAGAAAGATTCTGGTGTACTCACATATGTTTCATCTCTGGTTCTTTGCCGTGAATCGATGTCTGGATTCTCCACGCGGGTCCGCAGCTTAACTGTAGATTCTGGATACTCGTGACGTGACTTGATAGCCGCCCGGGTGACTCGCGATCGTGGTGATCGCTATGAAATGATTCTAACGCGATTCGCGAACCGGCCCGCGAGTACCCTACCGACTGCGCCAATTACGTAATCTGCAGACGGTGGATCGAAAAACAACCAAAGCTATTTTAAAACTAATTTAATTTAAATGAAATTATTACAATAAATTTAGTGAAACCTATTCGATGCTAGAATATGGGATGACCGAAAAAATAATTAAAAATAATTAATTGCTATCATGAATTTTGCTGCGTCGGCGGCTCGTGGCTGGACGGATGTCGACGCTGCAGTTATCGTGCGGTTGGCGTAAACAGGCGGGAATGCGTGAGGTTGGCAATATCCATTAGGGATCCGTATTTAACAAGCGATAAAAGTGGGAGGCAGAAATAAATAATATTATGTGCAGTTGGCAGTCGAGATGTTTGCCTTAGCGGCACAGGCACAGAGCACTCTCTCAAAGATCCCGCGTGGACGCACATTATATGCAAGACGTATGACGTTTAAAACAATTATGTCGTGAAGGTTTATATCTTTATATTTTCGTTTAACATTAAAATTGTACCTAGTTATTATCAAATGCATTTCCGATGCCGCCCGCATGACCTACTTTTATGAAACGTTCGACAGTCTGGCACGCTGCCTAATTCCAGCGCACTTCATTATTGTCACATTTCCTGGACCTGGTTAAACTTCAATTTACTGTAATTATTGACTACATAAAAAATATATATTTAACTACAAAATCGTATGTAAAGTACCTATATTATGAAAAGGAAAAGACCTTTAATTTAAACCTAAATATTATAATCCTTTAAATATTTGATTTTTAAAGATTTACTGTAGACTAATTTGATTTTTAACTCCCGACGCAAAAACAGCGGGGTGTTATAAGTTTGACGTGCCTTTGTGTGTGTGTGAGTATGTCTGTCTGTGGCATTGTAGCTCCTGAACGGATGAACCGATTTTGATTTTGTTTTTTTTTATTTGAAAGGTGAATTAGTCGGGAGTGTTCTTAGCTATGTTTGATGAAAATCGGTCCAAGATGGCCGCCGCCACAAAATGACGGGTTACATATTTTTTCACAACTACCTCAATATGGGTATCAAATAAAAGGGCTTGATTAGCAGAATACTATACACTATGATAAATTTCAAATCCAAGATGGCTGCCACCACAAAATGGGGAATTATAAAAAACCTGACTAAACACCAAATTACTCGAATCTTAAAACGCAAAAGAAATGAAATAATAAGGAGTCCCTACAAAAAGCATGAAATAAAAAATTTAAAAAACCACCGACACAAAATAATAAAAATAGTATGAATGTAAAAAGCCTACAATAAAAAAAAAAACTATGAAAAAATTGCTACAAATATGTAGAACAAAAAAGGTATAAAGAATAGAATAGAATAGAAAACTTTTATTTCAGACAGGAGTCCATAGGGTTAGTAACAATTTTACTTAACTTCTAGTGTTAGTAGGTTACAGACACAGATGTTACATACAATTAAAACTCAGCGTGGAGCTGCATCCACCTCCGCAACATCGGGGAATCCCACCGAAACGAAAACCCTAAACGTGAAACCCTATAAAAGAAAAAAATAACCTTGAAATTATGACCCTACGTAAGTACGTATGAATTTTTTTGAAAAAAAATGCTGTCCCGTCTGGGGACCGCTACTATTTTAAACTTTAACAGAACGTTAGGCTAATAATTAGAGCGGTCCCCCGACGGGACGGGACATTTAATGGAAAAATTTCTTAAGTACTTACGTCACTCGGGTTATAATTTCAAGGTTATTTTTTTTTTATAGGGTTTCGGGTTTCACGTCAATACCTTTTTTATTCTATTTGTGGCAATTTTTTCAATAGTTAAGTTTTTATTGTTGTAGGCTTTTTACATTCATACTATTTTTATTATTATTTTGTGTCGGGGGTCTTTTATTTAAATAATTTAAATAAAAATATTTAGTGTGCACCTAGTTATGAAGAGAAAGGAAAAGAAACTGAAAATATTATATAAGTATGTACCTATTATTTTTCCACGATAATCTTTATGTAAATTGGGAACCGTAAAGACGTCAAAACTTGGTAGTTACACATTTAGAAAATTATTCTCCTACTTTCCTCTTCTCCTATTAAAAATTCGCGTTTTTGCAGTCTCGAAATTATACAGAATAATAGAACAGATTCTCGAGGAATAAACTCGCATTTGACAAAAGTAATGGTATTGTCCGTATTTCATAATTCAAGAATTAAAATAGGTGTAAAAAGGGTTGCGTATGTTTATGTGGACTCCGGTCATAACGGTCCTACGTTATGACCTGAGGGACGCCACAGATTTTCATTAGCCATCTGACGTCATACCTAAATTATTTGTTCTAGGTTACATAAGCCTCTGAGTAAAGTAAAGGGTTAACTCAGAATTGTTTGCGTAGACAGTATAATGTTATTGTTATTTGCCGTGTCAAGTGATGTCAAATGGCTCTAACGGCTTGTTCAATTCGAAGTGTTATTCTGAAATTCTGAAACATGGTCGAGGAATCATCAAGAAGTGTGATAGTGATTGTTGATTGTCAACACTAATTTATCTCGTCTTCTCAACGTCCGTGTGTCACAGCAGGGATCCAGCAGAATATCAGCGTTAGGTACATTTGCCTGACACATGCTGAGCTGGACTCCCATTTGGTGCAACCTTGAGACGCACACCGCACTGTGTATGTTTCGTTATTAATTTAATTCGTCATAGTGTCACTTTGACTTTGATATTGTATGTTTTTCATTTTGTCTTTTTTGTCGGCACCTTGTTTTATATTATTAATGTGGGTAGTTCTATAATAATGTACTTTTGTGTGTTGCGCTGTCTTTTTTGTGTGCGCCAAATAAATGATTTATCTATCTATCTCTATCTATCTACAAGAAATGATAATAGTATCTGAATGCTGGTAGCACGTATCTACTTTTCAATAATTTGTGTGAAGTAAAAAGATTAATAATACCAGTTGCAGTCATCGATATACCTCTCTAAACCGTGTTAAAATATTCATTAAAACGTTTGTTTGTAGCAATTTACTTTTGAATTCCCTTTTATTGATTCTTGCTATAGTAAAGCTTTGCTCGATTCGCGGATCAAACGCCAGTTCTGTAGCGGCAGCGCTTGAATATTAACAACAAATAATACGAGTACGTTGAAGGCTTTTAAATAGTAAATGAAATGTAAAGTAGATTCAATAGTACCCTAAATAATAAGTAAAATAATCTGGGCCGTAATATGGATGATGCAAATAAACTGTACGAGGATTTCTTTTCAGTTATGCACACTCAATTCAATAAAACTTTTGAAAAGAAAACAAAAAATATTTGCCCTAATTTTATATTTAGTGACTGGGCAACTAGAGGTATAAGGATAAGTAGGGAAAGACTGTTTGAACTGTATGGCCTTAAGCCTTACATCAATACAGAAACTTTCAACAATTATGGTAGAGGGTAGGTAACTATGGTAGAGGAGGTATTTCTAAAAAATTTGGAATATGTAGCAAACATATTCCAAATTTTTTAGAAATACCTGCAAGATAGCCAAAGCCCTGTACATTAGCAACAAAATCAAATCAGCAGAAAACAACATAAAAACAGTTTGGAAAATTATAAATAACGAAACTAGTAGGAATAAAAAACGAAACACTGATAACACATTGGAGACTTCACGTGGTGCCATATGCTCTAATTTAGAAGTAGCTCAAGAATTTGTAATTTTTTACTACAAAAATGACGGAAGCCTTAAATTCCTCACCCGACGGATCACTTGATTTACTAAGAGCGAATTTTCCAGGCTGCTCGGTTGAATTTCAATTTAAACATATAAGCCCTATGCTAGTTATAAAAGCCTTTCGACAAATCAAAATCAAATTGACCGAAGATCTATGTGGAATGTCTATCAAAGTTTGTACATCCATAACCGAGACTATATCACCATACTTTGCTTTATTGTTTAATTTGTGTATAAATCAAGAAGCCTTCCCAGATTTAATGAAATACAGTAAGGTTATTCCACTTTTTAAATCCGTGTTGCCGGTATTCAGCAAAGTATTCGAAAAGGTAATGCTCAAACAAATGCTTAATCATTTTAACAACAACAAAATCTTACACAATCAGCAATATGGTTTCACCAAAGGACGTTGTATGACGACGGTGTCACATTATTGAAACACATGTTTACAGCGTGGGAGGAAGCCCAAGCTGCCATAGGAATCTTTTGTGATCTCTCCAAGGCATGTGACTGCGTTCATCATGAAACTTTACTCTTGAAACGTGAGCATTACGGACTTGCACTCAGTTTAGTAAAATCTTATTTACATGATAGACACCAAAAGGTTCAAATAAATGGTATCAATTCCAAGTTCCACAATGCTCGATATTAGGTCCTTTCCTCTTTTTAGTATAATGTACGAGCATCACCACAATGAAATGTATTGTGTTAGTTTTTTCCATAGCAAGCATTTGCTTATTCGCCTAATTGCTTACAGTCGCTGAATAATCTATCGCGACCACCACAAGTAACCTCCTTTATGTATATAATTTAACATTTTACCTAATAAATCGATCAATCAGTAACGGACACAGAACATTGATGATTTTATTTCCTGTATACATCCCGTGTGATTCGTATCCATCAACCGTCTACAAACTACATCTCCCTGTACAGACACCCCCCCCCCTTCTCCCTCGTCGTGTCGAGATCGTTTGGGATGTATTCATAACTTGACTCAAACATTAGGTATTTATACTAATTTTCGAGTTAATCAAGCCATGCAGTGAAATCCTCCTCTGAAAAATGAAAAATTGATTACCCCATTTCAGCCCCTCAGGGGTAGATTTTCAAAAAACCCTGATACACATTATTCTTTACATTCAATATTAGGTATAAATACTGAGTTTCGAGTAAATCGGACCGCGCGTTAAAATTCTTCCATACCTACAAACTTTGAAACCTCCCAATCTCTTATTAAGGGGTAGTTTAGAAAAAAAAACTGACAATCTTCATAATCTATTTAGATAAGTATTCGTGCCAAGTTTCAAGTTTATTAACTAAATGAATAAGATTATTCATATAAACTGTATCCCCGGCTTTTCACCCCCACAGGGGTGAAATTTTGAAAAAACTTTTGGGATTACTCATAACTTGATTCAAAGATTATTTATACCAATTTTCGATTTAATCAAGCCACGCATTATAATCCTCCCTTGTCAAATTAACTACTCCTTTTCAACCCGTTAGGGGTAGATTTTCGAAAAACCCTGATACACGTTACTCTTTATTTTTGGTCTTAAGTATAAACACTGAGTTTCGAGTTAATCAAACTGCGCATTCAAATTATTCCACACAAACTTCAACATCCCTATATCCCCCTTCAAGGGGTAGTTTTGAAAAACTTGTAATGATAAACTTTATTACTTATTTAGGCGAGTATTTTTGAAAAGGTTCAAGTTTATTAAACTAATGAAGAAGATTTTTCATATAAACTGCATCCCCGCTTTTCACCCCCACAGAGGTGGAATTTAAAGAAAATCGTTTGGGATGTATTCATAACTTGACTCAAAGATTATTTATACTAATTTTCGAGTTAATCAAGCCATGCAGTAAAATCCTCCTCTGAAAAATTGATTACCCCATTTCAGCCCCTTAGGGGTAGATTTTCAAAAAACCCTGATACACATTATTCTTTACTTTCAATATTAGGTATAAATACTGAGTTTCGAGTAAATCGGACTGCGCGCTAAAATTCTTCCATACAAACTTTGAAACCTCCCAATCCCTTATTAGGGGGTATTTTAGAAAAAAAAAAGAAACTGACAATCTTCATAATTTATTTAGGTAAGTATTCGTGCCAAGTTTCAAGTTTATTAACTCAAGGAATAAGATTTTTCATACAAACGAATTCCCCTCTTTTCACCCTCTTAGGGGTAGAATTTCGAAAAATCCTTTCTTAATGGATGGCTACTCTTCACAAAAAACACACCCTCCAAATTTCATGTCTCTAGGACCAGCGGTTTAGGCTGTGCGTTGATCTATCAGTCAGTCAGTCAGTCAGGACTTTGAATTTTATATAAATATATACAGGATTAATTTTTATTCAGTGCGCAAACTTTGACAAATTAAATGAGTTTTATTTATACACCTATTTTTTATTTTGATAAGTCTTAGTACAAAAAAATAAAGTTATCGCTAACGAAAGATGTCTATTTTGAAATTGATTTTATGGCCACTACGCGCCGCCCGGCGCGGCATGGCGAAGCGCTCGGTCGTTTTTCGTGCTTAAGCGTGGGTAGATAGATATTTACGTGGGTTACATACAATGTAGTAGTTGTTTAATGTAGTTTAATTCAAACCTGATAAAATCAGCGATCAGTAATCGCTGATTTTATCAGGTTTGAATTAAACTTTTTTAAGATTAGGCCGTGATCTGAAGTTATTTGAAGAGTAATTCCAATTTTTCCTTCATACTTTCATGGGCTTAGACCATGAAAATGCAGAAAATAACGCATTAATCAATTAAATTAAGGCACTTTTTAACGATACCTTGGGCTCGCATTCGAGGTATGCTCTCCCTAGCATACATTCTGCGAGCTGCCCGTAGGCTTTCACCACTTAAAAAATAGACTCGCACCATCTCATAGAACTCGCGGTTACTAAAATCCGACACCATAAGTACGACGCAACGCGGGGGTTGCGAACTGCGCGGGAAAGCGACTGTACGTGACGTAACGACGACCGCGCACGCGCATGCGACGAGCAGACTGTCGAGCCGAGCGGCCGGCCGGCCGACGCCGCCTGGCGCCACCCTGCCGCCCGGAAGGGGGTTTCACCCCCTCTGCAACATCACTCGTAAGCCGTACGGCGCGCGTGCTCATTGATATTATTACGAATAGATAGTGTCCATATTTTGCTGATTTAAAGTCGGATAAAAAAATATAAAAAAGTTTTGAACAAATAATGGAAATGTGTTCTATTACTGATACTGAACCACCAAAATTTTTTTGCGCATTGCTTAAAAAATATTCCTCTAAGTAGATAAATAGTTTGAGTTTGAAAGGTAGTATTATAAAAATTAGAAAGAGTAGAAACTATTACAATAGCATTGTTAATTGAGGCAACAATGTGCGAGTCAGCTATCCTGACAATTTTTCGGCGACCTTTACCTTACCTAAATTAAATGAACGTCACTAGCGCGATGTTGTCAATATACTTATTTGAGTTTAATTTGAATGCTCATTCAAATGAATATTACACCTGGACCTAATTAGGAAGTTAGATAGGTACTACCTGCCCCGGCGGGAACGCGGAAGTAATATAATAATAAATTTAATTCATCAACCTATTGCTGAGCGTTTAATTGGCCATTGACCAAATCATTCAAAAGGATCTCATCATCATCTCAATCATCAAAAATTAAATAGTTTAATAGCGATTAATGCAGTATTTATTATTTGCCTTTTTTATTTCAGTTTAAAATTACAACTAAGTTTTGTTTTTAACCAGTTAATATTTTATTTACAAGATAACACTAAAATAACAAAATAATATCCTAAATTAAGTAAAACTATTATCAAACTTAAATATAGCGTCGAAAAATTCATCCACATCGCTGTCAACTGGTAATGTACCCAAGACACTGGCGGCATTGTCACGTTGTATGGTAATGCTGCCTTTGGCCAAGGTAAAAGTCAGCCCTTGGGTCATGGGAAGTGTCAACCAGTCTTTCCGAAATTTCCTTAAAAAGACTTTCAAGTCTTTATTTTTTATATTTTCGAGCCGTTTGAAAACAAAAAATACCGCTGGCTCGAAAATATAATTATTAATAAGGTTATTATATTTACGCTTGAGGTTTTCTGCAGCCGCAGCAGCAGCACCAGCGCACGCCGACTCTGGAAGATGGGATGGCGCAAGAGTATCGACACAAGCTGCATCCCACAGTGACAGCGATGGGGAGAACAACATGGTGCTCCTAGTCGTAAGGAAGCAGCGAGGCGGACAGTATTGTCGTCGAGCAAAGTGCCTATGTTCGACAACGGAAGTGCATGAAGCCACAGACCTGACTCCCATTTACCCACAGCCAGCGGGCGCGCACACTCTGTAGTAGTAACAGACGTGTTAACTAAATTATCCTGAACTACTCTGCAGAGCGGCTCATCCCCCCGTCTCTGGGAACATGGATTATCGGGTAGATCTGAGTTCGGGCAAGCGAGTCTCAGGCAGCCTCGGTGAAGCAGGGCACATCAAAATTAATCAGTGTGGAGGCTAGGATTTTCCTGATTAATTTCTCAGTGCCGTGGACCGAGGATATGAAAGCCGGTGAACTAATACTAGAAATTTTGAGGCCTCCCAAACGAATGGGAAGAGTAGCTTGTGCCTAAGCTCGGTCGTCCAAGGCCACATTTAAAATCGAAGTTAATGTATGCCTGATAATTTGGTCCATTTTGTCTAAAAGGTGAGTATGATTCCATAAATGGGAAGCGCAAAGAAAATAAGTTAATTTAGGGCCGAAACAGCAGTAACGAATTAAGGTGATGGCCGAATGCATATTAATTTGGAACAATCTTTCCGAAACCTCGTTGAAATTTTGTATTTTTTCCTCAATAAATTCGGAAAAGGAATTTTCAAAGATTGGAGATCCAAGGAGACGAAGAGAGCTTTTTCCAATGATTTTAATATTTGGAGCTATTGCGTTAAATTTGGGAAGTGCCAGTTGTCTGTCAGTACTGTCCGCTAAATATAGTTCACATTTCGAAAGGTTGAGATCAAGGCCAATGGAATGAAGTTCATTTTTTTGGAAACTTAGGTCGTTTAAAACAGTTTCTACTTCGCCACCCAAGGTGCCATCGTCAAGCTAGGTACCAAACATGAAATTTGGAATTTAGCTGTCGAATAATTGGGTGAATGGCTAAACTAAATATCACTGGCCCGAGAGGGTCACCTTGTTGACATGCCATACGACGGTCAGTAGTGCCCACGGCAATGCTTATTTCGTTTTTGATGCCATTTGAAAGCGACGGTATATAAGTATCACGTAGCCAAATAATGGGGATGGCAACTGCCAAAATGCCGCTGTCGTACACTCGAGAGCAATGAGGGGGGTCACATAAAGAAACCTGAAATTCTCCGAAACTAAGAATGCTAGCTTAATGAAATAAATTGTGTTTAATAGACAATTAAATGTTCCTTAAAAAAAAGTCATAAAATGTGAGAAAACGCGTGAGATTGTTTTATTTTATGTTTAAGAAAACAACTCGTTGATCTCGAAAATGCTTCGAAATTAGACTCCAACATTCACGAAAGACACTAAAATTAGAAGATTGAGACTTAGCGGTCGTATTTATAGAGAACAATAATTCGCGAAAACAATCATTTGGCGGCACTTGCACGGCTGGATCGGAATCTTTTAAATATTCTACATGACCAAAATTGAAATTATTATTTTTTATTTGTTGCAGTATAAAACTGATTTACATCTGTCACCTCACACATCAGGTCCAGTTGAAAACCAGCGTCAGGCACTAGCTGTCTGGCATTTTTGCTGAACTGGGCCTTTTGGGCGCAGCCGTGAGGCACACTTTCCTGCGATTTTCTTACATCGGATTTCACACTTTTTATTTAATGTCTTATTTTTTTTATTGTTTGTTTTGTCTGATGTATGTATCTGGTGTATTGTGTGTCTTTTAGTTTGTGCCAAATAAATGTATTTTCTTTCTTTTCTTTCTTTCTTTCTTTCAAATGTTGGTCGTATAGTTTGGGCCTGTAAAATATAGTGAACCATTATACTATTACTGTATGAAGCTTTTTCGAATAAGACCTAGCCTAAAATTACCCTGATTTCATTATAGCAGAGAAACGTAAACTACTGAGAAGACCATTTCCTTCATGACTCAAAGATTCAATCTCATAATCGACAGATAAAGGTCATAGCTACTACCGTTGAGGGAAACGCTATAGGTAGCCCGCAAAATTTTTTTTTTTAATGTTTTTGCGATTTGCGAAGGAAAATCAGAATCTCGCGGGCTACCCGGAACTTACACTTTAACTCGTAAAGAAGCAAGTAACTTGGGTCGTTTTTAACTCTTACACTTTCCATGTCGAATACATATTAATTTAAAATATTAAAATCATCGAAAATAACAAACTCGTCAAATAAAACCTAATCCACGAGTGAAAACGAAATGGAATGGACGAAATGTAAAATCCAGTATTTTTATTTTTATTTTATTTGATAGGAATAACAAACAGCAGTATATTACATAGTAGGCACATAATATAAAAACTTATAATAAAAAGTAACGTAAGTAGTAAGTAAGTATGACATAGGGTCCGAGCTATGGTCACGCTGTCTGCAATTAACTTTGACCGGCCAACCCCGTCGCGAGTATTATGTGCGCCTTTATTGTCATGTACAAGTACATTAGACAAAGTTCTCTTTACGGAAATATCCTTTAAACGTGGTAATCGATGTGATGTGGCAGTAGCTCTCTCTCTCTCTCTCTCTCGTCTAAATAAATTAATACAGTGACTATCAACTTCGAAAATAAAAAGTACTTTTGTTTCTTGATCCGCTTTTTTATGCTTATTTAGAAGCGGCTCTCTTTGAGGCACTCAAACTGAGCTAATTTAATTGATAGTGGTTTATGCCTTCGCGTGTCCTACTTGCATACTGCTGCGCTGCGTGTGGCGGGTTCGATTCCCGCACAGAACAAATATTTGTAAGTCCTACATGTATTTGTTAAGAGTCTGGGTGTTTTTCTATCTATAATATGTATGCATTTACAAAAAAAAAATGTATATAAGTAGTTTATCAGCCATCTTGTCCCCATAACACAAGCATTAGGTTGCTTAGCTTGGGACTAGATGGCGCTGTGTGAAATGTCCAGGGATATTATTATTATATTATATTATCCTGCAGCAAGAGCGCTGGACGGATGGCAAGGCACGCCAGCATGAACGACATCATCCGTCGGGCTCTTGTCTCCGCCGGGGTGCCAGCTGTTTTAGAACCTAATGGCTTGGCACGCGACGATGGAAAGAGGCCCGATGGAATGACCATAATGCCTTGGAAGTTGGGTAGGCCTTTGGTGTGGGATGCAACCTGTGTCGACACCCTCGCGCCATCCCATCTTCCTAGCACGGTGGGCTGTGCTGGGGCGGCTGCTGCAGGAGCAGAAAACCTCAAACGGCGCAAATATAACAACCTTATTGGGAGCTATATGTTTGAGCCGTTTGGGGTTGAAACACTAGGGCCTTGGGGTCCGAGTGCTCATCGAATTTTTCGTGACATCGCCAAGCGGTTGGTTGACTCTTCACGTGACCAGAAGGCTGGCCTATTTTTAGCCCAAAGAATCAGCATTGCCATCCAACGTGGTAATGCTGCCAGCCTTTTGGGCACTTATCCCATTGACAGTGATGCGGACGAATTTTTTGATGCCCAATGACCTCCTGCCTTTTTCTATATTTTTTCGTATTATATATTTGTATTATATTATTATACAGTGGAATTTATGAGTTTGTTCGCCGATATGTAAAGCTGAAACACACATTAAAATATTTTAAAATGAATGAGCTATTTACACATTGAAAATCCTACGATTAAGGGAAGATTACAGATTAACAAAACTGTGACATCGGTAAGATTACAGATTGACAAAACTGCCAGACCACCACTTAGCCATTTTGTAACAAAACGACGTTTCAGTCAACGCTGATAGTGACGCTGATAGATATTGACCGACAGAATTATTGCGTTCTCGTTGGTGTTTTCAGGATGAAAGAAAATAACAAATTGATGTTTTTCCGTTACATTGGGTTTAGCTCCGTGATATTAGAGAAATTTCGAATACACTTTGGTTTTGTTCAAATAATTTGTAGAAACTTAATCTAAATGTCACTGATATTATCTATATTGAAATAATTCTGAATGCGTACCAACTAATTAACAAATTGATGTTCATTTAAGGTTTATTCAAATGTCAATTAATTGGGATTTCTTGTAAAGGTCAGGCGCGGTGACAACTGCGAAATAATTACAGCCCCAATTTGTAATACGACTATTATTTTCTATTAAGTATATTCTGTAATGAAGCCTTCAAAATATATTTTTATTTATATAATACTTTATTATACACCAGAAAATACATAACAAAAATTAAAATGAACACTACAAAACATACCATGGACGGCCTTATTGCTTTGACATTAAACGAAATTGTTTATTCTGTATCGAATTCACTTTTACACGTCATATTATAAAATAAAAAAATAAGCTAGATGAGGTTAGCGTTTCCTATCTGGCAGTGAGAGAAAAGCTGAATCAAACTTTTTGGGGGATGAACTGGTTCCGTCCGTAGGATCTACTTGAGTTACGACCACCCTACACGTATTCCCTGGGTAGTGCTAAACGAGCAGTAATAAAGGTGGTAGGCCATAGCATCCGCTGGCTGGCTGCCGGCTTAAAAGTTACCACCTGCCAGAAAACGTCATGCCGCCAAGCGATCCGTCGTGTTCCGGCATGATGTCTGGTGAAGCCGTACGGAGGATGGGTCTGAGCAGTTGTGCAGCGATGTATAACGGGTGTGATGCCAGTTGTTGATGTGTCGGGTGTTTGGTCGTGGAGGGTAGCAGGATCCGAAGAGCGGTGCTCCGCTGGCCGACCGCAGGTAGTTGGGGGCCCAAATAGTGTGCCAGCCACACACGAAAGGCTGCCCCGCCAACTGCAAAAAATCTCAAGGTGGCCCCATCGTGCCGGTTGACGACCGGACGAGAGAACCCGATGGCAATCCCTGGGGGGGTTCGGGCTTCCCCGCAGTCTCCAGATCAACCCCCCACTGGCGCAGCAACACTGGTCGTGTTGTTGGGTTTAACATCGCATCACCTCGCTCAACTGCCGACTTCCTCAATATTTTTATTTTTAAATGAAAGGTCCAATAAAGAAAAGTAAGTGTCCACATCGGAAATACGTCCTCTCTTTCCGAGTGCACCTCTCAAATATTCGAGGTCTGCAGTCAAATCTCGATGCTTTCCACCACCATCTTAAGGCTGACAAGCCACACTTGCTTTTCTTGACGGAGACCCAGATTAGATGTCTATCAGAAGCGGCGTACCTCGACTACCCGGGATACTCATTGGAGCACCATTTCCTGCAGCGTGCCGGGGTCTGTGTGTACGTCAGCAATGATATCTGCTGCCAGCGTCTCCGTCACTTTGAAGACCCTAACTTCTCGTCCTTATGGCTGTTGGTGGACACTGGTATGGACAACATTGTCTATACCTGTGTCTACCGATCGCACAGCGGTGACCAGGAGACGACTCGACTGTTTGACCACCTTAGTGAGGCCGCTGATAATGCTCTGCATCGACACCCTGATGCGCAGCTCGTCGCTCTGGGGGACTTTTAACACCTGCCATTAAGACTGGCTTTTCCCTTACCAGAGGACCGACCACGCTGGGAGAGAAGCGTGAAGCTTTGCACTTTCAATGGTCCTCTCCCAGTTGATAAGGCAAGCGACTAGGGTGCCAGATGTAAATGGTCATACCGCCGATTGTCTGGACCTTCTGCTGACCACCGATCCGGACAGATGTGTTGTAACAGTTTCCTCACCATTAGGAACTTCAGATCACTGTCTGGTGAAGTCTGCATCGTCCTTCTCCCCACCTGACTGCGACTCACTCACGATTTGATTTGATTTGATATAATGCGTCACGTTTTTGCATCTTTGCAGCAGGTCTGTTTCTCAAATGAAAATCCGTCGAACTGTGCGGATGCTATATCCGATGTGGTGCGTCAAGCTATGGAGTATTTCATCCCCTATGGTGACGTACCCATTGGTGGCTCAGCTCACCCATGGTTTAACGCCGGTTGTGCTCATGCTGAACAGTTTAAGCACTCGGCGTTTCTCAACTGCGTTGGCGCTCGTGAAAAGCTCCGGATCTGAGTTCTAAGAAGATAGCCTTCAACCATGATGCCAAGCCCTACAAAAAGGCGCTAAAGAAGGTTTGCTTCGGCCGCATCACCCATATTGCCAAAAAGCTCTCTGCGTAGCCGTCCGGTAGCAGATCTTTCTGGTCCCTTGCCAAATCGGTCGAAGCGAACTTCTATCGGCCCACACTGCCTCCGCTGGTTAAACCAGATTGAACACTGGCTCATACGGCGGGAGGGAACGTAGGTCTCTTTGCATGTTGATGCACGAGGTTCGCATTAGGAATAAGAAGGTTCTGAGAGCACTGTGTCGTCTGGACGCGAACAAAGCTAGTGGACCAGATGGTAAACCAGCGATTGTTCTCAAGGCTTATGTGCCCGAGTTGTCTCATGTATTGACACGCTTGTATAGCCTCTCATTTGGGACTCGTATAGTGCCCAAGTCCTGAAAGTCTGCCAACAGCCCAAAAAAGGCAGTCGTACCGATCCTAGCAACTATCGGATGATTTCAATAACCTCCATATTATGGAGTGTGTATTGAACTCGCGCCTCATGGCATACCTGGAAGGTAACGATCTCTTCGGTGACCGACAGTACGGGTTTTGCCGCAATCGGTCTACTGGGGACCTACTAGTGTATGCCACTCACTTGTGGGGCGAGGCCCTCGAGAGAAATGGTGAAGCGATCCTTAGACGTCTCGAAGGCCTTCGACAGGGTATGGCACGCTAGTCTTATTTATTTATTTATTTCAGGCGACGCAGGCCCTTTGATAAATACCTTAACCTTACCTTATGAGTAAGCTTCCCATGTACGGCATTTGCCCTGGTCTGACTAGCTGGGTAAAAGACTTCCTGTCGACGGATGCTCACCGAAGCCCATGAAGACTAATGCCGGTGTTCCTCAGGGGTCTGTTCTATCTGCAAATCTCTTCCTGCTGCATATCAACGATCTGCTGATGCCCGAAATCAATGGGTATGCAGATGACAGCACAGTTATAGACAGATATCTGCCGAGTGCTCGGGCTTGTAAGGAAGTAATCCGGTCCGAAAGAGAGGCTATGGTAGAGAGTAAGAATGTCGCACTTCAGGCAGTCTCCAAGTGGGGCAAGTCACAAGCCAACCTTGTGGGATTCAACGCCGCCAAAACACAAGCGTGTCTTTTCACCGCCAAGAGGAGTCCGTTTACCTTGGCTCCTGCTTTTCAGAATGTATCCTTGGAGTGCACCGACCGCCTTCAGCTCTTGGGAGTTTAAATTTTCTCAAACCTTAACCTAAACTTTGGGCGGTTCATTAAGTTCAAAGCCCAGATGGCTGCTAGGAAACTTGGCGTTCTTGCAAAGGTCCGGCGGTAGGTACTTCACACCGGGACAGCTTCTAATGATACAAAGCACAGGTCCGATCGTGTGTGGAGTATTGCAGCCTCATATGGGCTGGTGCTGCAAAATGCCATCTAGCAGCTTTGGACTCAGTGGAGGGGCTTGTGAAGAGGCAAATTGGTGATCCAGATTTGGTTAAGATAAAGCCTGGAGCAGAGGCGTAGGGTAGCCAGCCTTTCGGTATTCTATAGGCCATGCATTCTAGAGAGTGTACGCGGGAATTAAATGACTTAATTCCGCCATCACCATTCCATCATCGGACAAACCGTAGTATGGCGAGTTCAGTTGTTGCCACCCTTAAGCCACCATTAAGTTGTTGACACGTGAGCAAGTTGTACGATGCATGGTAAATTCACGCTGTGTTTGATGAGTTAAGGTTTATAATTAGCTCTGTAGTACGTTCTGATTTATCAATTGCAAGTGTGTGCGTGATTTTGTATATATTGCTTTTACTAAACTACATGTGTAGTAGTGGCGCGATAGTGGGATCGGCTAAGCGACATCGAGTTCTGATACATTTTAAACTACCGGGCTTATGTCCTTTTTTCCTATATCTATGTCTTAAATCGTTTAATGGGTAAGTTTCAAATGTCAATGGGAAGCTCGTTGTAAAAGCGTATAAATTCATTAACCCATGAACGAATTGCCTACTTTGTGGCGGTAAGTGCGATGTACAGCAGGATTGTGTTTATTCCTAGTATTAAAATTATGAATATCAGACATCTTTTGTGAAAATACAATAGATTTTCAAATATATATTGTGAGGCTACAGTCAGAATGTCTATTTCTTTGAATTGTTCCCGAAGGGAATCCCTTGGACCTAGAGGTTTTAAATGGCTCGAACAGCCCTTACTGTAAAACAAAGATGGTATTGACACGGTAATGTTAGCGTTGTACTGATTTCCGCAAAGGTTCCCAAGGTAAGAATCCCATTATGACATAAGACTATGAAAATAACTACAATAAACAATTCTAGCTGTATCCATATCAGTTATCTGTCGAATTTTCTTAACAGCATAGGCGGCTATCTGTGCCTTCCTGACAATTTCTCTATTTGTGGGCCCCATTGTAATTAACTGTCAATACTTATTCCAAGAAAAACTGTTGACTCAACAGAGTAACAACTCTATTCCAGTAAGTTGAACATCGATAGTTAGCTGCCTGACATTTGGCGTTGATTTAATGAGCTTTGTCTATTTTTCGATCAGGAGAAGAAAGATTATTTACATTAAACCAATGCACAACTTTAGAGAGTGCATCGTTAACTTGAAGTTGACTAACTGACATTTGATTTAAAAAATGCGTGTGTGTGTCATCTGCCAATAAAATAATCTTTTTATTATATTTGACGGAGAACCGTCATCAGAGGGTTGATACATCATTGGAGTTCCGAAATAATAATCGCCAAATTTTGGTTTACACTAGTAATTACTATTCACAATCTCAGAACACCAAATAATCTAGAATGCCTAAGATCTAGATAGATTAGAAATTAGGAACGCGGGAAGTTTAGTGCGGAGTAACAGCCAACCACGCCATCCGCCGGTTCCACCAGAAAGTGCCCTCCTCCACCGTCCTTTCCAGGTTGGCCAACCTAACTGTCAGTGTCTACCATTGCTCAAAAACTAATTCCGTCATTCGTTCGGTATTGCCATTACTCCACACTAACCATCCCCAAGTTACTACTTGACGTTCCTAAACGAACGGCTAACTGTCATTCGACTTAGTTTCTTAGTAACATTCCTTTAAAGGAAGATAGATGGCGTTAATTTAAATTGAGGTTAGATACGCGATGTGTGCATTGCCGTTAACGCTCCGACATATTTATATAATCTCTTTCTGTGATCTCTTCCATGCGCAGCCTTTTTTTTTTTTTTGAGGGTGGGAAATCATCAAATGACTCCTCCCGCTCTGGGTGGAGCAGGAGGGAGTGTCAGACTCTTACTGACTAAAACCCACCCGTGTTCCTTCCTTAGCCCTTTATGTTCCAGGGCAGCGGTAAACCCTTTCGGATGTTCCCGCTACCCTGGCAGGCTTCGGCCTTGTGGGGCCCCGTCACTTTGCTGACATCTCTTTGAGGCGCGCGTGGAACACAAACACGCAGTCCGGCACGGGCCTAGTCCTGATCGGACGGAGAGCTACCCATTACTCTCCATCCGCAGGCCCGCGCCTACGGTGGCCGGGAGTCGTCATGCGGCTCCCGACGCCCGGAGCGTCTCCCACGGCGGCTGAGACGTGAGGTGCGCAAGGCGCGTTCCCTCGCCCACCCCGCCACCTCCTTCGCTAGCATGACTGCTTCGCAGAAGGAGGTGACTGCCTCCCACTCCCTCTCACCCCGGACCATGGCTTGAACCAGGGCCGGACGCGAGAGGTCGCCGCCGCTGCCAATCGCCTCTACGAGGACACGGCGGTGATCTGCCCAAGCAGGGCAGACCTCCACCGTATGCTCCACCGTGTCCTCTGGGCGATCCTGACAGTGGTGACACCCGGGCGTCTCCTCCCGCCTGATAATGTGCAGGAACCTCCCGAAACATCCGTGTCCGGAGAGGACCTGCGTCAGGCGGTAGGTGAGAGCGCCGTGACGTCTCTCTAGCCACTCCTCAAAGAGGGGTCTTACCGCCGCTATCGTGGCGTGCCCTGTCCATGCGCAGCCTTGGACAGTGATTGCGTGCGAATCAAAATGGGGTTGACATTGGTGCAAAATAAGAAGTATTTATGAATACAATATACTGTAATAGATAAATAAATACTACTTACTAAATAAAATATCGATTTCATTAAACGTTCGATTTAAATCTTCGTCATAGCAAGAGAAAAATTGTTAGGAAAAATAATAAAAAAACTTCGGCATAAGGTTGGAGTGCTTAGCATAGAATGTTGAATTAAAAAGACAGAATAACTGTAAAATAGAGGGCTTTTACTTGGAAATCGAGATTGCATCAGCAAAACGAATAAGGAAAACATGGTAACGTTTTCTACGAAAATAGAAGAGGATGATACAATACACTTGGCATTTGTTCTGAATTGTGTAAATTAAAAAAACAGTTTTCTTTATCCATTTTCTGCATGAGTGATTTTATTACTACAAACTCAGTTTCAAAACCTACCAGAAACATTTAAATTAAAATGTCTGTAAGCAGGTTGGAACATTTGCATTTTCTTTGCGATGCTGAGCATTCCCTCTGTCTATAAGAGCCCAGTTCGATTGTGTTTAACGCTGAACTACAAAGTAATTAAGACATACCAAATGATATGCCACACATTAAATGAAGTTGAAATTAGCTGAAAGCTCATGTTTACATAAGTACGCGAAACTCGCAGCTTACTTGTGTAAGCATGAGCACAGGATCGAGACTCTTATTATTATATTCAATTTAATCTCTGTTGATTGCTATTTCGCCTGAAGTGTATCATGTTTAAATTGAGAATATTATGGCCTACCCTGACTTCTGCTTCTCCATGCGGCCGCACCCTGAAGTCGTTGGGGCTGAACTTCACTTTCAAGACATCCACAGCATCTGTAACAAATAAAACAACATTTAAATACTTTATGCGGTTTAGAGACCCAATATTTTAGCTTCATGTGGCGGTTATTGGTAGTCAAAAAGCCATCACAATATCAATTAGAGCAATTTTGTCTTCATTTAGTAGAACGTGGCTCAAGTTGCAAACAGATCAACAGACGGACGGACGGAGGCGGCTGTTTGCTCAGTAACTTTTATTTCTCAAAAGTATCCGTGGGCAGCAATAAAGCCCGCGGACGATCCTCTCGAGAGACTCTCCGGGATGAGAAATATAAAAATGTTTGAAGAGAACTGCTCCAAGCAGTGAAGTGCTAAAAGTGCAATTTGCTATCAAATAAAATGTTATAATGTACTGTGGGCTGTGATGTCACAGCGGGCAAGCTCAGCTGTTATCTAACCGACAGATATGATTTAACTTTTGTTTCGGTTCTTTTCACGTATACTTACCTACCTTCTTGAGTCTGAAACTATTAAATGTAAAAAAGGAGGAATGTGCTGTTAGCGTCAGATAGACAATTTATTTGATTTCCCACCAGATAGGTGTTTCAATTCCATCAGCGCAATTTCAAGAAAAAATTTATTTTTTTATCCTTTATTAAAAAGAACCAGGTTCTTAATAATTTAATTACAATCTAGCCTATAAGACTAATAAGCAATTTTAATCTAACTTAATTTATTACGTGATAATTATTTTAAAACTTAGAATAGTCAAGAAAAAATATATCTATTTTTTTCAAAACTTATTCAGTGTTGTTGCTTCAACATATTCGTAATCTTATGAATATAAAATGTTTATGAAATTGAAAACGTTCTTTGTTTAGGTCAAACAAAATAACTTGTACCTACTCCCACACATAATAAATAAATACACGCGTACCTTACCAAAGATTCGCTAAAAATGGAGGCAATTTGTTTCGCCCAACATGTCAGAAGTAGTTTAACAAGAACTACCTTCATAAATAATGGAACCCATGAAATATTAGAACGCAGAAGTACCAACAATGGTACTGAGGAAGATAATGTGAGTGAGAACATAATTATCTAGAATATGTACTTAATATTATAAAGAGATAAAGATTATGAGTTTGTATGGAAGGGATAATTCTCGAAACTACTGTTCCCATTCCGAGAACACTTCCACTAAATGGAAATTTACAGTATTGCCGAGTATCATAAGATACATTTTTATGTTAAAACAAGAAATTTTACATGGACGAAGTCACAGGCAGAAGCTAGTATTTAATATACCGAAGTACGTTAGAACAACGGAACGCTTGGAGTTGATACTGCGACGTAAGTCAATTAATGTTCAAGCCGCGTGTAGAATGTGTATTATAATGATGTGTTTTCTACAAGCAGTCGTAATTTACTTACACTAATAAATGTTGGTACCTAGGAGTGGGAATTCTGCTAACTTGTATGTTGTGGACAGCGCAGGCAGTCCGCTAGTGTACGCCGAACAATCTGAGCCGCGCCCATTGTGCGCACAACGCGAACACAAGCAGTCGCCTTTCTTCCATGCTTCATAACGGGAACTATTCGTCATGACTCGCTCGCTTTTTAAAATAATTGGTTTTCATTGAAACGTCTCCGGCATCCGATAAAACGCAAGCAACGTATTGTTATTGCGAGACACAACGGTTTGATTAAATTACAGCCATTTTCTTAATTAACTACATACAATAACAAACAGGGAGTTCGCAAACTTTGTAAATAAAGTCAATGATCAAGGAACATTCAAGAATTATTTGAGTTTTAAGTTCAAATTCACTTTTTTGTCGGCAATTAAATATAATTTTTACAAGAGGAATAACAGTAAATAATGTTGTCATCACATTAAAGCATTATAATGTAGGGTCTCTCTCTCTGAGTGTTTCAGTAAAAACATTTTGAGCAAGTAACAGCGAAAGTTTTATAAAAAGCCTCGGGGAATTAGGGTCCCTACTAAAACATGGCGGAGCGTGAATCCTTACTGAACGGCTGAGACTGCCACAGACACATAGACACGCGGGCTCAGGACCGTCTGTGCAGTACGCCTAGAGGATGACCTACGGCTCGCATTGCCAGGAGAAGGTCATGAGCAACAAATGTTTGCACTGACTTCCAATGTTTGTGAAGTAAATGTTTAGAACAGACGAACAGGTCCAGACGGACTGCATTTCAACTTGAACATGCATTTTTAGTGATAAAAAATTTGTTTTGCGCATTAGGAAAATGTTATGTATCAATATTGTTTTTCATCAGAATCTATAATATAATAGTGCTGAAGAACTTTTGTCTGTTTGTTTGGATGTATGTTCCGGATTGTTGTGAAATCCGCTAAACGGATTTGGATGAAATTTGGCACGCAGATAGTTCATAACCTGGATTAACACACATAAAAGTTTTCGAACCTCAGTTAAGTTCGGAACCTCAATCAGCACTCGGCGTAAGAGTCACAAGGCACTCGCCTTCGCTCATCGCTATGTCCTATGTGCTACAGGTGAACAGTCGCGCAAGCACTCGGCGTAAGAGTCACAAGGCACTCGCTTTCGCTCATCGCTATGTCCTATATGCTACAGGCGAACAGTCGCGCAAGCACTCGGCGGAGTCACAAGGCACTCGGCTTCGCTCATCGCTATGTCCTATGTGCTACAGGCGAACAGTCGCGCAAGCACTCGGCGTAAGAGTCACAAGGCACTCGCCTTCGCTCATCGCTATGTCCTATGTGCTACAGGTGAACAGTCGCGCAAGCACTCGGCGTAAGAGTCACAAGGCACTCGCTTTCGCTCATCGCTATGTCCTATATGCTACAGGCGAACAGTCGCGCAAGCACTCGGCGGAGTCACAAGGCACTCGGCTTCGCTCATCGCTATGTCCTATGTGCTACAGGCGAACAGTCGCGCAAGCACTCGGCGTAAGAGTCACAAGGCACTCGCCTTCGCTCATCGCTATGTCCTAAGTGCTATAGGCGAACAGTCGCGCAAGCACTCGGCGGAGTCACAAGGCACTCGGCTTCGCTCATCGCTATGTTCTATGTGCTACAGGCGAACAGTCGCGCAAGCACTCGGCGTAAGAGTCACAAGGCACTCGCCTTCGCTCATCGCTATGTCCTATGTGCTACAGGCGAACAGTCGCGCAAGCACTCGGCGTAAGAGTCACAAGGCACTCGCCTTCGCTCATCGCTATGTCCTAAGTGCTGTAGGCGGACAGTCGCGCAAGAGAGCAATAATACGGCCCCAGAAGTAAGACAAGTACTCGAGTTGTCGCGAACTCGCGCCGCCGCCGCCTGCCAAACATTGGCTACTCGTGCAAACACTGAGGCGCGAAGTAGATAACTACAGAAGGTCGGCTCCATACGACGAGCACGCACGCATGCGCGTACTCATAGATAGAGATTGGGCGTTTTTATGAATGTTGTAAAGTTGTTCATAATGAGGAGTGGGTACAATTTTTAGGCTTTCAGTTATTTCAATGACACTATGCGCGTGCGCCTGTATTCACTCGTTACTAGAGGCCTTCTGTACCTTTTTATTCTGTGACTGAAGGACCCGCGGAGAATAACATAAACACAATTTTTTCATTAAAGTTCAGCCCTTTACACCTCTGTGTGCTCCGCGTGTTGAGTGTACAAATACTCAGTATAATTATCCTTGCTTCCGACTATGTTTGTCTGCAAATTACCTGCACGTGTAGCTTTTATTTAATTTGCTATTGTGCTAACATCTGAAGGAGATTATGTAAAAATATTCGTTGCGAGTAAACATTCGAGTTTGGGATCAAATTAAGAGGCACGTGTACCTGCCAAATTTTTATTTCTATATCATGTAGAAACATTTTTATATTTATCTTTTTTGTATGATATTTGAAAACTAGCGCAAAGAAAGAAACATAATAATATAAAACTTGAGAGGTGTCAAGGGACACCCGGATGGAACGAAGTTCACAGACAGACAGAGAAACATGCGACGCCGCACAGCTTACAATAGCTTACTATAGCAAAAAGTGTCGTGACAACTTTTCGTAAGAATTTTTTCCGTCTAGCCCCCTTTCACAACGCGCGATAAGGAACTTCGTTCCAAAACTTCGTTCCAATAAAAAACTTCTATAAATCAATTTACGTTGTTGAGCAGATAATTTATTATGTAGCTTTGCGACGACGTAGCTGCGTAGCGGATAATCTACGCATCGGCTACGGCGTAGCACTCGTAGCGATTATGTCGTGACAACTTTTCGTAAGAATTTTTTCCGTCTAGCCCCCTTTCACAACGCGCGATAAGGAACTTCGTTCCAATAATAGTTTATTTCAGGCATTAGCACCCATAAAATTAAAATTACAATTAAAAACTTACTCTAAAAAAAAAAATTAAAAAAAACTTACACTAAACATACAAACATTTCACGCAAGAGAAGCCAAAACAAACGCACCCCGTAACATTGGTGAGTACATTTATTTTGTCTCCCTTAGTACATGCACCGTTGCCACCACACGCGAAAAGAACGACGCCCTGTGCTTCCTCATGAGCGCAAAGAAGTCTGTAACCCCGCTCTCAGCAAACATCTCAGTCGCACTACACCGCCAGGGCAGGTTGAGTATGACCCGACGCGTTAATATATTGTATGTACAGTCAAGGGTCATTAATTGATTACCAGCTTAAGGACTGTATTGCTGTGAACGCGCGGTAACGTCCGTACCTACGTCTGTGTGTAGTGATGTATCAACACAGAACGCACATCTCAGAATTCGCACACTGGCTGGCGTCGAACGAAACAAAAAACATACCGTCGCTTTTGCACATAGGCTACGTAAATACGCATGACTTTGGTTGGTTCATACCATTGCTAAAATTGAAGTCATTTCATCAAGTACCGATAGCTGGTAGTCTTACGTATTAGATTATCGAACGCATAGGTCTGGGTTCCAATCTCGAGATGGGACTTTTAATTTTTCTTTTCCAACAATAATCTTTATCGGTTTTTTTTTTTATTATTCGATAGATTAATAAACGATAATAATAAGTTATTATTTTCCTTTATTCCATTTAAATACTTACAAAATACATTTTTAAATATTTTTATAAACAAAAGGATAAAAAAACATTTAAAAATATAAAAAGTAGTAGCCCACCGGTATCGGGAACAGGGTCCAAGCTACCGGCGGTCAGGGCTCCAGAGAGAGGAACTTCCTGACAATGCGAGCCGTGTCCAGAAGTACCGCTTTCTGAATCAAACCCTTGATCCAGCTGCCCAACGAGAGCCTCCTCAGGTGTTGGTCGAGTTTATTATATTGTTATTATTATATTGTTATTGTAATATGGGGTTAAAAATAAAAATGTTTTATAAGTAATTTCAAATTGTTTATTCGTTATAATTTTATAAACTAGAAATAAATAAACGTCTAGTTAAAACAGTTTATTTTCTCATAAAGAACAATTTATTGAAGTTAAGCAGGTAATAGCGGTTCACCGTAATTATGCGTTTTGTAAATTCGTTGCACGTAATATAGTCTATTTTATTTGTATTTAAGACCATATGTTTAATGCAATAAGGTTGTATTTGGTTTAAAGGACTACAAAAAATAGAAGTGTGTTTGTCGCAAAGATTCAATTTAATATAATAATATTGTCCTTTAATTACCACTGTGTGGGTAGATTTGCTGGTTGTAGTTTGTTAGAGTACTTTAACAAACTACAACTAGCAAATCTACCCACGTAAATAAAAAAAGTGCGGACTCCTTGTCACAATACAATTAAATTACTCAGTAGTAGTAGCCTACCTAAGTTGCCTATCTCAAATGTCAAAGTTAACAAATCGTATTTATTAGGACTTATTGCGGTTATAGCTTAAGTATTCATTTTCATTATGAAAAGAAGATTGAAGCTAAACCTCAAAATAATCCTTATTACGGATATCACAATATAATTTTAGTATTGCTATAATCAACTTATAATTTAATACTTCGTATAACCCCCATGCAATGCAATCAAATAAACGCTGGCGCATCGACCCTACAATATTACTACATATGTCTGTTCCTCTTATATTTTCCCAGATTTCTAGGCAATGCAGCTTCAATTGCTCATCAGTCCTCTCATTCCTTGCGTCCCATCGCTGTGTGATTAAACCCCATAGATTTTCTATGGGGTTGAGGTCAGGAGGTCGTGCCGGCCATGGAATTACTTCTCTAAAATAAAAAAAAGGAGTACTGTTAGGCTACTAAGCAAAATACTAATATTACCTACGATTTAGAAACAAAATTATAATGGCAAGAGATGTTACATTTTATAGAATTAATATAGTTATATTAATCCATCATTCAATAATCTAGGTAAATAAATTTACTTCGGAATTATATTTTCTTCTATTTAGACTTTATAAAACGTTTTAAAAAAATAAGGATCAGCAGTTCTACTTTAATAAGATAAATTGTTTAATAAAATAATTTAATCATTACACTTACACTCAGTCCGGTTTCATCAGATACTTGTGTTATATTAAGTCCAATTTTACGCAGCGCAATAATATTCGCTTTAATTTCAATGTTCAAATTTGCTTGCATTTTAAAAGGAACTACAACACCGCTAATATATAGATATAGAACACACGTCGCTAACCCACAATGAACAACGTTCTATTTAGTCGCGGTTGAATGACTCTTTAAGACTTTAAGTTAACTGCATCCATCTACCTTATAATTTATTTATTTTGATATCTGTGGGTATAATCCTAAAATTTTACGAATAAGTGAACTGTAGTCAATACCGTGATTAAGTATTCAAAGTAATTGCAAACGAATGCGAGAATGTGTGTGTTGAGTGTGTGAATAGAGTGTGTGTGTGTATACTATAAAGTATAGGAATTACTCATTAGAAGAAGGTCGTAAGTTAAACAGAAGTGTCAATCTATTGCTTCGTGAAACTGGCGCGCCGCTTTGGACCGCTACTGTACATACACGAAGTGTGTTGTATGCACTCTTCGTGTACTTGTACCAAAGTTGACTGGTGTAGAATGACCGACAGTAAGCCTGGAACAGGGTCACCTTTATTTGCTTCGAGCAATGGAAGAAACGCCTATTTAGCATGTTTACTGCTACATGCAATGCTACGACTTTGTCTTTCCGTGTCCGAGATACTTAATTGTCCAACTATTTTTAATTTTAAGCTACAGCGATGTCGTTGATCTGATCACAGATTTGAATAGAGAACGTATCTACGGAGACCGAATCATTGTTTCTTTTTTCTAAAGTAAATATTTTAGACTAGCTTCTGCCCATGTGCATTTGTATTGAGTGATCTTTTTTTATTTCGTGACAAAATGTGATTGTACATTTAGTCAAAAATAGTCAAAACTCATAGCCCAAAGTAAAAAATTTGTCACTCTCAAGGGTCTTCAGTTATTGCCGAAAAGATCTCATATTATATGGTCACCCTACTGCACTTTTCTCTAACAATAAAATTAAAAATGTAATATCTCGTAAATTAAGCTGTCTACGTAAATTATTTTTATGTAAAACTTTAGTCAAAAATTTGTACAAAAATTTATCGTAGTTTGTGTAAATCAATACGAAACAGGTAAGTTACCTCTAAGCATTCTTATGGATCACTCAGTTCAGCAAATTTAAAAACATTGAATTACTCATAAATTTTTAACAAAAGGTATTTGTGTTATGATATTTATTGTACGAATATTTTCGGAATTTGTACATTCTAGGATAAACAATAGATCTATAGAAAAAGTCATCTGAAACCTTATTACAAAGATCTCAGACGAAATGGTGTCTGAACTGAGTGATCCAATGATACTGTCCAAAGATACCTGGAAGAAGCTTTAAATGCCTTGATGGGCTTAAAAACGGTTGTGACTAATTCTTTACAAATTTTTAAGATATAAATTAATTTAGTCAGTAGAGTAAGTGTTTGTTGAGATTTCGCTCATAGCCGTTTTTGCAAAATGTCTGAATTGAGTGATCCACATTTTCGGCAATAACTGAAGACCCTTGAGAGTGACAAATTTTTTACTTTGGGCTATGAGTTTTGACTATTTTTGACTAAATGTACAATCACATTTTGTCACGAAATAAAAAAAGATCACTCAATCCAAATGCACATCTTCTGCCCGCGGCTTCCCCCGCGTGGATGTCGGAAATTATCCCACGGGAACGTGCTAACAGGATAAAAAGTATGTGCTTCCCCAGGATGCCATCTTTATCTATTCCAAATCAGAAGTTCAGTGGTTTAGGCGTGAAAATGTAACATACAGTTTCAAGTTCAAATCCTCCCCTTAAAAACCGAATTACCCGTTTTTGTCCCGTCAGTGGTAAATTTTCGACAACTTTACATATTTATTATTAATTATTTTCTGTCAAAAGTATCAATACTGAGTTTCGAGTTACTCAGACCGCGCATTCAATTTCTTCGACATAAACTTAACACCCCTATATCCCCCTTTGAGGGGTAGTTTTGAAAACTTATAATGATAAACTTTATTACTTACTTACTTAGGTAAATTTCAAGTTTATTAACTAAATGAATAAGATTTTTCATATAAACTGTATCCCCGCTTTTCACCCCCACAGGGGTGGAATTAAAAAAAAATCGTTTGGGATGTATTCATAACTTGACTCAAAGATTATTTATACTAATTTTCAAGTTAATGAAGCCATGCAGTAAAATCCTCCCCTGAAAAATTGACTACCCCATTTCAGCCCTTCAGGGGTAGATTTTCAAAAAACCCTGATACACATTATTCTTTACTTTCAATATTAGGTATAAATACTGAGTTTCGAGTCAACCGGACTGCGCGCTACAATTCTTCCATACAAACTTTGAAACCCCCCAATCCCTTATTAGGGGCTAGATTAGAAGAAAAAAAAAACTGTCAATCTTCATGATTTATTTAGATAAGTATTCGTGCTAAGTTTCAAGTTTATTAACTCAAGGAATAAGATTTTTCATACAAACTTGCATCCCCTATTTTATACCCTTGGGGGTAGAATTGATCAAAATCCTGTCTTAACGGATGCCTACGTCTTAACATCTACCTGCATGCCAAGTTTCAGCCCAATCCCTCCAGTAGTTTGGGCTGTGCGTTGATAGATCACTATGTCAGTCAGTCACCTTTGAGTTTTATATATTTAGAAGATACTTTTCCGGCATAAAAAATACCCAGTGTGGTGCCCAGGATATTAAAGAATAATTATACCAAGTCTCATCGTAATCGAACCGGTAGTTTTTGCGTGATGCCTGAACAAACAGACAGACAGACAGACAATTTTTTTTTAAATCACATTGTTGTTTTCGGTGTCAGTCTAGTAACACCCCCTGCCATTTATTTTTTTGATATTTTCAATGTACAGAATTTTCACTTCTACAGATTATAAGTATATAGATATATAGAGTTATGATGAACACTGTAAAGTTCACTCAACTTTCGAACAAACGGGTGTTGTGTCTAGTGGGCTACTGCCCGGCGATTGATGTCGGGACGTTGTATATATGCTAGTCGTGTTGTGAACTCTGCTTGCGCGACGCAAGATTTTGCGTGACTTTACATTCTTAAGTGGCGATAGAGATCAACACATAAACATAAAAGGCTCGCAGTTCTTTGTGACGAATATAATATAACTAACTGCACTGAATTTTTAGCCTTGTAAAGATTTTATTTAGTTTAATCTAAAACAAGTGACTTATAGTAGTTATAGTTCTCGGTACTAACTTTACAGACTACTTGAAACAATCACTGAACCGATGCTAACAGTCTGGAGTGAGTTGTTTCTCTCTACTTGCTTTGTACTCATCTTAAGTAAAGTCAGAGAAATTAACTGAGTAGCAAATTGACTACCATTTTTTTTTATTATTAACAAAAGCGTTGCTCCAACAAGGCATTTCTCCTGTATCGTGGGTGCGTTTACAAACATTTAAACTCACATACACTAACAGCCAGACCCGGAACAACTACTTGTAGGTCATACAAATATTTGATCCGTGCGGGAATCGAACCCGCGACACGCAGCACAGCAGTCAATCGCTTAACCACTGCGCCAACCTTGCCATCAAACTTAATTTACCCGTATGTCCAAATAACAACTATTTTTCTTTGACAGTTCTTTGAAATAGCTACAACAAAGCAAATTGACGTACATAGGTAGTGTGTTCATTTTATAAACAATTTATTTCTCTGCCTATACCGTCTATTGTACAAAATGTCTTAGAACTGATTAGTTGAAAAGCTCTAAGAAAAAGTTCCAAGAACAGCTAACAATTTCGATCATGGCTACAAGTGTGAGTGCTGGCGGCTAGCTTCCAAAAGTCAACCAAAGATTCAAGTTCGCTTTAATATTGACCTAATGGATATCCTATTAATGGCATAACTAATTCGTCTGTGTACTTAGTAACCATTCGCTTGTTTAGCAAGATTGCCTCAAGCAAGGCTTGCACGAATTTAATGGATTAATATTTGCAAGTCACGATGAATATGAGTAGGTACGGACTGAATCAATAGACGGTTAAGCTATGCTTACCGCAGTTGGTTCGTGGATGGGTGGGCTCCGAGACACGAAAGGTTCTCGCTATGTAATGAATTTACATTCCATTACATATCGAGTTAGAAAAAATGTGTTTTTCGAGGCAAGGAGGGGTCCCTCCTAGGTCGTCCTTGCCTCGAAAAGCACATTTTTTATTTTTAAACGCTGCCCTACACTAGGAATTACTCCTGTATCGTGGGTGCATTTACAAACATTGAAGCTCACATACACAAACAGCCAGACCCGGAATAACTGCCTGTAGGCAATACAAATATTTGTTCCGTGCGGGAATCGAACCCGCGACACGCAGCGCAGCAATAGATCGCTCAGCCGCTGCGCCAACCTGTCGTCTATTACATAAAGTCGTTGGTCCCGGCTGCCATTCGTAGCTATCATTCCTTGGCAGTAGTTACGGCTATACTTCGAATTTTAATTGTATTCAGTAAGTTGACCGTTGAAGGTTTACCAGATTTTGACAAAAAAACCGGCCAAATGCGAGTCGGACTCGCGTACGAAGGGTTCCGTACTATTATCTATAAAAATTGAAAGGTATTGCGGTTTACGACGTTTTTATAGGATTGAAAGGTAAATTGCGGTTTACGACGTATTAAAAAAAAACTACTTAATAGATCTCATTCAAACCAATTTTCGGTGGAAGTTTACATGGTAATGTACATCATATATTTTTTTTAGTTTTATCATTCTCTTATTTTAGAAGTTACGGGGGGGGGGGGGGGGGGGCACATTTTACCACTTTGGAAGTGTCTCTCGCGAAAACTATTCAGTTTAGAACAAAATGATATTGGAAATCTCAATATCATTTTTGTATGGGTTTGACGAAAAAAAAAAATTTGATTTTCAGTTCTAAGTATGGGGAACCCCCAAAATTATTGTTTTTTTATATTTTTAACCGACTTCTAAAAAAGGAGGAGGTTCTCAATTCGGATGTTTGTATTTTTTTTTTAATGTTTGTTCGCGCACAACTCCGTCGCTTGCCAACCGATTTGAAAAATTATTTTTTTGTTCCCATAGAGATTTCGACAAGATCTGATGATGAGTTTTGGAGACAGACAATGGAACTCTTCAATAAATGCCAGCAAATCAACGGCTATTGCTGCTATCGCTTATGTAGGTATTGTTTACGCAATCACATAACATAACGTCACGCCTGTACGCTCTAAAGGGGTACGCAGATGTGTTCAGTATACCACGGTACACCCTCATTTCTGTCAAAGTTGTTATTGGGGTACCTACCTCTAATCTTGTAAGTATATACAAATTTGTGTGAAAACATTTATGTATGTAGGTACCAACAAAAAAGAGAAAAATAAAAAAATGTTGAAAAAAAAAACTGACTTCCAAAAACGACACTACAAAGTGAAAAATAACTTTAATTTCGGAATTCGGTGGCAAACAACGAAAATGCGAACTCAACGACACCGACTTCCAAAATTAAAGTTATGTTTCACTTTGTAGTGTCGTTTTTGGAAGTCGGTTGTTTTTTGTGTGAAAATCTTAACGAAAATTGATCTTGCTTTAAAAGTAAAAATGGGTGTTCCACAAGGCTCGATTTTAGGTCCTTTCCTCTTTTTAGTATATATTAATGATCTACCCCATTTATTAAAGAACCAACCGCAAATGGTGTTATTTGCTGACGATACTTCCTTAACTTTTACGATAAATAGACGTGCATCAAATCTTGACGACGTAAATGACGCCCTACTGCAGATACAAATTGGTTCACTGCTAATAATTTGGTATTAAATGGGAAAAAATTAAATGTATAAGATTTGCTTTACCAAATGTTAAAAGTAGTGATTGTGACATAGTATTGAACAAAGAGAAACTCGTCGTCAAGTAGAATTCGTCGATAAAACTGTTTTCCTGGGGATCACGCTCGACTCAAAGCTGCAATGTGGTCCTCATTTAACATCTCTTGCAGGACGGCTAAGTTCAGCATCTTATGCTGTAAGAAAAATCGGTCAATTTACTAATGTAGATACCGCGAGGCTAGTCTATTTCAGTTACTTTCATAATATCATGTCTTACGGTATTTTACTATGGGGACGGGCTGCAGATATCGAGTCCATTTTTATTCTGCAGAAAAGAGCCATCAGAGCAATATATGGCCTCCGCAGGCGCGATTCTTTAAGGGAACTGTTTAAAGATATTAACATCATGACGGTACCTTGTCAATACATCTATGAAAACATCATGTACGTAAGAAAAAATTTAAATCTTTTCAATAAAAGAGGTGAAAGACACAACTAAGTATAGGACTAGAAATAGGGACCAATTAGTTCAAACAGGTTTCAGACTGGCTAAAGTAGACTCATCCTTCATGGGGTAATGTTTAAAATGTTACAATATAATTCCTCCCCACATACTCCAACTGAATGAAACGAAATTTAAATCTTGTATTAAACACACACTATGTAGGCAAGCATATTATAAGTTAGGGGATTACATCGCTGACAAAAATGCTTGGCTCAATGCTGGTCCTGCTCCACAGAGGCGCATAAACTTAATTAGCATTCGGAAACATTGTTGGAGCTGCTGAACATTGGAAAAATACTGTTTTTGCATTGTATAAACTCAATTGCTTAGTATTGTATAATTACATAGCACACGTGTGAGCACTATGTACATACGTCCTTTAACCCTTCGTATGCCGGAACGTAGATCTACGCGAGACACAATGGGTTTTTAATTGTGTCTGTAATTACGGCATTCAACAGGTTAAAGCTACAATTTACTGGGTACGTCTTTCATTGACTTGAATGTGCCCTGGCGGCTGTGAGTATGCCATGCTCACTCAAATGTCTCGCTGGTAGTGGCGTGTGTGTTGGATCATTAAGTTCCCTCCAAAATGGTTGAGCTGAATGGTGCTGATCCATACGTCATGTTCGTGAACGGGCGCCGTCAGTAGGGACTGGTCATCTCTTAGCTGCCTCGGCTTATTTTAATTTTTAATTTCTTTATTGTTTTTGTTTTCTATAACGGACGCTTTTAACGTGCACGTATTTCTACATCGTTCTCACATGGTTAATTTCAACACGAATGATGTAATCAAATATGTTGTAACAATTTTATGATTTAAAAGAGTGTCCATGGAGTTTCTTGCCCGTTCTTCTCCATAGGTACCTACGCTTTGGAATGGGCAATTAGCTTCATCTTTCTGACTGACCGGGTCGGTCAGTCAGTTTGACAATTCAAAAGTACCTGTATTTGGTTTAGTTGAATTAAATGATTTGAGTTTGAGTTTGAATGCGGATCACGGAATACATCTACTTACCAAGTTTCAACAGTATAGCTCTTATAGTTTCGGAAAAAAGTGGCTGTGACATACGGACGGACAGACAGACAGACAGACATGACGAATCTATAAGGGTTCCGTTTTTTGCCATTTGGCTACGGAACCCTAAAAACATAGTGAAGTGGTGCAAGAATGAACGAAATTGAATGAACTTAAATAATGTACTTAAATGCAAACTTTTTATTTAAAAAATAACATGGCTTAAAAAAACGATGTACACTAAAATAGTAGAATTTGTTATACCTATATTTTGTTTTGCAGTAGAACCTACAACTTAGTTAGAATATCTATTATTCAGCCATATTATTTTTCACATCTGGGGAATTGCTTAAATTCTTCGAATATTCGACAAATTACGAAAATATTATATTAGGAAAATTAATTAAAGTTTTATTTAAAGTAAACCATTTTTATCATTCGTTCTTTACGCAAAATCGTTCACTACTCCAACATTATTAGTTTTAGGGCTGATTTCTCCATCGCCAGATAACTTTATTCGAGGAATAAAATTGACGTTCGACAGTTTTTGTATGGAATAACTGTCAACATTCTAAAATTATTCCTCGAATAAAGTTATCTGGCGATGGAGAAATCAGCCCTAAGTATGGTAACATTACTTTTCTTTGAACTGTCAAGTTACTGAATACAATTAAAAGTCGAAGTATAGTCAGAAGCCCGAAAGTCTGACAACCAGTCTTACAGTTGTGGAGAGAGATAGGCAGTCGCTCCAGGTACAATACTGGGCGCCGACTCCGACATAGTTGGGGAAAGGCTAGGCAGATTGATGAATCAGAGTAGGTCACTTCGCGCCGTTAGTTAGTTAGATGATACTCGTGTTAGTAGGTCACTTCGCGCCGTTA
This sequence comes from Apamea sordens, assembly GCA_945859715.1. Lineage (NCBI taxonomy): Eukaryota > Metazoa > Arthropoda > Insecta > Lepidoptera > Noctuidae > Apamea > Apamea sordens. Next base: position 20,942,360 of record OX243998.1, on the reverse strand, counting down.
GTTAGTTAGATGATACTCGTGTTAGTAGGACACTTCGCGCCGTTAGTTAGTTAGATGATACTCGTGTTAGTAGGACACTTCGCGCCGTTAGTTAGTTAGATGATACTCGTGTTAGTAGGACACTTCGCGCCGTTAGTTAGTTAGATGATACTCGTGTTAGTAGGACACTTCGCGCCGTTAGTTAGTTAGATGATACTCGTGTTAGTAGGTCACTTCGCGCCGTTAGTTAGTTAGATGATACTCGTGTTAGTAGGTCACTTCGCGCCGTTAGTTAGTTAGATGATACTAGTGTTAGTAGGTCACTTCGCGCCGTTAGTTAGTTAGATGATACTCGTGTTAGTAGGACACTTCGCGCCGTTAGTTAGTTAGATGATACTCGTGTTAGTAGGACACTTCGCGCCGTTAGTTAGTTAGATGATACTCGTGTTAGTAGGTCACTTCGCGCCGTTAGTTAGTTAGATGATACTCGTGTTAGTAGGACACTTCGCGCCGTTAGTTAGTTAGATGATACTCGTGTTAGTAGGACACTTCGCGCCGTTAGTTAGTTAGATGATACTCGTGTTAGTAGGTCACTTCGCGCCGTTAGTTAGTTAGATGATACTAGTGTTAGTAGGTCACTTCGCGCCGTTAGTTAGTTAGATGATACTCGTGTTAGTAGGACACTTCGCGCCGTTAGTTAGTTAGATGATACTAGTGTTAGTAGGTCACTTCGCGCCGTTAGTTAGTTAGATGATACTCGTGTTAGTAGGAGTCTAAGGGCTGATTTTTCCAACCCCAGATAATTTTCTCGGAGGAATAATTTTGAATGTTTGACAATTATCTTTCGATTGAAAAATCAGCCCTAAAACTTGTATATCCAAAACATACATCAAACAAAGTCGCTTTTCTTGTTTGAATGTGTGACTGCATAGATCTTTTAAGCTAGGTAGGTACACAATAGATTTTGATGCGGTTACAACACTAACAACCATCATTTAGGCCTAACAACCATCATTTATTCTTAAGTTTACGTGCAAAAAACATTCATATTTGATGATTATATCATTTGATGATTTCCAATCCACAAAAAAAAGACCACATTTAATATAAGCAAGTACTTCCATGGTTGAAATCTCATCATCGCCCGTTTGTATTTCCGAAGGTAGCCGATAATTGCCGAAGTGCATAGTTAAAAGTGCAAACAATGCATTAATAAAAATTACTTCATTCCGCCTTAAAATCACCATCCAGAAATGGCTTATACCCAAAGACTATTCCGATACTGAGAACCTCTTAAACATTGTTACTTAACTAATATCACGCACCCAAGCACCATATCACTCTCAACGCACGCTCTTCGCGCATCATGCATCTTTTAATTATATTAGTATTTTATCTTGTTTTTTGTATAGGTACCTACTTCTCTTTTAAGTTTGTTACACATAAAATAATGATAGCATAAAAGTATACCCAAATGGTATCCATTGTTGAATTTCCGACTGGACCCCACGACACAGGAAATCCTAGTGTGGGGGTCAGAGATAAATTGTATTTTTTTGGAACGAAGTTCCTTATCGCGCGTTGTGAAAGGGGGCTAGACGGAAAAAATTCTTACGAAAAGTTGTCACGACACAATCGCTACGAGTGCTACGCCGTAGCCGATGCGTAGATTATCCGCTACGCAGCTACGTCGTCGCAGAGCTACATAATAAATTATCTGCTCAACAACGTAAATTGATTTATAGAAGATTTTTATTGGAACGAAGTTCCTTATCGCGCGTTGTGAAAGGGGGCTAGACGGAAAAAATTCTTACGAAAAGTTGTCACGACACTTTTTGCTATAGTAAGCTATTGTAAGCTGTGCGGCGTCGCATGTTTCTCGGTCTGTCTGTGAACTTCGTTCCATCCGGGTGTCCCTTGACACCTCTCAAGTTTTTTTTTCTCTTGTGAAGTTAAATGACATGTAATGAAAATGTGTATATGTGTTGTACTAATGTTGGAATAAATAAAGATTATTAGTATTATTATAGTTCTCTCGGGATATTTGTTGTACCTACCTAATTACTATGTGAAACTTATTGAAATCTGTGCGTACCATGGTCCCTGTCGAAGTGCACGGCAGTCGGCAGCGGCGTGACGTTGGTGAGGCGCAGGCGATAGCACGTGCGGCGGCCCAGCGTGAGCGCCTGCCGCGGCCGCAGCGTGGCCGTGCCGCGCCGGCTGTCCAGCGCGCCTTCGTCCACTTTGCACCCCGAGCCTGCCGACGTAACCATCTTTATTACACATAAAGGTGATTCCAAATATAAAAATAATTTATTTACATTAAGCTGAGAATCAGCATTGAACTTCAACATGACATAAGGCTGTCCCCCAAAACTCAAGCCCTTCACCACTTCTTACTGCTAATAGAAATGGCGGAATGAACTCCCCAGCATTTTTCTTCATGTCAACTAAGTTGTTTTTTTTTTTTTTAAAACGTTGCCCCTCTCTTGGAATTACTCCTGTATCGCGGGTGCGGGTGTAGTTCCAATAAAAATCGTAGAAGTCACTATTTTTAAAAGAGTAACCGTAGAGGTTCTTGCCAGCTGTTCCGCATAGGAAACGACGAATTGGAACCGTGCATCATGTAGTTTTAAGTGGGTATGTGAAAAAAAAATATTTAAAATGAATAATTCTTGCCTGTGTTAGATTCATTTTGATATAATTATAAAATTACTATTTTGTTTGTTGGATAATCATCTGTCACATTTACGAAGCTTGGGACCAACGTAGAAGTACCTAATTTGACTAGATATTGTGTTTACAAAAAACAACAGTCATAACTTGTAAAAAAACACTTAAATTTTATTACTATAAATAATTAAGTAATATTTGATTATACTTGTAGTAGGTACCTATATCTTAGATTTTATATTGCTATTTTAATATAATAGGTTGTTTCAAATGATTAGTACAATACTGTCAGTTAATGTTGATATACTTTTTGATGATGTCTAAGAATTAAGAATCAACTCTTATTAAATTGATTAATTACCTTATATTGGTTTTTTATAATGGTTTCACTATATGAGATTTGTTTATTATTACCTGTGTTAGAAGATATTTATTACCTGGTTCAAAATGGCAGTAGATGTTTTACGTAAAATACGTTGGTAGTGTATAAAAAGGATTATAACGACGTTATAAGGCAGGTGCTTGGTGGTAGATGTTAAATTAGTTAGTTCTAGTACCGTTGTTATGTGGAATAGATCGACCAGATGTCACGTAAGTTAATTAATTTGATATTATACCTTAATTATTGCTCATAATAAGCAATAATTAAGGTATAATATCAAATTAATTAAATATAAAATGTTGTTGTGTAAGTCATATTATGGCCAATATTCCTAGCTATTGTTATTATGTTGCTATTATTTTGAATTCTCTTGGACCGTTGTCCAAGAGATAGAATAAATGGTTTTTAAAGATAACGATAATTTATGACAACGTAAGAAATGTATTAATATAATACTTTGTTACTGTTTCCATGGAGTCTCTTGTCCTTCTTTTCCATGATGACCTAGTTTTGCGAACGGATGACCTAGTTTTCTGATTAATTACTGACAAGCCTAAATTTAAGTAAATGTTTAGCCTTGTCTTTCTGTGCTTTATTTCATAAAACCCTTTTCCTACAAACCATATTCAATAATAACTTTCATAAACAGTAAATAACTAAGTAGTATCCATCCTGATATTCAAAGCTTGTTATTTTGGTAATATATAGGTACAGACGCCAGCACATCAACGTAAACTCTATACATAAATATAACTACGACGCGCCGTGGAGTGTTAGAAAGAAAGTATCCTCGGCATGATTGGTGGAGTTTTCAACGTTTTTAAAATTGCCCAATGGTTGCACATACTAATAATTGGGAGCCAATCATCATGTTTCACTGGGGAATGTCACATTTGTCAATATTATCACGATACTAATATCGCGATATCGCAATTATTGAGCACGATACCGTGATACGGCCTATTATACCATCAATATTACCACGGTATCGTGATATTATTGACAATGTAACATGCCCCAATAGGAATAAGCCACACCCACTCGCCCCTGCGCGCCCGCCGCTGCTTCCGAGTTCTCCCGATCCTTTACGAAATTAAACGAAAATCACATCGTTCGTTTACGTCAGTTGCGCTTGATCCATAACTATGCGTACGTATTTGAAACCCGTTCGTTAGGGTATTTATGTTCTGTGATTTAGAATCCTGTGTGCTGTGCTGTAAAATTTCTTAAAACATTTTATAAATATAATATTGTGGCACCTCAGTTGACGCAAATTCAAAGAGGGCGCATCATAGTGCTTCGATTGAGTGGATGCCGGGTGATAGATATTTGTCGGCAGACGGGCATAACGGTGACGGTGAGTAATATTTTTTGTAAGTAATCATAATTTTTGAATTAAATTATAGAAAGGCTATTATTGAAAACATGTGTCAATGGTGTTTTTCTACAGAATTTTCGAAATATAGTTAACGCTACGCGCTGTTCCAAGCGTAAAGCGTAAATTCAGAGTTATACTTATGTAAAGAGAATTCGATGAATTATTGTTTTTGATTCCATTTAGTCATGAAACATTCTAAACAAAAGTTAATCCAGTAGGTAGGTAGTGATTGGATTTTAAAGTAAATAGGTATCTAAGCAATTACGCACTTTCTTTTTGTCCGTTGAAACATTGCTGGGTCAAATGTGTTCTCGTGCCCAGCGGGCCCAGGGGCTGCAGTCTCGACATCAAGTTTCGCTAGGACATCTTCCATTATTGACTCAAATAACGAAAAGTTCTGATAATTAGGGGGTCTGTAAACGCACACTACAACATGCTTAACAAGCTCAACACAGGACAGTTCGATGCAATGTTCAATCGATAAACCCACTACTTATGTCATTTCGTTGTTTGGATTATAATACAATTTTTAATCAAGATTAAAGAACCTCCACGCAGCATAGATTTACGATTAAAACAACTGCCCACACTATAGTTCTCTTAACTAATTAGCATTTGGTAATCCTTTAACCAATGTTCAGTACAACAAACAATGTCAAACTTTGTTTTTTCCAAAAACATTTGAATTTCTAATAATTTGGAAGACATACCTTGAATATTTTGATGAAATAGTGTCAAGGCATTCTGCTGATCTCCTTTTTGATATTTACTTAATTTATAGCAAGAAGATACCTTGTTGTTGTTAGGTATAAGAATAATATTACTGGTACCTTCTGTTGTCTTACAAACTAGTTTAAATGATTATTCGGAGTTAATCCCAAGACTTCAATGTTATCACCAGGCAGTGAGCTCATAGTGCTTAAGGGAAATGGAACCTCCTTCGTACAATTTGTATAAATATTTATAGCATTTGAGCTACACTTATTTAGGTCAGCCACCTTACTATTAGTATTATTACTAACTGTTTTGGTGTTAATAATACAAGACTTCGACATACTACTTATGTCTGAGTTTATGTAAAAAGCTAGTAGCCTTGCTATTATGTGTCTAAAGCTAACAGGCAGATACACAGTATCCCTAGTCGACTTTAAAGATTCCACAAAACTGTTGGTGTCAAAATATACAAGCTTGTCACTGTAATGACTAGTTAAAAAGTGCATATGCTTATTAAGCATATGAATATAATTGTTCTGTCTAGTTGTCAATTTCTTAAAATATGGGAAAGCACACAATATTACTTTTCTACAATTTAACTTTAACAACTCAGTTACACAGTCAGTGATTTAATATTTTTTGACATTAGAACTGTTACCTACAAATACAGTAATGTTGGTTTTAGGATTAAATATATTTCCTGTTACTGATGTCATTATTTGTTTGTAGGTTGACCCTGGCATACAATAATTTTGAGTAGAATAACTCAGGTTGTCACTAATTAATTTACCTAAACCTCTTCCTATACAATCTGAGAACATAACTGAATCATGACTACTGAAAGATGGACAAATACCAGTCTCAAGCTGTACTACTTGAGATAGATCTTGCACTATATTAGGTACGTCTTGGTTAAGGTTACAGTCTTGAGACAAACTCTCAGTCTGGGACGGGTGCTCCGTTGCCTCAGGCTGGACAACAACAGGGTTTAAAACCTGACAAGTACACTGACACATAACTAACTCACTAGCAGCAAGAATATGTTCTTTAATTTGGTTCTGAGAACCCACGTATTTAATGTAAAGGGAACTAAGTGTGCTCTCAAGTACCTGTATGTCAGACTGTAAGCGCTGTGTATCAATTTCATAGATTTTTCTGCTGTCTTCTAATTTAATTTGCTGATTGTTTAATTTATTTATTAGATCAACACGTTCTTTCCTCAGTGGAATATTTTTGGAAAAGTGCTTCTGTTGTTTCCTAAATTGATTACATTTTTTAATTATTCTATTCATTCTTGCATATTTATTCATTTTGTTATGACTAACTTTATAACTATAATTATAATTCTGTTTCAGCAAGGAATCTTGAGTAAGGTCAATAGTTGTTATGGAATGAGGGTTACAATTACTATTTAACAATTCATTATATAAATGGTTTTTTTCTTTAACCTGATTACATTCTATTTGTTTTCCTAACTGGTTAATGCGACTATTAGCATGAAATAATTCATCTTCTAGGTCCCTAACTTTGCTTAAAGCCTCCTCATACAAAAGACTACAGTTGTTGAAACCATCCGTGACCACCTTCAATTGGTAGCGTTCATCAACAACATTCAGATATTGTTGATGTAGGTCTACTAGCTCCCGTTTAAGGCTTGATATTTGTCAACAATTTTCTTGAACTGCTCCTCACTTTCATCATTCTCCAGTAGCAATTGGTCATATTGGAGTTTCTTTGCTTCAAGTTTTTGGGAGGGCCGTTCTCAATTTAAGGTCCATCTCCTGAGCAGTAGCCTTACGGGTCATCACAGGCATGGTTTCAGGATTAGTTACTGAAAGTAGCATAGAGAAACGGTGAGAAAAAGTAGGAGACAAATAAAATAAAGTTGGAAATGAAAGGGAAAATGAAAGATGTTAGCGTAGTTCAATGAAGAAATTAGGTTGGGGTTGAAAACAGCTCAAGCCAATTCAGTAAGTAAGGTAATATTATCAAATTTGGATGATTTTATTGCCTTACGAATTTTACTTTTCTTTATGTGGGTAGGTTGCCTAGATTTTAAAGTTATTTTTTGTTTAAATATTACAGTAGGTATAACGGCAATGCAAAAATAAAGATCATGAACCTTTTTATTCTTGTGTATTATCTTAAGGATCACAATGAGAATAACAAAATCTTTGCTAAGTTTCGTTTTCTATGATGTAAACAATGCGATCTAGACCCAATGCAGAGATCTAAATCAGCGAACTATTTATGCTAAGAGGTCACGAGGATATATGTAACAGAGTTACAATAACGATTGTGTGCTATTATAAAGTAAAAGTAAACAAATACTCCCCGTTTTATTCCGCAGTACGAACGTCAGCTGTTGGTTTTAGGTTACCGGTACCGGTGTGTAACAAACACTGTGTATTAAGTACTCTTTCTATTAACAGGAAAACAATAATCCTGAGTATTTATGCAATTAAATTACGTTTACACATAAAATTACACCTTAATTTTACTTAATTACTAATAATTTAAAAATAATTTTAAAATACCATCATATCGATCTCTTTACGACCAAATTCGGTCGCAACTCGCTAAGTCCCGGATTGACAGGTGTAATGTATGGAGTGACAGGGCTTGGCGACCGAATTCGGTCGTAAAGCGATCGCTATGAATGTCGAGACTGTAGCCCCTGCTTAGTTAGAATCTAGTTACCACGCTATCGCATTGGGTGTAACCCTGTAATGGTAGCGATGTTAGTGTGTAAATAAATAACTTAATCACTTTATGTAAGCTATTATTGTAGGGAATTATAAGTATTAATACATCTTTGCATAGTAATTGAGTAATTATGGGCAAATACACTATAGCTATTTGTTTCGTTCCAGAAAAAATCTGTTTACTTCTGGCTTCTCTCTGGCTGGCGGTGGGAAGAAAGAGGAACCATCGGAGCCCATCGCCGCCAACCGGGCGGCAGACGCCGCACACTGCCGATCCTTTTCTGACCACACGAATAACATCAACTTCGTACAGCGTAAGTCCATGTGTACCTTGTAATCATAAATATCACCTCAACTTATTCATCACTCATAAAATATGGTTTTCTTAAAAAGTGAATAACAAAATTGATTAAAATAAATGATACCTACCTACTACCTAATAGAAATGTAGGTAGGTAGTTGGAAGGGCGCTCGGCGCTCACATTATTACCTACTATGTATTAGATAAATCTTCCGTGACTAAATAATAACAGCCGCACAGGTCCCGTGGCTAAATAATAACGGCCGCACAGGTCGATCGGTCAGGTTAAGCTACGCTTGCCGCGGTTGGTCTGTGGATGGGTGACCATCTTTACATACCGAGACCCCTCCGTGCCTCGGAAAGCACGTTAAGCCGTTGGTCCCGGCTGTCATTCGGGGATCCTTGACAGTCGTTACGGGTAGTCAGAAGCCCGAAAGTCTGACAACCAGTCTTACCAAGGGGTATCGTATTACCCAGTAACTGGGTTGTGGAGGTCAGATAGGCAGTCGCTCCATGTAAAATACTGGTATTCAGCTGCATCCGGTTAGACTGGAAGCCGACCCCAACATAGTTGGGAAAAGGCTAGGCAGATGATGTATTAGATAAATCTTCAGTTCTTTACAATCTACCTCAACAAGGGTGGAAGTTCTCAATTCGACAAATTTGTTTATCTTTATATTTTGAAGATTTTTTAGCCGTCCCGTACTCATTTAAAGTCTATTCAACTAATGCTATTTCAAGTTAAACAAATATCGATTTTATTCCAATGGTAATTAGGTTGATTTCAGAGTGACTAGCACTACTAGACTAGCAGTTATAAAAATGTTTGAAGTTCTAACGTAAACTAAACTTTATGATGTAGTAATTAAAGTTATTTTTCCATAAACTCATATTTGTTTACATTATCTGCAAATAAATCGCGAATGCAGATAATAGTTAAATTGGCCCGTACTATTTGTCATACTAAGGAATCCTAGGTAAGTATTAAATTGACAAAATTTTCTTTGTTTTAGATTTCAATGGACACAGCCCGCCTTGGGGAAGCCGGAAGACAACTGCCGCGTGCACACCTGCAGGGTGGTGCAGGCGTGGTTCGCGGCACAGGATGACGTCATCCGCCTGCCATGGCCTGAATAAATACCTATATCTGCTTATATTTGTATTGTTATGTTATTACAATTTTACAGTAGGTATCTATAGTTATTAGAGTTTAATTTATGTAAATAACTTTTTATTTATCATTTAATAATAACATATTGGTTTGGCAACGATTTACGCTCCCATGTAAGTAGTTATATTTCATAACAACTGAAAGGCCGATCTTGCGTATTTCTGAGGTCAAGTTTGGGCTCTTTTAGGTCATGTCATATTCTTCGCGCTAATAAGACCCGATCGAACTTAGTTTAGTCTACAACACTACTACTACCTACAGTACACTCAATGTCTGACACCGTGTCTGAACACTTAGACACTCGGTGTCGCAAGGTGTAGGTATTCGTTGAGTTTTGTTCACACACAGAGACACTGTGCATGGCGTATAGTGTCGTAGCCTAAACTTACCATTAGATGATACGGCACTAGTAAATAATGCACTTCAATCACCCGGGTTTCCGTACGAACCTATCCTATGTATTCAGCCATCCATTCTCAGAAACTTTCACATTAAATAGTAGCACAGTTTTACAATCCATAAGTTGTATTTTAATATTGTAATTATTTTATTTATCAAAATAAAGGTATTCACCATTGTTATATTCTTGAGCATTTTTCCATTATCTACTAATTGTTGGTTATAATTTAAGTTAGGGCCGTCACCCACTGGCGGCATGGCACGACAAGGGATTAGCGCAAATGATTTGGGATTTTATTTTATCATGGTTAGCATTCACATTTCGGGATGCCACGGCATGCCAGAACGTCCCGAAGGATGCCAAAGCAGGCTGTGACATATCAATGAAATTGTCGTGCCGTGCCGCCTGTGGGTACCGGGTCTTATACAGCCCAGTCCAATTATATTAATCTAGGTAAAAGCTTACTTTTGTTTGGCGGCAGCATTTGATTTTGCTTGGCAACCATTGGTGACAGATGTAACTGTATAATTAATCTGTTACAAATATTAATAAAACTAATACCTACTAATAATTGTTTTTTTTTGTTTATGTTCCTTTTCGCGTCATGTTTACCGCAAATAAACGTATTTTCTTTCTTTCTAAAAATAAAAGCGTGTAAAAAAGAAATATTATCTACTTATTTTTAATCTATTGTATAGTTTGGTTTTATAAATTTTATTGTAGGTAAGTATATTTAATTTTAGAGTAGGTATTTGTTTTTTTTAGTTTTCAATTAGGTATATTAAATAAAAAGATTAAGATTATTTTATTCCGCATTTTATTTTGAGATTTTTTCGCGCTTTCACACGCGTTCCCGTAGTAACCTATCCTATTCCTATGTCCTTTTCTGATAGGTAGATAAGCAAAATTCCATGATGATCGGTTGTGTAGCTAAGGCGCCGAAAGCAGGGGGAGCTAGCGCCGTATAGAATCTATTATACGGGGCCCCGACGACGCCACATTTATTTACTCAAAAAAACTTTTTAGTACTTAGTTTGGTTACTATTTGTTTACTGGTAAAATTTACAACTCAAAAGTGAAAATAAAAACTTTTTTGAGAAAAAAAAAAACAACTGACTTCCAAAAAAGACACTACAAAGTGAAAAATAACTTTAATTTCGAAAGTCGGTATCGCTTGTTTCGCATTTTCGTTGTTCGCCACCAAAAAAGTTTTTATTTTTCACTTTTAAGTTGTAACTTTTACCAGTAAACAAATAGTATCCAAACTACTGAACCGTTTTTGATGAAATTTCTATGGGACCAACCTGAAAGTATATCCTTACAAATAAAAAAGAATTTTGCAAATCGGCTTATAACGGAGTTCTGAGGTAACAAACATAAAAAAATACAGTCTGATTGAGAACCTCCTCCTTTTTTGTAGTCGGTTGAAAACGTCACTGTCCTTTTTGTAAAAGACCCCGCCCGAGTTCCCATAGAAATAGTTTCCTACGAGAACCCATGGCCTTTTCTTTCCGAAAATCCAGTTGAATGGCGTGCAATAGGAGAGGCGGCATAGTCCACGGCTGGACATAGGTCTAGCAGTGGACTGCTATAGGCTGATGATGATGATGAAATAACGATAATAATAGATTAGAATTATAAAATTAAAATTTAATAGAAAATTCATAATCTTCGAAATCGTATCTTATTACTTAGAACTTGCATGTAAAAGCAAACTTCGGTAGGTATAGATAATTCCGTTACTAAGTTCAAACTTATTATTTTAGTAAAAAGATTGTATCGCGGACGTAACGTTAATCTCAAACACGGCCGGCGGCGGACAAGAGACTTTATAGGTATAATTAATTGGCTAAACCTTACACAGGTTCGTGACGGGGTAAGTATCCATATTTTTTTTCAAAATTTCACGCAATTGTGTTATGGGTTTTCAGCATTAAATTTCGTAAAAATACTTAGAATAGAAGAGCAAGGAACGCACGAAAACAATTGACCGCCAGCCTGCCAGTAAGTAGGTAACAAAACCCGCAAAAGGTTATTTAAACCTGCTTGAAATTAAAAAAAAATGTTTTTCTCACATCGGGTTATACATACCTGATGATAATTAATAAAATTGTGTAACGGTGTATACCGTAACTACCTACCTGTTTAAATGTAGGTAATATGAGTATACTAATACCTACTTAATACTTATAGGTAATAGAAACAAATAATAATATGTAAAAATGAAGGATTAAGAAGATATCATTTCAATAAAACAAATTGATTATAGCTTTCGTATGTATTTGAGGCATTGCGCGGGCCGCCTGTTTTTATTACCATTCCATTATTTCGATTCGATTCAAGTCAAAAGTATTCATTCAACCCAACTGCTACGCATTTCTTATCGCATAGTAAGTACACCACGACGCGCACACGCACACACTCTCATGTACGCGCTGCAGCACGAAATATTACAAGTAAGAACAGACAAAAAGCTATACATCTCTTTCGCACGATTCTCGCTGTTGTTGCTCATAACGCGTTCAAGGTCAAAGTGGGGTAACTTGATGTGCTGGCGACTGTACATATACTTATAGTATATACTATACTAAAAAATCTAACACCTGCGACTGCGCCGTGTTCGTGCCGTGCTCGTACGGAACATTAACATTGAATTTAAATCAGCGCGAACCTCAGACTAAGGAAAAGAATAGACATGACATACCTATGAAAAAAACGTGCATACCTAAAATGTGAGTCTGGCACAAAGATGGCGGCTTGCGGCATGGGGCAGCCTAACACACTGCACCTACCCATAATAAATGCAGTCTTATGCAAGTTCGAACACTCTATACAAGCAAAATTTTCGCTTAATAACACAAAATTTTCTTCAAAACACTGAAACAAACAAGTCGCGATGACAACTGATGTACTTGTTGTTGAACTTGTTGGCTGTGACAAAACATGGCGACCGGCCGCATCACATTCCTTTAGCTATTGTTCGTTATGCCGAGTCCTTTCTTTCCTTAGTCTGAGGTTCGCGCTGATACTCAACATACACTATGCACATGATACGCGAACATACTCGTATTATAATGATGCAGTTCATACTAAAATGGGTCCTTCTTCCTCAACGCGTTGAATATTAGAATTTATATTATAAAATTCTTCGGTTCCACTAAAAGTCACATAATGAGGCAAGTTCATAACTTTTCTTTGAATGTTGTTGATTGCATTTAAAATTCTTTATTCAAGAAACCCACTGGGTACAAAATGTACAAACTTCTGTCGATACAAACTTGAACAATACATCTTAATTTCTAAGTGAATAACTTGGGAAGTAATTTCGAGATTCCCATTCTCAGTAGATTAATAATAGTCAATTACATATTACTTGTTCCTATAGACGACATCGTTCGCCAAACTTTCCTCGGAGCATTTCTTGATTAAAAACAGATTCAATTATTAAAATCTTATTTCGACTCTGTACCTTTAAAGAACTGAAATGGTTGATGAGAGACGCAGTGCTCGGTTGGGTCACTAAATACTCGTATTCTAGAAATAAATTGTAACTTGTACGAGTGGTTTTCTTACTGGAACTTTGTTAGTACCCGTAAGTAAGCATTTAAACGGAGTAAATTCTGTAATAATTATTATAAAATTTTGAGTAATATTGGTCTAATCTGCTCTTTGTCTAGCGAATTCTTTTATTACCCGAAATGGTTCCTAAGACTCGATTTACATTTACATTAGTTAATTAAGTAGCGAGTTTAGTTCAAGTAGCAATTTACTTGTAGTACCTGTGTCACGTGTAGAGTACCTGTGTCGCGTATAGAGTACCTATGTCACGTATAGAGTACCTGTGTCACGTATAGCGTACGTGTGTCACGTATAGAGTACCTGTGTTACGTATAGAGTACCTGTGTCACGTATAGAGTACTTGTGTCACGTGTAGAGTACCTGAGTCAAGGGACTTTTAACCTGTATTGTGTACTTATTTTTTTTTAATGCTTTTAGTTACTTACCTATTTCTTTTTATGCTGCACCGGTTGACGTCATCATCTCAATGCCGGCTGACGCTGAATACCAGCACTGTGGCTCTTTCTCGCATAGTGTCATCAGCATTATGCTGAGCGATGGCCGTTTTGCGAGGATGTGGTACATATTTTTCCTAGGCTTGTTTTTTTTTCGTCGCGTTTAGTGCAAATAGATGCGCTACTTAACTAATGTAAATGTAAGTATGAAGAGTGACCTACATTCGTTGGTGTCGTGCAGACAGGGCAGCAGGCGCAGGTAGAGGCGCGGCGCGAGCACGCGGTAGGCCACCAGGGTCGCGCGTGCCTCCGTGCCGGCCGCGCCGTGCACCTGCGCCACGTCCGCGCCCGTGCGCCGCACGCGCACCAGCGTCGCCACGCACCCATCACACTGCACCACAAACACTCCAAGATAGACAGTGATATATATTTATGTACGTCATTTATAAACGAATAGTCTTAAAATAATAATACCAATATGTATTTATATATAAAAAGGGCGAGGAAGGAATCAAAGAGCATCCAAAAATTCGTTCGTATCGCTGTAAATAGGAAAAGTGCCCTTAAGGCTGGCAGCATTAATTCCCACGTCCCCGAAAAACAAAGTGAGCACTCGGATACCATGTTTGTGTTTCAGCCAAGATAGACATATTCCTTATTGTACTAAATAGCGACTTACGTCACGGATCAGCCGTGGTCTTCGAAGCTTTAGCGGCGTCAACGAGAGCGTCGGTCACACTAAAGTGCAAACGAGCTCTGAATAAAGCTCGAGGCACTTTTCGCGACACTTCTACCTTCTTCAAAGACAACGGAAATACAAACAACTTTCTTTGAGGTGACAAGATGCTTTTCAAACTCTTGATGATTCAAAGTCAAGTGATTTTCCTTTGGTGCTAAAAAAATCAAAAATCCGCTTGTGGACACTGACGAGTGTATTAAACCTCAACCCTTTTGTAGACTATAGTTCTATATCTGTCTACATACTAATAATAAAGCTGAAGAGTTCGTTTGTTTTTTTTTTGTTTGAACGCGCTAATTATGATTATTTGGGCAATCGGCGAGCTTTCTTAAAGAAACAACTTTTCAAATGATAAAAATATAATAACTTTTAGTACATGTTGTCGAATGAACAGAGTAGGAGAGTCTGCCTAAAAACTAACTTACATGCTACGCGGCCGGAGCGACACGCCTACGTACCCGCACACACTTACACATATGCACTACCGACACACACTATAACACCCCCCGCACTAGTTCGAAGACCTTTCTTCTCCCAAGAAAAAGGGCTGAGTACGGCTTCCGTCTGTTGCTGGGACTACCGACGTTTCCTGGTTCCTCTTATGTATTTTTATTACATATAGTATTCCAGCAACCAATCCAATAATACATAGTACCGTATATATAGGTACAGTCCAATAGTGATAACTTTTATCTTGCAGGGCATCAAGGTTTAGAATATTCTCCTTTTCAATTAAATTCTGTAATTTATTGATTTGTTCCAGTGGGATATTTTCCAATAACAACGGCTTATCCTTATTTTCAATATTGATTTTAAATACCGGAAATGACAAAAGCTTTATAGGTGTACCTTTTAACAGATTTTTATAATTCTTTATGTGGTTTAACTTTGTAGAGACAGTGCATCCTTCAGGCACCTCAAATAAGTAGGTGCCGAGTAAAGATTGGTACTCTTCCCGATCGCACCTATACTCGATCCTTGTTTCTTTCAGGAATGATAGAATATAATGGAAATCATCCAGCTTTTGAATTATTTCTGTTCCGGCTTTAAATTGTACCAAGTTGCAGCTGCTGTCTATTTCTTGTTTTAATATCAGTTGGTAAATGCAATCGTTTGTCTTCGAAGCGGCTATAAGGTCGACTTCTGGGCAATAATATATTTCCTGGAACCTTTTACATTCTCCATCCATATAGTGATAATTATTACTATTCATTGCCAGATAAGGTTTAGGTGGAATTAATATTGTATTGTTAAATGTTGGAGTAGAAAATAAATGATAATAAGTGAAAGTATCTAAATGCATAATAGGGAACTTCAGAACAAATACAATTACATTATCTACATAGTAGGAACCACACTCAATAATATCATAATAGTCTCTTATCTCAGTGTTCTCATGTACAAGCAACTCAGAAGGTTCATATTGGTTTCTTAGAATATTATACATGAAGTTAATATTTTGTGAACTGATTACACTGTGATGGGTTACTGATAATTTGGAAAAACTCAAAGCATTTTCTAGTGATGTAATACAATTCAAAATTTTTTGTAAATTGATTTTTAACAAATTAAACAAACTGTTAATTTTAATAAAATCACTTAACCTAAAATTAGTCATATTAACATTAGACATGATCTCATTTAGTTTAATATGTATTTTGAACTCATTTGATACAATAGTAGACAAGGTCATATTGAAAGTCTGCAAAATTTGTTTGTTCAATGTAATGCCAGCATTATATTTATCTTTCAAACTATTCTGATTATTTTGCAAAATGTTTATGGCTTTACTATAAAATAATGCGTCTTCGTGATCGAGATTACCGGTGATACTTTTTATGATGGAACCCAAACCATTGATAAGCCCACGTTTATTTCTCGGGTGTTTATACATAGTGTTGAACTTATCATAAATTGTTTCTAACATGCTACTAAGGATCTGATTAATAACTAATGAAGTATCGCTAAAATAATTTGGATCGGCTGACCTTATGTATTCTACATAAGTATCTAAATAGCCTTCTATATTACTAATACTATCTCTAATCCTATCTAACTCGTAATAATGTATGAACGCATGTTCAGTTTTAATAAACTTAGCACTACCTAACTTAAAGGGGAGTATCCCAGGATTGTCCACTAATTTCGTAGTCACGATTTGTTCAGCCCGGATTAATATCGGAATCCTGCAACAAGACATTTTGATATCTCAGAGGTTTCTTCACAATACGTTTGTGGTGGACAATGTTCTTATCGTCTATGACCTTTAAACCTAAATTTTTCTTAACTCTACGACCTAAGTAACGAGGTTTTGTCTTATGCCTAACGGCTAGCGGGTTTTTTATATATAACGCTTTTCCTTCTTCGTAAGGAATGGGTTCTTCCCGGTCTTTATTAGCATTCTGTATAGTTTTAGTCCGGTTACAGAGTAATTTTTTGTTTATTTCACTGTATAATTGTTTGGTAATTTCCCTGTGCCTAACTACATAGTTTTGAAGGTAAGTAGCTTCTATATTTATATCAAATGGATCACGATTATTTGAATGTCCATTAATGACATCGATGGGTTTTTGTTTAATTACTGAGTGAATACTATTATTATATCCTATAACAGCATATAGCAATAGCTGGTTAGTGGATAAGGTTGATTGAGTAACAGATAACACACGGATGTGTTCTAATATGGTAGAATGGAATCTTTCAATAGCTCCATTTGACTGAGGATTATTTACACTGATAAAATGTAATTTAATTTTATGTAGGCTTGCAAACTCTTGTACGGGTAAATTTTTAAATTCGGTTCCTTGATCTGCGGTAATGCTAATTGGTACTCCGTGGTGTGAAATAAAAATAGATAATGCATTTATCACATTTATTCCTGTTACTGACTCTAGAGGATATGCTTGAGCATATTTAGAAAATACATCGATAATTGTTAAGAATTTTTGTCGATTTACTGTAAGAGTATCAATGTGCAATACCTCAAAAGGTTTTTCAGGTATAGGAACTATCTGAAAGTTTTGTTTATTTGGATTTCTCTCGTATTTACAAGTTTGACAAATGTTACAATTATTTACGAATTCTGTGACTTGATTTCTTATTTTAGGCCAATAATACTGTAATTTAATTCTTTGTTCAACTTCTTGAATCCCACGGTGATTACTTTTACCTTCGTGGTAGTTCTTAATTATTAAGTATTGTTTGTCTGGACAGGTTACATCTTCGGTTTTAGACTTACAAAAAAACAATTTATAAGCGGAATTTTGAAATACCCTTTGCAGTGTACTTGTAATCAACGGAATAAACTTAACATCTGACAGATATATACCATATTTAATATTTGGTTTTAGGTGTTCTTTGAATAAAGTAACAATACTTTTTTCTAAATCATTTTCATTTATTTGCGCTAATATTCTTTTTTTTTCGGGAAAAATATTAACGGTTTTAGTATTTGTGGGCGAATGATGTACGAAATCTAAAAATAGCTGATTATCAAAGGTGTTTACATTTTTATCAGAAATAGGGATTTCTAAGACAGGGTTTTCTAGTTCAGTATGAATGGTGTTATGGTCATTGATTTGAGTGTTAGGTGCCTTTTTTGAATGATTCATAAACATTGATAACGGTAAGTCATCTTCATCACTGTAAGACGTAGATTCAGTTTCATTATTATGTATTTCAACTCTAGATAGAGCGTCGGCATTTGTATTACTTTTTCCTTTTTGATATATGATGTTATATTCAAATTCCTCTAAGCGTAATCTCCACCTCGTTAAACGACTATTGGGTTCTTTTATATTCATCAAGTACTGTAGAGGTTTGTGATCCGTGATAATATGAAATTTCCTTCCGTATAAATACGGTCGGAAATATTTGGTGGCCCATACAATAGCCAGCAGCTCTTTTTCTATGGTGCTGTATTTTGCTTCGGTATCGTTTAGAGTCCGCGATGCATACGCAATCGGCCTATCGGCTCCTATAGGCCCTTGTGATAATATAGCACCTAGGGCAACATTTGAGGCGTCTGTACGCAAATTAAAATCTTTTTCAAAGTTAGGATATTGAAGAATAGGATCGTTAATAAGTAAATTTTGACAATGTTTAAAACAATTAACGTATTCAGGGGTAAGTTGAATTTTAGCTCCTTTTTTTAAACAAGATGTTAGTGGTTTAACAAGATGGGCAAAATTCGGTATGAACTTTCGATAATAACCAACTAAACCAAGGAAGGACTTAATTTCTTTGGTAGTTTGTGGTATAGGGAATTGTTGTATGATTTTAATTTTATTTGGATCTGGTTTTACGCCGTCGGCTGTTACAATATGACCTAGGAAAGGAGTTTCCTTTTTCAAAAATTCAGTTTTGTCAAGCTGTATTTTAAAATTAGATTCTCTAAGACGTTGGAAAACGGCTTCTAAATTAAGGATATGTTCTTGTAATGATGAACTGTATACTATTATGTCATCCATATAAACTGTCACATTTTTGAGCCCACGCAAAACATTATCCATGACCCGTTGAAAAGTCGATGGAGCGTTTTTTAAGCCAAAAGGCATGCGTAAAAATTCGTAATGACCACGATAACCGTCATCAATACTAAAAGCGGTTTTTGGGATATCCTTGGGATGTAATTCGATCTGATGAAAGCCTGATTTTAGATCTAAAACAGTGAAATACTGACTTTTACCTAGTTTATCTAAAATATCACTGATATTTGGAATTGGATACCTATCACTCACAGTTTTCTCGTTAAGTTTTCTAAAATCAATCACCAAACGCCATTTTGTTTTGCCAGAGGCGTCTTGTTTTTTCGGTACAATCCAAATAGGTGAAGACCAAGGGCTATTTGAAGGTCTTATAATTTTTTGACGTAACATTTCACTTATTTGTTTTTCTACTTCTTGTTTGTGAACATGAGGATACCTGTAGGATCGTGTAAAAATAGGACTGTCATCTTTAGTATTTATCTGATGTTTAATCTGGTTAGTGAAGGTTAAATGACTATTTTCGGTGTAAAATATGTCGTTGTAACTGCGGCATAGTTTTAGTAAATTAAACTTTTCTTCCAAATTTAAATGACCAGTACGAACCAAAGACTCAATGTCTTGTTCACTTTCATTTATCGATTCAAAATTAAATATGTCAAAATTACTGTGAATTGTCTGCGCCTTAAGTGGCGAAACTAAGCTTACGATGATATCATTCTTAGTAGGATTCACTATCTCAAGGTATGCGTAACCAGACACCGACTGTGTTATCGTCGCGGGAATATAACAATTGTTTATATAAGTCTCGGGTATGAATATATCATCACGCTGAATATTAACGGGTACCTTTACACATTTTGTCGAGTTTGACCTAACTAAAGCTTCAAAAAGATTATTAATTCCGGAATTCAGAACTTTAATAGGTATTTCCGCGTTCGGCGTAATTAACTTTTTATTATGGAGGTCAACGTTAGCTTTCAATTTTTCCAGCATTCTATAGCCAATTAAACCATCGAATACATTATGAAATTTATAGATATAAAACTTTGAGGGGCATTTTTCATTGAATTCTTGAAAGGTTGGTATTTCTATGGAGTAGTTATTGTCAGTGGTACAATTTAAGTTTGTTACAGAAAATGGTTCATAATTCATGGGTGTATTTTGAAAATGTTGTTCAATTACTTCCGGAGACAAAAAGGACTGATTGGCACCAGTATCGATTAATAACTTAAGGGGTGGCTCATTAATTTCGATAAAAGGCAACTGTCTTTTAGTATGAATATTTATTTCCGTTAAGTTTCGGGGTTGGCACTCGAACCCTGGTGAAAATTTGGATCATTCTGTGTAGGCCAATATTGTGTATTGTCATATTCGAGTTCATTATTTTCATTAATAATCTCATTGGAATAACTTGCATATGGAGCATCCTTATCAATACAAGGTACGTCGCCACTGAGCTCGGCGTGGGAGTTGTTTGGGTTAGTCTCGAGCATGTGCAGTTCTTCGAACTGATTGCACATTGCTGCCTCGGGATAATGTGTACTATGATAATTGGGCACTGATGGTCTTAATGGAATATTTGCGGAATTATAGGATATTCCACTCATGGGCACAGGTTTAGATTGGATATTATTCGGTTTATTGTTAGTATTAAAGTTATTTGGGTTTTGCTGCAACGCTCGGTTTGGGTTCTGTGGTCTATTCCAGGAATTATTGTTAGAGTTTGGCACATTAAAATAAGGTTTCGGTGCGACAAAATTATTATTATTATTCCTGTTAAAATAAGGTGTAAACGGCTTGAAAGGTTGCGAGTTATTGAACTTGAAATTTTGATGAGTTTGTAAGGGTTTATTTAAATTTGGAAAAGGCAAATTTCTAGAATTATTATTGTTATTCTGGAAAGGCTTGTTGTTATTAACCATTGAAGAATTGTTACTTTTCTGAACATACCTAATATTTTCTTCTTCTTTAATATAATTAAGAGCTGTGGGCAAATCTACAGGGCGCATGGCTCTTATAGTTGTGCCAAAAGGTTCTTTTAGCCCTGCTAGAAAAGTTTTCAGGGTTTGAGCTTGGAAAAAGCTCCTTTTGCAATCCTTTACAGCCTCAACTGTTTCGTGAAGGTTTACGTAATTAATAATAGTATTTAAAATGTTCATGCAGCGGTTGTAATATTCTTGAGCGGATTCGTTTTCCTGCTTCATATTAACTAAGTCTCGGTTCAGCGAATTTTCATCCCTTTGGTCCCCAAAATTTTTTAGCAATACGGTTTTGATATGTTCCCATGATGAAACACCATTAATATTAACTATTTCCTCGGCTTTGCCTTCCAATTTGTTTAAAATATTGTGTAAAATAATGGAATTGTTAAAGCAATCTGTAGTAGTTCTGTCATAAAACTGTGTTAATATAGTTTCGGATGTTTGTATAAATCTGTGTAATTGGTTCGGGTTCCCATCATATTTAGGGATAATCATTAAAGCGGTTTTAATAGAAGATAACTTTTGCGAATCCATTTTGCAAAATATATTATTCGCCTTGCGATATTTTATAGACAACGACAACACACACAAATACACAGTATAACAACAAAATTCAATCAAAATTAACAATTCATTGAGATCTCTCCTTTTCAATACACAACAAAAATTATTAAGTACTTTTTCTGAAGTTCTCCAAAAAATATAATAATATATTAAATCCACCAACAATCAAAAGAATCTGGACTTACGATGTGATGAAGGCCCAGGTCCACAACTTCATGATTGAAGCCACTTCCGTTCTTCTCGCCGAAAACCACAGTAGGAACACGGTTTCAAATGTTAAGAAAAGTCTTTGTTTTTGATTTTTAAAAAACGCGGTTTTTCTTCAACTTTATCCGTTGCGACTGCGCCAATTATGATTATTTGGGCAATCGGCGAGCTTTCTTAAAGAAACAACTTTTCAAATGATAAAAATATAATAACTTTTAGTACATGTTGTCGAATGAACAGAGTAGGAGAGTCTGCCTAAAAACTAACTTACATGCTACGCGGCCGGAGCGACACGCCTACGTACCCGCACACACTTACACATATGCACTACCGACACACACTATAACACGCTAGTCTCTGGAATGATCATCGGATTAGAAAGAATATTTTAGCATTTGGTATCCTAATTGTTGAGTACGGCTAGTTAACATTACGGTAGGACTCTAAGGAGCCCATCGAAAGGAAAAAGGAAGAAAGAACACTAAGCGAAAACGAAGTAATAGCAAGGACAGGCGATGTGATGTGATGCGATGCGACGCGTTGCGATGCGGTGCGACGGGTCGGTCGCGGAAACCAGCAAGTTCAAGTCGCGGGCTAGTAATAATATAAGATGTCTTCATAAATAGTAACACATTACGGAAACGTCTGAAAATGTTTGAAAGTTTTCTAAAGTTAACACTTCTAATATTTTATTGAAATACGCTGAGCAACGGTATTTGCTTGTTTCAATAACAAGCACACACCGTCGTCGCTCCGCTCCGCTTTAGTTGCGAACCATTTCTCCGAAGAGACGTAAACTTGTTCAAGTGGGGTGGTCCCGCCACTTGTTTGCAAGCGCTGACCCTTATAAATCTTCTTTTAAACGAGTAACTTTAAACTTTTAAGTAAAATACGCTCAGCACCCGATTTTCCCGGCGACTGGATATCCGGCGTTTTAGCATTATCCAAATGAGAATTTAAGAGTCACGCCCACAAGCTTCGAAGCTCGGAACCCAGGTACGTCTGAGTATTTTTTTTCCGAAAAGGTAATATCAGCATTTAGCTTAAAACCTTTTCCCCTCCGCTCTTGAATGATTAATGTACCAAAACCATTAAGGCTTTTGTCGGTTTTAAATAGGTATGAGTTTTCTCACTGTAGTAACTCCAAATCAAGGAATGGAAGTAATTTGTTCTGTAGGTAATCTTTACCCGGTGGAGACGAAAATTTAAGAGTCATCGTAAAAAGCGGTCCCGGTGTTCCTATTGGTTCTGACTTATATTAGGATTTTATTGCGATTACGCCCGTATTGCTTCCAAGTAAATTACTTTGGATTCAATTTGCTTCTTGACATTTGAAAACAAAAAACAATTCGTCCGCTTTTTCTTGACCTCAGAGAACAACCATTTGGAACAACAATTTCCGTAATGGAAACTCTGTAGTGAAAGTTATATTAGCGTTAATGGATTTATGACAATCATTGCTAGATTTATCTAAAAAAGCTAGTTTTCAGTAATCACAAACCTCAGGCGCGTTGACGTTGTAACAGATGTCGACGCGCGCGCGGTGCTGCAGTGCGCCTCGCGCGGGCCGCAGCAGGCCGCACGAGCACGCGCGCTCGTGGCACGTGTCGCACGGCATGCGGCCTACGCACGCCGGTGACGGCTGGTTCTCACCCCACCAACGGAAGGGCTCCGCCCACCAGCAGATCTACCACAGTTATCACTCCTTCAATATTATAATAAACTTTTCGAGACCCGCCAACTCTCAATAACCCACGAACAATATACAATATGTAACAAAAACCCTGTTGTTCCTTGTAGGAGCGTATATATATACCTATAGGCTTACCATTAATGAAGATATAATTTAAAAAAAAAAACAAGTGGTGGCCGAACATTGTCCATAGTCACATAGTTTTTAAATTCGATACATTGTTACAAAATGTTTTTAACATCTGAACTTACAAGTACTAATCGATCTAGCCTACGGTCGTTAAAAATAAGCCGCCGCGAGTCAAAGGAGCCGCGAGTCCTTTGATTCGCGGCGGCTAGACAGTCTGGCGCCAAAAACACAAAGCAGGCCGCCTGCGCCGCGGCGCAGGCGGCCTGCTTTGTGTCGCGCCGCCGCATTTGATGACACGTGCGTGGTGCACCCTTTGTACGACCGCCACTTGCCGATTCTTCCCCTCACTGCCCCTCAGTCGCCTGCGCAACTTACTTCCGGACGGATGTATCGTTAAACTCCGTTGACAACATTAGAAAAAGAACCAAATTATTGTGATTTTGAGAGTGAATTCTGTGTGCGTTTTCTTCAAAATATTTTAATTTATGTTGATGTGCCTCTGAAGATGCGACTGCAATTAATAACGCAGATGTACGTAGGCTGTACCAAGAACGTTTCGCAACTCCAAGGAACATAACATTGCCGTCGACTATGGCTTTCCAACGTCTTCACAAACGAACGTTTAACACCGGGTCTGTGCACGGTCGTCGAGACCAACATCGTATTGACGCACGAAGACCGAGGACTCGAGACCATGAAATTAAGGAAGAAATCCTCGAGATGTTTGAAAAAGACCCTACGGAAGTACGCGTTCTGTGGGTAAATAAATTCGTTTTTAAAGTGTATTGTAATTATCAATCGTGCAAACTTGATAAGCCAACTTTTTGAAAAAGTCAAACTAACGTTCCCAAAGTGTTATCTAATCAGTTAAACAGCCGAGTGATGTGAACGTCACGTAACGAGTTCATGACCTTAGTGCAGAATGGTAGTGTGCGGCGCGGCAAGCGTCTACAAAGGAACAGCTGCGCGCCGGGCGGTGCCTTTGTTAAAAAGCAAGTTGCTACCTATTTCTCTTTGCAGAGGTGAGCAATCAGTGTTACTTTTCAAATATTAATTTAAAAATATTTATTTTGATTTTTTTTTCTTGAATATTTTCTTAATTGACTTACGTAATTACCATCGGGTATCGATTCTGAAAACACCCCTACTTGGAACAACAGGGTTTTTGTTACATATTGTATACCTACAGTAGCGCCAAAAGTGGAGTGACATTCTCACAAAAAAATAGAATGACACTTTTGTTTAACTTACGACCTTCATCTAAAGCTGCTTGGTGAATACACTTGTCGGTGTTTTCTTCCACAATACACATAAGAATTCCCGGCACACATAGCACCTAAGCGGTAGGACTCCACACTGCCCTTGTCCCATGTTACTCGTAGCTGGCGCGATACGTTTTTTTCTTCTAGTCAGTGCCTCCAGTCAAAAACGGCAGTCGAGTTATGCCCTTTTGTTTTTATAGCACCATTGTAATGTACATGTTCTGTTACGTAACATATCAAAAGGACATAACTCTAGCTGCATCTTAACTTAATTGAAGTGAAAACTTCTTTAGCGGCGTTGTGCACTTTTTTTTTGCGATGGGTAGAAAATGTTAAACTCGCGTCAGGACACGTGACCTGATCGAAAATTCGTAAGACATAGGGAGTTTTTTGTGATGGGTAAGAAATGTTAAACTCGCGTCAGGACACGTGACCTGATCGAAAATTGGCAAGACGGAGCGCGCGTCAGAACACGTGACCTGATCGAAAATTCGTAGGACGGAGGGAGAGTAGACCGCATTCCAAAATATCAAAAATGCACAACGTTAATATTCAAGTTACCCGTTTTTTTAATTTTTTGTAATCAAATAAAAAAACTACCTATAAAAGCTTTGGAATGCACTTAAATATAATAATAAATAACTATGTGCTAAAACTTATCAAATAGATCTCAATACCTATCTATTTAAATTAGCAGACGTGAGTGCAGTTTTCTACCGACTGTACTTTCGCTGACGAATTCAATGGAACTGACGTAAACTGGCACATACTGGAAACTGTCGAGATAGCGCAACTGTCTAATCGGTAAAACTGATAAATCTGTGAAACTGACTGAATAACCCTCGAGTTCGTGGGGGTTAGTAAACTGGGATTGAAACAATATTCAATTTAAACTTGGGAGTGCGGACCAGTTATACTGACACTTAACCTCAACTCTAATCTAATCACAGATGTAGTGATTACACCGTAGAATAGTTAGTGGTTAACAAGCATTCTTATCCTAAGACCTTATACTATCGGCGGATAATCTGGACACCGCGATGTACAAATCGATCGAAATGGTACAACGCCATCTAGTGACGAGTAAATAAACAAATTTTAAACAGTTGACATTACGATCGTGGTTTTTATCAGAAGGTCGATTCTCGTAATTTAAAACGTTCAAAATCTAGTCGCAGTCTCATCTCGGCGACAAACAAATGTCAAAAGCTTGTCAAAATGTAGGGAAATAAAATGTAAGTTTTGACAGATTGAGACTGAGATCGGACTGTGAACGTTCTTAAAATTACGAGAATTGCCCCTCAGATATTATCTCTGTCCGGTTAAACACTGAGTAATCCACGAAACTGGCGAATTAAATAAACTGACGACTGAGGAAAACTGACCAGTGATACGCGGACTTATTGTTTTAATTATAGATTTCTTGTTAGTTACTTTAAATCCTCGACATCGATAGCAGAAGGACATAAGTCATTATTATTTGTCTTAGCCATTTATAAATTAGGGGATTAACTCGTAATATAATATATAATATTTATTTTTCATGCGACGAAACTGACTAATATAAATAACGTTATGCTATTATTACTTCGTTAACAAGGGAACAACGCAAGGAAAACTAAAAAAATATATACAATATGTAACAAAAACCCTGTTGTTCCTTGTAGGAGCGTATATATATACCTATAGGCTTACCATTAATGAAGATATAATTTAAAAAAAAACAAGTGGTGGCCGAACATTGTCCATTATCACATAGTTTTTAAATTCGATACATTGTTACAAAATGTTTTTAACATCTGAACTTACAAGTACTAATCGATCTAGCCTACGGTCGTTAAAAATAAGCCGCCGCGAATCAAAGGAGGCGGCTCCTTTGATTCGCGGTAGCTAGACAGTTTGGCGCCAAAAACACAAAGCAGGCCGCCTGCGCCGCGGCGCAGACGGCCTGCTTTGTGTCGCGCCGCCGCATTTGATGACACGTGCGTGGTGCACCCTTTGTACGACCGCCACTTGCCGATTCTTCCCCTCACTGCCCCTCAGTCGCCTGCGCAACTTACTTCCGGACGGATGTATCGTTAAACTCCGTTGACAACATTAGAAAAAGAACCAAATTATTGTGATTTTGAGAGTGAATTCTGTGTGTGCGTTTTCTTCAAAATACTTTAATTTATGTTGATGTGTGATGGCTTTCCAACGTCTTCACAAACGAACGTTCAACACCGGGTCTGTGCACGGTCGTCGAGACCAACATCGTATTGACGCAGGAAGACCGAGGACTCGAGACCATGAAATTAAGGAAGAAATCCTCGAGATGTTTGAAAAAGACCCTACGGAAGTACGCGTTCTGTGGGTAAATAAATTCGTTTTTAAAGTGTATTGTAATTATCAATCGTGCATACTTGATAAGCCAACTTTTTGAAAAAGTCAAACTAACGTTCCCAAAGTGTTATCTTATCAGTTAAACAGCTGAGTGATGTGAACGTCACGTAACGAGTTCATGACCTTAGTGCAGAATGGTAGTGTGCGGCGCGGCAAGCGTCGACAAAGGAACAGCTGCGCGCCGGCGGCGTCTTTGTTAAAAAGCAAGTTGCTACCTATTTCTCTTTGCAGAGGTGAGCAATCAGTGTTACTTTTCAAATATTAATTTTAAAATATTTATTTTGCTTTTTTTTTCTTGAATATTTTTTTAATTGACTTACGTAATTACCATCGGGTATCGATTCTGAAAACACCCCTACTTGGAACAACAGGGTTTTTGTTACATATTGTATAGTACCTAAGCGTGACTCAATGTGAAAGTGATTCCCATTATATGTATTTTTATCTACAATATAAATTTGAAAGAAGTAATAATTTTAATTGCGAAATACTAAAAAAACATTAAAAATGTTGTTTTTGCTTCTCCTGAAAAGTGTCGAATTTGAGTTGTGCCCTTTTTTACTGGAGGCACTGCATTCTCCCCTGTCAATCGTCACACTGTCATTCAATCATATTATAATAAGCCTCGCACAATCCATCCATCATTCACTTACTTCAATCTATCGGTTTTGTAGAGCCTAAAACCCTAATAAAAGGCAAAGGTTTGTAAAGAATGAAAGGTTTACATGTTGGTATGTCTCGTTGAAGAGCTGGAAGGTGGTTTGCATGTGCGTGGCGGGCGCAACCACGCCGAGCCAGGCGCGCTCCGGCAGCAGGCCGGGGTGGCGCGTGGCGCACTGGCGCGTGATCGCGCACTGGGACCGCCACTCCTCGTTTGCAGCCACCATCCTATTGTGACAATGATAACCCTTAGCGGGACCTAAGTTTAATTCTACAAGGTCAAATTAAATTCGCTGGTGTAATTTTGCAGATCAATGACCTCTGGTAGTTTAGTTACTTGAAGTATGAGTTGAAAAACCTGTGTTTTTTGTGTTAACATATTGAACACGTACGAAGTTTACAACAAAAAAAAATATTTTTCAAGTAGGTAACTACACTACATTCGGTCATTGACCCTAATAAAAAAATCTCCAAACGTATTTTTTGTTTTATCATATTTAGTTATTGATAGGTTTTAGGATCGACCCATCATGTTAGCGGAGTTTCGCTAGTTAATTTAATTTGACATTTATAAATGATATAGAACAAGGAATGATCATGTTTTACCACTGATACTATGCAAGGAAGTAAGCAACTATGAAAATATGCCTCCTAGAGGTCATTTCATTTAAGCTGCACGGTCGAAGAAAGTTGCGTTAACATCTAAAAAGGTTTGCCAACAGAACAGGAAATTGTGTTCGCAGCAGTTAATTAAAGTTGTTTGCGATTTTACGTATAACTTACTAAAGCTGCAAACTAACCGAAACATGCAGAAGTAAATAATCTTCATCCAATATTTGCTGGCCTTAAGGTGTTTGCCAAAATTGGACGAGTTGAAAATAAGGTTGATATTGCAACCGCTTTTAATTTAGAAAAGTTTGTGAGAAAATTGCTCAAGTTTTGACCGAAACTGACGGACAAAGTTTTGGTGTTGGAAGGTTTTTTACGAAATTATGTTGTTCATTTAAATATCCTCTTTGTTGGGTGCTGCATCTTTTTAGTACCTTGGGCGAAGGCGTCACTTTTGATTAAAATTACTGCATAGAATCAAGGGATTATTCCAAGGGATCTAATTATCAAATAACCACTGCATTTAAAAATGTTACAGTAACATTTACATCAATGTCCCACTCCCCTTTTCAGTGCGTTTATCCCAGAGATCTCACAAACAATTGATTTGTCATGTTTTGGTGGAGTGCGTTACAATACCGTAGACCTACAGGAACTTTTTAGTTTAACGTAACTTTAGTACAACTTACGTGATAACATCAGTTTCTGGGAAGTGGTTGGGCAGGCTGGGCAGCGGGTAGAGCAGCGTGGTGGTGCGGGTGTGCGCGGGGGCGAGGCACAGCGGTGCGGGAGCCGGGACGCGCGGCGGCACGCGCCACGCCACGCGCGCGCCCTCGCATCCGAACAGCTGTGTCGCCTTTATGTCCACCAGGAGGGAGTTCAATCTACAACATCATAACTTTCCCTAGCTGTACCGTGTCGATGCAAACAATGTGAAAGATTTCCGTAATGCGAAGGTAGGTACTTTACTGACACATTGTACTAGCCTTGTTGAACCACAAAACGTTAACACTTACTCAGAGAGACCCAAAAAAAGTCATGCTGCTCGTTTATAAGAGAGCTCCAGTTTCACAGGCAGCACGTGTTGCATAGGCACCGTAGGAGCGGAGAAAATGGAAGACAAAATGACAGGCTGTAGAAAGATTTCTACGGCGCGATGCCAAAGTGAAGAAAATATATTACATTGCAAAAAATATAGAAAACTCCTTATCTATTCGGAAAATATCTCACCGTGCAAGCTAAGGTGAAGTGAGCTGTCATTCCACTTAATGCTAGGGATTGACACCATCAACAGATCACTTAAAGCTCACTACGCCTTTAAGTTTTCAAGGTTAGATTTTACATAATTGGTTGGCTGAACCTTACAAAGCTTACCTTCTAGAATGGTGGAGTGAGAGCGCGGGTGGGTCGAGCACGAAGCGCACGGGCACCACGTCCCACCACACCTCCATCTGCGCGCACACGATCTCGCACACTTCGTGGATCGATCCCTGAACACAAAACACTGACTAGACTCATGGGCATCATACTTTGTCAGAATTGAACGGCGATACGCATGGGAGAAGACCAAAGAAACGATTCATGGTCTGTGTGAAAGATGATATGGCTAGAAACGGAAGACGTGTCGCGCCGACCGCCAACCGCACGTCAATTGGATTGAGGCCAAGAGAATGAGGATTATTTTTTTAAGATAAATAAACAGTAACAGTTCAGACAGTTGTTGAAAGCCGGATTATTGAAAGCATGAGGGAGAACGTAGACGTGACCCTTTTTTCTCCGTGACCGAACGTTCTCTATATGACCGACTTGGGTGGTACGAGCACGTGTCTGTTGAACCTCGCGTTATGTTCTATTCGGACCGCCATTTTATAAATCGTGTATTAACAGTCGTTTGCTTTCTCCCTTATCGTAAAGTTAGATTTAAAAGGTATTTTTTTATCTATTTAAGAGTAGTTTTTATCTGCGACTTAACGATAACGCCGATGCAGCACGTTCAAAATAAAAAAAATATAGGTAAGTTTATACGACTTTGGCAAATTTTGGGAAAGTAAAGAAAACGCAGCCCTATTCGAGGTTTTCCTCAATAGATAATTATTATGTAACCGTCTATTGAGGAAAACCTTGAATCCTTTCAACCGATTGCGTCGCGTATCGCTCCCATGGCGGCGCTCGTTAAATCTACCACTTTATGGTGCTGTGTCTGTAATGGTGCACATATCGTCGCAATCCCGGCGTTTATATCGAACGCGAGGAAACAGGTAATGTCCTTTATTTATGAGAGCTCCCTGTTGTTACTGTGTTGTCTTGACTGTAATACTTCTTTAAAAATAAATCCCTTCTTACTTCACTTCTACTGGACCCTTAGATTCAAGTGATAATAGGAGGTATGGACAAAAATATTGCTCTAAACAGGGCAAAAACAAAATTCAGTTCTGTGATCCTCATAAGTACATGTTTTTGAATGCCTACATCTTTTATTGGGGCGATTCCAAGTCTATATTTAGTTAGACAGCTCCAATCTTTAATAAACAAAAGTTCAGCAGGTAATTATTTGTTGCTCCTAATTAGGATAGTTTAGTGTGTAGTGTCAGTCGTACTCCAAAGGCCCCTGGAAGCTCAGGTAGCAGCACAACATTACCGCGACTCCTGGTATCGGGTCCGACGCGATCTCCACCGAGTTGACGATCATTGGCTCGAAGTCTGGAGGGAAGCTCTCCTTAGGGATGTCCCTCAGAATTAACCTAGAACATCTTTTGTTGTAACAACTAGTATAAATTTCAAAAAAAAAGATAAATAACTGATAGTTTTAAACATACACATTACGCCTGCATCTCCAAAGCGGAAATCACAGGTTTCATTCAAGTACGCTTACATTTTGCCATAGAATACGCCGAATTTAAGGATTCTTTAGGTAGGTATATGAAATCTTATAAAACCTCACACACTAAACCACGCCGAGTCGTACCATTCAGAATTCTAATAAGAATTCGCCGACGCCAGCTTCGGCGCGGACCAATCAGCAAATTGTGAGTCCACCTTAGCAGAGGATAAAGCTGGGGGTACTGACATGAGTACGGCGCGCTGTACGCCGAGGCGCGCGCCCACGTCGGGCAGGAGCACGTGCAGCGGGCACGTCGAGCGCGGTATCACCTGCCCGCGCGCCGGTTCCACGCGCACCAGCTGCGCGTTCTCGCCGCGGCTCGCGTACTGCTCTGGATTCTGCGCAGAAGATGTCAATGTAATGGAAGTTCTTGCACAACAATGGCATAAAAAATGAATGAAATGATTTCTCGGATCATGTAACACTTTCTTGCTTTTGACGAACTCACTACTTATGGATTGATTATTCGAAATCTAGGGGCACGGGAGTGCCCCCGCCAAGACGAGCCAAGCGAAGCGCAAGGGCACTACCTACCTTTTCTCGAAGCACTTCGTCGTATTTTTGAACCTTCTTAACTTAGGTTTGGATTATACCAGATGAACAAAATTTTCGGGATATGATGTAAGTGGTTGACTTATTAAACCTATAAAGTTTCAATTGCATAGCGCTTATACTTTAGATTTTATTGATATCTAAAATACCCCGATTTCGTCACTTTTTGATGCTAGAGGTCTGAAAATTTATATAGGGGGTCCTTGTTATAAATAATAAGATATGTATTTCAGAATTTTTAGTAAATCATAAGCAACTTCCAAAAAGAAATGAAATCCCGCAAAAACATTTCATGTTAAATGTTGCCAAGACGAGACCATGTAGCTCGCACTGTAAAAAAGTAATCAGATCTCATGTAGAGCCAAGCTTCTAACTCTACACGCCCTAACTCTACAAGGCCTAACTTCGCAAACTCTACACCTTAGTCAAAATATATGGCTTGGCCGTTTCGTTACTACAAGCAAGAACCATTGTGTAACAGTATGAGAGTTTTTCACCTTGCGCTCATGTGAATGTAGCGAAATGGCCAAGGCACATATTTTGACTAAGGTGTAGAGTTTGCGAAGTTAGGCCTTGTAGAGTTAGGGCGTGTAGAGTTAGAAGCTTGGCTCTACATGAGATTTGATTACTTTTTGACAGTGCGAGCTACATGGTCTCGTCTTGGCAACATTTAACATGAAATGTTTTTGTGGGTATTTTTTTTGTAAGCACTGCCACCACCGCCAGCAGAAACAAGGTCAACAAGGTCTCGCTGCACAAGTAAAGATGGATTGGCATTTTCAGTAATTAAAAATAAACTTAGGGCGCGAGTCCCTTTGAAGTAAATTAGCCTTCATTATTTCAGTGAGTTCTCTAATTAAGTGAAGTTCTTTCATTATTATTTTTAACCGGCTTCTAAAAAAGGATGAGGTTCTCGATTTGGATATTTATATATATTTTTTTTTATGTTTGTTCGCGCATAAATGATAAATAATAAATAGGTTTGTACAAACACTTTTACACGTCAATCATATTTTAAAACTAGAGGAGGTCGGCGTTTCCTATCTGACTAGTCTGAGAAGAAAGGCCGAAACAAACTCAGACGTCACAGTCTCTTTTAAAGTCCAGACATAATCTTGGTCAGATCATGTGAAGACCATGTAGATTAATGCCTGAGATGGTTTTTTTGAGGAAAGAACCAAACAGTTTGAGAGGACCTGTCCAGTCAGTGCACGCATTTGTCAGAAATCGTGCAGCTCAACACAACAGTTAAGGAGCTCGACGATTCGACGAACAATACCAAAGAAAGGACATTTGGGTAGGACACATTAATTACTCAAACTGCCAGACCATGACAAAAACTAACAGAACAGAGAGAAAAATAAAAAATCAAACGACCCACATAGTCTTCACATTCACAATAATTAAAATAATAGAATACTTTACAAAGTAAGCACATGTCATAGTATATGTCAAATTCATTAATGTCAAAATGTATATAAAAAAAACAATAACAAAACAAAAATAAAAACATTCAATATGTAAAAATTGGAAGCAGCTTAATCCCAAGCCTTTTTGTCCTCGATATAATCCTTAACGGTATAAAAGGCTTTCTGGCACAACTTACGTTTAATGAATGATTTGAATTTATTAAGGCTTAGATCTTGAACGGGGCTTGGAACTTTATTGTAAAAGCGTATACATTGGCATCTGAACGAGCCACCTATTTTCTTGAGCCTTGTTGTAGGTACAACAAATTTGTGTTTGTTCCTAGTATTTATATCATGGATATCACTGTATTTTTTAAACAATTTTATATTTTTATGGGCACATAAAAGATTTTTATAAATATACTGAGAAGGCACAGTCATAACATTAATTTCTTTTAATTTGTCTCTGAGCGAGTGTCTCGGACTTAATTTATAAATTGATCGAACAGCTCGCTTCATAACTCCGTCGCTTTCCAACCGATTTAAAAAATTCTATTTTTGTTGGAAAGGGTATACTTCCCACATGGTCCCATAGAAATTTCGACAAGATCTGATGATGAGTTTCGGAGACAGACAACGGAACTCAAAATCAAAAAATCAATCAAAAGTCATTTATTTAAAATAGGCTGAGAGTCAGCACTTTTCGAACGTCAAAATTACAAAAGACAGTCCCCCAAAAACGCCCGCCCTTCACCACTTCCTAGTGCTATCGCTGGGAAGAAGAAGTGGCGCAACAAACTTCCCAGCAGCACAGCTGTCTGTTCAGTTAGAATATAGTGCATGTATACAATACTAGGAACCTATGTTCAGTAATTAATATTACAAGAAACTTAAATTATTTGCCATAAAAAATGTCAGCTAGCCACGCCAATATACCAACAAACTCTTCAATAAATGCCAGCAAATCAAAATCAACGGCTATTGCTGCTATCACTTATGTTTGTATTGTTTACGCAATCACACAAGATAACGTCACGCCTGTACGCTGTACGTAGATATGTTTAGTATACCACGGTACACCCTCATTTCTGTCAAAGTTGTTATCGGGGTACCTCTAATCTTGTAAGTATATACGAATTTGTGTGGGGTAGGTACAACTAAACAGTGAAAAATAAAAACTTTTTTGAAAAAAAAAAAAACAACCGACTTCCAAAAAACGACACTACAAAGTGAAAAATAACTTTAATTTCGGAAGTCGGTGTCGTTGAGTTCGCATTTTTGTTGTTTGCCACCAACTTCCGAAATTAAAGTTATTTTTCACTTTGTAGTGTCGTTTTTTGGAAGTCGGTTGTTTTTTTTTCAAAAAAGTTTTTTTTGCGGAAATTACAAAAGAAATGACATCTCTCAAGAGCCAATGTCGAAGATTTAGAATTTAGATAATCGTCGAACAAGCTCCTATAGTGAAACTTATCGCAGTCTTATCTTAGGAATAAAACTGGTCCGCTTCAGATTTTCAGTCACGTATCAAGTTGACTTGGAACTTAACAATGTCTTAATCCCTTACATCCCTAGATAGTATTAGTGCTGAAAGGCTATGTAGCTCTTCAGACTTATAAGTAGACTTTAGGCAGTTTCAATCTTTCTTGGAAGGATTTTTTGGTTATCTGTGTGAAGTTAGTTTCAAAGTATTTAATAGTCAACAAACTGTGGGTATTTGAGCTGATAGTCAAGGAAAATAGAAATCGATTTCAATCTTACGTTACTATTTTTTTTTTTTAGTAGAAAACTTTTCCCCACACTAGGAATTACTCCTGTATCGTGGGTATATTTACAAACATTTAAACTCACATACACAAACAGCCAGACCCGGAACAACTACTTGTAGGCAATACAAATATTTGTGCCGTGTGGGAATCGAACCTGTACTGTGACAGGCAGCGCAGCAGTCGATCGCTCAGCCACTACGCCAACCGTGTCGTAAATTGACAAGAACACCCGTTCTTGTCAATTTACGACACGGTTGGCGCAAACACAAAATAAGCAGTATAAGGACCCCCTTATATTGCTTATTTTGTGTTTGCTAATGCTAAAAAACGCGTAATTGTTTAATACTAATATTAGACATGCAAGTCAAGTTTAGACTGCAGGTAGTTTTTTAGGACTTAGTTATCGGTGACGCTCCCATGCCTCGGAAAGCATGTACGCCATTGGTCAGGACCAATGCGCAGGCGCCGGAAGGCCAATTCTCGCAATTAAAAATATTCAATCAATGTCAAAAACTTGTCAAAAATGAAGGGAAATTAGAGGTATTTTTGAGACAGATCAGACTAAACTTTCTTAAAATTACGAGAATTGAGGCGCTGATCTCTGCCCAGTCGTGTCAGATTGCCGTCCCATCGGAATATCAGAGTAAAGGCACAGAGAATGTATCTGTGTTTGCACACACACTTGTGCACTACAATATTTCCTGCGTACCTGGCTGATCTCTGTTGAGAGTGGGCGCTGTAAATGAAATTCGTGAGGAGCACATTACTAAAGAACTTACATCTTGCGCCATGGCCCGCGCCTCCGTAGCGCCGACGCACAGCCGGTCACTGTCGTCCTTGGGCCCCAGCGAGCCCACAGAACTCTCGTCCTCTAAGCACGAGCACACGCCCCACGTGCGCACGCTCCAGTAGTATGAATAAACCACAGGACTGAAAAAAAAATATTAAAAAAAAATGCACCATCGAGACACTTATTCATAGCGTGGCGATGGCAATCTAAATGAAGTCAGCCCAGAATTGGGCTACAAGTTTGGTGCCATCAGTAGCGTCCATTTAGACACTGCTACAACTTTCTCAGTATTATGACTTGCAATTTATTGTATCGTTACTATTGTGATAACATAAAAATGTAATGTTCCATTACCGGTATTAAAACTGTAATGAAACAATACTAATTGGTTTCTTTGTTTGTAATCATTAGCTCTCAACGATTACTGGTACACGAATATTGTATTTTACTTTTTACAGTTCATGGGTTTTGAATATGAAAATTAATTGCGAATATTGAAATATGTAGTTGTTAATTAACAGCGCAGCTTTACATGAAGCGTTCATCGGAGCTAATAATTATTGCTTTAATGTGTGATTCGATGAAATGGAATGTTGAGTTTAATATTGTGTATTAAAGGTAAAATCTATTCAAATCAGATCTCCATCATTATTTCCAAATAAATAAACGTTGTTACATAGTGTACATTAATTTGAATTACTAATAAGTATGGATGGTAAGTTACTATGAAAAATGTTTAGGAAATATAAAAATTGAAGAATCAAAACCTCTTAAATTTTTTTTTTTTTTACCGAGAAGATGCCCTATTGTAGAGTCATTATGGGCCGATTATGAGGGCGCGTGAGTGAGTATGTGAGTGAGTAGGCACCTGTGGTTGATGAGTTGCACGGTGGCGGAGAGCGAGCGGTGCGGGAAGGCGGTGCCGAGATGCACGTAATACTCGCACGCCGGCTCGCCGTCGCCACAGATGTCGTAATCTTTCTCTTGAGCCTAGAGTTATATTAGCACCAGTGAGTACATTCGTTAAAATAGTGTGAATGAAAAAGTTACCCAAAATTTAAAAAATACCGACATAAAATAATAATAAAAATAGTATGAATGTAAAAAGCCCAAAACATTAAATAAAACTATTGAAAAAATAGCCACAAATAGAACAAAAATGGTATAAACGTGAAACTCTCTAGAAAGAAAATAATAACCTTGAAATTATGACCCTACGTAAGTACGTATGAAATTTTTTTTTTCAACTAGCTTCAACTTTCTGACTAACTGACCGACTATTTAATTTTGACAATTCAAAAGTGCCTGTAAATGGTTTATTTGAAATTTGTAAATGATTTGAGTTTGTGTTTTTTTTTTATTAAATGTCCCGTCGGGGGACCGCTACTATTTTAAACTTTAACAGAACGTTAGGCTAATAATTAGAGCGGTCCCCGACGGGACAACATTTAATCATAAAATTTCATACAATACTTACGTAGGGTTATACTTTCAAGTTTATTTTTTTCTTTCTAGAGGGTTTCACGTTTATACCTTTTTTGTTCTAATAATTGTGGTAATTTTTTTCAATAGTTTTTTTTTAATGTTTTAGGCTTTTTACATTCATACTATTTTCATTATTATTTTGTGTCGGGGATTTTAAAATTTATTAAATTTTTAATTTCACGCTTTTTGTAGGGACTTTATTATTTCATTTCTTTTATTTTCTTGCGTCTTAAGATTCAGGTAATTTGGTGTTCAATGGTTTTTTGTAATTGGCCAATTTTTAGTGGTAGCCATCTTGGATTTGAAATTTATCACAGTGTATAGTATTCTACTAGTCGAGCCCTTTCATTTGATTCTCATATTGAGGGAGTTGTGAAAAAATATGAAATCCGCCATTTTTTAGCGGCGGCCATCTTGGACCGATCAAAAAAAACAAAATCAAAATCGGTTCTGAATTCGTTCGGGAGCTACGATGCCACAGACAGACATACACACAGAGAGAGAGAGACACGTCAAACTTATAACATCCCGTCATTTTTGCGTCGGGGGTTAAAAATCGTTACGACGGATCACTGCTAAGGAGTGGAGCACAGATGCCACAAATTGTCCTGGACTATAATACGCTCGTCTTAATCTTCCTTCCACAATCGTACTTCATAATCAACTCACTTCTATAAAGTCTATTATTAAATTATTTTTCAAAATAGATGACGTGAATACTAAAATAAATCATAATACCGGAATAAAATAATGCATATTGAAAGACAGTGGCAGTCTGCAATGGGTAACACGGTGACCGGTTCCAGTTTAGTTCTGATAGATATTTAAAAATCTTACACTTTTCAATATGGTCTACAATGCCTTATTGCGCAGTTTGAAATCTCAACCTCCTCCGTGCAGTGTCGTGCACACTAACTCATGGAACTTTCGTCTTACGGCTCCGCAGAGTGCTATAACGCGCGATATATTACACGTATCGTATGATTTATTCGCGCTGTCGATATTTAAAATTCAACACATGCGGAAGTTGTAAGTAAGTGTTGCGGATTGCAGATGGTGACATACTGAACTAAATTTTAAAGTACTAAAACTCCATATTCTTTCTACTTTTCTTTACAAGCATAGCCACAATGAGTTACCAACATAATATCATGGCCGCCTGGTACAGGCGTGTTTTCTTTTCAGAGATGATGTAAAACTATAACTAAATATATCCTCTAAACTATTGTAGCCCATCTGTGTCACGTAATGCCTGCAAACTCAACATAGAGTTTTAGTCAAGTTTTTATTTAAACGCTGCAATTATTTTGGAAACATTCGGCTTACATGTTTTTAACTATACTGGAAGTGGTGGCCTTTCGCCAAAAGCAATAACATTGAACTTGCCTGGGAATTAATATTATAATTGAACGCGGTATCTACGCCTCAGTGATTAAATACGCACTTAGTAGGATACACGTGTTATCACACTCACCTTTACAGCCTGTGCGTGTTTCTTAACTTTTAAATATACTATTATATTTATCAACTAGCTTCTGCCCGCGGCTTCGCCCGCGTGGATGTCGGAAATTTACCCACGGGAACGTGCTAACAGGATAAAATGTATGTGCTTCCCCAGAATGCCATCGATCTCGCGGGCCCTTTGTGGCTAATTACAATAGAAAACCAATTGTGTCTCATTAGTGGTGATTAAGAGGGTACTTATATGATATGTTTACCTAAGTACCTACCTACCTAAATAAACCTATTTCTGATGATAACTAATCTAAACTCAATAAATAAGCAAAATTCCTAAAAACTAATATCTATACGAATGACTAATCCTACCTAACAGTATTATAAAATAACCTACGGTCACTCTATAAGTACCTACGACATATAAAAATAAACCTAAATAACTCTAAAAACTAAAAGGAATAAAAATGAACTTCACGGCGGGTGACGTAACCTACGACAAACTTATTATTTGCGGTTGGTACAGTAATCGGGTCTAGGGATCGAACCGCAAAATTAAGTTTGTTTTTTATTGTACATACTTTTCCGGGATAAAAAGTACCCAGTGTGGTGCCCAGGATATTAAAGAATAATTATACCAAGTTTCATCGTAATCGAACCGGTAGTTTTTGCGTGATGCCTGAACAAACAGACAGACAGACAGACAAAAATTTTTTTAATCACATTTTTGTGTTCGGTGTCGGTCTAGTAACACCCCCTGATATTTACTTTTTTGATATTTTCAATGTACAGAATTTTCACTTCTACAGATTTATTATAAGTATAGATAAAAGCAAAAACTGGGACGGATTTTGAATTTTTAGCTGATATCCTTTTTTGTCTAGTCTCATTTTATCTTGTCATGGAAATGCTAGTGATTGAAATAAAAAATGTCGACTATTTGTAAAGGAGTATTTAATACTCCTTTATTGACAAAAAAATCAATATTTTTATTTGTTATACTGACAATAATAACAATCGTGTTTTTCGGCTAGGATTTTCAAGATGCTGTTGGAGCCAACCCGCGTTCTACTTAATAAACATGCGGTCTTTTGTCCTCATTAAATAACGTCTTAGGTCTATTGTTAATATGGGGACTTCTCAAGTATAAAAATATTATACTGCTATGACATTGAATTTGTTACGACTTATAACTACTACGATTTATACTTTCAAAAAGAGCACGGCTTGACGTGGATTCGAACAAACGTATTGCCCAATGTTGCCTTTCGGGTTCGAACGTGGAAAAACTGTTTCTGGGAATTGAAACTCTCAATCATAGCTGCTTCAAGCGATCTTAAAACGCCCGAGCTAACTAGACTTCTGGTGTATCGTTAGCTACTTGTCGAAAAACATATTACATATTTTTTCACAAATTTCATATCTGGCACCTATTGCCTTGACGGCCTCACTGACATTAAAGATGAGTAAGCATTGTTCCAAAATGTGAATTTAAACGTTTAGCAACCAGTGCAAAATATAATTGTATTAATATCTTGTTCGTTTTCAGGATTTTCAAATCAAACTTAACTTAAGAAGATATCTCAATACAAAAAATACTGACGAAACACTACTAAAAAAAGCGACCAAGTGCGAGTCGGACTCGCCCATGAAGGGTTCCGTTGAGTTCACTGAATGAAAGGTAAATTGCGGTTTACGATTTATGACGTATTAAAAAAAACTACTTACACGTATAGGTACACGTATGGGTTTGATGAAAACAAATTATTGAGTTTCAGTTCTAAGTATGGTAACCCCCAATTGTTTTTTTTGTCTATTTTTGTGTGAAAATTTTAATGCGGTTCACAAAATATATCTACTTACCAAGTTTCAACAATACAGTTCATATAGTTTCGGAAAAAAGTGGTTGTGACATACGGACGGACAGACAGACAGACAGACATGACGAATCCATAAGGGTTCCGTTTTTTGCCATTTGGCTACGGAACCCTAAAAATCGTAACATCGATAGCATCAAAACTTAAAATTCATACCACATCACTAAATTATAGACAATTTCGAGCGGCTATTGTTGTTTACATCTTTGGCGAATTTAAAAAAAATACTAAAGTATTATCAAAATTCTCCGCGTACTATTGTTAGAACTGAAAGCCGTAGCCATAACGTCGCGCGCTTTCAATGCAATTTGAAATAACGGATGGGAAAATCCCCGGAATCTCAACTGCACGTTGGAACTAATAATTTATCGCCGCATATTCTACCTGGCACATTGCGGTATGCCTACCACTTTAAAGAGAGGAATTCACAAGTTATACGACCACATGGCACACAGTCATGCATGGCATGCAGTCCGAGAACAGTTAAAAGTACCACAAAATATGCAATCAAAAATAAAATTACTTATAATAAACCATAATGCTTAAACATAAAGTTTAATTACCATTGCAAAATATATTTAAAATGTCGCTTGAAAATAAAATCATTCTATTTTACAATTTTGTGTGAAAAACTGAAACTTAAGGTCTAAGTAATAAGGTTAAAAACATACTAATTTGAAATAAGACCACAAAAGTATTTGTGGTTTTATTTTTCGGGCCGTTTTTGAAGCGCTTATCGCGTTAATCTAGTACTATTAATCATTCATTTTTATGAACAACTAGCTTCTGCCCGCGGCTTCGCCCGCGTGGATGTCGGAAATTATCCCACGGGAACGTGCTAACAGGATAAAATGTATGTGCTTCCCCAGAATGCCATCTATATTGCGGGCCCTTTGTGGCTAATTACAATAGAAAACCAATTGTGTCTCATTAGTGGTGATTAAGAGGGTAGGTACCTATATGATATCTATACCTAAGTACCTACCTAATTAAAAAAAAAACTCAATAACAGAAAGTTAAATACCTACCTACCTAAACAAACCTATTTCTGATGATAACTAATCTAAACTCAATAAATAAGCAAAATCCCTAAAAACTAATATCTATACGAATGACTAATCCGTTTAATCACATTTTTGGGTTCGGTGTCGGTCTAGTAACACTATTATTTTATTGAAATTTTCAATGTACAGAATTTTCACTTCTACAGATTTATTATAAGTATAGATGATTTGTTGTCATAGCTTTGAATGACTGTGGTATTTTGTTGTATATTTTCGGGGCCATACAAAAAAAGCTTTTCCCCATGAGGGCCGTTTTTGCCGAGTGCAAGCAAAGTTGGCTATTGTCACGTCTGTTGCGCGGAAAAGTGTCAGACTGTCGTGGAAAGAGTTGGGGGTTAGACTTAACAAACGATGCAGCTTCAAAAATATATAGAGACGGTAAAGTTAATAATTTGTATTTTTTAAACAAAGGTCTGCAGCTTTCTGTCGATTGTAACTTGACCATAGCCCGAACACACCTCTTTTGGGCTTTAAACGTTATTTTTATGTCCGAAGAGTTACCCCAATATATGATTCCATAGCGCAGAAGTGCCGCCACCAGTCCATGATAGGCCGTCACCAACATATCTGGGTTAAGTTCTGAGGACAGTTTGTACAAGACATAAGCGAATAGTGATGTTTGTTGCTTCATTAATTATAATCGAATGAGGTTCCATTGTGTATAATATCAAATTCAGTTTTAGTTAGTAGCAATATTCTATTCTATTTACGAAAATATTCATCTTTTACCAAAAAACTCACAGTCTCGTCCCAATCAACCGAAAGCATTGTCATCAAAATATTTTTTTTTTTCTAGAAGGTATTTCTTTACCCCGAAAACTACCTAGCACTCACAATTTTATAGTTACTACTAAGAAATCCGTCCTACACAATTCACATTAACTGACAAAGCTTTCAAAGTGTCCTATATCCATAAATTACTAACGACCAATGTAAGCTCAATTTCTTTTATTAGCTGCATAAAATTTGTTCAGCTCGACTATAAGTAACTTGTGAACTTCACTGCATAAAATTGATTCTCTAAGACGAGATGAGGCTCTCGGCTAGTCGACAAACACTCACTATGAATTTTATGAGAATAGTGTCGCTTTTTCTTTCAAAAGTAGTACCCGTAAAATTTAAATGGTGAAGATCTTTCATGGAATGATCTCTAACTTGTTAACAGGATGTCGCGTTACTGTAAGTGTTTCCGCATTTTTTTCCTGTCCATCTCCAATGTTACTGGGGTGTGCGTAAAATGTTTTCCTCTTTCATCCTTCTTTCTTTTTTTTCTTTCTTTCCGGGATAAAGGCAGGAAGATGATGATCCTCCCCTGTCAACCGTCTCGTTATAATTCATTTTCTTTTCATTCGTATTATCATCCCTATATTTTCATTTGAAGAGGAAGACCCTCTTCATTAATTTCTCCTGACAAACTTACTAATATAATGCCTCACCACTATAGAAAGATGTTCAGGTCTGAAAAGCAGCGAGTCGGCGACGATGTTCAGATGGCGCACCACGGCCGTGGAGCTCACCACGCGCAACGACGCCGCGTGCAGCCCCGCCACGTCCGCGCGGCACCACGCGCACCCGCGCACCGCGCCGCCGCCGCCCCACCACGCCGGCCACAGCACGAACGGACCAGCCTTCACGGAGCCACGCGTCGTGAGACACTACAACAACAGAGCTTTGTTAACAGTGGTCAGCGAGCCTAAAATTGCCTGGTTCTGTAATGCCCTTAATGGAATCCTGAAATGACGTATAAAATCTCAGCCCATTGTGCTGCAGCAAACCCTAACAATAGCTATTGACAACGAGCATGGAGTACGGTAGTTTGTTTAGTGTACAATGTAGGGTTTCTAGAAAGTGGAGCAGAAACTGCCGCTCTTAACGTTAATAAATAACAATGCCGACTACGACGCGCAACGCATATTATGCATTTTAATGAGGTATAGGTCGTTTTGTTGCATTAATTGTCTGTTCAACGTGCTCTCGTCTATTGTTGTGTATGTACTTTATAACAATAAGATACGTTAAGAGCTTCGGTCGCTTTATTGCACCGCTCCACTGTCCTATTTGGAATATAGATTTGTCATTATTCACATGATTAGAATGAAAATATTTAAAAAATACATTATGTATTTCGATTGTTTTTTACAACAAACAAAGTCTCGATGGCCTACACACTACGCAGGTCTCAGCACTCTTCTCGACGAGACCTCCTGTTGCGGCGCATTAGCATTGAAAACAAATAGTATTGGCAGAGATATTACAAAGCTTGGATTGTGTGGTAGATGATTTTGAAATGACTGATTATGGAAGAGGACGTGCTGCGTTGACCCCTATTTACAAGCCCCTGACCCTTTTTTTTGCTTATGTTACAAGGGCAAGATGATGAAGCTAAATAAAAATACGCAACATAAATATGAAACAACTAATTGGAACCGTGCACCTAGCTTCTGACGTTTCATAAGGGACATGTAGATTTATGAGATATGAAATATTTTTAATTCAAATTTCAATTTGAACACTTACATCAAGACTCAGCGAGAACCAGGCATCCTCAGTGAGCATGAAAAAGGACGCATGGGCAGCATCGCACTGTAGCAGCACGCGCGCGCTGTGCACGTCCCCCAGCAGACGCGCGCCCAGTTCGAGCAGGTCGGTGCTCTGCAGAGGCGCGCACGCGGTATCGTCGCGCGGCGTGCATGTCAGGAACGATGACGACATGTTCGGAATCAGGACTAAATAGAACATTGTTTCATTATTGATAGACGTAAGTATGCACTGTATAGGGAGGTAAGAAACTAATTGCTATTGATTTTTTTTTATGTCTTACTTATTTTAGAATTCATTACACTATGTTGTGTTTGTTTGATGAAGTGATGTAGCAAGCCATGTGTATGCAAATGGCTTATAACATTCTTCATAGTAAACTTTTTGAAATCTTACGAAGATTTAACTCACGCGAAAGTACCTAACTAAGTAATTGCGATTTCTGAATGAATAAAGCACAATTTAATAATTTATTTTAATTGATTTATGGCTAAAACAGAGATATAAACGTGTAGACATGACGTTTGAACTGTAGAAGACATTTTTTTGAGCAACTAG
This sequence comes from Apamea sordens, assembly GCA_945859715.1. NCBI lineage: Eukaryota > Metazoa > Arthropoda > Insecta > Lepidoptera > Noctuidae > Apamea > Apamea sordens. The sequence goes on along the minus strand of OX243998.1, from coordinate 20,897,555 downwards.
CGATGATAATTTTAGCGATTTCCACGTATGTACAGTAGTCATTATCAAAAAATGTCGAGAGAATAGTAAGTTAAACTGCTAACTATTTTCAGCTTAAAAATTGAAATGTGATCTGGCAGCTGCGTAATTATAGCGCTTAGTAATACTGATTGCCGCTCACCATGGGGGAAGAGATTATCCAACTCATCAAACCAAACTTACTATTTAAGACAGGCGGCTGCATGTAGCAAGCTATCGGGACCACGAAGTTCCTCCCTATGGAGACGCGTATGAACAGCATGTCCCTGACGGTCCTGACGTCACACGGTCGGAAGTGCACGCGGAACTCGGCCGCCGCGCCTGACGTCACGGTCAGCCCCCGAGGGCCGCTGATCTCGACGTCCAACTCCCGCCGCTTTGGAGGACGCACCGACAGACGGATCTCGTACTTTGACACGTTGACTAGCCGAAGACCTTGCTGGGAAGAGAATTTAACACGCAGGTGATGAAGAAGGAGAAGACTGAAAGACGCGAAGAAAGGCCTTCAGTTATGTGAACAGCCCAGTTTTATATTCGCCTCGTCGAGGGTCTCGGTAACACGTTAAACGGTGTGATCATAAAACAAAACTGTAATTCTAGAACCAGATTCATTTCAATTAGATTTCCGACATCGGATATCGGCATCAAAACCTTTGTACTGATCGGATTTCATTCCCGACCGCCTCAGATAAATTTCAATGCTCCTAAAATGGAACAGAACTTATTATTAACACCTAGAATTATGGCAGTCAACTAAATTGCCTCTTAAACAACGGAAGGAATTTGACGCTATAAATTATTCTGGAAACTCCAAAACTGGCCAGCGGACCGATATTAAGGTCGATAGAATTTGTACTGGTCTGTAACATCCTTTAACAGACGTTGGGGCTATAAATCTTGAAATAGAATTCCCAACTGGATTAATCATGTATTTAATTATGGATTTATCGTATAACTTTGAGTTCGCAAGTTAAAGTAATCAAGTGTCCCAAGAATTTCCTGAGAAAGGCCAAATGACCTTTCCAATAGTACCGCGTACGCTACTTATACGACGGAAGTTAATAATTAATCTTGATCTATTTTTGGATATCGACATCGACGTTTCAATCAGTTCGCTGGGTGAATCTTTCCAAAAACCAATGTTGACTGTGACATCTTTAATCCTTTAGGGGCTAAACAAACAGAAGATTGTAAAATGACAATTATCGCATGTCACAATATATTATGTTCACTTTGACATGCATAATAGGATAGTTGCCTGGTTAAAAAAATGATTATTATTTAATCCGTCAGTTAGATTATCGAAAAATAATGGACACGTATTTTTTCTTCTGTCAATCAAACAAAAAATGACAAAGATAAAGCGCGTCAAAATTTGGGAGTAGGGGGTCGTGACATCACGCCTTGCTAAAAAGTGTAGTAAGGCGTGACGTCACGCGGAACTTTAACTTGACAAAAGAAAAAATACGGATCCAATATTTTTTGATACTCTAACTGACGGACTAACTAAATTTTTTAGGCATCTAGCCTATTATGTTACAGTCAAAACGCATAACCAGTCAAAAGTACTTTTAACTAGCAATTATTCAAAAATACTTTTGACTGGAAGCTCTCGACAATAGTACTTTTGACTGAAATTATAGTCAAAACTAGTTTTGCCCAATGGAGTTTGTTAAAAGTATAGTTTTGACTGAGTAATTTAGTTTAAAGTAGTTTTGACTGGTTCTATCAGTCAAAACTCTTAAAATATATACGAACTGCTGCAAAGAAAGCTGCTATTAGAACAGGGCAAGGTTTATGCACAATGTGTGTGTTCTACAGGTTGTAAAAATAACAAATGCTTATGCAAGAAAAAAGGGTTGCTGTGTAATTCAAACCGCCACAACAGTTTGAGTTTTAATTCGCCATAGTAGAATGAAAACCTTGTAAATTAAAGAAAAAAACACGTAAGCAATGTATAAATAAAGTAAAACATAAAAATACATTTCTAATTTACGAGGTTCTCATTGTACAACAACAAATAACTTTGGCAAATTAAAGCTCAATAATTATTGTACTTATTGTATATTTTTTTATATGTACTTCTTACATGTCATCTTCTTTGTATTAACTATCTAAACCTTCGTAATATATGAATTTACAACATAAAATCTTATAATATATCCTACTAACTAGTTACAACTTTAAAAGTGATTTTGACTGATGCTCTAGTGGTTAAAACTAGTTGTTTTTGACTAAGAGCTTTGGTCAAAATCACTTTTAAACGCATATTGTCAGTTAAAATCAGTATTAACTACAGATTTTCAGACAAAACTACTTTTGGCCAACGTGTTCAGTCAAAACTACTATTGGCTGTTTTCTTCAGTTAAAAGTACTTTTGACCGATTAAGAGTTTTGACTGTAACATATACGTAGATCATGTCATAATGGCATGATTGAAGATGACCAAACAATAAAGTGTCAGTTACCGTGTGCAGTTGTCCAATAGTGAAGTTGATGAAGTCGAGCTGTGGTGGCACGCACAGCATGTAGTCAGGATGAGGCAGTGGAATGGGTGGCGAGACCGGCGGGAGCGGGACGCGTGCCTCAACTTCGCCCATACTGCGACCACAGAGTACTACGTGCTGAAACTCTCACCCAAACGATAACCGCTGTGTACACAAAGCTCTTTGTGTTGGTTGTACTCGGCTAGCTAACCATACTAGCGTTATAGCGTGATAGTACATAAAGACTAACTCGTTACAATACAAGTTATATATTCAAGGGTAACCAGAACATATAACCATCTGTTAAATTAATAATATGCACTTTTATTGCCTTACGTTAAAATGGATGTATCTTGATACTTGAGAAATAAAATTTAAGCATGCTAATTTTATGTTTATAACGAAAGCTCTTATGGTTTTGGTTAAATTGCTGTGACAAATAATAAAAATATTTATTTAGGCGTGTGTTGTGGCATGAATATAAGACGTCAAGCGTCTGTACCGTGTTCACTGTACTCCGGTAATAACACACGCCTATCTAAATCATAAAGCCAATGTTTCGGAAAATGCCGACGACCTTCAAGATATTGGTTCCGTTACCTACGGATTTGGCCGCCTCACTGGCTTTCAACCAGGGGTCCACTGGCTCGTATCGGGAATGTATCCATCACGTTTCGAGTCATACGCCCAGTAGCTCAAGCAAATGTAACGTTCTTAGATAACAGTTTGAACAGAATATAATAGAATATTATTTATTGCCGCAGGTGGTTAATAAATTCAAAAAAGTTGGGTTAACATAAAAAAGTATCTCTACATTACCTCGAGGGTTTATAATAATTCGAAAATAAATTTAAAAAATAATTATAACATGGATAACCTGAAACAGAAAAATATTCCCAGTAATATTATACGGTAACATATAAATGGGTACGCATAGATTTAGTAATAAAGAAAGTTGAAAAAAGTCTAGAGAGTGCATTTTAGAGAGTCTTTGAAGTAAGTATTCATTGATCAAAGAATCTTTTGAAGAACAGAAACTCGCAGTTTCAGTTAAATATAAAAGTTTGTTTTTCCGCTAGCCTAATATTATTATTATATTAACTATATAATTATAACTGGTAGCTTATTAATATGTAGAGCCTTGCTGAATACGCTCTTGTGCATCAGTGCGGTTTGGCAAGGTACACATCATTTTTGATTGCTCTGTAGAAATCTTGGTCCAACCAAACGAAGACTATTTGTTGCTAATGTGTTCTAGTCCAGAAGAGCAATTTAAAGTTTTCAATAAAGTAATAAATGCCTTTCACCTACGAAAGTATTCTAGCTGTATCTAAGTTTATAGTAATATCCTAAAACCAGTTCAAACAAAATCTTGGCGAAGTGCCAGGATTCGCTTTACTAACAACTACTGGCAAGATTAGATTCTGAAATAAAAAAAATGGTATTTGCTAGTTTAAGGCAGCGACCAGCAATATAAAAAGAAGCCCGAGGTGACCGATACTGTCACGTCACAGGATCTATGCGTACAGTACAGTACAGGACTCACACGTCCAACGAGGGACATAGTTTCATGGAATTCTACTGAAAATGAACCTCTTTTATCAAGACCCAATCATTTATCATTTATGGCCCTTGTTTAACGTAACACACTGTATAGATGCCGTCCAGTCAGAATACCGTCGTTATGTTCTCAATCAAAGAAACCAGGGATATGCACGGAATTACTTAGGGTGAGTTGCATCAAAAGCTCCGTTATAGTTACATCAAAGTGAATTTTAATTTTAACATTAAGCATGACCATAAAATCTAACTATCCGTTGTTGCACCAATTATGTAAAATGTAAAAAGTTAAAGTTAAAAGGGTGACAAGTGATAAGAGGTCTTATTTCCCCAAAATGTTCGTGGGTAATTTTTTTGACAGGAACAACACTTGAAGCTTGTTGTCATCACACTTTCAAAAATAACCAAGATCAAACTTATTTTTTCGGTAGGATTATTCCTTAAACGCAACGTGTTTTCAAATATGAAAACATATTATATATAAGTCACAGTCTGAGGTGGTAACCAAAACTGTTTTTATTAAGTAATAAAATAAATAATAGCAATACTATCCATATTCATAATATATATATTTTTTGTTAGCCTAAAAGGCCTCCCTCAAATCCTTCCAGGAACTCTTTTCGTTAAAGTTGGGTAATTTTTTTGACAAAGGCAACATTTCAAGCTTGTTGTCATCGTCACTTGTCGCTTTCTTTTGTTGGCTCTAGTGATGTTACTCAGTCATAAATGGACTCGATGTCTCGATTATGTAATTCGAAAACTCAATTCAAGTTGGTTGTTGCTTCGTACGTTTGAAACGTACACAAAAATAACTTCAAGAAAAGAATCGTATCGTAATATCCAAAATACAGTAACCGTTCTGTATTGGTACATCGGTGTGACATTCGGCTAAGATTGTCTTTGTTCGACTTTGTAAAAAGCGTTATGTCCTACTTAGATTCCACTGATTATCAGGTTGATCTGATAATCAATGACGATTTTGATGACAAAATATTACACTTTATCAACTGTCAGCACTAACCCATAGAACATGTATTTTCTCTTATTAAAACTCTGTGACTGTACATCACAGTATTTTGACGGTTTATTACACGAAATATATCTATTCCTACGTTTATTATCGAAGAATGACAGTTAACTAGTGATTAGATAAATATCAGCAACACTGCCAGTTGGTGATATTTATCTAATCGCGACTACATCGAGTGGCACCTCGAGAGAAAATTGTCTTTTATTTACTCGAGTAACGAGGTAAATAAAATCGAGCCGCATCACTATCTGACACTGTCAGAAAGACAAGACGTGTCAAGTGACAATAAATAAAATTCATTTTATTTTTCCGTTTCTTTCGAATTGCATGAATTTGATATTTCTGTTTTCCTGTATGTAATTGAAGGATTGCGTTATTGGAAGATGCATTACAGCATTAGAGCATTTACTCCAGAAGGATGTTGTGTTAATTTTATTGTTCAGTAAGATTTCAACGCAATGTGCGAAGACATTGCCCGAGACTGCTGCAGATGTGCCGATTGTTCTATGTCGATTTTCACAACAAACGCATACTGTGCCTGATGACTGCGGGAAAGAAATTATTTTGCAGTGGATTCCAGCACACCAAAAAGAACAATAATAATATTAGTTAGAATACGTTTATATCGATCGATAACATCAATTTCTAACAGCAAGCTGCTCTTGCTGGATAACTGTTTGGTGGGCAGACGTTGGTACTGTTGGCTGTAGTGCACATGTAATGTGGAGCGTGCGGTATTTAAGTTTTTATCGGTGGAGCGACCTGCATCTTCTTTAGATGAAATATTACCTACTTCTAACTCGTCTGGCGCTTACAGTAATAAAAATGCTTTGTTATATATACTATGTGATGTTTGATTTTAGACCATTCCTAACCCCCTTTAATCCTACTATTTATCGCTGAGCACTGGCAGCTCCGTTGTAACAGCTGCGACTTACAGCTTGTAGATCGTAGGTTCAAACCCAGAGAGGCACTTTACTTTGTGTAAATTGTTTCATCATCACTTCTCTCAAAACGGTTAAGGAAAATATTGCGAGGAAACCGGCGTGTCCTAGAGTTAAAAATCGAAGACATGTGATATCTACCAACCCGCACTGGGCCCGCGTGGTGGATTACGTTGCGGCTAGTGGGCCGCAATGTAATCCACCACGCGGGCCCAGTGCGGCCCACTGCTGTGACACAGGCTTCTTCTCGATGGGCGGGAGTGCCCTCCCACAGCCACTGCCTGTGTCACAGCAGTGGAAACAATAAAGGCTGATTGTGCTTATGGAACAAATATTATGATTGCACTGAGGTGTTAATTTTAGCAACGTAGAAGTTACTAGATTACAAATCTTTGCAGAAAAACACATTTTTGTTGTGCAAAGAACAGACGAGACTAGCACAAAACACCAAAAAAAACAAGCATGGGACCACACTGAAAAGGAATTCAATGCCAAACTCCAAAAAAATGGTGACACAAACCGTAACTATAGCCCTTAACCGCCCAAAGTTGGGCGATTAATGTTATAGTTATTTGTGACGTTTTTTTGTCAATTATGACAATTGTCAAAATGATGCAACCCGAATTTCGCTTAACCGGAGATTTGACGGCTGTCAAAGCAATGATTATCGTTATAATTGCTTGTTATAGTTATTTATGACGTCATTATAACCATTATCAAAATGATGCAACCCGAATTTCGCTTAAACCGGAGATTTGAAGGCTGTCAAAACATTGGTTATCGCTATAGTTAGTTGATGCAACTCACTCTTAGTGTTCAGAAATTCTTAAATACTTCTTTTCTTATTACATCCTAGTTAATGACAAACTTTATTACCTGTAATATTAGAACTTTCCCTAAAACGCCGTAAATAAGCTCATTTCCAATATTATATCATAGAGAGATAATGAATGGCCGCGCATTCCCACCCTTTATGATGACGTATTGCTCACATAAAAGTATTGGAAACATTATTTTTATTACGATCGTCGCTCGTGTGGGTTTCCTTACGATGTTTGCGCCATTTGACGATAAATTCAATTTTACTTAGAATATTATGTTTATGTTTCATCGTAATAATAGTTTAATTTTATAGCCTCTTCACCTCATAGACCGGGGAAAATTTCATTTTACCCAGTAAATACTAGATACAGCAAATAATTCTTAAATTTTAAGACAACTTTGTTTTCCTGACGCCCTTATTAATTATTTTATCATCATCATTTATTTGCTCTGGCCTCCCCAGAGTCGACATTGTACTTCATCACGTCCAGTAGTCTAGCTGTTGCACAGCACAAGCATGTCATGTGACCTTTATACCATTGACATGAGGTTTGAGTTGCAATGATTACAGAACTACATCTGAAACCTTAAAATTCAAGTCGCTATCTCATCTCAGCGACAATGAATGTCAAGAACTTGTCAAAAATGTAGGAAAATTATAAGATTTTTTAACAGATTGAGATTAGAGTATGCTGTGCATCACCTCATCGACTGGATGGTCGCGCTCTCCTCGTGGGTCAGCAGTCGAAGCGGCGGCTGCCCGAGCGAGCGGCCGACCACCTCCACCGCACTCACGTCGCACGAGCTGCGGCTCAGAATGTTCTTGATCCAGAGACTGCCGTCACCTGCATTAACAAAGAAACAAGCGAGTTTAAATAATGATCTAAAGGATTATATTTTTTAGTCTCATTTTAATTCCATAATATCATATTATTATTTATTTATTAACTTTAAATAAAACGCTTAAAAACTAATTGCAATAATGAAATATACATAAAAGAAAATTATAAAGCTGAGGTAGAGGACAAAAAAAAAACAACACTCATGAATCACAGTACTTCTGTCTGTCTGTGTTGACATGACAGAAGTACTGTGATTAATCGAAGGATTATAATCATAATGTGAGTAACGTTGGTACTCCCAGAAAGGTTTGGTAGACGTGTACAGTCACGAGCATAAGTATATTTATACTTTATTCAAAAGTGATTTACTCCATTATTTTTTAATGAAATTTTATGTTGCTACGGACATAGTGTTTTCGAACCCATAGATTTTTGCAATGTGTCGTACTTATTTCATTGTTGTTTTCGTTATTTCACGCTAAAATCGCTATTGAAAGTTTCCAAGTGTTGACATATTAATGCTCGTGACTGTACTTATAGTGCAGCCAGGTTTAGTGCCATGTTACACTCGTAAGTGGGCCTATTGCTATCAACGGACGAGGCAGTTGATTCTATGCCATTCCTGTTCTGAGCTTTGAATAATTCATTTTTAAATTGGCTTCAAAATCAGAACCGTAATTAAGTAACAATTATTATACAATGGAGATAAAAACTGCCACTTGCTCACAAGTTCAGATGTCGCTGCTATCCAACGTCCAAAAATTGTATGTAAACAAACAATTTTTTTTTTACGCATAATTAATTAATAATTCCTGTTGCGCAGCTGTTGACTGCAAAAAACGGGGATCCATGTGTTTGCCAAATATGTTAAAGACGAAAATTGTGGGAGAGAGCTCTCCGAAAATAAATTGGAAACCCGATATTTCGTCGAGACCATAGAAATATAATATATCTATGGTCGAGACGATGTGCTATTCTTTTCATACCTGAAGAATATTACTATACAGGTGATGCTCCCAAGAGAATAAGTCCATTTTTATTACCTACAGGTACTTGCCGTGTGATATTACGTATGGCAAATATCATTTATCTCTTTCATAGATTGTTTTATGTTGTGAATGTGGGAACGTGGCAGTCCTTGTAGACTGTAGATTTGCAGACATTTTTTTTATTTTATTAAGTACCTGGTACCTACTTGTTGAGAGACGTGCACTGTCCTCCCATACCTATTAACACTGTAATTTGAAAACATTGTGAAAGCCAATTATTTATAAAAGAGTAACCGTGGAGTTCTATGCCGGCTCTTCTCCATAGGAAACGACCAATTGGAACCGTGCACCTAGCTTCTGACGTTTCATAAGTGCTTATGGAGTGTAACAAAATCAAAATATTTTATTTCACATAAATAGGTTTTGCTACACTTCAAGTCTCATATTTATCTGGTTTTCGTTTAATTTGTGATCGACACAAAAGTAAACAAAACAATGGCTATTTGTAGACGTTGAACTGTGCTATCACCTATAATATGTTCCACCTAATTCGACCACAAAGCATAAACTTTATTCTCGACTGAGATTACCAAATCTAGTTCAGTGAAATTAGCTCCAACGTACGTACGGAACTAGCTAATTTGTTACTCAAGTGGAAACGTAATAGACGAGCTCTGCGTGTAACTAAAGTGGCTTGAGTACGTCTCTAAGCCGAGGGTAATCCTGTGTGTAGTGTTCTAGTCGTTGCAAATCATGTGAACACTAAGCACATTGACAAAAGGTTTAAATTACAATGATTGAGGCGCGATCGTGAAATGCGTTAACTGTACTTCGTCGTATCAAGTCTAGTTTCATTGAAAATCATTTTGATTGAAATTCTGTTAATCCTCTATTTATACAGGATATTTTAATAAGGATTAAATTATGCAAATAAATTGCGGACCATTTCAATCTGTATATACGTTTCCAAACAAACAATAAAATAAGCTTAAAGTTGGATTAAGCCTGTCAAAGTGACCACACAGCATTGGTTTGCGGATAAACAGAGGTCGGGATTTATAATAACCTCGCCGTTTTGTTCAGAACAGTTCAATTATTAACGTGTCACTTTTAATTACTTCCTAATCATTAAATACGTCCGTTTCATACTCTAACATAATGTTATAAGTAATGAGATATTAAATTGGACCTACACAATTCACAGGGTATTACAACGATTTGAATAAAATAAAAATATTCATATGCAAAAAAACTTCTGTAAGCCAAAGATACTTAACTGATACGAACCAGCTGAATATCTAAGTTAGCTGTCAATCACTACCAATAATAATAAACCTCTAGTGAATAGAGTAGAAGATGTAAGATCGGATCGGACACACGTGTACCTATTAGATAGACCAGGAGCCAACCTGAACCTAGTTTATAACAACCTTGAACGATGACAATGAGAATCAGTCTCCAAAAGGGGTCGCAAGGGGTCTTGAGTTCAATACCCAAGTCTGTTAAGTATTATTGGATTCTTTCATTCGGCATTTCTAAGTAGCAGCTTAGATTCTGCATTGACATCGGCTTATATGAACTGCAACAAAACTGGCAAAACGTGTAAGTAGACGAGGGTACAAGAATACATATGCACCCCTTCGGGGAATACGCGTGTCAAAATTATGTTAATATATCTCCGATCTTACGTCCGGCATTCTGTTTGATGCTCGGCACGAGGTTCCTGCGGGCGATGAGTCCCCGGTCAAGTCGCCAGTGGGGCTGGGGCGAGCCAGTGCGGGTCAGGGGCGAGCTGTTGCGGAGCAGGGGCGAGTCGGCGCGAGGTGAAGACAGGTGGTAGATGTTGGGCAGCGGCTCCCGGGATATCCTGGTGGCATGCTGCCGCTTCAGCTCGCCCTCACGCAACCACAGCTCTTTGCGTTCTGATTTGTACTTTTCTGTCTGTTGAAGAAGATTTTGTGTTAGTTGGTAACCTTATCTATCTGTAAAATTGTGTATGCCTATAGGCGGGATATGGTCAGATTCTGTACTTAATTTAATATCTTACCTCAACCTATGTTCTTAAAATAAATGAATTTTAATTTCAAATTTTAAACTTGTGCTGTGGTTGCAAGCCTTTCTCTTGAGGATCAAGTACACACAAAGGTAAAGGAATGAAAGCATCAAGCTTTGGATTCTTACATAGAAGCGTTTTCATATTTAATAAATATAAGTCACCACAATGTTAGTATTCGTATCTCTAATATAAATAATACATCTTGACATACTTACACAAGCACGTTATAAGAATAATGTATTGTGTAGTTGAATCGGCACTTTACTCACATTTATATTCTCGCGTAAAGTAAACGTGTGTTTTATTGCCCTATTTTGTCCGCTATAAAAAAATATGGATATTCCGTGTCCTAAATACATAATTATCCGTGTTCACTGACTGCTTAGGAAAACTTTACTACCTAACCACCTTATGGGCCTAAAATGATAGATCCCTAAAATTATTCGTTTTTGATAAAAATAATAATTAGCAATGTTTCAGTTTCCGAACTGGCGATAGCGGCGCCACTTCTACAAAGTTGAATTTATAACTTTCGTAATTATCGCCTCAAAGGGATATCGTCTCAAGAAAGAGAGGCTAAAAAGAAAAACAGAAACTTGTTTTGTGAAATAGTTTTTAAAACATTGTCCCCGGCGCCTCTCTTCACTTTTTGTTGCTTTTAATACAAAATTCAATTTAAAATAATGTTTCATTCCATGACAAAATCGTGAACTAAAGCAAAGTTCGCATTGTTCCGATATCCATCGGAGTGGAAAAGAGCCGTGCCTCGTAGTTGCTCTGCGACTGATCGCAGCACTATCACTGCCAAGTGACCCGATTGTTTAGCGGGTAGCCGACCTCACGTACACAACTCCCTCTTACCCGCCCACATTCAGTGATTTGATATACCTATCATATTTTTGAGAGATGATGAATGGTACAGCAATAATATATTTTAAATACTATGCTTGTCCTTTTTGTTTTATGTGGTGTACGAATGTTGAATAAATACCTATAATATTCACATACATAGTTAGTACATAGTCGAGCATCAGCACGAGCATTCGTCCCACTAATAATATTTATAGAATTATTAAACTACAGCTAAGTATTTCTTTTCAAAGACTGTGAAAAGTGTACTGCTCTCTACCTCATTCTTCTTTCTCGATAGATAAAACGAATGTTCCGGCGAAGGCGAATTATTTATGATGTTACAAACAGTTTACTCGCAAACGTTACGTCTTTGATAAACATTGAGGTTGCAAAATAATACACTACGACATTTATTTTCATTCGATAGTATTAAACCTGATAAGATAGTATTAAACCTGATAAGATAGTATTAAACCTGATAAGATAGTATTAAACCTGATAAGATAGTATTAAACCTGATAAGATAGTATTAAACCTGATAATAAAAATTATTACCTGAATCGATGCAGCTGCCATAAACCACTTTATTTTTTAGTTTTAGGGTTCCGTAGCCAAATGACAAAAAACGGAACCCTTATGGATACGTCATGTCTGTCTGTCTGTCCGTCCGTATGTCACAGCCACTTTTTTCCGAAACTATAAGAACTATACTGTTGAAACTTGGTAAGTAGATGTATTCTGTGAACCGCATTAAGATTTTCACACAAAAATAGAAACAAAAACAATAAATTTTGGGGGTTCCATACTTAGAACTGAAATTCAAAAAAACTTTTTCATCAAACCCATACGTGTGGGGTATCTATGGATAGGTCTTCAAAAATGGTATTGAGATTTCTATTATAATTTTTTTCTAAACTGAATAGTTCGCGCGAGAGACATTTCCAAAGTGGTAAAATGTATGTCGTCGTCCTCCCACCCTCCTGTAACTTCTAAAATAAGAGAATGATAAAACTAAAAAAAATATAAGATGTACATTACCATGTAAACTTCCACGGAAAATTACTTTGAACGAGATCAAGTATTTTTTTTTAATACGTCATAAATCATAAACCTCAATTTACTTTTCATTCAATCGACTCATGATTTATTTTTATAGATAATGGTATGGAACCCTTCGTGCGCGAGTCCGACTCGCACTTGGCCGGTTTTATTTATTTAAGACTTCAAACTAATTAGCTAATGGAACGATCGCCAAGTTGTTCAAGCCAGCCATTACAATGCAAATAATAAGAAGCGAAGAAAAACGAAGGAATGAATCGGAACAAATCCTGACCGACTTATCGGAGGGTGAAATATCTCCGCCCCAGAGATTAATGTTGGAATTATGACTATCCATTAGCTGTGACTAATAGACCTACGGCTACCTCGCATTAGTCTTGTAAAAGATTTCGCATTTTTATTCGATCTAGAATAATCTTGGGATTGTTTTTGGACTCTGTGTTTTGTGTCTGTCGTCTAAGATATGAAAAAAAGGTATCATTATTATTTCTTAAGTATGTTAATGTTGCAGCAACATTGTAACGCAACTTTGCGTTTACCGCAACAATTTTCACCATGAATAAATGCGCACCAAGCAAATAATTTATATATTAATGCTGTGTTGATTCTCAGCCTAATTCGAATAAATGACTTTTGATTTTGATTCATATTGAAAAAAAGACAAAAAAAATATTAAGACTTCGTGTTTTGACACTCATTCTTAACCTTCTTTCGGTAATACAAGTATTTGTTATATACCTCCAATCTAATGTACGTCTTGCGCTGATGGTTTCTATCTATATTGATTGCATTGTTCAGACAGTCGCTTGCGACCGCCGACGGTAGCTCGGGGTGAGTGGGAGGAGGTAGACCAGTGTCCGACCGCCGACGGTAGCTCGGGGTGAGTGGGAGGAGGTAGACCAGTGTCCGACCGCCGACGGTAGCTCGGGGTGAGTGGGAGGAGGTAGACCAGTGTCCAACCGCCGACGGTAGCTCGGTGGTGAGTGGGAGGAGGTAGACCAGTGTCCGACCGCCGACGGTAGCTCGGGGTGAGTGGGAGGAGGTAGACCAGTGTCCGACCGCCGACGGTAGCTCGGGGTGAGTGGGAGGAGGTAGACCAGTGTCCAACCGCCGACGGTAGCTCGGTGGTGATTGGGAGGAGGTAGACCAGTGTCCGACCGCTGACGGTAGCTCGGTGGTGAGTGGGAGGAGGTAGACCAGTGTCCGACCGCTGACGGTAGCTCGGGGTGAGTGGGAGGAGGTAGACCAGTGTCCGACCGCCGACGGTAGCTCGGGGTAAGTGGGAGGAGGTAGACCAGTGTCCGACCGCCGACGGTAGCTCGGTGGTGAGTGGGAGGAGGTAGACCAGTGTCCGACCGCCGACGGTAGCTCGGTGGTGAGTGGCAGGAGGTAGACCAGTGTCCGACCGCCGACGGTAGCTCGGTGGTGAGTGGCAGGAGGTAGACCAGTGTCCGACCGCCGACGGTAGCTCGGTGGTGAGTGGCAGGAGGTAGACCAGTGTCCGACCGCCGACGGTAGCTCGGTGGTGAGTGGCAGGAGGTAGACCAGTGTCCTACGTTCATTAACAAGCTCACCCATTGGTCACCGTGGCTTCCTTTGAATGCGTTGTTCAGGTAGTCGTTGGCGACTGATGATGGCAGCTCGGTGGTGAGGGGAGGCAGGTAGTCTAGCTCGCGAAACACTGCGCGAATGATGGGGCGCACGTCCGCGCACAGCGACCTGATACGAAAGGTAGTGTTTGTTATACGGATCTGTACTAATTGTTCACACAATTGACTGCCTCCTTGAACTTGTAGTTGATAGCCGATATAATATATATATATATATTTTTTTTAATATTTTTACATATCTCGGGACCCTGGGGTCCCGGTCCTTTGGAAGGCGTACGAGGGGCCGAAGCCAACTCGCAGAGGCTCCTTAGGAAATTTTAATAAAATACGCCACCAACCGACGATTATACCTGTAAGCACTATGCAAATGCGCCCAAGGACAACCCCTGGTTGGTGTAGGACTATTGCAGGATATGGAAAAATAAAAAGTTGGACTATGGGTTTGGGTGGCTAAAGTTGACTGGTTACAAAGAACTATTGAACAACTATGGCCCCTGCCTGATCAATGTTTTATATAAATTACACGGATAAATGGCAGGGGGTGACTTGTACACTCAATAATGGGCCCCCGAAAACGGTCGCTAGCACATAGTGACGTAGCGACAAGGGGGCAATATGTCCTGAGGTGCTTATGAGGAGTGGATTGGTATTCCACGGCTATCAGGACAATCTCGTAAGTACGGTCAAGATGCCTACCGGTATCTTACTGGAATACTTGCTTCCTCCGAGCACGTTTGCTCTTGCGAATCTAAAGGCAAGAATGAGGTGGAAGCTCTGTTCCTCGTCATTGTTCACTCCAGCCGGCCAATAAAGGTAAAGCCAGAGGTGAGGAACAAGACTTCTCCCTGGAGATAGGGTCCGTGGGGTCGCTACTGCTCAACAGCTCGCCACATGCTGCCCTGCGGGTTTCTGTATCTCTCTTAGTCCTCATCCTCACACTAGACCAATAAATACTAAATTCATCAATCATTACAAACCTGTCATGTCCCTCAGCGGGGCAAAGGCCTCCCCTCCCTCAAATATTTCTGTTCTAAAAACATTGAAGACATTGTACTTTTTTATTGTAATATCTACTTACCCCTTTTCAGGTATCAAAGGCAAGGTATCACCCATAGCTACTTCAGATTCTATCACACAAAAATAATTATTATCAAACCGATTCAATACACAAACCTATTCTACAAAAAGGTAAACAAATAAAAAGGCCTTTTGTGATATTTTATTAACGCAACTTTGACAAAAGGGACCACAGTTGACATTGACGGCTACATTCTGAAGTCGAAAAATAAAACTGTATTCAACACACAAATGAGTTTGGCACTTGCATTATTTGCGGACCAAAGCCTTTTTTGGAGTAGGATCTGTTTGTTATCGCCTCATTGAAGCCGTGGCTGAGATACTGAGCTTGACGTCAACGTCTTGCATAATTAGGCAGCAATATTAAGTTTTCTGACATTCTTCATTCGCAGATTCTAGTTTGAAATTGATTCCTGGTGATTGATAAGCTCGCCTTTATTAAAGCGTGGTATTAATCAGCTGTGGGCACGTTTCTTGGATTCCCCAGGTGTTGTTATCACGTTAAGTTTTAATGTGCGTCTTTTGTCTATGTTTGCACGGTAAATCGTTGGTACTTTCTCATACCCAAACAAGGACAGTAATTAGCAAGGAGTAATGTATAGTTACAGAGACGGTTATGTAAAGGGACCCTTCACTTTGGTTAAATGTATAATTAGATCAAATGTCGTTGAGCATGGAATGTGCAAGTAAAGTGTGACTATAACTAGAGGCATTAGGGACTACTCACACTTATTCAGCTTATGCCCATATAAAACAACGATTTTGTATGGAGACTCGTACGCATCCGTTCAGCTTTCCGCGTCTATTCAGCTTTTGCGGCAAACAAGTATAAAATGAGGACAAAAATGTGTTATTATCATGCGAGTGCTATAGATAGAGTTCAGCGCTGTTCTGCAGCGTTCAGCGCTGTTCTGCCGCATTCAGCGCTGTTCTGCCACGTTCAGGGCTGTTCCGCCGCATTCAAACGCGGCGGAACAGTGCTGTACACGGATGGTTCTCGACTCCTTATCGACAAGTGGCCTAGTACCTGCATAGTTCCTGCATAGATTTAATTTATTATTACGTAATCATTATGCACGCAAGTATTGAGAGAGTTCGGACTTTAAAAGTAAAGTAATTATAATTACTTTATTTTTACGAAATAAAATGATGGACGGAGAGAAACTGATATTGCTAATGCAAAAATATTCTTGCTTATGAAATTCTTTCGTCACATTATAGCGATCAACAGAGAAAAAGTTATGCTTGGGAAGAGAAAAGCGTGATAACAGATAGATTCCCTAACAAAATAATGCTTTAGATTTTGTTCTCTATAAATACTCATGGAATTAGTACTACGAGTATATTTGTATTCTTAGTCTTGAGTCAATGATTTGAGTGTTACTTGTGGTGTGCTGCTGTGAAGTGTGCATACCGCGGTGGAATATCAGAGCGGGCGCCATACATAAGCATGAATCAGCCTATAATGTCCCTACAGCTGGGATACAGGTATCCTCTCATCGAGAGGGAGTGTGCTAAAATCTTTCACGCGGGCCCAGTGCGGGTTGGCATGTCACAAGTCTTAACATTTTTGGTTCTAGGACACCATATGATAGCAAACATAATATGATTTATGTGTTTTGATGAAACTGCATATTAACGAGTTTAGAAAAAGTAGTGATGAAACTGTAAGGTATTTACACTCAGCTGATACTATAACCTTTATTAATTATACATATATAAATGAATGCCAGGATGACTAACCCGTGAAAATGTTAATTACTTATCTCCGAGTTTACTCTCCATTTATTGAATTAACTTACATAATTAATTCTATCCATTAGTGGAGCATTCATAACAATGAGCACATACTTTCAATACTGCATATTAATCACTGTCGTGAGTGAGGCGCGCTGCGTTCAGACCGACTCCCTATTAGCACGGGATGAATGGTTATTATTACGGATGCCGTTGTTCTATAGAACAAACACGTTGTGAGCTACCTTTTGTGTGTACCCTCTAGCCTAGCAATATGTATTATCTGAGTAGACTTCTGCTACAGGCATTGTATTCCTTTGATTTCGTGTTATTGTACAATCTGTTTTGAGAGTCACTCATCCGATTCCGTCAAAGTCAAAGCTTAGCCTTACTTCAAATAGGCACATAAACGCACTTTTGTCGCCCCTTCCAAGAGCTAGTTCCGTATGTAGAAGAATGGGCAAGAAAGTCCATCGTTACTCTTTTAAAATGTTTTACGATATTTTGTATACATTAATTATATAATTATATGTCAAGACGATGCACCTAGAGTAATAATACTACACCACAATAGGTACAACAATGTAACAATGTAGCCATGACGGATAAATCAATTTTGCTATAATAATAATAAATCATTTTATTTCGGACCAATATGAGATCCATAAACAGTTTTGCACTTAAAATACTATTGTTAGTAACTTAAAACTAAAGACAAATGAAAGCGAAGACCAGAAACTTAGAATCTTATATATTTTGCCACACAAGAGTCAAGCATACTGTCCAACACCTTAGCCGCAACATTTGCAAGAGAGATCGGGCGATAATTTCCTACGTCCGAGATGTCTCCTGTCCTATTCTTCACGATGGGTACAACAATTATTAGTCTTTATTAAGTCAGCCGGTAAATACGAATGGCTGAGACACATCGTTTATAACAAGGACAGGACCCTCGTCATATGCATGCCCGCATATTTGAAATGCTCTATGCTAAGCCCATCATGTCCAGGGGATTTGCCTCTACTCATACTCTTTATCACCGACCTTACCTGCTTCGCGGTAGCGGCTTCTCCCCTCGGTCATGAGACACAAAGCCACTTCCCGACACAGAGGGGCCAAGTGGAGACCTTACTGTGAAATGGTCCCTAAATAGATTAGCAATGCCCCCATGCTCAGTAACCCCTCCCACTTCCGCCGCGAGACCAGGCCTAGCCTCCAGCCTACCTGTGGACTCATACAATGCTCATCGCCATCTCGCTGCTATAGATGGTGCACATATATTTACAAAGATTGCAACAGTAGACGATTTTCCTGAAAAAAAAAACAAGTAATAAGTGAGTTAAAGTAACTACAGAATGTAAATAAATATTATAATAATACTATTGTACAATTAAATTAGCAGGGCCAGCACGTTTCCAAGCATTCTTATCCTGGATATAATCCTCTAATTTGTAATATATGTACTTCTTTACAAAGTGTACTTCTAATATGAGTTTTAAATATTATTTCATTTAATTGCAATATACCACAAGGTATTTGTTGTCCGTTTGATTTTAATTCCTGGAATTATGTATTGTCCTGGAAAAATGACAAAGTTTTTATGTACTTTCCCAGTCAATTCCACATTCTTTAAAATGTCCCTGTAACTCTGATGGCCTCTTAAACATTACTGGGTTTTGCCCGCAGTTTCGCCCGCCTGGTCGTCGGCGATTTTTCCACGGGAACATACTATCGAGATAAAAAGTATTTCATATCCTGACCGAGGTCACCTGTAAACCATCTATCATAATACCATCAAAATCCTTTCAGCCATTAAGGCATGAAAGGTAACTGACACAGATATAGTTACTTTCACTTTATAATGTTAGTATTGATGAACATAATTATTAACTCACATAATTATGATATCACTCATTCAGTAGTACAGATAGGTCATGCTGCAATTATATTACAACCTTCCCTCAGGATACGGTGTTTACGTTACTAGGCGGTGGGTACATGCACCAAGATGGATGTTCTAGTTGAGAGCAGTAACGAACTAATTAGCACGAGCTAAGCGGTTCACTGTTGCGTGAGGTATTCGATTTCTGCGCCGAACATACTGAAACATTCTGGAATAGACTGGAACATGTGTTGTGCCCTACAGCCATCCTACAACATTACAGATGCTTGCGTGCTTGTGATAAGCTACGGTATGACGAATAAGTGGCAGTTGTAGCCATCAATTTATTATAATATATTACACAGCCACGTTTGTTTACACGATTGAATTTCAGAGTTGTGAATAACTTGGATACACTTAATACAAAGACCATTATGACGATTGTGCTTAAGTCAAACTAAATGAAAGGTTGGATCATAATACCTACACATAAATCTGTTATGGACATAATAACGTGGACGTCTCTGTGCTGTTGTGATCTCGTGCCCAATCAATTGTGAACATTGAGAACAATCACGATATGAAATGAAACAAGCGAAAGGTTGGGTATGTTAAGTGAATCCTTGTCCCATAAACATTTAATTTATGACTAACTCATTAAAAGTTTCATATAAACGCAAAGGTACATTCTAAAAGCTCCACGTTTATTATACGCACGGCCAAAGTGTAGAACTCTGCCAGCGCCTGTATTCCCTTCCACATATTATAAGCAGTCAGCCTCAAAACAAAAGTGAACAGGCGTCATCTGGGCACGCTCATTCCATCGCTTTATATCAAGCAAGATAAAGACAGAGGCCCATCAGATAACAAACAAAAACATCATCAAGATAATTCTCTCAGCGTAATACAAAATGAAAATCTTTATTATTTCTCCTAATACTTAGGTAGGTACACAATCCTAATATTAGTTCTCCTACCCAAATAGGAACGTAATCTTCCTTAAATAATCCAATTTAGCTGACAAAGGCAACAAGTCTTCGACTTTTATCACGATTTGCCTTCAAGCTCTGTTTACAGGCTGTAATAAGAAGTTAAAACAAATAATACCTTTCAAAAGAAAATAAGTGGAACAACTGTGACTATCGCATTACAGTAATGCACAGCAGAACCACGCAACTCGACCGTCCACTCCGTCATCCCACCTACATTTTCGTACACTTGTGTAACATACCCATGGTCTGCTGTGGAGGAGCGCCGTTATGCTCACCATCTGTTGCTATACATCCATACCTTAGCCATTGAAAATTATGTTACTGTTCTGGCTATAATATTTATTACCTATATTATTTTATTTAACTGTAAAATACGAATGTGGTTTCTGAAAACCTTAAACATATTTTATTTTTTGTTTAGTTACATACGTGGAATAGACTGCGTCCAAACAATAAGATCGACCGTTCTGTTCCATCCAGTAGGGTTCGTAACAGCTGGTCAATCGATTTCAACTGCCTTCATTTGACGTCAACCAAAATTGTGACGTTGATCAAACCATACCTAAGTCTGTTTCAAATTATATACCGATCTCTGGTTGGTCGTTTATCGATTGACCGATATAGATTTTCTGCAATCTTTTTTGTTGCATCTTTCGATACTTACTATGCGAAAATTATTGTTTGCGCTATCAATAGAGTGAATCTTTTGTTCTCAAGTTTTGTGCGTTGTTGTAAGTTTAGAAGAGATTACATTATTTATTTTTCTCTTCGATGTCGTTTTTCATTGCTTCGATAAGTTTCTTCGACGGCCTTCGTTGAACATTTTTGCTTGTTATTCATTGTTTACCAAAACGGTACTTGTTAAAAAACTACTAACGATCTACAAATACAACGTATAAAAATTGGTTCAAATATTAATTTAATCAGAATATAATTGAAAGCTCAGTGCGACGATCCGAACACAGGAAAAATATGCTTGAATAAATTTATAGGTACCTAAATCCAAATCAAAAGAAAACGGTTTCAATATTTTCAAGGAGTATCTAAATAATCTTCCTTAAGCAAAAGTAGAATTGAGTTCAAAACTAATTTCATCCCTGGTTCGACAAATATAGATGTATTATGTGAGCGGATACAGTCTCTTAGCGCTGTCAGTAGGCATGTTTGTTTTTCATTGTCTCACCCTTCAAACCGCACTCAGCATCGATTTACACAACCAATATCCGACCTTCTATGAACACCTGGTATAAGTCTTTGTTAGCATTGAATAACATGGCCAAACAAAAAAGGGTACGTATCCTTAATTATTAAACCCTTCTCACACCCAGTTTAGACTGTTATAAATAAATCTCCTAACGAGTTAGCATCAATAGCATTTCACAAATAATTCACGGTCATCCTCAATCGAGTTCTTGGAGCGAATATAAAGTGCACTTTGATTCTCGCCGCAAGCAATTACTCTTAAATGAGGGTTTAGTCAAACACAAGGCGATCATTGCAGCTTTGTGCGATTTCCGTCGTGACGCTGCGATTCCGTGCGTTTCTTGGTTTCCTTACTTCTCCGTTCCAATAAACAGGTGGTGAGCCGACTCACAAATTGATTCCACGCAGAGAATACCTTTATTTAATTAGATAGTTTACATTCACTTAGATATATCGTGGTGAGTGTTGGTACTACATATTATGTATATAGTAATTAAAACTAATCTAATACGTTTGAAACACTAGGGCTATGGGGTCCGAGTGCCCAACATCTAGCGATAATTCTTACAAAACTAAATCTCTCATAACAAACGCTTCTGTTTAAGTTAATAAATTGTTAATAAATAAGTTAAAAATTTAATAATGTGTTCAAGATAAATTGTTTTAACCATTTTAAACGCTTATATATGACTGTAACTTTGCTAGAAAGATCTTTTTAATAAACTAAGTAGGATTACTTTCACGCTAAGGTCACTAATGCATTGTTATTTTCGGTTATAAGGCTCGATATTAGGTCCTTTCCTCTTTTTAGTATATATAAATGACCTACCACATTTATTAAAAAACCGGCCAAGTGCGAGTCGGACTCGCGCACGAAGGGTTCCGTACGTCCAAACTAATATTATAAATGCGAAAGTAACTCTGTCTGTCTGTCTGTCTGTCTTTGCTTCACGCCTAAACTACTGAACCGATTTGTGTGAAATTTGGTACAGACATAGTTTGGAACTTGAGAATGGACATAGGATAGTTTTTATTACAAAAAATAAAATAAAAAATAAAATTTATTCCGGACATACAGCGCCATCTATTGGTCAAGAGTCGGTGTCATCTATTGGTGAAGTCACTATTCCACGCAAACGAAGTCGCGGGCAAAAGCTAGTTATCTATAAAAATCAATCATGAGTTGATTGAATGAAAGGTAAATTGCGGTTTACGATTTATGACGTACTAGCTGTGCCCGCGACTTCGTCCGCGTGGAATAGTGACTTTTCGGGCAGCATATTTTGAATTACATATAGGTACCGTCGTTTGGGTAGCTAAAAATTTACTTTACAGTAATGCTTCTCTGTATACGATATTTGACGTATGGCCATCGGGGATGAAAGCATACAGGCTCCTAGGATTGCTAACCCGTGACAGAGCCACATACAACTGACCGTGCGAGAAACAGCTGATACTTAGATCTACCACACGATCTACCCACAACTTTCAGCGTCTGACCTTGGGCTTCATTAATTGTCATCGCAAAACATAGGCTGACTAGAAACTGGACTCGTTTAAAACTAAATGGAAAATTGTTTGGAATGAGAGGAATCCGAGGAATGAAAACACTTTCACCTTTTCCACGCCCTGTTAAAATCTCTGCTTCTATCAGATTTCGTTGTAAATTGGTCACTTTTAACCTGGTGCCATTGCAAAGTTTTGGGGGGCTTACATTTCTAAGAAGCATTATGGGTTCGCAGAAGTCTCAGACTAACACGATAGCGTGAGAGCTTCGCGATCGACAGATAAACGTGCCTTTCGTTGTTCCCCGTTTTCCCTATTTCGAGTTGTCATCATTCGAGAACGATTTGAACTCAGTCGAGATTGTCGCTGAGTTGAAGTTTTTGCAGCACGACACCTAGCCTGATGTTCCCGAGTTGCAGAGAGCCTTGCCTCACGACCTTCCTCAGATTCCTGTGATCGAACTAATTTCATCCTTTTAGCATTTCTGCTACATTGGGAGAGGTTGGATCTTCTTCGAGGCATTCTTACAATAAAATAGTACATACTACATAACACACAGTTATTTAGTAAACACGTACTATCGAAAACAATTAAATACTTATAGATTATTATACAGTCTAAAATTATCACAGTTTAAGTAATTTAATAAGTGTTAAGACGTGTAAACCAAACGTACTAATTTTATAAAACCAAAGAATTGCTAGAAAAATTTATTACTAACCTGAGCTAATGAACTTATACTTAATAAAGAAAATCAAGAAAAGAAATGCCTAACCTATACCAAATACTTATAATAATTATTTATATACAAACCCTAAATACAAATTAAGATAAGTATACCGAAAATCAAGGAAAGAAATGCCTAACCTATAACAAATGCTTACAGTATTTATTTACAAAATTTTAAAGAAAATTAAGAAAAAGAACCTAACCTACAAACCCTAAAATATAAGTAAATGAAATATGCAAACAGTCAGTATTCAAGTGAATCGCAATAATCGAATGCAACTATTCGTCTATACTCTCCAGGATACGTGCGTTCGCTACGAATAACTGAATCCTTATGGCAGCGGCGCGTTTTTTTTATTTTTATGAATGGCATCTCGTAGTTGACCTTGAGAGGTCGTGACTATAACCGGACTATGCTGTGGTTGCCTTAAGAATTCTTAAAGCCTCCAGCCAGGGCTACATCTAGATTAAAACTAAGTGACTGCATGCTAAGGGCACCCCCTGTGGGGTACGAACCTCGGCTTAGGGCGTCGCTGAGAGAGGGCAGCAAGGGGACAGGCTGGATCGAATTAGTATTATTAATGCTTTGATGAGCGCGGCGTTTCCTAGGACTATCTCTGAGAAGAAAGGCCGAAACAAACTCAGAGGTCTCAGTCGGGGAATTTAAAGCTACAGGCTCAGCTACGGCGCGGGCTGGCACTTCAGCGGGCAAGGGTCGGGGGGTCTGCGGCGCGGCTCTCAGCGCGCTTTATATAGCCACGGACACGCAGGCGCGAAGCGTGTACGTACTCTGATAGAATACCTTAGCAAAATATGTTCGCCGTGATTCTTTAAATTGACATAACTTTTTTATTTATGAACCGATTGACATGAAATAAACACTAACTGTTAAGTGAAGCTTACTTCAATATATTAGTGAAAACCGCATCTAAATCGAATAAGCCGTTTCTGATATTAGCGTGCACAAACACACAGACAAACAGACAAACCGACAAACAGACAAAAAAAAAAATTAATTACAATTTCGGGTTCGGCATCGATATAATAACAACCCCTGCTATTTTTTTTAAATATATTTCCATTGTACAGACACCACTTTTCTGCAATTTTATTATATGTATAGATTAACAAAAAACTACTTACCTACTAGATCTCGTTCAAACCAATTTTCGGTGGAAGTTTACATGATAATGTACATCATATATTTTTTTAAGTTTTATCATTCTCTTATTTTAGAAGTTACAGGGGGGGACACACTTTACCACTTTGGAAGTGTCTCTCGCGCAAACTATTCAGTTTAGAAAAAAATGATATTAAAAACCTCAATATCATTTTTGAAGACCTATCCATACATACCCCAAACGTAGGGGTTTGATGAAAAAAAAAAAATGAGTTTCAGTTCTAAGTATGGGAAACCCCCAAAATTTACTGTTTCTTTTTTCTACTTTTGTGTGAATATCTTAATGCGTTTTACAGAATATATCTACTTACCAAGTTTCAACAGTATAGCTCTTATAGTTTCGGAAAAAAGTGGCTGTGACATACGAACGGACAGACACACAGACAGACATGACAAATTCATAAGGGTTCCGTGCCATTTGGCTACGGAACCCTAATAACCAACCACAAATGGTGTTATTTGCTGACGATACTTCCTAAATTTTTAAGATAAATA
Organism: Apamea sordens; assembly: GCA_945859715.1. Taxonomy (NCBI): domain Eukaryota; kingdom Metazoa; phylum Arthropoda; class Insecta; order Lepidoptera; family Noctuidae; genus Apamea; species Apamea sordens. The sequence continues at coordinate 20,872,486 of OX243998.1, read as the reverse complement.
GATGTGCATCAAATCTTGACGACGTAAATAACCTCCTACTGCAAGTGCAAAATTGGTTCACTGCTAATAATTTAGTATTAAATGGGACAAAAACTAAATGTTATCCATTTAGTTTGCTTTACCGAATGTTAAAAGTAGTGATTGTGACATAGTATTGAATAAAGAGAAACTAGAATTCGTCGATAAAACTGTTTTCCTGGGGATAACGCTCGACTCAAGGCTGCAATGGGGTCATCATATAACATAACATCTCTTGCAAGACGGCTAAGTTCAGCAGCATATGCTATAAGAACAATGTGTCAATTTACTAATGTAGATACCGCGAGGCTAGTCTATTTCAGTTACTTTCGTATTATCATGTCATAGGGTATTTTACTATGGGTACGGGCTGCAGATATCAAGTATATTTTTATTCTGCAGAAAAGAGCCATCAAAGCAATATATGGCCTCCGCAGGCGCGAGTCTCTAAGGGAATTGTTTAAAGATATTAATATCATTGTACCATGTCAATATATCTATGAAAAATTTAAATCTTTTCCGTAAAAGAGGTGATAGACACACCTATAGAACTAGAAATTAGTTCAAATAGGTTTCAGACTTGCTAAAGTAGACTCTTCCATCATGGGGTACTGTTTAACCTCTTGAATGCCGTAATTACAGACACAATTAAAAAGCCATTGTGTCTCGCGTAGATCTACGTTACGAAGGGTTAAAATGTTACAATAAAATACCTCCCCACATACTCTAACTCAATGAAACGAAATTCAAATCTTACATAAAACACACACTATGCAGCCAAGCATATTATAAGTTGGGGGATTATATCGCTGACAAAAATGCTTGGCTAAACGCTGGTCCTGCGCTCCACAGGACGCATAAATATATTGATTAGCATTTGAAAATACTTCACACACGCCTACCCTACCTACATACTACTGGAGCTGCTGAAAATTTTAAAATACTATTTTGCATTATATAAATTCAATCTCCTAGTATTGTATGATTGCATAGGACATTTACGTGATTACTATGTACATGTACATACTATAAAGGTACCATTTACTGGGTACGTGAATGGCTTAAAACTAAATCCTACGACGAAATCGAATCTATTGTATCTACTTTGCAATAACCGAAGTGGTTACTTTTGGGTTGTTATTGCGCATGGTTAGTGAAAGAAGACTTGTTCCGCTTCTTTCGATCCCAAGACACTGTCGCAGGGCTAACCGACAAACTGACAGCCTAAAATTGAACCTACGCCTATACCTACCTATACTAGCAGCGCCGGTTGGAAGTATCTTGAGTCCTATCCTAACCAAGGATATGAACTATCAAAGTCCCAAATCTCTAATTTCATTCTGATTTGTTCAGCCGTCTCGCCGTGTAACTAATAAACAATCAAATTAATAAACAGACTCACTCTCGTATTTAGTACTGGACAGGATATTAATTGGGATAATTGAACTAAGCATCACTTATTACAACTCACATACCACACAACCTCACTACTGCTCACTACTCACACTCACACTCGTACTCACTAACACACTCACTCGTGACACACACATAACACTTACTCGCGCGATCTGGCACTTTTCTGCATAACGCTCATTCTTTTGCAGAGCAGTTTGTTTAATGACTTTTTTTAACTTTTCTTTTTATCATTTTTTTTAAATTTTATTTTTAGTCTTGCATGTTTACATTGTCTATAATTCAATTGCATTAAAAATGACAAGTGGAAGTGCGGAGACTCCTAAGACAAGCAATCCCTTGCTTAAAAAGTGATCTCCAAATATATGTATCTAAATGCCCATTGTAATTGAAATAAACATTTTTTTTTTATGTGCCTTGTCGGCTGAGAGTATGTCATGCTCACTCTAATGTCTCGCTGATGGTGGCGCATGTGTTGGATCATTTAGCTCCCTTCAAAATGGTTGAGCTGAATGGTGTTAATCTATGCGTCATGTTCGTGAACGGGCGCCGTCAGTAGGGACTAGTCAAGTCTTTGCTTTGCTGCCATGGCTTATTTAATTTAATATTTGAATTGTTTTTTTTTTTATCTTTTCGTTACGGACGTTTTTAACGTTCTGCATCATTCTCACATGTGTAATTTTTAACACGAATGATGTAACCAATACTTTGTAACTATATTATTGTGATTTAAAAGAGTGTCCATGGAGTTTCTAGCCCGTTATTCTCCATACGCAGCTTCATCTTTTTGACTGGCTGACTCTTGACAATTTTATTCAAAAGTGCCTGTAATTGGTTTAGTTGAAATAAATAGTGCTACCGGATGGGCATGTAAATATAAAAGAACACTGTGTTAAAAAATCATTTTATTTGCTTGATGGAAAGCAGTTTGAGTTTAATACCTTACTTACTGACTATTGAGTTGAGAGTTTTGATACTTAAATAATCGCATGTAATGATTTATGGTTCAAGTGGACTTTAGATTAGTAAAGAAGAAACAATGTGCTTGAAAAAGACAAGATGACTGAGACATCATCTATTTCTCTATGCTATGGCGTAGCGGAGAGCTACGGCGTAGCGGAGTGCTACGAATTCGGTTCAGTAGCTACGATTTCGGACAAATCATTGGCATTCGTTTTTAGCCGCCGCGGTGGTAAAATTGGTCATCATTTGTTTTTGTTTTAGGATAAAATACTTTTTTCCAAAAATAAAAATTGTAGAACTATACAGCCAGTTTTTTACACAAATAATCATTATTTCGTCAGCAAACTGTTTTATTTCATTTCAGTCGGCACATAATAATGCCTATAAAATAACACCAACTAGATAAGATTCGACCAAACTAGCATTCAAAGTCATCCTATTATGACTTATATTAAGAGCCGTGAATATAAGATTGTGGCGTAGTAACAGCTTTCATTAATTTTGAATAGCCTATTAAATGAGCGATAGGATTCGATGATTAGATACTTTGTCATGTTTATTGAGGAGCTGTCAATGTAGAAGGAATAATAATATAGCATCGGTCTTCTTCGCACGCGCGGCACAAAAATATTTCGTATCGAAGAGAACCGTTTAGCGATTCAGCACAAAATAATAGAATACAATTACATAAGAAGTACTCATACTAATTACATATGTAGTGAAACTCCGCCGTGTGATGGGTGTCAAAAAATGAGACGTTACACTCGTAACGATACAACTCTTCAATTCTTGCAGGTCACTACAGCTGTCTGCGGGGTCATCGGCCGCTGGTAGTGTAGTTACTGGAAATGACGTATTTAGAAAATTTTATTTTTTTCTTCCTTATACATTTATATCGATACGCATCACATCTTAGCGTAGCTTAGAATTTCGTTAGCTTATTTAATTTGACCCTGTATTATTTATTATTGTTATAGGCAGTTTAATTTACAAAATTACAATTACATAAATTTAAAAAAAAGTAAAGTCTGTAGTAGATAGTCGGGTTAGCACGCGTGTTGAACTCATGTCTACTTGTTAGCTTAACAAGATACTGAGGATTTAAAGTAACGACACAATTTACCTAATAGGTAATACGAGCTGGTGTCCGCAACTCCACGTCAATGCGCGTTTTTTGCTTACGTACAATCTACTTAAGGGCTTGTAATAGTTCAGCTGAAATTCATATTTTGCCCCCACTTCCCCGCACCATGTATCAATCTATCCCGCTCGCACTGTCAAACTGATTCAGTTAGGGTGAACTAGACTGTTGATGGACGTAGGCTTGGTAATAAATGATTAAATTATGATTATATTATTATACGAAATCCACGTCTTCTGTATAAAATAAAATGGAAATATGTGTATTGAAAGTTAATTTATTATATTATTATTATTAGTGTTACCAAATTATGATTGGTTTCTAGCCAAATAACACCATTTTTCTTGACATTCCATCGCTAAAATTGCTCTCTTGGGAACAGATTCGTCCTATATCCATAGCCTTGCCACAGACTGTGCATAAATAAAACAGAACCTTTATAGTTTAGCCCACGTTGTGCGGGTCGGTTTGGACCCCTGTCGTAACAAGAAACTGAGGATTTAAAGTGACGTGAAGATCTGCCCTACTAGTGTTACCAATATTAGATATTATTAGTTTCTAGTGAAAATAATCCAATTCTCTCAAAATACCAGCGTTACTGTTGCCCTCTTGGGAACAGATTCCTCCTATATTCATAGCCTCGTCTTTTGTGTTTTGTGCTAGTTTATCAAATGGTTATTTTTTAATTAGTAGTTAATTATTTGACCATTATCAATTATATTATATCAATAGATAAACAAAAAATTGATCAAAAACACATTTTGCAAAAATTTAACCATTAGTTACTATTTTTAACAGTTGGTTGAGTTTAACTACGGATCAAAAACCGGCCCTTAGTTATACTTTCAGCACTTGTTTGTTTGGGCTTGTCACAGTATTCCCCATAGGAAAAGGGAAGAATTTGTTCAAGAATTTGCGAAGTAAGAAAGTCTTCGTTTGGTTTCCTAATTTCTTTTATTTCTTTCTAGGACAGCGGCACTAGGCATGTACTCCAGCAAACTGTGTGCCGAGCTTATAGCAATAGCCTGCTTGACGTTTTAATGTTAAAGGACGAGAAGGGCTAAACGGGCTGAGGGTTGCTTTGTTTTTATAAAAGTTTAAAATTGTTTATACAAACAAAAACAGGGCAGTCATTTGCTTCACAGAGAATGCTTGTAAATTATACAAGAAGATACTTTATTTATTCATATAAAAAATACATTCTAAGCTTATAGTTTAACGAGAATGTCTATATGCTAGAAGTAATTATCACAAAAAGTGAGAAAGAAACACAGTAGTAGTCTACAAAACAGTACACACAGGAGTCACAGAGTTGTCGTAATTGTTAACTTATTGAAACTATAAATATATTATAAATCTCAAACAACAAATACATTATAATAATCTATATCTCGTCTCGTGTACATGTCCTACACAACATGTCACAACCACGCGACAACGCAAGTTTTTGTTAAAGGTTGGCTTTACCGAAGTAAATAAAAATACCTGTAGGTAAGTTTAAAGCTACGATTCGTCTATTCTAGCAGTTCAGTATTTCTGACAGCCTACTCAAATCAAACCCTGTTCTGTTATGATTAGCTATGCTAAAGGTCTGAAACAAAATGGAAGTGTGCACACTGGCGCGATAACTTATCACTAAAATAGTCGAAACCGACGGGATTCACCTCAATGTGGCCAGATATTTATATTAGTTTACTACCGAGTGAACCAATCACAATGGCTTACATGACATTTGGCAACAGAATACCTGATATACATATATGAATTGATTTCAAGACGACAGTTTTATTACCTAAAGAACTATCAATATACAAAACCGCCTATTTACCGCGCATGGCCATTACCTCCGTCGTTTGCGATCGACCTTGTGAGTTCGAAGCCCATATTACGCAGAGGGCAAAAAGTGCAAAACATGAAACAAAATATAAAGAGCTACCGTAAAGATAGTACAACGACTCGTTTTCACGTGTAGAGTGTGATATTGATTTTCCCATAATGAGGTAAACGCAAATTCAAGTACTTGCAGTAACCACGAAGTACATACTAAAGAAAGAATTTGATGTGCTTTTTACTTTTTTAAAGAGCCTATCAAACAGATCGCTATTAAATTTCAAAATCTTTTGAATACTTGTTAAAGTAGATAAAAGCAGTTAGATACAATGCATTAATATTCATGAGTAAGTTATATTCCATTTAAAAGGAATTTAATCGTAATATTGCTTGCAAATACATACATTTGTAATGACGCGCAAGGCATGTCAATTACTTGGGGAAATAATTCCATAGAAAGGTGATAGACGTGCACGTAATGGATGTAAGGGAGGAAATGGGGGGAGAGCTGACAACCTATCATTGTGTCAGACGGAAACGTTAGGAGTCAAAGCATTGATGTACAGACGCCAGCTGAGGTCAAGTTACCCGATACTGTCAAATTTTCTCAATCAATCTCTCTTAATGCTATAGCGATAAAGTTGAAAATCTATTAAATAAATTTGACAGATTGTAGTAGCTTGATGTGCTGGCGTCTGTACTCATAGGTACAAAAGATCACACGAGTATCTAATGGATTGAAAGTTGAACAAAAATGTAGGTGTAGTTTATCGTCGAAAAAGTCAACAAGAAGAAATAAGTAACATTTTTTATTGCATTGCATAAAGAATATTTCACCATCCAACAATATTGATTTAACTTTTCATTGGCTTTTCTTCACAATGTTTTTCCTACGAGTAGGTACGGACCTATAACTTTTCTAAACAACTAGAAGAAAAAAATAAAATTGCTAATAGAAAATATTTGTCTTGCAAAACAAGAAAAATTATTGCATAAAAAAGCAGTATCGCAGAATATAAGCGATATATTTGCACGGCGCCAACTACAATGATTACCGTGTTCACAAATCGAATGACACCTCATTCGTGATCACCCTGTGTCTGGCCACTCCGAATAAACTCGTACATCGTTTGAGGAAATTGCTTTCATATCTGAGAAACTATTGTCGGATATATCAAAAGTAATCTGGGACGAAAGACAAATGAAAGAGACTACACACAATGTAGTATTGTTTATTTGTAGTTTACTGCGGATGGAAGATCTAGGTCACATTTAAAGACAAACTGGGACATGAACTTCGGTTGTCCTGTCGCTCGATCCACTTTTTGCAAAACGGGCAATGCATAGCTATTTAATAATCTTAAAACTATTTTGTTTTTTTTTTCAAATAACTACTAATAGTAAATGTCTTTGAAAAGATAACGCGATTGATGACATTTTTTCATGACATTTTGTGTTGCCAGTTTTTAGATCTGAAAAATAGTAATGTGGCGCAACCGGTGCAGACCGAAAAAAAAATTTTAGGCACCTTATTTGTTGACATAAGAGTCTGTAATAGAATAACTAGAGACCGATTCTCCGGAAACTCGCGTTCGTGTCGCATGACGTCATTGCCGCTCGTCTCCGTATGTCGCTTATAAAACGGTGAGATATCCTGAAACAGCTATTCTCACTACAAGTCGATCTTAAATCACGAGTCTAGGGACAATAATGTTGCCATTATGCGTCCCACGAAGTAATCCCTTCCACATAACGATGCGATTTTTTGACGTAATCGTTAATGTACTTTTGACCATCTTTAAAAATGATTTTTAAGGCAAAAACATATTTTGAGCAGCATTATAAAGGTATTTCATTAACATTTATCAATTTAATAATCATTATTGTTTTCGTAACTCCATTTTTATTTTATTATAGATTCTGCCCGCGGCTTCGCCCGCGTGGATGTCGGAAATTATCCCACGGGAACGTGCTAACAGGATAAAATGTATGTGCTTCCCCAGGATGCCATCTACCTCTATGTCAAATCAGAAGTTCAGTGGTTTAGGCGTGAAAATGTAACATACAGTTTCAAGTTCAAATCCTCCCCTTAAAAACTGAATTACCCCTTTTTGTCCCATCAGTGGTAAATTTTCGACAAGTTTACATACCTTATTACATACTTATTACTAATTATTTTCTGTCAAAAGTATCAGTACTGAGTTTCGAGTTACTCGGATCGCGCATTCAATTTCTTCCACACAAACTTAACACCCCTATATCCCTCTTTGAGGGGTAGTTGTGAAAAACTTATAATGATAAACTTTATTACTTACTTAGGCAAGTATTCTTGCCAAGTTTCAAGTTTATTAACTAAATGAATAAGATTTTTCATATAAACTGTATGGTTTAAGAACTTTATTATTTCTCATTAAGAATTAACAATAATTCACTTACTGAGAAACTAAAATACACAAAATGTTTACGAGCGTACAATAACATCGTTAACAAAATGGATTTACAATAATTAATATGTAGGTAGTGTTAAAAAAAAGTAAATATCAACTAGTTACCAACCGAGTAAACACGGATCTAAAGTAATTCGATGTATTAGGTACTAGATGTGGCATTCATGGCAGCGTACTGACAAAATAAAGAACTTTTGTTTTTATTTTGTTTGTTTGTATGAACCCGTTAGCGTTAGCAATAAAGGAAGTTTTTTTTTTTTTTTTTTTTTTTTTTTTTTTTTTTATATTATTATTGTTGTTGACACATTATATACGATTTAAGTTGATTTTTAAAACAAGACATGCTTTTCGCCTCCTTTATTTCCATGGGTATTTTATTGTACATGTTAACCCCTTCAAATTCGATATTTCGTTTCCCGTAATTAACTGTTCTGGGAGGACGTGTTACTAAGTAATTGGAGTTTCGTAGTTTAATTTTTTGTACTTGATGTTTTCTTGTGAAATTTAGTGTTGTATGAATATCTTTATGTAATATTTTGCGTATTAGTACACATGTATAGTATTTATATGTTTGGGAAATGTTCATTATTTTTGTATCCCCTGCTTTTCACCCGCACAGGAGTGGAATTTTGAAAAATCGTTTGAGATTATTCATAACTTGACTCAAAGATTATTATAATTACTAATTTTCAAGTTAATGAAGCCATGCAGTAAAATCCTCCCCTGAAAAATTGACTACCCCATTTCAGCCCGTCAGGGGTAGATTTTCAAAAAACCCTGATACACATTATTCTTTACTTTCAATAAGAAAGAAAGAAAGAAAGAAAAATGCATTTATTGGCATTACACAAAATGACACCTAGGCCACCACCAACCAACCAACCAACCAACACCAATACCAACCAATATTAGGTATAAATACTGAGTTTCGAGTAAATCGGACTGCGCGCTAAAATTCTTCCATACAAACTTTGAAACCATCCCTTATTGGTAGTTTAGAAGAAAAAAAACTGACAATCTTAATAATTTATTTAAATAAGTATTCGTGCCAAGTTTCAAGTTTATTAACTCAAGGAATAAGATTTTTCATACAAACGAATTCCCCCCTTTTCACCCTCTTAGGGGTGGAATTTCGGAAAATCCTTCCTTAGTGGATGCCTAGTCCTCACGAAGAACACACCCTCCAAATTTCATGTCTCTAGGACCAGCGGTTTAGGCTGTGCGTTGATCTATCAGTCAGTCAGTCAGGACTTTGAATTTTATATATATAGAAGATACTTTTTCGGGATAAAAAGTACCCAGTGTGGTGCCCAGGATATTAAAGAATAATTATACCAAGTTTCATCGTAATCGAACCGGTAGTTTTTGCGTGATGCCTGAACAAACAGACAGACAGACAAAACATTTTTTAATCACATTTTTGGGTTCGGTGGCGGTCTAGTAACACGTGCCATTTATTTTTTTGATATTTTCAATGTCCAGAATTTTCACTTCTACAGATTAATTATAAGTAATATATATAGATAGATTAACATTAATATAAGACCTCCGTACTAAAGAATGTATAGCTCATATTGATTTGTCAAGTCATGTCATCGATATTTGTCACGTCAAAGTAAAGTCAAAATATAATTTATGTTGTTTGTTTACATTGGTCTACATAATAATAGGTAATTAAATAAAACAGAACGAGCTAATGATATTGTAAGTAAGCTGATGACCAGCACAATAATATATGCAACTATAACTATATGCAATTTATTGACACAATATTAATCATTTATGTTATGGATTATTTTAGTGAAAACTGTTATATGAAGGTCATAATTTATTATTTTTAGCTGTAATAAATAATTTAATATACTACTTATTCCAACCAACCAAGTCTTGCGTCGCACGCGCCGTCGATTGGTCGCGCTGTGTGTTGCTCGTCTGCTCGGGTTTTTGAAGTCGTTGTGTAAACAATGGCTACTAATATCGTAAAGTGTGCTAGCTGCAATGTCGTAATAAATGAGACGTTGGCATTTATCTGCAATAAACTGGACGTGATGGATGAGCAAAGTATTGCCCGCATTTGTGTTAGTGCGTTTTCGGAAAGTGAAATTTTGAACGCCAAAAACTTGTTGTTTGATTCTATTCCGACAACAAAGCGCAAGAAGATAAGGAAAAGACAGGGTAAAACATTACGTGACATAGAGGATATTGTCTGCGTGTTAAAAGAAACAGATCCCGAAGAAATCCCTATTTTTGTCGCTAGGGATTTACAAAAACTACCCCCGGTTTTGTTTGACCATGTAGATGTGACAAGACTTCTCAAGGATCTGTTGCAGATGCGAAGTGAGATAGATCGTATATCTGAGGAATACGCTACAGTGAACCAAATTAAGGAACTAGTAGTAGAAGTAGAAGCACTTAAGAATGCGTCTATTGTAAACAATGTGTCTCGAAACATAAACATGCGACGGGGTGCCTGTGCATTGTCGAGCTTTGAGCAAGAAAGTGGGCCAATGGGTTAAGGGGGAAAAACAGAAAAACTGCATACGACAACTCCCTTAAAAACGCAGACGAACTTTTTGTCGGATGTGGGTAGCGCGGTAAAAACACAGCGCGTAATTATGAAGGGAACGACGACGCCTGCGAGTAAGAAGTTATCAGCTGATCGCACTCTGTCTAATGCGACGGTGAGTCACACACCGTTACCGACCTCGGCCGATATCTGTACGCTAAATTCTGACCGACCAACCAGTCAACTGTCATGCGTCGAAAATAGAAAGAGTTTCTCTGTTATTGTGCAGGATGGAGTGTCTAAACCAAAGTCCAAAGTTCCAGTGTCTAATGAGGAATGGATATTGGTACAGAAAAATAGACATAGATTGAGAAATCGCTTAGTAGGAAACACAGGGAAAGCTATTGTTGATTCGGACAATAATTTCAAGGCTGCGAGTACGCAAGTGCCGATCTATGTTTACAATGTATCTAAAGAAACGTCTGTAAATGATATAAAATCTTATGTTCTAAAGAAAACGAACTTAGAAATAAAATTAGAGAAAATTAATGTGAAATCGAATAAGGATTATAATGGATACATTGTTTTTGTGCCTAAACACAAATTTGACATGTTTATGACGGATGACTTTTGGCCCGAAGGGGTAAAATATCGCCTTTTTGTTGATTTTAATCGCAACGCAGGCAGTCCTACCTACCGGGAGATAAATGGAGTATTATCGTCAGTAAATGGATAGTACAATTAAGCTTGTTACGTTCAACTGTAAGAGTGTCACTAGGTCGGTGGATTCTGTGAAGCGTCTCTGTCAGACCGCGGACATTGTGGCACTACAGGAAACTTGGCTTTTGCCTCATGACGTTCAGTTCCTGGGCAGTATTGATGACACATTTTCCTTTACTGGAAAGTCTGCTGTCGATACATCTGCTGGAGTGCTTAGAGGAAGGCCGTATGGTGGAGTCGCGTTGCTGTGGAGGAAGACGATGTTTCCAACGGTGTCTGTGATCGCGTGTGCTAGTGTGCGCCTCGCTGCGATTAAGGTGGTGCTCCAAGACCGGTCTATGCTAGTAATATCAGTGTATATGCCTACTGACTCGGTCGATAATCTGACCGAGTTTACAGAGTGCCTCAGTGAGTTGAACGCGATCATTGAAAGTTGTGATGTGGAAGCTGTGTTCATTCTCGGAGACTTTAACGCGCATCCAGGTGAGCTGTTCTCTAATGAGTTATTAACTTTTTGTACGGAACAATCGTGGTCGTGTCTAGACGTTGAGTGGTTGCCTCGCGATACTTATACATTTGTGAGTGACGCGCACGGGTGTCAGCGATGGCTTGATCACTGCGTAGTGACAGGTGCGGCGCGGTGCGTGGTCGTAGATATGTGCGTTCTGTACGACACATACTGGTCTGATCACTATCCGCTAATGATTGAATGTAATGTAAATATTGTTAAACCAAAAGTTACAACCAGTTCAAATACTTTCAATTATATCAAGTGGGGACTTAGGGATAATAATCAGATCCAAGACTATACTAGTTACTGTAATTTAAGGCTTAAGGAGATTGACTTCCCATCTGAGTTTTGTAACTGCGCAGATGGATTGTGTAATAATCAGAACCATAAATTGATAATAAATAGGATGTATATTGACATTGTAAATATTTTGACTGAAGCTGCTAAGAGAAGCTGCATCGCACCTAAGCGCAGCAATTTTAAATATGTAACGGGGTGGAATAAGCATGTTAGTGACGCTCACCGGAGGCCCAGGCTTTGTTTTCAGATGTGGGTATCTTGTGGACGTCCTAGATCTGGGTATGATTATGACAATATGTGTGAGTCTAGGAAAATTTTTAAAGAAAAACTGAAGTACTGCCAAAATAATGAAAGTCAGATAAAGATGGACATCATTGCAGGACATCATTCGAATAAGAGCTTTGGTGATTTTTGGAAACATACACATAAACTTAATCCAAGGTCGGGCTCTCCGGCGAATGTCGGTGGAGCGCATGAACCGCGGGACATCGCTTGTGCCTTTCAGAGGTATTTTAGTGTGGTGTCACCTCTCGGGTCCGCGTCGCAGGTGCTCGCTGCTGAGGACCGTCTTGGGCATGTTACCGTCAGATTCTCCGCCAAGGATGTGGCCCAAATTGTAAAGAGGATGGTGAGAGGCAAGTCTCCAGGTTACGATAGTCTTAGCATCGAGCATTTGAAGTATGCGGGCGTGCACCTACCAAGAGTCCTTGCACTATTATTTAATTTGTGTGTTAATCATGGTTATTTACCCGATGACTTAATGTACACAGTCGTAGTGCCAATTGTCAAGGATAGGACGGGTGACTCATCTGATCTGTCCAATTACAGACCTATCTCACTTGCGACTGTCATAGCTAAAGTGCTGGACAGTTTGCTTGATCAGCAGTTGGAAAGGCACGTTCATTTGCATGACGCTCAGTTTGGGTTCAGACCCGGGTTGTCAACTGAGAGCGCTATCCTCTGTCTCAAGCAGACTGTTCAGTACTATACGGACAGAAGCACACCAGTATATGCATGCTTCTTAGATCTTTCAAAAGCTTTTGATCTGGTGTGTTATGACAAGCTGTGGCAGAAGCTACAATGTGAAACAGATGTGCCACACGAGATCGTATCTTTGCTCCGGTACTGGTACAGTAATCAGAAGAATACCGTTAGATGGATGGATGCGAGGTCGGACGTATACAGGTTGGAGTGCGGAGTAAGACAAGGGGGTTTATCCTCGCCTCGCCTTTTTAATCTGTATGTGAACCGCCTGATCGGTGAGCTCAGCAGCACTAACATTGGATGTTCCATAGACGGAGTGTGTATGAACAATATAAGTTACGCGGATGATATGGTGCTGCTGAGCCCATCGATCGGGGCCTTGCGTAAGCTATTGCGTATTTGTGAGTCATATGCGGAGGCCCATGGGCTCAGGTACAATGCTAAGAAGAGTGAATTCATGATCTTCAAAGCCGGTACCAAATGTTACTCATCTGTACCTCCTGTCACTCTTTGCGGCATTCCTTTAAAAAGAGTGCATCAATTCAAGTACTTGGGCCACTGGGTCTCTGACGACTTGTGTGACAATTTGGACATTGAGAGGGAGCGCAGGGCGCTGTCCGTCCGGTGTAATATGTTGGCTCGCAGGTTTGCGCGATGTACAAGACCTGTAAAGGTGACATTATTTAAGGCATATTGCCAGTCGTTTTACACGTGCAATCTGTGGACCAACTTTACGCAGCGGGCGTACAGCGCACTGCGCGTGCAGTACAACAATGCTTTCAGGATATTGTTAGGGCTTCCGCGGTTTTGTAGTGCCTCGACTATGTTTGCTGAGGCGCGGACGGATGATTTTTTCGCGATCATGAGGAAACGGAGCGCTTCTCTATTATGTCGCCTACAAAGCAGTTTGAACAGTCTCCTGAAGGTTTTGTCCGAGCGGTGGGACCTGTCCCTGATACAGAGGTGGATGCAGCTTCATGTTAGCGCTTCTCCTCGTATTATTTGACATTGTGTGTATGTATTGTTTGTCTTATTTTGTAATTGATTATGTGTATTTTTATTTATATTTGATTATTTTTAATTATAATAATGTAATGTTTGTCAAATTTTTGTTTTTTGATTAATTTTAATGCTTTTTATTTTGTAATTTGTTTTTAATTTTGTAATAGTTAAGGACTATGGACATTGTCTGAAATAAATAAATTATTATATTATTATTATATTATTTCAAACAAAATGCGAATTGTTACCTACATGATTAAATAAATAAAAAAAAAATCTTCGGAGCCGTGCACAAAGAAAAAAAAGTCCGAAAGAAAAAAGAACGCTAAGCGAAAACGAAGCAATAACGCAGGCGGCGACGCGCTGCGACGCACACTGTACGTGACGCGCTGCGACGCACACTGTACGTGACGCGCTGCGACGCACACTGTACGTCACGCGCTGCGACGCACACTGTACGTGACGCGCTGCGACGCACACTGTACGTGACGCGCTGCGACGCACACTGTACGTGACGCGCTGCGACGCACACTGTACGTGACGCGCTGCGACGCACACTGTACGTGACGCGCACGTACTCAAAAGTTGTCCAATATTACGTTATGTATGTTTAGGCTATATTGCTGTAGTTTGTCTGAAATAATAGTTTGTAGTATCAATAAAGTTTTATATTTCTAAAGCACCTTGCTTTAGAAATATAAAACTTTATTGATACTATGTCTAATTGATATATTAAATCTTACTAATATTAAAATTGAGAAAGTTAAACAAAATACAAATACAATAAAGAAGTTATAATACTTCTGGTTCTTTTAAGTAAAAACTCAATAGTTCTCTTCGACTAATTGGAATGCTAGGTTGGGAACTGCCTAAAAAATTGTTATGAGTATATTTCAAATACATAAACATTGTTGCGTTTTGCTCTATTTTGTTTAGGTGACGCAAGTAGACACAGCTAAATTGAGTGTCATAAATGAAAGCTATAGAATGATGATATGTTCTTTAGAAATATGTAAAGAAAACGGATTGGGTGCAATTGAGTGTGAACTTTTTCACTGTGTATGAAAAAAATAAACTGCAAAAGTATAGCCTTCTATTCAAAACTATATATCTATAAAATCGTAAGTAATGCAAGCGTTTTAGTTATTTAGAAATAATATACTTACCTGAAGGATTAGACTCCATTATGTTTTACACCTAATACCAACTAAATAAAATTTAAACGTTGTTGTTAAAACAACTGTTCAAAATTTTACCCATACCAAATTACCCCATTAGCAAAACTCTTTAAATCCAGTGTTGTGGGGGTCTGAATAATAAGTGTGAAACGTTTTACAGATCATTAATAGATGGCGTCATACGAGTATTATGTCCTGTTCCTAAATTACGTTACTATTTTTTAATCAGCGTAACTTTGTTATTGTCAATATTGGCCATTAATTACGTAAATTTCACCTGTGTGCGAAGGATTGGGTCGGAGCATAGATATAATTCTACGGGTCGAAGGAATCAACAATTCCACGCGGACGAAGTCGCAGGCAGAAGCTAGTAACTAATATTGTACTTCAGAAGTTTCGTTCCCATGTTATCGAATAAAACATTATTTTAAACCCATTGATTCCGCTTTCGTAAGCATGTGTGTTCGTTACAATAAAAGACATTTCGGAAATGTAATACCTATTGTGGTCACTTGCAAAGTGTAGAGATTTAGTGATTCAAAGACATTGCTCTAACAAATTGACATGTTCCACCAGGGTCACTAGTCACTGTTCCAATCAACTCCTCGCGGCCCGAGGCGGTGATTGATGGTGCTGACTTCAGCCAGTCACCCCTGACTTTTCACTCCTCCCCCCCCCTCCCACAACTGCCTCCTTGTTACTCGTAATTAACTTGTAATAATCGTTTATTTGACTTAGAGATGATTACAGTAACACGATTATGATAAGCAAGCTTCAAAGGATTCTATTTTAGAAGCAGACACGGAAGGGTTTATATATACCTATCTTGAATTCTGTGAATTTGGAAATGTGGATTTAATAAATAGGTTTTCACACCACCTGCTCGCTAACGTCCAATTATGTCATACAAACATAACCTAAAGCATGTCATTTAAGCTCTAGCCAGGCTGTTGTATTTGTACTGAATTTCATTATGACCCGCTGGTATTCCCCGGTTATATAGCAGTTTCATAAACTACTAATTTGATACTCTAATTGGTTTTATTACCTCGCAGTAGGTGCAAAAAGTAGAGTATTTTCCTCAGGGATAAAGATGTCTTCGTCTTGGGCGAGCTTGAATCCCTCACTGCATACCAGGATTCTAGTCTTAACTGTCTCGCTTCACTCAGGAGTTAACTCAGAGCTCCCGAGCGCAGCGAGGGAGCCCTAGACTCTTTCGTTATGTTCAGGATTCAAAATGGCACCCGTCTAAGTTATAAATCATCATCTGCCTAGCCTTTTCCCAACTATGTTGGGGTCGGCTTCCAGTCTAACCGGATGCAGCTGAATACCAGTATTTTACATGGAGCGACTGCCTATCTGACCTCCACAACCCAGTTACTGGGTAATACGATACCCCTTGGTAAGATTGGTTGTCAGACTTTCGGGTTTCTGACTACCCGTAACGACTGTCAAAGATCCACGAATGACAGCCGGGACCAACGGCTTAACGTGCTTTCCGAGGCACGGATAAGTTAATAAATATTATAAGACGTCTAAGTTATAAATGTTGTACTAAAAATATTAATTTTATTGATATTAAATTCAAATTTCAAAAAAAGCCATAACGTACAATAAAATTTCATTAAATTCGGGCATGAACATTTTCTATCATTCGAATATGAGTGCATTAAGTGAGGGTGCGTTAATCGTTGCTGCTCTTTTGAGGCAAGAAATCCTAAAATACAAAACCAATCGCCTTATAATAACTGTCCTGGTGTAAATAGAAATCGCATGCAATTATTGACTGGCAAAACTTGCATTCACGTCTTATTGTATGCCATTTTATGGAAATCGCACGCATGTAAGCAGTTGCACGCAATTTTTGAAGAACAATAATTAAACGTTCTATAAGGTTCTATAAGGCATGTTTTTTTGCTCTTGAACGTTCCAGATACTGGTCAGCGGCTCGTGCTAGGTCAGCGAGTCGTGTTAGGTCAGCGAGTCGTGTTAGGTCAGCGGGTCGTGTTAGGTCAGCGGGTCGTGTTGTGATCCTTATACTAACTACCTTAACTAAGGTACGCAAACACAAACGCAAACTGTAGTTTATCATCACAGATCCAATGCATTACCTACGTACAGATTAGTTTATAATATGCTTTAGTAAAAAATACCTTCCTCAAAGGACTGAAAAGGTAATGGGCTTTTTGCAACGCCCTTTGTGGTGTACCGAGAAGTAAGCGCGGTGACTATACAGCACTCCTTGGTGGTCCTTCCCAATTTCTTTAAATGGCAAAAACAAATGCCCATCGCGACTTTTTACGCAAACCTATGTAATCTGTCGCACTTTGTCGTTGTTATAGCAGCCCTTGACCCTTTGACCTTCAAAGTATCTCAGTTTATGTGTAAGAGACGACGATTATTTCAGACAGGTGAAACATATCATTTCTGTCGTTTTATTTTATTGTAGATAGATGTGTCTGATAAAAGGGGACCCTTTTGCCGTTTGAAGTGTGTAATTAATTACTTTTTCTTATGGATTTTCCTGCACATATGTTAGGGGACAATCATCAGATGATGAGATTCTGAATATAAGGATATCATATAAGTGTTTAAGATTTCTGCTATAAATATCATAAAGTAATAAACACCACGGTAGGCAAATGGATGAAAACTGGGACCTACTGCGAAGTGCAGAGTGCGAATGTTCGGAGCGGACCGACACATGGCCGAACCGAATATTATTGAAAAATGCGAAAAAAGTTCGGATCGGCTCAGTTGGGTCGGGACTATAGTCAATATTCGAAAGAGTGTAGGAGTGTAGGATCGGAACCGGCCGAACCGAATAGTAACTTCGTAGCAGGAAACGGACAAACATTCGGCCGATACTACTTCGGAGTAGACTCCCGGGTTACAGACCCTAGTACTGCAGTTATGAGCAGTCGCAGTTGCGGCCTTATACGATAAGTATAACGCTATCAACATTGCAAAATTATTTGGCATCGTTTACCCACCATAAAACTAAAAGTGATCCATTCAGAAATTCTAATAACAGCAATATTCTGTAGATACATAAATGTCGTCACGCTACAATGTCATGAATACTAACGTCAACATTTCCGCTACACCCTAGGACGCTTCACTAACAGTTAGTAGTCCATTTGTGAAGAGCATTTAGCAAATTGTTTCCTTTCCACTGTTACCTACAAGATAACTTCGCTAAACGATGGGAAGTAACGAACGAGTATAGTTATAGTTATGGGTGTAGATACCGAGACGTGACAGGGGAGACGTTATAATATGGAGCTACCGTTTACGCCACATTATAACGTTTCCCCTGCAAAATGTATTTTTGTTGTGGCTGTTTTTTTAATGTTGCTGTGTCTGCATGATGTTTGCTAAGGGGCTTCTTTTGGGATTGTATGTTGATAGGAAGATGCGTAATATCTTACCTAAAGTAGGAAATATTTCTAACAATTTAACATAATATCATTGGCAGAATGATCTGAGCCAGAATCGTGCTTATGTTTAGGGCTGTACAGATTCTTACCTAAAAACTTTGAAAGCTTTAACTAAATCCGAGCTCACCATCACTCAGCATATACACATCCATATGTTAACACCATAATTTATTCCTCTTTAACTTATCATAAAATAGTAGAAAGTTATCATAACTCTGTCTGCCTGTTACATTTTACGCCTCAACAGCTGAACGAATTTGGATGGAATTTAACACACAGGTTGACCATGACTTGGTTGTACGTTCCTGTGGATTAATTTCTGAGCTCCACACGGGTGCAGCCGCGGGCAAAATCTGGTCTGCCATTATACGTTACACTACTTGAGCTACGCCGAGCCTTACCGAGCCGCGACACTGCGTGACACAGGGCACATCCGTCACTGTCCTCACTATCGCCGCCCGCGAGCCGCCAGACCAAAGGGACGCTATATCCTCCCCTTTGTGATCACATAATGTATGGTGTTTACCATTTTGTGTGAGCCTTTGTATTCTAGCTAAATAAAGTTGATATATCTTTCCGTAAGGGCGAATAAGCTTATCCACTAAATTATGTGCGACTACATACATGTATTAGTATCGTAGTTGGTAAAATATCGATGTACTAACCCTGTGAAAAGGATTAGCATTAATCTGCCTTCTGCATTGCAAAGAAAATGTGAACGCCATTCGTTGGCCAGGCGAGCTTGATTATACGAGCGGCCTTAATGGGATAATTTATGTTCACAGTTAACGATTACGTGCCGACATGGAGCTTTATTATTTATTTATTCAAGCAAGTAGGTAACATGACACACTCACAATATACAATTTATACATGAACATTACAAACAAAACAAAAACAACACTTACGAGTACATTAGTGACGGACGTCTATAGGTGACGTGCAAGTCACTGCAGCGTATGTATGGACAGTCGAGCCTGTCCGCTAGCATTATCAGCGCGCTGCTGGGGCTGCCGCGCATCCTGCGCACCAAAGACGCGCTCCGCTTACGCATTGTTGTATAGAAGCAGTCGACGTTAGCTTCGGCAAACATGCCCGACGCACTACAGTGTCGCGGCAGCCCCATCAGCGCTCTGATGGCGTTGTTCTATTGGACGCAGATGGTTTCGTATGCGTTTTTGTATTCACCCACAGGGTGCATGTATACAATGAGGTACAATAAACTCTGAAAAGTTTTAGCTTGACCGACTTGGAAAACCGTGCAAATCTGCGGGCTATCATAATTAGATCTACTTGACAACCCCCTCCGCTCGATGTCAGTATTGTCCCCGAGACCGGCGGTAACTAAATGCCCTAGGTATTTAGACTGGTCCACATTAACCTGGGGAACTCCGTACAGTTCGATGGGTAGTACTGTTATAGGACATTTAGAGCCAGCCACAAAAACCATGAACTGACTTTTTGACACATTTTATTTCAGACCGTGTCCATAGCATATGCCTCACAAATCTGCAACAATGTCCTAAAGCCACAAACCGATGCACGCTCAGCAGATCGTGTCGTCCGCATAGCTGGTACTACAACAAGCAGCGCATTTTTTTTTTTTATAAAATCACTGGACATTTCACACAGCGCCATCTAGTCCCAAGCTAAGCAACCTAATGCTTGTGTTATGGTAACAAGATGGCTGATAAACTACTTATATACATTTTTTTTTTGTAAATACATACATATTATAGATAGAAAAACACCCAGACTCGGAACAAATACATGTAGGTCATACAAATATTTGTTCCGTGCGGGAATCGAACCCGCGACACGCAGCGCAACAGTCAATCGCTTAACCACTGCGCCAACCGTGCCGTCTAATATAATAAGATAATAAGTGCGGTGGAGCTCAACTCTCCCTGCCTCACCCCGCTCTCCAACCTCTAATTATGGCTCCGACATAGAACCCGTCCATTTTACGCTTGCATTTACGCTTTGAAGGAAATATGTTTGCACGAGCTCCTATCTAAATCAGAATCTTTATAAGGATATTGAAAATAGGTTCAATGAAATCAGCTGAAGCGTATGTAGCGAAAACAATCTTACATAAGTACATCTCATCGTAAAGTATAGCCGTCTAGTCGGAAAAATTTATATAATTTTGTAATTTAAGAACATTCGTTTTCTAATTCTGCGACCCAATGTATGACGTAAATATTTTTTAACGATACATTCATTGGAACCGATTAAGTGTTGAGATTCTTGTATACAAAGTAAGAAGAAACTTTATTTGTCCATCTGTGGCTATTCCAATGAGTTACCACTAGTTTGGTGAGATGGAGACTGTTTATTGAACGATTTTGTACAGCCAATAGCTAACAGTTATGTAAACACTTAGTGCAATTCATCAACGACTATACGGGAAGCTCGGTTGTACAATTTGCTAAATGGCTTAACTGTACTAATGATTCCATTTTCAAATATTCAGCTCTGTCAGCACTGACTAATAGATTCAAAGCCTTGTAGCTTCAAATAGCACGGTCCTGTGCGCAATAAATAGCCCGAAGCGATTAAAATGTAGGTACCTACGGCTGCTAGGAAACTATTTTATAGTGAATTGAATACTTCTGCTACTTTGTTTATTTAGTTTTCGTGGAATAATAATGATTTACTGTTATCACCCTAGTGTCTTGAAGTCATAGTTACGAAGTGTGTTTATTGTAATTAATTCACAAGTAAGTTGGAAATAAGCTGCGGGTGCAATTTGACCAATGCTCAATCTTGAGATGTGCTAAACGAATTTGAAACATCGTTCTGTTTCTTTTAATAAGAAACAAAGAAAATAAGTTCATAATTTAAAGTTGACAAAGACAGAAAGATTAAATAAGTTTAGATCTAATCGCATTTAGTCATTTGTGATGCAAGTGGGGCCAAGTAAAATTCAAGTGTTGTTTTATACTTAGCCGTTCAAATTAAAATAGCACATCCAGTTTTCGAGCGAAAATGTCACACAAGTATGAGTGACAGAGACGACGGTCCACGCAGTGAAACATATACTAAAAGTTACTGTACATCTACATACGAGTAGTCAGTCAACTAAATAATTCCATGGTCAATTCAAACTCTGAGAAAGTCTTTCTCCCTGTACAGACATACTTCACGGTACAGAAATAACAACACAATAATCCCCTACCTTCCATGACAGGTTTTAAACAATAACAACATGTATATAAGATACCTACGTGAGACACACCAGCGGTATCACGTAACGACGGAAGCCGGATACAGGACCGCAGCCATCGCTGAGAAACTATGCCAGTTAGTTGTACGAACCGGACACGAAATAGAAATGTGTAGAAGGCAATAATCGACGAGGATCTTGATGCTGTGATTGTACTGAAACTGTACATATGACATGTATAATATCGCCATCGTCAGCTTTGATAACTTTTGTAAAAATACTATTGAAAAATAAACACAACGCACAGCTTTGCATCATTCATGTTTGACGATACAGAACCGACCCTCCGCTGAGGGTCATGGGACGCCACTGTGTCCCATGTTCGTAATATTAAGTTGCTAAAAGCCAATGTAAGGTAATCACGCTGCATAGCGGAAGTTCTGCCTATATTGTAAAATGGATGGAAATATGATCATCAGATCACTTCTTGTGAAAGATCGACTGACTACCTACATGTTCATGTAAGTTAATTGTCATCCCTGCCTCTGGGCTGGATTGAGGTCAAGAGTGAGCCCATTGTCAATAAAAAAAAAAATAAAAAAAATTGATATTGTTTAGCGTAATAATGTTCGCTTTCGGTTGGCACAGAAACTGGAGTAATTAGAACGTGTGTTTGGTTCAAAGATTTATTTTCAACTACTTAGTCTAACATGACATGCTTCTAGTTAAACGATTACATATAACTATTTACAGGTATAATCCTTCCCAACATTCCGTCCACTAAAAGAGCTTTAAGTTCTTTTAAATCAAATTAAATTGCAACGTTAAATTAATCGTCACATTAGCAATAACAATCAAATACTAGAAACAAAATGGTAGATAGTCATAACTATAACCAACTATAAACTAATGAAATTGGATGCTTTGTAAATCAATCTTATTTCAGTACATACAATATTGAAATAACCTACGGTACGGCATGCATATTAAAATTAAACCTTGGTGTCTACAGGTAGTCGGTAGAAGATATAATTTACCAATTGATAGTAAATTACTTCGCAGTTACTGTATAGTATACTCTAGTAACTGCATCTTGGCCAGGGTGTTTATCTACGATACGTCCAAGTAGCCATTTCCCTGAAGCAGCACAGCCGTCTTTATGAGCACTATGTGACCAATCTCTAATTCTGGAACTGTCTTTAACCACTTCGGGCGTTGCTGTAGTCTGACTAAATACTCTTACTGCGATTGCTGCCAAAAGTCTTTCAAGAGCTTTTGAGTGTGCTGCCATCGAGATAATTTGCTGACAGGTACGTCTATCAAGTTTGGTGTAGTACTTCCTGGTGTGGTGCTTCCCCGATCAGGAAGTGTCCTGGAGTGAGGACTTCCATGTCATCTTTGTCTGAATTGTTGATGGGGCACAACGGTTGCGAGCTTAGACAAGCCTCGATCTGGCACAAAAGCGTAGTCATCTCTTCAAACGTCATGTGACTATTTAAGACCCGTTTGAGGTGATATTTGGTAGATTTTATGCCAGCTTCCCATAACTCAAACTCAAACTCAAATCATTTATTTCAATTAAACCATTTCAGGCACTTTTGAATTGTCAACATTTTAAATAGTCGGTCAGTTAGTCAGAAAGTGAAGCTAGTTACCCATGATTCCAAAACGTAGATCTCTTTGGAGAAGAACGGTCAAGAAACTCCAAGGACACTCTTTTAAATCAAGATATTATTACAAAATCCTGGGTAAATTATTCTTATTGCTTCTATATGTGAGAACAATGAAAAAGGAACAATTCAAAATATAAAATTAAAAATAAGCCCTGGCAATTAAGAGATTACCAGTCTCAACCGACGGCGCCCGTTCACGAACATGATGCGTGGATCAGCACCACCCAGCTCAACTATTTTGTAGGGAACCGAATGATCCAACATACGCGCCACCACCAGTAAGACATTTAAGTGAGCATGACATATTCTCAACTGCCATTCTCTTTCAAGTCAACATCAAAATATCATAAAAACGGATCCATGGTTCTTATATTTACAAAAAATGCTTCTAAATTATATAAAACTATAGGAATAATCAGGAAGAGGTATTACATAGCCCACCGAAGTTCGGACTGTATCCCAGAATAAAATGTCTCTGCGTCCCATCTTTGGTCAAAGTATTTACTATATCACCCTCGAATTCTAACTTTGCTGCGTTCCAGGTTTCAACAAGCTCTTTGTTGGCTCCGACAAAGTTTCGGCCTTGGTCACTCCATATGTGATTGCATCTTCCTCTACGTGACACAAATCTTCTGAACGCTCCGATAAACGCTTCAGATATCAGGTCACCAACAAGTTCTAAATGTACGGCATTAGTTGCCATACATGTAAATAATTAAATATAGCCTTTGTTCGTTTTAGCGCCTCTTCCTCTAGACATTAGGATTTGGTACGGGCCAGCAAAGTCAACACCCAGTTCAGGAATGCTCGTGCCGGTGTCACTCGTTCTTTGGGTAAGTCCCCCATATACTGGGTTCTAATTTCAGCCCGCTGTTTTGTACAAATTAAACGTTTATGCACTGCAGCCTTGATTAAACTTTTTCCTTTCACAATCCAGTATCTAGACCGAATGTAATTAAACATTAACTGTACACTTCCATGCAAGGTTACCATATGTGCTTCGGCCACAATGAGTCTTGTTAAATATGATTTATTATCTAAGATGATGGGGTGTTTTCTATCCTTGTCTAGATTAGCGTGTTGAATTTTACCGCCCATCCTAATGATATAATTTCAATCTAAATATGGATTGAGTGATTTCAATACACAGGAACGCTGTTACTGTTGAGCTGTTCTTAACTTTACCATTCTCTGTCAAGTCTTTATTTTCTTCTTCAAAACATTATATTGTATACATTTGTGTAATTTTCTTTCTAATTCTTCAGTGTTTAGACCAGTGAAAATTACAAAATTATTATTAATTAAATTAATTTGTCACTTGGTTACATCATAGCCAAAGCTCAGATTGATCAATTCGGTTCTAGTCACTGAAATTGTGCGGAATACAGTATTTACAATATTATTTTTACAATTCAACAATCGTGTTCGAAATGAAGCTCTCGCTCTTCTTAGCACGAAAAAGAAGTCACCCACTCGGTTTTCAAAGAACATACCAGACGCGCTACACCGCCAACGGAGATTAAACAAAATAAGACGCTTTTAGCCTTATAATATATACATATAGGTGTTCTATACGATAGAATCGAGAAACAAACGAGATGCGAAAAAACATTTTATTCTTCAGTGCCTCGTTACGTACACTCCGACCCGGCTTAAGGTATAAGCCTTTGGTTTGGTCTTTGTTGTATCCAAGGTTCCCAAAAACCGCCTTTCTTTCAGCTGTCTTAGGACCGGTATTTTATAGTGTTGTGACCCTTTTGTTTCTTTTATTTTGCAGTAACACGGTGAATTTCCAAGCTTAAGGTAGTTGAGTCAGTTTCGATACATTCGCTATTTTTCTTTGCAGCCGCAGTATAAGTAAAACAATTAATGAAATTTTCTTTTAATTAAATTGAACATTCAAAGGAAATGGTAGATGCTTTAAGAGTCGATTGCAAATACAGGTATCAAAGTACTCTTTTTTTAGTAGTGTTCAATAACTGTTTATTGCTTTTAACGATACTTACTTGATACTATAGCGCTCAATAAGTAATAAAGTAACAATATTCTGCACCCTAATTGCGTAACACACAATCAATTGTAATCTGAATCATTTTGAAGCAAATTGCTAATCCATTGCTTCATAAGTTCAAAAAAATTGTCTGCTCAACATACGTGTTGAGCTTTTCGAAATTTTTCTAATTTACGAATAACGCAATGAATGTTGTTGAACTGTCAAAATGAAACCGATTCCGATTGATTGTATGTTACGCAATTAGGGTACCGATCACTGAAACCGAGCACACTGAACAAAATTAATAATAGATTTGAATTGTAAAATATTTAGGGCGCGATCCGATAAGGATAACTAATGGTAAGGCTCAGCCGCAGTTGAAGTCCTATCAATATCAGTTAGTATTCAGGCGATAGTCGGGTACTTGCTGAACGGTAACGAACGTACATCAATCTTCAGGCCAATACATCCTAGGCGTACGTGACTATGGAGACGTGCGTAGGTAAATCTTGTATGTACTTGGAGTCCTAAACATAGTTATTTTATTTATTTATTTTACCATTTATGTACACACATATAAACAGACATTGAAGAACAGAACAGAAAAAATAGGTACAGAGGTGATGCTTATTTCATAAGAAATCTCTTCCAGCATGCCTGAGATAGGACAATAGATACAGAGATGTAGACAGCGTGTGATAGAGCAAAGGAGACAAAAAATAATACATAGAATCAAAAAACAATTCACTTAAAAACTAAACAAATTACGAGAATATACTAACATAAATACAAAATAAACACACATAAATACTTAATAATAGTTACTAAGTTAAGGAGCATATTTTATATTGGAACGAAGTTCCTTAACGCGGCTGGTAGACATCGTCACGTAAGGAAATAGCGTTACCGTCCCTTTGGATTTTCTCTGTCTCTTTGTATTATATACGAGTGTGTATGTCGAGTATCGCGTAAGGAACTTCGTTCCTGACGGAGGTCCCCCGACCGCACACATTTTTTTGGTTGTTCCTTTCCCGATAAAAGTAACCTGCACAGATACTGAGTACACTCACATAATACATCAGTACAACAACACATACGTCCGCCGACTGTCTTGTTGGATACGTAAATATTCAGATGCGATGTAAATCTATTCCGTAACGTGTAAAACAGAAACCATATTGTGTAGTTCACCCTCTTCGCCAATTTCCAAAAGCAATGCTCAAGACGAAGCTGTTCAGAAGCACGTAATCCTCCCATTCAGTACGTTGTATCCTAGGATCGCGACTCCTCCTCGCTAAATTCATATTCAGTGAGATTTAGATACTTGAAGATGTATGAGCTAGCCTTGTAGGAAGAATGATTACGTCCTTCCTTAATAATGTATGTTCGTTTACGTGTGAAGACATTTTCTTGAAGAACATTATTTAAAACAATGAAAGTTTTTTTTTTTTTTTTTTTCAAATTCAAATTCATTTATTGCTTGTCACAGGTGTATGGTCAGTTCTTATAATTATTTGTTATAATATCTCTGTAACATACCCATGGGGTGTACAATGTTTAAAAATAATAATTAAAATAAAATAAAATTAAATACATCACTGGTCATAATTACATTAACTACAATATATACAAGTCATTTTCATTTAAAAATAAAATAAATTAAGCCGGCTACAATAATTAAATGTCATTTTCAATTAATATAAAATACATGACTGGTTACAATATTATTCACATGTCAGTTTCAATTAAAATAAATTACGTCATGAACACTTTGTACTTTAATAGTCAAATTCGTTTTGGATTCATAATCTTAATTTATAGTCATACAGTAATTAGTCATAATAATACCATTAAACAGTCAATTTAGCTGTTTTATAATTACATTATATTATACATATTTAGTCAATAGCTCGGTCATTCAGAAATTCATTAATTGAATAGTAAGCTTTACTTAAAAGAAACTCTTTAAGCCTGACCTTGAAAATATTCAAGGACGGGATGTTTTTAACACAAATTGGGAGTCTGTTGTAAATTTTTATTCCCATCCCAAACACACTTGATTTATACTTTACAGTTCTGCATATAAAGCCTCTTAGTTTCGTTTTGTGTCTCGCACTTCTCAATGTTTCATAGCTACCTATATCACGTTTTACCATCATTGCTGCTTCGAATATATATAATGAAGGTAAGGTCAATATTTTCAATCTTTTGAATACTGGTCTGCATGAGTCAGTCTCTCTAAGGCCACATATACTTCTGAGACATTTTTTTTGGGCTTTAAGAGTGTACTCCCTGGTTGCTGAATTACCCCAGAAGAGGATGCCATATCTTAGTGTGGAGCCCACATATGCATGATAGACACTCAGCAAAGTACTCTCACTTGTAACTTTTCGTAACATATAGAGGGCATACGAAAACTGATTTAGTTTTTTGCAAACATGGTCAACTTGCGTTTTCCAGTTCAGTTCAGAGTCAATTTGAAAGCCAAGAAATTTTATAGCCTTAACTTCCTTCACCGTTTCACCCTTATAATGTATTTGAAGATTTTTTATTTTTTTATTTTTGTTTGCAAAGGACATATAGCATGTTTTATCAATGTTAACTTTTAGATTGTTTGCCCTTAACCAATTTATTATACTTTCGAGGGAGTTATTTATGTCCATTTCATAATTTTCTTGAATTTCGTCAGTGAAAATAGCAGTACTATCGTCTGCAAATAATATCATATCATTATTTATCACTTTTGGGAGGTCATTGATATATATTATGAATAAAAGCGGGCCGACAATACTTCCTTGGGGCACTCCGTAATTAACAATTTTAGGCTCTGACTTAAACGTTTGTTCGTATTTTGTATCATCATGTATTCTAGATATTTGGGTTATTTGAAACCTGTTTTTTAAGTATGATCTAATCAGATTTAATGCATTTCCTCTGACTCCGTACTTTTCTAATTTATTTATGAGGATATTATGATCTACATGATCAAAGGCTTTTGACATATATCCATAAATATTGCAGTTACTTGTTTTTTGTTGTCAAGTCCTGTCATAACTGTCTTTAAAAAATTTAAAAGCGCGTCGCTAGTCGATTTGCCTTTACGAAATCCAAATTGCTCTTTTGCGAATATGTTATTGGCTTCAAAATAATTATATATATTGTTATAAATAACTTTTTCAAATATTTTTGCAAAAACAGGTATTAAGGCTATAGGTCTATAAAATTTCATCTGTTCCTTATCCTCCTTTTTAAACAATGGATTTATTAAAGTTATTTTAAGTTTTGAGGGAAATATTCCCTGTTCCAGGGACAGGTTTATAATGGTGCTAAGTACTGGAGCTATAAGATGAGATATACGTTTAATAATTTTCGTATCTATATTGTCATAACCTGTACTATTAGTATTTTTAAGTCCTTTTATTATCTGGTCAATTTCATACGGATTTGTTGGTTTCATTTTTCAAAGTATAATTAATGTATGTACAGTTAAATTCCTATTGTATATATTTATTTGCTTGAAATTCGGAAAGCAAGAATGTTATGACATTTCGGCAAATAATTATGCGTTTTCGCGACATTGAAGATTTTATTAGATGGAGCATGAAACATTTCGAAACAACGCCTTGTTGAACAATATTTTCGTTATATGTATTGTGAAGACTAGGTAGGTCAGTAGGCCACACGTTAGTGTTAAAACTTTGACCTTGGATTTACCGAGCGTAGTACGGAGTGCCAATAGAACAAGAGGATTATACTGGATTTGTTACCACTGACGTACTTTACTGTAAACGTCACGAGAAAAAAACCTTATTTTATTACGTACATAAATAATTTATAGCAAGCTTTGTGGGAGTAAATGTGTGCAACTTATTGAAGGAAAAATGTACCTACGTGACAGTACGTTTAGGGTGTTGTCGAGGCGTCTCGGGAATTCACTGTGAAAGACTTCTTTTTTAACCTGTTCTAGAACACTGTGCGGCATACGTAAGTGCGCATTTCTCTGCGTACTTAAAATGCCGTTGTAGGGTTCCACACCGTTATGACTTTGCGTACGATGTCTGTATTTCAGTTGCGAGGTTGTATCGTAGTTAACAGTAGACATTCTCACAGATGTTTTTGGTAAAGCATGAATAAAATGGTAGGTTTAGTGCATGTATGGTGCTTATTTTTCGTTGGCTACTAATTATTACAAGGTAGCTAAGCAAAGTTATTTATTCTTCTGATCTGTCCACACTCATAAGCTCCAGTAGATTATTATTACTTTGAAATTTTGTATTACCTGTTATCGAAACTCGTAACAAAAGCGATCATTCACAATTGCGTGTATCGTGTCAAAGCCCAGTTATTACCAATAACCCCTCAAAGCTTTCGAACACTCTCTCTTTTACTTTGATGAGAAAACTTGATAAGCTTCGAGAGCCTGTCATACGTCTTGTTACTGTGCACTGAGAGAGGAATACATTCATGTATATACATTATAATGAATGTATAGCAGTATGTAGAACATAAGTTCACAAGACTACGCTGTAATCAGGTTAAAGTTCTCCTTTGCGAAAAGTTTCATGTTATATTATAACTTGGTTATTTGTGATAGTAACTAACTGTTTTTTGAAGGATAATAAATAAACTATTACTTGTGCATATGCATATGTCAGCAAGATAAATAAGATAAATGAGTTTGATTAATCGTTCGTAAATGTTAATAGCCCCATGAAGATGACAGGCGAAATCAGACCTATTGATATACATAATTTAGTCAAAAGTATATACTTACTCATTATTATCTACAACTACTTATTATTATTCACTCAATTGATGAAAGGAATAACTTTGCCAGACGTTTAAGTATTTAGCTTTTTGGTTTTGTCTTAAAATGGTTTCTATTTTATCTATTGGCCTACATCTAACAAAATGTAATCAACCTGAAAATATATGATATCTTGGGCTTAGGATCTTTCTACGACATTTTTTTGAATCCATAATAATAGCGTGATGTTATGTTAAAATCATCTTTTCGCTATTATTATTATGATGTAACATTACCTACCTCCGTCGTTTGTGATCGACTTTGAAGTATCAAGATACCTTAAAACCGATATTACGCCAATAATGGTAAGAACTGCTACAAACGGGACACAAAGAAAATAAAAATCTAATGTAAAGCCACGAAAACAACTCGTTTTCACATGTGAAGGTTTTATATTTGTCCTTTATTTGGTATTGATTTTTCCAATATAAGGTAAACGCAAATTCACATACGTAATTTACTATATAAAGTGATCTCTCTGAAGAGAAATCTAATAGACATGCACGCGTCATAGAGATAAGGGGGGGAGTGGAGGGGAGAGCTAGGAACCTGTCATTATATCAGCCGGAAACGTTAGGAGTCAAAGCATTGACGTACTCATAGGTACAAAAGATCTCACGAGTGGCTAATGGTTTGAAAGTAGAACGAAAACATAGACCGTATTTTCTCGTCGGAAAGGTCTTACGACGAGAAAATACACCGAGAGACGAATCAATAAAAACTTTATGGGCAAATAACTTTTAACAGAGTAACAATTATTGTAAACTCTTGAGTTAACAACGAGTAGGTAATAGGTACTTACCTCTTTTTGTACGTTCTCCGAAGAAATATTATAAAAATAAAATAATTAGTGTCCGAGTTCTTTCATGAAGAAAATATTTGTATGCAAGTATTGCAAAATAAGATAAATATACCTAATACTTTTGCGTAAAAAAGTAAGGAAAAAATAAACTGCAATATTATCTTTACGCGGCGCCTACGACAACAGGGTGGTCTTCACAAATCAAATGACACCTCATTCATGAACACTCTGGTTCTGGCCACTCAGAATAAACTCGTACATCGTTTGAGAAAATCCATACCTGAGAAACTGTTGTGGGCTATTATATCAAAAGTAATCTGGGGCGAAAAACAAATATCATAGACTACATTGCAGTTTATTACAGATCTATCATTCTGGGTCACTTATTAAGTATTCATCATTATAGACATAATCCATTCAAGTGAGGACAGTGGTCGCTTTATTCGTGTTATTCCAATTAGTCAGAATCGATCGAAAAAACCAATTAGAACCCATTTATTTTGCTCACGTAAGCATAATTTACCTACCTAAATAAGAAAATCATCATACCTACCATGGTATGATCGCATACCCAAAACTAAAAAACCTGTTTTAATGGAAATATAATCCATTGATTCATAATAATGTATTTGACAAAGTAAATCCTGCAATGATCTTGATCATTGTTGTATTTAATTGTCAATTGTCCAGTACTGATCTTAGAATTGATTTTCATGTTGGAATTAGAACAATAAAAAATCAATCAATATTTAAACGTCTCCATCTATGAGTCGAGCATTCCAAACAAGCTGTTTTAATAAATGCAAGTGCTACGTCATGACATACGGTAGAGGGTTGGATCCAATCTACTACGACTATAGTTTGCGGGATGGAATAATTACTCGTGTCACTAGCATCAAAGACTTGGGAGTGACTTTCGACTGCTGTCTGACTTATAGAGTCCACCCTTGCGAAGAATCTTTCAGGCGTTTGGGTTTTGTTTTGCGAAATGCTCGTGACTTTAGCAATCAAAATGTTATTAGGCTAGTTCGAAGTAAATTCGAGTCCAGTGCCTGTGTTTGGCACTCCTATACCACGGTCCAAACACTAATGCTGGAATAGGTATTTGTGCCCGAAAAATAGATCGGTAACACTTAGACCTTCCGGCACAATCTGTTTCTGTAACTGTCATCCAAAATGGAGAACCGTATCCCCAGTCTGTCGTACTTCAAAAATGCTAAATGCCCGTCTAACTGCCAACCCTGAAGGCGATGTGTTTGCGGATGAATGTAGTAAAATTACGCATATATGTCTGAGAGAAAGCATGCAAGAGATAAGTGTGAGAACACTGTTCCGTGTTAGTTTTGAATCAAATTTTATACAACATAATTATTGTCAATGCAATATCAATAGTTTTTGTGTTAATTAATGTAATAATTTAATTTATTCATGACATAAGATTTACATTATATACGCTAACATTTAAAATAATAATATGTGCATGTGAAAAAATAAAATTAACTATAAATAAATAAATTTAAAAAATATATTAACTTAGTCAATAAATAGCACCATGTAGTGTCGAGTTGCTAACTCACTGCGAAACTGTTAGTGCTAGGGGTGGGTCGGGGGAACATGTTGTCCCACTGTCTCGCAGAGGGAATACAAGTAGCTCACCATAATCTACCACGCGGGCCCAGAGCGGGTTGGTTGATGTCGCAGCATGTCTTCGAAAGTTTTGGTTCTAGGACATGCCGCACGTAAGGCCTTTACTGACTTTATCGCCTTTCAAAATTAACAGCTTCATAAAGCCGATTAAAATAGAATAGATTTTACTTGAACTGTCGGATAAGTAAATTAAGTTCTGAAAAAGGCTTTCTAAATATGAATAAGGCCTTATTAACCCTAATAACCAATTTAAGCCTCGTTTTAACCATTCGTCTTAAAAAATAGGGTAATTAACGGGACGTGCCTTTAATTTTTTAAATGTTATGTGTCATTTTCATACAAAATTGAAATGGCCTGATTAGTTTTTTTTTAATACTTGTGAGGCTCGATGGTGGTAAAGAGTGGTATCATTGGACTAACCACGGTAATTGTAGATCATCATCACAAATGTATGTATTACGACCAGGTTAGTTACAGCGCCAGCGTTAGTCCAAAATACTTTTCACAAAGTACTGAAAAGGACATAGTTTCAACGCCCTCTGTGGTGAAGCAAGAAGTAGGCGCGATGACTATAGAGCACTCTCCGTGGTAATTTTCATTAACTTAGTGACAAAAACAAATACCCATCGCGACTTTGTACGCACACCTAATCCCGACAATATGGCGGAAGATTCGTGTTAAGTACCGTACATCCACTAAAGTTAACTGCACATTGTCCCTGTAGTTGACCCTTTAATTTTCATTGTATCTCAGTTTATGTGCAAGAGACGGCGATTGTTTCAGACAGGCGAAACATCTCATTACCGTCGTTTAATTTTATAGTAGAGAGACGTGTCTGATGAAAGGAGACCCTTTCGCCGTTTGAAGTGTGAAACTATTTACTTGTTTTTAAGGACTTTTTTGTATGAATGGTTGTTGCGGGCAATCTGTCGCTAATCAGACCCTGAAAGTAGTTGTTTTGCTCTCAGTAGATTATTCTTGTTTAAAAAGGCCATAACCACAAGTTTTGACAGACACATTACTAATCGCAGTTATTGTAAGTCGAAAGTAGTCTGAAGGTTCCTGCTATCTATCGCAAAATATATCAAGGGATGCGTGAACAACGTATCCCTTGCTATATTTTGCGAAAAATATCATTATTATCAACATCTTAAAAGGTTGGCAACGCTTACTTGTCTATACGGCTTTCAATAAACTTTCCTTAATGGGTAGTGGTGACCCAGTGCAATCGGCCGCGACTCGCGAGCTGTAGCTCGTCAGACAGGCGCTTTACTTTGGGTAAATTATTACATACCTACAACTACGGATATCTATGCTTACGACGAAACAAAAGTAATATATTTAGAAATTCTAATAATAACAACGGAATGTCGGTGTACTAACCCAAAAGGATTAGTGACATTCTGCCTTCGAAAGTGTAATAAAATCTGAGATATATATATTCGTTGGCCAGACGAGCTTGATTATAACATTTTGACCTTTGGCATTTTACCATGGCGGTCATAATGGCATCATTTATATTTAGAGTAAATGTGCTGACATGAAACTCGTAACATAATATAATTGACTTACAGCTTTTACAAATTATATCTAAACTAGCTTCTGCCCGCGGCTTCACCCGCGTGGATGTCGGAAATTATCCCACGGGAAAGTGCTAACAGGATGAAATGTATGTGCTTCCCCAAGATGCCATCTATCTCTATGCCAAATCAGAGGTTCAGTGGTTTAGGCGTGAAAATGTAACATACAGTTTCAAGTTCAAATCCTACCCTTAAAAACTGAATTACCCCTTTTTGTCCCGTTAGTGGTAAATTTTCGACAACTTTACATATTTATTATTAATTATTTTCTGTCAAAAGTATCAATACTGAGTTTCCAGTTACTCGGACCGCGCATTCAATTTCTTCTACGCAAACTTAACACCCCTATATCCCCCTTTGAGGGGTAGTTTTGAAAAACTTATAATGATAAACTTTATTACTTACTTAGGCGAGTATTCTTGAAAAGTTTCAAGTTTATTAACTAAATGAATAAGATTCTTCATATAAATGTGTCCCCGCTGTTCATCCCCACAGGGGTGGAGTTTAGAAAAATCGTTTGGGATGTATTCATAACTTGACTCAAAGATTATTTGTACTAATTTTCTAGATAATCAAGCCATGCAGTAAAATCCTCCCCTGTAAAATTGACGACCCCTTTTCAACCCGTTAGGGGTAGATTTTCGAAAAACCCTGATACACATTATTCTTTACTTTCAATCCTAGGTATAAATACTGAGTTTCGAGTAAATCGGACCGCGCGCTAAAATTCTTCAATACAAACTTTGAAACCCCCCAATCCCCTTTTAGAGGATAGTTTAGAAAAACTTTCATAATTTACTTAAATAAGTTTTCGCGCCAAGTTTTATGTTTATTAACTCAAGGAATAAGATTTTTCATACAGATGAAAACCCCCCATTTCACCCTCTTAGGGGTTTAATTTCGAAAATCTCTTAGTGGACTCTTCACGAAAAATACACCCTCCAAATTTCATGTCTCTAGGACCAGCGGCTTTAGGCTGTGCGTTGATATATCAGTCAGTCAGTCAGTCGGGACTTTGAATTTTATATAAGAATGATAATAGGTTCAATGAAATCAGCTGCAACGCACAATCTTACTTATGTACTTACGAGCTCATCGTAAAATGTAGCCGTCTAGTCGGACAAATTAATATAATTTCGTAAATTAAGAACATTATTTTTCTAATTCTGCGTTCCATTGTAAGACGTAAATATTTTTTAACGATACATTCATTGGAATCAATTACATGATTAGATTCTTGTATACAAAGTAACAAGAGACGTTCATTATTTTGTCTATCTGTGGCGGTTTTAATGACCTAATATTTAAGTTTGGTGAGATGGAAACTGTTTAATGAACGATTTTGTACAGTCAAGGGTAAACATTTATGTAAACACTTAGTGCAATATTCATCAAGGGAAAAGCGGTTGTACAATTTGCTAAAATAGCTTAACTTGTACTATTGACTCCATTTTCAAATATTCAGCTCAGCACTGACTAGTAGATTCAAAGCCTTGTAGCTCCAAATAGCACGGTCCTGTGCGCAATAAATAGCCCGAAGCGATGAAAATGTACATATTTACCTTCGGATATTGCGCCGACTGAAACTATTTTATAGTGAATTGAATACTGCTGCAACTTTGTTTATTTAGTTTTCGTGGATTATTACTGATTTACTGTTATTACTCTAGTGTCCTGAACACATAGTTACGAGGTGTGTTTATTTTAAGTAAGTTGGAAATAAGCTGCGACTGCAATTATGACCAATGCACAATCTTTAGATGTTCTAAACAAAAACATCGTTCTGTTTCTGTTAATAAGTAAGAAAGAAAGAAAATACGTTAATAATATTCGAAGTTGACAGAGACAGAATGGTTAAATAAGTTTAGATCTAAACTCATTTATTTGTGGTGCAACTGGGGCCTAAGTGGAATTCAAGTGTTCTTTTTACATTAAGGCGTTCAATTTAAAATAACAAATCCAGTTTTCGAGCGAGACTGTCACACAAGTACAAGTGACAAGAACGACGGTCCACGCAGTGAAACATATACGAAATGTCAAATAAATAATTCAATGGACAATAAAATTCAAACTCTGAGAAACTCTTTCTCCTTGTACAGACATACATCACGGTACAGGGACAAAAATAATAACACAATAATCCTTCCATGACATAACATAGAGAACATATTATTAAAAAAATAATAGAAACTGCACGCAAACAGCATCAAAATAAGATTCAATGTCAGTTCGGGAAAGACCCTAAGTGCTCATTACGGAGACGCGGGGCGTCGCAGCGGCAATTCTCGATGAAGCGATGCCCGCGGCGGAATCTTCTTCTTGGAAATTGCAGAACGCAATTAATTAATTATTAGTAATTACTAATTTATTTAATTTGCGCTCCCAATTTCCGCTAACCTAAAACTGGTCGGTTTGATTGAGTATCCCGCGTGCTTTGTTACAAGCTTGAGGATTCGCCGCGGGCGCAGCGGTGGGCACCGCCACGCTTCCCGCCCCGCGTCTCTATGACCAACGTCTTATATTGCCATACGTTTGTGTTTACGCGTGCGATGATAAGAGCCGCTTGACGCGCCGCCACTCCGGAAAATCGTTCGACGTTCCGCGAGACGCCACGCCGCACGCGACGCGCGACGCCCCGCTTCTCCGTAAATGAGGCCTAAGTCATTTTGGCAATCATACGATCAATACATACGATCAATATATACAATACATACGATCACAAAAAAGTACAACGAGTAGACCGGAGATTATAAAGGATGGTCAATATCTGTCAGACAAGGAGTGTGCTGAGCAGTTCGCGGCTTATTTTGAGTCGGTATATGGTAGTTCGCCGCCACGACTAGACTCAGAAGCGGCGGCAGTGGAAGTGGGGAACACTGCTAGTGCATGCGTGCGAGTTAATTATCTGAGTGTTAGGGACGTTAAAAGTGCACCCGACCGCCTCAAGCGTAAGCGATCTCCCGCCGCGCCGCCGCGGTAGACGCTCCGGGCGTCGGGAGCCGAGTGACGACTCCCGGCCACCATAGGCGCGGGCCTGCAGGCAGAGAGTAATGAATAGCTCACCGCCCGATCAGGACCAAGCCCGTGCCGGACGGCGCGTATGTGTTCCACGCGCGCCTCAAAGAGATGTCAGCACGATTGAGGGGGCCGTTAGGGCCGAAGCCTGCCAGGGTAGCGGGATCGTCCGAAAGGGTTATCGCTGCCCTGGAACATAAAGGGCTAAGTCTGACACTCCCTTCCGCTCCACCCAGAGCGGGAGGGGTCATTTGATGATATCCCATCCCCAAAAAAAAAAAAAAGCTTAAGCGATCTGATCTGATATGTATACATTTGACGCAGTTATTCCGTTGAACCATTGTTCGCAGACAAATATGTATGTGTGATTTGTAAGATAGAATCGAAAAATAACAAACATATTCTTAGTCCCAAACGCCTCTGTAAAAGGATCCCTTCATCATTTTTACGACAAACGGCTGGTCGGAGACAAAAACACCAACACGCTTTTAGCCTTATAATATAATAATTGTATAGGTGTTCCATACGATAGAATCGAGAAACAAACGATTTGCAAAAAACATTTATTTCCTCAGAGCCCCGTTACGTACACTCCGACCGGCTTATGACATTAAGCCTTTGAATTGGTTTTTGTGGTACCCAAGGTTCCCAAAAACCGACTTTCTTTCAGCTGTCTTTTGTCTTTGATCGGCATTTTAGTGTTCTATTTATTTTGTAGCAATACGGTGAATTTTTGGATCAGTTTCAATACATTTGACATTTTCTTTTCAGCCATATTAAAAGTAAAAAAAAATGGAATTTTATTTCAATTGTAAACTGAACGTTAAAAGGAAATGCCAGCATGGTATAAACATCAAAGTCCTGTTTTTACTACTGTTTATTGCTTTTAACGATACCAACTTGATAACATAGCATTCGACAAAAACTAGAGTAACAATATTTTGGTCACTAAAACCAAACACACTGAACGAAGTGAACAATAGATTTGGATTGTAAAATATTTAGCGCGCTTCCCGACAAGGATAACTAATGATTGGGCTTAGCCGCAGTTGATGTATTGTCCTATCAATATAGAAAGAAAAGAAATAAAAAACGTTTATTTGCCCTAAACATGACGCTAAAAAAAACACAAAAAAATAACAACTTGGGGAAAACATGCGTCATAACCACGAAAAACGGCCATCGCTCAGTATCTTGCTAAGACCCTATGCGAGACAGAGGCCCAGCGCTGGTTTTCAGTGACAGCCGGCGTTTACGTGATGATGTCAACCAGTGCAGCATACGATAAGATGTAAAAACGACAGTCAAAATAAGAATTTTTAAAAATGTACATTATCTAGTTAATTTTTTTTTTTTTTGTTAGTGGAAATGCGGGCGGAAAGACTTTTGAAAATTAGGTATTTAAAGAAACTATCGCTGTCGCTCTGCCCTCTCGCCTCTGCCTATCACCCTCTAATTTGTGCGATAAGGACAACTGCAGATCCGACTGAATAGCCTAAGTAAAAAGTCACATTTTTGAGGTTTGGCTCTCGCCTATTTTCTCCACCAATATTGAACTTATTTAAAAGATATTTCATAAACTGGATAAGAAG
The DNA here is from genome assembly GCA_945859715.1 of Apamea sordens. Lineage (NCBI taxonomy): Eukaryota > Metazoa > Arthropoda > Insecta > Lepidoptera > Noctuidae > Apamea > Apamea sordens. The sequence continues at coordinate 20,833,755 of OX243998.1, read as the reverse complement.
GATATATACTGTGTCGCCATGTTTTCCTTTTTTCATTAATAGTTGTCAAATTTGTACTCTACGCCTCTGTTAAAACAGCGGTCTAAATAGGCAATTTTGAGCATTTTTTGAGGGGTTCTAGTGCTTATAAACATAATGTATTATCAAAAAGGAAAATATAGGGACATATAACAAGTAACTAACATTTATTATTCTGTAAAAAATCATAGCTATATGGTCATTAACCACAAAGAAAACAGGCGAGAGCGTCTCTATAGAAAAAAAACACCACCCGCGTTTCCTCATAAACATGAATTTTGAAAATGACAACATTTTCGTATTCAAGTGATAGTCGGGTGCTTGTCGAACGGTAACGAACGTACATCAATCTTCAGGCCAATACATCCTAGGCGTACGTGACTATGGAGGCGTGCGTAAATCTTGTACTTGGAGTCATAAAGATACTTCCTAAGTCAAGAAGCATATTTTTGATTGGAAAGAAGTTCCTTAATGCGGCTTGTAGTAGGAGTTGACTGGTAGACATCTTCACGTAAGGTCGGTAAGGTCATCGTTATGCCCCCTCCCTTCGACTTTTCTCTCTGTCTCTTTGTATTATATACGAGTGTGTATGTCAAGCATCACATAAGGAACTTCATTCCTGACGAGAGTCTCCCGACCGCACACGTTTTTTTGGTTGTTCAACTGTTTCATGGATGCATTTCATGACAAATGTAACCTGCACAGATACAGAATCCACTCACATAATATATCAGTACAACAACACACATGTCCGCTAACTGTCTTGTAGGATACGTAAATACTCAGGTGGAATGTTAATCTATTCCGTAACGTCTAACACAGAAACCATATTATGTAGTTCACTCCCTGCACCAATTTTCCAAATGAATGCTGCAAGCTGTTCCGAAACTCGCAATTTAGTACGTATGTACGTATTTAGCAATGCTTAAGTCGAAGCTATTCCGTAGCACGTAATCCTCCCATTCAGTTCGTATCCTTAGAATCGCGGCTCCTTTTAAATTCATATTCAGTGAGACTCAGATACTTGAAGATGTATGGACTAGCCTTGTAGAAGGAATGATTACTTTCCTGCTAGGAATAATCTATGATTTGAAAGGTAGGTATTTATCATCGTTTATCGCGTACGAAGTGGCAATAAACTCAAACTCAAATCATTTAATTCAACTAAACCAATTACAGGCACTTTTGAATTGGCAAAGGGTCGGTCAGTCAGAAAGATGAAGCGAGTTGCCCATTCCAAAGCGTGTACCTATGGAGAAGAACGGGCAAGAAACACGGACACTCTTTTAAATAATAAAATTGTTACAAAATATTTACCCAGTATCCAGTAAATGTTAACTTTATAGAAAGTACATAATGCTCACACGTGTGCTTTGCAATTATACAATACTAAGCAATTTACTTTATACAATGCAAATATAGTTTTCTTCTAATGTTCAGCAGCTCCAACAATGTTTCCGAATGCTAATTAGTTTATCCGCCTGTGGAGCAGGACCAGCATTGAGCCAAGCATTTTTGTCAGCGATGTAATCCCCCAACTTACAATAAGCTTGGCTGCATAGTGTGCGTTTTATGTAAGATTTTAATTTCATTTCATTGAGTTGGAGTATGTGGGGAGGTATTTGCAAAAGATTTTACCTCTTTCGTGGCATGGTTATGGTTATAGTTATTAATGTACTTTAATAACTTTGCAATTAAGATCTAAGTGACTGCTCCCCTATGTTACCGGGTAGGGGGTAAGTAATAGATGATATAACAACAACATCTCTAATATTAACAACATAATAACAACGGAACCTATAATTTTATTTAATATATCGATTAGTTAATATAATGAACGATTGATATAATTTCAAAAGACCTAATTTTTATAAGCATAACATACATTAAATATAACATCGTTTGACATAACATACATTAAATATAAAATCGTTTGACATACCACTCAAAAGATATAAAACTTATTTGGTCTATCAATATGATGAAAACGCCTACTTAAAAACACAGCAAAATTGCATAGACACGGTGGTTAGTTTATTTAGTATTACTTTCATGGCCTGTGGGTAGCTCAACAAAATTTATTGTTAGTTGTCATTTAGTGTGCGTAGGTAATTTGCTCAGTTAAATAATAATCATTAAAATATTCCTTTAAAAATGAATTATTACAAGTGTGAGACATACAAAAGTTCAAAGGGTGCAATAAAATTGTCTGTAAATGGATATGGCTATACCAAAAACAGACAAATTAATAATGAGTTCTACTGGATTTGTGAATTGAACAAACGAGAGGAATGTAATTCTCGTGCCATCACAACACTTAATAGTGAGTCAAATATATGACCCTCAGCCTTCGAAATTGGCAACGTCGACAATAATTGAAAATATTAAAAGCGAGGCCTTTCAAAACTATGATCGTAAAACTTGTCGTATTATACAAAACTGTAAAAGAAATTATGATCAGTCGGTGCTTATCAATTTACCTTCAACGTCAGCTTTGCGTCAGATTGCATATCGAGAGAAACAAAAGGGAAAACCAGTGTACCTTGAACCTAAAGATATTTATTTTACTATTCATCATGAAAATTTGCAACTAAATAACCACAACTTTGAAATTGCTGATCAAATTTTTAGTGAGCGCAAGAGATTAATAATATTTTCATGCCTGAATTCAATGAAAAATCTAGGTAAATCAAAATTATGGATTATGGACGGAACATTTGCTGTAGCAGGTATATTTCAACAACTTTATGTTATCCATGGAAATATTTTTCATGATAGCAAACAGACGTTTCCGCTTGTATTTGCACTTTGTACTCATAAAGATAAAACAACATACAATAAATTATTTGAGTTAATTAATGAGTACACTACTGAACATGCTATTGAACATTCTGTCAAAAATATTATAATGGATTTTGAGATGGATGCAATCCAGAGTGTCAAATCTAATTTTGAAAATATTAAAATAAATGGGTGTTTTTTCCAGTTAGCCCAAATAATTTACCGCAGAATACAAGGGGCAGGTAAATCTATATTATATGGTACAAATATTAACTTTTCAATTGAAATGAAATGTCTTCTGGCATTGGCGTTTTTGGAACCCAGTGAAATTCCGCAATAATTTGAAAAATTACTGCAATCAAGTTCCCCTGACGCCGTAGATATAATAACAAATTTTGGTAAAGATTATGTATTGGGTGAAAAAAACTACCCTGCAAGATTTTCTCCTTCTTTATGGAGCATTAAGAATCTTAAAGCAAGTGATTTACCGCGAATAGTGCAGAATCCTGGCACCACCGATTCCACCAGATTATCGATAAACCGAATCCGGATTTTTACTATATGGCAAATGAGCTTCTACATGAGACTATAAAAATACTTACAGATATAGAAATATTAACAAACGGCCTAACACAACCAAAACGTAAGAAATTTTATGAGCAAAAGCAACAGAGGATTAACAATATACTGCAGCGGCAAAACGAATATTCAGAGTGTGAATTTTTACGAGCTGTGGCTTCTAATTTAAGTTTAAAAAAACAATAACTTTGTATTTTGTTCAATAAATACTTAAAAGTATATTTTATTTGTTTTATTCTTTGTAAGTTCTATCGTAGTTATAGGTAATAGTAACCTAAGTAGATATTAAACATAACTAGTAACTGATTACCATCTGTGCTAAGATAGGTCGACGGAGCCCCGCTTCGCAGGGCTCCTATTTCTGGGTGTTTAAAAAAAATAACCACGAAGGCTAAGGCGGGAGCTCCGCTCCGCTTCGCTCCCGCCTTAGCCTTCTAACCTAACCTATCCGAGTCGGGGTACTCTGAGTCGGGGTGTTAACCATGGTTCCCTATCCATTTGCATAAAATTTTAAGACCTAATATAACTTGGCATACTTTTGTTTATCCTAATTATATTTTCGCATCAAGCAACAGCTTACGCATAATTTTTTTATGCATAATTTCTTTAATCATAATAATGATTAAGCATAACATTCTAAAGCATACATTTTTTAAGCATAACATTCTAAAGCATAACTTTATTTAGCATAATAATAATAATAAGGCGTGGTCGACGGAGCCCCGCTTCGCGGGGCCCCTATTTCTGTCTGCAGGGTTTAAAGGAACCTAACATCGAACCTAACCTGTCCGAGTCGGGGTGCCCCAATTCCCGAGCTCGCTTCGCTCGCTCTTGCATCCTAAGTTCTCATTGCCTTTTTACTAAATCTAGACATGTTAGACCTTGGGGTTATATTAAACGTTAGACCTAATGATTTTCGATTAAATAAACAATATACATATTAAACATTAGGCCTAATGATTTTCGATTACATAAACGTTATATCAAACAACGTTATACTAATTAAGTTTTAGAATAAATAAATGTTATATGTAAAGAAATTATATCAACAGTTTGTATATCTCACGTTGATTATATCTTATGAACGATAATAAAATGAAATTAGACCAAATGAGTTTATACGTTATGAGACGCACCCCCAGGCAAGACTTGATGCTGTTCGACAACATCAGGCTGTATCTCGCTCCGTGGAAACTTATTCGGATCGTGAAGCACGACTTAGCGCTGATCGTGAGCGTCATGCATCGTCTCGCATTTCTGACACTTACACACAAAGAGAATCACGCCTGCGTTCTCAGCGTATTTACGCATCTACATCTATGTCTCTAGAGACCAGTGAGGATCGTGATGCGCGACTGACCGCTGATCGTGATCGTCATGCATTATTTCGCGAGTCGGAAACGCTAACGGAAAGAGAATCACGCTTGAGTTCTCAGTGTATTCTCACGTCGACTCCTACTTCTTTAGAGACCATTGCAGTGACGAACGTGAAGTGCGACTGACCGCTGATCGTGATCGCCATGCATTGTCTCTCGAATCAGAAACGTTCACAGAAAAAGCATCACGCTTGAGTTCTCAGCGCATTCGCACGTTGACTTTTAGATCTCTGGAGACCAGTGAAGAACGTGATGCGCGACTTACGGCTGATTGTGATCGCCATGCATTGTCTCACGAGTTGGAAACATTCACGGAACGCGAATCACGGTTGAGCTCGCAGCGTATCCGCTCATCCACTTATAGGTCTCTAGAAACCAGTGAAGAACGTGATGCGCGACTGACTGCTGATCGAGATCGCCATACATTGTCCCGAACATACACGCAACAAAATCATCAGAATCTATTAGAAAGTGAGAGAGAAAGAATTGCTGAAGTACGGCATGAGGAGACAGAAGAACAGCGCAACGAACGCTTAAATTCTGATCGACTTCGACATTCTCTCAACAGAATGTCGGTATCATCTGAAGAAAGAAATTGTCCTAGGGTATCTTCCCTGGGTTGATAAGGAAAAGAGTGCATTTACGTATACTCCAATCATTGACTACGCCACATATGCTGCCCTTGGATTGGAGGTATGGTTGTAAATTGTTCTTTTTGTGAAGCTTCTAAATGGCCAAAAGAAGCAAATGGTATGTGTTGCTCAGGTGGGAAAGTGCATATTGGCATTTTACAAAATCCTCCAGAGATACTAAAATCATTGCTAACAGGTGACCATCCACAGTCTAAACATTTCTTGGACAACATCCGTTCTTACAATAGTGCATTTCAAATGACATCTTTCGGTGCAAAACAGGTATCAGAAGGACCATTAGTAATGTTAACTAATTGATATTAATTTCACTTCTTATTTTCGGAATGAAAATAATTCTACCTTTATATAACACCTTTATATACACTCAATCTAAGTTATACCAAACTTAATCGAAATCCTTCATCGGTTTTGACCGATTTATTGGCTGACTTATCAACGCACAGTTCAAACTCTTGCCGAAATTCCTATCGGAACGAGAAAGGACTGGATCCGCGTACGAAGTCGCGGGCAGAAGCTAGTACCTAAATAATTTATAGCAAACTGTCTTAGGTAATATTGTGGGAGTAAATGTGTGTAACTTGTTGAACGAAAAATGTATGCATGTGACGGTAAGTTTAGGGTGTCGTCGAGGTGTTTCGGGAATTCACTGTGAAAGACTTCTCTTTAACGTATTCTAGAATGCTGTGCGGCATACGTAAGTGCGTATAATTTCTCTGTGTGCTTAGAATGCCGTTTCTATTTTAGTTTAGGATTGAATAGGGTTCCGCACCGACACGGCGCCAAAGGGACCTGATTACTATGCTTGCGATGCCTGTATGTCGGTTGCGAGGTTCGTGTATCGCGGTTTAACAGTAGACATTTTCACAGATTTTGTTGCTAAAGCATGAATAAAATGGTAGGTTAAGTACATGTATGGTGCTTGTGCTTGTTTTTTTTTTTGTTGGCTACTATTTTATTTAGGGAAATTAGCTAAGCAAAACTCCAGTAGATAATAATATATGTAACTAGCTTCTGCCCGCGGCTTCGCCCGCGTGGATGTCGGAAATTATCCCACGGGAACGTGCTAACAGGATAAAATGTATGTGCTTCCCCAGGATGCCATCTATCTCTATGCCAAATCAGAAGTTCAGTGTTTTAGGCGTGAAAATGTTACATACAGTTTCAAGTTCAAATCCTCCCCTTAAAAACTGAGTTAGGTACCCCTTTTTGTCCCGTCAGTGGTAAATTTTCGACAACTTTACATACTTATTATTAATTATTTTTTGTCAAAAGTATCAATACTGAGTTTCGAGTTACTCGGACCGCGCATTCAATTTCTTCCACACAAACTTAACACCCCTATATCCCCCTTTGAGGGGTAGTTTTGAAAAACTTATAATGATAAACTTTATTACTTACTTAGGCAAGTATTCTTGCCAAGTTTCAAGTTTATTAACCAAATGAATAAGATGTTTTATATAAACTGTATCCCCACCTTTTCACCCCCACAGGGGTAGAATTTTGAAAAATCGTTTTGGATTATTCATAACTTGATTCAAAGGTTACTTATACCAATTTTCGAGTTAATCAAGCCACGCATTTTAGTCCTCCCTTGTAAAATAAACTACCCCTTTTCAACCCGTTAGGGGTAGATTTTCGAAAAACCCTGATACATGTTACTCTTTATTTTTGGTCTTAAGTATAAACATTGAGTTTCGAGTTACTCGGACCACGCATTCAATTTCTTCCACACAAAGTTAACACCCCTATATCCCCCTTTGAGGGGTAGTTTTGAAAAACTTATAATGACAAACTTTATTACTTACTTCGGCAAGTATTCTTGCCAAGTTTCAAGTTTATTAACCAAATGAATAAGATGTTTCATATAAACTGTATCCCCCGCTTTTCACCCCCACAGGGGTGTAATTTTGAAAAATCGTTGGGGATTATTCATAACTTGACTCAAAGATTATTTATACCAATTTTCGAGTTAATCAAGCCACGCATTATAATCCTCCCTTGTAAAATTAACTACCCCTTTTCAACCCGTTAGGGGTAGATTTTCGAAAAACCCTGATACACATTATTCTTTACTTTCAATATTAGGTATAAATACTGAGTTTCGAGTAAATCGGACTGCGCGCTAAAATTCTTCCATACAAACTTTGAAACCCCCAAATCCCTTATTAGGGGGTAGTTTAGAAGAAAAAAAAAACTGACAATCTTCATAATTTATTTAGATAAGTATTCGTGCCAAGTTTCAAGTTTATTAACGCAAGGAATAAGATTTTTCATACAAACGAATTCCCCCCTTTTCACCCTCTTAGGGGTGGAATTTCGAAAAATCCTTTCTTAGTGGATGCCTACTCTTCACGAAGAACACACCCTCCAAATTTCATGTCTCTAGGACCAGCGGTTTAGGCTGTGCGTTGATCTATCAGTCAGTCAGTCAGTCAGTCAGGACTTTGAATTTTATATATATAGATTACTTTGAAATTTTGTATTAAGTACCTATTGCAACAATGAATACTTGGTTATCGAAACTCGTAACAAAAGCGATCATTTATCACAATTGCGGGTATCGTGTCGAAGCCCAGTTATTACCAATAATCCCTTAAAACCTCCGAACACTTTTTCTTTTACTTCGACCCTTTGATAAGCTTCGAGAGTCTTCATATGTCTTGTTACTATGCACTGAGAGAGATGAATACATTCATGTCCATACATTATAATAAAAGTATAGCTGTAATCATGTCAAAGTTTTCCTTTGCGAAAAGTTTCATCTTACATTATAACTTGGGTATTTGGGATATTAACTATTTTTTTTTTGAAGAGTACAATCTGTTTCTCTTGTATCGTCTACAAAAATTCAATACCTTCATGTCAAACAACTTTACGGTGTAAGCGAAATATTTTACACGGTTACATTTTGATCTTTTAATCCCGTGTAGGGTCGATCCGGTGCATGAAACACTATCCATTTGTAAAGATAAAATTAAAAAATAAAGTAGGTACTTCTTTTTAAACTCGAATTATTTCTCGCATGAGTGAAAAAACAATGCGAACCATTAGTAGACACCATTCGATATTATCAAGTACTAACAACAATGACGCGTAAGCGCAGTCAACGTGGATTCACAAAAATTTGCCAATCCTAGACCAAACCCCGCCCCCAAACCCCATTTGATTAGCAATGCAAAAGGCGCGCGCCCCGCGCACCCCGCGCGCTAAGGGTTGCGCAGGACCACGTCGTGTAAACAATTCAGTTTCTCTAAGACGTCATCGGTGTGTTGTTGTCAAAAAATATCCTTGTCGCGCGAACGTAATGGCGTCTCGTAATTACGCGTACTCCAACCTGGAGTTTTTTGCCATGGTGCAATTCTACGCGATCGCGGGTTTCGATGCGCATGCGACTCGTCGTCTGTACGACCAAATCACTTGCAATCTTTGCGACTGCGTGGTATACCTAACCCGCAAATTCCGTCTGGTCAGACGATTGTGGCGGCTACGCAGCGTTTGTTAAATCACGGAAAATTCCGTACACCTACATACGCTCCTCAGGGCCGCGGTCGCCAACCAGTCTACACACCTGAGCTAGACGAACAAATCCTCGAGAACTTCGAACGAGAGGGATCTCGTTCGAAGTTCTCGAGGATTTGTGAGGAGATAATATTGACGACAGACTGTATTACGCCTGGGAAGGCGTAATACAGTCTGTCGTCAATATTATCTGACACACCCTAAAAACAAACGAATTTGGACCCTCTGGCTGTAACATTAAGGTTTATTCAATTTATAAGAGCTTAACTGACAAGTGCTCGAGGACTCGATGAAGAAATACAATAACAATACAGACACGCAAATTGGATCTTTATAACGTTAGCATTTAGGTTATATGTTATAACTACTTGTTATAATATAATTAGTGTAATAGCTTATTTTAATGATTGCGTTCAAGTAATTCTGGTCTCGTGGTCTGTGTATAAGACTGAGAAAATCAAGGTGCGAGATCAAATCCTGCGACGATGATATTGTTTTGCTTTCAATTTAGAATTTATTCCAAAACTATTTCTTGTATTATTATAAAGAACTATAGACGGATAATCTTCAAATATAAACTTTGTAAAATGGTAATATTTTCGCATAACTTGTAATAAGTGGGTAGTTGAAAAATAAATATTATTTATTATAAAACTGGTATTCAAATGCTACTAAGGGTATGCAGTGACTACCTTCAAACATATTTGACCTTGTCTTACTAAATTACAAAAACAACGTTTCTTTACCATTTTTAGGGTTCCGTAGCCAAATGGCAACGGAACCCTTATGGATTCGTCATGCCTGTCTGTCTGTCTGTCCGTCCGTATTTCACAGCCGCTTTTTTCCGAAACTATAAGAGCTATACTGTTGAAACTTGGTAAGTAGATGTATTCTGTGAACCGCATTAAGATTTTTACACAAAAATAGAAAAAAAAACAATAAATTTTGGGGTCCCCATACTTAGAACTGAAACTCAAAATTTTTTTTTTCTTCAATCCCATACATGTGGGGTATCTATGGATAGGTCTTCAAAAATGATATTGATGTTTCTAATATCATTTTTTTCTAAACTGAATAGTTTGCGCGAGAGACACTTCCAAAGTGGTAAAATGTGTGTCCCCCCCCCTGTAACTTCTAAAATAAGAGAATGATAAAACTAAAAAAAATATATGATGTACATTACCATATAAACTTCCACCGAAAATTGGTTTGAACGAGATCTAGTGAGTAGTTTTTTTTAATACGTCATAAATCGTAACGTAACGGAACCCTTCATGGGCGAGTCCGACTCGCACTTGGCCGGTTTTTTATTTTCTATTTTGTAGGTAGATTTTTTTATTATCATGTCTCAATGGAGTGATTATTTAAAATAAAAAATAATCTATTTGCACGAGGAGAAGGTTGGCTGCTTGTGCTGTGCAAGAATACATTTTGACCAGTTTTTGACATTTGTTTGTCACTAAGATGAGATTGCGACTAGATTTTGAACGTTTTAAATTACGAGAATTGGCCTTCAAACTTTTTTAAATCGTGTAATTAGAAATAAAATCCTTTTAAAAACATTGTAAATAATTTTGATTCCACATTTTTAAATTACGCCATAACTAGCAGGCCTGTAAAGACTTCTTTTTACGTATACCGCTTTTACCATATATATTTTTTTTAATTTTAAGGTATGACCCGAAACCTAGGCACAAAGCAATATGACAGTCCTAAGCCCGTAACAGTATGAAGGAAAATTTGGAATAATTTAATTTGTTTACGTAAACATGATCAGCTGAGCGAGTCAATAACCTAAAGTTGATCGGGCGGAGTGTAGGTAGTTAGATAGGCACCGACGACGACGACGCGGCGGCGGTGGCGGCGCGGGCGGCGGCGTACGCGTAGGTAACTAACTCGTGGCACTACTACCGGTTTCACGCATTTTGCGAATATTACGTTATCACTTCCTATATACAATGCCGTGCAAGCTTTTGATAATTACTATTTTGTTGTTAAGTTAAACCACCCGTCCAAGGGATTAAAACGATCAAAATGTAACGCTGTATTATGATAAATGAGTTTGATTAGTCTTTCGTAAACGTTAAAAGGGCCCATAAAGATGACAGGCGAAATCAAACCTACTGATATACAGGAATATTTTTTAAGCAATGCGCAAAAAAATTTTGGTGGTTCAGTATCAGTAATAGAACTCATTTCCATTATTTGTTCAAAACATTTTTATATTTTTTTATCCGACTTTAAATCAGCAAAATATGGACACTATCTATTCGTAATAATATCAATGAGCGCGGGCGCCGTGCGGCTTACGAGTGATTTTGCAGAGGGGGTGAAACCCCCTTCCGGGCGGCAGGGTGGCGCCAGGCGGCGTCGGCCGGCCGGCCGCTCGGCTCGACAGTCTGCTCGTCGCATGCGCGTGCGCGGTCGTCGTTACGTCACGTCCAGTCGCTTTCCCGCGCAGTGCGCAACCCCCGCGTTGTGTCGTACTTATGGTGTCGGATTTTAGTAACCGCGAGTTCTATGAGATGGTGCGAGTCTATTTGTTAAGTGGTGAAAGCCTACGAGCAGCTCGCAGAATGTTTGCTAGGGAGAGCATACCTCGAATGCGAGCCCAAGGTATCGTTAAAAAGTGCCTTAATTTAATTGATTAATGCGTTATTTTCTGCATTTTGATGGTCCTAAGCCCATGAAAGTATGAAGGAAAAATTGGAATTACTCTTCAAATAACTTCAGATCACGGCCTAATCTTAAAAAAGTTTAATTGTGTTTAAGTGAATTAAACTACATTAAACAACTACTACATTGTATGTAACCCACGTAAATATCTATCTACCCACGCCTATGCACGAAAAACGACCGAGCGCTTCGCCATGCCGCGCCGGGCGGCGCGTAGTGGCCATAAAATCAATTTCAAAATAGACATCTTTCGTTAGCGATAACTTTATTTTTTTGTACTAAGACTTATCAAAATAAAAAATAGGTGTTTAATAAAACTCATTTAAGTTTAATTTGTCAAAGTTTGCGCACTGAATAAAAATTAATCCTGTAGATACTCGTAGGCAAAAGTATTTAAACTCATTTGATGAATGGCGACATTTAAGTATTTAGCTTTTTGGTTTTGTCCTCAAGTGGTTTCATTTATATCCATTGGCTTACATAATATATGTACTCGTAGCAAAAAGTAATCAACTTTAAAATTCTAGGAATTTCGTGGGCTTCAGATTTTTGGCTCTTGACTAAATAATAACAGCCGCACAGGTTGATCGATTGGGTTAAGCTACGCTTGCCTCGGTTGGTCTGTGGATGGGTGTGACTCTTTACATACCGAGACCCCTCCGTGCCTCGGAAATAACGTTAAGCCATTGATACTGGTTAGCATTCGTGGATCTTTGACAGTCTTTACAGGTAGTCAGAAGCCCGAAAGTCTGACAACGAGTCTTACAAAGGGGTATCGTTGTGGAGGTCTGATAGGCAGTCGCTCGATGTAAAATACTGGTATTCAGCTGCATCCGTTTAGACTAGAAGCCGACTCCAACATTGTTGGGATAAGGCAGGCAGATGATGAGGATTTCTCGGCGACGATATTATTTTTAATCCATTATAATTATTTCAACGAACTGAGTCTGAAATAAAATAGCTCTTTCGTCAATTTAATTAATTTACCAAAGTAAACAATCTTCCAAGTCAAATTACGTGGTATTCTGGTTCACATCTATATTATCAAAGAATCAGTTTAATTATATTATTACTTGAGAACAGAAGGCCAATTCTCGTAATTTAAAATGTTCAAAATCTAGTCGCAGTTTCATCTCAGCGACAAACAATTGTCAAAAACTTGTCAAAATGTAGGGAAATTAGAGGTTTTTTTGACAGATTGAGACTGAGATCAGACTGTGAACGTTCATAAAATTACGAGAAATGCCCTTCAGATCGCTAAGTGCGAATCCGTAGTGAACTTTATTTACAGGAGAGCCTCTACTGTACATAAACCCCACATACGTGTTCATGCAAATTATAGGCATTTAAAACTTGTATCAATTAAGAATAGATTTGCATGTGCACACGTTCGAGTCGGCATGATTGGCCATAGTCGACGAGCCGAATGAAAGCCGAATATGCAATTGTTTCGGCGTGGCTTTGGTGTTCTAACTAGAAAGTTCAGCTTCTTTCGTAGGTATTAAAAACTTGAATCAGTTAAGAATAGACTTGTATGTTTACAACCGACATGTTGAACAATGTTTACAGCTTCTGCGGTGTAGGGTAAAGAAAAGTTTCTACTTACAACTAAGTTGATAATTCAACACGTTATAGTTCTGTACTGCAGTTAAAGAGAATAGTTAAGGATCACAAACTTGCCTTTTAATGTAAAGTGGTGGAGGGCTCAAGGGAATGAGATTAAACAATCACAGTGGGGAGATTTTCTCTGAGGCTTAAAATGGAGGAGGATTTAAGATGGCGATGGCGGAAGGAGCTTTCTTTTGTTAAATTTATTTTTCTTGGCACTGTAACTTTGGACGAATATTTTTATTCTTTTCCTGAAGAAAACACTTGAGTGCATTATCTGAGCATGACTTCCCTGTATACGAGTAGTTATGATAAAGAACAGAACTTTCTTTATATGGCAGAAGTGTGCAAATAAGTTAGTATATTTATTTGCTATAATTGAAAGATCGGCGCGACGATCAGAACACCGGCAACATGTGCTAGAATAAGTATTAGGAAGAATCAAATCAAAAGAAAGGGGTTCCAATATTTTCGAGGACTTACTAAATAATTTGCGTTCAAAACGAATTACATTCACTGGTTCAACAAATATTGGTGGATTATGTGAACGGATAGTCTCCTAGAGCTGTCAGTAGACATATTATATTATCTATATCTATATCTATATCTATACTTATAATAAATCTGTAGAAGTGAAAATTCTGTACATTGAAAATATCCAAAAAATAAATGGCAGGGGGTGTTACTTGACCGACACCGAACCCAAAAATGTGATTAAAAAAATTTTTGTCTGTCTGTCTGTCTGTCTGTCTGTCTGTTTGTTCAGGCATCACGCAAAAACTACCGGTTCGATTACGATGAAACTTGGTATAATTATTCTTTAATATCCTGGGCACCACACTGGGTACTTTTTATCCCGGAAAAGTATATACAATAAAAAACAAACTTAATTTTGCGGTTCGATCCCTATACCCGATTACCACTGTCTGTACTATACCAACCGCAAATACTAAGTTTGTCGTAGGTTGGGTCACCCGCAGTGGAGTTCATTTTTATTCCTTTTAGTTTTTAGAGTTATTTAGGTTTATTTTTATATGAGTCGTAGGTATAGATTTTAATTTTAAAGTATAGGTAGTATATTTGATAGTGTACGTAGTGACCGTAGGTTATTTTATAATACTCTTAGGTAGGTTTAGTCATTCGTAATTAGTTTTTAGGGATTTTGCTTATTTATTGAGTTTAGATTAGTTATCATCAGAAATAGGTTTATTTAGGTAGGTAGGTATTTAATTTTCTGTTATTGAGTTTTTTTTTAAATTAGTTAGGTACTAAGGTAAAGATATCATATAGGTACCCTCTTAATCACCACTAATGAGACACAATTGGTTTTCTATTGTAATTAGCCACAAAGGGCCCGCGACATAGATGGCATTCTGGGGAAGCACATACATTTTATCCTGTTAGCACGTTCCCGTGGGTAAATTTCCGACATCCACGCGGGCGAAGCCGCGGGCAGAAGCTAGTATTTTAATAATTTGTAGTTTATTTAGTATTAGAAGTTTGTAAATATTAGGTTTTTTAAAGTTAGTAAACCCCATACATACTATATCTATGCATACATTCTACAGTATGTCTTTTTTTTTTTTTTTAGGATTGGAAATCATCAAATGACTCCTCCCGCTCTGGGTGGAGCAGGAGGGAGTGTCAGACTCTTACTGACTAAAACCCACCCGTGTTCAAATCAAATCAAATCAAATCAAAAGTCATTTATTCAAATTAGGCTGAGAGTCAGCACTTTTCGAACGTCAAAATTACAAAAGACAGTCCCCCAAAAACGCCCGCCCTTCACCACTTCCTAGTGCTATCGCTGGGAAGAAGAAGTGGCGGAACAAACTTCCCAGCAGCACAGCTGTCTGTTCAGTTAGAATATAGTTGCATGTATACAATACTAGGAACATATGTTCAGTAATTAACATTACAAGAAACTTAAATTATTTGCCATAAAATATGTCAGCTAGCCACGCCAATATACCAACAAATATAATAAAAACTATACGTACTTAAGCTGAAAAATAATTAATTAAAATGGAAATAACTACTTACTACCTAAATAAAAGCCTCCAGGCATAAAGGGCGTGACAGCTTACATATTTACGCATAGCTGGGTTCTGGTCACATAGCTGTCACTTGAGTCACAGATGAAAAACTAGGACCATTGAAGTAAAATAAATAAATAAGTTAATACTAATAACAATAACCTGTCAGTAAGCTGATTCTGGAGAAAGAACATGAACATTGTCTTGAGTTAATTAGGGCGACCAACTATTCTTATCGTGTAAGTAGTCGTTGATGGAATAGTAAGCCTTTGAGCAAAGGTTAGATTTTACTTGAGCTTTAAACGCATTGAAAGGCAAGTCTAGCAAAGAAGAGGGTATCTTGTTATAAAAGGTTATACCAAGCCCAACAAATGAGTTATGAACCTTATGAAGCCGGTGAAAGGGGGCACGTAGTTTGTCCTTATTTCTAGTGTTAACACTGTGAATATCACTGTTTTTAGTGTACAAGTGCAAATTTTGCCTAATATATAAAATGTTGGCGAAGATGAATTGTGATGCAACCGTGAGAATACCAATATCTTTAAAAAAATCTCTTAGAGAAACTCTGGCACCTAGCTGGTAAATTGCTCGAACAGCTCGTTTTTGAAGGACAAATATATTTTGTATATCAGCGGCTTTGCCCCACAGCAGAATACCGTAGGACATAACACTGTGAAAATAACTAAAATAGACTAAACGAGCTGTATCAACGTCAGTGTATTGTCTTACTTTCCTGACGGCGTAGGCAGCCGAACTGAGCCTTCCTGCTAGACTTGATATATGAGGTCCCCACTGAAGTTTGGCATCTACTGTTAGTCCTAGAAAAATTGCCGAGCCTACTGTTTCAAGCACCTCTTTATTTAAGACGATGTTGGGTCCTAGATTTCTGACATTCGGTAAGGCAAACTTTACACATTTCGTTTTCTTGGCATTGAGAACTAGGTTATTTGACGTAAACCAATCTGTAACTATTGAGAGTGCACTGTTTACGTCGTCAAAATCTTGTCTATTCCTGTCTACTTTAAAAATAAGAGAGGTATCATCTGCAAACAGTACAACGTCACAGATGCCCTTCAAATGGAATGGTAAATCATTGATATATACTAAGAACAAAAATGGACCCAGTATTGAGCCTTGCGGAACACCTAACTGAACTGGTAGCCCGGAAGATTTCGCGCCATTAACATCTACACATTGGACCCTATTATGTAAATAAGAAATTATTACGTTGAGAGCCACGTTTCGGACACCGTAATGACGTAACTTACGCAAAAGCGTGTCATGGTGCACGCAATCAAAGGCTTTGGAGAGATCACAGAAAACTCCAATAGCATTCTGTGATTTCTCCCATGCGTCAAATATGTGTCTCAGCAGAGCAACACCCGCGTCTGTAGTTGAACGACCCTTTGTAAAGCCATATTGCTCATTATGGAGGAGGCTGTTTAAATTAAAATGTCTTAGCAACTGCTTGAGTATTAACTTTTCAAATATTTTGCTAAACGCAGGTAAAATAGAAATAGGCCTGAAATTGCCAACGTCATTCTTATTACCTGATTTAAATAATGGTATGACTTTGCTACTCTTCATGAGGTCAGGAAAAGTTCCTAAATCAATACATTTATTAAAAGTAACAGCTAGATAGGGGGCTACGATGTCTATTATATTACTTAAAAGTTTAATGGAGATGCCCCAATAATCACCGGTGTTTTTAGACTTAAGTGTATTAAAAATATTAACTACATCACGCGGGGTTACATGTTCGAAACTAAATAAAGGACTACATTTAGGTACACTACTATGCAAAAGGTCTTCAGCTTTAGACGGGGACGAATTTAAGGAGCGAGTCGTAGTTATCGGTATGTTGGCAAAAAACTCATTAAATGCCTCAGCTACATCAGCTGCATTATTAACTAATTTGTTGTCGACCATAATCTCAAGTTGTTTTTCTTGTTTAACAGATTTACCCGTTTCATTGTTAATAATTTTCCAAGTGGTTTTTACTTTATTATTAGAATTTTTAATTGTATCGCCTAAAAATTTTGATTTAGCAAAAGCACTAATCTTTTTGAATAATTTTGAATAATTTTTGACATACTCTAGGAAAGGAGTATCAAACCTGTATTTTTTCAAACCATATAACTCGTATAGTCTCGCTCTACTTTTATAAATTCCCGGAGTAGCCCATTGATTAAAGCCAACAGAGGAACCATTAACGTTAATAGTTTTGGTCTTAAAAGTGGATTGGTACTCTTTTTGCACAACATCAAAAAGGGCACCATAAATTTCATTGGGATTCTCGTATTCTACTATAGATGGTGTAATTCTATGAGCTATATTATTTTTAAACATTTTGCAACGACTGGCTGTATAAGGCCTGCATTCAAGTTTATGCGGTTTTTTATGTACTGGCATGGGGAAGCTAGCTAATAAACCACAGTGGTCGGACGTTAAATCAGTTAACACTAATTTATGTTTGGCATCACAATCACTAAATACATTATCAAGACAAGTTGACGAAGATGCTGTGATCCTAGTAGGTTCAAAAAACAAGTTAATTAAATTATAAGACCTAAAAAGATTGAGAAGTCTAATACTTAATGGAGTAACATCTAAAATATTAATATTGAAGTCTCCACATAATATAATGCTTTTGTTACTTGATTTCAACCTATTGAGAGAATCTTCCATTACCGATTCGAAACTAACAAAATCCCCAGAGGGGGGTCGATAAACGCAAATTATAACATATCGCTCAAGTTCAACACAAGACAACTCTATAGTGCGCTCGATTGAAAGATTAACTAAATCTAAACGTTGTTTACATTTTAACTTGTTTGAAACAAGAACTAAAGAGCCACCGCGAATAGCACTTTTTCTTCCTTAGCCCTTTATGTTCCAGGGCAGCGGTAAACCTTTCGGATGATCTACCCTGGCAGGCTTCGGCCCTATGGGGCCCCGTCGCTTATGCTGAAATCTCTTTGAGGCGCGCGTGGAACACGTACACGCCGTCCGGCACGGGCCTAGTCCTGATCGGACGGAGAGCTACCCATCACTCTCCGCCCGCAGGCCCGCGCCTACGGTGGCCGGGAGTCGTCACGCGGCTCCCGACGCCCGGAGCGTCTCCCGCGGCGGCTGAGGCGTGAGGTGCACTAGGTGCGTTCTCTCGCCCACCCCGCCACCTACTTCGCTAGCATGACTGCTTCGCAGAAGGAGGCGACTGCCTCCCACTCCCTCTCGCCCCGGACCATGGCTTGAACCACGTACACGTATAACTCACATCAAATAAAATCAGATAAAATTCAAATTAGATAAAATCATTACAAATCAAATTAAACGGAAACAACAATTTAATATTATAATAAATAAATCTGCCAACTAAGCATTACTAGATTTTCCGAAATATAATTCACCGTCACCTCCTCAATCGAGTTCTTGGAGCGAATATAAAGTGCACTTTGGCTTTCACCACAAGCAATTAGGTACTCTTAAATGAGAGTTTAGTTAAACGCGTTGCGATTCACTGCAGCTCTGTCCAATTTCCGGCGTGACGTTGCGTTTCTTATTTTCCTTAATTCTTCCATTCCAATATATCAGCGGCGGCGGTGAGCCGCTCACTAATATATCGGCGGTGAGTCGCTCACTAATGGATTCCACGCAGATTATGCCTTTGTGTTTAATCAGATTATACATTTACTAACAATTCACTACGAATGTAAATAAATGAATGATAGAAAATCAGAATCCTCGTGGCAAGTGGCTACAAAATGTAATCTTGGAAAATTAGTCTTTGCTTATGATTTATGCATTTACAACATTTAGCGACAAATATCACAAAACAAAATCACTCATGAAACATTATTTTATTTACATTTTATATGTAATTGCGTTTAAAGTATCCAAGATAAGCGCCTAATAAAACTAAAATAAAACATGGCAAAAAAATGCTACACATTTAACCCTTTTTTAACATTTCGTCTTATTAGCGACCGTCACTGCTAGAAAGAAATAATAAAAAGGAACTTAGTAGGATTACTTCTACGTCGACAGACGCCTGACATTTCTTTATTTTTCGTCCGACTTGCTCCACAGGATTCCATCTAATACGCTTCCTTCAATTTGCTGACTATTGAGTTGAGAGCTTTGACACTTTATTTTGTCTGCCGTTGCTATCGTTTTAGAGTAGCTCAGAAATAATGTTGAAGTTATTGCGCTTGTAAGCCAAAATAGGCCAAATTACGAGATCATTAATTATCAGAAGGCCAATTCTGGTAATTTAAAACGTTCCAAATCTAGTTGCAGTCTCATCTCGGCGACAAATAAATGTCAAAAACTTGTCAAAATGTAGGGAAATTAGAGGTTTCTTTGACAGATTGAGACTGAGATCAGAAGGCCAATTCTCGTAATTTAAAACGTTCAAAATCTAGTCGCAGTCTCATCTCGGCGACAGACAAATGTCAAAAACTTGTCAAAATATTGGGAAATTAGACGTATTTTTGACAGATTGAGACTGAGATCAGACTGTGAACGTTCTTAAAATTACGAGAATTGCCCCTCAGACTGTGAACGTTCTTAAAATTACGAGAATTGCCCCCCAGGTCTTTTATGCTACGGCGTAGCTGGATACTACAAAGTCGTAGAAGTAGCTACGCCTTCGTAGCAAATCATTGTCAACGTTTTTAACAGACACAGCGTTAACGTTGGTCATCACTTTGTTTTAGTACAAAGTTCTTTAAAAATATCACATCAATATTAACAGTCGTTGAACTACACCACCAGCTATTACAAATAACCATTATTTCGTCAGCAAACAATTTTATTGCATATTTATGTCGCAAATAACAATGTTACCAGTGTTGCTACACTTACCCATATTTTTTGTTGTTTTTATACATTTACGTATCTCGGTGTTCCGCCGGATTATGGGATTATTATTATTTTCTAGTCAAATAATAAAGACAGACCAAATAGTGCTTTTCAAAGTTCACAACTCCATTATTTTAAGATTGCATCACTAAAATTGGAACCCTGGGAACAGATTCCTCCTATATTCATAGCCTCGCCACAGACTATGCATAAATAAAACAGAACCTTCCTAGTTTACGTTTCCGATGAACAAATACTCGAGGGTCACACCTGAGTCTTGTTCCGCTGTAGGGACTAAACAACAAGCGGTTAAGTAAACTAAGTGTAAGTTATACCTTCGGCGCCGAGGGCACTTGTTTGTTTGGGCTTCTCATGGCATTCCCCATAGGAAACGCGACGAATTGTTCAAGAATTTCCAAACTAAGAAAGCCTCGTATCGTAGTAGCTTCCTAATTTCTATACTCAAGGGACACATTGTGTACAGCACAGAGGCGCTAGGCAAGTACTCCAGCAAACTGTGTGTGTCTTGTTTTAAAGTGCAGGGGAGGGGCTAAACGATCTGAAGTTTAGTTTGAATTTATAAAAGTATTAAATTAAAAGTTTGAAGGCCTGCGTTCCCCAGGGGATGCTTGTAAACTAAATAAATACAAAAAAAACCTATGAAACGAAAATTACGGTTCGTATAAACTAGAAACAGCAGTGATTCTGAAAGCGGATTCAAATGAATGTGTTGTAAAACCTTATTGGCTGTTCTTAAACTCTGTCCAAACTGAAGCAAGTCCCGCGCGGGATGCGGGATGAAATTTGTTCGCGCCGATTCTGTCAACTAACTTGTACGGAGGTGTTAACACTGCACTGGCGCGAAAAGTCACGTGACTTCCTTAAGCTTAAAATAACCGATGCCAACGGGATTGACCTGATTATGGTCAGATCTTTAAAGTAGTCAACCGAGTAAACAAATCACAACGGCTTACATGAGATTAAGCAACAGAATACCAGATTGGAATAATCGGGAAAAAGGCGATAACATTTCAAGACGACAGTTTTGTTACGTATAGATAATAATATATCAGTATAGAATATTGCCTATGAAATGCCAGGCTCGTTGGTCCAGAGGTCGCGAGCACTACTGCTGAGCACGAGGTTATTGGGTTTTCCCATAGAAATGTAAAAAATAGGAGAAGTGGCAAGGAGGCCTGTCTGTGTCGTCGCGGCATGCCCGAAATGACCATGCACTAGGCAAATGGCCGTCTCCGCGAACTAGTACGCTTTCGACCGTGATCATGAAAAAATAATATAAGAATGCCGTGTTGCTCAGTGGTTTCATGTAAAAACCGAAGTCAAAACCAAAACTTTGTAAATCATGGAAACACTTACCATATAAATAAATATAAGTATTTTACTATATTTGTCTTTAAAATCATGAAAAACAACAAATTGTAAAATATTTCTTGCTTTTACTACGTTAATTTTGTTTTCAAATATCGCAACGACTACATTGCTCCTTAACCACTGCCTAAGTATGTCGCTAAGTGACTAGACACAAGCAATGTAAAAACTACAAAACGATACTTTATTTATGCTGTGCATCACATGGTACGGCCGCTGCTGGTTGCGGCCAGTTAGTGATGTGGTGGCTGTGTTTTTGTGTGAGTAAGTTGTAGGGTGCATGGTAAATGCACGCTATGTTTGATGAGTTAAGGTTTATAATTGATTGTGTAGTACATTCTGATTTATGAATTGCAAGTTTGTGCGCGACTTTGTATCTATTGCTTTTACTGAACTACATGTGTAGTAGTGGCGCGGTAGTGGGATCGTCTTAACGACATCGAGTTCTGATACATTCAACTCCAGGCATATCTCCTTCTATCCTATATCTATGGGTTTTCCCATCAGAAATTTCTAATATACCGCCCGCAGCCTAGATTCGTACCCGCTTGATGACAATAGGCCCGCCCCCTAAACATAACTAGCGTAATGTGCGTGTACTCTACTGGGGAAACCTCTGCTTAACACTTCGGGAAGGACAGCCGTGATGTTATACATACATACATACATAAACTAACGCCTTTCTTATGGGGGTAAGCAGTTACTCCAGAAAACCACCTGCTACGATCCTTAGATACTCTTTTTGCTTCGTTTGATATTTGTTCTTTATTTGGGCGCCCCGCGGTTTCACCCGCATAAGTTTCGATCCCGTAAGAATATCGGGATAAAAAGTACCCTATGTGTTAATCCTGGTTATAAACTATCTGCATGCCAAATTTCATCCATATCCGTCCAGTAGTTTTTGCGTGAAAAGGTAACAAACATCCATCCATCCATCCACCCATCTATCCATACCTACAAACTTTCATGTGTATAAGATTAGTTACCTTATATTGTTTAGGCTAGAACTAAAGTAATTAAAACATTAAAATAAAATTATAATATAAGGACAAGAACAACACGTCAGCCTAGTCAAATAACCCGCCCCTTTTTTTTTTGCGGGTTAACCCCTTATATGGTATTATAAGGTAAACGCAAAATCACTCATGGTGTTATTTACTATAGAAAGTAACTGCTCTGAAAAAAAGCTAATAAATGTGGAAGTTTGGGTGTTTTCAAGGCTAGAGTGAATAGGCTCATAATAAATTAGTGCGCTTACCATCAACGATTGCATCTCTGCTTTCCATCAGGCGGGATCGCAGTCAAGCGCTAGTTTATAACATTAAAAAAAAAAAGTAAGTGAAGGGGGGGTGGGGGGGGCTGGGAACCTGTCACTATATATCAGACAGAAACGTTAGGAGTCAAACCATTGACGTACTCATAGGTACAAAAGATCACACGAGTGGCTAATGGTTTGAAAGTAGAACGAAACCAAAGGTATGTTTTTAAATTTACTTCTTTTTGCTTTTAAAACTTATTTTTGCGTAAAAACCAGTGTTAACCGTGCGAGCCTATGTATATGTCGCGAGCCTATGTATTTGTCATCATCATCTGCCTAGCCTCACTTATTTATATATATTTTGTACCCTTTTGTTTACGAATAAACTTAAGAGAGTGGTGTGCGTCCGAGGAGCTTGTAGGGTGCGGGGGGCTGAAACAGGTGGGCGCGGGGAGGGTGCGGGGGCTGAAACAGGTGGGCGCGGGGCAGCGATGCGCGGGCGTGCGACGCGAGCCATATACAAAATACTCAAAACTGCCAGACAATTGTAAAGTCATGTATTCAATCTAGGTTGCATGGTACTCACATTCACAGTCAATCTTCTCTTTACTTTCTAACTACACAGCACTCTCTGTGGTCCTAATGCCCATCGCGACTTTGTACGCAGACCTATTTGTACCCTGTCCATTATGTTAATCCTTTTTTGACAACTGTCTTAGAACGTACATATTCCAGATTATGTAAAATTTAACTTTGAAATGCGTGACAAAATAAATAAACTATCTTATCTTATAGAATTATCTTATTTATTTCTTACAGGCATTACAATACCGTACGTGTATCAATCAATGTTTTGTGTTTTGCTGCAATCACTAGCTCCATCTGTCAAAAAACGGTTTACTTAATGGCCAGGGTATAATCCCGACAATATGGCGTCCACTAAAGTTAACTGTCGCACTTTGTCGTTGTTATAGCAGCCCTTGTAGTTGACCCTTTGACCTTCAAAGTATCTTCTCAGTTTATGTGTAAGAGACGGCGATTGTTTCAGACACGCGAAACATATCATTTCCGTCGCTTAATTTTATAGTAAAGAGACGTGTCTGATGAAAGGAGACCCGTTCGCTATTTGAAGTGTGAAACTATTTACTTATTCCTATGAATTTTTCTGTATGAATGATTGTTGCGGCATTCCATTGCTAATCAGAGTCTAAGAGTAATTTTTGGCACTCAGTGGAGTACTTCTGTTTCATCGGGCCATAATCACAACTCTTGACAGACATATTACTAATCACAGTTAATGTAAACCAAAAGCACTCAGAAGGTTGGTGCTTTCTACGAGTATCTCATTGAAGTAAGCCTTTTTGCCAAAAATATTATTATGTCAACATCATAAAAGGTAAAGGAATTACTTTTGTTTTGCTGAAGTAAATGATGCCAATCATTTACTTCAGCAAAACAAAAGTAATTCATTAAGAAAGTCTTCTAACAGCAATATTCTGTAGATACATAAATTATGTCATCATTATAATGTCGTTATAAAAAAACGTTAACATTTGCGTTACGCTCACGGACACGTCTGTAAGGACACGTCTGTAAGGACACGTCTGTAAGGACACGTCTGTAAGGACACGTCTGTAAGAGTAGTCCATTCGTGTGGTTTTTTCCGGTTGTGGTGGCCTATCTGGCGCAGCCGTGAGGCACAAAATACTGTTTTAAGTTTTTTTTTTGTTGATTTTGTGTGAATATTGTGCGCCTAGTTAACCTGGGCTGGGTCTAATAAAGTTATTATAAAAATGATGGTGTGTCTAAATACACTCGAGAGCAATGAATCCGGGTCACTTAAAGAATGTTAAAAATCTCGGAAACTAAAAATGATAGGTTAATGCAATAAATTGTATTTAATAGACAATGTAATACTCCTGAATGAAAGTAAAAAAAATATGAGTCACCATACATTTTATTAACACAAAATTACATAAAGAAAAAAACTGCTGATCTCTCCTTAAAACAAAAATAGGAAACATGAAATTTTTGAACTTTATTACGATTTTCTTGAATTTTAATACTTCGTATTGCCTCCTCGTGCTT
Organism: Apamea sordens; assembly: GCA_945859715.1. Lineage (NCBI taxonomy): Eukaryota > Metazoa > Arthropoda > Insecta > Lepidoptera > Noctuidae > Apamea > Apamea sordens. Next base: position 20,808,911 of record OX243998.1, on the reverse strand, counting down.
CCATTACTGCGTTTACGCGGTTTGGCATGCTGTACACCAAGTCCCTTATACGATTTTGGAGAATATTCTACCATTCCTCTGTGAGAGCAATTTTGAGCTCACGAAGCGTGATTGGGGGAGGGTTTCGTTGTTTTACGCATCTGCCTAGCTCGTCCCAAGCATGCTCGATCGGGTTGATATCCGGGCTGCGCGCTGGCCACTCCATACGAGTAATGTTCATCTCTTGAAGGTAGTCATTCACAATCCTACCTGTATGAGGTCGGGCATTGTCATGCATAAATATAGCATCCTCACCTAAATTGACCATAAATGGACCAACGTGATCATTGAGGATTTCTTCCACATATCTTACGCTAGTTAAAGAGCCGTTTTCTATGATCACCAGCTCTGTGCGACTTTCAGAAGAAATTCCGGCCCACACAAGTACAGACCCACCACCGTAGGCTACTTTTTCTTCGATGCATGCTTGCTTGAATCTTTCCCCTGGTCTTCGATACACTCTGTGTCTTCCATCGTGCTTGTAGAGCATAAATTTTGATTCGTCGGAGAACATAACTTTTGACCAATCTTCAATACTCCAATTTACGTGGCTCTGGGCATATCTTAGTCTTGAAATACGATGCCCACGCTCCAGTTTAGGGCCGTTTGCAGGTCTAAGGGGTTTTAAGTTAGATTCAGCAAGCCGACGTCTTACTGTCCATGCACTTGGGTTACTTCCTCCGAGGCGTCGAAACTGATTTGTGAGTTCAGTTCCTGTGAGAAAGCGATTTCGAAGCATGGTGTTCACCAAGTATCGGTCTTCTCGTGCTGTGGTACACCTGGTTCTGCCCGTTCCTGGTCTGCGTAGGTTAGAACCAGTTTCTTCGTAACGTCGGAGAACTCTTTGTACTGTTGACAGCGACACACCGACAGTCCTGGCTGTATCGCGCTGACTCCGGCCGGTTTCCAGCATTGTAAGTATTCTGGTGCATTCTTCAGGCGTAAGCGACATAATTTCAGCTTGAATAATGAATATAGAGCACTATCAACATGGTTTATGTACCCACATAAATGACAGATTACAAACAAAAGCAAAACCAAATGCTGTAATTTCGTAGTTCCATCTTCGAAAGTGGCCCTTTTTCAAATTTGATTTTTTTATGATATAACTTTACAATAACTAAGAAGTTTTAATACCTTCATTTAAGGAGTATTACATTGTCTATTAAATACAATTTATTGCGTTAACCTAGCATTTTTAGTTCCCGAGATTTTTAGGATTCTTCAAGTGACCCGGATTCATTGCTCTCGAGTGTATTTGTGAAGGTCAGTAATCGATAAGGGTTTCCTTTTGGGGATCATACATTATTCATACCTATGCGTAATAATCTTACTAAGATGGTAACATTTCGACTTATTAATGTTACATGTAGGTATGGAATGTATGTTTTTAGCCAGAATCTTGCTTTTTATGTTAAAAGTTAACACACATTGTTGCTTTAAACACACTTATAAAATCCATCCTCACCCAGTAAATAAAGACATGATCAATTCATCATCCTTATCTTGCTATCATAATTTATTCCTTCACTTTATTAAAAAAAAACATTAGACAATAATCATACGTCACACTGCCCGAGCCTCACCGAGCAACACCGAGCCACACCGAGCCACCGTCGAGCCGCGACACAGCGTGACACAGGGATCACCCGTCATTGTCCTCACTCCGGATGCCCGCGAGCCGCCAGACCAAATAGAAGCCATATCCTCCCCTTTGTGTTTACTATTTTTTGAGAGCTTTTGTATTGGAGCCAAAATAAAGTTGATATATTTCTGCGTAAGAGTAAATAATAAGCTTGTCCTCTAAATTACACGAGATTATTATCACAGCTGGCATAGATGTCGGTCTACTAACCCTACTGCACTATTACCGTCCTCCTGCCTTCTAAATAGCTAAATAAAAACTACATTGCCATTCGTTGGCCAGAGCCGAGTTAATTATAATATTTTGAGCTAAGTGTGGCTCTTTACCACAGCGGTCATAATGACAATGTTCAAAAGCAAACGTTTGCGTGCTCACATGCAGCTCGTAACATACTATGGATTATAGTTTCAACAAGCTCTTTGAATGAAATAGATTTGCGCGAGCTCCTATCTAAATAAGGATCTTTATAAGAATATGGAAAATAGGTTTGCATATAGCTGATGTGTCATCATCTGCCTAGCCTTTTCCCAACTATGTTGGGGTTGGCTATGATGATGATGTGTATGTAGCGAAAATAGCTATATATAATTTCGTGCGATTTCGTCACTAAATAAAGCCGTCTTGAATCAACTGTACAGTGCCTACATTCATTGGAGTCAACTAAGTGATTAGATTCTTGTTTACAAAGAAATAGGAGACGGTCATGTGTCCATGTGTCACGGTTCTAATGAGCTACTAATAGTTTTAAAAGGTACGTTTTAGGAGGAACATTTATGTAAACAATTTGCGAAATTCATCAACGACTTCACGGAGAACTTGGTTTTTCATACAAGTTTTTGCTGTAGGTAAATGTAGGTACTATTGAAACCATTTTCAAATATTCAGTTAGCAATGACTAATAGATTCAAAGCCTAATTGTAGCTCCAAATAACACGGTCCCGTGCCGCGCTATAAAATAGCCCGCAACGTTGAAAATGTGCATATTTACCTTCCGATGTTGCGCTGAAATAGTACCTATCTTATAGTGAATTTAATACTGCTGCAACTATGTTTATTTAGCTTTCATGGAATAATACTGATTTACTGTTATTAGATCCCTGAGCTCATACATACATATATAGTAACGTTGTTTGTTTATTTTAATTTAATTACAACGACATTATTAGGTATTCTAGTTATATTTTGTTATTTGAATGAGAGACTAAAGTGCTACTAATCACATGGGGACAGTAAGCTGGTAATAAGTTGCGGGCGTAATTAGAACAAACCACAATCTTGAGATGCCCCGATTTCAGTTATTTATCATGGAATGTTCCAGCTCTTGACCATGATCTCGCTTGATGGAGACCGATGGATGAGTTCTACGTACGATGGATCATTATCCAGTTTCATACTTCGTGTATAAGAAAATAATATCCACAAGCACACACGAAGTAATTCGCAGTTTTTATTATTTGTTACGCAATAATTGGCAGTTAAAGTTATAATTCAGCACAGTTGTAGAAAATGAGTTTCGGACACGACATGAGTGACAAAGACTACGATCTACAGTCGCACATAGTCTGTCATATTAACAACCGTGTACTGTACACAAAGTGAGACAACTAAATTATTCAATGGTCAATGCAAACTGAGAAACTATTTCTACGTGAGACGTAATAGCGGTATCACATAGCCGGTGCCATGCCGCATACGGTCCGACGGAAGCCGGATATACCGGACCGTAACTATCTCGGCGAAACTATGCTAGTCGTATGAACTGGGCATGAAATAGAAATGTGCAGAAGGGGATCTTCGAAGGCAATCAAACACTGATGCTGTCATTTCATTGATTTGTTTTAGCGATCGTCATCATGCTGTTAAAACAATCGATAGACATAGTAAACTGAAACGTGGAATACGTGGTTCCTTAGTGGCTATTTCGAGTGACTTAGGTAGGTAACCACATATATTTTTTTCCAAGTCTACTGCTTTAAATAGAACCAGTCCTTATTTAAGAACATTTCAGATCTGGCAGTCAAGCCTTTTATAGTGTTGTGACCCTTCTGTTTCTATTTATTATGCAGTATCACGGTGAAGGTTCATGGTTCAGACAGTTGGATCAGTTTCGATACATTTGCTATTTTCCTTTTCAGTCACAATAAAAGTAAAACAGAACGAATCTTCTTTTAATTGGAAAAACGTTAAAAGTAAATGGCAGTTGCTTTTAAAGTTTACCGACGCGACGTAGTCAGTTTACTTAACAGATTTATTACTTTCAAATTGTACTTTGATACAACATCCTTGCAGTACCAGAGTAACAACATTCTGGTCACTAAGACCGAGCACACTGAACAAAGTGAACAATAGATTTGGATCCTAAAATATTTAACGCGCGATCCGATAAGGATAAGTAATGATATCAGTTGGTATTCAGGAGATAGCCGGGTACTTGCCGAACGGTACATCAATCTTCAGGCCAGCACATCCTACGGTAATGACATGCCAAAGATGCCTCACTGCGATATCCCAAAGTAAAGGCAAAGTTTTTGCCAACAAGATTTAATGTTCACTCGTGCCAGCGACACCAAGAAGAAGACCGCGATACCTCGCGATAGCAGTTTAGCTCGCTACCTCGATGTGTCCTTGTATAACAAATGCATGCTAAAAGTACAGTACAAACATAGAACCGGGCAACTGAACTTTCAGGTGCGGCTGAACCGACGTGTTCGCACCTCCTTCTATGTACTAATAGCGAGTATCGACAACGTGGTATTGATATAGCGACCGCAATCGCGAGCATTTTCTGGATATCATTACCTTTAGGAGTAGGTACGTGACTATGGAGGTGTGCGTAAATCTCGTACTAGTGTTCAAAAGGTCGTCACTAAGCGGAGGAGTATTTTTATATTTTTGTTGTGCTACTATTTCATGGATGCATTTCCTGACCAAAGTAACCTGCACAGATACCGCCATCTGTCTTATTGGATACGGAACAGCTGATAAAGTACAACAGCCATATAAATATTCAGATGGGAGGGAAATCTATTCCGTAACGTGTAACACAGAAACCATGTTATGTAGTTTACCCCCTGCACCAATTTACAAAAACAATGCTCCAAGCTGTTCCGAAACACGTAATCCATTCATTCAGTACCTTTATCCTTAGAAATTTGGCTCCTTTCAGATTCATATTCTTAAAGATGCTAGCCTTGTAGAAGGAATGATTATTTTCCAGCTAGGAATAATGTATGAATTGAAAGGTAGGTAGGTATTTATGATCGTTTATCTGCGAAGACATTCTCTTGAAGAAGATAAAAAAATTGAAGTCTTTGAAAGCATAATAATTGTGTGTTGAATGAAATTCTTCTTGTATTGTTATTGGCTTATAAAAACTTTTTTGAAAAAAAAAACAACCGACTTCCAAAAACGACACTACAAAGTGAAAAATAACTTTAATTTCGGAAGTCGGTGTCCTTGGGTTCGCATTTTCGTTGTTTGCCACCGACTTCAGAAATTAAAGTTATTTTTCACTTTGTAGTGTCGTTTTTGGAAGTCAGTTGTTTTTATTTTTCACTTTTTAGTTGTACCTACCCCACACAAATTCGTATATACTTACAAGATTAGAGGTACCCCAATAACAACTTTGACCGAAATGAGGGTGTACCGTGGTATACTGAACACATCTGCGTACCCCTTTAGAGCGTACAGGCGTGACGTTATGTTGTGTGATTGTGTAAACAATACATAAATAAGCGATAGCAGCAATAGCCATTATTGAATTATTGATTTGCTGGCATTTATTGAAGAGTTCCGTTGTCTGTCTCCGAAACTCATCATCAGATTTCTATGGGACCATTTGGAAAGTATACCCTTTCCAACAATTTTTTTTTTCAAATCTGTTGGCAAGCGACGGAGTTATGCGCGAACAAACATAAAAAAAAAAAACAAAATACAAACATCCGAATTGAGAACCTCCTCCTGTTTTAGAAGTCGGTTAAAAAAATACAGAAGAATGACATTCTGTATTTTAAGTAAAATGATGTATTAAAGCGACGTGGAATGTACCTCTTCTGAAATATAGGATACTTTACATTTTAAAACAACACCTTGTTGAACAATATTCTCGTTTATGTCAAAAAGGCAGTTAAATTTAATAAGCTTTAAAATATTTTGTAGGTACGCGTCAAGAAAGAAAAACAAATTTTAGTATTACGTACACATAAATAATTTATGGTGAGCTGTCTTGAATTATTTTGTGGAAGTAAAATGTGTGTAACTTGTTGAAAGATAAACGTAGGTACGTAAAGGTTTGTTTACGAGTATCGTCGAGGTGTCTCAGGGTTTCTTTGTAAATATCTTGTTTTTTTAACCTGACTTAGAATACTGTGCGGCAATACGTACAGTCACGAACACCAGTATGTCAACACTTGGCAACTTTCAATTGCGATTTTTTCGTGAAATAACGAATGCAACGTTAAAATACGACACATTACATAAACCTATAGGTTCGAAAATGCTATGTTCGCAACAACATAAAAAATCATTAAAAAATAAAGGAGTAAATCGCTTTTGAATAAAGCCGATTGTATATATACTTTTGCTCGTGACTGTACTCGTAAGTGAGTATTTTTTTTCGTGCTCAAAATACCATTTCTACATTAATTTTGGGTATTATGAAGGCTTCCGCTCCGATAGGGCTCCACAGGGACCTTATGACTCTGCCTATGGTTTCTGTATTTGGTTAAGACGTGGTATCGTATCTCAGTTTGGCAGTTGAAATTTTCACTGATTTTGTTGCTAAGGCATGAATAAAATGGTAGGTTGAGTGCATAAACGCAATTTGTGATTAACCGGTTCCAAAGTCATACGCTCCGGTAGGTATTACTTTGAAACGTTGTATTACCTATTCCAACCAACGATACTTAGATAACGAGACTCGTAACAAAAGCGATCATTCACAATTGCGGGTATCGTGTCAAAGCCCAGTTATTACCCTCAAAGCCTCCGAATACTTTCTCTTTTATTTTGATGAGAAAACTACGATCCTTTGATAAACTTCGAGAGCCTCTAATACGACTTGTTTTGTAACTGCGCACTGCAAAGAGAAGTAAACATTAATGTATACACATTATGTATACATTCATGTTTACTTACTATGTACATATAGTGTGTAGAATACATACAGCTGTAATCATGTACGTTCTCTTTTGCGAAAACTTTAATCTCAGATCATAATTTGGGCATTTCGACTGGTAGCTCATATTTTTTTGAGGATACAAATTGTTGCACTCATCGCTTCACTCATGTACAATAGTCTGGAATAACAAATATCTTTAGGTTAAATAACGTTACGACCTCATCATTATCATCATCATCATTTCAGCCGAAGGACGTTGTGGTTCCGTAGTGCAGTTAAAGAGAATAGGTAAGGAACACAAACTTGCATCGTGTATGTAAAGTGGACGGGAGGGGGGGGGGGGGCAGTTATACGAGGTTAAACAATGCATTCAAAGTAATGCGAAAACTTACCTTTTTTCGCTAAGACTGCGGATTGAAGATGGCAGATAGAGTGGCTCGTAGCTCTCTTGCATTATTTTGTGTGGAAGGAGCCTTTTTCCTGAATTTATTTTTCTTACCACTGTACAGATTTTACTTTTTGATGTTTTCTTTTTTTCGGAAGAAGACTAGATTGCTTTATCAAAGCACGAGTTCCCTGTATAGTTATCATAAAGAACAGAATTTTCTATAAAAGCAAAGTTGTGCAAAAAAGTTAAAATATTTATTGAAAGCTCATTGCGACGATCCAAACACAGGAAAAATCAAAATATAGTGAGAATCAAATCAAAAGAAAGGGTTTCAATATTTTCGAGGACTTACTAAATAATTTTCCAGAACTACTTGAATTGAGTTTAAAACGAATTATTGTCTACGTTTCTACAAATATTGGTGGGTTATGTGAACGGATATAGTCTCTTAGCGCTGTAGGTACACACGTTTGTTTTACACTATCGCAGCCTCCAAACCGCACTCATGTAGGTATTTATCCACGTTCCACGAAAACCACAATACGTCAGTGTGTCTTTCTATTACAGCATTGAATGTCATGGCGAAGCGAAAAAAGGGGATTGGGTTTCTACTGTATCATTAATTTTAAACCTTTCTCACACCAGTTCAGACTGTAATAAATAAATCTCCTAACGACTTAGCATTAATAGCTTTTCACAAATAATTCACGGTCACCTCCTCAATCGAGTTCTTGGAGCAAATATAAAGTGCACTTTGTCTGCCGCAATCAATTACTTTTAAATGCGGATTTAGTTAACTGCGGTGCGATTCACTGCAGCCCTGTGTGATTCCGTGCGTTTCTTGTTTTCCTTAATTCTTCCGTTACAATAAAAGGGTGGTGAGCCGCTCACTAATGGATTCCACGCAGATTATGCCTTTTTTAAATCAGATATTTTGCACTTACCAACAAATTCACTTCAAATTAAATAAATTAGTGATGGTAATCTGAGATGGCGATGGATCGTGGCGAGGGGCTACAAATTGGCATTAGATTACGTGGAAGAGACACATTGAAACATTGATCGTTAGTAAAATTAATCAAGTAAAGTTGAGCTATCTTGTGATTTATATATTTAAAACATTTAGCGATAAATCTCACGAAACAGAATCTCTCGTGAAAAACGATTGTGTTTTATTTATTATTCATTTTTTTTTTTTATTTTAAAGCAAAAAATTACTTTTATCCATTTGTAACTCTCATAGAAAGAAAAAATTCAATGGAACTAAGTAAGATTACTTCCACACAAAAATATCACCAACACTTTTGGTTTTCCACCCGACTTTTTTCATAGGATTTAATTTAAATACTTACTTCTATTTATTGATAATTGAATTGAGAGCATTGATACTTTATTTAAAAACAATCTGTGATTGATTAAGAAACAAGGTTTAAGTCAAGGTTATAGTCTCTGTGTGCAAGATCTCATCTGAGGGGCAATTCTCGTAATTTTAAGAACAATCACAATTTGATCTCAGTTTCAATCTGTCAAATTACCTCTAGTTTCCCCATATTTTTGACAAGATTTGACATTGATTGTGGCTGAGATGAGATTGCGACTAGATTTTAACCGTTTCTAATTACGATTTGGCCTTCAGTTTGACTGTGCTACGGCGTAGCGAGGTGCTATGCTTACCTATATCTACGAAAGCGTAGATTGCGACTAGATTTTGAACGTTTTTAATTACGAATTGGCAGTTCGTCTGTGCTACGGCGTAGTAGATTGCTACGGCGTAGTGGGTGCTACGGAGGAGCGCGGTGCTACGGCGGGCAGCTATGCTAAACTATCTACGAAGTCGTAGTTGCTGCTACAAAAGCGTAGCAATAGCTAAGTTTTCGTAGCAGTAGCTAAGTTTTGGAAGCTCAATGTCATCGTTCTTAGCAGCCACACAGGTAACGTTGGCTATCACTTCGTTTTAGAATCCCTTTCTTCCAAAAATTTACAATAATAGCAATCATAAACTACACAAGTATCTACAACTACATAATCAGCCTATAATGTTCCCACTGCTGGGACACAGGCTTCCTCTCGCCTCCTCGGGTGGAGAGACAACTAATTTAAAATATTCGTCAACACACTATTTTATTGCATTTCAGATAGCAGTTGATGGAGCCTTTTTAGCACCAACTAGATAAGATTCGACAATCATCCTGTTATTACTTCTATTACGAGCAGTGAATAAAGGATTGTGGCGTAATTAAAGCTTACATTAATTTGAAATAGCCTATTTAATGAGCGATAGGATTCTATGATTAGACAGTACTTACCCTTGTATATATCATAAGCTATCAATGTAGTAAGTTGGTCTTCGGCCTTCATCTGTCATGTCGACATGGTGGCACACCTGTGTATGTATAGTTTCAGGTCGTAAGGAACAGCGAGCTAGTTGCGTAATACACTAGCAGTAGCAATGGCTTTCATTTTGGCAAGTTGGCAACATTAATTCCGTTATTTACGTTGTTGAGCAGACACATTTTTCGAACCTATGAAGCAGTGGATCAGCAATATTCTTCTAAATAAATAAATAAATATCCCTGGACATTTCACACAGCGCCATCTAGTCCCAAGCTAAGCAACCTAATGCTTGTGTTATGGTAACAAGATGGCTGATAAACTACTTATATACATATTTTTTTTGTAAATACGTACATATTATGGATAGAAAAACACCCAGACTCGGAACAAATACATGTAGGTCATACAAATATTTGTTCCGTGCGGGAATCGAACCCGCGACACGCAGCATAAATGAATTCATTGTGTTCGATATATTAAATATTACGGAATTAGGGCAACGTTTAGCCAGACATTAGAAAAGCATAGAATCCGTATTAATATTATAAATGCGAAATTAACTCTTTCTGTCTCTGAATGGATTTGTATGAGAACCTTGTAGGATAAAGGATACTCGACAACCTCGCGGCCGAAGCCGAGGGCAAAAGCTAGTTGAGTAAAATGAATTCTTGTTTCATGTACCTACTTTATAATATGAATTTGGTAAAAATTAATAAAAAATGTATGTCAGGTAGCGGAGCTGCGGGCTTGACTGCCCAGGTTACGTTTCCGATGATCAAATACGCGAGGGTCACACCTGAGCCTTGTTACTCTATGACAACTGTAGTGACTGAACAACGAGCGGTTAAATAAACTAAGTTTAAGTTATACCTTCGGCGTCGAGGACACTTGTTTGTTCGGGCTTGTAACGGCATTACCCAAAGGAAAAGGGAAGAATTTGTTTAAGAATTTGCAAACGCAGAATGTCCCTGCACGGTTCTTAGCCACTTAACTTCAATTGATAGGTGATCAAATTGTGATAAGTCATTACGTCTAGGGCTATAATTATATCATTTCTAGGGACCTCTCTCAATTTTGAAAACCCACATTTAGACCAAACCATATAGTTTTGAAAATGTGTATGATTACGAAATGTAATTTAGTTTTTATAAACGACTTATGCAATATAAATATCCCAAATGCCAAGATGACATCCTTTGCAGACGACACTGCTATAACTTTCGTCGCCAACACATGGTCTGAACTCGAAGGAAAAGCACAGCATGGCTTTGATGTAGCGTTAAACTGGCTTTACGTCCATAAGCTTACACTTAATACCTCCAAAACCAAGTTCATTACCTACTCAATCAGTTCTGCTGCCCAACCAAACCCACCAATATCACTTAAAGCTCACACATGCAATCTACAAACTCAAGTTTCATGCCACTGTCAACCTATATCCTCTACAGATGAAATTAAATACCCAGGTATAGTCATAGATAAGAATCTTAAATTTAAATCTCATATTAATGTCCTTACTGGCAGAGTTCGCAAACTTATATATATTTTTAAAACCTTAAGAAATATTGCTAATCCTATAATTATACGTAATGTCTATTTTGCCTTATGCCTATCTATTATTACTTATTGTATTCCCTGTTGGGGTGGTGCTGCAAAAACTATCCTAAAACCGTTGGAAGTTGCACATCGCGCCATACTGAAAGTGGCTACCTTCCGTCCACTAATCTATCCAACTAATCAGTTATACAAAACCTGCAACGTCCTCAACGTGCGGCAACACTTTATTTTGCAATCAATTCTGTTGCAACACCGCTCAACCCCCTATATTGAAAGTACCAAACGCCGAAAAGATAAAATATGTAATCTTCCAAAAACCCGATTGTCGTTTACTAAAGGATTCTTTTATTATTTAGGTCCGTCTCTTTACAACACAATAAACAGAAAATGCCCGATATATAGGTTGTCTTATCATAATTGTAAAAAGACTGTTCGCACATTCCTTCAAAATAAAACGTACGACGAAACAGAAAAATATTTAAATTAATTAAGTTATGACAAGTTTGTATATTGTACCACTCACCCAAAACATAGACCCACACTAATCCAATCCCTTTACTTACACACGCTTACACAGCCGCACGCTCACGCACGTGCGTGAGCACACATACACACACGCACACGCACCCCCACACACGCATACACACACACCAACACGCACACACACCACAAACAGCACACACACACGCACACTCACACGCTTACACAGACAAATGCGCTCGCGCAATAATACCTGTATTTAAAAAAAAAAAAAAAAAATTGTAATGTTTTAAAAATAAAAATGTAGTAATACAATTAGAGGGGATCGGCACTGTTACTCCTTAATACAGGCTATGTCATAGCCTAGCAAGGAGAGCAGCACGTCACCCACTTGATTGTCAGATATTTAATACTACCCACTTTGTTAAAACTATTACATGTACTACAATCTGTGCTTTTTATATAAATAAAGCTTATTATTATTATTATTATTAATTGTAAATCAGTACACCTTTGCCTTCTTAGGCACGGCGTGTTCTACGTGGATTGCAAGTGTGATTTTATATTTTACTAGCTGCTGCCCGCGACTTCGTCTGCGTGAAGGCTCTACAGCACCAAAAATACCTAAGATGCCGGTGTCGTTATAGCCTTATAAATAAACAACTTTTAAAATAGCATTAATATATAAGTTTTTTTTGCAAGCGAAGCCAGTGAAGAGAGTTATATGGGAATCCTGCTGAGTTCAGTCATAAGATGTGACTGAAGGAAATAGAGAAAATAATGCAGGAATACATTCCAGGACACAAAACATACCTTACAACACTTCCCTATAAACTACGTTGGTAGTTATGCTGCCAGGAGCCAAAATGTAAAGAGAGTCAGGACGGTGACGCGGCGGGAGGTTCCGAAGAAGCATAATCGAGACACCGACCTTCAGCTTGATGGTATGCGCTGGAAGTCCACTTGCTGACAGGGAGTTCAGAAATTTCACGGGATAATGTGTGGCGTCATCTTGCTCGACAACAGTGTTTATCGAGGTGTAGACCACTTCATTCCCCTCAATTTCCGAGAGAATGCATTCGTTAATTGCTGCAGCCCGATCATTTTTGGGCGTCAAAATGGCCATGCTTACACACCCAAGAATTCTGCTGGTGCGGTATACGACTGATGTCCCCGTACATACAGGGAATGAGTTCTTCTAAGCTGGATACCACTCTACCGAGAGACTCTGGAAGAACCACCTGTGCACCTCTCTCTTCTGGTATAGTGCCTTCGCCAAGAAGGAGATCAAAGAATTCTTGAGCACGTGCATTGCCGCCGAGCCGAGCTCTCATATTAATGGTCAAGCGCAGCGTACGAACTCGTGACCACAACGAAGATCGTTTCAACGAAGCATTCACCTCGTCAGCCCTCGATCCCCGCGTCACCACGGGAAGCGTTTGCCGGAAATCGCCACTGAACAGAACTGTGACACCACCCATCAAATGTTCGTTCCTGCGGATGTCCTGCAGGGTTCTGTCCACGGCCTCAACTGCCTTCCTATTGGCCATCGTACACTCATCCCATACGATCAGAGAGCAATCCTTGAGCACGTGTCCCTTATCGCTGTTACGTGACACACCACAAACAGGCATTTCGGCGCTCTCTAAATCGATGGGAATTTTAAACATGGCATGTGCTGTCTTGCCACCCAGTGTGGCAGCGATTCCCGACGACGCTACAGCAATAGCAATTTTGCCTTGCCTCCTGACCTCTGCAAGTATGCCAGTGGTAACAAATATTTTTCCTGTTCCACCAGGAGCATCCAAGAAAAACATTTTACCCTGGCTTTATCCAACGCTTTCAAGGACGGTGTCATAAATTTGTTTTTGCTCTGAAGAGAACAAAGCGACATGGTCATTTCGTATGGTGATCATTTCGCCCGGATCGTAATTTGTCTCAGCGTTATACTCCCGATTTCCACGGTTTTGATGCGGTGATGATTGGGGAGGCGGTAACCCATATTCGATTAGTGGATTGGCGCCGATAGAAATGACCACATCTTGAAGTGAACTAAGACAGGTGTTCAGCACGCGTTCATCAGTTACTTCGACTTCGTCTCCAGTAGCACGCCTCAAAGCTCGTAGAAAATCTTCAGACAGATGATGGCGATACTTCTCCCACAAAGCTACCGGGCTCGCGACTCCACAAAACACCAAGATGATGGCAAACAGATGACGCATGCGGCTGAGACTGACACTGACGCTCGCCTCCGCGAGGGTGTCATCCCAATTTTGGTAACCGTCGAGAAGGTGTGAAGTGTAAGTGGGATACTCCACGCCATCAAATGTCCTCAGAAAGGCGAAAGACATTGGGCCTCGGACAGTGTGAAGTAACAACCGCAGAAAATAGCATTCGCCATTATTCGGATGCACGGTATAAACCCTACCCAATGCGGTGTCCTTGAAAATTCCCGGAAAACCTTCCACAGCACCTCCTTGTCGACGTCGGTTAAATACACCCCTTTGCTTGTCGTACGTGTAATATGAAGGCACCTCGTCATACGTAAGGGATCTCGCAAACTGGTCGACTTCACAGAGCGTGTTTTTTTAAATTGTCTTCCTCAACTCTGCTCAAGATTTTGAAGGTTTTGTTGGAACTTAAATTTGTCGAAACGAACTATACGATACAACTTTTATGAAGAAAATGCACATTACCATCTATGAATTTTAAGAGTAACTAACTACTAACCTCGCCAACATGATCAAATTTAAATAATTAATTTCCAAAAAGTGTTAACATGTAACTTGATTTGATTTTTCTGAAATCTCATAGATGGCGCTGCTTTAAAATTTTCATTATAGTACTAACATTCATTAAACTATGTTTCTCTGCCCAAGTTACTTAAATGGCGTAGTTTTTATAGTGTAAAGCTAGATAATAGCATGGCTTACTCAAAAACAACATTTAAATATGCGTCGTTAGATTACACGCTGTCACAGAATACGTAAGAAAAATAAAGATTCACAGCTCCTCCCCCGTAGGTGATAGCGTGATAATATGTAGAATTAATGTTGACCCGACCTCTTAGTAATATTCATGCAAAATTTGAATTAAATCCATGCAGTACTTTTTGAGTTTAGCCCGGACATACATACAGACAAACAGACAAACAGACAAAAATTCTAAAAACTATATTTTTGGCTTCGATATCGATTGTAGATCACGCCCCAAGTATTCTTTTTAAAAAATATTCAATGTACAGTTTTGACTTTCCTACGATTTTATTATATGTATAGATTTGGGAAAAACATGCAAAACATGAGAGATATTAATCCAAGTTATTGCACAGTTATGTTTGTGTTTCTATTATAGTAGGCCTTTGTTCTACAGGGGATGTTTGTAATCTATGTAGGAAGATACATACTCGTATAACAGTATCTACTATTTGTTTTATTTTCAGAATATGTGTATATCTTTAGCTGCCGCCTTTCTGTAAAGTAACTAGTATTTATCGGCTCGTGTTTGCTACATGCTCTACACAACATGTCACGACCACGCGATAGCACAAATTGTTGTTAAAGGTCGGCTTTACCAATAAATCTTTAACTAATGTACCAGAACAAAATAAACAAATACCTATGAGCCGAAACTCACGATTAGTATAAACTAGAAACAACTCTCTGAAAGCGTATTTAAATAAATGTGTTGTCAAACCTCAATGGCTGTTCTAAAGTTCAGGCTTACCTGAAGCGAGTCCCGCGCGGGATGCGGGACGAAATTAAGAAACTTGTACGGAGGTATGTACACTGGCGCGAATTGTCGCGTGACTTCCTTAAGCTTAAAAATATAACCGATGCCTCCGTCGGGATTCACATCAATGTGGTTAGATCTTTATAGTAGTCAACTGAGTAAACGATTCACAACAGCTTACATGAGATTTGCCAACAGCAACCTGATTTTAGTGACAGGCGACAAGATTTTAAGTTAAAAGTGTTGTTGCCTAAAGAAATATCAGCATTATAAAATTCCTATGGGAGGACTGCCTTGTTGGTCCAGTGCAGTGGTCGCAAGCGATATCGCTACGCATGAGGTCCTGGGATCGATTACCCTGTCGGGAAAAGTATTATTGCCTGGATGTGTACTTATTTATGTTTATGTAATTTTGGGTTGTGAAATTAGGTGTACTATACTAGAAAATCACATATTTCTAGCAATTGAACATTACCTCTGTCGTTTGGGATTGCCCTTGATACCCAAAAGCCGATATAAAGCAAACTGTAAAAAGTCCTACAAAAGGGACAAAAAGAATATAAAGAGGATCTGTAAAGCTACTGAAACGACTCGTTTCACAATATGCAGAGTGTATATATTTATCCTTTATTTGATATTGATTTTTCCATTATGAGGTAAACACACATTCTATATTTACAGGTACCACGAAGTTCATAATTAAGAGAGAATTTGATCTTGTTTTCTGATGTTATGTAAACTGCACAAAAATCTTGTGTTACAGCTACTTGCTGCAGCAAACTTCATACAATTAATTTACTCTTAACATCAAGTGCTTTAAAGGAAATTCATCGTTATATGTCAGACGGAAACGTTAGGAGTCAAAGCATATCGAGTATCTGATGGATTAAAAGTAGAACTATAACTTAGGTGTATTTTCTCGTCGGAAAAGTGTTACAACACGAGGAAATAGGTAGGAGATTATGGACAATTATTTTTTTAACCAAGTAACATTTTTTTTCAACTCTTGAGTTTTTGTCTGGGATGCTAAAACTTGTAATTGTCCTTTCTTCACGAACGTTTTTACTACGAGTAGGTAATACCAATATCTGTAACTTCTCTGAAGAAATAATATAAAAGTATTGCCTTCATGAAATTGCTAGGGCATGTTTTCAGATATGGGCCTTTATGGGTGCCCCAGGCAGGGTAAATAGTATGAAGATATGTTACTGACCCGTTAAGAATTTAAAAATAAGTTGATGGTGCCAAACAAAAGAAAACAAAATAAAGATGGACATTTTAGCCACACGCTTAACAAAGAGTTTGATAAATTCTGGAAAGAAACTAATAAATTAAAACTTAAACCTAGTATGCCCGAGTGTCTGTAGAAGGAAGTCAGGATCATAAGGAAATTGCTGACTTGTTTATGAATAAGTTTAATCCGCCTACACCATGTAATAGGCCGAGTGAGGTCCGTGGTGGCTCGAGTCTCGGGTCACGGTTGAACTGCCAGCCGCGCGACACCAGCAGTTGATTGCATGTCTCGGCAGAAGATGTTTTCACGTGTGCTAAAGGCATGAAACGGGGCAAGTCACCGGGCCACGACGAAGTCAGCCTTGAGCACATCTTGTTTACGGGACCATTGATATTTAATATGGTTGCAACATTTTTTAACGCTTGTATTGATCGCAATTATTTACCGCATAATTTTATGAAGACTACAGTAGTACCTATTATAAAGAATAGAACTGGAGACTCATCTAGTCTGTCTAATTAACGGCCAATCTCATTAGCAACAGTGCTTTCTAAGATATTTGAGCGCCTCATTTCTCAACATTTTAACGAAAATAACATTCCGTTAAATGATGCGCAGTTCGGTTTCCGAAAACACATGTCAACCGATTTAGCTATATTTGCTCTTAAAAATACTGTTCATAAATATATATCGCGAAAAACCTCAGTGTTTGCGTGTTTTTTGGATTTAAGTCGAGCCTTCGATTCATTTAATTACGATACATTGTGGGATAAAATGCGCGATACTAAAGTCCCCCGGGATATTGTAAATGTACTGGAATATTGGTACGACAATCAAGTTAAACAAGTTAGATGGGGCAGTGGTTGTTCTAGACCCTACAGACTTACCTGTGGTGTAAGACAAGGGGGAGTAACGTCTCCAGTTTTATTTAATTTATATGCCAACGAGTTGATCGAGGAGCTGAGCCGCTCCAGAATCGGATGCAATGTTGGCGGTATAAGCGTAAACAACTTGAGCTATGCAGACGATATGGTGCTGCTCAGCCCCTCGGCCAATGGTCTTAGATTACTCGTGGGGATTTGTGAGCGATATGCAATTGCTCATCAGCTGTTGAATAATGTTCAGAAAACTGAAGTTATGATCTTTAAATACGGAAAGGGTCCTGAGACTGTATTACCCATCACTTTAAATAACTGTACATTAAAAATTGTTAGCACCTTTAAGTATCTTGGACCTATTTTGAATGAAAAGTTAACGGATGACAATGATTTGGAGCGGCAAAGAAGGGGCATTGCTTGTAGAAGCAACATGCTTGCAAGACGATTTGCACACTGTTCCAAGCAAGTAAAAGCAACACTTTTCGAGGCATACTGCCAGGCGTTCTACACCAGCCAACTTTGGTACCAGTACACGAAGAGAGCTTACAACTCACTTCGTGTACAGTACAACAATGCGTTTCGGGCCATGTTTAATCTCCGTTGGCGGTGCAGCGCGTCTGGTATGTTCTTTGAAAACCGAGTGGATGACTTCTTTTTCGTGCTAAGAAGAGCGAGAGCTTCAATTCGAACACGATTGTTGAATTGTAAAAATAATATTGTAAATACTGTACTCCGCACAATTTTCGTGACTAGAACCGAATTGTTCAATCTGAGCTTTGACTATGATGTAACCAAGTGACAAATTAATTTAATTAATAATAATTTTGTAACGCTTAAAATTTACTTAGATTTTAGGTAGTTATCCGTAAAACTACGAACGTATTGATTTAATTTCATTTAACAATTAGTTCTTAAATTAACTATAATTTAAGAACTATATTTGTAGCTTTAAGAACTAAAATAACTTTATACTTAATACCCTAATTTAAATTTTAATACCTTATGCTTATTTATGACATGTAGTCACTATGGGTGAAATGTATGTGTATGTAATTATGTCAATAGCTGAAATAAAATGATTTATTTATTATTATTTATAAAAAACCGGCCAAGTGCGAGACGGACTCGTGCTCGAAGGGTTCCGTACCATTATCTATAAAAATCACGTCTGTTGTATGTGCGCCCCCCTTAAATATTTATTTTATTTTAATTTTATCATTTATTGTTAAAGTAAAAAACAACTGAGTATTTTGTGAATATTTCAAGTGCCTACCTGTTGCCATTATTGATATCGAGCAAAAAAGGGCAAACAAATCGCGTTTATTGTATGGGAGCCCCACTTAAATATTTATTTTATTTTGTTTTTAGTATTTCTTGTTATAGCGGCAACAGAAATACATAATTTTGTAAATTTCAACTGTCGTTATCGCGGTTCTTGACATACAGCCTGGTGACAGACAGACGGACGGACAGACAGCAAAGTCTTAGTAAAAATGGGACCCTATTCCCGTTTTTACCCTTTGGGTACGGAACCCTAAAAAGCAGTAAAGAAATAATAAATGAGTAGTATAAATATTTCCGCGGCGAGAACGACAACGACTGTCGTCTTCACAAATCAAATGACACCTCATTCGTGAACACCCTGTGTGAACCACTCGAGTGAACGAGTGAACTCGTACATCATTTGAGAAAATTGCTTTCATGTTTCAGAAAGTATTGTGAAGACAAATAATCAAGACTACATAAAATATATGATTATTTGTAGTTTACTACCTATATAGAAGATCTAGGTCTCATAAAATACCTTCAAGTGATGCCAGTGGTCGTTTTATCCATATTATTTGTTTATATCTCAAATATTAATTATTTATTGGATACCGATTTATTTATTTGTTTATACCCCAGACTAGATCGTCTTTGTTAGCTATTCTTTTGTATACAAAAGTAATATTCTTTATTTTGTACAAGAAAATAATATGGTCAGAAATATCGATCGCAAAAACATCACCTCAAATCTCAAAACACAGGTTCCAATCCTTTGATTTGAAGTTCGAGATTATGTTATTCTTATTCATACATACATTCTTATTCATGACAAAATTAAAAACTTTTATATAAGAACCTTTTTTTGTGAATGGGAAATCATCAAATGAAGGGGTCATTTGATGATTCCCCCTCCCGCTCTGGGTGGAGCGGAAGGGAGTGTCAGACTCTTACTGACTAAAACCCACCCGTGTTCCTTCCTTAGCCCTTTCTGTTCCAGGGCAGCGGTAACCCTATCGGACGATCCCGCTACCCTGGCCGCTATATAAGTACCTGCCTTTTATATTAAAGGTTCATAAATCTAAGTTTATTTGTAAGAGACGGCGACTACTTCAGACTGACGAAAGATCTCATTTCCGTCGTTTAATTTTATAGTAGAGAGAAGTGTCTGATGAAAGGAGACCCTTTCTCTGTTTGAAGTGTGAAACTGATTAATTGTTCTTAAGGATTTTGCTGCTTGAATGATTGTTGAGGACAACTGAAGAGGCCATAATCACAAGTCTTGACAATCAAAAGCAGTCAGAAGGTTGCTGCTTTCTATCTTGTTGACGTGAGTCTTGATATTTGTCAAAGATATGTGACCGACATCAAATTATTTGGCAACGTTGCACACTTAGCCCACAATTTCTCCAGTGCTGGGACACAGGACTACTCTCTTCGAGAGGGAGTGCGCTGTTATCTGCACACGCACGCCATGTCTTCGAATTTTTAGTTTTAGGACATGCCGGTTTCTTCACGATGTTTTTCTTCACCGTTTTAAAAAGGTTGTAAAGCGCCCGCTGAGGTCGATCCCACGAACTACACGTCGTAAGTCGGGGTTGTTACCACGGGACCATCACAGCTCCGCACCACTGCTCACCTTCGTTTACGCACCAAAATATAAAAGTGATCCATTCAGAATTTTGAAAATAATATTCTTTAGATACACAAATGACGTTACGCTATACGCAAACGTTAACATTTCCGCTACACCCGAGGTCGCTTCAGTAACAGTAGTCCATTATTTTGTGAAAGGCAAGAGAGTATAGTTATAGTAATTGGTGTAGATACCGACACATGACAGGTGTCAACCGTTATATAATATGGGGTAAAAGGTGAACAAAATGAGGTAAATGTTTTTTTATGGCGACAGTAAAGATAAGGGGTTTCCTTTGGGGATCATAAGTTATTTTAACCTTTGCGTAATATTTTACCTAAGAAGGTAACATTTCGAAATATTAATGTTATATGTAGGTATGGATACAATGTTTTAAGCCAGAAACTTGCTTTTCATCTTAAGAGTTACCACACATTGTTGCTAAAACATTCACAAAATCTATGCTCGCCCAATAAATAAAGACATCATTAATTCTTTATCCTTATCTTGTTATCACAATTTATTCCTTCCCATCATCATAAAAATATCAGACAATTATCACACGTCACTCTGCCCGAGCCATACCGAGCCACAACGAGCCACGCCCACATTGAGCCATTCCTAGCCATGCCGAGCCACATCGAGCCACCGTCGAGCCGCGACACTGCGTGACACAGGGATCATCCGTCATTGTCCTCACTTCCGACGCCCGCGAGCCGCCAGACCAAAGGGAAGCCATATCCTCCCCTTTGTGATCACATAATGTCCTTTGTATTCTAATGCCTTTGTATTCTAGCCAAAATAAAGTTGATGTATTTCTGCGTAAGGGCAAAAAGGCTAGTCCCCTAAATTATATGCGACTATTATCATAGCTAGCATAATGTCAGTGTACTAACCCTACAGACTGCTTAAGACAAAAGAATGAACGTAATTCAGCCTTTATTCAATAGCAATAAAAAACTGCGATCGCCATTCGTTGCACAGACACGAGGCAGGCAAATAAATTATAATATGCTGACCTTTGGCAATTTACCACGGTGGTCATAATTACAATGTTCAAGAGCAAACGTTTCCGTGCTCACATGCAGATCGTAATATACTATGAATTACAGTTTCAACAAACTTTATGGAAGAAATAGATTTGCGCGAGCTCCTATCTAAATAAGGATCTTTATATATGGAAAATAGATTTGCATATAGCTGAAGTGCGAAAGTAGTGAAAATAATTTCGTGCGATTTCGTCATTAAATAAAGCCGTCTTGAATCAACTGTACAGTGCCTACATTCATTGGAGTCAACTAAGTGATTAGATTCTTGTTTACAAAGAAATAGGAGACGTTCATGTGTCCATGTGTCACGGTTCTAATGAGCTACTAATAGTTTTATGAGTATTTAACATTTATGACAACAATTTGTGAAATTCATCAACGGCGTTATGGGAAACTCGTTTTTGTATACAAGTTTTTGCTGTAACTGTACCTACTATTGAAACCATATTCAAAAATATTCAGTTAGCAATGACTAATAGATTCAAAGCCTTGTAGCTCCAAATAACACGGTCCTGTGCCGCGCTATAAAATAGCCCGCAACGCTGAAACTGTGTACCTATTTTATAGTGAATTGAATACTGCTACAACTGTGTTTATTTAGTTTTCGTGGAATAATACTGCTTTACTGTTATAAGTTCTCTGAGCTCATACATAGTAACGTTGTTTGTTTTTTTTAATTTAATTACAACGACGTTATTAGGTAGGTACTCTAGTTATATTTTGTTATTTGAATGAGAGACTAAGCTGCTACCAATCACATTTTTTTTTTTTTTTTTTTTTAATTTATTTATCAATTATAAAAAAGAATACAGGATTATTCACAAAAAATAGCAACCAAAAACCACTAAGGTTTAAACTTGTGCTATCACGAGTCTATCTCAATGTCAAACTATACAATGAAACATTTTATAACTAAGCGTCATTGTCCATACAATTAATAACATCATTAGGTTTGTAGATACTAGTTTGTACATGGGGACAGTAAGCTGGCAATAAGCTGCGGGCGTAATTAGATCAAGCCACAATCTTGAGATGTACCGCTGCTAGTTATTTGTTACGGAATGATCCAGCTCTTGATCACAATCGCGCTTGATGGAAGGCGCTGGATGAAGTCTACGATGGAACAGATCAAATTTGCAGGTTTTTATTATTAATTACATAATATTCACAGTAGTTGGTTGTTGAAGTTATAATTCAGCACATTTAGTTTTAGAAACAAAGTGAGTCAGCTAAATAATTCAATGGTCAATGCAAACTCAAACAAAAAACAAAAACACAACAAATGCAAACTGTGTTTAGTTTAGTTTATGATCCTGTACGAGTCGCAATAAATACTTTTTCTTTCTTTCTTTCCTTCTTTCAAACTCTGAGAAACTATTTCTACTTGTGGGATACGTAAGACGTTATAGCGGTATCACATAGCCGGTGCCGTGCCGCATACGGTCCGATGAAAGCCGGATACCGGACCACAACTATCTCGGTGAAACTATGCTAGTCGTATGAACTGGACATGGAATAGAAATGTGCAGAAGGTTCAAAGGCAATGAAACACTGATGCTGTGATATTACTGATTTCTTTTAGCGATCGTCATAATTTTGTTAGAACGACCGATAGACATAGGTAGGTAGTATAAAATAGTGAAATGTGGAACATAAATCTTTGCATGGACCCTCTTCAGTTCGTTAGTAGCAATTACGAGTTACTTAGTTAACAATTTTTTTTTTAAGTTTGCACCTCTAACAGAACAACATTTTAAATGTTTGAACCTTGCGGTCAAGAATTTTGTGGTTTTGTGACCCTTCTGTTGTTTATTTAATTCGTAGTAATACGGAACCTCAAATATTTTATTTATTTATTTTTATTTCTTCAGGACAACAAACAATTGCGTAATAATGCTTAATGCTAGTACACATAGATTATAGAACATTTAGGTAATAACGCAACCAGCACCGTAACCACATAATAATACAATACAATAAATCGAAACTGATCCAGCTGTCTGTAGATCACTTTCGATATATTTGCTACTATAGCTTCAGCGCGCGACTTCGTTCGCGTGAAATTCTTGTCCTCCCCCCCCCTCCCCCCGCCGCGTCGCATCGCATCGCTCGCCCGCACTATTACTTCGTTTTCACTTAGTTCTCTTTCTGACTGTATTCATTTTGACCTAGCGTGATGTTGAACCGACCCGAACGATATCATACCTATTTTGTTGCGGAGTTATTTTAAAATTATGATATCTCCTAAGATGTAAACTTGTTGTGTGTGTGATGTAAATTGCCGTTGACATCACTTGATTTCAATCAATGAAATCAAGTGATGTCAAGGGCAATTTTGTTCACAATTAATACTTGTGATGAATAACGTATTTAATTGGATAAGGATTATCAGGTTGATAAAACACCTTCACAAATAATGCATTAATTTCTAACAAATTTGATTACCATAAAAAACGTTATAGTGAGTCAATCTTAAAAGATAGATATGTGCTGTCGCGGAATTTTTTAAAGAGAAACAATTCCATCATCCATAATTTTTGCATAATTTAAACCGTTTACGCAGCACACGCAACGGAAGCTCTCAAAATGAATCATTTTTCCCGTTTTTGCATCATTTTCCATAGATGCTCCGTTCCTATTGGTCCCAGCGTGATGTTATCTATAACCATTCTCATGAACTGGGCTATCAAATGCAAAAATAATTATTCAAATCCGACTGGTAGTTCCAGAGATTACCCCCTACATACATACAAACAAACAAAGAAATTTTACCTCTTTAAATGTTAGTATATATACATTATTTAGGGCGCGATCCGATAAGGATAACTAATGGTAAGGCTCAGCCGCAGTTGAAGTCATATCAGTTAGTATTCAGGCGATAGTCGGGTACTTGCCGAACGATAACGAACGTACATCAATCTTCAGGCCAATACATCCTAGGCGTACGTGACTATGGAGGCGTGCGTAAATCTTGTACAAGTATTCTAAACATGCTAACTAAGCGGAGGAGTATTTTTCTCTTTCATGGATGCATTCCCTGACCAAAGTAACCTGCACAGATACAGAGGACACTCACATGTGTATATCAGTACAATAACACACACGTCCGCCATCTGTCTTATTGGATACGGAACAGCAGATAAAGTACAACAGCCATATAAATATTCAGATGGGAGGGAAATCTATTCCGTAACGTGTAACACAGAAACCATGTTATGTAGTTCACCCCCTGCACCAATTTACAAAAACAATGCTCCAAGCTGTTCCGAAACTCGCAATTCCGTACGTATTATTAGAAACGCGGCTCCTTTCAAATTTATATTCAAATAGATTCAGATACGAGTAGTTGCAGATGTATGGACTAGCTTTGTAGAAGGAATGATTATTTTCCTGCTAGGAATAATGTATGATTTGGAAGGTAGGTATTTATGATCGTTTACCTGCGAAGACATTCTCTTGAAGAACATTAAAACATTGAAGTCTGTGAAAGTAATATACCTAATTGTGTGTTCAATTAAATTCCTATTGTATTAAATTAAGGCTTAAAATACAGAAGAAGGATGTTCTGTACTTTAAGCAAAATACAGAACGTGTAAAACATGTTGTATTATAGTGACATGGAAGGTACGTCTTCTGAAATTGTATAGAATACTTTCAATTTTAAAACAACACCTTGTTGAACCATATTCTCGTTTATATCCAGAAGACAGTTAAATTGTATATGCTTTAAAACATTTTGTACCTTTGCGTAAAGAGAGAAAATCTTATTTTAGTGGTACGTACCTAAATAATTTATGGTGAGCTGTCTTGAATAATTTTGTGGAAGTAAAATGTGTGTAACTTGTTGAAAGATAAATGTAGGTACGTAAAGGTTTGTTTACGAGTATCGTCGAGGTGTCTCAGGGTTTCTTTGTAAAATTCTTCTTTTTTTTACCCGACTTAGAATACTGTGCGGCAATATGAAAATGCGTGATTCGTTTCGTGCTCAAAATACCATTTCTGCTTTAGTTTAGGGCATTATGTAGGTTTCCGCACCGAGAGAGCTCTAAAGAGACCTTATTACTATGCCTGCGATGTCTGTGTCGGTGACGAGGTGGTATCTTAGTTTGGCAGTTGAAATTTTTACTGATTTCATTGCTAAGGCATGAATAAAATGGTAGTAAATAAACAAAATTTGTGTTTGGCCTGTCGTTTTCGTTGCTTATTAATATTTTCTACTAGAGGTAGGTAGTTATAGCTAAGTTACTCTATTTTCTTCTTCTCTTCTCTTTCATCTTTCCATAGTCATAAGCTCCAGTAGTTATAATTACTTTGAAACGTTGTATTCCTTATTCTAACAAGCGATACTTAGATAACGAGACTCGTAACAAAGGCGATCATTCACAATTGCGGGTATCGTGTCAAAGCCCAGTTATTACGAATAATCCCTTAAAGCCTCCGAACACTTTCTCTTTTATTTTGATGAGAAAACTACGACCCTTTGATAAACTTCGAGAGCCTCTAATACCTACGACTTGTTTTATAACTACGCACTACATAGAGATGTAAACATTTATGTATACATTCATGTTTACATATATTATTATGTTTAATATGTAGAACACACGTTCGCAAGGGTATGTAACATTCATGTTGGCATACTAGGTGTAGTGTGTAGAACACAAGACATGCCATGTTCACAAGACTACTGAGTCAAGTGTACCTACGTTCTCCTTTGCGAAAAATGTAATCTTAGATTATAATGTGGGCATTTCTACTACTATCATACTATTACTCATGGTCATGTATGATAGTCTAGAATAACCAAATATCTTTAGGTTAAATAACGTTACGACGTCGTCATCATCATTTCAGCCGACAGACGTCCACTGCTGGACAAAGGCTCCTCCGCACCTGCACTTTGACAAGCGGGGAATTGCGTAACACACTAACAGTAGCAGTGGCTTTCAGTTTGGCAGTTCAATAACGTTCGTTGCGTTTTTTACGTAGTTGAGTAGACGATTTTTTCGAACATTACAAAGCATTGGATTAGCAATAGCCTTCAAAACCATTCGGATTGTGATTGAAAGTGTGTTACGCAATTAAGGTCGGTTCTGCGCTTCTCGCATCCAGCCGAAGCGAATATTTATTTCGTTTACGTTACAATGTAAACGAAAACAACGAACGAAAATTAAATAATGATGAATGAATTTGATTAATCATTCGAAAATATTAAAAGGCCCATGAGATGATAAGCGAAATCAAACCTTGTGATATGAATATTTTCGGCAACAGTAAAAACTCATTTAATGAATGAAACAATATTGCAGAATATTACAAAACATTTCAGTATTTAGCATAATTATGCGTTTTGTCTTGAAGTAGGTTTAATTACAGCCAGTGAGTAATCAACCTTAAAATACTGGGAATTTTCTGGGCTTAGGATCTAAACCACACAATTTTCCTTAATCCATAACAATTATGTCACAAACAACGTCTGAAATAAAAGAGCTCTCTCGACAAATTAATTAATTTACATAGTAAGTAAAAAAAACGCTGGAGTCAAATTACGTGGTAAAAACCTTTCTTAATTCTTGTCCACATTTTTATATCCAAAGTTAATTATATAAAGTTTAATTCCTAGAGGCCCGACTTAATTATGTTGTTACTTAAGAACTTCCGATCGCTAAGTGCGAATACGTTAGCGGACTTTATAATTTACGGGAAAGTCTTCCGCTACTTAACTAGAAAGTTTAGTCGGTAAGGCACCTGTCCCACCGCCCGCGTGGAAGCCACTAGCTATCAACGATTTTCTCGCTCAAGTAACGAACAAAGGATTGTAGCTTCCGTGTAAGTAAAACAGATACATTACACATTTAGTTGATCGCTGACTGTAACAGTTTGTATCCCGCGCATGGTTTGTCTTTATGGATTATAATTATATCAACATTTAAAAACTCCCAACATGAACTTCCTCGAAAACATTACTTTCCGTCGTACGCGAACTATATCTGACCCCAATGTTGAGGTGTTGAACGAAACACCGAAACACCAGATGAAACAACCAAATAGTCTACCCGATGTTTCTGTAGACAGTAGTTATGATTCTTCATAACTACTGTCTACAGAAACATCGGGTTAAAACTCAAAAACGGATAAACTAGAATTGGAATTAAATAGTGCCCATCAAAAAATCGAGTCTCTTTCCTTAGAAAATAATAACCTTAAGAAACAAAATGAGGATTTGTTATAGAAAAATGATATGTATGAAAGAATCACCTGCAGCCCGGTATCCACAAAAAGATTGCACGCCAAAGAAAAGAAAATAAATCAAAAGAAAGATAAAAAAGTCAAACTGAGGTTTGATTACAAATGCCTAAAACGGCTATCATTGAGTGCGACAAAGTTGATGCCAAGCGCAATATTGAAAAACAAAAACATATCAACTGTGTTACTAAGTTCAAAAGTCCAAGAAAACGAAAGCTACGCATAATCAGTTATTAGGTTGCTTAGCTTGGGACTAGATGGCGCTGTGTGAAATGTCCAGGGATATTATTATTATCAGTGACTGAAACTTTTTTGGTACACTAGAAAACATAGAAGCTACTTTCAGCAAGCACTTCAAGTATTGCCATTACGTGACACCCGAAATCTTGTCCAATATTACTGAAAAAGTCAAACATCTTTCCATTGACGACTCCTACTTGTTTATGATCGGAGAAAAGGACTTTAAAAACGCTGTAAACAACATCGAATTGATCAAGCAAATCCAGGAATCACTAAAGCTAATCCACACGAATGTAATTGTATGCTGTCCCACCCACTGGTATACAACATAAATGGTTGGGGTAATGTCCTCTTAAATAGGCTACATAATAGCCTGTCGTAAAGAGAAACAGTGCCGTATCCCCCAAGAATGGAGAAATCAATTGCTTAGTGTTTAAAATTAAAAAAAATAATGATATTACTTTTAATATCATAAAACAAACAATTATGGAATATGCCTGAAAGTATTAAAGTAGGCTGTGTATATGTGAGATATTATTAATTTATTTTTAAAACCAGGGGATATAATATTGAAAATAGTCTTTAAAAATACAACTTCTGCTTATTAAAACTGTATTCTTAAAGCTTCCGTAATTATTTTGTTCCTAGAGATGTTTATACTTTTTCTAAGTTCGGAAAGGAATTACTTTCTAAATCCAAATTAAATCCCAAAGAATGTCAACCGTCGTCATGTCAATTATTTAAATAAGTTAAGCCACTTGCAGAATTTGATGTTACTGATAGAAAAAAAGTTAATGATTTAATTAAGCTATTTTATTAATTAAAAACATGATTTTACGTTTAAGAACCGGTAATTACCGTAAATTGATCGATAACGAAGTCTTCCCTTTTTTGTCGTGTTATTTGGCACTCCTTATTATTTTGTGTTTATACGTAGGTAGGTATGTACTCTACAATACACTTATTTTAAAGTGAAAAGTTTGTTGTATATTTTGCGTAATTACTTTATTCTCTGAACTTTTAAGAACGTAATATAAGATATTTCTAGTAGTATTTTTACGACACTTTTTCATCATAAGTCAAAAACTATGTGGCATTAATAAATATTAAAAATACAATTTATAAAGTGCAAATGAAGCTCTTTCATGTGATGTCCCATTTGACCTATTTACCTCTCTTTAAAATAAAACCCTCGTTTAGGCCCCTGTTACAATAAGACTAACATATATCTATACTAACATAATATTGTAAAAAAAACACCTTCTATAGAAGATGGACAAGCATTATTTATATTATTAATTTCACATTTCAAGTCTATGAGCATTAGTAATTCCTGAAAAAAGCACCTGTGACAGACGAATGGACTAACAAAGGCAGTCACCACAAGTGTTCTTTTTTTCCATTTTGATACGGAGCCCTGAATAGCCTTGATTGTTAAATTCATGTTCTATAATCTTAAAATTTTAAAAAATTGTGAATATTTGTAAACGTGTAAATAGTTTACCACCCCTGAAATTCGTGCTTCTTGAACCCCAATTTTTTTTTTTAAATAAAATTTGTTTGCATTTCAAAACCAAGGCGTATTAGTAATAAATCTTGTCAAAATATACAACTAATTGCCGTTATAAAATTATAATGCCGTTTTCGCGAAGAAAACCCTAAATTTATTATGAGCCCTCCGCGAGGGCTACCGGCATCCCATATGCGATTTGAGTGAGCCCTCCAGCAGGGCTCTCGGCACTCTACGTGTTAAAAATATAATAAGATTTGCATGCTCATGTGACGGTAGAACATGGAACACTATTATAAAAATAAAATATCTATATGTATACTAATTACCCATGTTTACAAATGAATAAATGATTTGATTTAATTTTGATTTTACACACCGCCACCGGCAAGAACTCGTTTGTCGCAACAAGAGCTAGCAAAGAGAGTACTCGCTCAGCGCCGCGCGTTTAGCGGGTAGAACACACACGCTAAGAGATTTACATGTGGTACCTATATTCGCATACCAGCGAGTAACCGCTCGTCGCCGTGCATTCGCGGCTCGGTGCTCATCAACTCGTTTCTCGTCAATCGCCGGCGGTGGGACAAGTCTCGTGCCTCACTAGGGCATTCAAAACTCGTTTCAATTAAGCTGCTGCTGCTATTTTTTTCATGACCAAATGGGCATTATTTTGACCTCGATCTCGCCTGATTGAAAGCGATGTATGAGGTCTACTATGAAACAAGCATGCCCAGATGATGCCTGTTCACTCTTGCGCTGAAGGCTGATGGGTTATTAAATATTGATTAGAAAATAAACTTCCTTAAGGTGTGTAGACTAATAAGATAAGTTTAAAATCTTCCTCTTTTCTACTGCTTCGCTGTGCCCGACAGGGTCCATAATCAAAATCAAAAGTCATTTATTCAAATTAGGCTGAGAGTCAGCACTTTTCGAACGTCAAAATTACAAAAGACAGTCCCCCAAAAACGCCCGCCCTTCACCACTTCCTAGTGCTATCGCTGGGAAGAAGAAGTGGCGCAACAAACTTCCCAGCAGCACAGCTGTCTGTTCAGTTAGAATATAGTGCATGTATACAATACTAGGAACCTATGTTCAGTAATTAACATTAAATAATTTAAGTTTCTTATATTATTTGCCATAAAATATGTCAGCTAGCCACGCCAATATACCAACAAATATAATGTTCTTAATATATTATAAGGTACCCTGAGTACCTACACATTGTGGAATACAATAAATGATTCGAGTGTTGAGCATTAATTAATTAATTAATTTATTTATTTAAATAATCAATTAAAATTTATTTATTTATTTTAATAATTAAGAACAGACTTGCATCCTTACAACCTACGTCTTGAAAAATGTTTACAGCTTTTGCGGTAAAACATAAAGAAAAAGTTTCTACTTACAACTGAGTTAATAATTTAACACGTTATAGTTCCTTACTGCAGTTAAAGAGAATAATTAAGGAACACCAACTTGCCTCTCAGTGTTAGTGGGCTCACGGGAGCGAGATTAAACAATCAAAGTGAGTTTTTCGCTGAGGCTGCGGAATGAAGATGGCGGTTGGAGTGGCTCTCTTGCATTATTTTATGCAGAAGGAGTCTTTTTTTTATTACACTGTGAATATTTAACTTTACGAATTAAGGTTTTTATTCATTTTCGTAAGAAGACTATAGATTGCATTATCAATACAATCTAGTCTTCTTCCAAAATGCGTACGTTCACTTGACTGTATACTTAATAAAGAGTTTGAGTTACTTATCACTTAATTCATAAACGTTACTTAAAGATGACTAAGGAATAACGACTGGTTAACCATCCATTCTTGACGTTTTAACGTCTCTTAACTAAGCAATATTTATAAATAAACTCCTTTGTTCTCATAAAGCAGATTTTTTATAAATAGCAAAAGCATGCAAAAAGTTACGTCATTTCACGGAACAGCTGTTTCCTTTTTGCGAAGTGATAAAGGTTGTTCTTTTGGTGGTTATTGGTCGTAACAATGAGAATTACTTTCAATTCGCAAAACCCAAGGCCCTTCTGACGTAGGTACCTACGCAGTAAAGTTACCTAAAATACAGCGTGGCCAAAAATAACGTTGACAAGAGGTTTTACGAATATTTTTTTATCAATTTTATACGTGAATTCATAAATAAAGTTATAAATTATAAAAACACGCTTTATTCTGTACAAGAAGAGGGATTCTTGTACAGAATAAAGCGCTATTCTTTGTCTTCAAAATATCCTCCTTTAGCGCCGATACCTAAGGACATTAAACTATAAAATACTAGGGGAGTTTTGCCAGTGGCGCAAATAGCACCCCAAACCATAACTGTTTCAGCGATTTGCCAATGTGGAATAAACGGAGCAGCTCCAGGACAAGTGGAAGACCAGATCCTGGAATTTTGGTGATTATGGGCTTGTTGTATCGAAAAAAAAAATTTTTGTCAGAGAACACGATATTTTCCCAATTTATGGCTGCGGAACTTTGAAAGCGATATCTCTCAAGCCGGACTTTTTATCTTTGTCCGCAAGCAATTGCGCTTTTCTGAGTTAATTGATACCAATTATAGATCATGTTTTACGATACGCTGTATGGTGGAACGACTAATCCCCAAGTCTCGCGAAAATTTGCTCACCTTGGTCTGTGGATTACGGTCATTTTTTTTTTTTGATAACGTTTCGGTTCCTAGAAGTTCTAACAGTCCACTTATATTCTCTTCCAGGACAGTCTCGGACGTTGCCGAGCTCGTTATAACGTTGAATTGCTGAAGAGACTAACTGACGACTAACACCAAGAATGTTTACTACCTCACACCGCCACACACATGCAATGTAATTATGGCTGAATTAAATATATATTTTTTAATACGTTTTAGCAAACAAACAATTTTAAATATGACGCCGACCTATGAGTAGGTATACAGTAACATAAAACAAAAGAAAACACAAAATATCCCATATTTTTAATTTTAACTTTGTTCATCGATATTTTGGGCCATGCTAATTTGTAATTGTCCAAAACCGTTTCTTTCATTTCCCTAATTCCCATTTTCATACAAGTGTCGCCCTCTAGTAATAATGTATCATGTTATTACGATAGTAATATGATGTTGCTAGAACAGAAATGTATACAGAGACAAAAATGTTGGGAGTTGCGAACCTTTTTGAAGGAAACGAGGCACAAGGGCTCAGCGTTTTCTACTAGTTTCCGGAAAAGTCCGCTAGATGGTGCTGTACTAAAAATAAGCATATCGAAAGTTTGTTGAGATTCTCATTGCATTGGGCAATACAGATTTCGAAAATAAATTGTGTATTTTTTACTAGCCTGTAACTTTTTTTCAATTATAGATAGTATTAAAACGACGACATCTATACATTTTTATTAATTCAAACTAGCCTAATTTAAATATTGTAGTTGGATAAATAATTAAATATTAGGGGTTAAAGTATGAAATTGCCGATTTGTACTGAAAAATTGAAATTCGTTTTTTTTTTAAATTTAACATATTTATTTAATCAAAATAATTACCATTATTATCTATACATTGCTGCCATCTAATAGGAAGGTCATTTATGCCTTTACGATAGAACTCTCGTGATCTAGATTCGACAAACTGTGTGAAAGCATTTTGTACTGCCTCCTGAGCAGAAAACTTTTTATCACGTAGAAAATTGTCCAAATCACGAAAAAAATGGTAGTCCGTTGGAGCAAGGTCTGGCAAATATGGAGGGTGACGAATGGTTTCTAATTGCAGTTCCTGTAGAGTTAAAACGGTTTCTCGTGCTGTATGAGGTCACGCGTTATCATGGAGCAATAATGGTAAAGATCGATTCATGAGTCGGGGCTGTTTCACTGCTAGTTTTGCTATGATAGTTCGGAGTTCGGCACAGTAGGCATTCCGCCGTTATTGCTTGACCAGATCGGAGAAAGCTATAGTGAATAACACCATGCTGAGACCACTAAACAGTTACCATTACCTTGGTAAGCTTTGCTTTAGGACACTGTTGTGGCGTTTGACCTGAGGTCAGCCATTGCATTTTTCGCTTACGGTTATCGTAAAGAATCCACTTTTCATCACATGCCACAATTCGATCCAATATTCCTTCATTTCTGTATCGATTCAACAAGGCAACACAAGTTTCAACACGCGTTTCTTTCTGCAGATCAGTCAAATCATGAGGCACCCATTTCACATTTTTTTTTTTATTTTATTGATTTGACGCAAATGAATCAATATTGTTGGTAAGGTAGCGTTAAACTATGCCGCTAATTCCTGGGTAGTTTGGCTCGGATCGGCTTCCACCATCTCTTTCAATTCATTGTTATTCACCTGTGTGGGCGGTCTTCCACGTGGTTCGTTTTTCAAATCAAAGTTTCCATCACGAAAGCGTTTAAACCAAAATCGCACGATGCGTTCATTAGCAGTCCCCTCTCCAAACGCAACATTAATACTGCGAGCTCAAAAATAACTCGAATTTTCGAAGTATCCATCTTTCTTGTCTAAGCTTAATAAAAAAAAAACAACTGAAAGTCGATAATCGAATCCTGCACATTTTTTAAAAGAAGAACTTCATAGGTACCATGTGAAAAAAGTTTCACTCAAAAATCTCAAACCATGAAGGTTCTATGTCAATTCGAAGTACAATAAAACGGCAATTTCATACTTTAACCCATTTTATTACCTACTATGACCTACTTTTACCTATTCTTTGGGTTGCCGTTATTATTTTTGCATTCTAATGTGGAACTAATTTGTCGTAGCAGTAGGCATCATTTAGATACCCACTGACACCTTAGAAACAATCACAAAATAACTTAGTCCAGCCGCACTGTTCAAGTAGGTAACCACTACATTTAACCACTCTTAAACTCAAACCAGTGAGTTATTTCTACCGAGTAAAACCACTGTAAGTTGGTTAACAACTTAAATCTGATATAGTGTCAGTTTAAGTTTATTTATGTGCGTGTAGCCGTTGCGCCAACAATTTTGTTGAATGAATCCGCATTGTGCAAGGTTGGAGGCATTGGAGGCAGAGATACATTTCTATGGTTGGAGGGTTAACCTTTCCGATATTAACAACCCCTTCACAAATTGATCAAGTGATCTATTTATAGTCAAACAAGTTCGCTCTCTTCTCTCAGAAGTTAGACTATTCCCAGAAACTTTAAAACTTTTAATTTAATTAATATTTTAATTCGCTCTTCTTTCATAACTCAATCGTTTTGTTTCCTCGGCTAATTTTAATTCCATCTTTGTTCTTGTTGAACGTTGAAACTTATTGAATACTTGTGATAAAATGTATCTTCGTTAAACATATTATAATAATATTGTTTCATTTTGGTTGAAGTTTAATGTTCATTGGAAATAATTATGAAGTCATTTTGAAGTTTTGTTCAAACAGTTATTACGAGTTATTATTAGGAATGTTGGTTGATGTTGAAATTATTTTCATGTCATATGATGCTAATATTACCGTTTTTTTTTAAGAAACTAATATTATGGTAGTGAGACTATAGAAGTATGAGGAACAGGGTGTAAAGTTCACTCAATCTCCATAGAAATGGAAGCATTCTCCGACTAGAATGGGGTCGTGTTTGGTGGGCAACTGCCCGATGATTTATGTTGGCACGTTGTATATGTATATGCTAGTTGTACGGTAAACTTTGTTTGCGCGATACAGGATTTTGAGTGACGTCCTGTATGACGCGTAGTTCACATGTGGCGTTGCAGATACCGCTACAAGACTACCATAATCCGCCTATGCTGTTCCCACTGCTGGGACACAGGCCTCTTTTCAGTGAGAGGGAGCGGGCCACTATCCACCACTCGGGCACAGTGCGGGTTAGTAGATGTCACGTGTATTTGAATTTTTGGTTCACCGTTTTGAGAGCAGTGGTGATGAAATTAAATACAAAAAGTAAAGTACCTGCGTGGGTTCGAACTCACGAGCTACAACTCGTAAGCTACACCGTCAGGTCACTACTGCTCTAATGAGTGAGACCATCGTAATTTAGGAAACCAATTACCAAGAGACCTAATTTCAAAATCAATTTAGGTAAGAATACGATCAAAGGTACACATTATAGATATAATTTAATATGGATGGCTTCAATTTCAAGCTACAATAAAGAAAACTTCAAACTGCACAGTGGCCGATAGCACCCTCGTCAATCATACTCAAACTATTTATTTCACCTAAACCAATTACAGGCACTTTTGAATTGTCAAGGGTCAGTCAGTCAAAAAGATGAAGCTGTTGCTCATTCCAAAGCGTAGTAGCTAGAGGTACCTATGGAGAAGAACGGGCAAGAAACTCCACGGACACTCTTTTAAATCACAGTAATATGGTTACAAAAAAAAAAAATGATGCATGTGAGAACGATGCAGAATGTTAAAAGCGTCCGTAATGAACAGATAACAAAAAAACAATTCAAATATTAAATTAAATCAAAATAAGCCATGGCAGCAAAGAGTTGACCAGTCCCTACTGACGGCGCCCGTTCACGAACTTGAGCATAGATTAGCATCATTCAGCTCAACCATTTTGGAGGGAGCTAAATGATCCAACATATGCGCCACCATCAGCGAGACATTAGAGTGAGCATGACATACTCTCAGCCGCCAAGGCACATTCAAGTCAATGAAAGACGTACCCAGTAAATGGTAGCTTTATAGTATGTACATAGTACTCACATATGTGCTATGAAATTATACAATACTAGGAGATTGAATTTATATAATGTAAAAATAGTATTATAAAATCTTCAGCAGCTCCAACAGTATGTAGGTAGGGCGTGTGTGAAGTATTTTAAATGCTAATCAATTTATTTATGCGTCCTGTGGAGCAGGTCCAGCGTTTAGCCAAGCATTTTTGTCAGCGATGTAATACCCCAACTAATAATATGCATGGCTGCATAGTGTGCGTTTTATGTAAGATTTGAATTTCGTCTCATTGCGTTGGAGTATATAGGGAGGTATTTTATTGTAACATTTTAAACAGTACCCCATGAAGGAAGAGTCTACTTTAGCCAGTTTGAAACCTGGTTGAACTAATTGGTCCCTATTTCTAGTGTGTGTCTGTCACCTCTTTTACTGAAAAGATTTAAATTTTACCTTACGTAAGTAAATGATGTTTTTATAGATATATTGACAAGGTACCGTCTTTAAACTGTTCCCTTATAGAATCGCCTTGCGGAGGCCATATATTATATTGCTCTGATAGATCTTTTCTGCACAATAAATATAAACTCGATATCTGCAGTCCGTCCCCATAATAAAATACTGTAAGACATGATACTATGAAAGTAACTGAAATAGACTAGCCTCGCGGTATCTACATTAATTGACGGATTGTTCTTACAGCATATGCTGCTGAACATAGCCGTCCTGCGAGAGATGTTAACTGAGGACCCCACCTTTGGCCGCAGCTTTAAGTCGAGCGTTATCCCCAGGAAAACCGTTTTATCGACGAATTCTAGTTTCTC
Organism: Apamea sordens; assembly: GCA_945859715.1. Lineage (NCBI taxonomy): Eukaryota > Metazoa > Arthropoda > Insecta > Lepidoptera > Noctuidae > Apamea > Apamea sordens. The sequence goes on along the minus strand of OX243998.1, from coordinate 20,772,069 downwards.
TTTATTCAATACTATGTCACTACTTTTAACATTCGGTAAAGCAAATCTTAGGCGTTTATTTTTTTTCCCATTTTAAACAATTTTTTTTTTTTTTTTGTAAATACATACATATTATAGATAGAAAAATACCCAGACTCGGAACAAATACATTATTAGCAGTGAACCAATTTTGCACTAATACAGTAGGGCGTTATTTACGTCGTCAATATTTGATGCACGTCAGCAAATAACACTATTTGTGGTTGGTTTTTTTTAATAAATGGGGTAGGTCATTTATATATACTAAAAAGAGGAAAGGTCCTTATGGAACACCAATTTTTACTTGTAAGCCAAGTGAATTGACATCTTTTATTTGAACTTTTTGCTGTCTATATTTTATGTAAATAAGATTTTACTAAACTGAGTGCAAGTTTACCTAGGCCGTAATGCTCAGGTTTCAAGAGTAAGGTTTCGAGATTAACGCAGTCAAATGCCTTGGAGAGGTCACAAAAGATTCCTATGGCATCTTGGGCTTCCTCCCACGCTGTAAATATCATGTGTTTCAATAAGGTGATACCGGCGTCGTCGTACAACGTCCTTTGGTGAAACCATATTGCTGATCGTGTAAGATTGTGTTGTTGTTTAAATGATTAAGCATTTCATTGAGCATTACCTTTTCGAATACTTTGCTGAATACCGGCAACACAGATACTGGTCTATAATTATTGGTGTCTTTGCTGTCCCCAGATTTAAAAAGTAAAATAATCTTACCATTAAATCTGGGAAGACTTGACCTTGATCTACACACAAATTAAACACTAAAGCTAAGTATGGTAATATAGACTCGATTATGGATTTACAAACTTTGATAGACATTCCCAATAGAACTTCGGTCAATTTGATTTTGATTTGTCGAAAAGCTTTTATAACTATCATAGGGTTTATTTTAAATTGAAATTCAACCAGGCAGCCTGGAACGTTCGCTCTTAGTAAATCAAGTTTAGTGATACGTCCGTTGAGGAATTAAGGCTTTCGTCGTTTTTGATAGTATACTAAATTAAAGTTTACAAATTCTTGAGCAAATTCTAAATTAGAACAAATAGCATCACGTGAAGTCTTCAATGTGTAATCGATGTTTCGTTTTTTATTCCTACTAGTTTCGTTATTTATAATTTTCCTAATTGTTTTTATTTTGTTTTCTGCTGATTTGATTTTAAAGACGTCACATATTCAACTGGCCACATCGACTTAGTCTCAGCCAATTTATATTAACGAATTTTTAACACCTGCTGCCAAAAAACTTTGCTACGTTATAAAGAATTTCAAAAATGAAAACAAATATCACATCTTCTGGAATTTATACGGCAACATTTACTTAAAAGAAAAAGAGTCATCTCGATCAATTTTCGAATTGACAAAGAGGAGGATCTTCTTAAATTAAAGTCTAAATGACTGGAACCTGTACTCACCGTCTATATTTGTTATGCCCTATTTTGTGTTGTACTTTACAACACTAATATAAACACTTGTACTACACACTCCACAGATAAACACTTTAACACTTACGTCACACAAATACTACTAACCTTAACACAAAACATAACATATGACTCATATAGGGTTACAGTCAAAACTAGACTTTTTCATATTCGATACAACACAAATGTGAATAGAACTTTACTCGTCGAGCGTAACTATCTTTGTTTACAGCAACAGCGATGTTCCGATTCACGAACTATACTAGTACAGCAATTTATCAAGGTTATTGAGCTGACACTTTTTCCACATACCCCACAATTTAGATTATTTCATACCTTCGCCTATGAATTTATCCGAACCGACGACGACAAACCATTTACTACTTTATTACATATTATTATGTTATTACACTTTTTCACAGCACTGCTTGAACGTATACCCAGAATGAACAACCCAATGACGTTTTTTATTGTTTTGTTAAATAACGATATTTCGTTTACTGAATACTTATTTGTCCTATTATTTACTAGTTGCCTAAGCAGTATCAAAAACATAATGTCACTATTCCTTAAAATTAAAATTCAATAGCACCAATGACATAATCTCTGACCTTGATCATATTTCCGTTGCACGTTCGTCCACCTGTGAAATTGATCGATAAACCCACTATGTCATTTCGTTGTTTGGATTTTAAACAATTTTAAATCAAGATTGGAGAATCTCCACGCAGCATAGATTTACGATTAAAACAACTGCCCACACTAATAGTTCTCATAATTATTTAATAATTCTGTAAATACATATTTGTTACGGCCGCGAATCATATTTTCATCAACGTACAATTTAGTAATGACCAGCAAGTTGCAAAAAACGTAAGAAAATTTGAATTTCGCGGGCGACCTTGGAGCATCCACCTTAATAAATCTTGGGATTAACTCTGGATAATCATTTAATCTACACATGCACTATGAGCTCACTGCCTGGTGATGACATTGGTGATCACCTGGCAGTGAGCTCATAGTGCATGTGAGGGAAATGGAACCTCCTTCGTACAATTCGTATAAATATTTATAGCATTTGAACTACACTTATTTAGGTCAACCACCTTATTATTAGTATTATTACTAACTGTTATGGTGTTAATAGTACAAGACTTCGACATACTACTTATGTCTGAGTTTATGTAAAAAGCTAATAGCCTTGCTATTATTTGTGTCTAAAACTAACAGGCAGATACAGAGTATCCCTAGTCCATTTTAAAGTTTCCACAAAACTGTTGGTGTCAAAATATACAAGCTTGTCACTGTATTGACTAACTAAAAAGTGCATAAAATATGCTTATTAATCATATGAATATAATTGTTTTATCAGTTTGTATTTTTTTTAAATATGGGAAAGCACACAGTATTATTTTTCTATAATTTAACTTTAACAACTCAGTTAAACAGTCAGTGATTGTATTTTTTGACATTAGAACTGTTACCTACAAATACATTAATGTTGGTTTTAGGATTAAATAAATTTCCTATTACTGATGCAATTATTATTTGTTTGTAGGTTGAACCTGGCACACAATTATTTTGAGTAGAATAACTCAGGTTGTCACTAATTAATTTACCTAATTCTCCTCCTACACTATCTGAGAACATAACTGAATCATGACTACTGAAAGATAGACAAATACCAGTCTCAAGCTGTACCACTTGAGATAGATCTTGTACTATATCAGGTACGTCTTGGTTAAGGAATATAAGGATAATCTTTACTGACAGGGGTTAAAATATCATAAGAGACTGCGAATAATACCATATTCTACAGCTACACACCCTTCCAAACGTAATTATCTACTTTGAAGGTTTAAAAAAAAAAAAACACGTTTGAACGCAAAGTATTGAAAGATTTACCATGCTATTTTAAGACAATAGATTTCTTATAGATTTTTCTCTCTAAAAACTGCTATGACAGTAGATACCTTAGTATTGATTAGGTATCTACTCTCTGAGATAGTCTTGGGTACTACTTTAGTGATTTGATAATAAAGCACCAAATTGCAGTGAGTTTTGCCCTGCAATGGAATTAACTTTTAGGCCATCTATTTTGTGCAGTTGTTTTAACATACTTTTGACTATCCTGCGGTCACACGACCTCGGGATAAAATATGTAATGCAGCTCGCTGGCTGCAGATTTACTGTATATAAATATTTTGTTAAGCGCTAGAGTGCAGTGCGTTGTCGCATGCGGTATCGCATCGCCAATCTAGATGTACTGCACCGGTTTAGCAAGTTACATTTATTGTAGGTAATTATTTTTAAGGCGGCGCTTCACACCAGCCCACAGCTAAGCTACACACGTGTATTTCGTTTCGTTTTCTATATAAATGTAGGCGGGATCGTCCACTGCGAGGCACGGCCACGCTACGTACTAAACAAATGAGCCGTGGCAAACATCACAGCAAAATCTTCATGCGCATCCTGCGTAGCAGTGGATTATCGACTTTCACAAAGTAATCTGGGGCGAAATTCTGACTTCATGACGTGTTGCACTAGCATGGCCGCAAACAAAAATTGGAATCATATTTTTTTGATAAAAAAATCTTTTTTGTTACCACTGTTGGGAATCAGGCTTTCTTTTTGAGGGAGAGGTTAGGTGGAAATATATCACCTGCGTCATTGTCATCATTTTTTTACATCCTAGATATAATTTATTTTGTTAAATAACAGTGTCAGCTAACTATCAGAGGATTTAAGGAATTCAGTCAATATAATTACAAAGTTGGAAACGTTCTTGAAATGATTTCGACATTACCTACAATTTGTTGATGGTACTCAGCAAGGTAATTAATAATGTAACCTACTACTTTTATCTTACTTATTTTGCGTTACTTGCTCACTTCCATTGTTGCAATGATATTCCCGGCACATTGATCGATGATTTCCATTTACATACAAGAGGAAGCACGTAGGATAAGGTGATGTATCGCCTCGCCATTATTGTGACATCAATCACCATTATTCTTAAGTAAGAAATAAACCCTTTGAGTAATGAAATATCAAACAGAACTGTTTTAAATTCAAGAGAGATGAATTTCATCTATATTTCAGAAGCTATTGTTACTGTTGAAGGCTCTCAACTTTGACTGACAGTCAATATTGTTAAAATTGATCAAGTCTTTGTGTACAGTGACTGCATCTCAGTGGTAACACTTTGACCTAGAGCTGGCGTAGCATAGTAAGGAGTTTGATTAGAATACGAGGTCAGCTTATTCTGGTTTTGTTACCACTGCAGGCGGCTTACTGTACCTACAAACCAATGACCATTCATTTCAGGCTAGTTGAAGATAATTTCTTAATTAAAAAGGTAATCTTTACAGTACTTCTTAAAGATTCTAAGTGTACTTATGGGATTTGTGAGAACCTTTGATAAAATGTTTGTGAGAACCTTTGATAAAATGTTTGCGCAAGTGCTTTACACACCGCGCTACTTTGATAACACAAAAAAGTAATGAAAATCTATCATACTCTCTAGTTTTAAAAGTTGAAGCAAGAGATTTTCGCAGTAAATAACCTACTCGAGAATGTTGGTTGCCAAAACGTTAAATATTCTAACAAAAATGGGTCAGTAACCGCAGAGATCTATTAGTTTTTAACTCCACTTAGCTACAGCGTGATTGGTAAACCAAGTTGTATTAATAAAGTTTTCTTCACCTAGATAATAAATGAGTTACAAAACTTAGTTCCAGACTAGAATGGTCGATTGTACTTAGAGCAATATTAAAGGTCAAGGGACTTAAACGAACACTGATTTGAGAGTTTCTTGGAATGTTTGTGTGATTTTTACCCAGACTGAGGCCAAAATCATTCGAGCAACATTTATTTGGATTATTTATTTATACGCGAGCAACACGTTTTCAACGGCGGGCGTCGACTGATGTCGACAGATGATTCAGATTCATTTATTTGCAAAAACATGTGTAGATAATATATATTTTCAAATAAAAAAAAATCAAAAAGGTTTTATTTCATTATTACACGTTGTAAATTATACAGTTGGTGGCGTCTCCTTATAAGCATATAGATGCCTGTGCCAGGAGACGCCGCTCTTTTATATCTTATACAATTAGTGCAACATTTTAATAAAGAAAAATAAAGAAAAGATTATCATTAGTCTGTTGGTGTGTGTGTGTGGGGGGGGGTCTGTGTGTAGGGGGGGGGTGTCTGTGTGTAGGGGGGGGGGGGGTGTGGAGGTGTCTCTCTGTGTGTGTGATTTTATGATGTTTAATATTGGTGTTACAGGATATTCTTTGGCATCTTTGATCATGGCTGGTGTATTAGTACAATTACATTAATATTAGATTAAAGTGCAGTTGCGTCTGTCGTCGATGCGTATCCCTCGTGTGTATGAGCACTAAGCGTTACTTAGCACGTACCTACTTTGGATAAGCATTATTCCTATCTCAGTCGCACAGCTGTAAAGCTATAAGAACAGAACAGAGACGGACACGTCATCCAAGCCAAAGTACTTGCTAAGTAACGTTTATAGACCCCAGCTTTAAGTATAAAGCTGGGGTCTATAAACGTTACTTAGCAAGTACTTTGGCTTGGATGGAACTGCGTTACGAGATTGGTCAGATAAATCCACATAGAGTACTATGTGGATTTATCTGACCAATCTCGTAACGCAGTTCCGCTTCCTAGAAATGAAATTTGAAAACACGTGTAGTCATACACACGAACACGTGTAGCCATACACATGAACACGTGTAGTCTACAGTTCCGTGACAATCTACCCACACAATTCGCTGAACCTTCACTATAGGAGTCAAGACCTGTACAATGTACCATGCACAAACAAACACATGCGGATAATCCTAAATTGAATTTCCAAGTTGTAGTTTAGTTAGATCTATGGAAGTTCGGGAAAAAGTCGAGAAAATTGAGCAAACTTTTATAGGAGGTAGGTATCTGAAGGCCAATTTCCGTAATAAAAAACGTTCAAAATCTAGTCGCAATGACAATCAATGTCAAAAATGTTGAGATTTTAGAAGTATTTTTGACAGATTGAGTCTGAGATAGACTGTGAACGTTCTTAAAATTACGAGAATCGCTCAGTTGTATTTATTTGTTAAAGAAATTGAGTTTCTGGAGATGGAAAATTGGTTGCATCTTGGTTTTAGATTTGAATAATTTTATGATATGATGTTCAAATGTGTGAAACACGGATTTGAGTTCACATTTTCTGTGAAATAAACAAACACGAGGGTCATTCAAAATATTGAAAACGAATTTAGTACAGTGATTTAGATGATTACATTGCTTAATTAGTTGCTGGCCCCCGAAGATCCCCGTAATTGGCCCAGCGATGGATTGCCAATTTATTCATTGAATTTTTATTAGCGCACAATTTATGGAATGTATAATTAATTTAATTACTAGATTTATATTGAGCTTCGTTGATCTTTGATTAAGTTTCAGCTTTCTTTAGATTAAACTTATGATAAGGTTTGGATTTAATGAAAGGAAGATACTTATGTGATAATAAAAATAGTAAAATATCTTTCGACAAAAGAATCTAATTCGCTCTCAATTTGTGAAAAGAAAATTGTGTAACTTTTTTATATTTTTTTCTTTCCCAGATGCCTTTTGGTAGTTAGCACTTGAAGCACATATTCCTCATGACTTTGACTTGGACAATCCGTCAATCACTCGTCCGTGACGTCGCGCGTCGCCACGTCGGACTACCTGATCGTACGCACTTACTCGTACACCACAAAACGGTTAAGAAGCAATTCTTCAAGCTAGCCCTTTCAGTCAGTTCCCGCACGTATTCCATAACTCACGCTATATTAACGAGCTCCACGTAATGACATAAATCGTCCGCCAGAGGGCGTCAGGAGCAGACGCGTTACTTCTACGCGATATGCGGCCGCTCGACAATGGGCACGCGGGCTAGCCGGGCCATTGAGGACAAACGTCCGTGAATGATCTGTGGCTGTTGTGGAAAAGCTGCTATTGTAGTGCAGGTATGCAAGGATCGAGATACATTGCCAAGGTCGTTGGATTACTAGGAGTGAGTTGGCTAGTGTGAGTGTTAGTCAGCCAAACTAGCATGGTTGTTATCTTCTGCCATTTCTAAGGTCACATCAAAGTCTTTTTCAAGACGTGGTTTAACACCTTTTACTAAAACACATCTCGAGGCAAATTACTCGGCCTAAGGCCAAACTTTGCGGGCGGAGAGTAATGGGTAGCTCTCCGTCCGATCAGGACTAGGCCCGTGCCGGACGGCGTGTACGTGTTCCACGCGCGCCTCAAAGAGATGTCAGCAAAAGAGACGGGGCCCCATAGGGCCGAAGCCTGCCAGGGTAGCGGGACCATCCGAAAGGGTTTACCGCTGCCCTGGAACATAAAGGGCTAAGGAAGGAACACGGGTGGGTTTTAGTCAGTAAAAGTCTGACACTCCCTTCTGCTCCACCCAGAGCGGGAGGGGTCATTTGAGGATTTCCCATCCTCAAAAAAAAAAAAAAAGGGCCAAACTTTAGCCATTAACCTAGATTATGATTTCGATATTTTCAATATTTATACCTAAACCTCTTAGTAATAATCCCACTCACACAATTATAAACTAAACACATTATAATGGTACACTGCCGATATCTGAGCGCCATCACAATTAAGATGAGCGGCGAAATTTACGCCGATAGTTCACACAAGTCATGCTAATTGCGACGATTACGATAATTTCGCGTAATGCATCCTTAGTTACAACACAAAATATATAGGAACAGAAGGTCGGCTTCTTCGATTGTTGTAAGGCAAAAATTATGTAGGTGCACGACGAACACAAACGCGCGAAGCTATATGAAACTGAAGTCTAGGTATACATATCGTTGTTTCCAATTCATGTATCTTTATGCTTGTGGAACTTAAGTTTATTTCTAATTAATGGTAAGTACTTTAAAAAAAATAATAACAAACGTTGAAGCTGTTGTAGAGGAAATTACTTACAAATTGAAAAAAAAAAATAATAATTTGCAATTTACTCTGTTTTGAATTTCTTGTGCTACATTTTATTATTATAACAACAAATTATTATACAGAAAGTGTTGACTGTATTGGCGTCGTGTTGCACTTGCGCTGCATCGTGTCTATGCCTGCGTGCGTTTTCACTCGTTTTATGAAGCCGAACTTCTGTACCTATCTATACAGTGACTACACACGTCCGGGCTACGAAGTGGTAGTACAGTTCCTCGTCAATATTATCTGACCCACCCTAAAAACAAACGAATTTGGACCCTCTGGCTGTAACATTAAGGTTTATTCAATTTATATGAGCTTAACAGACAAGTGCACGAGGACTTACAATCAATACAGACACGCAAATTTCATCTTTATAACGTTAGCATTAGGTTATATGTTATAACTACTTGTTATAATATAATTAGTGTAATAGCTTATTTTAATGATTGCGTTCAAGTAATTCTGGTCTCGTGGTCTGTGTATAAGACTGAGAAAATTAAGGTGCGAGATCAAATCCTGCGACGATGATATTGTTTTGCTTTCAATTTAGAATTTATTCCAAAACTATTTCTTGTATTATTATAAAGAACTATAGACGGATAATCTTCAAATATAAACTTTGTAAAATGGTAATATTTTCGCATAACTTGTAATAAGTGGGTAGTTGAAAAATAAATATTATTTATTATAAAACTGGTATTCAAATGCTACTAAGGGTATGCAGTGACTACGCTCAAACATATTTGACCTTGTCTTACTAAATTACAAAAACAACGTCTCTTTACCATTTTTTATTTTCTATTTTGTAGGTAGATTTTTTTATTATCATGTCTCAATGGAGTGATTATTTAAAATACAAAATAATCTATTTGCACGAGGAAAAGGTTGGCTGCTTGTGCTGTGCAAGAATAAACTTTATGAAAGTATACTATATGGTTCAAATTCTTTAGAATATTGCGTCTAGCATAACAATTATCTAAGATCAAATTTCAATGCTACTTATAAGAGTTGAGTTGGTCTTGTGGTCACTAAGGTAGTGCGGTGTTCATCGTTGTCTACGTTCGAAACCGAGTTTAACCTAAATGTAGCTTTTTGCTCAGCTGTTTTTTTTATTACACTTTTTTTTTTACATTTCTTTAATGGACGACGTAGGATCTTGTTTTTTTAAACGGGCAGTTGGTATAGAAATAAAATTAAAAAGTTGCAAGTTTAAAATGTTTATTATTTCATTAAAACACTTAGGTAAGATAAAATAAGTAAATGCTCATATATATTTCCAAATTAATATACCTACATTTTATATTAATATGCCATAATCAAATCTAACCATTTATTAACATTAAACAAGGCATGCTTATGCTTAAAAGTTTGTTATCGAGAAAATTAATTTATGTGTGAAATGCTTTACAGATTTATAGCTGCCTATATGTAGTGAATAAACATGTTATTTAAATAGAAACAATCTATTTATAACAATAACATCACCACATAATCTGCAACATTTTAATGGTTTAACAATCAATCCATTGAGCATTTACTTACATGGTGTGTTAAAAATAGAAAATAAAAAAAATAAAATTTAAATATTCCTGGGCAAAACGGACCCTTTCTTCGCGATGAGCAGGTGTCAATGCAATTTTCTGTGCCGGTTTATAATTCCTTATCCCAGCAGCGTGTAAATGCCTTCTCACTGTTTCCACTGAAATATTGTGGTTTATTGCGGTTACACGAATGGGCAAAAAATGGATTTTCAACTTGACTTGAAACAACGGTGGCGTTCGAATTCGGGACTATACTTGATGGCTTTTGCTCCTGGACGAATCCGCTGAATATTTCCATTGTCTCCATAACGTCTTAGGCATAGACTGACCGTATTTCTCTAAAACAAAAAAAAAACATTTTTGGAACCGTGTATGTAACTTGTAAGGAGTGAATGTAATGGTAAAATAGCCAACTACGCGTTCGTTAATCACAATCAATAAAATAAAATAGGTATAAAAAAACACTTACTGCTATATTAAGTCGATGACCGATCTCTCTAATTCCAACATTCTACTCATGTAAAAATATGATTTTATGTTTGGTAACACCAAATTGCTTAAATATACTTATCGAGTTATGTGAAACGATTTACAAATGTGTGAGCGCAGTCACTGCTATTAGGCGTAGTGTAACTTTTGTCACTTAGATGAATTTATTATCTACCTCACGAAGCAAATATATTTTTTACTTCGTTTCCAAACATTCTTGGTAAATATAAATTCTGTGAACTTAAAGTTTTTCAATTTACCCACCTGTCTACAAGATAAGTTATTAGGCGTAAATCATATTGGTCGTTCTTTAATAATGCAAGCAATATTGTAGAAATGAAAACAAATTAAAAAAGAAACTGATAATATAGGTGGACTGTATTTTCGAACCCACATGTTGTTCTTTGCCAATCCAGCATCAAACCGCTAAGCCACAAGAACTTGTTGGAAATACGCGAAATTAATGATTGGGTTGTAATTATGTAGTGTGACTTAAAAGCTTTTCAACTTTAATGTCAACGAGATAATGATTAAAATAGCTTAACAAAATGATATATAATGCCGGTGGCTCCGACAATGTTGGGTTACCTTAACCTTACGTGTTAAAGATCAAATTTGCGTGTCTGTATTTTTACTGTATTTGTCCTTCGAGTGCTCGAGCACTTGTCTGTTAAGCTCATATAAATTGAATAAACCTTAATGTTACATTCAGAGGGTCCAAATTCGTTTGTTTTTAGGGTGGGTCAGATAATTGTGATGACAGACTGTACATAGTGAAGGAGATAATATGATTCTCATTAGTCTTGTATACCTAGACTAAAGATATCGATTTGATAATCAGTAGGGAATATATCCCTAATAGGCGTTTCTAGAAACTGTTTACAAATAAAGTTATTGTTATGTCTGCTTTTTGCTGCCAACAAAGCCATACAACTGCGTCTGTTGAGCAGGAAGTCCCGGTTCGATTATTAGGTCTGTGAAAGTGATATTGGATTTATTCGTTACGAATCCCTCAGTAACAGCCCGGGGAAGACTCCCAGCACTCTTCTTCTCCTTCTTAGCGTATCGATGGCAAAAAGTTTAAATATGTTTGGCCCTAAATTTAGCTGCGCGATCTCTGCTCACTGACCCAATCATAAGATCATCAAGTGCACAGGTGACAGGGCATGCGGCGCAGCATGGAAAGTGGGCTATTGTCTGTGGGGAGGTTCCGCATCTCTAAATAGACTTCGAACTCAAGTCGGCAGAGCAAAGACAACCTCCACAGATGGTGGTTCCCAGCACCTTCTTTGCGTAACACACTATCAATAACAATCTGAATCATTTTGAAGGATATTGCCGATCCGTTGCTTTATATGTTCGAAGAAATTGTCGGCTGATCAACGTAAATAACGATCAACGTAAATAATGTCGTTGAAATGTCCACATAAAAGCCAGTCCTACTCTTAGTGTATTACGCAATCACGCCACTGGTTTTTCATGAAGGCCTCTCTCATTATAGACAACGCAATTTCAGACTTATATTAATATTGTTAGTCCTGGGAGCCTACTCCGAAGTGCAAAGTGCGAATGTTCGGATCGGACCGACACATCGCCGAGCCGAATATTATTGAAAAATGCGAAGAAAGTTCGGATCGGCTCAGTTGGGTCGAGACCATAGTCAATATTCGAAAGAGTGTAGGAGTGTAGGATCGGAACCGACCGAACCAAATAGTAACTTCGTAGCAGGAAACGGCTGAACATTCGGCCGATACTACTTCGGAGTAGACCCCCAGGTTTCCTCACGATATTTTCCTTCACCGATGTTCCATTATAAACCAAGAAAGTATTGTCCTACATACGAACCTTCTATTGCTTGACTTAAACATAACTGGAAAACTGAGAGTGTACTGAAAATTTCTGTGTAACCCTTCAGGCTATGAAGGCGGGATGTTATGTAATGTTTTACTTAATTTAAAAGTATAGGTTTCAATATAGATTGTCTAAAACACACATTTCCCTTACACGTGCCAACCTAACTAAAAGTAAGTAGAGTTTCTCGGTATAAGTCCATACACAACCTTTTATTAGGCAACTTGGCTCGATTCGTGTTTAATATAAACACCTGTGTTAAGAAAGTTTCGCACTTAAGGCTGTAACAAGCCTCAGTGGGTACTACACCAACTTTTAGTTGGAGGTGCGTACCTACTGCACACGGACGGCGACAACGAGTGAACTTATTTTTTAAGTGAAGAATTACTTACTACGAGTCTGTGCTCTTCGAAAATTTTAATCTATGAGTCATCAAGCTATCACTGAGTGAAAAAGTAACTGTTGTATGTTAAGTAATTAAAAGTTTACACTACCTGTCAAAAAAGTCAACTGGGAACTGCAGACGCTGTTACTGATCATGGAACAATAATATTTTTAACCCTGTAGCTTATCTGACCCAATTTGAATTCTACTATAAATGCTTTTCTTCTAAGGAGTAAGGCTATAAAGTTTTCCCAGAGGCCCGATTTAATAACTATTCAGTAATGTTCCAGAAAATACATTATTAAAATTTTTGTAGTATAATAACCGGATGTAGCAATACTTCTGAGAATATTGAACAAACTTTCAGAGGTTGTGTTGACTTTATTTTTTCATAATAAGTATGGCAGTATCATACATTCATAAAGAAATAATGTGAATATATTAGCATCAACGAAGAGACCGACGCACACCAACACAACACCCATTCGTTGTTAGAGGTGACAATGTCAGGTCTTCAATGTAGTCTAGAGTTCAGTTTTATACACTGTATACCTTTGGGATACCACAAAGCGTTACTCATGTGATAACGATGGATGGATTTTTCAAACTTACTATATTTGAAGTAACAAAAGATTACACCACTGCGAACTGCGTAGAAAGTTCTTTGCCCATACGTGCGTGATTTATTTAATTATTTTTTTTCGCATTCAACAAAGGCACTAAGGCGAACTTAATGCCTCAGGCATCCTCAACCAGTCAACGAAGGGTGGTGAAAAGATTAGATGGCAGGGGCTCTGATTGAGAGAAACAATGATAAAAAAAAATATTAAAAAGATATCATAATGAATTATAAATAAAATAGGTACTTACACAAGTTTCTAAATAGGTACGTAATAGTAACGGATGGTAGGGATTTCTTGGTAGTGATCTAGGTGTTAATTGAACAATCTAAGCCACGTGTAATGAATGGTGCTCGATTACTCCAATTTGAGCCGCGCTTCGGTTTCTGGTGTTAATTGAACTTAATCTAAACTGCAATCTGACTAAGCTACGATTATGTACCTAAAGCTTAACTCGAATGAATTAATTTTCACAGCTATGGAAAGTATTCTCAGTTATTTCAATTTACGATAACTTTACCTAATCATAGCTTTCTCACACCTTTTATTCAGTAGGTGTCAAAGTCAAAGTATTTATTCCAAACTAGCTTCTGCCCGCGGCTTCGCCCGCGTGGATGTCGGAAATTATCCCACGGGAACGTGCTAACAGGATAAAATGTATGTGCTTCCCCAGGATGCCATCTATCTCGCGGGCCCTTGGTGGCTAATTACAATAGAAAACAGGTACCCTTTTAATCACCACTAATGAGATACATTGTGTCTCAATAGTGGTGATTAAGAGGGTATCTATATGATATATTTACCTAAGTACCTACCTAATTTAAAAAAAAAAAAACTCACAACAGAAAATAAAATACCTACCTACCTAAATAAACCTATTTCTGATGATAACTAAACTAAACTCAATAAATAAGCAAAATCCCTAAAAACTAATATAGATCTATACAAATGACTAATCCTACCTAACAGTATTATAAAATAACCTGCGTAACAGTATTATAAAATACCTACAGTATTATAAAGGTCACTACGTACACTTACTACCTATACCTACTTTAAAATTAAAATCTATACCTACGACTTATAAAAATAAACCTAAATAACTCTAAAAACTAAAAGGAATAAAAAGGTCGCACGGATAATACTGCGGGTGACGTAACCTACGACAAACTTATTATTTGCGGTTGGTACGGTAATCGGGTCTAGGGATCGAACCGCAAAATTAAGTTTGTTTTTTATTGTATATACTTCTCCGGGATAAAAAGTACCCAGTGTGGTGCCCAGGATATTAAAGAATAATTATACCAAGTTTCATCGTAATCGAACCGGTAGTTTTTGCGTGATGCCTGAACAAACAGACAGACTGATAGACAGACAGACAGACAAACATTTTTTAAATCACATTTTTGGGTTCGGTGTCGGTCTAGTAACACCCCCTGCCATTTATTTTTTTGATATTTTCAATGTACAGAATTTTCACTTCTACAGATTTATTATAAGTATATAAATATATAGATCGTAGGCATATAAAAGCACTTTTGGGCGTAAAAATATTATGTTTAATCTCCCCTTAAATTGCAAAATCCTCACGTTGAGGCCCGTTTGCACCACAAATCACTAAGTACGTTTAGAATTAAACAAATTTAAAACTTCTTTCTGTTTCTGTCAATCATGTTTAAAATACTTTAGCTTTACCGTATCTACGTACAATCGAAATAGTGATTACGTAGAATTAAATAGCACCGGCGAGCTTTTCAGAAAGTCGAATCAGCCTAACTTAGATTGTTTAATCATTGAATTTGTACGCTGACTGAAGTGCTTGCTTTTTATTCCAAATACGACATTATACTATAATAGGATTATTTTAGTTAAGTATTTTAAAAGCTGTATGCAAAAGGGACCTTACATCATGCAGGCTGATAACCGTGTATTCGAATATAAAATTAATGAATTTAATCCTAAATAATCTATATACTTATAATAAATCTGTAGAAGTGAAAATTCTGTACATTGAAAATATCAAAAAAATAAATGGCAGGTGGTGTTACTACACCGACACCGAACTCAAAAATGTGATTAAAAAAATTTTTGTCTGTCTGTTTGTTCAGGCATCACGCAAAAACTACCGGTTATATTACGATGAAACTTGGTATAATTATTCTTTATTATCCTGGGCACCACACTGGGTACTTTTTATCCCGGAAAAGTATAAACAATAAAAAACAAACTTAATTTTGCGGTTCGATCCCTAGACCCGATTACTGTACCAACCGCAAATAATAAGTTTGTCGTAGGTTACGTCACCCGCAGTATTATCTGTGCGACCTTTTTATTCCTTTTAGTTTTTAGAGTTATTTAGGTTTAATTTTATAAGTCGTAATTTTAAAGATTTTAATTTTAAAGTATATCTAGTATAATTGATAGTGTACGTAGTGACCGTAGGTTATTTTATAATACTGTTAGGTAGGATTAGTCATTCGTATAGATATCGCACAGGTCGATCGGTCAGGTCAAGCTACGCTTGCCGCGGTTGGTCTGTGGATGGGTGACCATCTTTACATACCGAGACCCCTCCGTGCCTCGGAAAGCACGTTAAGCCGTTGGTCCCGGCTGTCATTCGTGGATCTTTGACAGTCGATACGGGTAGTCAGAAGTCCGAAAGTCTGACAACCAGTCTTACCAAGGGGTACCGTATTACCCAGTAACTGGGTTGTGGAGGTCAGATAGGCAGTCGCTCCATGTAAAATACTGGTATTCAGCTGCATCCGGTTAGACTGGAAGCCGACCCCAACATAGTTGGGAAAAGGCTAGGCAGATGATGATAGATATTAGTTTTTAGGGATTTTGCTTATTTATTGAGTTTAGATTAGTTATCGGAAATAGGTTTATTTAGGTAGGTAGGTATTTTATTTTTTGTTATTGAGTTTTTTTTTTAAATTAGGTTAAGATATCATATAGGTACCCGCTTAATCACCACTAATGAGACACAATTGGTTTTCTATTGTAATTAGCCACAAAGGGCCCGCGAGATAGATGGCATCCTAGGGAAGCACATACATTTATTTTTATCCTGTTAGCACGTGCCCGTGGGATAATTTCCGACATCCACGCGGGCGAAGCCGCGGGCAGAAGCTAGTCCTAAATAATGATCAATTTGCAAGTCCATATTATGCGTTTCTTTTTATGTAGTTAATTAAACTCCGAACCTAACAAACGGTGCAGGCGCCGATATCTCGCTATCACTCAGTTTCCTCAACGCGTATCTATGATACTGAATACATAATGTCAGCACGTGTGTACCCCACTGTCCCCACACACCACAGGCGGCGGCAGCGCCTCCACCACACGCACGGCTCGTATTAAGTCCTACAACAGTCATGACTGTTGAGGAGAATGATGAATCATTCATCCCAATTTATTTGTGGTCTGCGGAACATGTTTTTTTCTTTCATACTTGTCTATTAGTCGTCATCTTGGAAGTCACCACTTTTCTGATATCATCTTTCACACAGTCCATTCATCGTTTCTTTGGTCTTTTCCTACTCTTACAGATATCCACATACGTACTCAAAACTTTCCTAATTCCGCCTCATCACTTGTGTGCCCATATAACATTACACCCAATGTTCACACAAATTTTCCGTCACGTGTGTCACTTTCAGACTCCCTCTTATTCTATCGTAAACACCACAGTATCTATCATATAGTACAGCTGTTCTGCCATTTCGTCAAGTAAAATTTCATTGAACGTTTCGTGTCATTAGTTATGAAATTAATGGATCATATTTAATAGTAGCTAGTGATTGGATCGAGGAACATTTAGCTTGATTTATTCTTTAGCTCCTAGCAAAGGAATTACCTAATAAGTAATAACATAAGAAAGTTATTTTATGGTTTCTTGTTAAAGCAATTTAATGTTAAGGCAAGCAAGACTGCAGTTTTGCTGGAGCTTATTTTATTTAACTCCGTTTCAAGATTTTTAAAAGGATTTCTTTTCATCCACTTTACCTCCTGCTAGACTTAAGCGGGACATTTAAGATGTTTGAAAAGAACATAATTCTGTGAAATTTTCCTCATAAGCACAGCTAAAATTATTTTATCTGTACACCTCCTAATCAATTTAAAAAATTAAAACGCTCGCGTAAAAGTGGTGTCCAATCTAACAAGCAATATGAAACAATAAGTGAGATTTATATGACGTGGAACATTCGCAATATTTTAGATTTATCGCAAGCGAGTATAACACAATCTATCAAGTTAGGATATAACTCAACGTGTTGTTAGATTGGAACTAAAATTTTTAGTGAGAGAACGATTGAAATACTGCGCATGCGAGGGATGTACATTTTTCAATAGCTATACAGTATGTAACAAAAACCCTGTTGTTCTAAGTAGGAACGTTCTTAGAATCGATATTCGATGGTGATTACGTAAGTCAATAAAAAAAAATATTTAGGAAAAACAAGCAAAATAAATATTTTAAAATTAATATTTGAAAAGTAACACTGATTGCTCATCTCTGCAAAAAGAAATAGGTAGCTTTTTAACAAAGTCGCCGCCGCGCCGCTGTCGCTTTGTCACCGCCCGCCGTGCCGCCCACTACCATACTGCACTAAGGTCATGAACTCGTCACGTGACGTTCACATCACTCAACTGTATAACTGATAACACTTTGGGAACGTTAGGTTGACTTTTTCAAAAAGTTGGCTTATCAAGTTTGCACGATTGATAATTACAATAAACACTTTACTAACAAAAAACAAATTTATTTTCTCACAGAGCGCGTACTTCCGTAGGGTCTTCTTCAAACATCTCGAGGATTTCTTCCATAATGTCATGGTCTCGAGTCCTCGGTCTTCGTGCGTCAATACGATGTTGGTCTCGACTGTACACAGACCCGGTGTTGAACGTTCGTAAGTGGAGACGTTGAAAAGCCATCGTCGACGGCAATGTTATGTTCCTTGGAGTTGCGAAACGTTCTTGGTACAGCCTACGTGCATCTGCGTAATTGCAGTCGCATCTCCCGAGGCACATCAACATTTATTAAAATATTCCTCATTTGAATACGACATTTTGAAAAAAAACTCACACACACAATTCACTCACAGAATCACAATAATTTGGTTCTTTTTCTAAACGTTGTCAACGTAGATCAACGATACATCCGTCCGGAAGTAAGTTGCGCAGGCGACTGAGGGGCAGTGAGAGGGACAATCGGCTAGTTGCGGTCGTACAAAGGGTGCACCACGTGTCATCAAACGTTTGTGTTTTGGGCGCCGACCTGTCTAGCTATCGCGAATCAAAGGCGCCGCCGTCGGCGGCTTATTTTTATAGACCGTAGGCTAGATCGATTAGTACTTGTAAGTTCAGATGTTAAAAACATTTTGTAACAATGTATCGAATTTAAAAACTATCTGATTATGGACAATGTTCGGCCACCACTTGTATGTTTTTAAATTATAACTTCATTAATGGTAAGCCTATAGGTATATATATACGCTCCTACAAGGAACAACAGGGTTTTCGTTACATACTGTATAATTGATTTTAAGAGCAAATAAATGCCTAGTAAAATGAAAAAGTTGGAAGATGAGAAATGTTTGGAGTTCGCGCAGTGCAACACGACGTCAGTTTAACCATCATTCCTTGTTTACTATAATAAAACGCTCACAAGCTGTCGTTCTAGGAGGCTGGTTACCGTTCCAACTTTATTGAAATCCCTAGCGGTGTTCCGCAGGGATCTCATTTGGGTCCTCTTTTTTACAACGCATATCTATTTGACATCACTGATTCTTTTGAAAACTCTGATCACTTAATTTACGCTGATGACAAAAAAGTATTTTATAAAATAATATCACTCCACGATTGTAAGGCCCTTCAAGAGGATCTTAATAACTTAAATAATTATTACGCTAAAAACAAGATCACCGTAAACGTTGCAAAGTGTCAATGTATCAGTTACAGGAAGGGAATAATAGGAACCCGAATGTTTATTCATATAATTTTAATGGAATTGTCATAAATAAAGTCCACATGGAGGGACTTAGGAGTTATGTTTGACAGTAAATTAATGTTCTCAGATCACATAGACCTTATTAGCACAAAAGCTTATAAGAACCTAGGATTTTTTTCTTAGGTCATGTAAGGTGTTTAAAAATATTGGAGCACTTAAATCTGTATATTTTGCTTATGTGCGCAGCCTTTTTTGAATATGCATGCCGAATCTGGTCCCCCCAATACAAAATTTATAAGAACCAAATAGAGAGGATTCAAAAAAAGTTTACTAACCATCTTAATTATCGCCTCCGTAAACCTCCGATGTCTTATGAAGATAGCTGTCGAACCTATGGTCTACTAACACTTGAAGAAAGACGTAAAGTGATGGACATGTGGTTGCTCTATGACACACTCAATGGTCGCCTTGATTGCCCGAAGTTGGTTGTACAGATAACTTTTAACACTCCCCTACGGCGCACTCGTCACACGCCAATGTTGCGCGTTCCTAGGCACTCCACTAACTATGCCAAGAACTGTGTACTAACTTGCATTTGATTCGACTGAAGTTGATTTATTTGACTGTAACAAACCGACATTCAAAAAACGAATAATTAAAACTATAAACGGAGATAAATGACAAGCAACCAATCTTCTTCTTCTCCTACTACTATCTTTTTTATTCAACCTTTTTTGTTTTAGTAATTTTAATCTTAAAAGTAATATTGTATTGTATTGAATTTTTTTTTTGTTCTTTAATCGGAAATATCTGGAATTAGTCCGTTCGCATGTATTATACATATATCCCAGTTATACAGGGAAACCTATAATTGGCCATATTATGATAATAACTGTAACATGCATATTTGTAAAATATTTGTATGTATCGCTGTTGGTTACCTAAATAAATCAAATAAAATTAGACACAGTAAATTACATAGAGAACCACATATATCATTTAGAGAAAAAAAATTATATGTTACTCTCTATAAATATTCTGCATATTTCTTGAGAAATCTCTCAAGAAATAGTAACTATAAACTAGTGTTAAAAACTAGTAAACTATTATCTCAAAACTAGTAACTAGTAGCTCAAACCACTAAACTATAGACTAGCTGCTAGGTAGTGTATTTAACCGACGTCGTTATGTCCCAATAACTAAAAGTAACAAAATACCTTGACGACGTTTAAAATGATACCCAGCCATCCATTAGCAGCAAGCATCGTAAACTACTCTCAAATGCGCCGTAAACGCTGCAGTCAACAAGTTGTGACGTCATCGGGAGGCGGCGGCGTCTATCAAAGCCGCTCTAATAGATTATCGAGTCGCGCACAAAAACCCGAGCGCTGGGAACGTGTACGAACGAGTGTTGAACAAGTCCGGACATGTTTACTGCACGTGGAGTGAGAGTAGGGCTATCTCATCAAGGAAATTGGTAGTGACCTAAAACTTTGTGCATGAGCTGCAACCAGCAGGGGATCAGATCAGGGGATCCGACCAGAATAACTCGTACTTTTGTAGGCATAGTTTTGTTTACTGATGATAGAGCTAGTGTAGTCATCGATATATTTTAATAACTGCGCCAAACATGTCTAGTAGATATAAATATATATATATATATATATTTTAATTTTAAGACGTTGCCCCACTCTAGGAATTACTCCTGTATTGTGGGTGCGTTTACAAACATTTAAACTCACATACACAAACAGCCAGACCCGGAACAACTACCTGTAGGCCATACAAATATTTGTTCCGTGCGGGAATCGAACCCACGTCACGCAGCACAGCAGTCGACCGCCCAGCCACTGCGCCAACCGTGTAGTCAAAAATTTGTAAATTGATAAAATTGAGATCCAGGTGAAGATCACAATATTTATTAACAATAATCTAGTTACATAAAGTCTAATTTAGTGATCCCGACTTAAAAGTCGCAAAAATTAAAACAACACCCAGACCCCAGACCCAGACCCAGAAACCCAGACCGACAAAAGACCCAGGACCCAGTATATATCAATGATTTACTATTCCATTTAAATGGCGTCTGTGACGTTGTACTGTTTGCAGATGATACCTCTCTTATTTTGAGAATAGACAGGAATAAACAAGATTTTGACGACATACCTAAACAGTGCACTCTCATTATTTACAGATTGGTTTACGTCAAATAACCTAGTTCTCAATGCTAAGAAAACGAAATGTATAAACTTTGCCTTACTGAATTATACAATCTTTCTAGGACTAAGAGCAGATGCAAAACTTCAGTGGGGACCTTATATTTCAAGTCTAGCAGGAAGGCGCAGTTCAGCTGCCTGCGCCGACAGGAGAGTAAGATAATACACTGACGTTGATACAGCTCGTTTTGTTATTAGCTATTTTAGTTATTGCGTTATGTCCTACGGTATTCTGCTGTGTGGCAAAGCCGCTGATATACAAAATATATTTGTCCTTCAAAAACGAGCTGTTCGAGCAATTTACCAGCTAGGTACAAAAGTTTCTTTTTTTAAAGATATTGGTATTCGAGGGGGGTTATGCTCGTGAACGGGTGCTGCTTATGGTGACTGGTCGTCTTGCTGACCATGGTTTTATTGTTGTTATTAATATTAACTTATTTATTTATTTTACTTCGATAGTCCTTGTTTATCATTTGTGACTTCAAGTGACAGCTATGTAAACAGAAACCAGCAATGCATAAATATGTAAGCTGTCACGCCCTTTATGCCTGGAGGCTTTTATTTAGGTAGTAAGTTTTTATTTACATTCTAATTTTAATCAATTATTTTTTAGCTTGAGTACGAATAGTTTTTACTATATTTGTTGTTATATTGGCATGGCTAGCTGACATATGGCAAATAATTTAATTGAATGTTTTGTGTCTTGTAATGTTAATTACTTAACATACCTATTATTGTATACAATCAAGTATTTTCTAACTTAACAGACAGTTGTGCTGCTGGGAAGTTTGTTGCGCCACTTCTCCTTCCCAGCGATAGCCCTGGGAAATGGTGAAGGGCGGGCGTTTTTGGGAAACTGTCTTTTGTAATTTTGACTTTCAAAAAGTGTTGATTCTCAGCCTAATTTGAATAAATGACTTTTGATTTCATATGTCCAGCCTTACAAACTTCGAGTAGATAGGACTAGTTTATCACGTCTAACTTTTTTGGAGTGTATTGTGGCAACCCTGTGCGTGTAATTTTGTTTATTTGTTTCACACACGCGCCACGTGATGGCGGCGTGTGCAGATATTTCTTTGAAGCTGTAAATAATATATGCATTTCAACATTATAGTTGAGGTGTATGGTTTACATTTGGATTAGATACTTTCAAAATGAAACGTTTTGTTTTTTATTTCATATTAGCACAATAATTTAATTCAAGCTGTAAAGGATGCAGTGTGCAAGCAGAAACAGCATAGCATACAACATTACCGAAATTGTACCAGCAAACATTGGAAATTCCTCTTATTCTAAGAAACTATATATCAACAGTATTTTGACACAAAATCACAGGGGTTGTAACTTCCTGCACACCTCCATAATACACTCCAATTCACTTGAATTAACTCATCACGTCGCCTTTAAACAACGCTCAAATCTTTTTAAATTCAATTTCATACAGTTGAAAAATGTCGGAGAAGGAACATTATTTAAAGCTCTCCTCTAGACGGGTGCATGTGAGCCTGATATATGGGGCTTGAGGAAGGCACGTCACGGCGAGTGGACTTCCATGTTATTCGTCGGGAAGGAAGTAGAAAATGATGAAGATTCTTTGAGTTTTACCGTCACGGATAGTTGAACATGAGATATGACCAGGGTACCTACAATTTATCGAAAGAAAATATTTGAGCTTTCAACTAAAACTAAATCGGTTTTCACTAATGAAATGTGAAAATGAATTGTATATTATGTCAAACAAAGCGGTTTTATGAATATCGGTAAAACTAAATTCTATAGCGATTATCATGTTACATATTATACAGGGTGTTATTGACAGCCCTCCACAAAAACACAGGATTGATTCAGCTCCTTATTCTGAATCATATCCCAATGGAAATTTTCTCAGGAAAAAAAAAATTATGCCGTTTTTTCTGCTGATATTCCTTTATTTCAATGTAAAATTACGTTCTCTGTATACAAAACTCCATTTATGTAAATAAAACAGCTGAAAACAGCCTCGCTCAAGCTCGCTGTGCTGCCGTCCGCTACGTGCGTTTTGCCACGGTAACGATACGTTGCGTGTGAGGTAATAAAACAAATCTGGTTTTTTGGATTCCCTTAATGTTCCTGAAAGAATTACATGTACCGATCATCTTAATATGATGTACTGAAGCCACCCTATCAGTTTGCGGAGGGCTGTCAATAACACCCTGTATTATTAACATCATCAACATCATATTTATTTCAGCGGAAAGATATCCACTGTTGGCCATAGGCATCCCCCAAGCACCGCCTCTTCAACCGGTTTTGTGCTTCTCGAATCCAGTGGCTTCTTGCGACCGTCACCAGGTCATCGGTTCATCTTGTGGGAGGGAGGCCTTCCATTGCTATTAATAACAATTAATTAATTTTAGGGAAAAATACTTCAAAGGGCATGAATATTCTAATGAATATCTTGCCATATTTGGGAAATTATTTGGAATGCTTTCGTAGCCCAATAGAAAACCTTATAACTTTTATTACTGATAAGGTTGCGTTTGACTATTCACCAGATGGTAAGTGATGATGTGCTCGACGACGGAGCACGCTTGCCTCGCAGTAATCTATTCCTTCTAGACTTGAACACACCTACGTTATAGGCTTTTGGTAAACCAGACACTCCAGTTTAAATTAATTTGCTATTGTCTAGGAACGTGTTACAGCTGTGGAATAGTTTCCACCGGACACAGTCGCAGTCTATTTGAAGCCACAGTGATATTTGACTGCAGACCATTGTGGCCACATTGTAGAGTTTGCTTACAATTATACTTGCATTAAAAAGACGTTTTACCAATTTTGAGAGGAATATGTTCATGCAGAAGATGATACTTAATGGAAACAGAAGTAGTAAGTAATTGCCTAAAAACTTTCAAAGGCTGTCTTCATGGTAATAACAGTGTATATTATTCAAGATTGGCAAATATCATATACGTGTAGCTTTTGTACATACCTACGTTGAGAAGTTTCGCAGTAAACAGTCCCGATTCTGAAACATTTATCAAAGAAGAAACATCTTGACTTATTTTTATGAAAGGCAAAGTTTTCTAACAAAACGTTTGTACAACACGAATCGATAACATCGGCAAAATTTTATTTTTTATTTTTAGTAGCCTGTACTGTCCCACAGCTAGGCAAAGGCCTCCCCAAATCCTTCCAGGAACTCTTTTCCCGCGACAAATCAAACCAGCCCTCGCGGTACGCGTCCAGATCGTCTCGCTATCTCTTTCTGCCGATATCACTTTTATCACCTTTTTTGTGCAGAAGGACTATGTTTGAATGGCACATTTCCAGATGTTAATATTGTGTTAAATAGTTTGGTAAGGTGGCGCAGCAATGTGTTAGAGCCAATTTTCAATGCTTCGGTAGTGATTCCATCAGTCTCCAGGACTTCTGTTGTAGCGCATAGTTCTAAGTGCTCTGTGCACTTCATAACGGCTTATTGAGAGGATGGAATCTGGGAGACTGTATTCTGTACTGATCGTAGGGGGTGAATAATCTAAATATAAAGATGTATAGAATTTGGTCACTATTTCCATGATTTTATCTCTACTACGTTATTTTATTCCGTCATTGTTTTTTAAGCTAATTGATCCAAGTTTTTCCCTTTGTCACTTCATGTTTCAAAACTCTTAAAGTTGAGTATTTTTCTAAAGCTGATTTTACTAAATAATGTGTATTCATATTTTTCAGATCTTTCCTAATACTTCTTTTGACTTCTCTATCTATTGTTTTATTCTGGGTGTTTTTTTTATGTTCCTACTGCTTTTGGTTATTCCGATAACTATTGCATTATATTGGCCTTCTGCGTCTGTTTCATCGACTTTTAGTTCCTTGAAATAGTTTTGTTAGTTCAAGATTAAAATGTTTTAAGTTGTTGATAAGCATCTTTTTAGATAGGAGCTTAGTTTGTTTAGTGAATAA
Organism: Apamea sordens; assembly: GCA_945859715.1. Taxonomy (NCBI): domain Eukaryota; kingdom Metazoa; phylum Arthropoda; class Insecta; order Lepidoptera; family Noctuidae; genus Apamea; species Apamea sordens. The sequence continues at coordinate 20,746,602 of OX243998.1, read as the reverse complement.
TTTGGCTCGGTGGACTTTGAAATCAATCGAATTTTTACACGGATTGGTCTGTAATTGGAGCTGTATTTAATTCTATTTATTACACTAACATTCTTAACAATTTGTTTGTCTGATGATAAGAAGTATTCAATTTCGTTTCGTGTGGAACCATTGGGTGCAACTCAAGTCCATCGCCGGGGAGGTTTCTTTAAAAATAAGCTGTTGGCTATGTGCATGCTCTGTCCAAAGGCAAATTGTTTTAGACGAACACGCGGTCCTCTCCAAAGTGACCGAGATTGCCCTCGCCGACCAGTTCTTGCCTCCTTCCTACCTTAGCATTAAAGTCCCCAAGGACCATGTTCCAGTTGCCCCTATTTTCATCACATGCTCGGTTGACAAGATCATAGAAATCTCCTACGTCTTCATCGGTATGTGCAGATGTTAAAGATAAACATAACTTTATTTGTCAAAACATGCATATACATGCAAATTAAGCATGAAGGATGACACAATATTATTAATATTTCGTACGTAAGTACATGAGGAGCTATGACTCGGCTTAACTTTGAGCACGTGATATGGCGGAGCCAGCAGTAACATTTTGACACTTTATTCAAGCCCATCTTAGAATCTTATTGTTTATACGAATAGTTTCTTTAGTAAGTCAATTTTAATATAACTATCGTGTCGTTACAATTTAAAATGCAATTTTCCCTACTCTATACACTGTATATTTTATTATGTAATAGCAACGTGTAGCTTATGAACCGCACCACTATTGCCGACAATTTCCGACGATTACCGATGATTTCCGATGGACAATACAATCACTTCACTGATAGAGAACATTGATTAGCAATCACGTTGCGTTGAGTGAAGCAATCATTCGGTTTACAATTCAATCATGTTCATGAATGATCGAAGTTGCTCCATTATTAGTTTCGAAGATATTATTGCGTGTCATTTTTCTTTGAACGTTAGTGATGTAAAAGGGCTCATTAAATTGTAATAAATAGTTGCATAAGTACTCTAACAACATACCAGCAACATTATTTCGGGTTGCGATAGTTTATTGATTGCTGCGGAATATTTTTAAACTATTTTTCTTCTTACTTGGCATTATGGCATGGAAAGGGGTGATTTAAATCATTATTCTGTTTTTTTTTTTATGAGATGAACCCTGATCCAAACATAAAAATATGGTTCCGCGGCTTTTTTTTATTTAATTACACCTTTTTGGTATATAGGTATTATCAATACCCAAATAGCACTTCAAGAAATTATTCCCAACAAGCTGTTGCTAACGGCAACAGATTACCGGAACTACTTACATGGAAGAGATCGGAGTCGATTGTCTTCCACACGCGTCCTTTCGCGATTAATATTCGCTCGAGCGGCGCGTGGCGGGAGGGAGGTGCGTCCCACGAGGACTTAAGTGTTTTCCCTTCCAATCACTCCACAATTGAACGGAGGAAAATTACGATCGACGACCGGATTCTGTGAGCTTATTGTGTAAAGAGAAGACGTGGCGTTTGTGCAACCGTCGCATGGTTATTGTTATTAATACACACACACACCCTTGCCTTCTACCCATGGGGGTACGCAAGGGTAAGGTATTGCTATCAATCTTGCTATAATAGCTTGGTTTGAAATGAGGATTCATAAATATTCAATATACCTAACGGGTTTCACAAAAATACTGCGCTTAGTGGAACGAAACCACACGATGGCGTTCCAACTCGCTTTGGCTGACCTCAAACAAAACATTGCAGTCATCTAAGCGTTTGGTATAGAGAGAGACACGACATCTAATAAAGAGATTAAAGTGTATCTGCATACAGGTTAAGCGTCTGAAACACTACTTAAAGCTATATTTATCCTGTTTAACTGACTGAACAGTCAAGCTTTAGGTCAGTACAAGCTAACATTATAACTATAATATGTCATAACAACCAGTTGCAAATACATTGCAATGTCAGCATTTTTTCCCACTTTGTCCCTGTTAAATATTTGGGTCGAGGAATATGGGCTCGGGGGAAAGTTGTCTTATATTAGGAATCAAATCAGAAATAATAATGTATATCAATTTAGTTTTATAATATAAGGAGTTACAACTAACATCTTTCGGGACTCAAGCCAACCTCACCGGCCCGTGGTGCACCCGGCTAGCAAACAAACGAGGCTCTGGCAACCCGCCAACACGCACTGGACCAGCGTGGTGGGTTACGGTCCAATCTCCTGCAATGGATAGAGGAATAAGACACAGGCCCCAAGTGCCCGGCGGCTCCAGTGGTTGTGCTGGCGTGGACGGGCGTGGGTTCAGGGGAGCCCTGGGCAGGGGAGCTAAGAATCTCCGAGTGAGATCGACTAACCGTCAAATGACCATAGCAAATTATATAACGGACACCGATACACTTCAAATTCTCACCTATAATGTCCGGACTCTAATGAAGGACGAGCGATTAAATTGAGCTTGAAAAGCTTTAAAAGATATCAACTGGGACATTGTAGGTCTTTCAAAAGTAAGAAGACAAGGCGAACACACAGAAAAAAGAGACGATGCTGTATACTTCCACTTCGGTGAAACCAGTGGACAAGTGGAAGGATAATATAGGCCTACTCCGAAGTGCAAAGTGCGAATGTTCGGATCGGACCGACACATGGCCGAACCGAATATTATTGAAAAATGCGAAAAAAGTTCGGATCGGCTCAGTTGGGTCGGGACCATAGTCAATATTCGAAAGAGTGTAGGATCGTAACCGTCCGAACCAAATAGTAACTTCGTAGCAGGAAACGGCCGAACATTCGGCCGATACTACTTCGGAGTAGGCCCCCTGAACGTGTCGCGGTGCTCAGATTTCAACTTACACCGAACAAAACCGCTTACTCTTGTACAAGTTTATGCACCAACATGCCATTATGCCATTATTTAAACAACACAAATGATTAACTCTACCATCTCTGTACATTTTTGAAATTGCGACATTTGTTAGGGTTGATCAATTTCTATTTCCACGACTAGCTGACACCTTCCCCGTAACGGACGAGACAATAATCAACTGTGCTCGCACACGTCAAAGACTGTATTAATAGGAAAAAGCGTTTTCTGTATGGCTTCTAAAATTTATAATAAAATACCACGCACCTATAAAGCACTGCCGGTGAACTTGTTTAAAAAAAAATTAGAGATTGTAGCGGATGTGGTCACCGTTTCCGGCAGAAAGAAGTCCAGTTGTTGCCAAGAATTTATTGCTTCACACAACGTACAGAATATAGCACGTTAAGCAGTTGGTCCCGGCTGTCATTCGTGGATCTTTGACAGTCGTTACGGGTAGTCAGAAGCCCGAAAGTCTGACAACCAGTCTTACCAAAGGGTATCGTATTACCCAGTAACTGGGTTGTGGAGGTCAGATAGGCAGTCGCTCCATTTAAAATACTGGTATTCAGCTGCATCCGGTTAGACTGGAAGCCGACCCCAACATAGTTGGGATTGGCTAGGCAGATGATGATGATGATGACAACGTACAGAATATATAGGACGAATCCATACAACCTTTTCCCAGAAGGAACGAAAGAGGGGATAAGGTGGCCTCTAGACCAAAAAAAGACAATAAGTCTATGGTTTAGGCTAACTTAGTAGCGGAGTTCCGTGTAATTATTCCAAGTAGGACGTAACTCACGGATGCACCACTAGTTCAGTCTTCACAAAAATTAAATATACTAGCGGAGGTCATTAAAACTCGGAGACTTAACACCGCGATTCAGAAACGTGACGTAATGCGACAGCGCCATCTAGCGACGTATAGCGGCATGTCTCTCTTTTATGATGGGTGGCGTTGGTGGATTAAAAATAAGGTTTGCTACAAGATTTATTAACAGACCAGTGTTATTTAACATAAATGATTTTTTGAATGACACTATTTAACATTTTTTATTTTATGGGAAGGTGGGGAATAGTGGACACCGAATAGTTAAGAAAAGGACACAATAAATAAATCACTATTTATTATTTATTGACCTACTTAAATATTGTGACATTTTATGATTAATTTATTTTACTGACTTATCAATTTTTATTAATATTATGTACTGGGATTGAAGTGCCTTTAGTAATTTACTTTAATTTTTTTTTGTAAACACTAAATTTGTACGCCTTACGGTGAAACATGCACAGGCATGTTTCACCGTAAGGCGTACAAATTTACCCGTACTTTATGTATTGCACAATGTTTACACATTACAATAAACGGTAAACATTGTGCAATACATAAAGGACGGGTTATCTTCAATAGTATCCTGAAACGCTGCTCATTAGTGACGGCAAAGCTTCTTCTTTCAGGTTACAGGAAAGACGTTATCAAACGTATTTTTCTTTGAACAGTCGCGAAATAACGAAGACTGACTTCCTGTTGCATTATTACTGAGGTTTCGTAAAGGAGTCGTGGCTTTTAGCGTAGAACTCTTTCTACGAAAGATATGCGCAATGTCTACCTAATGAATATTGTTGTAACAAGAGCCACAGAATACTATTGTACAAGAAAGTTACAGAAATAAACTATTTTAATTTTTTAAAGAACCACATTTTACGAGTAGATTCTAGATCGAACTTAAAACGAATCGAAGAGGGATCTCAATAAAAAAATGCATAGGTAATTTAAAATAGATTTATTTAATTAGTCTAAAATAAAGATAATGATGTAACTATTAAATATTTACAAATAAATTATTACATAGAACAAAGGCATTGTAACAACTTTTATAGAATCCTCTTTGGTTTCCGTTGCTTTCACTTTTTATTTCACACTGTTATAAGAATTAAATAAACTATTTACTATCATAATAATGTTACTGGTCAGGGATATTTACACAGTTAAGTAACCGATCACTAGACTCGGCCTATTGAAGTGCACTGCTGGATATAGGGTTCTCACATGTAGTAGAACCGATGCAGCAGGTCGAGCACCGGAAATAGGGAAAGTCTTAAATCATGAAAGTCTGAATGTTCCCTTAGGCTGGTTTTACTCTCACGCCGATCGTCGGCGCTGACCGTCAGCGCGTAGCTTGTCAGCGCAGACCTGTCAGCTCGAGTCGTTTTAGTCTCACGCCGATTACTGCCACGATGTCGGTTGTGAAAATTATTGCTGCGTATTATTTATGGAAAAAAATACAACCTAAAAGGCAATATGTTCATCCGTTTCTTACTCAGAGATTACTTAGTGGAACATTTATCTCTTTATATGGAGAGTTGAGCTCCGATGAATACAAGTTTTTTAACTGATTTAGCATGTCATCAAAAAGTTTTGACGAGCTTCTAGTGAAGTTACAGGATAAGTTATCCCGTAACAGCTTACAGCATGCACCCATACCACCGATTGAACAAAACAAGTTAGAGAAGATTAGAAATTAAGAGATATTAATTTTACTTTTCATTTGTATTATGACGAAAATTAACAAAATATTTTGGTCTTTAAGTACCTCGCTGTATTAATATTTTGAGACTGGAATATTTAATTAAAAAAGGTGTGTAGGTTTGTTAAATAAATAAATTAGATGACATGGCCAGTGTCTATATCTAGATTTTGCGACATGACAGTACTCATCGGCGCGTGCATTCGGCGTGACATAGCAAGGCTCACTGCTTTGTGCAAGCGCGACAGCGCTCAGCGGCGCCGACGACGCAACGGTAGACGCGTACGGCCGCGCACGGCTCGGCGCCGACGCATGTCAGCGCTGAGCCATCAGCGTGACTCAGGAATTATTGTTTTAATTACATACATATATTATTGATCAGTCAGCGCCAACGATCAGCGTGACTGTAAAACCAGCCATAATTTAGCAGAAATCATGGAAGGTAATTCAAGTTACAAATTGTTAAATACAATTCTAATTTGACGATAATTTTATACTTATAAGTTAATACACACAAGTAAGTTAAGTTAGTACAATAATTATAATTTGATTCGTGAAATGGGAATGCGACAAACTTCAGGCAGTTCTCGACATAATTTGTCATATTTTAATAAGGCATACGAGCCCTCGAGTCGTGGAATATATTAAGTTTTAATTAGGGACTATACGACACTCTAAAACTTTTGCCGTACATTATAAAATTGAGCAAATATTTTTCCACGAAAATATTGTGAAGTTTGATATACTTACGTTACGATAACTTCGAGGTGAATACCTACAAAGTTTCGTAAATTCGTAGATTTTCTTATGCCACTGAAATAGAAATAACTTTTGGTCCTAAAACAAAAACTTTGACTTTTGTAAAGTTTTTAGAAACAAACATTTATGAAATACACTTTACGGTTTAATTTATCAAAATAGTAACACGGCTCCGTTAGCAATATATCAGTAAACAATGTGTTTAGTGTTAACTTTCCTTTTAAATATATCACAGGCTCGTCTTCTATCCTATAATTTTCATTATAATAATGAACCAAGCAGTTTCCTGTACTTATAACATTTCATATCACGTGTGTGTCGCTCGGCGAGGCGGGCTACCGCCGCGCGGCTCACAAAGCTTGCCTCGCTAATATTTATGACTAGTTCTTACATAACACTGCACATACGATCAGAACTTGTGTTCACCCACGTTGTTCTTCGTCTTCTCTGGGTTTTTTTCTTCTGATTTTTTCTCTCCATCTTCTATAAACAAAGAATCGAAAATCAATTAAAAAATGTCTTTTTTTATTATATCTACCTGAACTGAAACCGCTGACAAAAACCCAAGGCAAGTTTTTATGTTCTTTTAAATAAAAGTTCTAGGACCAAAATATTAAACACACGTCGTAAAAGATAGTCGTAAGCTACCTTCTGGTCATTTGCCGTTGGATTATACTATGTAAAGATTATGAAAATGACAAGTATGTAAAATAGTATAACAAATCTTACCAATAGCTTCCGAAGGTTTAGGTTCATTCCACTCCTGGATGTCTGCGGATATGAACAGCAGGTAGAACAGGTTCGCCAAGAAGTAGAATGCTACCGAAATGAAGAACACTTTTCGCCAGTCTGTGGCACTTGTCTGAAATGAGAGCATTTTAGTATGAGTTATTATTTTGGCATGACAGGCATATTGTCTTGGCTGATAGGCAAATAGATTATCAACTGAAATAGTTCGTAATTTCAAACCACAACTGTCAGTCTTTACAAGTCGTACCTATATCGTATGGCGCCAGGCATTAAGTCCGCCTTTGTATAGTATTTTTTTATTTGTGCATAAATTTTTAATACGTAAATAAATTGCCTTAACAAATTCCAAATTGGAAAAATGGCAAATCAAATTATTCAAATTATTTTCGTGTGCAAATTTGCTCAGAAATTTAGTAAATTGGTATTTACACGTCAAAAATAAATCATATTTTCAAACGAGATGAGTTCGAAGAAGTAAGGAAGAAAATAATGATAGGAAAACTCACCTCATCTTCAACGACGAAGGAGACGCTGAGTGGCGCCAGGATCGAGAAGATGGCTCCAATACCGTTGGTGAAGCCCATCATTGTACTCGCGTGGTTCGGAGAGAGATCGATGTGGGACAGCTGAAATGAAATAGTTCATTAATCAGTATTGAAATAAATAAAACAGAAATACTCGTATTACACGATTTAAATATTCACCGTTCGCGGGCAGATTAGGCAGCCTTTTAAGCCATTATTGTTACCTATTTAATACTTGTTACGCTAGCTTAAATTGTAAAGGTTTCAAAGATCTAATTCAGAGATACTCAAATTAAGCTTACTAGTAGAATGAATAATGGTATTTAGACAATCTAAATCGCCGAAGTCTTAATTCAACAAAAGCAATTACAAATAGGTATAACAATTGAACGACATTAGAATGTTGTATTACTCACCATAAAGCCGACGTAGTGTGCGCCATTGAGTCCGACAGTGATGGTCAGAATGATGACAGCGAGTGACAAGTTTCCTGCCGGTAGGTACGAGAGGCCAAGCAGAGCCACGGCGGGACCCCACTCCGCTAGAAAGTTGATAATACTACTATTAGCTTAATATTATGTATAATAATAAATGTTTCAATCACTTTTTTTTTGTTTAGCTCTATGTCTTGAACACAAAGAGTCTGCTCTTTGGTCTGGTGCGCAAGATATGCAACTACCTATTTAGTTTAGGGACCACCGTCCAAACAAACTGTTTGTAAAATACGATAAGATACAGATAAAATAAGTATCATCTTTTTACAATGAACAGATAAAATCCTTATTATTCTGTTTAATATTCCATTATTCCGACATAATTTTAAATGATTACACCCCAGAAAAATCAAACTTACCTTTAAGCCGTTTTTTAAAGTATTTCTGGCACTACTGTTTGCCGTCACGGTTACAGTACGGCGACGAAGACATTACAATCTATCGACTATTTTAAATCTACTTGTAACAGTTCAACCGCGAATATTTGGAAGTACAATATTATTTTGAGATTAGTGCTAGCAAAGATGAAGTAATAATTACCAATAGTGTTAAATATCCTCCTGGAGGTGACAAGTGTGATGATATTTCTGTTAACAAGGAACTCAGCCAGCCAGCTGAAGAAGAAACTCAGGATGTACATGGCCACGTACGGCAGAGCTGACAACATGCCGTTCTGGAAAGGTTACGTTGAGGGTTAACATTTTCAATTGATTTCTCCTATTAAGAGATAGACATTTTGGCTTGGTATTTTATATGACGGCAGCGGTTAGTCATCTCACCTCTTTGATATCAACATTCAGAACGTTCTTCATGTACGAAGGCAGCTCAGTCAGGAGGGTCCAGAATCCTAAGTTTTGACCGGAATGAGCCAACAAGATGGCCCAGAACGGAAGCGATGTGAGGATGCTCTTCCAGGGAGTCGGCATTTTCTGGAAAAAATTGTATGACCATCAATATCATCACCAAGACTAGGTCGGTAGAATAAGAATGAAACTGCTCATGGTGGTGCTATATAACAGCAAAAACTACTTACACCATGTCCAAGCTCGCTGGAGCCAGCATTCATCTCGATATACTTTCTCTCTTCCTTGGAGATCCACCTGCTGGTGCCAGGTGTGGAGTCACCGACGATGATCCACAACAGTGACCAGACGAGGCACGTGATACCAGCCACGTAGAAAACGGAGGGCCAGCCCCAGGAACTGGCGGAGAGGAGACCTGATGTCAGGAGCTCGATGATAGTACCGAGTTGGGCACCTGAAAGTATAGGACATTATTCATCTATATTCACTGACTGACTGATACATCAACGCACAGCCTAAACCGCTGGTCCTAAAAACATGAAATTTGAAGGGTGTGTTTTTCATGGAAGAGTAGGTATCCACTAAGAAAGGGTTTTTCGAAATTTCACCCCTAAGAGGGTGAAATGGGGGGATTTTGTTTGTATGGAAAATCATATTCCTGAAGTTAATAAACTTGAAACTTGGCACCAATACTAAACTATGTAAATTATGAAGTTTGCCATTTTATGTTTTTCTAAACTACCCCCTAAAAAGGGGTTGGGGGGTTTCAAAGTTTGTATGGAAGAATTTTAGCGCATGGTTCGATTAACTCGAAACTCAGTATTTATACCTAGGATCAAAAGTAAAGAATAATGTGTATCATTGTTTTTAGAAAATTACCCCTGACGGGCTGAAAAGGGGTAGTAAATTTTATAGGGGAGGATTTTACTGCGTGGTTTGATTAACTCAAAACTTGTTATACATCATCTTTGAGTCAAATTATGGAAACATCCCAATATTATATATTTTTTTGTTTTCTACGCCATTGGGGTGAAAAGACGGGATACAGTTAATATGAAAAATCTTTTTCACTTCTCATGCTCTGAAAGTGCTTCTTTGTGCAGGGTATAGGCTGCACAAAATCGAATTTTGTGCACAAGGGCATTAACGTATCTACTCATAAATGTATTATATTAAGGCAAAGAAAATGAGCCATACAGCCAAATGCAATAAGAAGTTCATAGATAGAATTTGTTATTATATAATATTTACTTTAATTTATTTGCCTTATGTGTTTTTTAAGATATAATAGATATTAAAATTTTAATTCAAGTACGGTAGGTTAGATGATTTAAGAAAATTATTATTACAAAATTAATTTAATAGTAGGCTGTATAGGTCTGCAGCCTAATATCAATGTCGTAAGATTTAAAAACAATTTCCTTCAGTATTCAAAACTGTTCTAATTTAACTTTGAATTTTAATTAAAGAAATGTTATGTTATACTATACTGTTTTATTTCGTCGCAATCGAAGTGAAAAGCAGAGTTTATAACTCGTCCACAAAACCATTTTTATCCTCGACATTACTATCAGCCCTCGCCTTCGGCTCGGGCTGCTAAAAGTCTCGGATAAAAATGGTTTGTTTTGTGCACTTGTTGTAAAATCTACTATTTCTTTGGTTAGTAAAGTTGATACTTGGCAATATTTGCCTCATTAATTAAACAGATGCTCACTTTTAGTTTAAAAAAAAATCCTCACAGAGGCTTCACCCCCTGAAGCCTCTGTGAGGAGGTTTTTTTAAAGTTAATAGGTAAGAAAAAATATTAAACCGCTCGCGCTCGGACGGATTAACTCGAAACTCGGTACTAATACTTAAAACAAAAAGTATGTGTTTTAAGGGTTTTTCAAAAATCTTCTCTTACCAGGATGGAAAAGGGTAATAAAGTTTAAGGCGTGGATTTTACTGTTTGCTTCCATTAACTCGAAAATGGGTATAAATATCTTTAAGTCATACAATGGGGAACGTATCAAATGCTTTTTTTAAAAACAAAGCCTGTCGTGGTAAAAGCGGACGGCAAGGTTTATTTCACAAATCTTATTTATTTGATCTGTAAACTTTAAAATGAACCCGAATTAAATAAATAAATGATGAAGATCGTAAACATAAATCTCGATATTTTAAGAGTAAAGTACACGCGGATGAAGTCGCGGGCAAAGTGCTATACCATATAAAACTATAAGTTATGTCTGTATGTTACATTTTCACGCATAAACCACTGAACGGATTTCGATAAAATTGCAGATGCCAAAGAGATAGATGACATCCTGGGGAAGGACATACTTCTTATCCTTTCCGACATCCACGCGGGTGAAGCCGCGGGCAGAAGCTAGTTAGATACATAATTATGATAACTTCAATCAATCAAAGTATAGAATAGACTCCGATCAATAGATCAAAGTATATGGTAGGAATCGGTACTTACACATACTTACACATGTGTACCTATTCCTTCCTATCTTACAGGTTCCTCAGTTTGCTGTTTATCCTACCCATGTAGAGTATTCTTTTTATTTAAATTTTACTATTGTACACCCTAGGTATGTTGTAGACATACTTTTTTAATATAACCAACTTTATTTGGTAACCAACGAGACAAACAAAATCGTTTACTTGGAGCTTTGAACAGTGGCACTGAACTCAGTGGACTGCACTAAAAGCTGATGAAGATGACGCTCCGAATTTTGAAAGCTTTTTTGATTATTACAAATACTGTGTAGGTACTTGAGTAACTGCAGGTATTATAAATAACAAGTTGAAACTGAACCTGTGAGGCTAACATTTTATTAAATTGATACAATAATTTAAAACTCGTTAGACTCGTTGAAACTTGAGTCAGGTATCATTTAACAATTTAGCTAGACATTGAATTTATCTCTAGATCGTGGTCATTGTTCGGCCTTGAAAGTCCCAGGTGCTTGAACTCAAGTGGTCAGAAATTTCTGCTAATTATAGCAATTATGTAAAGAAGAGGCAAAGACATACAATTAGTACAATAAATTTTAAGCTTTTGAAAGCAGAGTGAACTATGTCATAAATGCACTTTACTTAGGTACAGTGCAGCCGGCCTATTCTGTAAAGAATTCACAGTGAAGACTCAGGTAAAGTGAGGTATCATTTTACTGTTGACAGCTCATTGCAAGTCCAACTCAAACCATTCATTTCAAATAAACCAATTACAAGCTCTTTTGAATTGTCAAGAGGTCGATCAGACAGAAAGATGAAGCCTGTGGAGACGAACGGGCAAGAAACTACACGAACACTTTCTAAATCAAAATACTGGTTATATCATTCATGTTTAAATTATACATGTGATAACGATGTAGAAAAACGTGCACTTTAAAAGCTTCCATAATAAAAAAAATCCACAAATAAAATAGTTTAAAAATAAGCCAAAAGAGCTAAGAGGTGACCAGTTCCTATTGACGGCGCCCACACGAACATGACGCATGGACTAGCACCATTCAGCTCAACCATTTTGATGAATGGTCGAACAGAGAGACATTTTTACATACTCTTAGCCGCCAGGGCACAATCAAGTCAAGCTCACTTCACCTAAGTTTTCAATGTGAGGTTTTTAAAGAATAGATTGGCAGCCGATCTAGATAACATTATTCCGATCACTCTGGACCGGATGGATAAAAATAGTTTAGAATTATTAGAGAATCTTACTTTTCAATATCAGTATTTTTACTGAAAAGTTCAATAGATCAAAAAACAAAAAAAAAAAACACTTTTCTATTGCTTCACCTATTTATTTCTTATTGCATCACTTCTTATTTAGATTTTTACCAATATTGAGATTGCAAAGGCATTAATTTGGAGGAAGATGAACAAATTGATTTGTGCAAGTTGCACGGCACGACGCCAGGGAATAAGACGGTACAGTTGTTTGCTAATTCAATTACTTAATTGCTGCTGGCCGACTGTGAGCGGTCGTCAAGGGAAGTCATTGTAAAGTGCAAACTCGCGTCGGAACTTTACTTTGTCTTCTTGAAATACTTTCAGGCTTTTCGTAAATATTGAGTACAGCTTCAAATTAATATAATTGATCCTGCCTAATGTTTGTATTAAGATACGGTGTTACGTATCTTGAAACAAAATGTAAAATTCAGCAGTATTTTATTTTAAACTACGCTTAACTGAACAATATTGGTAAACGTGTGTATAACTTATGTTTTCTTTGTAAGTGAATTTGTAATTCTTTTGAGAGATTAAATATCTTTAATTGAAAAAATAACTGTCAGCTTGTATCTGTGTCAGTGTAGATGTTTTAATGACTGGCTATTTGCAACTTATAAAGAAAATACTACAGGCTGGGGAACAGGACACCTTGAGCCACGTCCAACATGGGCCACTTCAACACTGCACAGGATATGAGAGAGGAACTCACCAGCATAGACGAAGGTCCCGAGCCGACTGCGCTCGTTGACCGGCACCCAGTGACCAATCACTCCGTGTAGACTGGGGTACAGCAGCCCTTGCGCCAGGCCCATTACGATGCGACACGCGCACACTGCCACATAGCCTCCCTGGAAGGTGAAAGCACATGTTATTGTCTTGATAACATAAACGCTTAGTATTACTAGTTTTTGCCCGCGGCTCCATCGGCGTGGCGATTGAAAATGATCCCACGGGGTCGTACTACCGGGTTAACCTATGTCCTAACCGTGGTACCTACGTACCATAAAACATCAACATATTTTGTCCAGCCCTCACACCAACATGACACCCTAGAGCGTCACTAACAAAGAGAAATAGAACGTTGTTTCCTTTGTCTTCCCCTACCGGGAACCATGCAACGTTGCTGGTCGCTCATGGCGTAAGGAATGGAGGTCATTCCCACTGACGCGGCGGTAATGACGCTCATCAATAAAAGTGCACGAACAAGCGCGTAAGTTAATTGTAGGACTTATTGCCTGTTTGTTTATGTTATGAAACTTTTTTCTTCCTCGTTGGAAGGTTTCAGGGACGTTTTTATTTTAGGTTAGAGTTTTTTGTACAAATAAAAACGAGTCTAATGATTTTGCTGTGGTAGTCATGTCGGTACACGCCGGCTTTTAAAAATACGGTCTACCGAGTTTTTAGGATTACTACCGAGTTCAAAGTATATTGGAAAATATTAAAGGTTATAGTGTGATGAAAGATGACAGGTTTGTAGTGTGATCACTAATTATTTCGGTTATCTTTTTTGCTTATAAGTATTTGAGGATATTATAGTTATATGTTATTGGATCAAATTAAAATTAATAAGTAGTATGTATCCCAGACCGTTACAAACCCACGCTCTTTACTTAACTTTGTAATTAATAACTGAGCATGAAATAACAATTAGTATCTCATTTGAAGATAAAAAGCCGCGAGTAATTTGGTACTTAATTAATTTTCCTTCTAAAACTTACAAAACCTTTTATGTTTAATACCCTTAATTAACGTAATAGTTTAAGGACTTGACTCAGGTAATATAATAGAGGAGTGTCTATTAAAAGACCTACCTTCGCGTTCTAGAAATAACAATCTATTTGTTCATTATAGAAAACTAAATAAGCATAACGTTTATAAAATAAAATACCTAATCACAATTGTTCAGACTATAAGACCATTCGTACCAAAAGCCCAAAAAAATAATAATTGGAAACAAGATCAATACATTTTCTAACCCTACTTACACCCTTTGCTAAAATAAACATCTAGAAGTCTCGACTTTTAAACCACATCCGAAGAATAAAATTATAATATATTTACTATCCCGAAATAAACAGTAAAAAAGACCAAAAAAGGTATTACAAATAAACGAGAAGGACCAGGTTATCAGGGCAGCAAAACATTGCTCATTCCATTTGGTAGAATTATGTTGTCTGATGGTATCGGGTGAGGGATGGCTCCTCCGACAAATGGCGCCCTAATAAACCATCCTAATGCGAGATCCTTGCGATCCGTCAAGACGTTTGTTTGTTAAGGGAGGGAAAAAACGTGTGGTAGGGTAGTGTCCAGTGCAGTTGGTATGATTTATTTCATGTGAAGGATTTATTTAAGCCTCACTTGGATGGTGGTGGTCGACTCTCGACGTAACCCGACCAAGCATAATACGTATGTTCCATGAATTATTAGCAGCACTAACATAATAAACCTCTAAGCATCTGTTGGTGTTAGTAATCCTCATTCATTTATAAGTAGAAGTATGTTATTCTAATATTTTGTATTTGTTGCTTTAGGTTACCGCGGAATTATACTTTTAAAATACTCGTGTATAAACATTTCTTAAATAAATAAACAAAACAGGTAGTATTCATTATCGTCAGTACCATTCTGGGCTGTAAATGAATTTGAATTTACCACACAAATATTGAATAGCCTTAAATCTTGAAGTATCTAATCATTGATTGGAGGAAATAAAAAATACCTACGTAAAAATAGGTAAGAATTCCACATTGTATAATTTTGTATAAGTTCGTAGCAGAAAATTGAAACAAAGTTTGATAAACTTGAAATACTGCTTCTGAGTGCACATGTAATAATAATATACCAACCAAGTTTCGAAAGATTTAAGTAACTCTAAATGAAGTCTAACTATTACAAAGGTACTAAGTTTGCTGTAAACAGTAGTAAAGCTGAACAACTTCGCATGAATAACTTTAAGATCTAACTATGGTCACAAACAAGTTTCTCAAGTACCTACGGGCTTATTGTTACTTAGTTAAAAAATAAAACCATTTAATGTAGATGTAGCTACTACTAAAAGTCACCGGTGTGCATACTTTGTCTCAAGATTAGAATTAACGAATTTACTAATGAAATAGGTTTTTCTAAAAACATTTAATATTTTATTTTATAGGTTAACTTGTAGACTTACTTAATGCATGCCAAGTAGCTACTATTATCTCTATCAGCTACAGTTAGTAACGGGAGATCTATAATAAAATAGCGTTATATTTTTCTTAGTCGTCTCGTCTCCGCCTTAACTCCTTCGGTAACAAATGTGAACATTTCGTCTAGATCAACCGCAGGACACACACACAAATCGACTGCCGATAATACGACCTTCGTAATGTATAACTACCTTCGTTATTTGATTGGAGGGGAACGTGTGTGCTCTCAGAAATTAATTGGAATGGGGAAAGTAATGTAGCGGTGGTATGTACTTGGATTGATGAACTCAGATTCGGTTGGTAATCAATGTTATAAATGATTTATATTGGTTTGTGTGATTGATTGGAGTGGGGTTCGTAAATATGGATGTTGATGTATTTTTTTCTGTATATAGAGTGGCATCGACGTGCAAACTGTAACCATGAATTCAGCACGTGATTCTGGACGTATGCAGGGTGTTCAGAATTATGTACTGAATCCACGGTGACAGGTTGCGCGTCGATGTCCCTGCGCCACCATTTATTTAACTGTGAAAAGAATTTCCCTTTAGTCCTTTTTTTCCGTTAGCCTGTATTGTCCCACTGCTGGGCAAAAGCCTCCACCATTCCTTGAGCTGTACCTTCTCCATCCAATCGGTTAGGAACGAGTCCAAATACTCGTTCCTTTAGTCCTATTGCACATAAATCAAACTAAGTAATGGCAATACAATCGTTTTCTATAGGCAAAGTCTGGAAACAAAAAAAACCTATGAAAAAAGCAATGACCTATTTTAACCTATTTGCCTAACCTTCTTTAAACAGGCAGCACCAGGCTGGTGTAATGATAAGTCTACTATTTGCTTCAGAAATAATCGGCGTCTAAATAATCATTCGCCCACTGCCTTTCATTGAGTCAGACGATGTTTATGAAACGTTTCCGCAGAAGAACCACAAGACCCCCGCCCGTACAACAATGTAAACATTGCCAACACTGATTTTATGCATCTTTTTGCAACCGACCAATCATGAATACGATCAGCGAATGTTTTACGAAAATGAAACGAACGCCGAATAGATTTTTATTTGTTTGATTTTTAAACAGAGTAAGTCTCTGCCTGCTTTTACCAATTCCCGTTGAATGCGATGCCAGTTGAACCAGAGTCTCTTTAATTAATAAAGGCAAACACTGCAAGCGAGCCAGTGACCACTCCATACATAACTCCACATAAATAATACTTGCGGCCACCGACTGGCAATAAACTATTTAACTCGCAATGTTCTCATTTTGCGCGCGCTGTCATGCCTTTGTATATCGCTTTATATAAACCTGTGCACTGAGATATACGGACCGAATTTTAAATAGTTGACGATTAATTAAATCGTGGACACTTTTCTCTTGAAGTCCTGTGTTTCCTAGTTTCAGGATAATGCAGTAGATGGTAGAATTCATTGTGCAGGAGTCACAGTCTCACAGCGACATTTTCTACAAACATTCATTCGGATTTTCTGGAATTTTCATAGTGTTACAAACGCGTGGCTTAAATAATGTTCAGCTAAATGAGTTCTGTTGTAGAAATGTAGTTAGATGTCCGTTTTACGGTACTAATGCTCCTGTATATTACCCTAATAAAGTCTCCCGCATTCTCATATTATTTTAAATAAATTGTGTGTAATGTTTCCGTGTGAACATCAAAACCTGGATTGCGAACAATGTTAAACAACTTTAAAACCGTGTTTCGTAAAATATCATATTATAGATAAAAGTTGCTCTCCTCTACACAATTTTCCATTCCATTCAGATTTAGGGCTTCAAAGCTTAAACTACAACAGCTACTCATTTTCTTGGCATGAGTCCCCTTGTTCTTCACCCAAAACGGCAGAACAAACCATACCACCTTTAATAGACCACCGAATTAAATGCAAGAAAGCACAATAACATAAAGTAGTGTTACTTATATAGGATAGTGCTGGTGCCAAGTGAAGTGGCATAATGAGAACTGTATGAGGTTTGTCAACTGCTTACGCCTGTAGCAGCTAACAATATCGCTGTGAGCTGGCACCGCGCCAAATGTTCCTCGAGTGTTCTCACCTGAAGAATATTCGGATTATTTGAGACTTTAAGTTGTTTAGGTAATGTAATAAAACCCGTAATTCCCTCTGCATAGTAATAATTCCAGTTTTATTCTAACGATTTTGTTTTGGGTAGTAATTGAATCGTTTTGAAAATAATTTTTGCATTCCTTTTGATTCCTATCAACATTTTTATTCTTCCTTCAACTACCTATTATAAATTTATAAAATACCCGAAATTGATGGCTTATGGCTTTAGAGTATTTTGCTTTTGTTTCATCTAAAATATTGTATGGAATACCTTGAGAAGTTTTTGGAATTGCGGTGTGTGCTGATTAATGACATTTCTTCATCTATTCTTCAGCAACAATGTAGATATTGTTGTTTGCCAAACAATCATATTATTAAAGTCCTTACCTTGACAGCGGCAATCGGCAGCAGCAAGTTGACGACGCCTGTGGTACCCATAGAGGCCAGCATCAGGTACTTGCCGCCGAAGCGCCCGGCAATGTACCCAGCCGGGATCTGCAAGATGATGTAGCCCCAGAAGAAGGATGAGAGGATCGTATCCTGTACACTCCGGGACCAATCGAACACCTGGAACAATATAATAACTAGATAAGATAGGAACGACTTTCACCCAAAGAATTGTGATCAAATAAACGTTAGTCTATCACATTAACAGTCAGATTTATGTGGATTACAAGAAACGTGGAAAAGGAATAAGAAACAACAACATGCAAGATAATAATTATAAACAAACACTAAAACGTGCGGTTCTAAGGTAAAATATTAAATAGGTAGGTACTGATTCAGAAGATTCATAAATTAATCTAAAACTTTCAGAATAAATAATTATGAATAATAGGGGTCAACACTCAACACGTGTAGTCTTTTGCCGTTTTAATATGTAGGCTAACACAGTACAAAAACTATAGGTTCGTGACAGCCATACGACAGCAGTACTGAGGCGATAAAGGGTAGTAAACATTTAAATAATAGCTGCTATTGACGAATATTATTGAAATATTATACGGTTGAAAGCACCCATAACATGGATTTATGCTATGTACATATCACCATAAACAGCTGGCACATGATCACTATCGAATTCTCGTATATCTGCAGGATAAAAATCTAGATTTTTTACATTAGGTTTGCTAGATTTTCATGCGGGCCCAGTACGAGTCAGTGAATGTCACACTATCTCCGAACTTTTGGTTCCAGGGGATGCTGGTTTCCACACAGTGTTTTCCTTCAACGTTTCTTTTTATAAAAGTTATTCTTTATTTCTTATCAGTGCAGCATCTTCTATACTGCTTCTTTATCTTTTGAGGTCTTGGTACTTGAAATAAAATTATTATTATTTTTAACATCCCGCTCTGGGCGGAGCGGAAGGGAGTGTCAGACTTTTACTGGCTAAAACCCACCCGTGTTCCTTCAGTTGCCTGTGCCAAGGGCCACGGTATCTCTTTCGAATAACCCGCAGCCCTGGTGGCATTTTTGGCATCCTTAGACTTGATCTTTACTTTCTGCCTATTGAGTTGTTCATAAAAATCTTCATCATATACGATAATAATATGTATAGGTATTATGTGCAAAGAATTTTAGGATACCTACACCTTTCTAAACGATGTCATCAAATGATTCTAGACAGAACCTATTCTACAAAAACGTTTGGCTTTTCTATGCCCGATCATACCTCCGAGAGCTGCCATCACAAACAATTAACCCATTACAAACGGCCGACATGACGTTTTTGCGACAAGTCGTACGTGCGTCGTTAGTCGGGACGTGCCTCAAGCGACTCAGCGTTCAAACGACACTTTTTGCGACAATACCACTAAAGTCTGCGGGATTTTTTGCTGTTTAATGATAGCTCTTTTATAGGGCTGCCACTTAAGACGGTTGTAAGTTTTAGTGAAGATTGTCAATTTTCTTTTATTTTAAGAAGTTAAACTTTTGTCTCGAGAGACAAAGGGAAAGATAGGTACTTACTTTATAGCTGAATTCTAGCAGTTATCGTTGGATGCACGTGAATAAAAAGTTGAAAGAAATGAGTCGTAACTTATTACTAACACTTAAAAAAGTCTGTAAAGTATAATATTAATGTTTAAAAAAATCATTAGTTTAAACGCAAATAGGAACTGTAATGCATTCAACTTCTTGAAACTCAGCATATCGCAGTAGGTACCCGCCGGTCATAGGTCTCCTCTATCAATCTGCATAATTGGATCAAAACTTCCAAAAAAAACTAAAATTAGTTCGATCTCATTTAACAACCCTAAGATTCCCGATCTACGTTAAAAATAAAGAGTTCTAAAAAACGCCTTTGCCAGATAAAGGGATTCAAGCAGACTGTTCGGAGATAATTCCCTGAAGTGTTTTGTTTCACGTCGTACAGATGGCGCTAATAGACGACACTTAGGATTAGATGTTGAGTTCAGCGCTTTGAGGACTTCTTATTATTTTTATTTTCCAGATAAAGCTGAAGTGGAAGAAATAATTCGGAGATTATTCTGTACCCTGGTAACTAAGGTTGAGCTAAATTACCTCAATTTTTTTTTTGTAGAAAGTTTATATGTTTTTCTACCTATTATTGTGTATGGTAGATATTATATAGAAAAACTGTTTATATAAAACCATAAAGAGACTGAGCTACTTATATCAGTGTCTTTTGGCTGCTAATTGAACTTTATGGCAGAAGAAGATATGCAGAGCCAACCCTTTGGGTAGAATGATGACGATGATGATATTGTGGAGTCGTCCGATGCAGGTTTAGCTCACCGGGTACCCGTAGCTGTTGTTGGAAGTCATAGCGACGATGCCGACGCTCATGGACACGCGCGTGGCGTACGACACCGTCGTCGCCAGCAACATGATGAGGGCCATCACATGGCGCATGCCCAGGAGACGCTCTGTGGACAAGGAAATAATATTAACTCAACAAATGTTATATCATTTCAGCACATATTATTATTATTTGAGGTCATGGGTTCGATTCCAAGGCTGGGCAAATATCAGGAATTTTACAGTAGCAGGCCAGAGTCTGGACTTCAGCTCGGTTGATCGCAATTGGAGTTAAACATGCTTGGCGAAATGTGGCTGTCGGTACTATATGTATGATACACCTCTGCTCACCTTCGCAGATGACAGGTGCGACGTTATGTTATAATTACCTTCATGCCTCTAGAAACGAAAGCGAGAGGGCGGTGTACATATACTAAAACAACCAGCCAGAATATAACAACCAGAATAAAACTGGGGGTCTCATCTAGGACTGTGGATATTTATGTGCCGTGTGAAGTTTTTAACATGATGCAATTATATTTAAATCTCTACGCATTTTACATTGTTATGTGTGGCATCTATAAAGATATCTATACATGTTATAGATTAAAGTCGCTTGTCTTGACGTTGTTCTTCTAAACTACGCAATGGATTTTGATGCGGTTTTTTCCGAAAGGTATATATGGATGTTAAAGGAATTGCGTGTCATAGCTTCAGGGTGAGTTCAGTATCGATAAAGGAACCCGTAAAAAATAAATAACTTTGAAAAAATTAAAAAACAAACCGAAAATTATCATAAGATGAACCTAATAATAATAATAGTACCTACTAATTAAATAGCAATCGTTTATAATTGATTTAAAAATTGGTTAAAATAAGTTTTTATTTTGTTTAAATGCTAATTAATCATTTCCTAGAGCTACCTACCTACTATCGAACGCAATGAAATTAGGTACGTAAATTACAATCCCAAGTACTTATAGAGGTATGAGGAACAGGGTGTAAAGTTCACTCTTACTCTATAGAAAAGGGAGGATCCTCCGACCAGACGGGTGTTGTGTCTGGCGGGCAATTGCCCAACGATTGATGTTGGGAACTTTGTATATATAAACAGTAAACAGTACAGTAAACTCTGCTTGCGAGATGCAGGATTTGCATGACGTTAGTATGACGCGTTGTTCGCATGTGGCGTTGTAGATACCGCTACATACTTATTTCTTCTTCCTTAATACAATACCTACTCGTATTTCTGTTGAATACTAGTTAAACAAAATCTTTTTTGTAGGATTTGTATTTTGACGGTC
Organism: Apamea sordens; assembly: GCA_945859715.1. NCBI lineage: Eukaryota > Metazoa > Arthropoda > Insecta > Lepidoptera > Noctuidae > Apamea > Apamea sordens. The sequence goes on along the minus strand of OX243998.1, from coordinate 20,724,833 downwards.
CTAAGCCCATTAAAGTACGAAGGGAAAATTGGAATTGTAATTTACATACCGTCGTAGCGTTAAGGGCGCACATCTTGCGCCATTTGTCGCGAGCCGTTTTCAGTAGCAAATAGTGCGCCGGCCCTTAGTATTCGGACGCGAGAAGTGAAGGACAAAATCATAACGCATTCGATAATAGGTAAGTAATTAAAGCATTGAAACAAATAAAATAATTTTAATTTTAAGCGATTGCTATTTTAAGTTAGTAGGTATGTACCAAAGTATGTTGTTGATCTTGCAATAATTCTTTAATGTTTTTATTTTTCTTTATTTTCCCTGAGTTCCTTTATCGATACTTAACCTACCCCTAAGCTATGGCACGCAATTTCTTTAGCACACTGTATATGCGTATAAAAATTAGTATTATAATGATTAACTTACATAAGATAAAGAAATCTCTGTGTTTTGTCAAGTTGTATAAACCGTGCGAAACGGGGGCTGGTTGCTAGTAAAATATAAAACACATTGCGTTTTGTTAGACAAAAACCGAAGTGCGAGACACGACAATGTATTTTTACATTAATAAAGTGTACGCATTACCACGTCAGCACTGCGCTCCATTACATAAATTAAACCTCCTGACATCCTGGAATGGGATTTACGTTATTAACTAAGTGTTACCTACCCGCGGTTCTGCTTGGTATACATTTTTAACAAATAGTGTGTCTTTTAAGTTGAGTGCTTCGTAAGTCTACTTTATGAAGCTATACCTGGTGACATTCCATTTTATTCTACCTATGAGTGTGACATTTCTCCTCAAAAGAGGAAATAACATTCAAAATTGAATCTTAACGTTATAAAGATATCGATTAAAATATCAACCTGATCTACATAGAAAAGTAAGCGGAAAGTGGTTATTTATAACATTTCTACTTCATTATTTTATCAAGATACTCTAACTGGCAGACAGGGTCGCTAGAATTTCAACGTATATTATTATAATATACCTACATCTCGTGCATCCCTTTACTTTGTATTTCACGGTTCGCTGGCTACCAACACCACCATTGTACGACGTAGCAGGCTCGTTAATGTACAGCGAACAACCAGAGATTTTTGTTAGCATTTATAATGTATGCATCCGCATCTCCTCAGTCTCGTGAGACTCTCTCGACACAGCTTATGACTGCCGACTCCTGATATTTAAAAAGATTTTACGAATAAATGTCTAGGGAAATACCTTGCGGAATTTTTAATTTTATTAGAAGGATGAAGGTATTTTTATGATTTGAAAGTGATTTAATCTCAAATAGGTGTTATTAAATCCTATGTATAGTTCGATGTTGTACTCAGTTTACATACATAACCAATATATGATACAGCTAGCTGTAAGGCGATGGTTTCATTTTTTTTTTAATCTTCATTTTTTTTTTTAAATCTTCATTCAGGGTATGATTTCCTTGTCATCACCATTCAACATCCCTTCCATGATATAACCAAAATGAGATACTGCTTGAAAATACCAACACATACCACGCAGAACATTAACAAACATCTCACATAAAGTATTCCAGTGCTGACAGAATGTGTTTATATCTAAAAACTCATTTTACAACTGTCGGCCTTAAAGGGGAGCGACGACGGAGTATTCCGCAGAGATAGCGCTAAGAAATAAACGGAGAAGCTCACAATTAATTGTTCAAATAAAAATGAGTTTCCCTTGATAAATAACTTAGCTTTAAAATAACTTAAGTCTATAAATGACTGGTCGTTAATGGATTTGAACCATTAGGAGTTTTTCATTAATAAGAATTGAGTAAGATGGCAGTTAGGAATTAAATTAAAGAATTGAGTGACAATGAGAGTATTATTATTTGTTGAGGGTTTACGTTAGATTCCTTGTCACAAAATGGAATGGTTTATGTTGTCCTTTTGTCATATTAAATCAGCATCAACATTAATAATTCCAAAATAAGAACAAAATCGGTAGCACCAAAGTGAAATAAGATTTCGATTTTAAGGATCAAAACGTTGCACGCTGGCGCTGTTCCGTCAATTTCGTAAAAGCTGTCTTTCATCAATATTTGCGAGCACTATCGCTGGGCAGTACATAGTTGTTTTACTTCTATTGTTGGTTGAGTACCTGCAATGTATCGGCTGCCCTGCACAAAACCAGCATTACTTCCACCCCACGTGTCCACAACTGTTTTGTTTTAGTTTTCAATACACGGATTAGGGGTTGCTTCCTACTGAGTAGTAACATGATTATAAAATTTTGTTTGGAAGTTCAAAAAGGTGAAGGGTTTTTGGGGGACTGTCTTTTGAAATTTTGACGTTCGAAAAGGGCTGATTCTCAGCCTAATTTGAATAAATGAATTTGGTTTTTGAAAAACATTCTGAAACTTGAAGAACCTTAGTCATATTTTGTATAAATTCGAACTTTCGTTCACGCATTTAATTATATTTGTTTAGTACATGCTGACAATGTTAATAAACCGAAGTGGATATCAGCTCATCATTCTGAGGCCCGCAGCTAGTCTTAGTAGCTTGTTTTCTGCAATATGGGAGTAAGTTAATTGTGTGTTGTGTGTTACATCAGTGAAGTCCCAAAATTCCATGGTACACTGCAGCTGATAGAAACCCTTATCCTAATCCAATCACAATGGCACGAGCGAGCGCTGGTCGCCAGCGGTTTAGCTGCGCTGGAATAATACACGAGTCGCAATGGAGCCACATGTACTCGCTCATAATATGTTTTTGTTACGTGCGGCTGAACGCAGCATGGGTTTGATGAATGACTTCATTTTACACAAAATATTTGGTATTGTCGTGGATGTCCATTTTGTGGTGGAGTAGAATTATGTTTGTTTGGTTTTCTAGCGCTTTGTTATATTTTACGCTTATTTGTAGTGATTCCAAACTATTGTTTTTGCCTCGTAATGAAATTGTTTTGGAACGAAGTTCCTTATCGCGCGTTGCGAAAGGGGGCTAGACGGAAAAAATTAAGACCAAAAGTTGGAACGACACTTTTTGCTATAGTTGTAAGCCGTGCGGTGTGCGCGTGTTTCTCTGTCTGTCTCTCTCTCTCTCTCTTATAGAAAGCAAGCCAGTTATACTTCGTTCCATCCGGGTGTCCCTTGACACCTCTCAAGTTTTTTTTTTTATTGAGAATGAGGAGGTGCATGTGCTTGTTTATACAAATACTTACATGGGATTCGAAGATAAAACGCCGTTTGATTTTCATTCCCACACTTATATGAATAGACTGAAAGACCGATTTATGCAACCATATTATTTTATTTTTCTTTATTATCATTATGTAGAGATAATATTCAATCAACATAATTCAAAAAAGCTTTATCAAAAAGAAAAATAACATTTTCATTCTTGAACTTTTTCAGATATATTATATCAGTCTATGACAAGTATCTAATAAACCACACGTCTTTCTAAGAAATAGACTAATATTATATTTTCAGCCTGTCCCAGCCAAAGAAAGCAAACGAAGCGTAAAATCGTATTTTCTCTTATACAACCTTTTATGAAAGGTGACTCAGCTCATTTGTATGCTGGATCTAAGTAACTCCAGTGGCCGGTATTGTGTGACGCATTCGTAAATACCTATGTATAAAGCGACTTGAGAAAATTCTTCAACAGCTGCAAATGCAATTTTCTCTTTTTGTTCTTGTTTTAAACATTTCACATTAAAGAGAAAAGTCGTGCGAACTGCTGTCGACGTTACGTCTCCTTCCTGGTTTAATATTGTAAAGTATTTTTGCAGTGGCGTATTAAGTTTCTACAGTTTGAAGTAGGTTAAGATTTTCATTTACAGGCAAGGACCGCGTAATTTAATAATTTAAAACTTTTTGTAATACCATAAGCTATCTGAATAGTAAAGGATTTAAATTACACGAGTACCGAAATTGCGTAGCAGTTAGGTACTATCGAGGCGCCGGGAGCTTTAGAAGTATGGAAAAGAGATGACTAGTAATATAAATATACAACGTGGCGCTACAATGGCGACGTTAATTTAACACACGGGTAGGGCTAGTGGCCAGTAATCATAAAAATTATAACAACATAAAAAAAATCGTAACTTGAAAACTTCCACCTGCGCCGCGCGCCGACATAGGGCTCTCTCTCTTTCGTTCAATTCGCCTTCTCTTTGCTCGTTAATTGTTTTATTTACATTGATGCGATGTTATGATCCGTGACCCCGGCAAATGACCCCTGCGCTACAGTTCTTTAAGTCAGGTTGCTCTAAGATGCTATTTTATAAAATTGTTAATAAATAAATAAATGTTTAATTAAATTAAAATATATTCATAAAACTACAACGCAAAACCGTATATGTGTGTTAAATTAATGTCGCCATTAAAGCGCCACGCTGTATATGTCGCAGCCAACTAGCTTAACTAGCCTTTCAGTTAAAAGCCGAGCCTTTTTACTAAACGGCGCCGTTCCACTAGCGGCCTGAATGATAATCGTTATAAATTAGTTTGAAACTGTGACCAACCACGTGCGAGCTGAATTGGTCGCGCCGAAGTGGGTTAGGTTAGGTTGAAACTGTGACCACTCGCGCGCCAGCGGAGCGAGCGGTGGCGTCACAGCGGAGCGAGTGGTGCAGCGGTGACGAGACAGCGGCAGACGAACGCTACTGCCAAAGGCTGTGATATATACATAAGGTAAAATGTTAATAAATATATAGCAAGAATAATGACCTCCACACGCATTAGCTCACGTAGATATATTTTTAATTCCATTGCTGTTTTTGAATCAAACAGTGTCATGGTAGTTAAAAAGTGGCATTTCAATGGAAATCAAACAACGTGAAGCATTGACTAATAATTCAGTACTATAGATACCCTTTCTGATTGGGACAAGTAATGACGCTCAAATGTACGTGACTAGCCTTTCTATGGGGAAATTATATTATTTTGTACACTCGACATCACCCAGATGTTGACACAATGGCTAATTATGAGCTTGTATAGCTATTCAAAGATATCAATGGTTCAATTAAAATTTTGAATTGTATTTGTTTTGCCAGTCACCCCCTGGTGGAATGTTGACATGTTACATCAAGTACTTTACCTAGTACCTACCGACTAAGACGTTATCAGTTATACCTATACTTCCAGTATAGATTTCTCGTCCAGTGAGAGGTCAGCTTATACTGAAAATATGTATAACTTGATAGTGTTGTCGTGGTAAATAAAATAAAATATTTTTTTACAAAAGATAATTTATGGCACACGATCCACATCAGATTTTTCAACAATTCATAGATGATACTCGTACAGAATATTGTTAAAGATGTTTTGTTTAAGATTCGTTTTATAATTAGTTACGTAACACAAAGATAATTTTTCATTTAGAAGTGCTTACAAAATTGTTTTAAAATAATATCCGTGTCTGGTGTGAATATGTCGACATGTTTAAAATTGCAATTATTCAGGGCGGCCGATCTACAATTTGGTTATAATAGGTACTTGTGACCTTTTAGCTTGTACCAGAGGATTTCATAATTCACAAGGTCAAAATCTATGCTCAGCTGTAAGAAACAAGCGTAAACTGAGGTTCTCTGGTGGGTGTAATAGACTATCGAACCATCGCAGAGTCAGTTGAGAGTCTGGGTCGGAAACCAAACTGCGCATTCTGACGCCCACAAGCCAAAAATAAACACTTAAGAATCTTTCTAGCCCACTTCTAATCTATTGTTACTATAAAAGAAACAAATCCCGTCTCGTCATAAGTTGCAACTAAACATAACGTTCACGTTCGTTCATTTAACGTTAAAGTTTTTGTAACCATGGTTACAAAAACTTTAACGCAACATGTCATTGTAGTGATAACTAATACTTATTACATTTAGGGGTTCAGAATGTCACCCGTAACTGGAAATAACAATAGTTATCACGATTTAAACAGAAATACTTCGGTTGGCCATAACTTGACATCTCAATTTGTCACGATTCAATCAAAAAGACGTCAACTGGGCATAGCTTGACACTTCAATTTGTCAATGAAAAATTAGTTGAGGTATATTGTGAGCCGTCATTTTTTTTCATATAAATTTCTAATGTGTAGTAAGCCAATAAAAAAAGAAACATAGAAGTCGTCATGTCAATGCATTTATGCCAGCCACGGATATTATTATTAACAATTTAACTTCTTGTTTGCACCAGCAACCAGATACCTCTTTTTTAAAAGCTTTTATTTAACTTGACTTGTATGTATGTGAAGGTGGACTTTTCTAAGTTAAATTTGACCCACTTCCCGGTATCCGATTGAGCTGAAATTTTACATACTGGTCCAGTCCCGATGACAATGCATGTTTATGACAAGCATGACGTGATGCTGCTGCCAGGATTGGCGCCAGACGAGGGAACTCCTCAACGGTCGGCAGTAGGGACTTGAAATTTTCATACCCGTTTGGATATGATAGACGGTTGGTGGGTCTAGCATGAAATTGCTGCCACATCCAGGGTTGGCTTCAAACCACGGAACTCCTCAACGGTCAACAGCAGGGACATGAAATTTTGCACACCCATTGGGATGACAGTTAGCAGGTCCACCATGAAATTACTGCCACCTTCAGGGTTGGATCCAAACCAGAGAATTCCTCAACGGTCGGCAGTAGGGACTTGAAATTTTCATACCCGTTCGGATATGATAGACGGTTGGTGGGTCCAGCATGAAATTGCTGCCATATCCAGGGTTGGCTCCAAACCACGGAACTCCTCAACGGTCAACAGCAGGGACATGAAATTTTGCACACCCATTGGGATGACAGTTAGCAGGTCCACCATGAAATTACTGCCACCTTCAGGGTTGGATCCAAACCAGAGAATTCCTCAACGGTCGGCAGTAGGGACTTGAAATTTTCATACCCGTTCGGATATGATAGACGGTTGGTGGGTCCAGCATGAAATTGCTGCCATATCCAGGGTTGGCTCCAAACCACGGAACTCCTCAACGGTCAACAGCAGGGACATAAAATTTTGCACACCCATTGGGATGACAGTTAGCGGGTCCACCATGAAATTGCTGCCACCTTCAGGGTTGGCTCCAAACCAGAGAATTCCTCAACGGTCGGCAGTAGGGACTTGAAATTTTCATACCCGTTCGGATATGATAGACGGTTGGTGGGTCCAGCATGAAATTGCTGCCACATCCAGGGTTGGCTCCAAATCACGGAACTCCTCAACGGTCAACAGCAGGGACATGGAATTTTGCACACCCATTGGTTTGAACCTCATTATTTAAAAGAATACCAAGATTCAGAAGACTGTGTAGATATTTATGAACCAGAAAGGCGGTCAAGACAACGACTAATTACTCTAAAGGATAATAGTAAAATGGTAATCAGGAATGTTCCAGCCGTCGTACGCGTACCATATTTTGTGGCTGCTAGTGATCCAGAAAACTATTACTATAGTCTACTTTTACAATATGTTCCATATCGAAATGAGAGCGAATTAATCGAGGACTACGACACAGCTAGAGAAGCTTTTTTGGCAAGAGAGTCTCATCTCCTTGCATCTAACACTCGCTTGGAGATATTTAGAGAGCGCGATAGGCAACTAGAGAATGCGTTTAACCAAATACATGCTTTTGAAGTGTTGAATGAAGAAGCTGAGCAGGAAAACTTGAAGGACGAGTTGGAGATGCCGGAGCAGAACATGACCGATGACGAGTTTCTGAATGCTAGAAGAGCAATGAATGTTGGACAAAAGGAAGCGTTTATATTCATAACAAGAAGTATTTCAGAACAGCTACATAATGGTGGTGATGGGCGTCTTAGGTTATTTATAACGGGAAACGCTGGAACCGGAAAAACATTCCTTTTTAACTTATTAAAAAATCAAGTAAATAAGTGTTACGGCAAGCAAGTTGTTAAGGTGTGTGCACTAACAGGGGTAGCAGCGCGCTTAGTGGGGGGATCTACATTACATTCTACTCTAAAGTTGCCCGTGCAAAAAGATGGTAGACTAGTGCAACTGCCTATTCTTAGGTACTAGAATTTCTCTTTATAGATGAAATATCTATGGTTCCCTATGAAATGCATTGTATGGTTGATTCTCGTCTTAAACAACTCGAAAATCTCTCTTCGGTGGTTTAAATATTTGTGTCTTCGGAGACTTAATGCAGTTGCCCCCTGTACGAGGTAATCAAGTGTTTAATCAACCCGCGAGATTTGTCCCAGCTACACACCTTTGGCGTTCTTTCTCGTTAATTGAATTGACCGAAAATATGAGACAACAGGGTAGCACCACATTTAAAGACCTCTTGAACGCATTGCGCATCGGTGAACGTCAGTCGGAACATTTCAGTATTTTAATGAGTCGACTAAACATAGAACCAACTGGCGAATTTGCGATTGAAAAAGCCTTACGAATCTATCCCACTAATCAACAAGTTTTCAATCATAACAAAACCGTGCTAGAACATTTTCGTGCCCGTGGTATAACAATCAATAAAATGATTGCACAAGATAGTCTAACAGATTGTACTCGAAAAAATGACGATATAGATTTAAATAATATTATACCATCTGATATAAACAAGACTGGGGGGTTGCCTAAAGAGTTAGAAATATTTGTGGGGGCCAAGGTGATGTTGCGATACAATGTTGATGTGTCTAAGGGTCTAGTGAATGGTGCCATCGGTCATATTACAGAAATTATATGGCCCTGTTTCCGGAGAGCACAAATGTACGATACGGACATTCCATCCGTCCGTATCGACTTCGGCAAAGACAGGATTCACCTGATTCAACCGAAGTCTGTGCAATTTCCAGCGAAATACAGCCATAGCACCTCTGAACGCAGAATGTTGCCAATAATATTATGCTGGGCTTGCACAGTGCATAAAATGCAGGGTAGTACGGTTGACCACGCCGTTGTGTATTTGGGCCCAAAGTTGTTCGCTACTGGCTAAGCGTACGTGGCCTTAAGTAGGGTCACATCGATAGAAGGCCTCCTCATAGAAAAATTAGACTGCTCGAAATTAACTGGCACCCGCCAATGTAACAATGACGCACTTAATTAAATGAATAGACTAAGAAATATAGGTATCTAGCGAAAACGAAAAAATATAAAATAAATTAATATAAAAAAAAACTTTTAAAAAAAGCTTTTATTTACGCCCTAAAAAGATAAAAATAAGATTTAAATTACATTAAACCTATTCATTTTCCAATTACTTTACAAAATTTAATTGTAAATGATAAGATTTAAAGTTAATTAAATAATAAGATTTAGCCTCAGTGCTGCACGATGTAAATTTGAGTAATCTTTTCCTTTAAAATTTTTACTATCAACTTATAACGTCATTACACAATTTATATTATATAAAAGCTTGTCGCGAGATTAACATGTGTAGACTAATAAATTAAATAACTTGATCCGTATGATTTTAATTTAAAAAAAAAACTAAGTTCAAACTAAGTACAGACGTCAAGCTACTACAATCTGTCAGATTTCTTTAATAGATTTTCGACTTTATTGCTAAAGTTCGAGGTTCAAGGTTGATTGGTAAAATCTGACAGTTTCGGGTAGGTTGACCTGCTGGCGTCTGTACTTAATACGAGTGCTCAAATCTCGTAGATCTACCTGTGTAGATCAACTATAGTTTGACCAAAACCCCTGTACCGCGCCTTCGGTATGAGCGCGGCGAGACGGGGGGGCAGTGCAGGCCGCTCATTCGTCATCGCTCACGGCGTCCCGCCCCCCGCCTCGCCGCGCATTCCTAAGGCGCGGTACAGCAGTTTCGGTCAAACTATAGTAACTTGATCTGATTGATTTTAATTTAAAAAAGCTAAGTTTAAACTAAGTAATACGAGTGCTTAAATCTCGCGACAAGCTTTTATATAATATAAATTGTGTAATGACGTTATAAGTTGATAGTAAAAATTTTAAAGGAAAAGATTACTCAAATTTACATCGTGCAGCACTGAGGCTAAATCTTATTATTTAATTAACTTTAAATCTTATCATTTACAATTAAATTTTGTAAAGTAATTGGAAAATGAATAGGTTTAATGTAATTTAAATCTTATTTTTATCTTTTTAGGGCGTAAATAAAAGCTTTTTTTAAAAGTTTTTTTTTATATTAATTTATCTATTATAAATTAGATATATAAAGGGAGGAAGGAAAATTAAATTTTGATACCTATTCATTTATAGAATCAACGATTTTCAAATAAAACAGTCCTAAGTACAATACTTTACATCCCCATTAATTTTAAACTACGAATAACAAAGATACTATTACATAAATAATCGAAGATCGACGATAACTGTACACAAAATAACTATATATTGAAAGTGACATAAAACGATATAAACGCAGCCATTTATAAATCCGAGCCACAGACGGTGGAATTTCAAAACTAACAGAGAAAATGTATTTCTTTAGAGTTCCTTAAGTGCACGCAATCCTTTAGCCAGGGTTCCTTACTAAGGATAGCTGAGAAATATGGCGTCACATCTCTTTGTCGCGTAGTGTGCCTGGAAGTTCAACTTACGGTCGCATTTGTCTTCATGAGTATGCGTTGCAAGTTACCAGATGGGACTGTGCGTAGTTTACTTAACCTTGGATAGTTTTATAAAGGGAAATAGTTTGAATACTGCATTCTGTAGATAATTTAGCTGGTTCAGGATATTTCGATTTAAACATCTATATCTTCTATCTATACTTATAATAAATCTGTAGAAGTGAAAATTCTGTACATTGAAAATATCAAAAAAATAAATGGCAGGGGGTGGTTCTAGACCGACACCAAACCCAAAAATGTGATTAAAAAAATTTTTGTCTGTCTGTCTGTCTGTCTGTCTGTTTGTTCAGGCATCACGCAAAAACTACCGGTTCGATTACGATGAAACTTGGTATAATTATTCTTTAATATCCTGGGCACCACACTGGGTACTTTTTATCCCGGAAAAGTACATACAATAAAAAACAAACTTAATTTTGCGGTTCGATCCCTAGACCCGATTACTGTACCAACCGCAAATAATAAGTTTGTCGTAGGTTACGTCACAGTATTTTAGCCGTGTGCAGTGTCCCTAAGTTATGCTCTAAATGTAGTGCTGAAGGTTGAATTTGGCTTGCACCGTTCGCAGCACACGCGTGGCGCGCGGCCGTGCGCGCATTACGTCAGTACTTATCCTTATTTATGGCATTACATTTTTTTAACTTTGATTTGAACGGACGTGTCGAGTGGCGAGCGTTCGTTCTTATTCTTATTTTAACTGCTACTTGCAATTCTAAACTGTGCTTTTCAGTGAGACCTTTTTATTCCTTTTAGTTTTTAGAGTTATTTAGGTTTATTTTTATAAGTCGTAGGTATAGATTTTAATTTTAAAGTATAGGTAGGTAGTATATTATTTTGATAGTGTACGTAGTACGTAGTGACCATAGGTTATTTTATAATACTGTTAGGTAGGATTAGTCATTTGTATAGATATTAGTTTTTAGGGATTTTGCTTATTTATTGAGTTTAGATTAGATAACATCAGAAATAGTTTTATTTAGGTAGGTAGGTATTTTATTTTCTGTTATTGAGTTTTTTTTTAAATTAGGTAGGTACTTAGGTAAAGATACCATATAGGTAGGTACCCTCTTAATCACCACTAATGAGACACAATTGGTTTTCTATTGTAATTAGCCACAAAGGGTCCGCGAGATAGATGGCATACTCTGGAAGCACATACATTTTATCCTATTAGCACGTTCCCGTGGGATAATTTCCGACATCCACGCGGGCGAAGCCGCGGGCAGAAGCTAGTATATTATATAGTTTTTTTTTTTTTTTCAAGTATTCTTCTTCAGCTTTACAGGACATAACTTTACATTCTAATGATTCTGAATCCACTAGTTTAAAAGTGAACTGCATAATTATTATTAAAATTTACCTTGCATTACACTATATACCAGCCACAATTCACGCATTTGTTCAAAAGTTTCACATTCTTGCCTTTCAAAAATTGCCCTTATGTGGTACACCGTCACTTTCAAGCATTCAAATTCTTGGCTCCCAAAATTGTACACTTATAATACTAATGAGGTCTTACCGCAAAAATTCTTGTGAAATTGCCCAAAAATTCGTTCACCAAAGCGTAAAGCGCATTTGGGGTTGTCACCGCAAAAATGTGCGTTCCCTCCATCATTATTATTATCTGGTCCATACATCATTTGTGTGACGAGTTGGGCCGCCATTATTAAAGCAATTTACGTTAACTCCTAAACATAATGTGGTGACACTGATAAATTATGTTCACTTCTTATGAAAACCATGATTTGACAATACGTGCACTAGACTCATACCTCTTTGTAAATAGTATTAGATACTATTAAAGAGATTGTATGAAGAGCCATGATGACTACCTAAAGAGCCAGCAGCATCTAGATACTTAATAGGTATAAACGTACGGCTACTTCTATTGGCCAAAGACGAAAATCATAATAAGAGTTTACAAAAAAAAGATGTTACAAAACAAATGAAAGTTATTCAGTTAGAACTCTGAATCTGAAGTCACCTTTATTTATGTCAATATGTATCAAGATCGTAGAAAATTTATTCAGACTAAAATAGAAAGAAGAAAAATTGTTTATTCTGCCCAAACAAGACGCACATAACAAAAAACCGTTCCGTACAAATAGGTAGGTATTTCTACAAATTTACGGTTTTCCGATTTCTTTCTGGAGTTGTGCTACATGCTATTGCTTCTTGCCAAATTTCATGATTCTAGGTCATTGGGAAGTATCCTATAGGTTTTATTTCCCATGCGAGTGTCAAAATATGGGGCATAAATGGAACATAAACGCCCGTATCTTTTGATTGCGTTGACTTAGAAGCTTTATTTTTTCACTGTTTCAAGGGATTGCAACCCTAAGTATTTGATATTATTTCAACTTGATAACTCCACGCGTTCCTAAGAAAAATGATCTTGACTAACGGACAGACAGCCGGACAACGAAGTGTTCTATAAGGGTGAACTTTTGAGGTACGGAACCCTAAAAAAGACAAAATACACACAAATAATTCAAAGTAGCCAAAATCCTCGTATTTAAAACCGTAAATTTAAAAGTTCGTCAATGTTGTCCATTGCTTGATGTCAGGGCAGGGTCACCATATACAGTTATTTTACCTCTGATTTAGTCACAGTGATCTTTATACTCATTTTAATAAGGTTGTTGTTGGATTGTTGCCACTGACAATTATGTCAAAATCACTGTGAACTTTATAGTTGCTACAGTAAGGTTGCTGTTAGGTTGTTGCTGTTAGAGACAACAAACAATCAAAACATAATGCCGATTGCAACTCTGCAATCGGCATTATGTTTTGATTGTTTGATTTGATTTTGATCATTTCCACTCGGAAATGATCTACCTTTGTAGCAAACAACGATTACAAGTAATATTACACCTTGTGTGCCTTGTGCCTTGTGTCGCATCTGTGCAAGAACAGCCGGTCTATTCTGTAAAAATTTCACCGTGAAAACGTAGGTGAAGTGAGCTTGAAGTGAGCTGTCATTATATCTGATGCTAGGGATTGACACCTCACTTCCATTAACTTTACACGGAGAGATTTTTACAGAATCGATTGGCAGGTTATTAGGTACTCAACAAAATGTTTCGGATGAACCTATCGTCAACAGTGCTGATTTTCAGCAACTACCTCTCGAATGACAATAATTCAGGTAAGTACAATTTTTCATAGAAATAATTGTTATTCGGAATCTAACTGAACATAATTATAGTGTATGCTTAGACGTATGTATGTATATACGTAACTTAACTAAATAAAAACCATTCCAACCAACCAACCAACCAACCACCACCACAAAATTGTTTCTGGTCTTTTTGTTTACTTTTAAAGTTGTTCTTTTTATATATTGCATGTGGTGTTTACCTCTTAATATTGTACATCTAGTATGAATTTTTTGTACTCTTTTTATTATGTATTGATGTAACAATTGTTGGTGAACCAATAAAATAAATAAATAATAAAGTGAAAAAATAAACTAAGTATTTAATCTAGACGTTGTGTGCAGTGTAACAATGTTTCCCCATTTATTCTATCTATCTAATGTCCCAATGTAAATAAGATCCTCCTTGATGCCTAGACTTTTCTTTTATAGCATCAAAGAAATACAATTTGTGAGAGACATTGGACGTTTCTCGTTATTTCCAGTGCTTTTTAGTACCTACGTATTTACCTTTTTTGCAAAAAAAAAAAAAAAACTAAGAGAACAGCGCCAAATTTGTTGTTGATGGACATATGGATTGGTTTCCATTCGTCTCTGACTTCGTTAGAGCCGAATGGACTCCAGATATATGTTTCTTTTGTTTTTCGTTGTTCTTTATCCAAATACAAAACCTTTTGGTGCGGAAAATAAAAGAACTCTTTACTGAAACTTTTTTATTACGTGTAAGTAATACGAGCCAACCTTATTATTGTCATGAATCAAGAGACTACAACCCTACACAGTTATTTGACCCCTGATTTTGCATCACTGTCAACATCACAGTGATCTTTATTCTTATTTGAATACGGTCGCTGCTATCTGAGGTAAAATAACTGTGAACGGACTGTATTTTTGTAATTGATCATTTTAATTTAACTTAACTCGTTACTAGGGTATAATTGTTTAGGTATTAACTTGTAAAAGTAAGACATTTTCCATCTCACACACACACACTATAGAGATATCCAATGTTGAAAACTAAGGCAACAAAGCGAAGAGGGCTCGAGGGTACGATACGCAGTTGCCTACGAATGAATGTGGCTAGGCAATTAGCAGCTGTCAATAGTCTAGCCAGGGGGGTTATGGGCTACGGTGAAGAACCCTTCAGTTGAAGCACAAAATAGACAGGATGGATTGGTGGTTACAGAAGTTTGAGTCCGGTTAGTGAACGCAATAAGGACGTCACAAGGGGCGCGTATTACTATTGTAAGAATATGATTCCCTGGTTGGCGATTATGTATTAGGGTTCATCTTTAAACCATGTAAGAATGTAATCAATATAGCCATTAAAATGTACCTTTTTGTTTAACCTACAACAACCAGACAGAATATTTGTAACTTAGCTTTGTAATGTGGAACTTCTGCATATTTTGTGCCGTGATAGACTTTATGACTACTATCCCCAGTTCTTGATTGGTATCGGTCAATATCGTTTTCAATGTACCGATCTTCTGCCAACATAACACCATGTAAAGCTTCAAGCTGAACCCAATTATGATGAAAATTTGATATTTTAATCAAATTTGGGTTCATCGTACTAATTCTTGCTTGGAAAATTAAAAGTCGGTTGTAATTTCTGATCTTAAAAATATCTACATCGGAAGTAGACAACCATACTTTTCTGGGATAAAATTAAGACACAAGATCAGAATTATATAAAAAGGTACTCTTTGATCCAGATTCATAATTTAGTTTAAAAATATACTGGAAGCGGTCCTAAAATAAGTGGCCCCACATGAAAGAGAAAGATAAAGTTGGAAAGATATGCCTTTTGAATGTAGACATTGAGACAGGGACTAACGTTATCTGCCCCTCGGAACATGAAAGGGCCTCAGTCAAGCACACCCTTTGAATTATGAGGGGCTAGTGGGGGCTGATACATTATGTATTTTGATTTAAGAATATTTTTAACCGAGTTCAAAGGAGGAAGTTCTTAATTCGAGTGAGTACTTTTTCGTGTTTTTCACTAAAAAATGTTATATTTTTAATTTTTTTTAGATGAATAAATTAATTTAGTGATCATCCAACTGTCTTTTCGCTAGTCTACTGGAAGAAGTGTTTGATAATGTAAGCAGTAGCTTTGCTCTCTATTATGTCTGTGTAATTTTTACTTTTTTATATATATTTTTTTTAAACTTTGCCCCACACTAGGAATTTCTCCTGTGTCGTGGGTGCGTTTACAAACATTTAAACTCACATACACAAACAGCCAGACCCGGAACAACTACTTGTAGGCCATACAAATATTTGTTCCGTGCGGGAATCGAACCCGCGACACAAAGCGCAGCAGTCAATCGCTTACCACTGCGCCAACCGTGCCGTCAATGTGCCGTGTCGTCGTTATATGTCTTGTGTCTACGTATGTATATAAATTAATACAATGCTTTATTTGATGCAGGACCGTTAGGTTTAACAAGTAAAGCATGAATCAATGATAAGCGACCAACCAACTTTTTGTTGTAATAATATTATTAAGTAACAATTATGAATACTCTTGATACAGGTAAAAGATACTTATTATATTCTAAACAAGATAGTCTAAACAACATAGCGTGCTTGGATATTCCCTCTAAACAGTGCAGCTATGTAAGATCTAAGTGCATTTTTAACTCAATAGTTGGTCCCAAGATTATCGTGCTGACTATCTCAGTTTCCTGGCCCTTGGGAGCCGTTCCAACTTTACCTTGTGCCACCTTCCCCACGTTTATGCAGTCCTAGTACTCAAGCACAGAAGATTACGTGCTATGTGACCTCATTTGCAATTCCGCGCGCTTCCGTTAACTTTTAAACGTTTTATTCTTGCCCATTTCTTAGAGTTTCAAGTTAGATTGTTAAAGTTGTGTTCTGATGTTGCTCTTAATTATTATAATTCTTGGTCGCTTTTCTTTTGTTTCCTTGGTTTATATAAGTTTAACATAAATTACCGTTATGGCACAAAAAGTGACAAAACAGAAAAGTTATTCAAATACATAAAAATGTAGGATCTTTTTAACCGGGGTTTTTTATGTCAAATTCATTTGAATCAGAACTTTACCGGAAAATCAATTAAACCAAATTCAACCTTAACACATGATCATAAAAAAAACAAAGTAAATGTAACTGCAAGTTTGTAATTATAAAACCATCCCGATCGCAATTGAAAGGCGGTAAGAACAAAATTATAATGGAATTTAAAACTAAAATTGTTAATAACCTTCAATACTGTTAGCACTTGACCTTGCTTGTGATAGTAGATCGTGCGAGTAACCAGCGCCAGTGCACTGGAGTACAAAGCACTGAGTGCTTTCAAATTAAATCGTTGTAAGCTCCATTGCTGTAATCACTAAAGTTATTTTGGGCCTTATTATAAAAATATTCAAATTATAATGACAGAATTTATCTCATCTGAACAATAATGAGCTGTCCACAGGAAACAATATTTCACAGAATGTAAAAATGAGATAATTTCTTAATTTATTGCAAACGGTTGCAAGTAGTGGCTACTCCAACATGTACACAATGCACACAATACATTAATTGGTTCCGCATCGGATCACATACATTATTTCATAGTAAATAGCTCTTCATTGTATGACGTGTCTCTGTAATAGCCATGCACATAATATTGCGTACGACGCAAAATTACTTATGTCTATTTAAAAAATCATTAAATACGTCACCTTGTGACTTGTGTGAAGTTTATGAGTGCCTGCCATAGTGATTTAATCATCATAAAAACAATCAGCAGCTATATTTTACATTGAGAAGTTTACGTATTAACTTTATTCTCGTTTAAAGAGGCAGTTACTAGTTTATGTCGACGCGGCCGAGTATCTACCTCAATAATCACTAGGATGCATTCATACCGTAAGGTACAGGTTAGATGAGCTGATTATCTCTCTTCAGACTTCCCTTACCTAATGACTGTCATTTGTTTTGTGGACAAGAAGACTGATGAATTACTACAGTTAAGCTGGCTAAAATATGAAGAGCTCTTTAAATAATAATAATAATATCCCTGGACATTTCACACAGCGCCATCTAGTCCCAAGCTAAGCAACCTAATGCTTGTGTTATGGTAACAAGATGGCTGATAAACTACTTATATACATTTTTTTTAAATACATACATATTATAGATAGAAAAACACCCAGACTCGGAACAAATACGTGTAGGTCATACAAATATTTGTTCCGTACGGGAATCGAACCCGCGACACGCAGCGCAGCAGTCAATCGCTTAACCACTGCGCCAACCGTGCCGTCTTTGTATTACTGTTATGGTTCGTAGACTAAGGTATCCCACAAACATGCTCTTTCAACTATCATTTAACAGTTTCTTGCTTTGCTTTTTTAGTCTTTGTTAGTACATTCCACACACTCACACCAGTGACGGTGACATTGAAATTCAGCAAAAAATAGGGCATCTTATATCAACACTATTAGAAACAAGTATTGCAGGTAAATAAACAAGTATGAGGGCTCCAACAGTCTACTCGACTGATAAACTAGACTAGTGGTGTGGGCTAGTGGCGAGATTGAGTGACTATCTAATCTTACAGGAGAGTGTTTGTATGTAAATACATGTGAAATAGTAGAAACTTCAGTAATCATTACAGTCTAGCAAGTTTTTACAATGACGGCGTGAAATTGCAAGCTTTTAAAAATTTCCAGGGCAGCAAAGGATTTCAGTTTGATATTTTTCATTCTATAATAGTTACTTTTAGTCAAACTGAAGATGTTGTTGATTGTCTATACCCGTTTCAACGAATCTTCGTAAATAAGTAATAAACATAATCAATATATTTTCAAGAGGCAAACCCTGGCGACGACTTTCTGTATCATAACCACGTCGTACAAAACACTAAAATACCTGGCTGTCTTTCTCAGGAACCACGCGATAAGGTCACAAATGGTTTGATATTACAATATGTCAGTGTTCCTGTAGATTCTAAGTAGATTTATTATAAGATTTGCACTTAATGATCTCCTCAACACACAAATCTCTTTCACTTCCGAGTTCCTTCAACGTGCACGTCACAGTCCTCACAGTACACGTCATAGTTATAATGTCCTAGCAACATTGTCCCAAATCAGCCAAGCCTAGGCAGACCCCGGAAGGCAGTCTAGATCTCAATGTTACATACTATGTAACAGATGATGTTCTGCTGCTTTGCTTGATTCAATCGAATAGTGTAACGTTTTTCAGATATGATGTGAATTAAAATAGTCTCCACGAATGGCTATACATAAAGGTATTGCCGTCGAACTCTGGTTCTTATGCTATTTACTAACTTGTTAATATTTTTTCTCACCATGACCTAATGCTTACCAAATGTTTTATAATATTCATTTCAATAGCGGCTTGCCTTCATTGAGACCAGAGTGGTTAAATTTGGAAGATTAGATTTACAAACGACAACAATCTCAAATTCTCCGTCGACCAAACATCCTCGTCTGTTGAGAAGCCTCCTAGAGGCCGGTAATAATAGAAAAGTAATTGTGTCTCATCATTAGTAAAAGTTGAGCTCATATTTTGACTGTAGGTACTT
The DNA here is from genome assembly GCA_945859715.1 of Apamea sordens. Classification (NCBI taxonomy): domain Eukaryota; kingdom Metazoa; phylum Arthropoda; class Insecta; order Lepidoptera; family Noctuidae; genus Apamea; species Apamea sordens. Next base: position 20,705,567 of record OX243998.1, on the reverse strand, counting down.
GATTTTATTATCGCTTTTAATATTGTATTCAGTGTGGCAATGCTGATTATAGTAATAGGTGCAATGCAATCTTAACTATACATACATATAATAATAAAATGGCTACCTTAACTACGCCAGATAATCAGTCATTTTGCACATAATAAGCAACGACACTTGAAGCGCACAATAAAACTAATTCTCATTACATAACACTGCAGTAAACAAACAAACGGTAGCCACTTACTATCAGTACAGTTACGATCCGTTTTAGTATAACCGGTACCCGTCGGCCTTCCGTCGCGTGCCGCGGTGTCAGCGCGCGCGCAGACTCGCAATAGAACGGACACTTCGAATGGACAAAAAAGTCACATGTGTGCATTCACATGTTTCTGTTTAAGGCGTTTATTAAGGTTCTTATGCGACAAGGCAGGATCATTTTAAACGGCTGAACAGTGAAAGAGAAAAACAGGGTTGTTCTAAGGGCCGAGATAATTATTAGTCGTTGAATAAAATTGACGTCTGACAGACAGTTATGTATAGAAGAACTGTCCAAAATTCAAAATTATTCTTCCGATACAATTAACTGGCGTTAGAAAAATCAGCCCTTAGTGTAATTTTTTAGTAAATAATAAACTTCTCTTTTTGTGTAAGGTAATTTTTAGCACTGGTCAAATTGTAAAAAAAAGTCCGTCTTAGAAAGCTCCACTATTTCCGAGCCCCATAGGATACGTTTAATGGTATAGGTAAGGGACTTCCTCGCGGACGAGGCTGCGGGCAGAAACTCGTAATAAACAATCAAAATCAAAAGCCATTTATTCAAACTAGGCTGAGAATCAGCACTTTTCGAACGTCAAAATTACAAAAGACAGTCCCCCAAAAACGGCCGCCCTTCACCACTTCCTAGTACTATCGCTAGAAAGAAGAACTGGCGTAACAAACTCCCCAGCAGCAAAGCTTTCTGTTCAGTTAGAAAATACTTGATTGTATACAATACTAGGTACCTATCAAAAAACACTTGATAATCACTATTTAGAATACTTAATACTTAGGCTGACTATATTACACTAATTTAACATATTTATAACACTTTTATTAATTCACTAAAATAATTAGCCTAGAGACCGTTTTTTTGACGACCGGCTACCAGTCTTACCAGCTGCCAAAAATCAGTAAAGACCATATAACCGCACAAGTTTCCTGTTTCCAGTTAGTCGTAACTTTACAATAGGTAAGTAATAGAACTTTCTTAGCTAAACTTTCGTTTTATATTTTAGCTACTTTCGCTCTTGTTGTGTTGTAACTGATTTGTTTACCTATTTTAATCATTGAAAGTGATTGAAATCACTTACTTTCCAAGAGCCTACTTGATGTTCAAGTGATGACTTTGCCCTATATTTGTAATAAATAGTTACTGGACCTAACTAGTAGCTATCTTCAATGCCATTATCATTTCATCATCCTACTTGGCTAGAGTAGCTATTCGAGAACACAATTTTTTTTTTTTAATGAATTGCACATTCGACGTGTAAAGAGCCAGGTATGTGTAGGACCTATGCCATCTGAATTATTATGCTATGAAAAAGTAATCGACACATAGTTATTAATAACACATTACTACACATATGTTGCTGGAAAAAAGCAAAAAAAAAATGTATCATCAGTTATATCTGTTTCTAACCAGTTAGATCCGGAGAAGTGTGCATTAAGCCGGAAATTTAGGGCTCACGTCACAATAGGCGCGTTTTTTCGTATTTTCGTTTGTTACAATAGGCGAAGATTGATGATGTTTATTTTCTTTTTAAGGGCATTTTACAGAGGGATATTTTTGTATGCTTATCTGTTTTCCCAGCCACATTGGTATCAGAGTTCGCTAGCACAGTCGAGCTTGATATTTTGAGCTTACTTTCGCACAGACCTTTCGTTATGATACGCTGTTCTCTCTTCTGAGTTTTTAAAAATTATCAGTTGATGTCCGGAATAAGGAATTATGTTATGGATGGATAAGATAAGATAAGATAAGATAAGATAAGTCTTTATTTGCCTTAAACATGGTATAATGGTGTTACAGTCTTATTTAAATACAATGTCCACATGTTTAGCTATACAGAATATGTATCAATTGCATGCAAAAATAATTATGATGTCAAAATAACAGTAAGTAGTAATTAAATAATTCAAATTAATAGATATATTATAAATGTATGTCAAAGAAATCCTTAATGTCATAGAAATTATGTCCATTCAGCCATTTATACAGCTTGTTTTTAAATGAATTAGCATTATTTATACATTTGAGTTCATTAGGGATATTGTTGTATATGCGTACACACATCACAAGGCAGCTTTTAGCATACTTGGCTGATTTGGGATTATCCTTTGTTACAAGTCTGTGTGGATCTCTTGTTGGACGAGTGATTACCTCATATGCTTTTTTGAACAATCCCTTATTACTGTAGACAAAGTTACAGATTGCGTATATGTAAAGTGCAGGAAGTGGTAACAAACCCAATTTTTTAAAAAATGATTGGCAAGATTCGTCAGGACGAAGTCCGCAAATGGCCCTGATGCACTTCTTTTGTGCAATGAATGCTCTGTCTTTGTCCGTACTGTTCCCCCACATAATAAGTCCGTAACTTAAAATTGATTCAATATATGCATGGTATGTAGTAATTGCCGTTTTTACGTTTGTTACGTTCTTTACTTGTCTGAGGGCGTAAGTAAATTTATTAATTCTATTGCATAAATCATCTAAATGTACTTTCCAATTTAAGTCTTGATCTATGAGTACACCCAAGAATTTGGTTTGCGTTACTTCTTTGAGTCTGTCAATGTTAAGTTTAAAATTGTATTTGGCATGTTTTGATTTATTAAATTGTATGTAATTTGATTTATCTAAATTAATTTTTAATTTATTAATATGTAGCCATTGTAAAATTTTGTCTATAGTGTTATTAATGTCAATTTCATGATCAGATATTGATTTTTTATCAGATGTCACGATAATTGAAATGTCATCTGCAAATAATATAAATGTATGATTAGTCACCAGTGGTATGTCATTTACATATAATAAAAATAATATGGGACCTAATACACTTCCTTGAGGGACGCCACATTTATTTACCCTAGAGTTTGAACAGTAGGAAGTAAGTAAGTTTTCATTTACTTTGTCTATAACAACGTATTGTTTTCGATCACTCACAGATATCGTTTGGGAATATAACTCAATGTAATTTGTAATTGTTACCAAACTACAATTGAAAAGATATTGACGCAAAACGTCGAGCGTAAAGCGAGATGAGATGGTAACATCTACATCTCATTTTTATCTTTACATTGTAAAACAGAATTTTCTGTAATTAATCGATTTGCGTTTATCTTTAGAAAATACATTCGGTTTCGAGCATGTTTGTAGAAATGGGATTTTCAATCATGGAAAAATCTACATACCGAGGGAAACCGTTTAGAAATTCCGTTGCGGATAATCGTATGCGTACAAAATTCCACAGGCATGTAGTCGATTTACTCTTCCTAAAGATACGTCTACGTCTTCCTACGTCAAGCTTAGAAAAAATCTTGCAATAAATCTTATTTATTTACTGTAATATAATCATGTTACAACACGTGATGCCGATCATACAGATTTAATTGTTATTGTGATCACTCAATTACCAATGAAGACAAGTAATGACGCAAATATCAAATGTTACGAGAAAATGTTGATATTACTATAACGATTGTTCATACATTTCTTATTAGTAGTACAATGGGGCTCAATAATTCGTAATTGAGGTCTCGTGTATTTACGTCGATAGTAAGTATAACTTGTGTCACGTGTCGAAGATTTTCTTGTATCTGTCAAGTGCAAAAAAAGATAAAATCGTGTTTTGATATAATCAAATGATTTTTTATGTCGTGATTTTATCGTGAGAAATGATATGAGATAACAATCGAAGGATTGCGTGAATGACAGCGGTTTTCACATGACTATAATAGACATAATGCGGATATGCGAAGATAGTGTAATCATCACCATGCTTGAACGTCGGATCGGCGATAGCAATGCCTGGTTCTTCGACATCTACAAGTAGGTAGTAGTAGTAGTACGACATCTACGACTACTACGTGAACATTTGCACGGAAACTAGAAACAGCCCCACATAAGAATATTGGTAGCTTTGTTATATATTGATATATGCTGAATTAATTCAGCATTATATCTCTATTCGGTCCAATAAGTTGGACATCCGTAATTAAACGGCGGTGTTTAGTGAATGTGATCGGTGCAGCCGGCGCGGCGCCGCGCCGGACATAATGTGGCCGCCACAGTGAGTGATACACAGTAGAATATATTACAAATTACATATACTGGACTGCACTTTGCTGCTGTCAGGTTTTATATTTTCTACTTCGACTCGTATTTCTAACCCAAAACTAAATAAGAACCATGTCTCTACCGTAAAATACATAAGAAAATTGTCACTCATTTACCTGACATTTTATAGTCTTCTGGCATCCTCACTATTCAAGGTTAATCACAACTTTCAAGAACCACACAATCATTTATTTATTTTATTTTAAATAGAACGGCCGAAGCCAATTACACTATTAAAACATAATAATATAAATCATGTCTTACTGCAGAACTTCCACAATACACAGCGGATCAATGAGATCCGTCGCGCGTTCATGTGCGACACTGCGTTCGGAAATGTTAGGCCGTCCACCAACTCCACACGAGACCGATTGCCGACAGTTGCGTCGATAATCGCACTCATTTGTAATACTCTGATTAGTGCTGGTCAATGTTATCGTGATAATTGGCGGCAATAACAAAGGTTTTATTTTGTTTTGGATCTGATATTACAATTGCTGATGTATCGCATGAAATATTTAGAGATTGTAAGGACATGAGAATATTTTATCATTACTAACTTTACCTAAACATGTATTTCGTGAGCAGTAACTTATTTAAATTACCCCATTGAAATATAAAATGTATAGAAAATTCTGAATAATGTAGCAAAATGCTACAAAACGTACGTAGAATATTTTACTTGATCCAGATTTCGTATTCAAGTCTAATACGACCAAGGTACGCAACGCATGCACGATGACAGTAACTAGGCAACCGGTAAATGTGGCACATCGTGGCACCTCGTGAGGACATCGGAAGTCATCGGTTCCGATGTTTATGAGTCATACGCGTGACCAGACGATACATAAAATAAGCAACCTTGGCCTTCAACGATACAATGAACGATATGGAGGATAATGCGACAATAGTCATGATTGACCGGCGAATGTAAACTGCTAAAGGTTACCTGCATAAAGAAGATCCAGGAAGTTCAAGTTATATTATTCAAGTAACAGTTCACGCAATAGCACGGATTACTAAATAGCTAAACTTAAGTTCCATCATGAAGTCTCGCATCAATGCAAAAAACGTTATAACCGAGTGGTTTAAAACTCTAAATTATGAAGAAACAGAGCATATTCTAGTCAGACTTACATGAATACTTCTCTTCTTTATCATAATGTTATATATTGTGATCACCTAATTGTATCTTTAACTTCGATTTATAATGGCACTGTCAGCTAACACGTAAACTCATACATAATCACACACACAACATAAAACACACACACCCCCACACACATTCACATACACCCCAACCCACGATCACACACTACTATATTCACACAAACACATACTCACAATTGCACAATACACAGAGCTTAATTACATTTTGTGTCATCGTTTTCTCTTTGTTTCTAAATTAGCTCAATTTGTTTTATGTGTGATCGTAATTAATCAATGTGTTTAATTTTAATTGTTACAGAGTCTCAATAGTGTATAAGCCATCAATAATTAAGGGAAAGAGCGAGACAACCCCAACACAAGTATTATTAATTACTTACTGGGGCTGTCTCAATCACATCTGCAAATGTAACTGTTTGAGACCCAATAAACATATTATTTTTTTAGTTACTACGCAATAGTCATAGGAATAAAAAATGTAGCAAGTGAAAAAATCAACTACGGTATTATTACTACACTGGTTGGTGGTACTTCCTACACTGGCAGACAAAATTGATGGGCCATTTATCAGACACTGGGCGGGTAGATGTGTGCGCACAGACGTCCATGTCGCCAATTAATTAATTATTATTTACTAACAGTTAGGCTAAGGTGATACTTACACTGTATGGGTCATTGGTCTGAAATAAATAATTTGTTTGAATTAAATGTGGGAAACTTCAGGACGAACGAAGAATAAATCGGACAAAATAATACCGGCACGATGGCGAAAATATTTAACGATCTCAGCGATCGTCAACATTTTTTTTCTGGAACAAATAACAGACAAGCACACCTGTATAAATACGGCTAAACAACAAATATGGACGCGGAAGGGTCCGCCACGCAGTTTGTAACTAACAGGTTCCGAAATCCTAGGTAACTGGATTTACATCTGAAGCGGTGTTCACCTGAAATTGGTCATCCCTTATCGGCTCCCTCAAATTAACGGAATTATGGAACATGTAACAGGATTTGGGCAAGAGCCCTTCAAAGTTTCTACATGGTTTGGTCGAGCCCTAAAAATTGGCTCCGTTTAGCCCGAAAATTCTAGTTTCTGGTCGATTATGTACGATAAGATTTATTGACTTGAATATTTTAGGTTTTGGGCATAAACTACATACATATTTGATGGTTCATTCATTCAACGTTAAAAAGTTTAGAAAATATTCGAGTCCTATAAGAATTGATGCAAACGTGACTCTGAACTTATGATTTTTAACAAAAATATTGGGCCTAAGAACATAAAGATCATAAATATTTACCTAGTAATAGCCGTTCTCGGTCACCCAACCTTTATAAAAGCAATATTTGTAGGTCCTCTTAATATTCCATATAGATGAGTTTGGTAAAGAAGATCGGGCAAGTTTTTAGGCAGACATTTTACCTCACTTTACATAAAGGCTGATTCGGGTTAATGTTGTTTATCGCTACATTTGCTCCCTCACGTGGTAATCGATACTCCAACTTTTCTGAATATGACTTCTCCAAAAATAGTTTTGACCTTTAAAGGAAAAACTAGTTTTGGAGAAATCGTTTTACGTATTTTGAGAAAACCGATGAGGTTTATCGGTCTGAAAGTAAAAGACTATTTTCTGCCTTTCCTTGAAACCGAAATACCTTAGGAAATAAAGGTGATCCTAGATGTATGGCTAGGTATAATAGTATACAGGAAGATGCTGTATGACAACAACTAAAATAAAATACGTTTATCACGAGTGTAGCGACAAGTAGAGGCTAGCCCATCAGATACTCGTTAGCCATTCGTTTCCGACATTTGACTCATAAAATATGGTACGACGTTGAATGAATGAATGTAAGCAAAATATACGCAACGTGTATCATCACGTTGCGTATATTTTGCTTACATTTTACAATTTGCGTTCAAATTGAACGTAGGTAATGTGGACGTGGTTTCGAAGGTAAATACCGCAGGATATGATGTTATGTCAAATATCACGTTTTATCATTATACACTTGGATCATTCAAGATCAAATCCAGCACTTAAACTTGACCTTCCTTGCTCCAACTAGATCAACCACGTCTAAAGAAAGTATTGAACCTAACTCTAATGTCACCTCAAGGCCGCTATCAATCTATACAGTGTCAAATGCTTCACTAACGTCCAAGCAATTAATTATGCAAATAATGCTTCCGGGAGTACAACAAGGATACAATATACTTTTTACGATGTTACTCCAAAGGCAAACAGGTACTAACTTCCTAAAGTGCAATATTTAATCATAATTATAGTCACTTTAATTATAGCGCTTGCTTGTTAGGTGATTACTTACAAGCTTTGGATTTTATATGTTAGGTGTTGTATTATCTTATAGATCTTGTACGATAAGGATAATAATCAAGGCATTGTATCATTACAATTTTACAATAAGGTGCAATTCTGAAGGCCAATTCTCGTAATTTAAAACGATCAAAATCTAGTCGCAGTGTCATCTCAGCGACAAACAAATGTCAAAAACTTGTCAAAATGTAGAGAAATTTGAGGTATTTTTGACAGATTGTGACTGAGATCAGACTGTGAACGTTCTTAATATTACCAGAATTGCCCCTCTGGTTTTTATCCAACATTTTAGTAAAAACTACAATAAATAATCCACATAAATTAACCATTAATAAACACATTCCAAAAGCCTGTTTTAGTTAGCATTTTCCAAATAGCATGTTTGGTAAAATATTTCAAAAATGCTCTAAACCAAATGAATAGGTCTTATCGCGCAAATTGCTAATTTTATTATAATTACAGTCAATCATTCCGCTTCACATGCCAATATTTACATAAACTAGACGATTACAGCATGAATCACAATTTCCACGACGAGGCTATAAAAACATTGCGAAAATAAAAACTAATGCTAATTCCAGTATCCATATTAGTTTCATTCATTGGTCCGTATCTAACTACCTAGAACTAAATGACAGACGAAAGAAGCAATGTATACCATGTCTAATTAGATGACAAAATGCCACTCAGTAGGTACAATGGGTCCTATACTTTTGACATTCACGGCAGTATTTTGACAATACAACTTTAACTACTCATTGTGAATACGCAATTTTACCAAAACATGGATAAACAAGCGCAAATGATTCTCTTGACATCAGTGTTAACCATTACAATAGGACTGAACACGTAATGCTCTCATTTTATTGCAAGTCCCAAGTTTTTTTTCGTAATTTCTATCGATGATCAGAATCAACTTGCATCGTAAACGACTTTTAATGTTTTCACAATCAGAAGTGTGGACATTAAAAGGTAAATGTTGATTCGAATCTTGATAGTGGCAACCTTGAATTTAACTTTCCAATATAATTTTATATTGTCCAGGGCGTTATTGGGAATCCAGTTAATTATCTGTACCTTGGTACCTTTATTATGCTATAATTAATAAAGCCTTAGTGTCATAACAATACTTCTAATTACAAAATAGTAAACTGTATTTTATCTCCCCCAGACTAAAATATAAAATGAATTTAATCATAAACCGCATCTAGTTGAAAATCAAATAAATGGAATCGATGAACAAAATTGTTAATTGGGTCTTATAAAATACTATTCAAAGAAAACGATGTTGATTTGTAAGGATTGGAAAATTGAAAATCAAAACAAACTTTTCTGAAAGATTGGTTGAAGGAATTCTTTAGAGGGCTGGCTGGAATGGATCGTGAAATTGCCATGACGTCCACAATGGACGAATTGCTTTCAAAACAAGTAGTAAAAATAAATGCAGTACTAATGAGCGACCATTGTGGATTGTTTACAAGACAACTGCTGTTCAGTAAGAACCACGCTGAACTAATTCATTGTTGTGGTCTTCTTACTAAAACTCTTAGGTTTAAATCGAATTGAATTTAAATGGGTCTCATTTATGTTCAAGTCCATTATTCATATATTTTTTTATCATGTTTTTTTAGATTTTTTGTTATTTAGGTACAATGTTTTTTAATGTCATCTAGTAAATATGATATGATTAATAAAGATGAATTTAATTTCTATACAGTGGCCTCCAAAAGTTAGTTAGTTACTTGATATTTCAGCTGTGATGGCAGCTCTTATGGGATTACTTGATTATTTTTTATGATAAGTCAAAAATAATTAAATTAGTCAATAACAAGGTTACAGCCGTTCAAACATTTGGATCACTAGAATTTTAAATAATTACGTCGTGTGTCACAGCTGAAGTGGAAAAATTTCAACTACCTTTTGGAGGCCATCTGTATATTAACAACAATATCGATTATACCATATTGTGGAAATATTAAGAAAACTTCACCTTCATTGTTGATTATGTATAAACTAAATATTATTTTGGCAATCATGATATTTCATGATGATTATAAATCCAATCATTATTTTATTATTTCAGAAAGGTCAGGTGCGTAATATCCGCGACCGGCGTGCGTGTATTATATGACCAGATGCATAAACGTTCTGAAGTTTCTGCGCACCCCCATTGGGAGGAGGCGTGAGGTTAGTATGTGTGTGTTTGGATATCTATGCGCCGGTATCTTACGATTGCAATAAATTAGCACAACACCCTATTGAAAATCGTTACAAACACGCCATAATGGGCCCGACAGTACTAATGATGATGTCTATATAAAAGGGAAGCAGCCATTAAAGGCCCTTGAGCAATCCCCACGGTTTAACAATACTAAAGTTATTACATACTGAAGCAGGGCTTTCACAATATTTTCACATGAACGTGTCAGTTAAGTATTCAACGAGCTCTTCGCACTAAGTGTTATCTTTTGTAGAGATATGGAGGTGTAGAGTAACAGTTATGAATTCAGGTCAACAATAATTATGCAATTTTGGAATTACTATAAGTTTGAAGGTCTGTTTTCTGTTTGTTAGTTTTTAGGTCGTTTGAATTCATTCTCCGACCCTTTCGGCGTTTTGGCGGCAACATTACATTTTTATTACAAACCGCTATCACTACCTATTTCAATTCTTTTCAGTTGAAATTATTTTGATACAGCTTATATGAACTTTAAACCTAGATTAAAATGTTTTTGTTACAAAAGTTAGTGTAAAAACGACTTGAATGATTGATTGAACTTTGACAGATTGCAAAAACAACTAATGAATATCATAATTATCCTACTGCTTTTAGACGACTTTTAAAAAAAGAGGAGGTTGTGCATTCGGCGAGTTTTTTCCATATTTATTTATTGGATTTCTTTCACTATAAATTCTTTCAATAACCATCAATTTCAATGTTCCACATCTGCCAGGCGCCCCGTGTAGGCCAACTCGATTACTGGGCCGGTTTACGTGATTCTTTTTTCATAGTGTAGAGGAATCTTGTGGCGTTGGTACATATTTTTATTAACTTTTCTTGGGTAATTTATGCATTTTTTTAATCCACTTAGCGTATGTTTATAGTGTCATTATAAGCTCCTATCACTCAGTCACTCTTGTTTAAATGTCAAGTAAATGTAAAATGATGACGGAACTCTCAATAAATGTGTGCATATTTCGGTCTGGTATTTCCAAAGTTTATTACTTACAGTTTTATGTACTTTTACTACGTTTAAGCCAATCAAAAAATTTTGAACACTTTAGTTTATTTAACTCGTGTAATCATCATAAATTACTTTTTGTTAATACAGGTGAAAATTTTTGGTCATATACCAATGTATTAATATGCATAGGAAGTATTAACTGACTACATTCATGTTTTTGCAATAATTTGATAACAAATGATCTCTCAAGACACTACAAGAAGACCTTGTAAAACAATAGAATCTTCTTAAAGGATATTTAATTTAAAAAATATTTTTGGCAAGGTTATAAGAATAATTACAGCTAGATTTAACTCAAAGTCTAGAAGAACAATGTGCAAAAAATACAGATAAATAAACATATCTCTAACTGATCATCGCCAATAAAGTTAATTAATTTTCCCTAATCCTAACAGACTCAATGTAGTCATTAATCAAACAACTGATTCACGGCAATAAATTACGTAAATGGAAATATTAATGGCTGTTCGATAAAACTGGTAACAAAGAAAATAAACGATATCTAATGTTCATTATAAATGACAACAGAAAACTATAATTTTTTGGCTAGAATCCTGGGTAGCCTGGCTAACCCAGAAATCCATGCAAAAATAATGTAGTTAGTCTTTATAATATTTATACATTTATTAATAGTCTTTTTTCGTAAAATATTCTGTTTGGTTCCTAGTTTTAACATATGCAATAAATATCCAATTATCCACCCGGTTCTAAGTATCTATTATTTTGCCAACTTATCCTTCCTTCCAAACATCCGATTGTATTCGACATCTATTTCAAGATTAATTATTACGGTCGACGGTAAAATTGATAAATGGTATGCCTAACTAGAATTAAAAGCAATGACAAAATAAACATTTTGTAGTTCATTTTCTTATTTGATGAATGCTCTTCACATTCATTACAATTTTTGAGATTTACTATTTAAAAAGTATTAATTAAGAATCCACGATTTAGGTATGGCAGGTCCCACGGCTAGGCAAAAGATAATATATAGGACAAAACAATAATAAGTAGGTAGGGATGCTGCAGGTACTTATAGAGATTGCAATTATTGCTACATTTTCATATATTACTACATTTTCTGTTCTAGCCCTTTTCAAAGAAGGTACTTAAAACTTAAAAAAATGTAAAGATTTCTCACTTACCGGGCTTCAGCGCCGCCACATCTTGCGTTTCACTGTCAACCATTTTCACTTCACACACGGTCACCTTTTTCATAAAAAGTTCGTTATTTATTTAATCGTATAATATCGTGTTAGTATCGTATTGTCGTGTCCGTGTATCGTCGCCAAGGCAACGCGGGTAGGAAGTAAGCGTAGCGCGCGCGGCTCGCCTATGCGCCTGCGACGCGTCGCTCATGCCTTTATATCGATCACTTAGACAGACTTGAATGTGCCGCGGGTTTAGTGCGTGGTTTTACAAATATTGAACTGAAAATGGATGTAACATATTAACATACTTATATTTGAAAATAAATAAAACCTGCCAACCACCTACATCCAAGAGCATCACACGACAGTATTAGGATGCCTTGCAGTCAGAAACTTGCCTGTCATTGCTCATGGTCATATTACTTAGGTACATTGTTTGCGCGCTAGTGAATTAGTGAAACACACAAGTTAGTTTTTAATTAACCACTAGACTGATCACAGGTATGAAATTCGATATCTTTTACTGGAGTTTTTCTACTTTCAGGAGAGTACTCCTAGTGTAGTATAACACGTCGATTCCCTAGAGTGCTCCTAGTATCCAGCCATGCAACCATCAACGCTGGCTAATTGGCTGATTGTTTTACAACTCCAGAAACTGTCAAATTATGCCGATTCAAGAGAAGATACAAAAACATTTTTATGTTTGACAAACAAACAGCATAATCAACAGATTACCTACTGTACAGTAGCGAGCAGTGCACTTGACGCGCGTGACGTCACACATCAACACGAGAGCGCGTATCTGATTGCAATGTTTAACAATCTGTCGATATTCAACTATGACGAGAGCAGTATTAATTTGATATTTATTGATCATGTATCAATCAGATAGTGTAAAAGTGCGTTTTAGTCTTGTGAATTAAATATGTATTTTCCCTTGCAAATGTTGGAGGTATTTCGGAAAAGAAAACGAATAAGAACGATAGAAAGCGAAGATAAGCAGCTGACATAAGCTCATATCTGTAGTGAGAATCACAAAAAATAAAGCTAAATTTTTTAGCTTCGAAAGTGTGACTGGACAACAAAATCGCGTCTGCTGAATTTTTAAATATCCGTCAGATTAAACGCTACTATTACATGCTACTAATTGTAACTAGCTACAACACTATCTAATCACAAACCTTAAAGGATCAATAAAGAAAGAAGTAGCTAAGGGTAACTCTATTCTGACGTAATACCCAAATGACTCCATTGCATTGCCCCCAAGCTGTAACAACTTACAATTCGCGTCCTGTAAGAAGTAAATAAAATCACTGAGTCCCTCAAATGAGTAGGGACTTGTGGCCTTGGGGACCGGGCGTATTGGTCCAGAAACATTTAGTTGGAAGCCCTACTGACGTAATTAACAACCAAACCACAGACTTTCTTTGAACCCACTTTCATACTTCTTTGTTGTAAGGATGGCGAGTCGTGTAGGCGGTTGCAAAGTCTGAAATTTTTTTTCGTTTCAAAATCGTTCTTCTGGCTAAAAATGTTCAACAGAAAATTATGAAGCTAAAATAATATTCCAAAACTATTCTAACAAAAATATGCATTCATATTGAATCAAACAAACACGATTGACAAATTAATATGCGCACAAAAGTTATTTGAAAACTTTATCAGATAAATATTTGGAACCAAAATAACTTCTCTAACCCACGGTCACTTGTGACACAAATAACCGTTCCAGTTATATTATTGCACAATAAACTTCTAGCGGACAAACTACAGATCCACCTCTGTCTAATTTTACTTTTCTAAATAATGTATTTATCGATACGATAGGTTTACGTTTGGTCCACTTTTTGCAATGAAGGTATAACATTACACTCAAGACAATCTCTGAAGGGTTATTCTCTCGTACTCGTAGTATACCCATATTTCGCCAGTTATGTTCTAGTCAATGTAGGTATATCATCGCGAATGAAAAATCAGATTACCAGCTAATAAATAAGGATTCTTTCCGTAGGTGGCAAGATGTCGTTATAAGTTGTGCAGCCACTTCTAAGGCCCTTTGTACACACGCGTTTTTCTTAACGTGAAAAACTATGGTTTATTCGCTGTTTGTAGGCACGGTCATCAGTGTAGTCTGGCTCTAAGGATCACTATGGAAGCGTGTTGACAGACACGTTTTTTCTAGGGTGCGGTTTATACAATGTACCGTTAAGAAACCGTGCCGTGTACAGTTTTTTGGAACGAAGTTTTTATCGCGCGTTGCGAAAGGGGGCTAGATGGAAAAAATTAAGACCAAAAGTTGGAACGACACTTTTTGCTATATCTAGTTGTAAGCCGTGTGGCGCGTGCGCATGTTTCTCTGTCTGTCTCTCTCTCTCTCTTATAAAAAGCAAGCCAGTGATACTTCGTTCCATCCGGGTGTTCCTTGACACCTCTCAAGTTTTTTTTAAATTAGAAATTGATATACCATAAGGGAAAACAGCATTAATGAATAAAAGTGTTCTTTGTATGGCATTATTGATTTACAACAAGTTGCCTGATGATGTCAAAAAGTTACCTGTTCATCAATTCAAGTCGAAGTTGCAAAAATTCCTAGTGAATAAATGCTATTATAATGTCAAGGAGTACTTACAGGATAAGAATATAGATGGATACATTATTATAGCAAGAGTAATTTATTTTGACATTGAATAATATGACAATAAAAATAGGGTATCATGCTATAATAATTTAATTTGACATCTGTATAATTTTATTTTAATTTGGACCAATATTTTTAATTTTTTTTTTATTGTTATTTCTATGACATGTATTATAAATTTATAATTCATCTGACAATTTTTATTATAGAATAGAATAGAGAATAGAATACTCTTTATTGTACACCATACAAATTACAGAACATAAATATATAAAATTTTATAAAGGGTGACACAATGGGCGATGAGGGATGGGGATTATTCATTGAAACTTTTGATAGTAAGTATACCGGTTTTTTTTTTATTATATATGTTTTTATTAAGTATAATAATTTTAATAATTTTTGAATAACATTAATAATAATATAAATATTTGCACACCTTAGTAGGTTATGATACAGTGTACTTTATATCTCTTTGTAACATCTGTTTATACCTACCTGTATTAAGCAAATAAATAATTTGATTTGATTTACAAAGGGCCTTGTGTTCTCGTGCCAAAATATTCTCTGACGAGAACATTCGCAGTTTCTTCTGAGAGCTCGTGTACATTATGTTGCACCCTAAAAACGTATTTTTCGAAAGGAAACTTTGTTACTAATTAAATGTTCATCTCGTTAATTCGGGCAGCAGTGACGCTGACAAACGGGAGGGAAGTTAATACCCTCTCAGTTAGAACTGCCCTCAGAGCCGGAGGTTATTTATTATGCTAAACACAACAGCTGTGATTATCGCTCAGTTCTTTATACATGTTACTTTCTTTTCTCTTTTAAAGTAAAGTAAGATTCGGATAGCAAGCAATGGAATGAGTAATGACAACTGTTCCAATTTACATGTAATGATCCTTCAATACGCTTGCCCGGATTTTTGTAGACTTGCTGGAATTAACCAAATCATTGACCCAGCTGGTTTATTTGGGCATTGTCGAATGTAGATTACCTATGGCCTACATATCATCGGGACTGCCCACTTAAAATGTAAATATGGTTAAATACTTCTGTTTGACAGTACTTGTTAGAAAACGTGGAGTTTTTCCTGTAACAGCGTCAAGAGGAAAATGTAATTATTCAGGGTGTCATGACTTTGTAGACTTTTGTGTCATGTAATATCCTAGGCTAGTCGCGTTAATAATATGTGGGTGATATTATTATTAACACCTCTTTGAGTTTATAAAAATGAAAATTTTATAACAATGTTGGCAAAAATTTACCGGTAAATCGGATCTGATTATCATTAATGATTATCCGATATCAAAGACAGGAAATGTAATTTTACGATATTATGAGCAATATTCATCATTTTTTGTTTTATAAAGCGATGAAATCTTTATACCTGTAATAGTAAAGGCTGTACCAATTTTCATGAAGTTTTCATAGATTTTGTTTAGTAAGAGTTGCGTTGCGCCTGTCCGCGGGAGGCTTAACATTCTAATGTTATTAAATTTCCAGCATTTCGAAATGATGGAAATTTAATATAACACGTGTGACAAATAAAGATAAATGATCTTTATTTGGTCACACGTGTTATATATTTATTATTAATAATAATATATGTAGGTAGAAATTGTTAGTTAAGTTATATGGGTAATGAAGTGAAACCCATTTCATTACCCACATAACTTTAATAACTTACATTGTAAAAACTATCACTTTAAATGTTTGCACCTGAAGTCACTCATGAAATAGTAGAACAGTGCAAGTGGATACTTTATGGGTTTCCCTTATCACGCTTGTTTACTATGTACATTCTAGTTTATTATAACGTGTAACTGGTTAAGGATATGCTATTGGAATTGTAAATAATTTCTATGATTTAATAAGATTATAACATTTTACCGTACGCAAAATACGCGCATTGACGTGGAGTTGCAGACACTAGCCCGTATTACCTATTATACAGGGTGTTATTGACAGCCCTCCACAAAAACACAGGATTGATTCAGCTCCTTATTCTGAATCATATCCCAATGGAAATTTTCTCAGGAAAAAAAAAATTATGCCGTTTTTTCTGCTGATATTCCTTTATTTCAATGTAAAATTACGTTCTCTGTATGCAACATTCCATTTATGTAAATAAAACAGCTGAAAACAGCCTTGCTCAAGCTCGCTGCGCTGCCGTCCGCTACGTGCGTTTTGCCACGGTAACGATACGTTGCGTGTGAGGTAATAAAACAAATCTGGTTTTTTGGATTCCCTTAATGTTCCTGAAAGAATTACATGTACCGGTCATCTTAATATGATGTACTGAACCCACCCTATCAGTTTGCGGAGGGCTGTCAATAACACCCTGTATAACATTAGGGCGTAAGCTGTGGATCAGATAAGTGCAGGTCTGTGACTTACGAGTTGTTGGTCGTAGGTTCCAACCCAGACAGGCGCTTTACGTAGGTTCCAACCCAGACAGGCGCTTTACGTAGGTTCCAACCCAGACAGGCGCTTTACGTAGGTTCCAACCCAGACAGGCGCTTTACGTAGGTTCCAACCCAGACAGGCGCTTTACGTAGGTTCCAACCCAGACAGGCGCTTTACGTAGGTTCCAACCCAGACAGGCGCTTTACGTAGGTTCCAATCCAGACAGGCGCTTTACGTAGATTCTAACCCAGACAGGCGCTTTACGTTGTGAAAATTATTTCATCACCACTTCTCTCAAAACTTTGAAGAAAAACATCGTGAGGAAACATGCATGTCCTACAACCAAATATTCGAATACCTGTGACATCTACCAACCCGCAATGGGCTCGCGTGGTGGATTACGGCCCACTCCCTCTCACCGATAAGAGAATTGAATTATTTTAACTACCTTATTACTATGATACAATAAGCTTATACTACTGGGATCTCCTTTTATTGATATTTATGTACATGCTATCTCATGAACTTCCCCTCAAAGAGAAACCTTCTTAAATGATCGTTTTGAAAATACTTGGAATGTGTATGGTCTGAATTTATTTATTGTATTTTATTCTATTCGGGAAACTTACAGCTAATATAAACAGATTGGATCTGCATAATCCTCTAACCAAATATATTATGTACACAGTTTATCATACGTAATCTCGGCTATTACTGTGTAATGTTTTACATATCACGACGAAGAAGAAGAATTTATGTGAGTTACAGACTAAAGATGAAACATAGTATAGCATAGCTTTAGTCAGTAGATATTAATATTCCTTTATTTCACTTAAATATTTACAAATTACATTTTGAAATATTTTTATAAACAAAAAGATAAAAAAAAAACATTTAAAAATATAAAAAATAGTTGCCCACCGGTATCGGGAACAGGGTCCAAGCTACCGGCGGTCAGGGCTCCAGAGAGAGGAACTTCCTGACAATGCGAGCCGTGTCCAGAAGTACCGCTTTCTGAATCAATATTATTATTATTTAACTCGAACACAAATCATTCACATTTTTGTTACCTAGTAACACTTATAAACTACATAAATGTTAGTAACATTCTCATTAAATTGACTAAAACTAAAAATTTTCATTAAAATAAAATAATAATCAATCAAAAATTTATAACAATAACTAAGTCCGCCTCCCGCTGCACCAGACCTGCAGCTGTGTATACGGGTCCAGTGCCCCAGGAATGGGCTGTCAGGCTTATCCACTATCACCATTGAAATACTGTTGGTGCTGCCCCGAAGCCTTCGCATCAGGGGTGCTGTTCTATTTCGCATAATTGCTTGAAAGATATCAGTATCTGCTTCAACAAACATGTCCGATGCGCTACAGAACAGCACCCTCAAAGTAATTTTACTGTATGCGGATGTTTTTATGTAAGCCCTCTGCGTATGTCTAAGCCATAGGCTGCACGTGTAAAATGACTGGCAAAACGCCTTGAACAGAGTCAGTTTCACTTCTTTAGTACATCGTGCAAACCTACGTGCCAGCATATTACATCGGATCGACAACGCTCTTCGCTCACTCTCCATGTCACTGTCATAATTCAAGTCCTCATTCACTATAATTATGACCAAGTTACCTAAAATGCGACACTATATTTAGTGGTACACCATACAAGCATACCGGAGGGACTGTCTTAGGCTTTTTAGTACCTATTCTGAACGCCACAAACTCACTCTTCCGTACATTGTAAAATAAACCATGAGACGTGGCATACCTCTCACAAATTCCTACCTCCTAGGTCAAATGCCTTGGAGAGGTCTAAAAAATCAGCATAAACAGGTGTGTTCCTATCAGTGTAATACCTGACCGAGTGCTTGAGCGCCAGAATAGCAGTTTCCGTGGACAGCCCAGCTCTAAAACCAAACTGTGCATCATGTAGGTTAAGCTGTCCGGTTACTCTCCGCTCAAGCACACCATCCAGAACCTTTTCTGTTTCAGTAGCTAACGATATTGGCCTATAATTATCTTTGTCTGAGACATCGCCGGTCTTGTTCTTGACTACATAATATGTAGTAGTGTAGTATCTAGCTCTCGTGTATCACGACTAATCATAAACATTTCAAAGTTAGAACGATGCACTTATTGCACTTGACTTGTATACTCTTGAATATTCTATATTTCTATTTTTATATACTCTTCTCGTTCAATTTTGTAAATGTAGGAAATATGGACCGATTAAAAAAACAGTTGAGTGTCGCGTGGCACCCGGTTGGAACGCAGTTCCTTTCGGTTTTTTACACTTATCGAGTTGGCACAGTATAGGTAACTTTGTTCCGAAACCGTCACCTGACAGCGGTGTTATAGTGATGTGACCTAAAGGCCACATCACTATAACACCGCTATTACGTCTGTATACGTCTGAGCTATCAACTTGTGTAAACACAAGTTGATAGCTCTTACTTTAACAAGGACTCGTGTCGACCAACCAAAGTCAACGAAAAAATACATCACCATTGCCATTGAGAAAAATAGAATAGAATAGAAAAATCATACACGTATAAAATAACGACTTAAAGTGAAAATGTCACCACCAATTGGTACTTTAAAATTACCAATTTAAAAACCCCCCTCTACCAACTAAACGGTTGTAGTTAGAAATTCAAATGTCACGGCAGTTGTACCTATATACGAGTATAACGAAGTTTAAAGGAAAACTATCACACTTAAGTGGGCTTTACAAGTTTACGAGTAATAGAAAAACTCCATAGAAATGTCGATAGATGGCGCGTCAGTTGTATCGCGCTAATGTTTCATTCCTAAATAAGTTTTATAAAAAAAAACAGTTTCTACACCGGCTATGATAAGTCTTATCCAAATCTCAAAAAAAAAAAATTTAAACTTTCCGTGCAAAATTGTCGAATCAGGTGAAGATTTGTATAGGAAGTCAAATTAGGTTGGTAGTCATGTTTGGCTCTTAGTTAGAGCATGGTACGAAACTATCAGTTAGCGAATACGACCCGCACTTGGCTGTTATAAAAACTACGGAACCCTATACTGCGCGTGGCCCGACACGCACTTGACCGATTTTATTTACTCTTACCACTCCAAATGAAATTTCTAACATTGTCAGAAAGATGGATAATAAACGTTCTTGTGGATATGATGAAATTCCTATATCTGTTATTAAAAATAATTTAAATATACTTGCAAAACCGCTTTCTTACTTTTTTAATAATTATATTAATGAAGGAATATTTCTAGAACAGCTAAAAATAGCCAAGATCATATCGATTCACAAAACAGGCACAAAGACTGACCTCAGAAATTACAGGCTCTCTTTGCGGCCAACGCTTTCAAAGTTATTCGAAACAATTATCAAATCTCGGCTAGTACTTCATATTAACTTAAAAAAAAGTCTTACATAGAAGACAATAATTGGTTATCAAAAAAAAGTTGGTACAGGAGACGCTATAATTATATACTCTTATAAATGATGTAATCAATATAATTAATAAAAAAATGAGAGTAGCTGGCGTATTTTTAGATTTAAGTTCAGAATTTGACATTGTTGATCACGATCTACTTATAGCTAAATTAAATCACTATGGAGTAAGAGGCAAAACCTCCGAACTTTTGTTATCCTACCTAGAAAATAGAAAAATGTTTGTAGAAATCAGTGAGATACAAGATGAACATAGACAAAGTTATAAATCACCTGTTTAATATTTGTGCCGGTGTTCCGCAAGGACCGATATTAGGGCCCACAATATTCATTATGTTTACTAATGACTTAATAAATTACATAAACAAATTTCTACCAGACTTACAACTCTTTGTTTTTGCGAGTGACACAAATGCCATTATTGGGGCAAATGACACAAAATAAATTACGGCAAAAGTTAATGCAGCTATAAGTTATCTCTATTCAAGGTTTACTGTAAATAAGTTGAAAATTAATAGTACAAAGACCAAGATAATGTTTTTCAAAACATCTGCTCGTAATAAAGGCACCATGGATATAATACTAAATGAGAACAAAATTGAACTCGTGAGAGAAGCTTAATTATTCGAAATACACATACATAGATGACTCATTAAATTGGAAAAAAGGAACTAGCAGCTATTGATATCATTTGCGTGTTATGCGTTAAGAATCCTTCAAGACGAAATTGTCATTAATCATTTAAAAATCGTATACTTCGCGCTAATTGAGTATAAATTAAGATATAGCTAACAATTATGGGGGAACAGTTATAATTATAACTGCCAAAGAGCTTTTGTCCTTCAAAAAAGAGCTATACGTACCATTGTCCGTATTTCACAAAGAGAGAGTTGTCGTCCACATTTCTTAGATTTAAATATCCCTACAGTACCCAGTCTCTACGTTCTAATCCTTCTGACTAATCTTAAAAAGTACATAGGTACAGTCAACAGCAAAAGTAGATGATCAAAATCAGAAATTCAATATTAATGAATGGAGTTCGCGTCAGAACTGTGTGGCGTACTAGTAGTAAATGTTTGGTATAATTTACAATCACATACTTTTGAATCACTTTGACGCCACACAGTTCTGACGCGAACTCCGTTCATTAGTGTTGAATTTCTGATTTTGATCATCTACTTTTGCTGTTGACTGTACATGAATATGAGACAGATGAGAAAAGACTGGTTAGAGAGGCCACACGTAGGAAGGAACTGAGAAATATGATTAATCCTCACTTCAACATTGTGAAGCACAGTTCACAATATCAAGCAGTGCAATTATTCAATAAGTAACCACTACACCTAAAAAGCTTGATTTGCATATAAGACAACAACGCTTCAAGCATTCCTACTAGATAAGTGTCTACTCTGTTGACGACAAATGTAATATTATGACCATGCGTTTTCTCCTGTCAACTTAAGTTATGTTATTAGAGCCAACTGAAATTATTGTTTTATGAATGATATGGACATTATGTTTTAAACGACAAGTGTATTATTATTCCTATTATTAATTTAAGTTGATATTGGACTATTTATTTTTATTGTAATTTTTAAATGTGTTATTTGTATTATGAATGTTATTTTTTTTTATCCTAAGGAACGATTTCAAACACAATGTAAATTGTTTGTGAATAAATAAATGAAATGAAATAACTATTGTCATTCACTTAAAATAATTACGATGGGAAATGTTGAAAATTTCCCATTTTTATCTAACGAGAGTGTTGTTATTGATGTTATTTGAAATGACTTTGTAAAGTACTAACTTATATTTAGCAGCTATCTCGTCTAAGTATACATTGAAGTATGTCATTTCAAAAGTATACCTACATTGAGTGATTGTTAGATTGGTAGTTAATTGGAAAGGGGTGCTGTCATCAGTCATACATTATTATCTATAAGTATCTACTAAAGAAATATTTACAATCAAATTATAATAAATTAAAGTCGCTTTTCGTGTCTGTCTGTGTGACCGCGGTGTCCTTCTAAATTATTCAACGGATTTTGATGCGGTTTTCACCATTTTATAGAGAATTTATCCCAAAAGATTTATGTGCGTAATAATATTTAACATTAAACTTATGTAAATATAAATATCGAGGTTTTATCAGTTCATAGAACTGTGCGAAGCAAAGGCAGGAAAGAAAAGAAACAATAAATAGTCCGATGAACAAAGTTCATCCTTGGCAACATAAACAAATTATTTAATCGATCCGCCTTCCCAATTTATCCTAATACAGTATTCTAATTCTATTCACACACAATCTTCTCGTAACGATTATCTATAACAGCTTTAGGTACAGACAAAAAACCAAATGAGCAACATTTCCAAACTCCAGTCACGTACCAACCCAACTTTGTATTTGCTTATCTGAAGATATTTGTCACCATTTAATGTCTTTTCCTTAATCAATCTTCCATCTAATTCTTAAGGAAAATGGACGAAATTGCAGAGGAAAATGGTCTCGAGAATCTTGAGTTTTGTCCTTTATATCTGGCCCTCGTAGGCTACATCCGTGTGATAGTTAGGAATATTAATTTACTTTGTTCTTTGAATACAGTTTTCTGTGCAGTCTCTTTGCGGCTTGTTTTGTAAAGTGCTGCAGGAGACGGGTTGACTCGGCTGCTGCAAAAACAATTTAAAGTTTCAAGAATAATCTTTTGTGTTGGATTTTTTTTTTTTTTTTTTTTATTTAAACAAATACAGTCTTAATACAGGTTAATGTTTGTTTTGTACCATTAAACCAGAGATGGTTTGTATTGGTACTCACATTCGCTAAAACAACACTGCTTAATCACTAAACAATTAATATAAGTAAAAATGTAGGTACCTTAACCTTACATACTGCATTAAAATGAGATAGGAAATATAACGACAAGAAAAAAAGGCCTGAGGGAAAGAAATATAATAAAGAAGAAAAAAATGTTGTTCTCTGAGTAATTAAATAGACTTTATCTCACCTCAATTTGCTGTAAAATGATTCACCGCTGAAATACGTACGTTTATGGTTACCATTTTAGGAGTCGAGATTAGAACCTTTCTTTATAATTGCCGTCGTCCTTTCGAGAAATTGGCCGAGATTAGGTAAGTACCGAAAAAAAAAGGTAAGTACCGACTTCTAATGACAATTTAGTTCACATTAGTTATTTTATAAATACGTTTCGTTCTGAATTTTTTAGGGATTTTTCGTTTTATCTGTTTCTCTTTAATTTGCTTTTGACTATAACTAGCTAGTTCGAGTATCACAGTTTCAGATCTCCTTAGTACTTACTATGTTTACCTTAATAGTTCAATCGCGATTAATATCAAAAGCAAATGTGGACGACGTCTAAGATGACACTAATTTACGTGACACCGATCAGGTATGCTGTATTCGGATCAGTTCTGAGAATTGACCTCTCAAGGAACTTAGTCTTTATTTTGTGATTGTTTTAGCAATGGTTATTAAAATATAATTTGTTACCACGATGACTGTCCAGTATCCAGTGTCAATTCACGACGATTGCATAACTTTAATGACTACTTTCAGGACAATTATCGTGTATGGAAAAGTATATTTATAATTATTATCATCATCACCAGCTTTTATCCACTCAGTGCTGAGTATCTATGCTAACGGTTCTGTTGACGCCGCAACCAAGCTGAGTGTAAACGTAATTCATATGCCACGTGCCGAGCAATCCCATGGCCCGTTAGCTGACAGGCCACGCCAAGCGTTGCTACGCCTGTCGAGGTCTGTCGCGCCCCGTGTCGGGCATTCCCACGACGTGTGTCGGCCTGGTGCGGCATGTTGGCCGCTATTCCATCATGTCAAGTGATCACGTCAACGCCGACTGTCGCTGAAAACCAGCAGTAGCTCACTGTCTATCTGCATAGGGTCGTAGCATTATGCTGAGCGATGGCCGTTTTGCATGAATATGACGCATACCTACTTTCCTCCAACTTTTTCTTTTTGTGTTTGTATTCTGTATCTGCGTCATGTTTACCGCAAATAAACGTTTTTTTGTCTTCTTTCCTTTTTCGTCGGATATGACGGTTCCCATGGCCTGGCCGAGCGTGATCTGGCCTGTGGGTAAGTGGGCCGTGGGACCGCAGCATTACGTCGCTGACAGGCCACTAAGTCTGCCCCATGTGCTGTCAAGGACTACCAGCCACCACATGCCAGACAGCACATGGGGCAGACTTAGTGGCCTGTCAGTGGCCTTAGTGGCCTGACTCGCACACACTCGGATAGGTATAAGAAGGGTACCCCCTTCTTATACCTATCCGAGTGTGTGCGAGTGCTCAGAATAGAGTCTGACCTTTACCTACGTCCTAGCCGTGTACTACCTGCTAGAATTATAATTGTGTATTAAAATAACTTGTATGTTTCCTTTATCTCTCCTACAATACTAACCGGCCTGTGCAGCCTACCTGCAAGTACCTGCTGTTAGTGCTCCAACAGAAGCGTCTCATTTTAAGGCTATGGCTAAGGCTCTCATTAGCAGAAGTGACATTGAAAGACTGCCGCGAAGTGCGCACATATTTCTTCTTGTTTTTGTTGTAAAAATAACGTACATGCAATAAAGTATACATGTTTTATTATAAAAACCCATGAAAAACTCAACACACTCTTACGATTGTTATGCACTCTGTTTGCACCTGTTCAGCTTCCAACGATGAAGCTCTCAAAATCTTGATAAGATAATGTAAGATCACAAGTTCCACAAACATAAATCTGATAACGAAAATTATATAATGTTTATGATAGACTTGACACTATCACTGCACTGGTCCTCGGAGCAGCATTATTATTATTATTTCTTTATTATGACAACAATGATCCAGCGTGTTAGTAAACAATAAAATAACTTACTACTAGTGTTAGTACTTAACCTACAACACAAAAGAACAGACAGACTAAACAGTATTGTGAAAAGGACGACCCCAAATTACTCTTGGTCCATAAAGTAACAAAGTAAGTAAGTAATAAAGTCCTCCAGACCGAATTCAGCGATGGCGACCAATCGCAGAGGAGACCAGCCTCCGGCGCTGGAAATATTATATGTACAATAATATCTCCAGCGCCAAAGGCTGGTCTCCGAGTGTGTGCGCGACACAGGTGTACTCTCTCTTCCCTTACTCTCATAGTCCGATGGGACGGGAATCCGATATGACCGGCCTAACGTGCTGTTCAAGGCACAAAGTATCATACCACCAAACTCCGGGCTGCTACTAAGAAACAAAGTAATTAACAAGTTCTTAACGTGATTGTTATTCTGACGAACCGGTGCCGGTGCGTCTGACGTCTAAAGGGAAATAAGATGCACAGTATGATTGATTTATAGGATAGAAGCAACGCTTACGGATATTCAATTAACAAGTTTAATAGTAAGAATTTCAACTTACCTACGCCTACATTTAACTTACAATTTATCCTTCTAGAGTTAACTTTTGTACTTGAGGAAAATCAAAAAGTATTGACCCAAAGTAGTTTGTCCTTTCACTTTTGGTAGGTTGTGGACTTATAAATAAGGATAATGCAAGATCTCAAAACTAGGTGCTTTAATAAGGGTCAAAGTAGTAATTACCCTTTGAAGTAGGTATAGCACGTCACCACGAAGTAAAAATCTTAATATATATCATTCTTCTGTACGTGTGTTTGGTCACCTAACTCCTCCTAAACGGCTGGACCAATTTGGATGAAATTTTGTGTGTATATTCCAATGGGTTCCTGGATAGTTTGAAAACACTATTGCCCCCGGTCGGGTAGGACGACGTCTGCCGGGTCCTCTAGTAAGTGTACTAGAGGACCCGGCAATCAATATGGTTGGTTGGTTGGTATGGTATGGTATGGTGGTGTGGTGGTTGGTGGTTGGTATTTCTAAACGATAAAAAATTCTCACTAAAAAGATAACTTTACAAAAAATATTTGTACACTTAGTGGTTTATGTTATACAGAAAATGGAAAATAATAAAAATGACAATATAATAAATAAATTGACTGAAGTCGCTGTATGCTTAAGTGCAATAAAGATACCATCTTAATTATGTCAATAATTTAATTATAATTAAACATTGTTGCTTGCCTTTCTCATCTTAACCCGGATTACCTTTGAGAGGTCGGAAGAGGCTAGCCATCTCAGGAAATACTTGCAGGCGCCTTTGTTAGGCGTATGTAACCGGAAATTGTTTAGTTACGAGTACATTGTATTATAATTATATCATTTCATCGCCTAGCCCTTCTCCAACTCCGGATGCAGCAGAATACCAGTATTTTACATGAAGCGATTACCTATCTGACCTCCAGTAACTGGGAGTTACAGGGTACCACAATACCCGTTGGTGAGGCTGCTTTTCCACGAGAGATGTGCTCTGCAGCTATGCTGCGAAGATGTGAAAGCTATACTACGAAACTGTGCGACCGTTTCGACTAATGCTAAGCTGTGTAGCGGAGTGAGTAAGATGTGCTATGAAGATGTGCCACCGCGAGGTAGCTGTGCGAGGAAGATGCTCAATTCGAGTACTCTGCGCATGGGGAGTACTCTGCTCTACGCATAATTACACCACTCGCGCATCCATAGCTCCCATCCATAGCACTCATCCTTCCGTATAAAAACATAGCTTAGTTGAACCCGTTTCCACTAGTGGTATGCTATGTCGACCAATGAATATGATTGGTGGATATGAATCGCATCCCTAGCAACGTAGCATAGCACATCTCTGGTGGAAAAGCAGCCTAACACTGGCTGTCAGATTTCGGACGTCTGACTACCCGTAACCACTATCAAAAGTCTACAATTGATAGCCGGGACCAAGACGATCACCCATCCACGGGCCGACCCTAGACACCTTGTATCATTATATTTAATTAAATAACTTGGACAGCCAGATGACAAGATTTGAAATTGAAATACATAAAACATATACAGAAATAGTATAAACTTTCTACACTTACGAGTACGTTGGTAGGTCGACATAAGCTCAATTTTCAAGAACGTATTAAAAAAAAAACCTTGAAAACGTTGCTGGAAACTGCTTGCTTTTACATAAGCGAGTAGTTCAGAGCTCCTTGTAAATTAAAACTAGGAAAGAAAAGTGCTCACACAATGTTCCGGTTTCAAGAATAAGGGTGCTGAAATTATAAGCACGTGAAGATGGAAGCACATGGCTCTAGAGATTACCAGCAGTTTTTAGTCGGCTAGGTGAAAAGCGTATTCAGAGGTTTTGAAACATGCTCAATGTCGTAAACTGTAAAAACTTATACTCTAAGGCCCGCTTATACCACAACTCAATCAATGTGTTTAGTGCCATATATACATACATAACATCATTCTGTCTCTGTCATTTACAAACGATGGGCAGAAATAAAGATGTTTTAAATACGTTTAGTTTTAAATAAAAATGTTTTAAATACGTTTAGTTTTAAACGCACTTAGTAATTTGTGGTGCGGGCCATAAGCCGGTGGCATATACACATACGGCACCTGCATTCTAATTAAAAATATCACCACAAACAGCATACAATCCAATTTACAATTACACAAAAAAAAAACAATATCACACAACCTAAGAAATAAAAATAAAGTACAACGAAGACAAGCTCGTACTAACTGTGGTAAAAAAAAACATATTGTTCGAAGGAGCACAGCTGTATAATGACCTGCTAAATGACGTAGATTGTAACAACAATAACTCATTCAAAATGAAACTAAAAAATCATATTCATAAAATGTAGTCATACCGCATACCTATCAATTAATGTTAGCAACTTCTTACCTACCTAGTATTTATTTGTATAACTTCACCAACACGCACCTGAGGCAAAATGATTTCATTTAGATGTTAGCAATTACTTTGTATCTCATTGTAAATGAACCTATGTATATATTGTTCTTATAAGAATAAATTCTTCAAACCAAAACCCTTTGTACACACGTTTTTCTTGCCGCGATAAATAATGGTTTATACGCCATGAATATAAAGATACGGTGGTCGGTATCTTAAGGATCACTATGAAATCTTGTTCACGGACATATTTTTTCTACGGCGCGGCGCGGTTTATTCGCCGTAACGTAAAGAAACCATGTCGTGTACAAATAGCCTTAGAGGTGAGACTTGTTTTTACATAATAATTGTGGCATTTTTGGTTAGCAGGGTAGTAGTAGAGCTGTTACAAATGTCTGAAAAACATTTTACGTTTAAACTGAAAACCAGTGAAACAAATAAACACATTAAATGGATAGGACTTTATCTGATGTATTATAAATTAAAATAATTGCTGTTAGTCCGAAATAGGTACAATTATTGTTCACATTCAATAGTAAAATGATTAATTCTGCGTTTTGATATCCATTAAGTCATTAGCCCTAACTGATATTTTAAGCCCAGTTGGTATTTTATGAGTTGTCATGGAAATGAGATCAGCTGTAAATAAATTATGATACATTGAACAATTTGTTGGCCGTTCACTGTTTCTCAAAATACAGGTCATAACCTAGTTTGAGAGGCAGGGTTTTAAAACATTTCAGTACAGAATTTACAACAACCTAATTAACTGTATAACTCGCTACCCACTGATTGTTGCTGTAACTATCTGTAATTTTTGATGAATAAACATATTATTATTATTATTATTATTATTATTTGTGTCAAATTAATTATCCTGTTTGCAGGTAAATTAATCCGCAAAGATACGCGAGCTGGGCCAATGAGTTTGTGTAATACAAGGGATTTAAAGACTAAAGCTGTTAAGCCATTCTTTGTGCAATTATTGGCTGCTTAGATACTTATACGGTATTAAGTATTTCATATTATTGTATATTAATATGGCAAAATATCTTGTTAAAATTGTATGATTGCATATCTAATGGAAAATCATGTACCTACAGACGCCAGCACATCAAGTTACTACAATCTGTCAAATGTATTTACTAGATTTTCAACTTTGTCGCTAAAGCATTAGGTTCAAGGTTGATTCGGAAAATTTTACAGTTTCGGGTAGCTTGACCTGCTGGCTTCTGTACTTATCGCCGCCTTTGGACGCCAAACAACTACAAGATATAGGTTAGCGTTACGTCAAAATCAAATCCAACTGCTTCACAGAAAAAGAGGTTATTCAATTAAATAAATCTTCAATAAGGCCTGAGCTCTAAGCTAAGCTCCTCTATTACTAAACCAATGCAATAAACCAGCTGTAAGTAAACAAGATCACTTCAGGGTCGGCTGAACACAGATTTTACTGTAACACTAACATTTCCCTCAAGCATAAACCATTAAAATCTCATCGGAGTTACCCGATCAAATTACTAAGTCATCGAGGGAGCCACTTTACGACAGCATGACGTTTACTGGCCGAGAGCGTTATGTTTGAGGATCGTAAAACATTCCCTGTTGGTCATGAAGGTCGTTTGTAGGTCAGTATAAGTTCACCGAGATAGT
This sequence comes from Apamea sordens, assembly GCA_945859715.1. Taxonomy (NCBI): domain Eukaryota; kingdom Metazoa; phylum Arthropoda; class Insecta; order Lepidoptera; family Noctuidae; genus Apamea; species Apamea sordens. The sequence goes on along the minus strand of OX243998.1, from coordinate 20,675,348 downwards.
TTTGTTAGTAACTGGCGACCCGCCCCTGCTTTGCTCGGGTGCGATTTACTGACGAGGTGACATGTCAAAACAGAGATTTCTGTGCTATATCTAAGCTACAATATATTAATGTTTTATATACATAAACCTTTCGGAATAAGTTATCTAAATGATATGGAAAACTGAAATCCATTGCTCTATTTAGAAGTAATAAGCGCTCGCACAAACACTTAGTTTATTTTTTTGCGGTGAATAACTTCTTTATTGTATGTATAGATAAATAACTATATTTACACTAGGTGCTAAATTAATTACTAACTAAATATACAAATCAATATAAAAAGAAAAGGACAAAAACAAAAAGACGACATATCCCTGTCATCCGGAAACGTGTCCTGGCAGCATTGCAGCGTTGATTTGTAGATTTCGGTCGATGTATATTTGCTTAAGCAGGGCTGAATGTAGAGACAGTAGTCGCAAGACGAGGTGGCCGAGAGGTTAAGGCGTTGGACTGCTAATCCAATGTGCTCTGCACGCGTGGGTTCGAATCCCATCCTCGTCGACACAGTTTTTGTTGCTATTAATAGCTAAATTTCAGTGCACCCCGCATTGAAATTTTGGTTTTAAGCGTCCTACGGTTGGATGTGGTGTGAGCATGTAGACACAATAGGTACCAAGCTTTAACGTCTTAAATTAATGAGTAACGATAATTTGAAAGGATTATCAACAAAATATGGCAAAGTCATGTTAACTGCGGTGCTTAGGTTACCGAAATAACCCAAGCCGATCAGATATCGACATAAGTTTCAGTTTGTTAGCTAATTATATTTTTACTGTTTTCCCGTAAAACACTAGTAAGAGAGGTCCTTATACTTACCATGGACTTACTTGTCGTCTTTTCGGGATTTCTGGTGTACGCGAAATATGATTTTTTCGAAGGCAAAGATCAAAGTTAAATATTTTTGTATTATATATTTCCGATTAAAATCTGTGCGCACACAAATCACGCGGCTTTTCCATCTTATTATCATCGTTATCTTTTTAATAAATTTTCTTGACAATCAATATTCCTCAATATTGACACTCGATCTAAGAAGATAGTCTACGTTAATCCCAGTTTACCTGAGATACCTACTGAGTACTCAGTGATCTAGTTTCTGCCAGTCATGATGAAGAAACGTGGTGGGTAGGTACTGATAAGTACATGATTGATTTGTTGTATCTGTGTGATTATGAAGGTAGACCGTGATCTACATCCACTGTTATGTAACTGTGATTGAAATGTGATAAAAAGATAGTCATGATAAAATAATGTTTTCAAATAAAATAGTTATAAATCATTGTAATATTTTCTGTTTTCCACACTTAAACATCATCTACCATCACCACTCGTGGCATTTATTTCTTCACCACTGCTCTCAAAAACGGTGAAGGAAAACATTTCAAAGACATTTGACAACTACCAACGCGCACTGGGCCTGCGTGGTGGATTACGGCCCATTTCTTCTCACAGGGAGGTGGCCTGTGTCCCAGCAGTGGGGAAATTATAGGCTGATTATGCTATGTTTTTATGATTAAAAATTAAAAGTTTAGAAACACGAACAAATAATACTTGAAGATTTTCAAAGTGTAGCCTTGCTGTCGATAAAACATTTTTTTTCTGGCTATTTCAACCGTTACAATTTATATGAAATGCATTTTACTTTTAACCATTTTAGATACCCGCTGCATTATATAGAAATCTTACTAACTATCAACTGGGAATAAGAAAAGACGTGGAGCGCGAAAGAAAACATAAAATAGTTCTGTCACGGAGATCTCGGTCAGCGGCGTGACACGTCGCCTCCAGCCCCCAGGGCTGTCACGTGCAGGATTAATACCGCGACATATTTCTTTTTATTCTCAAACGAATCGCAATTTAGTAGAAGAGTGTTATTATGACTTTTGATGTAAACTTGGCGCTGATTCAAGATTGTGGTTAAACGGCATTGCTTACGCAAGTTTCTATATTACAAGTTTCTCTCTATTAAATATCCGAACGAAAACGTCAACCCGCTTTATTCTGTCATGTCGCCAAGTTGCCTATCCATCTATCCCTCTCCCTATCATTACGTCCATACGCGACAGAAAGAGAAAGCGCCAACCGACTACCGTTTCCGGACTACGTGGAATCAATACACCAGGAGAGGGACAGAGATTCAACTTCACTTGCAATCGAAAAGTTAACCGCACCGCAAGCTAAACCGCTAAGCTTCGCGACGCGCGCGCGCCGCGGAACATACCAAACCGCTTTAAATAAAACCAATTTACGAGTGTCGGCCGACACAAAACCAGGAAGAAGCAGGGAAACAAAAAGTTACCGGACGCCGGTCTACATATCAGCACGGCATTCAAAAACACCAAGTAAGTCCTTAATTGTTTCCTACCCCCTTGTGTGCAGGCGACATGACATTCGTTCCCGAATAATTTGCACAACGCTTATTGGTCCTTCGACAGCCGCAATAACCCAACTTATTCAACAGGCATCTTTGACGCTTGATTATTATAGTTGTCTTAAAAAGGATAAAGCAAGGAAGGATAAAGCTGATGCAAAAAGGGCTGCCAAGTTTATAGTAAGTTATATGGGTATGTTTTCATTTATAAAATGTTATAGCCTGTTCATTATCATAAATGTCGTGTGTAAATGTTACATTCTAATTATGATATACAGTAAGTACAATATATTTCCTGGTTCACCACCCCTAAGTTACCTGTTGCATACATTTCGAGCTAGAACAGGCATGTGTCTTCGTGGCGTCATATTTATGGAGTAGAACTGTATCGAGCGGCGCGTGCCCTCGTCAATGGTATATGTATATTTATGTAATGGTATGTGTATATGGCAAGGACTTTTTTCATCGGAAAATGTAGGTTTTTATTTTTTTTTTACTTTTCGAGAGATGTTTTTTGTATGATTTCTGTCAGTAAATTGTAGCCTCATGAACTAGCCAAAATCTATGAAATAGTTAGAATCACTTTACGACAAGAAGCATTTTTGAAAAATATACCATTTAGGTACAGGCAGTTTAGAACCGCTAAGGAGTTTGTCAGTTAGACAGAATGTTGAAACTTGAAATTGCTTGAAATTGCCCGTTCCAAAATCAAAAATAAAACTCTGAAGGCATTTATTATTACTAGACTGAGATGACTGACCTTTTGAACATCAAAATTACATGAGACGCCCCGCCCTTCGCCACTTCCACTCTCTTTATTCTACTTAATCCAATTGTTAGATTTTTAGGGTTCTGTACCTTTAGTCCTTTAAAGGCCAATTCTCGTAATTTAAAACGTTCAAAATCTAGTTGCAGTCTCATCTCAGCGACAAACAAATGTCAAAAACTTGTCAAAATGTAGGGAAATTAGAAGTATTTTTTGACAGATTGAGACTGAGTTCAGACTGTGAACGTTCTTAAAATTACGAGAATTACCCCTCTGATAAAAGTTATGTGCAAATAGAAAAATCGGTCCATATTTAAAATATTATAAATGCGAAAGCGTGTTTGTCCTTCTTTCCCGCAGCAATGGAGATATATGGAGGTATAGTCACAAAAGCTTTTTTATGACAAAGTTCACGGCAACGACTTCGCCGGTAAACATTAATTAAAGTTACAATATCATTGGATCCTTATACCAAATACAACAAACCAACTACACCTGTCCTGCATAACATAATATTATACTGAATGCATCTTCCCAGTACACACCGTGACGTCATCGATCAAGCTATCAACCAGTGTCGGCATGTAATAGCCCGGAGCAATCACTGCGTTATTCCAATTAGTGAGTTTGTCTGTTGATTGATTGCCTAATGTTATCCAGAGCTGTCTGTGGTATATTGCTTCATTGAATTTGTGGGATTGTAAGACATGATCATCGGTAAATCTAGTTAGTCATACGTAGATGGTCCGGGATTAGTGTCATCGGCTTTTCTCGCTGATAGTAGTATGTACTTGTACATATATCTTCTTTTTGGCCAGCTACGGTTGTAGTTAGTTCTGAAGGCCAATTCCCGTAATTAAAAACGTTCAAAATCTACTCGTAACCTCATCTTTGCCCTGGCGGCCGAACGTTCAAGTTTACGTATGTTTTTGCTCTTTGCTAAAATACTAAAATAATTTAAATCTGGACTTATTTCGCAAACAAAAGTGTACAAAGTGACTGAATAATCACTTACAAGTGAAATTTTGTCGAAAAGTTGTAATAAGTGCTAATTTGGAACGATTTTTTGGTGTGAACCGTTTGAAATTTTAAATCTGGACCAGTCAAACGGTGAGTGAGTGACAAGACATTTTACGCACAGTGCATGCGACCGTCGCGGTTACGCGGACCGCATAAGTGTCATATCTGCGCGCGGCTACGCATAGTGACGTATGCGAGCGCTCGCACCAAAGACTAAGTAACGAAGACGGCGCATTACTTCCTACCTAGTTCACTCTGCCTCTGAGAGGACGATTTACGCGTGATTTGGATAATGCCTAAGTTAAATCGTACACCGCCTACATCCCCGAAAATGGGGGGACCAGGACAATCACAATCGGTTCCTGACATAGCATCGGCTTCTAGTTGCAAGGAGCCTGATGATAATGTTACATTCAGGGGCAAGCGGCCACGCATTGACGACTCGCCCAACAACCCCGCTATCCACAACTCATGTGCATGTCGTGAATTGAAGAGTGAAATACTGGAAATGTTGGCTTCCTGGAAGGCCGACTTCGATCTTAAGTTGTCGGCATGGAAAACTGAGCAGGACAAAATGCTATCCGCCCTGGTTAAAGATGTCTCTGAAATTAAAAACCAATGTGTGATAATCCGAAAAACCACAACGGAGCTCGGGGCTAAAACTAGCACAGCTACTCCCCAAGTGAAAACGAGTGGGAAGGATACGGTTAAGCAGGTGCAACAAAAATATCCCCGCTCGTACACTGAAGTTGCTCAACGTCGTGCGGCTACACCAAAAGTAGGCGGAAAGGTCCCCTTGGAGATCACGTCTAAAGAGGTGGAGGATGTTGATCGGGAAAATCCTGAGGCAAGTCTGCGGGATTGTTCGAAACCCCGTCTCGTCGTGCCGGTGGCAGCCGCTGTTGTTGACATCTCGATGGGCGACACAGAAAAAGATGGTTGGACGGAAGTTCGACACAGACGCTCCCAACGTTCACTCAGTAATGTGTTGCGTGGAACAGCAGCGCCCGGTACCACCAATCTAGAAGCCTCTGAAAGATGGAGATACCTGCACCTCTTCTACGTTAAGCAGGGTACATCTGATAGTCAGGTACGTGATCACCTAACTACTATTTGTGGAACAGATGCCTGCACGGTAGAAGTCCTCAAATCCCGTGGTAAATACGCATCCTTCAAGCTGGGTGTGCCCTCAAAATTGGCTGATCAAGTTGTGGCTCCTGAAAATTGGGCAGAGGACATTTGCGTCAAACCATGGCGCCGTAATTTTCGTGCCCGAAGCGATGAGACCCAATAAGCCCTATTGCGTACTTGCCGCTCCCGCCTCTCGTGGTTGTACGGATCGCAACGTCTATCTGCGCTTACTGTACCAAAATGTGCGTGGGCTCAAAACCAAGCTACCCGTATGGAGGTCAAGCTTATTACTGTCTGAGCATGATGTGATAGCCGTTACCGAGACAAACCTGGATAATTCAGTGGAGGACTCAGAAATATCGCCTGGAGATTGGCGTACTCTTCGACGAGACAGAGTAACCACGGGTGGTGGTGTGCTGCTGGCTGCGCGGCCTGGGGTCACCGTGAATAGGCTACAGGAACTTGAGACGGCCCGCGGCGAAGATTTGTGGGCTAAGATCACAATTTATGGCCTAAATATATACGTGTGTGTTGTTTACGTCAAACCTAGTGCAACTGACGAGGATTACCTGGCGTGGTTTTGCAAGGTCGAGGACATTATTCACAGTTTGAAGGGAACTATTATTATTTTAGGCGACCTTAATCTAAAAAGTGCGTCAGTAAATGTTAATAATTACTACTGTTATTTTCTAAGCTTTTGTAGACTAGTAGAGATGAATGAGGTGATGAATATGCGTGGCAGTAAGTTAGACGTAGTGTTGGCTCGGGAGGGCGCTGCTGTAAACTGTGAGTATTTCGAGGGTACGGAACTGGTTCCGATTGATCTGTATCACCCTCCGTTGGATATTGCTGTTACCATCCCAAGGCGTAAGGTACATGAAAAACTTGACCCTAGCAATATTGACCGTAGTAAGGATTGGAACTTTTGTAAAGGTGACTACACATTATTGTTCGATCTTGTTCGCTCTGCTCCGTGGCAAGACGTTTTTCGCTGCAATAGCGCATCCACCGCTGCTTGTAAGTTTAATAATTTAATGTACGATATATTTGATTCCTCTATTCCAAGGAAGACGAGAAGGACCTCTGGTAATAAGCGGTACCCAGTCTGGTTTACTAGAGATATCGTAAGCGACACTCGACGTAAATCAAAACTCCATAATAAATGGAAACAATCCCGATGTGATGCTGCATATGCTCGGTTTAGCGCACTGCGGTCGGAATTAAAAGTGAGAACCGCGGAGGCATATAGATTGCATTGTTCTAATGTGGAAAACAGCCTAGGCAAAAATCCAAAACTGTTCTGGCAGCACATTTCAAGCCTGCGATCTAAGGGTGGGTTTGAGCCGGACGTTGTGCTTGATGGCAGGGTCTATTCAGGTGTCGAAGCTGCTGAGGCATTTGCTAAGTATTTTTCCAGCGTATTTCTGCCGGACACACCAGAATTGGACCCGAAATCAAACACGGTGAATAGTGAGGGAGGTAATTTTCCCCTACCCGTTTTAGTCCCTCCGGACGTGGTTAGGGGTATTTCCAAACTCAAACCCTGCAGCTCGGTCGGCCCGGATAACATCCCTGCATATATCGTTAAAGGATGTAGCAGTATATTAGCAGCCCCTTTATGTCATGTTTTTAATCTAGCTCTTCAGTCGGGCGTGTATCCGGAGATGTGGAAGACTTCACGTGTTACTCCCATCCCTAAAACCAGTGACAAGACATCTGTCGAGGAGCACAGACCCATCGCTATTTTATCAACCATTGCAAAGGTCTTTGAACATGTACTTCACACTGTTATCTGTAAACAAACCAATATGTATCTTTCTGATGCTCAACATGGTTTTCGACCTGGTCGCTCCGTGAACTCAAATCTGCTGGTTCATGTTGACTTCATATCCAGTAGCCTGGAATCCGGTAGGCAGGTCGACACTCTGTATTTTGATTTCCGGAAGGCGTTCGACAAAGTGGACAATGATGTGCTTTTGGCAAAGTTAGGGGCTACGGGCTTCTCATCCGGCCTTCTTAACTTCTTCGCCGACTACCTACGGGATCGCAAACAGTTCGTCCGACATGGCTGCTTTGAGTCGAAGGCTTACTACACTCGCTCGGGTGTGAGTCAGGGATCCGTATTAGGGCCGCCTCTGTTTCTGATCATGATCAATGACCTAATTAGTAAGATTCGGTTCGCAAAATGTCTACTATATGCCGACGATCTAAAGCTAGCTGCGCAAATCAGAACAGAGGTGGATTGCGAACTCCTACAAAAAGATATCGATACCGTCTATGAGTGGAGCATTGCGAACAAGTTGTTGTTTAATATTAGTAAATGCAGCGTTATGACTTATGGTCGAGGGTTGAGACCAATAAAATATGTTTATAATTTGGGGGGTATAGTGATCACTCGTGTCACCAGCGTTAAGGACTTAGGAGTGACTTTCGACCGCAGTCTGACATTTAGGGACCACGTGTCTGCCCTTGCAAAGGAATCCTTCAGGCGTCTGGGATTTGTCTTGAGGAACGCTCGTGACTTTCGCAATCCCAGTGTTATTAAACTACTATACACCACTTTGGTTCGGAGTAAACTCGAGTCCAGCGCCTGTGTCTGGCATCCACATACTGCGTCACTGACACTGATGCTTGAGAAAGTTCAGAAAACATTCCTGAGATTTTTGTATCAAAGGCTGTACCATTACTTTCCCTTCATGTACCCAACGAACTATCTTCTAGGGGTGTTGGGCTTCAATTCGTTGGAGGTAAGAAGGGGCTTTGATCAGCTCACGATTGCCTGTAAAACCCTAAGCGGTCGTATTGACTGCCCTGAGCTCCACGGACTTTTCTGCTGCCTATTTGTGCCCGAAAAATACCTTGGGCACCGTCAATGCCGCCGTCATAACCTGTTCGCACTACCGCTATCTAGATCGGTTGCTAGAGCTGAATCCCCGGTATGTCGAACCCTAAGGATGCTAAACGCCCTCCTGACTGCCGACCCTGAATGTGATGTGTTTGCTGATGAATGGAAGAAAATAATGCGTGCCTGTCTGGTGTTTTGTGAGAGACAGTATGCGAGGGTGTCCACTGTTACATTATAGTTTATGTTATTTTATGTTGTTTCTAATTTATTTAACCATTTTCGCAAATAATTATTAATAATTTTATCCACGAATTGTACATCTTTGAATTTGAATTTAATTTTTGTATTGTATGTTATTTGAATGCTTATTTTATTTTAATCTTTATAATTCTATGTTGATTAATGTAATTGGACCTGTGCCGTGTTAATTAACTATAAATAAATAAATAAATAAAATAAATAAATCTCAGCTACAATCAATGTCAAAAACTTGTCAAAAATGTAGGGACATTAGGGGTAGGTATTTTTGACAGATTGAGTCTGACGTTCTTAAAATTATGGGAATTGCCCCTCTGGTATCTACAACAGATTCATCTTATGAAGAATTAAATTAAAACAGATACCTAATCAAAACGGTGAATGAACACATCGTGATAAAACCGGCATGTCCTAGAACCAAAAATTCGAAGACATGTGAAATCCACTAACCCGCACTGGGCCCGCGTGGTGGATTATGGCCCACTCCCTCACAGAGAGGCGGCCTGCGTCCCAGCAGTAGGAGCATTATAGGCTGATTATGTTGTAATACCTAATCGGTGCAAAATATTGGGTTATCCAAACACTAAATAAAATATAAGAATCACGATGTATCAGAGTGTATTTTGATGTCATCAAATGCTACGCTGGTCTGGTGGAGTTCCGAAAATGGATAAAATAAGAAACGAATATATCCGTGGTATTTTTAAAGACGCGAAAACTTAGTGAAAGCCGCTTGGGCTGGTTACGGACATGTGATGAGGCGATACGATGAACATAATGACTAAAAGAGTCATGAATATAGAAGATGAAAAACGAGGCCGTGGACGACCACCAATGACTTGGCTGCGAACAATCAAAAATGACATCATCGCGAGCAACGCAACAAGAGACACACAACCGTACGGGGTGGCGCAGAAGTACTAGCAGGGCTGGCCCCAAATAAATTGGGATAATAGTTGGGAGAAAGAAGAAGATGTATAATCCATTGCGTGTTGCTGAATTGTTTCGGTTGTCTAAGGAGCCAAAACGAGATTGGGTCCTTTCTTCCTTATAAATGTGGGTTACTTCAGCTTTTTATTTGCTTACTAAGATTGTATAAGGAAACAATTGCTTCAGAGCATACATAACTTATTTAATTAAATACAATAAGAGTGGCTTCCCATGTTCGGGCGCGGCCATATATTAAGTGGGCGAACAGATTTCCGCAGAGCGCTCTCCGAGTCGCGTGATTTATGGAAGCGTCTTACTATTGTGTAATAAGTTAGATACAGTTTTATTTGTTTAAATACATCTAAATTTTCTTAAAGTAATGTTGAATAAGTTAGTATTTTGGTTATTGCTACACGATTATCATCTAATCTGTCTAATTAATCGGGTCTGTGATAAGCAACGGAATTCAAACTTGTGTCTCCGATTTTATCAGCCACTCAATAAGTCAATGTTGTTAAATTGAATACAGCTTTTTTTTGGGGAGAACCCTTCGCCCTGTTTCTTTGTCCTATAAAGCTACGATGTCTTAGAAGAGTAGTGGCCGCCACATAGGAAACCACATCAACTTACTTTCATAAATAACATGTCAGTGACGTCTTTCGCCTGTAAATTGCGGACGCTATGTGGCGCCACCGCTCTTTTAGGAAGGCGTAGCTTAACCCTAAACTCGATTAATTTCTATTTACGCTTCTAGCTAGACTCACATCTTTATGGTCACAAATACGAGTACTAACCATGATTAGCATGTTCGTCACTGCTCGCATTATGTCCTTATGCGTCGCTTTACGGCATTGCAATAATTATTTTATGCTTTGATTAGTTGATGTAATCGCGGCATTTTACAATATTATGACATCAATCCAATTTCCATCATCCTTATGGTTTACCTACAAAGATCTAACTACTAAATCAAATAAATAAAAATAAAATACGTGTATTTGTGGTAAGACAGGTGAGGGGAAATATACGTCACATCCACGCAATGCGGTTATCGCTCGGCATAATGCTGTGACTCTATGCAAGACAGTCACAGCACTAGGAAGTGGTGAAAAGCGGGCGTTTTGGGGTACTATCTTTTGTAATTGTAATGTTCGAAAAGTGCTGATTCTCAGTCTAATTTGAATAAATGACTTTAGATTTTTATTTTTCAGCGACAGCCGGCGGCAGCGTTAACAAACTACAAATTAGCCTTCTGATTGTTAACTATTGTAAAATATATTCTTGGAATAGCGTAGTTGACATAATTTAGAGAATTGAAAGGGCCTCAAAGCCAATCCAATCTCACCAAATTTCCCATGGGGTCATTTCTTTCATCTAAAATACTTTTTACGACACAGTCCGTAAAGTCTTATGCCGCCGTGAAGTTCTATTAAAATAACATGCGTCCTTTATAAGGGTCCTTACGGTCAACTGCTAACAAGGTGTGGAGGGTACCTCCAGATGTGACTGCGGTGCATGGCAAAAAGGTCCATGGAAATGATGGGTTCACGAAATTCTGTGAACTATTTTATGAAAACTTCATAATTTGATAAAAGCTTTTTTTTATGAAACCTGTGTTACGTTTATCGAAATCATTTCAAATTATAATTGAAGTAAAATGGCCTGTGTAATATCATATAAGGTTCCAATTTCGCAATTTCAATCGTGATTCATTTTCCAATTTCAATTTCATATTTTCGATTGTTTTTAAAAGGATTCCCATAAAGAGCACACGCTCTTTGTGTTACAATAAAATGTTATGTTCTAAAGTCACGATGCAGGAAATTTCATTCCTGTAAAAGTATAAACATCTTGTGAAAATATATAGGCGCGCCTTGTTCCCCCAGGGGTGCGCAGACACTACTGAACGCCACCTGCTACGATCTGTTTTTTACATTTCTATGGTTACAATCTATACGTGCATACGGAAGTATGGTAAAGGAGTATTCCTTTTGTTTCGTTTAAGTTCATACATCTGGTCGCACATGCACGCTGTTTTCGAGTACCTACTATACAACTGACTATTCTGAAGAACATTACTGAGAAGGCAGTATTTCCTTCTAGGGTATCCCAGCGTTTCCATTCACCACTGCTTTGTAAATACCTGCAAAAAACGGAAATGTGCATACCTATCTAATGGTCTAAATAAAATTATTAACTCATATGCTCGCAGCAGGAGGCCATAGATTAAGAAAGTTCTAACATTTGTTACAAGATGGCGGTAGTGAGGTTATTTCATCTGCCTGTCAGTTGTCACTGTCAAGTAACGTCAGGTTATTCCACTTGTCTGCCAGTTGTCACTGTCAATTAATGTAATTTTAATAAGGGAGAGTGATTGTCAGCCTTTCTGCCAAGGAACGTGCGCATGAGCGGATAACCTCACAACCTCCATCCTTGTCCATCGCGAAGATTTGTGATTATCGTAATTTATACAGTTTGTGAAATAATAAAAGAAAATCAACGCTATCTGTTCGTGGTATTATTTCCTGTTTTCTGAAGATTGTACGAGGAGGAAGGCTTGCCTGAAAATAACATTGCTGTTCCTTCCCCGTCATATACACCGTGACTTTTTAGTCGTCTGACAACGGCAGCCCACTTCATGTATCCAATGACTGCTACACATTCATAACAAAAAAAATGGCATTTAAGAGAAAAAAAAAATCAGTATTATGATGCATAACGTAGTTGAAACATTCTGTTGCGAGCGAAGATCTATCTACTCGACTCGTGCGATGGTTAGGTATGTTCTACTGTTTGATACGTAAACATTATTAACAGGATGTTTCATAATTCTAATGTATTATTTATATTATTTATTTTTCTTTGTACCTATTATCTTAATTAATGGTAAAAAAAAAACACGCCTAGAGGTATTTTATGTCGGATACATTGAGTGGACCACCTTTGTCAGACGACTAAAAAATCACGGTGTATTTAAACTGATTTTCATAATGCAAATCGCATAATTATTGTAAAAACCAATTTGTTGAACTCAATCATATTCTAAGCAACAATACATCTGTTTGCACAATCCCATTACTGCAGAGAGGAGGACGACTTCGTCAATGGAAATATTAAATTCAATTATGAAATATAATGATCCCAGCACATGGAGCTCAGACTGGTATCTTGTTATTCCGATGACTGATTAGGTATAATCAATCTTGTTTCAGATTTGTAAAATTTAGATGCTAGCTTAGTCCATATTCTGCTATTACACAAAAGATTTTCAGTGACAAGTATCAGCTTGGTATCTGGGAATAAAATACCTTCATGTAAGAAAGCGGTACAATAGCTGCCATTCACATTCGTCTCCAATGCACTGTGATTGGACCGCTCGGGACATTGCATATTGGTATAGAGGTGTCTGATCAGGCTTCAGCACCGGAGATATTCAATTTACCACAGAATTGCACCCAATAATAACTTGGTTCATTTACAAGACACTGCAAAGTACCAGGACCGCAAAATTGTGTAGTAAGTTATACCGAAATTGAATTTGTACATTGATATACTGAGTGCATTGTGGCCAGAATTTTAAAGCTGTGGTTTTGTGTTCTTTGTATGAATACAGTGGAAGTATTCGTGATAGGTGATTTATGTGTATATCGGAATTCATCACTGTCTGAATTCAATCTGCTTGCATCTCTCATCTAGATCGATCGAGATCTACGTTTTGGAACCAACAACTTCAACAAGCTTCAATTTTCTGACGAACTGACCGACTCCATGACAATTCAAAAGTGCCTTGGTAAATGATTTAATTGAAATAAATACTTATGAGTTTGAGTCTATAAATCCATCGGTAAACTGTCAGCTACATAAAAATGATACCAATTTAAAATCCTCAGGAGTATTGTTAATGCGCCCTGGTATAATAAGAAATGACAACCTCCATCTGTACTACTACACTGTAACACTGTTCCACTACACAGCCGTAATGTATAGCGTATTATTTATTGATTTTCGTCGGTTTTTTATTTTCGGCGCATGCGACCGTTCACTTGTCACAACAATGCCACAGAGTGCTTCTGACACTGAGGGCATTGACAAGTAATGAGGTTACGTCTAGCGCGGATTAAAAATAAATAATATTTATTTTATTGATAATATTTTACATAATATTATACCTATTTTATTATTTATTTATTAAAGTGATTGCCCGTGACATCACAGCGGGCCCTATCAGAATACCAGCGCTACGAAATTTATTTTTTAAATGTCGAAGCATCATGCTGAGATAGGAGCCTTTTGGCCTCGTATAGGACTTTCTGTCTTTTTTTCCTTTTGTTACTTTTTTATACAATTTGTTTTATTTCTAACTGTGTTTAGTTTAGTTTAGTTTATGATCCTGTGCGAGTCGCAATAAATACTTTTTCTTTCTTTCTTTCCTTCATCGTGACCTAAAAATGGAACCCGTCACCGACATAATCCAAAAATTTGCTGAGGCCCATGAACACCGACTCCACCGACATGTGAACATCGAGGCAATTCAGCTGTTAGACCAAACAAATATAGTACGAAGAACAAAACGGACAAAACTTTTTGAGTTAGTGTATTGTAAAAAGTGTAGAAATAGTAGTGCCAATGACACACATAATAACACATGAACAAAGTGCTTATATCATCATATCTGACTCTAAGAAAGTGGAACGGACGGTAAAGTCAATAAACACTATTCTAAATTTTAAAATAATTATCACGTAATAAATTAAGTTAGATTAAAATTGCTTATTAGTCTTATAGGCTAGATTGTAATTAATTATTACGAGGAACCTGGTAATTTTTAATAAAGGATAAAAAAATATATAAACGGACATAATATTATATATTAATTTTCACACAAAATAATGTAAAACCAAGAGTTCCCAACTCAAACAAAAAATAAATCGACAGTCGAGCCTGAATAGGCTCTGTGAGGTAACTCTTTGGAGTCTCAAACTGCCGTCGTTAATATTCAGAGAAGAGCCACTGAACTACTACATCAAGTACCTAACGTGTTTTACTTTCAATTAAACTCTTCGTCCTCTCATAAAACGAAGAAAATTTTCATCGGACTAAGTTTATCTCTTTTACATTTCAGATTTTTTGTTACTTAGTTCTAAACTTCTTGCTAGACATCAGTAACTTTTAGAAACTGAAGTTTGTATATTGTTTCGGATTTTAGATAACAACTTTAAGAATATTAAATAATCTGTGTTTGATGTCTTTGCTAATTACCGTTTGAAATCGAAAAAACTGAAAAGCAAAAAACAATAAACCTTTTGTATTTAACCTTAATAACTAAGTTCTTAAACTAATGTAAGTTTACCTAAATAATTTTGAGTCGGCGCCAAACAATCAATAAACAAAGATCACTAAATTGCCTTCAATTTAAACGGCGCCGAATCAAAATTATTTTGGTATAAACTCAAACTCAAATCATTTATTTCAATTAAACCATTTACAGGCACTTTTGAATTGTCAAAATTAAATAGTCGGTCAGTTAGAAAGTTGAAGCTAGTTGCCCATTCCAAAGCGTAGATCTCTATGGAGAAGAACGGGCAAGAAACTCCACGGACATTCTTTTAAATCAAGATATTTTTAACTTTAGTTACTTTAGTTTAAGAACTTATAATAGTTATTAAGGTTAAATAAAAAAGGTTTATTATTTTTTTGTACTAGTTTTTTTACGAATACTATAGTTTCCGTTCGCTCTTTGATCTGGAAACATCTTCAAAAAGAGCGCAGAAAGCTGTTTGTGAAAGGATCTCAGTCAAGTGGTAGGCAAACTGAGCCACGATGTGTCTCGAATAAAAATGTTTGTTTCAAGAGACTTAGCAAGTATTATGCTACTAGAAAGCTTATTTTCTATTGCCTTGAAAATATGTTAAGCATGCGACACTAACAAACCACATTCTTGTATCAGAAATTCAGCTCCTTTGAAGAAGCGAGGTACAAATAAAAATGTCATCCAATACACGTTCTTATTCGAACAGCACTAAATAATTCTCCGGGATCCCATCCTTGCATCTAAAGAGTTCCTAAGCATACCGGAACGACGACGTGACACGTACTCTGGGTTCAATACTCACGAGCGGCACTGGTAAAGGTTACCATAAGGCTATGACTCACGCCGATCTCGCATTCTTTCCACGTAGCATATTAGGTCAGCTAAGTATTACTCGGAGTCTCGGCACGTTGACTTTAGGGCTAGTAGTAATGGTCATGTGAATTTTGAAGCGATAGTCTGGTCTAGTGTTGGAAGCTGAACGTGTGACGGAAACCTTTGAGATGAATGGTGTAGTCCGCACGTTTGTGATCCGGGAATAAAATATGAAAGGGAGAATTGGTTAAGGAATGATGCTGTTGGTTTATTTATAAGATGCTTTGGACAAAACAGGTATGGTTACGTTTCCGACCAGTTTAGGAGTTTAGAACTCGGTTAAATACGCAAAATAATCTTTTTTTCATAGTATCTACTTACGCTTATAAATATCATTTTAAATAGTCTTGACTCTAGACTATACTAATTAAACGATCTACTGCTTTTAATACCGATTTTGCACAATTCATCGAAAAAAGCTAGTCTTTGGTACAACGATCTCGCAATGAATCTCGAATGAAGAATCACTTTTAGTAGTTTCTAGCGACACATAAATGATTTCCAATTGAAATGCAAATGAACTCGAAGATCGACCTTTTAAGTGCAAATCGAATGAGGTTCAAGGTCGAGTCAAGGTCACTCAAATGGCTTTCAATCTTTTCTCCGAGCCGATGAACTGGACGAAACTTCCGAATTGATGTCCTCAGATGGTACTCGTAATATTAAAAATACAATACTTAATTGACGCCTGATTTGATTCTTTTGACGTTGGGGTTCAAGAGCAAAAAAGCCAAGTGCGTGCAAAAAAGTTAAGTTTTTTTGTTAATCGACCGATTGCTTTCGTCTCTGAGTACCTGAGGACCTGTTTCGTTTGGGAAATAGAAAACTTAATGGAAACCTCTTCCTATATTTTTTTTGCCCAGTCTTTTAGAGAAAGTAAAAACTCAGCTTTTATTTTTGTAAATAGGCATAACCTTTGTCTTACAAAACGAGCTCTACTTTAGAACTAGCCGAAACATTCAAGCCAGTTACTGTATTTTGAACTTTATTTCGTCAAATGTAAAGTTCTTAATGCAAAATTGACCACTTAGACTCGGGTTTAACGTCAGTTTTTGTTATAAGAATTACGGCGGATTATATGTATGTAGTTCGAAATTGTAAAATGGCTCGATGTTTTAAACCTGGGTCTAAACAGAAACCTTGTTTTGTGATAAGGACGTTAAGGTTTATCTATATACATAAATATATAAATAAAAATGAATCCCTATTTCCCTTGGTCACGCCATAAATTTAGAACGACTTTACCGATTTCATACATGTTTTTTTTTTAAGTTTTCTAATACTTTGTAGAAAGTTCTTACGGATTTTTTTTTAAGAAAGTTGCTTCACGCGGACGACGTCGCGGGCAGAAGCTAGTGGACAATAATAAAAGCTTTATTGTGATTTTAAAGAGATCGTCCAAAGTCTAAATTTAGACTCCCTCTTGTTAGAAGTATTTAAACCCTATCTGCTATTCTCGCTAGCATCTTACCCTAGCCTTGTATCCACAACTCGTCAATCCTCTGCCGGCGTTTTTGGTAACGTAGCCGTATGTATGTCATGTACAGTCGGTTATAGCTATTAACTGACCCCCCTAAAAATTACTCGATTTTGCACCCTCTGCTCATAACATTAAAGGTTATTCAATATGTATGAGTTTATCGGACTAACACTACTCGATGAACAGAAACAATAAATCATTTTGATACGCAAACTTGAGCTTTAAGATGTTGGTGTTAGGTCATTTACTATGTATGGGTATTTGTTACGCAATTTTCATTTTTATGCAGCAAGACTTAAAGGTTAGGTTAATGTTGTGATAATTTGTGTCATTGCTACTAATACTTACCTTCTTTCATCTGTCTTACCCAAGTTAATCTGGTGTCGTGGTTCATGCGTAAGGCTGAGACGTGCAAGATGCGAGTTCAAATCCAGTCTCAATGTTTCATTTTGTTTTCAATATATAAATTGTTCCTTAAATATTTCTTGCATTATTGTAAAGAACAAGCACATTAATTAAGTTGATAAACTTTTCACCTTTTTCAATAAGTGGGTAGTTAGACGTCAATATGCGTATTCAACAAAAACTGCTATTGAAATTATATTAGGAATGTGGGGTAGAAGAATAAATTGAACAAGACATTCTATGCCCAAATAGCAGTGAATACTTACGCGCGAACATTTTTATCTTGCCTTACTAAGTTGCGAAAGTCCACGCCTTTTTCCTTTTTATTAATTATTATTATCAGTTTTGATAGTTTAATCGTCATGTCTCAGTTGAGTGATTATTTAAAATACAAAATAATCTATTTGCATGAGGAGAATGTTGGTATTAAAGCGATTGCTAGGAAACTTAATATAGCGGTAAGTGTATTCTTTTTTATACTTCATTTAATTATAGCTATTCCTAAATTCGTTAGTTGGCTTAAAAACGCCGGTGAATGTAGAATAATAGAAAATTAACTGTTTCATTATGAGATCACTTATAGGTCTAATGTGGTTTATCTAAACGTATTCTTGCAAACTTATTCGAAAAATTATGATTACTTCGTTACTAAAATTATGCTTATTGTGTTGTTTCAGAGAAATACAGTCAGATTGTGGCTAAGACGTTTTGAAGAGACAGGGAATATTCAAAAGGATCGTCCTGGACCAAAACCTGTAAAATAACTGGTAGAATAACTGTGGGCTACTGGGGCTGGATGTCTTCAATGGGACCTGGTGAACTGGTAGAAGTTGGTGGCCGCTTTAATAGTCACCAATACTTAGAAATATTACGGGACGTAATGTTACCGGCTGTGCGTGTAGCTTACCCAAACACGGACATTTACTTCGTGCAAGATAATTGTGCCATTCACAGAGCTGCTGTGGTGCAAAATTGGTTAGCCAGTCAAGAAGATGTTAAAGTTATAAACTGGCCATCTAGAAGTCCTGACCTTAATCCAATAGAGAACTTGTGGGGTCAAATGATTTTAAATTGGGACTCATCTGAGGTGCGGACAAAAGAAAATTTGTCCCAACTTGTGACATCAACTTGGGAATTCATGAGAGGAAGTGATTGTTGTTGGAATATGGTGCGCGGTATGCGGAACCGCTTGCAACAAGTGATAGAAAAAAATGGTGCTCCATTTCGCTATTGAAAACCATCACTGAATGACTTCAGTGATCAGTGTTGGCCACAAACAATACTAACGTGTCAGTGTGTGTGTTAAATTAACTATTGTTTTATTTTCTAACGAAGTATTTCACATACTTAGTTTTTTGTCAAAACCTTATTTATAACTAAACATAACTACTTACAAAACAAATAATATATAGTATACCTAGTAGGTAAAACATCAACGTATAATGCTATTTTATTTAGTTCAATGATATTTAATGTGGTGATGTTATTGTTATGAAATAGAAATACATACCTATTATATTTCTGAATATTATAACATGTTGATTCACTACATTAAACTCTGTGAAGTATGTAACAACGTAATTAGTAAGCAGGTAAATGTTATATCATTTACGTTGTTGTTATAATAATTTTATTTATAAAATAAAATAGTTTTTACCATCATTATCGTTTTTTATTTCTGTTCAACATTTTTTTGTTGCTAAAGTTCTAAGTTACTATTTATTATTTATAACTTAAAAAAAAATATATTATAAAACAAAACGCGGAGCAGAAAATATGTTGGTTACGAACTCACAACCACGCTCTTGTCAGCTCACTGCAGCTACCACTAGACCATACGAACATAGTGTGTAGCGTTGAAATTAGCAATAATATATTACAAGTTAGAACAATATTCAAGATCATACCTACCTTAACACTGCGTGTTAAAGATCAAATTCGAATAACTGTTTCATTAATCGTAGACGTTGAACCAGTTGTTCTAGTTCGCTAAGCTTACTGCTAACAAGAAGAAGGTTCAAATTCGTTTAATTTTTAAGGGGGTCAGTTAACTGCTATAACCGACTGTACACATAAACTATGTATGGAAACCAACATGATGGTACTGAGGAAGGACAGAAGCTATCTTGCAGGGTACGGAAATTGTCATCATAGGATGAATGAATGACTCGTTTTTGAATAATAAAGAACTGTTTGATCTGTCAGGATCCCTGGCTGGAATCGCTAATTGGAGCAATTTTACAGGAAAAAGATTATGATTATACTACGATGATAAAACTAAACTTAACTTTTTATTAACATTACATCAAACTTAACTCAGGTACGTAAATACAAATAAATAAGACATAAATCAATGGCGACTCCATTTCGCTTCCAACCTCGACTTTTCAGGTTCTTTAATTTCGGCAGCTTTCATTTCTGGGAATATTAAAAATCTTATTAATTTTCACATCCAACCAACATTCAACTTTACAGGCGTCATGAATAAAGTTGAATTTCCCTTACCAACATCGGTCTCTTTAGGCTCGTTCCAGGGCTGCTTTACAGATGTACTGAACAGCACAAAGAACAAGTTTGTGAAGAAGTACACTCCTGAGGCTACGAAGAATACTTTGCGCCACTCCGAAGGCTCCGTCTGTAAGAAATATTACTATTAGTTTGTAAGAAATTATCTTCATATTACCTACTTTAAATAATTGTTCAACAGAAGTCAGAAATGTTTAACACTACGTTAATTTGATTTAAAATGTTGTTAATTTGAACTGTCCAGAATCAAATCGGGCTACTTAAATAATTAGGTAGTTCATTGGTAGATACTTCTTTTGTCAAGTCAAGTTAATCATGCACATTACCTCGCAACACAAATGGGAACGGACACTTAGGAAACAAAAAAAAAAAACAGTAACCTCATCGTGGACGATAAACCCGCACACGAGGGGTGCGATGATGGAAATGATGTTGGCCAAGAAGTTGGTGATGCCCATCAGACACGCGCTAAAGTTTGGAGCCAGGTCGATGTGAACCAACTGAAAGATAAGACATTCAGTGATTAAAGTATTAGAGGTAGACACACTTTGTGGTAAGTGAATTGTAAGAAATCTACATTAAATATAAAGTTTGTGTCATATTTGAAATCAGGATAGAATTAAAAATAATTTTGAACGATGAAAATATTTATTTTCCACGTCATAATGAAGCTAGAATATCCCCATCGCCGTATCTCTACGTTGACGCCATGATGGGGCTTGCGCACTCCGCACTGTAGGCCGGTAGAGTATACTTTGCCGAAACAAGTCTAGCATGAGGAACCAGACCAAGAGAGATACATAAACCCGCAAGGCAGCATGTGCCAGCATGTGGCGTGTGAGCTGTTGGGCAGTAGGAACCCCACGGACCCTATCTCCACGAAAAAGTGTTGTTCTTCATCTCTGGCTTTCCTTTATTAACCAGCTGGAGTTAACAGTGACGATGAACGGAGCTCCCATTTCTTTCTTGTCACTAATAGCCGGAGATTCGCAAAAACAAACGTGCTCGGAGGAAGGAAGTATTCCATTGAGATACTGGTAGCGATCTTGACCGTACTTTCGAGATAGTCCTGATAGCCGTGGAATACCTCTCCAGTACTCAAGCACCTCAGGATGTGCTGTCCCCTTATCGCTATGTCACTATGTGCTAGCAATCGTTTCCGGCAGCCTATTATTGAGTGTGCAAGTAATCCCCTACCAATTTATCCGTCTATTGTTGTATATATACAACACTAGCTGTGCCTCGCAGTTTTATCCGCATAAGTCGCGTTTCCGTGAAAATATCGAGATAAAAAATGATGTGTCCTTAATCCAGGTTATGTACTACCTAAGTGCCAAATTTCGTCCAAATCCGTATAGCTGTTTTAGCGTGAAAGCGTTACAAATAAACATACAAAAAAAAAAATTTTCTCTTTCTAATATTAGTATAGATTGGTCAAGCATAGTGCTTCCATAGTACTAGGTAACCAGTCCAACTTAGCCACCCAAACGCACTATTGGTTTGGCCAAAAACAATTCTTGTTTCCATATCCTGCAATAGTCCTACACCAACCGGGGATTGTCCTTGAGTGCACATGCACAGTGCATACAAAGATAATCGACTGTTGATGCTTCATTTCCTAGAGTCTAACGAGCCTCTGCAAGTTGGATTTGGCCCCTCGCCTGCCTACCAAAGGCCCGAGACCAGAGGTATAAAAACAGTTATTATACACAAAATTACATGTGCGCCCAATGTTTTAAATCTTAGTTGTTTTATCCTTTCATTCCCATTGCAATGTTCTAAAACACGGACCCAAACGCAATTTAAAAATACCAACTGCACGAAATCAAATCTTCTCACGGAGAAACTTTCTTGTAAAACTTAAGAGAACTTAGCGTTCTACAACTTCTGGCTGATAATTAGTTTAACTTCTTAAGTGTACCACAAGGAGTTGTCCTGTGGCCAGTATCGTAATTGTCTAATTAATTCAACATTCAAATAAAGTTGGAGCCTGGTTTAGTTCCCTGATTTTAAACAATTTTTTATTTTGTGGAAGGTCCTACCGGCTGTAACAAACCAGTATTTTTGGAACACGTGTGAAGTCTGCAGACATACAAATACATAAATATAAATCACTAATTAAAGTTGCATAAAAATAAAGTGTAGCTTTATTACTAGACCAGTACATCGTACGGGGTTATGACCACCAGACAGTTGTATTATAATTACCTAGTTAGAAATATCAAAGCCATGATTCTAAAGCATTTCTTTAAAGTTTAAACAGATTGCAGGTAAACGTGTACATGACAAGCAGGAATAAACAATGTCCCCTGCGAGCTTCGCGACCATTTACGTTGACTAGTGTTTATTTATCGTCTAATACGAAGATGGGTCGTTTATCTTTTCATGTTATCCCCACTCTGCGTTCCACTTCACAACATTTCCGGATGATATATGACTTGAGCGCTGAAACTTGATGCATTTCATTAATCATAGCTTCAAGTTGTTGCAAGCTTGCAACTTTGTGTTTACGAAGAAAATCTGTTTCTATGGCGTTTTGAATTTGGTGATGACGCATCAAATAAAGTAAATGAGGTAATTGGCCCTTTATTGCAACCACAGTAAGTTTCAATGGATTTTTTTTTTTATATTTTTTTCTTCATTTTGAGTAAGTTATTCAAAACTTTTTTTTATAATGAGAGGTTCATTTAAGCTTTATCAGTACCTATAATATCTGCTGAGTAAAGGAAGTATTTGCAATCAATTTAAAAAGCTTTTTAAGTGTATGTCTTACCATATATCCAGTATACTGTCCAGCATTGATTCCCACAGCTATGGTGAGCATGACCACGGCATACACCATGTTGCCTTCAGGACAATACGACAAGCCAATTAACGCTATCGCTGGGCCCCACAGACCTGAAAAATAAATTAATAGAGTATTAGTCTCTGTATGAAACGTAAATGAGTAAGTAGTGGTATTCAATTTCATAATAAAAATCAATAAAAAAAATAAAAATAAAATAATTTTAAATAATATCTGAGAAAGTCTACCAAGTAAAACTATAAGTAGACCAATCACAACAAAGACCGAACCGGAAAGAAATTTAAGAAATTAACAATGAAGTGATGTTTTATTTCTAAACATCGTTGATCGTCAATGTTTTGGTAAATATTTATAACGTACCGATGGTATTGAAGAATTTCCTGGTATTGGAAACACTGAGCCATTTTTTCTTGATAATGACATCTGTCATAATTCCCATGACGAAACTGAGCAAATACATCGCGAGGTAGGGCAGAGACGAAAGAATACCATTCTGAAACAAACATTCCAGAGTTAATACAATCATTATCCATTAAAAATGGGTAGCAGGACCGCGTCCAGCTTCAGAAAGCATCTGTTTGGCAGTAATGCTATGGGGCTGACATGTTCAGCGGTGGACTGAAATTGGCTGATATCGATGAATCAATTAAATTAAGATTTCAGGTGCATATGCGGTGTCTCTGTCTTCCCATCCCACAGACAATGGCCCACCTTCTATCTTGCGCCGCATGCCCTGTCACCTGTGCACTTGATGACCTAATAAATGCGTCAGTGACCAGAGTTCGCAAATATCTATATTTGTTATCGATATGCTAAGAAAAAGTATTAAATTAAAATCTGACTGAATCAGAAAGAACTTACATTTTTTAGATTAACATTAAGCACTTTCGACATGTAGGTAGGCATCTCAGTCATGAGCGTGAAGAAGCCCCAGTTCTGTCCGCAGTGGGCCACTATCACCGCCCAGAATGGCAGTGACGTCATTATCTTCAGCCAGGGAGTTGGGTACCTCTGGAAAAATAAACATAAATCCTGTTATTAAAAATAATCGTTAAAGGTGGCATTGGCTAGGTTTAAAAGGCATTGAATTTTAATAAGTGATTGAAGTGAATTGTTACCTTCTGCTCCCCAACTCTTCCCAAAGAAGTCTGAATATACAAGACTTCTTCTTTAGAAATGAATCTCGATGTTTCTGGAGAATCAGCACCAAAGATCATGTAAGTAAATGCCCAAATAGCTCCCAAGGTTCCGTTCGCGTAGAATATAGCCTGCCAACCCCATGACGTGGCCAGAAAGCCTGATGCCAGTAACTGTAGAGCTATGCCCAACTGCCCACCTGAAAAGTAAACATAAGTCCTTTAATTATAAAATTCATTCATTTTAATAGTATGGTGGGAAAATAAATAAATAAATTCCTTATAATTGCTGGCCTTTTAATTGACTGAAATCCAATTTGCTTTGTGTTTCGTGTTCATTCGTTATTATTTATTTGTGACAAGTAAGTTGAGTGGAAAACGAGTAGGTAATTGAATGAAAAAATGAATAATTGAAAATCTGTTGGCAGAGTTTCAGTAATAGTTAAAAGCCAGTGTATCATAGGTGTCAATACTTCTGCGCTGTTGTTTGACATTTGATATTGAAAGTCAATTGAGATAGGTGGACTGCAGGGTTACAACCCAAATCATCAATACCAATTTAATAAAAAATATTAATCATGTAGTCACATTTTGCTTTTACTTATTCAATTTATTAAAAAGCAGCCTGTATAAAAGATGAAACAGTTGATTGTGGTTATCAAGCTCCCTTATTATTGGCAGTGACCAAAGAAAGGAACAAACCCTAATCAAAACTGCTCATACATCTCCATTCATAATATTATGTCGTCATATTTCGGAAACAATCCTCGTTCATATGAAACGCAGCACTTTGACTCACAACCTACCAATTACGCGAGCAACTCCACTCGGGAGCCAAGTTTAATGCGATCCGTTGTTCAACTTTCTAAGGGGTAATACTGACGATAGATTTTATATGCGATCAAGTCTGCGACGACGCGCGGAGTCTTTGAGGTGATGCTAGCTAAAAATGAGCACCCTTCCAACGCACTGTACAAACATAATATTAAAAGTACTTTTACAGCCACTATGAACACCAATGGGTTACCACAACTGATCTAAGATTGTGAAATTGGTGCAATCAGTACTTTTTAACAAGTTTTGCTTACGCAAGTTTCTATATTACAAGTTTCTCTCTATTAAATATCCGAACGAAAACGTCAACCCGCTTTATTTTGGTCATGTCGCCAAGTTGACTATCCATCTATCCCTCTCCCTATCATTACATCCATACGCGACAGAAAGAGAAAGCGCCATCCGACTACCGTTTCCGGACTACGTGGAATCAAGACGCTCCAGGAGAGGGACAGAGATTCAACTTCACTTGCAATCGAAAAGTTAACCGCTCCGCACCGCAAGCTATACCGCTAAGCTTCGCGACGCGCGCGCGCCGCGAAACATACCAAACCGCTTTAAATAAAACCAATTTACGAGTGTCGGCCGACACAAAACCAGGAAGAAGCAGAGAAACAAAGGTTACCGGACGCCGGTCTGCATATCAGCACGGCACATTCAAAAACACCAAGTAAGTCCTTAATTGTTTCCTACCCCCTTGTGTGCAGGCGACATGACATTCGTTCCCGAATAATTACACAACGCTTATTGGTCCTTCGACAGCCGCAATAACCCAACTTATTCAACAAGTTTTGAAACGGTAAAATTAAAAAAAAGCGCACAAGTTCAGATAAACCTAACAAACAAAATTTGTCAATGGGCAAAACAGTATAATAACATTCGTCGCGAATTCTGTATTCAGAAACACACCGCCCAAACTTTTGCAGATTTTTGGTCGTCGGGTCGTTGACAAAGTCTGTCGTCTGTGAAAGCCCTTATACTGAATAATGTAAGCGGAATGCGATGCAACTGTACCTGCTCGTGACTTTATTGCGAGTTGTTGAGTATTACAAATTAGGAGCAACAACATGTAGGTGCTCTTGTTCAACATGTATGTAGGTGCTCTTGTCTAACATGTAGGTGCTCTTGTGTAACCTTTGACGTGGCTTCAACTAAGTTTTGTTCTAGTTTGATAAGCGGTTCAGTCAAAGTAAAAGTAATAAGTTTTACTTGAAGCCAACTTAATGAGCTATGCCCAATAAAAGGGAAAAGTACCTAAATATTACAAAATACAAAAAGAGGATGAAAAATATGATAAGCCAACAGATTACAGACCGATGCAAAAGGGCGGGCCGCGCGGCTACTTATAAGGCGTTCTGACATCTTCATATTTTACACATCTATTCATCACTCATCTAAATCTGCTGGTCCGGATGGGTTGCCTCCACTTTTCATAAAAAAAAATGTTCACGTAATTTAGCATATAAATTGCTTGAATCATCTACATTTCCAATGGAATGGAAAAAGGCTAACGTAGTGCCAATATCTTGTGTATATAAGTAGTTTATCAGCCATCTTGTTACCATAACACAAGCATTAGGTTGCTTAGCTTGGGACTAGATGGCGCTATGTGAAATGTCCAGGGATATATATATATATATAATATTCAAAAAGGTGACTGTGCAGATGTTAAAAACTACAGATCAATTTCTATCTTGTCTATTTTCTCAAAAATCTTTGAATCAATGATTTGCCCAATATAAATTAAAATCCCATGTAAAGCCACAACTATCCTCGAAACAGCATGGCTTCTGCACCAACAAATCTACTGTCACCAATTTGGTTTCATATGTTGACGACATCTGTATGAGCATTGACTTTGGCCAACAGATCGACGCTCTGTATACGGATTTCAGTAGCGCTTTCGATAAGGTCGACCATGAAATGTTTCTGCTGAAACTATGTGATCATGGTGTCTACGGACCTTTACTGGAGTGGTTCAGATCATATTTGTGTAAGCAAACACAAAGAGTGGTGGTAAATGGTTATCAATCCTGCGAATACGTTACAACCTGTAGTGTGCCCCAGGGATCTCATACTGGGCTTATCCTCTTCATTGTGTTCAATAATGATATAGTGAATTGCATCAAACATAGCCAATGTTCGTTGTTCGCCGATGACCTTAAAATGTACCGCAAAATAAAAACCCAAGAAGACATAACCCTGCTCCAGTCAGATCTGAACTCAATACAGAATTGGTGTGTGGTAAATGCGATGGCTCTAAACGCCAGCAAATGCTATTATCACATAAAATTTACGCGGAAAAAGCACCCCCTGCTATTAACTTACTCCCTCAACGGAACATCACTGCAACAAGTTAAAAACATACGGGATCTAGGTGTCGTGCTTAGCAGCGATCTGTCATTTGCCACACACAGTGGCGTGCATTGCTTAAAGGCATATAAACAGTGCCTACCTCGATAAATCACCATAAGCCTGTCAATTACAATTTTGGTGTGTGTGCCCCACACTTAAGAAACTCACTAAATTATCATACCTATTAAAAACCAAAATCTTCATATAAACACGCTCGGCAGTAGGCAGTCGCCAGACGGCCTACTCGGCTCCCGTACTATACGCATATTGAAACAAAAATTAAAACTACGTACGTTTCACGCGTAATACTATGACGTTCGATCTTCGCAATTTATCACCCTAGCATTAACATATTCGCTGACAGTCTGCCAAAATTTAAAACTAAAATCATTAAAATCGACCTGTGATTCGGCCCACTTCTACTATTTTAATTCAATAATATCTTTATTTTGAATATAATTATTTTTATCAATTTAATTCAGAATAATCATATCCCATTATAATGTAATTAATATTCAATGGTTGACTTTTAATAGTAATGATTTTTTTTTAATGTAATTTTTTTCTAAGTTATTAATTAGTACTTAATTTAATTTAAATTTAGTGTACAATATCAATGTAATAAAGTTATGTTTATATTTTTAATTTAACTTTTCCTTATGGTCTTTATTCTCGATAATTATTTCAATTGTAATTCAGATTTGTCCTTTTTTAGGGTTTCGTAGCCAAATGGCAAAAAACGGAACCCTTATGGATTCGTCATGTCGGTCTGTCTGTCTGTGTGTCCGTCCGTATGTCACAGCCACTTTTTTCCGAAACTATAAGAGCTATATTATTGAAACTTGGTAAGTAGATGTGTTTTATGAACCGCATTAAGATTTTCGCACAAAAATAGATAAAAAACAATAAATTTTGGGGGTTCCCCATACTTAGAACGGAAACTCAAAAAATTCTTTTCATCAAACCCATACGTGTGGGGTATTTATGGATAGGTTTTTACAAATGATATTGAGGTTTCTAATACCTATCATTTTTTTCTAAACTGAATAGTTTGTGCGAGAGACCCTTCCAAAGTGGTAAAATGTGTGTGCCCCCCTGTAACTTCTAAAATAAGAGGATGACAAAACCAAAAAAAAATATATGATGTACATTACCATGTAAACTTCCACTGAAAATTGGTTTGAACGAGATCTAGTAAGTAGTTTTTTTTAATACGTCATAAATCGTAAACCGCAATTTACCTTTCATTCAATCAACTCATGATTGATTTTTATAGATAATGGTACGGAACCTTTCGTGCGCAAGTCCGACTCGTACTTGGCCGGTTTTTTTGTGAATGATATGGATGTCTATAAGTAACTTATTTACACAGAATCCCATCGTAAATGTCTGTACATGTCTTATTTATTTGTAAATAACTTGTTGGTGTGCCTATATTAAATAAATAAATAAATCACTATCGTAATATTGCATGCACCATTTGCACACTACAGGCGGACCGAGCTTGTTTGTGTTGCAACGCCATGCGCTGCGGTTCGTGCGTCAAGGATGATAAGCACTAGTCTTATACGGTTTATGTACTGAGTTAATATTATTTGCACTTAATTTATTCTTGTTCTCGTCTTACCAGCATACACAAAGGTGGCGAGTAATCCTTTCTCCTGCAGCGGCATCCACTGGCTGACGAGGTGGTGCGTGCTCGGGTAGATGAAGGCTTGTGTAAGACCCTGTAGCACTCGACATGTGCAGACTAGTCGCCAACCACCCTGAAAATAGGCATGATTCGTTAAATTATCATGTGTATTGCCAAAATGAACATGCAGGGTCTTCATAAAAAAAATAAAAAAATTACATCGTTAATGTCGTCGCTAACGAGTAGTGCGCCTTTGTGTTGTAACTAGCAACAAATAAGGGATATTCTGAAACGGCTCAATGTTGCTATAAGTTGCCAACCTACCGATACTAATGAGACACAAATCATATCATTTATTGTCCGTTGCCGTCTTGGGGATAGCGGATCTCGAATTAACGTTAGTGCTAATTTTGAAGGAGTTATAAGCAACGCGACCGCGAAAGGTTGAGTATTAAAATCCTATTGAATGAGTAGACAAGAAGTAGAATAATAAGTGTTCAGTAGCAGTAATACACCACATTAAAAATAAAAACAATTGAACTCACCCAGGCAGCTCCAACAGGCAGCAACAGCGACAACAGTGAATTGACTAACACTGATATGGTGAACAGCACCTTGCCGCCGAACCTCCTGGCCAGCATCCCGGCCGGCACCTGCAGGATCACGTACCCCCAGAAGAAGGAAGACAGGATGATCGCCTGCACGCTGTGGGGCCACGCGAAGAACTGGAAGGAGTAAAACAAATGAAAATAGTTTGGTTTTGGTTGTTAATGGGTAATATTGTGTTCGTTGGCTATTAAAAAGCTTCAAATGGTTACTAACGCCTAAATTGGCATGTGCAACAACCAAAGGATTGACAAAGTCGTAATATTCGCATAGTATAACTATGCAATTTTTTTTATATTGTTTTTATGTTATTTATATCCTTAAAATATAAATTTTCGTAAATTAATTTCGTTCAACCGTTTACAGAGGGTCAGAGGGTTCATGCCCAATGAAATTTTCAATCAAATCTTCAATAGATAGATAGGTATTTCAATCTTTCTTCGTCCTTCTAACAGCTTAAAAAACAATAAAAGCTTTGCTGCGACAAACTCAGCATGATTAATTCCTCGTTTACAAAACGGACTACCCCGCAAGTTTCCCAAACCAGTAATAAGTCCAAGATTAGGACGTCCCCCTCCCCTCCCCCCTTTGGTATCTTAAAGCAGAACCCAAAACTTTGTCACTAATTAACAAACAAAATAACAAGTTCAAAGAGGACCTCACGGAATAATAATAACCTACTTACAAAAGAATTTACAATGTAATTTGACGGAACGGTTGCGCCTGAAATACTGGAGAGGAAAAGCAACGGAGTTAACAACCCAGGACACAGCTATTTATAAGTAATTAAAGTTAAAAATAAAACCCGACTTCAACAAAAACACCCACTAAAAAGCATAAAAGACATGACAGATAGAGAAATTAAAAGTGACATCGGGTTTCGTATAACCGGAGTCGGATCAACGCTGCCGACGTTTTTCAAAATACGACTAGTAGTTTAGGAGTTATGAGGGAAATACCTACATGTACTTATACATATTCATGTAGGTATTTCCCTCTTAACTACACACTACTCGTATGTACATAAGTAGCCTGTTAATATCCTAACCCTCCTTTGGCTTTGCCGTTGTCGCGTAAAAAATCCTGAAAATTCCTGTACCCAAGGCATAAGGTATGCTTATGAAAAATCATCATTTTTATTGACATAGGTCACAAATTAAAATAAAATGTTATCTATAAAAGTGAACCGAAACGTATTTTTCTGCTTATTAAAGAAAGGTCAAGAGTCTAGAGATAACGTTGAAGTCCCGAACGACAGACAGCTCCTATTAATTTATCACTGAAAGTAAAATACCTGCCATTCATGATTTTTCGTATCATTAATATAATTGTATGAATAGGTATCAATTTTCAACTTGTAGTGTATATTAATGTTATCAATGACTCGGAATTTGAGACGCCATTATTTGAAGAACTTTGTTCAAAAGGGGCTGGAGTTTTAATGTCACGTTGCATCAAATTGTATTAAATTTTTTTTTTTTTCCCTGGACATTTCACACAGCGCCATCTAGTCCCAAGCTAAGCAACCTAATGCTTGTGTTATGGTAACAAGATGGCTGATAAACTATTTACTTATATACTTTTTTTTTTTGTAAATGCATACATATTATAGATAGAAAAACACCCAGACTCAGAACAAATACATGTGGAACTTACAAATATTTGTTCTATGCGGGAATCGAACCCGCGACACGCAGCACAGCAGTCCGATCGCTTAGCCACTGCACTAACCGTGTTGTCAAATTAAACACTAGAAGTCATAATTTATATTATATGTCTCGTGTGATGAGGAAAACTTAAGTTTGTCAGTAAGGGCCGGTGCACACGATCCGGAACGACTACGGCGCGGAGCCTGAGCAGTACCGCGCGCGCTGCGTATGCCACACGGTGCGTTCCGGCGTCGCACTTAGGCGGACTTCAACTAAGTGAGATGAGGCGTGTTTCCGGTCCTGGATGGCGTCTTTGGACTGGAAGACGAGATGTCGGTAGTCTGGCGGCGAATTGGGCAGACGACGGTGTTGTCATCGCGGGCAAAACCTGGATGAGGCTGGCACAGGAGCGTGGGGATTGGCACAAAACACGTGGCTAGTTACAAAGTGCCTAGTTGTGTGCTACATTGTAGGTAATACAAAGTACCTAGTTGTGTGCTACATTGGAGGTAATACAAAGTACCTAGTTGTGTGTTACATTGTAGGTAATACAAAGTACCTAGTTGTGTGTTACATTGTAGGTAATACAAAGTACCTAGTTGTGTGCTACATTGGAGGTAATACAAAGTACCTAGTTGTGTGTTACATTGTAGGTAATACAAAGTACCTAGTTGTGTGTTACATTGTAGGTAATACAAAGTGCCTAGTTGTGTGCTACATTGGAGGTAATACAAAGTACCTAGTTGTGTGCTACATTGGAGGTAATACAAAGTGCCTAGTTGTGTGCTACATTGGAGGTAATACAAAGTGTATAGTTATGTGTTACATTGTAGGTAATACAAAGTACCTAGTTGTGTGCTACATTGGAGGTAATACAAAGTGCCTAGTTGTGTGCTACATTGGAGGTAATACAAAGTGTATAGTTATGTGTTACATTGTAGGTAATACAAAGTACCTAGTTGTGTGTTACATTGTAGGTAATACAAAGTGCCTAGTTGTGTGCTACATTGGAGGTAATACAAAGTGTATAGTTATGTGTTACATTGTAGGTAATACAAAGTACCTAGTTGTGTGCTACATTGGAGGTAATACAAAGTGCCTAGTTGTGTGCTACATTGGAGGTAATACAAAGTGTATAGTTATGTGTTACATTGTAGGTAATACAAAGTACCTAGTTGTGTGTTACATTGTAGGTAATACAAAGTGCCTAGTTGTGTGCTACATTGGAGGTAATACAAAGTGTATAGTTATGTGTTACATTGTAGGTAATACAAAGTGCCTAGTTGTGTGCTACATTGGAGGTAATACAAAGTGTATAGTTATGTGTTACATTGTAGGTAATACAAAGTACCTAGTTGTGTGCTACATTGGAGGTAATACAAAGTGCCTAGTTGTGTGCTACATTGGAGGTAATACAAAGTGTATAGTTATGTGTTACATTGTAGGTAATACAAAGTACCTAGTTGTGTGTTACATTGTAGGTAATACAAAGTGCCTAGTTGTGTGCTACATTGGAGGTAATACAAAGTGTATAGTTATGTGTTACATTGTAGGTAATACAAAGTACCTAGTTGTGTGCTACATTGGAGGTAATACAAAGTGCCTAGTTGTGTGCTACATTGGAGGTAATACAAAGTGTATAGTTATGTGTTACATTGTAGGTAATACAAAGTACCTAGTTGTGTGTTACATTGTAGGTAATACAAAGTGCCTAGTTGTGTGCTACATTGGAGGTAATACAAAGTGTATAGTTATGTGTTACATTGTAGGTAATACAAAGTACCTAGTTGTGTGCTACATTGGAGGTAATACAAAGTGCCTAGTTGTGTGCTACATTGGAGGTAATACAAAGTGCCTAGTTGTGTGCTACATTGGAGGTAATACAAAGTGTATAGTTATGTGTTACATTGTAGGTAATACAAAGTACCTAGTTGTGTGCTACATTGGAGGTAATACAAAGTGTATAGTTATGTGTTACATTGTAGGTAATACAAAGTGCTTAGTTGTGTGCTACATTGGAGGTAATACAAAGTGTATAGTTATGTGTTACATTGTAGGTAATACAAAGTACCTAGTTGTGTGTTACATTGTAGGTAATACAAAGTGCCTAGTTGTGTGCTACATTGGAGGTAATACAAAGTGTATAGTTATGTGTTACATTGTAGGTAATACAAAGTACCTAGTTGTGTGCTACATTGGAGGTAATACAAAGTGTATAGTTATGTGTTACATTGTAGGTAATACAAAGTGCCTAGTTGTGTGCTACATTGGAGGTAATACAAAGTGTATAGTTATGTGTTACATTGTAGGTAATACAAAGTGCTTAGTTGTGTGCTACATTGGAGGTAATACAAAGTGTATAGTTATGTGTTACATTGTAGGTAATACAAAGTGCCTAGTTGTGTGCTACATTGGAGGTAATACAAAGTGTATAGTTATGTGTTACATTGTAGGTAATACAAAGTACCTAGTTGTGTGCTACATTGGAGGTAATACAAAGTGTATAGTTATGTGTTACATTGTAGGTAATACAAAGTACCTAGTTGTGTGCTACATTGGAGGTAATACAAAGTGTATAGTTATGTGTTAAATTGTAGGTAATACAAAGTACCTAGTTGTGTGCTACATTGGAGGTAATACAAAGTGTATAGTTATGTGTTACATTGTAGGTAATACAAAGTACCTAGTTGTGTGCTACATTGGAGGTAATACAAAGTGTATAGTTATGTGTTACATTGTAGGTAATACAAAGTACCTAGTTGTGTGCTACATTGGAGGTAATACAAAGTGCCTAGTTGTGTGCTACATTGTAGGTAATACAAAGTGCCTAGTTGCCTACCATTCATTATTTTAATTGTTTTTGTAAGACTAAGAGTTCTTGAAATTTCTAATTTTGTAATGTTCGCACTTATTTTCAACATTTAGATTATTTATCAATTCATTTCACTCCATATTTTACGCACCATTTCTAATCCAATACATTGTTACTCTAATTACCAGTTTTCTAATTAGATATTTAAACTATTTCACTAACGAGCCAACAATAACTAATTATTGTATTAACTTATCTATACAGTGAAAACAACCAGTTGAAAACGCATTAAATTTTAAAATTATAAAATTATTATGACATGGGTAGGTAAAGTCCGCATTGTGTGCAAAGAGGACCCTGTCCGGTCAGTGTTTACTTTTCTAAGAGCCTTTAAACTTTGCCCGCGATTTAATTAATTTATTAAACCATTTAGTTCACAAACCCGCTCTTTTTGTACCGAGCTACATAATTACTGTCACTAGCAACGAGTATTCTGATAAAGACACTACTAATTAAATATTACACAATTCAGTGTCCAAAATATTACTGCATACAAATACTATTATCACAAAAGCTTTAAATAATGTTTTAGTCCTCTTTAATAACCGCAAAATTTTTCTTGTCCTGCATGCTTGGTGGAGGAAATCATTGACGTAACTGGCAATGCAAATCTAAGTTCTCGGCTGTCAAAATTTCGGATTTCCATGGACACACTAAGAAGCTTTAGCGTGTCCATGGAAATCTTGACATAAAATGAAGCCAATAATATCTTTCACCATTCCTGTGACATTGTGCATAAATCAAAAATGACGAACAAACAAACAGCTACAAGACAATTTCTTCCGTTCATAAATCAGCAGTAATAATTATAATGAATATGTGATGTTTACATCATGAAGAATGTATTATTACACGAACGTGCTTAGCGTGCTTGCACAACACGTGATGTCGCGGGGGATAAGGTCGGCCATATCTAAGTGGGCGGGGTTACAGCGTCACTGATGCGCAAACGACCGACTGACATGATAAACTTTCCATACTCAAAAAAAAGTACAGAGAAGATTTTTAGCCTTAAAAAAATTTCTGTGTACTTTTTTGATCATATCGGAATATTTACCATAGTGGGGATTCCATACCGAAACAGCATACTCTAGCTGAGAGCGAACAACGACCGATACAAATGCAAATAGGTAGAGGACCGGGTAAATACTGTAGCCGTTCTCATGATAAAACTGAACATACTGAAGGCATTATTAACAATTTTGCTGATATGGGAATCTAAATGGAGTTTATCGTCCACCAGAACTCCAAGATCACGGATCAGGTTTCTCTTTTTTAGATTTTCGTTTTTTAAGGTGTAGGGATATAAAAAGATGTTTTTATTTTTGGTAAAACTAATGACATAACACTTGAATACACTAATTTGAAACTTATTGCGTGTACAATATGCCGAAAACGCATTTAAGTCTTCCTGTACGAGAGAGCAATCATGGTGGCTTTTAATAGACCTAAATATTTTTATGTCGTCAGCATACAACAGTAATTTTGAACTTGTAAAACATTTATCGACGTCATTGATAAATAAAATGAAAAGGAGAGGTCCCAAAATGGAACCCTGCAGTACTCCAGAAGTAACATCTGCACTGGAAGAACAAAAACCATTTACCAACTCTCTGAGTTCTGTTGCAAACATATGGATAAAACCATCTCAACAGGTCCCCACGAATCCCACTAAACGCAATTTTCTGCAACTGGTCAACTTTGTCAAAGGTTTTCTAGAAATCAGTATATATGGTATCAGTTTAAACATGGGCATCCACGTTGTTAAACAAATAATCTACGAAAGTTACCAGGTTCGTCGCGGTTTATCTCCTTTTGACAAAACCATGTTTCTGTGGTAATAAAACGCTGTGAAGTAGAGGCAGCGTACTCAGATCTTTATAATTCATAATATACATCAATGACCTGCCTAGTGCTATTGATCATCCCATGACTCTCTTTGCCGACGACAGCACGATGACTATAGCATATAAAAATATAATATGAAAGTGACATAAATTAATCTTTGACATCGATAATATCATGGTTAAACAGGAACAACCTAAATCTAGATAAGACAACTATTATGCATTTTAGGCAATGGACCCAGGTGGTATTTGACATTAACGCAATTTACATGGACACTATACTTAATGAAGTCGACGCAACCAAATTTCTAGGAATTATTATTGACTCTAAATTAAACTGGAAGGCACACATCGAGTACCTATGTAAACGTCTGAGCTCCGCTGCGTACGTCTTATATAAACTGGCCCCAGTGCTAAACACAGATGCCTCAGTAACAGCTTATCATAGTCTAGTAGCATCGTTATTGCGTTACGGTATTATATTCTGGGGGAATTCCACTGACAAAGCAATTACCTTTAAGGTATGTTTAATTTGAAGTCGACCGACAGCAGCTGTATGCCATTATTTAAATAACATAAATTATTAACTCTGTATATTTTTGAAATTGGGACATTTTTTAGGGTTAATCAATTTCTATTTCCACGACCTTCCCCGTAACAGACGTGACAATAATCAACTGTGTTCGCATACGTCAAAGACTGTATTAATGGGAAGAAGCGTTTTTTTTATTTTATTTGTACTTAAATTTTGTGACATTTTATGATTAATTTATTTTACTGACATCAATATTTATTATTATTATGTACTTGGATTGAAGTGCCTTTAGTAATTTAGTTTTTATTTTGTAATATACTTTTTATTTTTTGTAAACACTAAATTTGTACGCCTTATGGTGAAACATGTATGATTGATTTGCATATATATACGCATGTTTTGACAAATAAAATTTTCTTTATAGAGGGTACACTTTATCATGTACTAATCTCTCGAAAACCTTTGACAAAGCTGACAATATGGAAATTGGTCGATAGTTCTCGACGTCAGACTTAGGTCCTGACTTGTAGACAGGGGTTATATTTTCGAGTTTCCAAGCTTGTGGAAATATCCCTATTGAAATGGATAAATTCATAATGTATTCCCCAAAGGGTTAGGCAGAGTTGTACTCACATATAGTAGACCTAAATTTCGCCAGTTATTTTTAAGTCCCACGTTATAGGGACTCCCGGCTTGTACTGCGAAATTCCTGATGGAAAAACCTAATAACACTTTGCCTGAACAAATCGAACCAAGGACCACATGCTCAGCAGTAGCGGTTGTGATCCCTAGAGCAACGACACAGTAGATATAGTTATGTAGAAACTTGAACATTGATAGCCGAGTCAGAGAGCGCAAGGATGGAGAAAGAATTTACTGGTGACATCCTCATTATCATTTCAGCCAAAGGCCTCCTCTAAGAATTGCTACAACATCGAACTTTATGGATTGCCACTTCTCCACTGAACCCCTAGGTCGATCAAACTTGAGCCGTTGAATTATTACAAATTTTTTTTTTAATCTTTGGGGACCAGGCCCGTGCCGGACGGCGCGTATGTGTTCCACGCGCGCCTCAAAGAGATGTCAGCACATTTGACGGGGCCCGACAGGGCCGAAGCCTGCCAGGGTAGCGGGATCGTCCGAAAGGGTTACCACTGCCCTGGAACATAAAGGGCTAAGGAAGGAACATGGGTGGGTTTTAGTCAGAGTCTGACACTCACTTCCGCTCCACCCAGAGCGGGAGG
Source organism: Apamea sordens (assembly GCA_945859715.1). NCBI lineage: Eukaryota > Metazoa > Arthropoda > Insecta > Lepidoptera > Noctuidae > Apamea > Apamea sordens. The sequence goes on along the minus strand of OX243998.1, from coordinate 20,637,875 downwards.
GGTCATTTGATGATTTCCCATCCTCAAAAAAAAAGGGTGGTCGATGCCTTGAGACGCTCTAATGACCAGTATTCACAAATAATGTGGTTACGTGCCCTCTGGTAAATCTATACAATCTCAATAACAATACTGTTAGTACTCACATGTAAGCAAGAGCATTGACAACAATCAGTTGACCGCACACGAAGGTGATCGCACAATCTCATTAGCAGTTGCGGAAATACTATATGTAACCTCGTGTTAATAACTTGTTATTAATTGATTATTACTATTAGTATATTGTAATTGATTTCTGTACAGAAGTAATTAAGTTGTACCTCATAAGTCGCTCTTCTTTTATTATTAGGTATTACTTTTTTTTCTCTTGTATATTTATGAACCTTTAAATACATCTATCGGTTATTTTTATCTATCGCGCTTCTTTATCATATTCCCCGTAAACTGAGAGGTCATTTCTCTTGTTAACAAGAACTCCTAGTACAAGAGCCAGGGCTACATTGATGATTGTATCTTGAAGTGAAAAATAAATAAACTATTATTAAATTATTATTATAAGTATTATCGATATGGTTTTTTGGCTCGTCGGTACATAATTATTTATCTGATGCAATCAAATAATATTTTTAATAATAAATGCGCAGAACCTTAATATATATATTATAAATTTATATTTAACATATTATATTATTAATATTAGATTAAAAAGTCATAAAACGATTGTTATTATTTAACATTATGATTTAATGTTTATCTCATTTGATACGGTTAATAGTTTATGTAAGTATTATAGGAATTATCTCGTTTGTAAAATTTTCCACATTGATTTCATTGAACTCTTGATAAAATTATTTATATTATAGTTAATAAAGCGCTAAATGAATACATTTTTTTATAATTTATTTTTAATCCCTAATGCTACAACATAAACATAATCAGCCTTTAACGTAGGGGACGTTGCTGGGACACAGGCCTCCTCTCTGTGAGAGGGAGTGGGCCATAATCCTCCACCGGACCAGTAATGTAGTAATGTTACACTGTTTTACCTGAATGTAACATCTGCCAAACTGCTAAGCAATTTGCTGGTGCTGTGTGAAATGTCCAGGGATATTATTATTATTATTTATTATTAGTAGGTTTTCGTGGATTTTATACGAATCTTTGCTCAATTAAATATTGTTAAAATTCAGTCCAACTTAAAACTAAGACTATGACTCTAGTAAACGACTCCGTATGTGGGTAACAGAGTCCCACGCAACTATAGATTCTATAACCAAAGCTAAGTACTACACTCAGCGGCATCAGTCAACATATATCATACGACCATCTCATAGTACCTACTCAGCATAAGGTAAGCAAACCTAGACCCCGACACTCACCGACCGACGACATCAGTCAACATATATCATACGACCATCTCATAGTACCTACTCAGCATAAGGTAAGCAAACCTAGACCCCGACACTCACCGACCGACGACATCAGTCAACATATATCATACGACCATCTCATAGTACCTACTCAGCATAAGGTAAGCAAACCTAGACCCCGACACTCACCGACCGACGCCGCCAGTCGACCGCATGAACTATGTATGAACACATCGACTCAATACAATACTCAATATATTTATTTGCATTCCACAATGTGGACTTAGGTGGTAGGTACCACCAGACAGATAATGTTTCCTTAGGACACTTTTCAAAGGGTTTACCTGTTCGTAAAATAATATCTACCTGAATCGGTGCAAAGCTGCTAGTATTTCAGGCACTTTAACTGTTAATAGAAATAAATAACGGGTGTTTGTTTATTTTTAATTACACGCCTTTGTTTATCCATACTCCATACTAATATTATAAATTCTAAAGTAAGTCTGTTTGTATGTTACCTTTCACGCCTAATCCACTGAACGTATTTCGATAAAATTTGGCAAAATATAGAGATGACATCCTGGGGAAGGGCATAGGCTACTTTGAATCCCGGTAGTACGTCCCCGTCGGGCAGAAACTAGTTCTTGATAAATGTACACTTGGTTGTACAGACTGAACTGATGCATCAACAGTTACACTTGGTTGTACAGACTGAACTGATGCATCAACAGTTACACTTGGTTGTACAGACTGAACTGATGCATCAACAGTTACACTTGGCTGTACAGACTGAACTGATGCATCAACAGTTACACTTGGTTGTACAGACTGAACTGATGCATCAACAGTTACACTTGGTTGTACAGACTGAACTGATGCATCAACAGTTACACTTGGTTGTACAGACTGAACTGATGCATCAACAGTTACACTTGGCTGTACAGACTGAACTGATGCATCAACAGTTACACTTGGTTGTACAGACTGAACTGATGCTTCAACAGTTTTTTTATGTTTCACCACAAAAGAGAAAAAGGGTATTTTTTATTTCCAAGAGTGAATAGATCAAAGGGTTAATTCTCGTAATTTTAAGAACGTTCACACTCTGATTTCAGTCTCAATCTGTCAAAATACCTCTAATTTAAGGAAATTAGAACAAACAACAAAAATCCAACAAACGTCAAAAACTTGTTAAAATGTCCCTACATTTTGACAAGTTTTTGACGTTTGTTGGTCGCCGAGATGAGACTGCGACTAAATTTCGAATTTTTTAAATTAAGAGAATTGACCTTCTGAATTTGCTCGTTTGTTTTGTTTTGAGAATATCACATGTCACTACATTATTTTGATAACAAAGTCTTTATGTTTGTTTTCTTATCTTAGGCATTTTAATTTTTACGATCCAATTAATTGACTCCATAGATAAGATAAACACAAACTTTTAGCAAAGAGGTCAAACATTCGTACAGAACATTGTTCTCTGATAACTTAGGTTATTTTTTAAGTGCTAATTTGTAGTTATTCTAATAAAATTAAATACCTAACGCGTTTATGGATTTTTTTTAATCTATGGCAAGACTGTAGAGTTTGTGGTAAACAAGTGCGCTCTAGGCATGTTATAAAATAATATTTTTTTCGAAAAAAATAAGTGTTAGTTATTAACATACCCATATATACAGGTTTTTACATTTATATGAACATACCTAACATTTATATTGCATTTACTGTGCCTTCATGTTTGGTATTAGTATTATGAACTTAAATATTTCTATAAAAAAAATCTATTAAATAAAATAAATCTCAAATGTGTGATGTGATAGTCGGAGATTAACTTCAGTCTGCAAAAATAAAACTACGCAACAGGGAATTTGAAGGAACTAACGTCATAGTGAAGATGACTTTGGCTTCAAGTAAATTCAAGGCAACGACAAATTGCATCAGCTTGGCAAGTCTTTGATGAACTTGATGATACAATTATACTGGGGTTTGTACATAAAGTGAACTTTCTTCCTAATTCAATGTTGTGTTATGATAACCTTTAATATGCAACTGATATTATAAATTAGGTATATTAAACCAATTTAACGATTAGTGATAATATATTATTATGTTTTTAATCGTCAGCTTTGTTGGCGACAAAAGTGACTATAATTCTCATGAACACCGTCAAACCAAATTTTACTTGATTGATGGAATTGTAACCTAGAAATACGACAAATATTGTGCAATATTTATTTTTTGATTGAATGCGGCCAAGTCTACAAAACATAGTTTTCAATTCGGGATGTAGTTGAATGTATATCTATCGCACAAGTCAGTAAACCCCACTGCCACCTTGATCGGTTTATGTTTAAGTTTCCAATAAATGACCTATTCTAATCTATTTTGTTTTCTTATGAAAACGTGTTGCGCCGACCCCAAAGTAACACGGGATAAGGACAGATGATGATAATGATGATCTAACAGATAGAAAAATGAAGAAGTAGTTAAGACTCACTATTTCCTTCCTCTCGTCAGTCATGTCAACGATAGCCATGCTCATGTTGACCCTCATGGTGAAGGCGAACAGCATCCCGAAGAACAGCAGCGCCGTCTGCGCGTGGCGTACACCCATCCCCTCTGTGAATCACAACACAGCATTGTACAAGAACAAGCTAGTAAAATACTATTCTATGATAAAAAAAAAATTATGTACCTACGTTTAGGTTAAGGTATCTATGGACCTGCGTCCCCAGAAATGAATGAATTGTGATGAATCTGATTAGCGTTGTTTTTATCTGTGAATTCTCTAAATTCCAAAATGTCAAACTATTCATGAATATATTTGTTTTATTTTGATTATCAATGACAATAGATTGAGGCAAGAAGGGCTGGCTTGAAGCAGCAAGGAAACACTACATTAAGAAGACGGGTATGAACCAGCAAATATAAAATCTACTAATAGACTTTTGAATAAAATTAACAAAAGTTAGTTAGTTATCCGGATGCCATTTCAAACAAAGTCCACAACAAACACAATCTGAAGGACTTTGAAGGGAATAACCATTGCTTCATATGTTTGAAAAATTCATCTGCTCGACAACATACATAACGCAATGAATGTAGCTGAAATGTCTATATACAATTGAGTGTGAAACTCAATTACCCCGCAAGAAAGTATAATCAATCCTTAAGACGATTAGAGAATAGTGGATGTTAAATGATTAATATCAATAAAGATGATGAGGAAAGAAAGATCTTGTACATAAGCTTTGTTTACACTAGTCGTTGGCGCAACAGTAACTTAAGAAACTCTGCAATATCAGGTAAGTAGGTAAGTCCAACTTAAAAGCAACTTAACCCTAAGCTTATATAGAAACTGTAAAGTTCATGATCCTATAGTAGCATCAACAATTTGACATATGAACTTGTCTAAGGCATCAAATTGCATCATTCGAGACGTAACTTGAGGAAACTTTGCTTTTCATACACTAATATTTTAATCTCGAGATATATTATGCTTATAAAAGTTAACAAACTAATATAACTTTTGACAGCAGTAGGTAATTAAGACCCGTTTACACTATGCATGTTTCTTGCCAGGTATACCATAAGCTGAAGCAACAATAACAGTTGCACCGTCTAATAAACAGTATTTTGACGATGCAAGTAGTTTGTTGCTTCAATTGTATTGTATGCGTCAGGCAATGCGCACCATATGTCAGGGTTAAGGGATGATTGTAATCAGGAATTTGAACAGCTTCTGTTATTTGTACATAGGTACCTACGCTGAAATGGCGAGATATATCGGAAGATGGATCAGAAAATATTTAACTTGGAATAATTTTGATGTCTTATAGCTAGTTTACAAATACAAGTGTTCCGTTTTCACCAGTTGTCTAAAGCCAAGCGCACATATAGGTACAACGGACAGCAGCGCAACGAATTTCTCATACAGAAAAGTAAGTGCGGTGTGTCCCGCCTGTAGTGTGCGTTTTTTCATAGAAAATGTACATAAGTGATTTTGTTTTGAATTCTAATGTTGATATATGTTTACTGAATTTTCAGTATTTTTTCTGCTGACTAAATTTCCAAAAGAAAAACATCAATCAATACTTACTAGGCCTAAGGATTTCAATTTCCTTTTCATCGGCAACTCCCATATTGGATTAGTACCGTTTTGTCACTTTATGTCCTTCGGGCACTACCGCACATACGCGCAGGACGGCGCTTAGTGTCAAGATGACACTAATCACGCACTCTGAGACATTAGCGCGGATTTTGTAAAACTATGGAGTCGATATTGGGGCTAAACTTATTATCCCCATGTTTTTTCTAGGGTGTACTTTGAAATAATGTGTTTGATTAATTAGAGCCCAAAGATTTATTTAGCAATAATCATAATCTTTATCATAGCATAAAACACATAAAAAAGTAGCAGTTTGGTTCTGTATTAAGAAGGCACCAAAAGTCATCTACACTTCTCACTAAGTAACACAACACCACATATTTGTACCAGCAACTGCGACCAACTAAATAATACTAAATCACAGCGTATCTTCACATTAATTTTACGAGTTATACTAGTATTATCGAGTAGGTATCGCGGAAATAAATTACTTTTAATTTTCTATTGTTTTCTTAAATACATTCCCTACTGGAACTAACTTGAATATTCGTAAGTAGTTTACTATTACGTGTCACGCCTTTAATTTTGTTGGCTGTTTTCAACTATATGTTTTTAAAATATATAATATTAGGTACACTAGTACATAAAAGTATTGCACATGTTCTAACCCCTTTTCATCAGAAAGTACATCCACAGATTCCTCTGTTACAAAATTTGCTAAGTTTTATGTCACTGATAACTTATATGTATATCAGAGAGGTTATCGCGTAAGGGCGCGAGAATTATATCAACAATTTGTTATTTTGTTACAATATCAATGCGGACCAGCCAAAGGATTTGGAACCTTGGTTCTTTGTGTTAAGAGTTTCACAGTATGCATGAACGTTGTAAGCAATTTTCGGAATTGTATGTGTACTTTGTGATTGGCTATGGCGTTGGGATACTTACTATTTTTAACTTTGATATCTTCTAAAGATAACTGCAATTAAATTGATCAGTCGTCAAACTAAGACGTAGTTACATTTGAAGTAATAGGTATTATAACTATTATAAACCTGTGTAATATGGATGTTTTGTGAAAACTTTATCTTTCAACGGTAGGTACCTAAGTGTTTTTTAGTAGGTAGTAAACTTCTTGACAATATGAGGTTGAATCGCCTTCAATTGGTTTATTACTAGCTTTAACATTAGCCTTCAACAACAAAACTCTTAATAAGTGTGGAAAATTAACGATTTCTACCTAATAATATAAAGTTACATAAAAATGGATGACTTAGTAGTTTCACTTCTTTCTTGAAATTGACTTCAAGTATGGTTGCATATTTGAAAATCAAAACTTTCCTGAGCAAATTTCAAAAGAAAAACGTACAAATCAACAAAGTTTAAAACAACGATGGTCATTTGATCAAAAGTTCAGCTGACCAAAGTCTGGAATATCAATGTTTAAATTATTTATTACACTATTGACCAAATCGATGAAATCCCAAAGAGCGGCGGCGTAGTTCCCGCGATAAATATGTTTATGGCACTCGCCGGCCGCTGCTGCGGCACCGCTCGCTGCGCTCGCTCGGCTCGTGCGTTGTGTGGTCACAGTTCTAAACTAACCTAACCTAGCTGTTTCGATGTAAAAACTTTTGATCAGTCGTTCATTTGATCACATACATTGGGATTTTAAAATTTTTCTAAATAAAATATTTGGTCATTTAAATTTTGTTATTTCGTTTATTGTTCTTTTGAAATTTGCTCGAGAAAGTTTTGATTTTCTAATATGCAACCTCAAGTATGTAATCAGTTGTATAAAACTGATTGCTCCGAAGTGTGAGTTAGAGATTGTGAGACAAAGTGTGTTGTTTGTTATTATAGAACTTCTGCAAACGTAACTTTGACTTCAATATAAATGTACTCCAAGGTAGCCCGCGAAATACAAATTTTCTTACGTTTTTTGCAATTTGCTGGTCACTACTAAGTTTTAGGTACTTTGATTAAAATATGATTCGCGGCCGTAACAAATATGTATTTACAGAATTATAATCTTTAAAGTCATCAACACAACTTTCTAAGATCAAGTAATCCTACTGAATGACTATTTCATGAAATCTTGACATTTTAGGATTATGCTAACTTAACAAGTTGTATTACTGATTCTAATGATTACAATTCTGTAAATACATATTTGTTACGGCCGCGAAGCATATTTTAATCAACGTACAACTTAGTACTGACCTTACCTATATCGAAGTCTGTTAACTCTGCGTGCCATGCAATTACAAGCCTGAAGGATTAACTCACTTCGGACGGTATACTTTGCTTACGTTACATCAAGGCTCAGATATAGTATTAAGTTTTGGAGCAAAATATACAAGTACAATGTCCATTTGGCATTTGTAATTCAAAAACCTGCCAAGTGTGTGTTGGACCACGCACAATAAAGGGTTCTGTTAGTTGGAATGAATTTATCCCAAAAACAATCTTAACATTGTAGTTGAAACTCATGTTCTCCCATATATTGCAACTGCAAAAGTAAGTTGGTCGACGAGAAAAAAAATACATCCCCATTTTGCGGGTAGAGGAGGTACCTAAGGTAAAATAAATTGTCGGCATGATTAAAATTATTATTCATGCCACAGCTTTCTAGTACTAAGAGTCTCTGAGCTAAGCTACGGAGGGACGGACAGGCGGACATGGCGAAACCATAAGGGTTCCTTGTTGACTACGGAACCCTAAAAAGAGCCTTAAGTACAAAATCAAAAGTCATTTATTCTATTATATTAGGCTGAGAATCAGCACTTTTCGAACCTCAAAATTACAAAAGACAGTCCCCCAAAAACGCCCGCCCTTCACCACTTCCTAGTGCTATCGCTGGGAAGAAGAAATGGCGCAACAAACTCCCCAGCAGCACAGCTGTCTGTTCAGTTATAAAATACTTGATACTATACAATACTAGGCGTTAACTAATTAACATTACAAGGCACATAACATAAAATTAAATTACTTGCAATATGTCAGCTAGCCACGCCAATATACCAACAAATATAAAAACTATACGTACTCAAGCTGAAAAATAATGAATTAAAATGTAAATAAAAACTTACTACCTAAATAAAAGCCTCCAGGCATAAAGGGCGTGACAGCTTACATATTTATGCATAGCTGGGTTCTGGTCACATAGCTGTCACTTGAAGTCACAGATGAAAAACTAGGACCATCGAAGTAAAATAAATAAATAAGTTAATACTAATAACAATAACCTGTCAGTAAGCTAATTCTGGAGAAAGAACGTGAACATTGTCTTGAGTTAATTAGGGCGACCAACTATTCTTATCATGTAAGTAGTCGTTGATGGAATAGTAAGCCTTTGAACAATGCTTCGCATTTATCAGAATCGTCCAAGAACCACTTCATCAACATTCTAACAGTGCCATGTCTCTATATTCGAGGGTTGTTCACCAACTTTATAACGTTTTTTTTATTTACTCAGTATAAATATTCAATTGAGATTCAAAACTTCATGTCACCTACACCCATTTTATGATTATTCAAAATGAGTGTTGCCACCGCGGAAGAACATAATAATGATGGCGTTGAGTGAGGTCCCAAAATGCCGCTTTCACTGTCCAGCCATAATCTTCCCCATTCCACCGTTCCATTAACTTTATCTGAATGAGCTGATGAGCAACTGACACAGCAATCAACATGAGTGATTGATTAGTGACAGATTAGTGGTCCGATGACACATTGTGGTGCTGTAAACGTCGGTTTAAATTGTTATCGCTCCGCCACGAGTTCTATTGAGTGGGGAATGAGTGGGTTCGGTGCTAGTGAAAGCGTCACTTTGATAGCTTGTAAACGTCGAATTTCTATGCCAAGGGTACCAAACATGAAAAACATGGTGAGCTTTTTTGGTATGGTGAGGTTTGATGCCCGAAGTCCTGACAGCCAGTCTTAACAAAGGATTTCGTGCTACCCAGTAATGTTATGGCGGGTTATGGAGTTCAGATAGGCAGTCGCGCCATGAAAATTACTGTCATTTATAGTCCATTTACAATAGCATTAGAAAGAAGTTAAAAAAGGTTATTTTTAATGCACACTTTGTATCAAAAGTACAATAAACATTGTTACATTACGATAGACGCCGAATTTATTATGATCTATTTTTACAGCAGCTGTCACACTTAATTGTAACCATTTTAACTATTTATCTTATGAAATTATGTGGCTTTCATTTATTTATATTATTTAACTCCAATTTAAAATTACAATGTCAATGCTAAAAACCTAAAAGAAGCAGGGGTGAACAATACCTGGAACGTTATTCGTTTCACTATAATATTCTACCGAATTTACAAATTAACGTTGGTGAAACTTCTTCATCTTCATCATCAGATGATAGTGACTAAATTAGATGATGAAGACGAAGAAATGTCACCAACGTAGTTGTTATTTAAAATAAAATATTTTAAAAACATGATTATTATTTCCATTAATCTTAATTTTTAAATCATCATGGTGATCGGTTGTTTCATTCATTCATTTTGTTGTAAGTTTGTAATGTGTGATGAAGACGTTACTATAAATAAAGCATAATTTTAAAATATTATTTTTATTTTATGGGTATTATACGTCCATATTTGTTAAAACAATTTTAATTAAGGTGGATGCGTTGCATTAGCCCGCGAAATCAGACGAATTCGGAGCAATTTTAATTTAAAGGGATGTATTGATGATTTTTAAGGTTAAAATTGTATTATTGCCTACATATTTCCAACCTTACACTGACCTGCAAATTGCAAAAAACGCTAGAAAATTAGAATTTAAGCATCTCCCTTAAAATTGTTTTATCATAACTTTGAAATAAAATGTTTTGCATTCCTGCTTCTACGAGCCTCTTGTTTCTAATGCTATTATAAATGGAGTACCTATAGTTACATCCGATTAGACTAGACATGGACCCCAACATAGCTGTTTATTCTCTGTTAATGAAGAGGCTTTCTCGTGCAGCCCATAAGTTACACAGCTAAATGCGTTAGCAGTTTTTAAAGTTATATGCATTCACTGATCCTCTAAAACAAAAAGTTGGTATTCACGCCATACCTCCCTAGTTGTCAATATTGTTTTACTTCACCATGTCCTGTTACCTCACTACCTGTTATCTCACAATGCTCATTTCGTGTTAGACTGCATCAACTGCTTAGAATAGAAGAAAGGCCTCAGTGCTCTTCCTCGGCTACATCTGCGACCACACCTAAAAGCTTTACGTGAAATGAGGAAGCTTCAGACAAAGGCGCTTCAATCAAGGATCCGCGGGGATGCTGTGGAGATGATCAATCAAACGATGTTTAATTACGTCTCAATCCCGAGCTCCACTCCCGATGTTATTGAGATACTCTTGCTAACGAACATATATTATTATCTTTCTTTTGTTTTGTGAAACATTGAGGAACTGATTGAATATGAGTCTGTAAGTTTTATTAATTAAGTTTTCATCTGGTCAGTCCTTGCTGCTCAAACAGCAGGTAGAACATTTTGATTCTGGAGCGGGCAGCTAATACAAATCATTTATCTATTATGAGAATGATGTCGTATCTAGTAATGTTTTTTTTTTTTTTTGTAACATAATTCCGTATTAAATTAAATGATTTTCAAACCAATAGCGCTAGGGTTACCGGTTTAAAAAACAATTTAATTTGTAGACAAAAATAAAATATAATGTTTTACCCAAAATTAGGGCCGGAATTAGGTTATTATAAAAAATTAATATAAAAAAAACTTTTAAAACAAGCTTTTATTTACGCCCTAAAAAGATAAAAATAAGATTTAAATTACATTAACCCTATTCATTTTCCAATTACTTTACAAAATTTAATTGTAAATGATAAGATTTAAAGTTAATTAAATAATAAGATTTAGCCTCAGTGCTGCACGATGTAAATTTGAGTAATCTTTTCCTTTAAAATTTTTACTATCAACTTATAACGTCATTACACAATTTATATTATATAAAAGCTTGTCGCGAGATTTAAGCACTCGTATTACTTAGTTTGAACTTAGCTTTTTTTAATTAAAATCAATCAGATCAAGTTACTATAGTTTGACCGAAACTGCTGTACCGCGCCTTAGGAATGCGCGGCGAGGCGGGGGGGCGGGACACCGTGAGCGATGACGAATGAGCGGCCTGCACTGCCCCCCCGTCTCGCCGCGCTCATACCGAAGGCGCGGTACAGGGGTTTGGTCAAACTATAGTTGATCTACACAGGTAGATCTACGAGATTTGAGCACTCGTATTAAGTACGGACGCCAGCAGGTCAACCTATCCGAAACCGTCAGATTTTCCCAATCAACCTTGAACTTACTTTAGCAATAAAGTCGAAAATCTATTAAAGAAATCTGACAGATTGTAGTAGCTTGATATGCTGGCGTCTGTACTTAGTTTGAACTTAGTTTTTTTTTTTTAATTAAAATCATACAGATCAAGTTATTTAATTTATTAGTCTACACAGGTAAATCTCGCGACAAGCTTTTATATAATATAAATTGTGTAATGACGTTATAAGTTGATAGTAAAAATTTTAAAGGAAAAGATTACTCAAATTTACATCGTGCAGCACTGAGGCTAAATCTTATTATTTAATTAACTTTAAATCTTATCATTTACAATTAAATTTTGTAAAGTAATTGGAAAATGAATAGGGTTAATGTAATTTAAATCTTATTTTTATCTTTTTAGGGCGTAAATAAAAGCTTGTTTTAAAAGTTTTTTTTATATTAATTTATTTTATATTTTTTCGTTTTCGCTAGATACCTATATTTCTTAGTCTATTCATTTCATTAAGTGCGTCATTGTTACATTGGCGGGTGCCAGTTAATTTCGAGCAGTCCAATTCTTCTATGAGGAGGCCTTCTATCGATGTGACCCTACTTAAGGCCACGTACGCTTGGCCAGCAGCGAACAACTTTGGGCCCAAATACACAACGGCGTGTTCAACCGTACTACCCTGCATTTTATGCACTGTGCAAGCCCAGCATAATATTATTGGCACCATTCTGCGTTCAGCGGTGCCATGGCTGTATTTCGCTGGAAATTGCACAGACTTCGGTTGAATCAGGTGAATCCCGTCTTTGCCGAAGTCGATACGGACGGCTGGAACATTCCTGATTACCATTTTACTATTATCGTTTAGTAAAGTAATTAGTCGTTGTCTTGACCGCCTTTCTGGTTCATAAATATCTACACAGTCTTCTGAATCTTGGTATTCTTTTAAATAATGAGGTTCAAACCAATGGGTGTGCAAAATTTCATGTCCCTGCTGTTGACCGTTGAGGAGTTCCGTGATTTGGAGCCAACCCTGGATGTGGCAGCAATTTCATGCTGGACCCACCAACCGTCTATCATATCCGAACGGGTATGAAAATTTCAAGTCCCTACTGCCGACCGTTGAGGAATTCTCTGGTTTGGAGCCAACCCTGAAGGTGGCTGCAATTTCATGGTGGACCCGCTAACTGTCATCCCAATGGGTGTGCAAAATTTCATGTCCCTGCTGTAGACCGTTGAGGAGTTCCGTGATTTGGAGCCAACCCTGGATGTGGCAGCAATTTCATGCTGGACCCACCAACCGTCTATCATATCCGAACGGGTATGAAAATGTCAAGTCCCTACTGCCGACCGTTGAGGAATTCTCTGGTTTGGAGCCAACCCTGAAGGTGGCAGCAATTTCATGGTGGACCCGCTAACTGTCATCCCAATGGGTGTGCAAAATTTCATGTCCCTGCTGTAGACCGTTGAGGAGTTCCGTGATTTGGAGCCAACCCTGGATGTGGCAGCAATTTCATGCTGGACCCACCAACCGTCTATCATATCCGAACAGGTATGAAAATTTCAAGTCCCTACTGCCGACCGTTGAGGAATTCTCTGGTTTGGAGCCAACCCTGAAGGTGGCTGCAATTTCATGGTGGACCCGCTAACTGTCATCCCAATGGGTGTGCAAAATTTCATGTCCCTGCTGTAGACCGTTGAGGAGTTCCGTGATTTGGAGCCAACCCTGGATGTGGCATCAATTTCATGCTGGACCCACCAACCGTCTATCATATCCGAACGGGTATGAAAATGTCAAGTCCCTACTGCCGACCGTTGAGGAATTCTCTGGTTTGGAGCCAACCCTGAAGGTGGCAGCAATTTCATGGTGGACCCGCTAACTGTCGTCCCAATGGGTGTGCAAAATTTCATGTCCCTGCTGTAGACCGTTGAGGAGTTCCGTGATTTGGAGCCAACCCTGGATGTGGCAGCAATTTCATGCTGGACCCACCAACCGTCTATCATATCCGAACGGGTATGAAAATTTCAAGTCCCTACTGCCGACCGTTGAGGAGTTCCGTCGTCTGGCGCCAATCCTGGCAGCAGCATCACGTCATGCTTGTCATAAACATGCATTGTCATCGGGACTGGACCAGTATGTAAAATTTCAGCTCAATCGGATACCGGGAAGTGGGTCAAATTTAACTTGGAAAAGTCCACCTTCACATACATACAAGTCAAGTTAAATAAAAGCTTTTAAAAATACATTAAAAATAAACAAAGTTTAGGAGTACCCAACGGGGCAGTTTAACTGTCTTAATTTGCGTTAATTTACCTTTATATTGTGGCCATAAAATAGACCCTTTGTACCACAGCTCACATGGACCAAGCTAATGAACTGCGTATAATGTTTCAGTAATTACAATGTGAGCAGGAATTATTATAATATATACAGTAGTTAAACCTTTTTAAACTCTTTTGTAATGGTAGGGTGGTTTTGTAAGGGCTCCCCAGTCCAGAGGGTTTTTGAGCAAGCCAGGATGATGATAGCCGCGTAGGTGCGGCATGAATCATGATGAACACCGAAAATATATTTGAAAAGTTTTAGATAGGAGCTTTCAGGAATCCACTTTCAGATTTCAAAACAGGGCCAAAAAATAAAGTGATGAGCCGTTGACTTTGGTATCATAGTGTGTGGCGTAACCCAGAAAGACTTTGAAAACTCAGATTTGGTAAATTTTGCTGCTCGATATCGTTACTGATATCACCCCCAACTCTCAGTGATAAATCGTTTTTGTGAGTTTTGTTAAATAAGCCTCTACACTTCTGCTTAGGCCGCCATCGTAGGCGTCTATCGTCTTAGCTCTGCGCACTCGTAACATGTCATTCCCCCTGTTACGTTTAAAACAGTATCTGACGGGTGGGGAAACAAATATGAGTTTAATTTTATGAATACAGCAGTCTCGTAAATATACAAAGCGTAAGAATTTTGTATTTTTTTAAATAAGGTTCACAGCTGTCCGTAGCCTGAAGTCCAAACATGGCTCTGATGCATCGCTTTTGCGCTTTAAAAGTGGCTTCTCTGTTCGTGGAGTTGCCCCAGAATATAACACCATATCTTAATAAAGATGCCACAAGACCAAGATATTCTGTGAGTAGTGCTTCTATATTAATTGTTGGAGCAAGTTTGTATAACGCATAAGCAGCACTACCTACTAGTTTTCTTACAAAGCGTGTCAATGTGGTTCTTCTAGTTTAGGTGACTGTCAATAATCAAACCTAGAAACTTAGCGCTGTTCACATTGTCAATTTTACTACCTTGGCATTGTACATTCATTTTCGGGTTGGGTTTCCTTTGACTAGCTATAAAATTATAAAGCTTCGCACGCGCGGATATTAAACTGCGGAGCATGTGGTGTTGGATTCAATTCCCATATCGGGTAAAGTGTTATTGTGTTTTGGTATTACATGGGACCTGGCGCAACATTGATTTTCCTACTACGTAAGGTAGGTTCGCCTCTACTTAACCCTTCCGGAAAATCAGACGTCATGATATGTCATACACCCATGGCGTTGTTTTTCCTAAAAAATAAGCTCCAAACTCACATTACTAAAAAGCAAAACCCTATCATTTGATATTCAAAAAACATTGTTTTATAACCACTTAATCAATATTACATTTCACTGACTTGTAATCGGGTACTGCACAGGCTTGATAAATCACTTCAGATTCGGAAACTGGCTTCAAGCAATGTTGAGTATGGTGAGAAAATACAGCCTGACAGTATGTACACTGAGCTACCCACTGAGTCACTGTGTTACCTGTCGCTTTAGACGTGATTTACCGGAGTAACGTGGGTACACTGGATGGAGTTATGCTGTGCGACATTTTGTATAGCGTGAAGTATTTGCGTACCTACCTAGTGTATTGTGGAGTGATATATGAACATAGAAGAACGTCTTCCTTTCGTGTCCTGTCGACACCAAAACAAGTCGCATGAAGTACGCAAATACTTCACGCTACTTTGGTTTATTAACATTTTGTGTGAGCCCAGTAGAAGGCCGCGTAGGTTTTTAGTAGTACTACAGTTACTAATGATAGTACATTTATATCTAAAATTTGTTTTGTCATAGGTACTCTTAACTAAACTAACAATAATTTCGTCCACAATTTCATTTCTATCACCAACCACGCGATACAGATTTTGAAGTCTCATTGATAAAATGTAATCTTTCTCAAGTGTGATTGCTGACAAACCCAGATGAGGTCAAGGTCCAGTTTACCTTACATTTTTGATGGCGAGAATATTTTACAGGAAAAATTGTTTCTTTTTCTTTATCTGTTTATATGAGGAACAGGGTGTAAAGTTCACTCATCCTTCATAGAAAAGGCAGGATCCTCCGACGACCTGACAAGTGTAGTGTCGGGTGGGCTACTGCCCGACGATTGATGTAGGGACATTGTATATTACCTATATGCTAGTCGCGCGGAGAACTTTGCTTGCGCTATGCAAGATATCCCGTGACGTCAGTGTGATGTATTGTGTTTGACGATGTAGTAGTTGCCGCGACATATTTAAAACATGAACATGTTGTGATAAACTTCTAATGAATAATGAACTGGTTTAGTCATCGTAAATTATAAATTCGAACCTAGCCTTCCAGACGTTTAATACCTACTGTAGCGAAATAAAAACCTTTCTTCACTTGTAAACGTTTAATTTAGTAAAATAAAAAATATTGCAAACAAAACTTAATGAAGTACACAGCACGATTCTTAATACAATTCGATTATTTGGCATTCGATTTGGCATAGTACACCCCAATAATTGTATTAAGAATCGTGCTGGGCTCTAGCACCAAGGACGTCGCGTCAGCGTTACAATTATTGTAATGCTGACGCGACGTCCTTGGTGTTAGAGCCCTATAATAAATTTCATTATTACGCGTCGGTCACGATACGTTTGCAAACGTTCGTATAACTCCCGGAATAAATAAATATCTGGTTATCCTAAATGGTTAACTTTGCACCAAGTCACTCGGTTATCAGACAGCGAGGTAAAGTAATTTATATCACTGTTTTAACCAAATCGAGACAATAGTAACTACTGAAAAATAAAAATTATACGGAAATCCGGTCCTAGACTCCACGCTGGAAGTCGGAAGGCTCCTCGCTGGGTGGTATCAGAATCCACCTGCGTTGGTTCGATTCCCAACAGGAAGCTTGCAGTCGTCTGGTCCCAGGCTAGCGGTGGGGCGATTTCAAGATCCGCCTACAGTCTTCGACAAATCAAGTCTGAATGAAGAAACCTGACTCACCTTGAGACAAGTTTATTATAATGTACGTACTTACGTGATACGTTTATTTACGGGAACACTGCCCTATGATCCAGTCGAACAACGAACGAACTCGATATCGATATATTTAATATCGTGGCAAATTATTACATGGTCAAACGAAAAAATTAATAATATATCATAGACTTCCGTCCTGTGTCCAAAAAAAACTTTCAATGAAAAATCTCGGTAAGGATTCTTTCTGATTAAAAATAAGGTAGGATTTGTTACAAAAGAAGGTCGTTCATGATAAAATTATAATGTAGCATTTGCCAATGCTGCACTACTAAATATTTCAATACTTAGGGGTCTAATGAAGTTCCTGGGTGGTTAGTAATAGCTTACATTAGTTTATCAAGGAATACCCAAAACTATTGCGTATACAATATTCAGGTTCTTACAGAAGTATTCATGCATTATTATAGCCTTTGATCCCGGCTGTCATTTGTGGATCTTTGAGAGTCGTTACGTGTCGTCAGAAGCCCAAAAGTCTGACAACCAGTACCCAGTATCTGGGCTGTAAAGGTCGGATAGGCAATCACTCCATGTAAAATACTGGCATTCAGCTGCATCCGGTTAGACTGGAAGCCAACCCCAACATAGTTGGAAAAAGCCTAGGCGATGATGATGACAGAAGTATTTATGAACAATGAACATGAACTGACACCTGTAGAAATAAAAAAAAACTGCTGAAAATTCATTAATTCAAGACATAATAACAGACGAGCATTGGATTAAACCAATGAATAACATCAGGGATTAAATCCGCTTGGCCATAAAGTCTTTGCATAACGAATAAAATAATCATTACTTCCACAGAAAATTCAATTATAAATCCTAAAAAGATTTAAAATCAATCTGATTGAAGTTTATTCGAATAAAATGATAGAAGTCTGGATAGCCATCGAGTTATTTGATCTAATCAATTATGATCGGCATGCGAGTCGACTCGGATGTTCTATTATAATAGAAGTATATCGAGTGCTTCAAACGGATTCGCGGAGCAACTCGCCTATGGCGGAGTCTGCTCACTTTGTTGATTGTAGCTAATTGTGTGGTACAAGGGATAGGAAGGAAGCTTAGGAAAAAAGAACTCAACTCCAACCTAAAACAAGTTTGCTTTAGTTTACGAGAACTAAGAAAGAAGCAAATCGAATCGTATATCATTTCTCATCGGATTTAGAACAAAGCCAGATTTTCATGACAAGTTTGCATTCAATGATATTATAAGTAGTTTTTTAGTAGTAGTAAGTAGTTTTTAGTCGTTTTTTTTGCGTTGTTTGCATTTCATTAAAAATGCCTTTGTCCTTAAGTCGCATTTATCCGTCTAAACAGGACCGGAATTTTTTATCACTTGCACCACAATTCAAGACTTAGATTTCAATTAACAAATTCAAACTCTACCACCTATTCATAAAGTTGATATTCCTTTACCAATAACTCCTGTTCTCATAATTTATTATAAAGGAGAGCAGAAGGGAGAATAACATTAAACATTTATATTTGACTCAGAAAATGTCGCCATCGATGATTAACTCATCGTTCGTTTGCACATATTAAAATATTAATATCCGTCTTATTTATTATTCAATATTTGATGAGATTTCAGCAATATTTTTTCCTGAAATGGAAAAGGAATATTGAATGTGTCGACACTTGACAATTTGGTTGTGCCGTAGGAGGAACGCGTTCAACTGACAATTCGATTTTAATATTTAATAAGGAAGTGTGTTCCACCAGTTTTTTATTTAAGTTACGGAACGATCGGCTGTTTGATTATTAAGTCTTTAGGGGGTGATTCGGATGATCTATCTTTATTCAGTAACTTGTCCTATTTATATTTACAATCACTCGGGTACAAGTAATGCTTAGCCTAAGATATTTACATATTCATAACCACCACCACACTAGTATCCAATAAACACAAAACGCAGAACAGGTAGAGCACACAAAAGACGAAGCGACGATATTGCAAAGATAGCCGGCAGAACGTATTTACCGCTATCGATAGCGGTAATAATATTAGTAGTTAAATTTAAATTATAAGTATTAGATACTTATGGAAAGGGTGCAAGGAAAAAATAAAGCTATTTTATTATTTTTATAACGACCACATTCGTCAGATGTCACTCGATACGCCGCGCATAATAGCATAGCCAATCAACGTCGTCTGGCGCGCGCCTCGCTAGACTATAAGTATATGCGGGCGCGCCGCGCGCGTCCCCCCGATAACAGTCAAGCGGTGCTCTACTCTAAGCCCAGACGTCAACCCCCCCTCCACCAATCACCATGTTCGGCAAGCCGATCCCTTGGGAAAAGCAAGCCAAGTACCTTGGTGTTATTCTCGACCAACACCTCACCTTCTCAGAGCACATAAAGACGGTCCGTTCGCGCGCCTCTTTCGCTCTAGGCTGCCTTCATTCCGTCCTCAATGAACGCAGCAAGCTGTCACTCAAGTGCAAAAAGCGCCTGTACACAGCATGCATCCGTCCCATAATGACTTACGCTAGCGTAGTCTTCGCTCACGCAAAGCCCCGTCACATCCATAGGATGCAAACCCTGCAGAACCGATTTCTCCGCAAGGCCACAAACTCCCCTTGGTTCGTTCGCAATGAGATCCTCCATGTAGATCTCAAGATCCCCACTATCCAGCAGTTCATGAAACGCCTCTCCAAGCGTTTCTTTGCCATAGCCGCCAATCACCGCAACCCTCTGGTGGTAGCGGCCGCCAACTACACCCCCTCCAAAATCAGCAAAATTCGCCGTCCAAGGCATGTTCTCGACGAACCCGATGATCCCATAACCCTCCTCCAGGAGAGCCATAGGGCAACCAGTACAGTTCACAAACACAAACAACCGACATTCCGACCTCACCGCCGAGGTCCCTCGCGACGTCCCCAAGTAACTTCTCCCCCCCGACCCTTGCCCGCTGAAGTGCCAGCCCGCGCCGTAGCTGAGCCTGTAGCTTTAAATTCCCCGACTGAGACCTCTGAGTTTGTTTCGGCCCTTCTTCTCAGAGATAGTCCTAGGAAACGCCGCGCTCATCAAAGCATTAATATTAATTCGATCCAGCCTGTCCCCTTGCTGCCCTCTCCCAGCGACGCCCTAAGCCGAGGTTCGTACCCCACAGGGGGTGCCCTTAGCGTGCAGTCGCTTAGCATTAATCTAGATGTAGCCCTGGCTGGAGGCTTTAAGAATTCTTAAGGCAACCACAGGATAGTCCGGTTAAGTACTCACGACCTCTCAAGGTCAACTACGAGATGCCATTATATAAAATAAAAAAAAAATAAAAAAAAAAAAAAACGCGCGCGTCCTCTCCTCGTGTTGTCGGTGTTGCGTGAAGATCTCTGCGTGTCATCGCGTCGTGTGTCGCCATGTCGCGCCGCGTGGCTTCTACCGCGTCGTGTGTCTACCTCTGCTGCTTCGGTGATCTTCACGCATGTCGTCAGCCTTGAGCCCAAACCGTTCTTTTCAGAGCGAACTTCTTGTTTCTTAACAGAGTCACGTACGTCCTTTTCAGGGCGGTCTTCTTCTCTGTTTCTTTAACTAATTTGACAAACAACGCAGGGTAGGTATCGGTTATGCAGGTGGTACGGTACTGGAGGTAAAGGTATGGGTTGGTTCTGGTACTGGAGGTACCTAAATGACTGGCTCTGTGTCACTACAAGTCTCTTTAGTTATCCATATTTAACATTATAACTTATTATAACGGGAGTAAAAAGACACTACATAAAGCTGAGAGTCGCTGGCACTCTCTCTTTTTTGTATTGGACCATACTTGGCAAGCTTCTGGTTACGGATATATTGAAGGTCAAACTTACAACCATTTGCTGTTTTTTTTTTCACTCAACCAAGTGTTTAATGTTATGTAACACAACTATAAATTCCCGCACGACCCTGTACCGTTGAATGCACCCGTAAGCACAATTTTTTGGCGTGTGTTACATTGCGCACTAGGTACCGCAAACAGCAAATCACACCAAAACTAAAAATCGTTTCACAGCAATTATTTTTGTGCAATGTTACTTAGTGTGATGTACAGAATGCGTAGTTAACGGCTATGTGGTGGGTCTTTTCATACCCTATAGAGTATTCTTATAGCGATCTGTTCTAAATTATAATAATACATTAGGCTCACGAAATGTAAATACACAATCTTTCCTCGACATCTTTGTAGAAGTTTCTAGAAAGAAACATCTGTAGAATACTTGAAGCCTGTACCACCTGGTGACGCGGTCACATCTCCTCAGGAAATAAAGCAACTTGGCAACAACTACGATTCTATTAAACTTCGTGTTTACAGAGACTCCCGAGGCTCCCACACAGGCTATCTATCCTGTTTGAGAACATGCTCAGAATATGTACAGGATTTGTATTTTATGTAGTAATTTTATCGACACATACAAATTGTGCTTTAAAGTGCTAAAAAGAAAGAAGAAATAAATCTGGTACCTGTTTGGATTTGTAATCAGTGTGGAAATAAGTTCGCTTTGTATACAGAATTATTGACGGTGGCCGATTATGATGCTATTCTTCTGAGCCTATTGGAAAAATAAGATTTCAGTCTATACTTCACTGATTTCAGTGGTGCCTTAGAGCTTCAGATTAACATTCACTATATACCTACTTTAATATTTAAAACGTTCCATTGGCATGCTAGCTGTGATTAAACCCACCTCCTGATCTATAGGAAGGGGGTCAAACATGAGCACGCCATCAAATGGTGGGACTTCACTTACATTCCTTGCAAACTAAAGCTGTAAGCACAAGAAAAGTAATCAACGAATCGCCTCCCGCGACCCGTCGTTTGATCGCAGTCAGTCGGTTACAGTAGATCAAATCGGAAACAGGGTTAAAATTAGTTCCTGGAAGGCTTACCACAGTGAAACGCCTCGAACTTTGGGATATTTCACCATGACTGATTCTGTCAGGATCAATCAAAGCAAATTACTTAAAGGTCTTTAAAATGGTCATATTAAATTAACTAACAAAACTTTACAAACATGGTGGGTATCGATATGTTTTGATGTTGAAAGTGCACGTTTGGCTATAGAAAAACTATCTTATTGGTGTGAATAACAGTAAACGATATTAGCGTTGCTGAATTTTGGGGCCAAAAAATTTACAAAATTCATATTTATGGGTTATTTTGCCATCGACACGCTAAGAAGAAGAATAATGACGCTGACGATGCTCCACTACGCCAAACCATTCCTACAATAATGACGCTGGCGATGCTGCACTACGCCAAACTATTCCTACAATAATGACGCTGGCGATGCTCCACTACGCCAAACCATTCCTACAATAATGACGCTGGCGATGCTCCACTACGCCAAACCATTCCTACAATAATGACGCTGGCGATGCTCGACTACGCCAAACCATTCCTACAATAATGACGCTGGCGATGCTGCACTACGCCAAACCATTCATACAATAATGACGCTGGCGATGCTGCACTACGCCGAACCATTCCTACAATAATGAGGCTGGCGATGCTGCACTACGCCAAACCATTCCTACAATAATGACGCTGGCGATGCTGCACTACGCCAAACCATTCCTACAATAATGACGCTGGCGATGCTGCACCACGCCAAACCATTCCTACAATAATGACGCTGGCGATGCTGCACTACGCCAAACCATTCCTACAATAATGACGCTGGCGATGCTGCACCACGCCAAACCATTCCTACAATAATGATGCTGGCGATGCTGCACTACGCCAAACTATTCCTACAATTCTGTGTGCCATGTTTTTACAACTGCATACTATTACACGAAATCATTGCCCTTCTGTTTCAAAGACACTACCACACAATAAAAAACAAAGTTGTGTGTCGAGAGTGTCGACAAAAACTAGGAAATGCTGTTACCTTCGCCGCGAGCAAACTACTTAACAACTGTGATTCAGCGATCTGTATCCCATCCTCCCATCGACCCATCCCTGGTAAACGTGTTTGTTCATCGTTTACAGTCCATTGCTGTGTTTGTTCAAAGTGATTGCTTTGTCAGCTATGTGCCGCTTGGTAAATCCATTACCATTTGAATGGTAAAAGATTTATTGCGTCGAATTATGTTTAGTAGTTTGTGATGGGTGTAAGCAGATTTAGGCATGATTTGAAATAGGACTGAGATATAGGATTATTTCTAAGATTTGAATCCTAAATTATTTATAGTTACAATCTTAATATTTAAGCCGTTTTTAAAAAAATCTACTATAAATACATTATTTATATTATAACTCTAAATAAATAAAATAAATAATAAATAAAAATGTTTATTGCATCAACTAAAATTCTTATTTCTATTTACAATATGGAGCATCCTTTTAAGCAAATAGTTTGCTTGTGTTAGGAAGCTCTGCCATTCTCTTAGTTTTATTATAATAATGTCTACAAGGTTGTCTCAAGCTCGTTCAGGATTAATGTAAGTTTATACAATTATAAGAATTAAACTACATGAAAACACAAATGAAAAAAAAAAAACTACATGAAAAACTCTACAACTTAAAACTAACTTGAGTTACTAAAATCTAAAAACCAGCCAAGTGCGTGTCGGGCCACGCGCAGTGTAGGGTTCCGTAGTTTTTATAACAGCCAAGTGCGGGTCGTATTCGCTGACTGATAATATCGTACCATGCTCTAACTAAAAGCCAAACATGACTAATTTGACTTCCTATACAAATCCTCACCTGATCCAACAATTTTACACGGAAAGTTTTAATTTTTTTTATTTTTTTGAGATTGGATAGTACTTGTCATAGCCGGTGTAGCAACTGTTTTTTTTTATAAAAATTATTTAGGAATGAAACAATAGCGCGATACAACTGACGCTTAGCGCCATCTATCGACATTTCTATGGAGTTGTTCGAAATTTTCGAGTCTAATACAATTGGTCGACTATTACTCGTAAACTTGTAAAGCCCACTTAAGTGTGATAGTTTTCCTTTAAACTTCGTTATATATAGGGACTACTGCCGTAACATTTGAATTTCTACCTACAGCCGTTTAGTTGGTAGAGGGGGGGGACACTTGACTTTAACGAAAATTGGTACCTTAAAGCTTGATAAGTCACGAACGGTTTACTTAATCAAAAAACCCCTAATATTTTTAAAAGACCTATCCAACGATATGCCACACCATGGAAAGGACGAAAAAAAAATTATCATCCCCACTTTAGATGTAGGGGACCCTAAATACCCTAAATACCCTTTTTTTTTCAAAATTTTATTTTACTACTTTTTCGGCGTCATTAACGTGTATACTCATGCCAAATTACAACTTTCTAGTACCAATAGTTTTTGAGCTAAACCGCGAATAGACAGACAGACGACATGGCGAAACTATAAGGGTTCCTTGTTGACTATGGAACCCTAAAAACTTATTATTTTTACACTTAAAGTAAAAGACAACTTCAAAGCTAGCACTGACCGTTAATACGGCTTCAAGTTAGCCACAAGTTACCGGAAAATGAAAAAACTTTCGCTCGGACGCAGTCAGAAGCCTCTAGCCTTCATGTGGGAAGACTTCCAGCATTCGTTGTGTGGTTTTAAAAGTTTTAGAATTGGTCGAAGTTGCCGTTAGAGGAAGAAAAATGTTTTGTCATGTGGAATCCGCCTGGCGTTGAAGTAGGAGGGTCGTAATGTGAGAGCTAAGTAGATATGGGGTACATTTTCTTACGTTTTTTGCAATTTGTTGGTCATTGTAGGTAAAGGAAAATGCCTTTTGCATAACTATGCACCACCATTTGACAGGTTGTCGTAACAAAAGTAACACATTTTCAATGACTAATTTACCTTGATCCCGACCACAAAATATAGCTATCGAAAGATACCGAATGATTGTTAATAACTATGCTGGATACTTACAAATAAGAATTTTAAACATGTGTTCCCAATATATTAGAAAAGCAACGTATTTCTGAGACAAAACCTAAATGCTTACGGCCAAATTGTGGCAAACACCCAGTATTTTGTGGGAGCAGGCCACAAACCTAATTCATTCGTCCAATGTAATGCATCCGCTGCAACAAAGCGACCCACATCGCAACAGCGATGAAAGCGCTGCAGCTGCTGAATGTTACTGGGGATTAGTTTTGTGATTGGCTTTTCGGCGAAGCGTATTGGCTGTCGGAACTGTAAAAATTAAACTGTTCGAAAAGGTTCGAAATTAAAAGATCCCGTCTTTTATAGAACGTGCGTCGCTCGAAATGAGTCGGGAACTTGATTTGCATAATTGGCGAGAACTCATTTCACTTCGAATGTGGTTCTATGAAACTGGATACAAAGTAATATCGGCTACTTATTGTGAGCATTACTTTGTCATTGCTGACAAAAAAAGCCAAAAGAAAAGCAAACATTATACATAATTTTTTATTGCTTTATCTACAAGACCACAAAACCTAATAATCCCCCTAACAATTGCCTACAAATATGTCCTGATAAGAACTGCCCAAGGGACTCCAAACGATACTGGCTGCGTCGGTATGCACATTACTCTATGCACTAATGTGTTAGTATGGCGGTAAATGAGGACTCGGCAAGGTGAACTAACAGAGGTATTACTTGAAAGGAGGTACTCGTCCTTATTCGTAAGTGGTAGTTTATCCTCTAATAACTTAAGGGGAATGTTTATTTTTCTCGTCCTTTAAATATATTATTACATGTTGAATTTCAAAGAGCAACTTATAATCTCTCAAAATATTTCTGATAGGTACCCTTGATTTTATTTTTCCTTTATGCATTTAACCTCAATTATATGCAAGTTTAAGGAAACAAAAGTGCAATTATAAGGAAAATCAAGTATGTCAGCTGTAGCAAACTAAGTTATCAGAAGTACCTACTTAAATATTCCACACCTACTAACAAACGTTACAGTTACTGCGATAACCGTGAAAGTTCTCCACAACTGCTCCGAGACCCATTGTTCCTGCTATTACCGTTGGAAAACCAGGAAGCCATGAATTTAACATCTGAAATTAAGTAGACATGACAAACAGTTATGAAGACTTGGGGGAACATATCGCTTTCATTTATTGCATACTTTAAGGAAGTGAAATTAGTGCGTTCCCTCGTTGAGTGGTTTGAACGTTTTGCATATTATAATCCTAAGCTAATAATGTGATGCTTTTACAGTACCTAACTCCCTATAGTTGTTTTGTTTGTGTGGTGGATCAACTTGATTGTGAAAATAGAAAAGTTACTTTAATTATCTAGAATTCTAGAGTAATTGAAAATTCTGAAAATTATAATAAACTAGGATTATATATAAAATAAATAAACTTTATTTCAGACTTAGTTCCATGAATTGTTAGTATTTTGATGTTAATAACAAAAGTGCTTAGGTAACTAGGTAAGTATTATTAGTTTCCCTAATTTAATTTGTATTTATTCAGACCTCTGACTCGCCGCCCAATGACTCCTCCCGCTCTGGGTGGAGCAGGAGGGAGTGTCAGACTCTTACTGACTAAAACCCACCCGTGTTTGCTGACATCTCTTTGAGGCGCGCGTGGAACACAAACACGCCGTCCGGCACGGGCCTAGTCCTGATCGGACGGAGAGCTACCCATTACTCTCCATCCGCAGGCCCGCGCCTACGGTGGCCGGGAGTCGTCACGCGGCTCCCGACGCCCGGAGCGTCTCCCGCGGCGGCTGAGGCGTGAGGTGCGCAAGGCGCGTTCCCTCGCCCACCCCGCCACCTCCTTCGCTAGCATGACTGCTTCGCAGAAGGAGGTGACTGCCTCCCACTCCCTCTCACCCCGGACCATGGCTTGAACCAGGGCCGGACGCGAGAGGTCGCCGCCGCTGCCAATCGCCTCTACGAGGACACGGCGGTGCTCTGCCCAAGCAGGGCAGACCTCCACCGTATGCTCCACCGTGTCCTCTGGGCGATCCTGACAGTGGTGACACCCGGGCGTCTCCTCCCGCCTGATGATGTGCAGGAACCTCCCGAAACATCCGTGTCCGGAGAGGACCTGCGTCAGGCGGTAGGTGAGAGCGCCGTGACGTCTCTCTAGCCACTCCTCAAAGAGGGGTCTTACCGCCGCTATCGTGGCGTGCCCAGTGCCCCTGAGAGGGACAGTCCGCTCCAGCAGCGATCATTTTCAGAATGCTGTTGTCACTAACATGCAGGTGCTGTAGTATGGGGGCCGCTTACTTTAGCATGATGGTATGGAAACCATCTGTGCGCATTATTCATTGTGTGTGTACCTGAAACATAAACAAAGATTACATGGTCAACACAAATTGAATTAAGTATGAGCAGTTTTGCGAGTAAGTGGTATTAATTGCTCAATATCCCGGGGTCTGTGCAAAGCCTTAATCGCTGGGGCTATTATTTTTATTTACTGCCTCTTCTTTCACTACTGCGGTCGCTATATCTTACGCTTTCCTGGGATTTGCGATAGTTTGTAGTTGTATAGCGTTTTTGAAAATGTTGGTATCTTTATAAATTGTAATATCTTTAGTATTCATTTGTAAAATAACTACCCTATATATACCACAATAGTAATCCCTTTTTCTTCTTCAATCGATCCCTCATTACTAAAGATCATTTTCATTGCGGACAATCTACCTCCATCGACTCCGGTCCAAAGTTGCCATCACCATCTGCTGTATCTTGAGGACGTAGCTTCTTTTACTTGGTCAGACTTCCGATATCTAAATATATCTTGATTTACTATCTGTGACTTTCCCAATACGTAGTCCAGTGGCTGGTCTAGATTTTGCTGCAAAACATTTTCTCTCTAAATAGAAAAAAAATATGATGCATCAGTTAAGGCCCCAAAATACAGTTCAACTGCCCAGAAAATGGGAAATAAATCGACAAAAAGGAAAGTAATTGAATTCGGAATAGTACTTAAGTCCCAATTCAGTGATTGGTTACATTGTATCCCTACACACAATGCTGGGCTAAACACACTCATCTCGACAAAACGCTCTTTGTTAAGGTGGCATTAGACTTTGTCTTTTGTCTTCTAATGCCTTTGTTGCATGAGGATAATAGCGAGCGGTGGTAATAAAGGTGTGCAACGACTAACATTTTGTTAATATCTGCAAGAAGTAATGAGATTTCTTGTACAGCTTCTTTGTGTGGGAAATTTCCGTAAGTTGGCAATTTTCTCGTGGTGGCTTGATAAATGGACTGAACCGAGAATGATTTTGACTGATCACAGTATTGTTTAACTCTTTACCTAGGCATGAAGGAATCTTAGACGATGTCCTTCCTAATATAATATATTTTAAAAAATACAATGTTTTTCAAAAAATTAAAGAGAAATGTGTTCCTGTGTCACAGTCAATATTTAAAAAGAAAACTTCTGTGGCAGCCGGAAAAAGTGATCTTAAATTAAATTCAAAATGCCAAACTACTCGGTGTCTTATAAAACCTAAAGACTAGTGGAGTTAGATGCTACCTATTCTAATAACGAAGACTATCAACGTAACATTATATTACTACTCAGAAGCATTCCAGTTATATTTATGTTAACTGCTCCAACTAAGAGTAAGTTGAAAGCACTTAGGACTTAGGCAGTTAGAACAAAAGCTTATTGTAGGTAGTCCTATTACAGTAGCAATACACAGCTTAATTATGTTTTACTGGGTCAATGGCATGTACTGTACGAAAGGAAAGATCCCTAAAGGGACTTTAAAACCGTAAATTAACATTTATTAGAAACTAGAGAAAATTTATGTGGGGTCACTCAGTTTTAAGCATTCATTATGTTGTGAAATGCTTGCTTAGGGGAGACACACGACCAGGATATACCTAACCAATGACGACGTTGGAGATATTGTTCAGGAAGATCACCCGATGAATGAACATGGAAGAAGCAAATGGAGTATGTAAGGGTCGTAGTAGGTGTCGTGATGTACTTCCTGGATTGATCTCGCTAAGTTCCTCTCTGTGACTTTATGATTGTAAGTATTCTAATTTCTTTTACCTTTTACCTACATACATTTTTCGTTACACGACGTTGTTTTTTGTTTATAGGGTAGAGCATCACTTCGGTTATAGTACAACGAGTGAAATTCAAACCTCTGCACTTTCACTCGCGAGACCAGAGTTCTGCCGCTTGAAATTCAGAAACTCTTTGCCGCAGATTATTATAATTTCTTACATCGACAAGTCTTGAAGTTCTAGAAAAAAAACTGAGCAATGTTTCGCTCCCGCAACTCTTTGCCTCTCACTATAGGTAATTCAATTGTCTCTCTGTTACTGAAGTTTTCGTCTGCGGTCACTAGTTCACGAGCCATGCGTGTTGTGGCCGCACCACGATCTGCGGGTGACCCTAATACCCGCTTGGTTAACATGTACCCAAACTTTTAAACCCTTTGTACAGTTGTACACGAGGTTATTAATGTTACTTAATATACTTCTGGCATAATTTTATAAGTAGGATGTCTGTATTTTAGATGAGATCATCTAACCTAGAAGACGTTCATTGCTGGATATTTGGCTTCCCGAAAGATAAAAAAATAGAAAAGATAAGAAATATGTATGTAGTAGGTAAAGATGATGTGTTTGAAGTGCCCTTAAAAGTAATGATAGCATTATCTCACACGAATTCAATCAATTCAATTCACTACAGCATGTACCTCATTTGCTAGAGCGACTACTTCAAAAGCATCCACTATACAGAGTGGCGCGCCGCTAACCCGCCGTCAGCCTCCATGGTGCATCGCATTCTTGGCTGATGCGATGTCGCTTTTACATGCCTTTGCACAGCCATGGAATGTTGACCAAATATTTAGTGCAGGTACATAGCGATAGTGGACGCAGAGGTGGATTTCATATAACGTGCTTGTGCTACCGGTGCATAGTGTTTTCGGAATCTGAAACAAAATGAACAGTGGGATACAGTTCTGTTTTCGTGGTTTTTCTCCTTAGTTAGTTTTTATCTGGCAGTTTGAGTAATTTATGCTGCCTACGCCTACCCAAATGTCCTTTCTTTTGTATTGTTGATAGAAAACTAGTTTATCTATCTAGTAGCCTTCCACGCTACTAGACAGATAAACCATTTCTTTGGTGGTGCACACAAAAAGACATAGCACAACACACAAAAACACAATTAAATTATAACAAATAACATGAATATAAAAACATGTTCTAGTCTAGGACTTCACAATCAACTAAACAATCATGATGATACAAGTGTAAGCTTTCCTTGTAAACTGAAAAATCTAAAAAACTGAAAAAACAACACCTGACGCACTCACACGCAATTTCCACGACACTCCACATTTACAGAAACAAAAGGCCTCCCCTCCTCTATTAGAGTAGACCGGAACTTTCTGGCCTCTCATATGAGAGGCCATTACGCGCGTCTAATATTTGCTCACGTGTGGTGCGCCTTAATGGGTGCCGGGTGATTCTGCAATCATTGTGCGACGGCTTGGCTTTTAGTGGGGAGTGCACGCACTGACCGTTTCCCGCGCGGCAGGATTTTTCTGGTGTCCGCTTTCCTTCAAGTGAGCTTTCTTCGGCTTATTTTCTAACCAAAGGGTTATTTATGTGTTATTAAAATCCGAGATTTAAATAAATGTTTTTAAATTCCTCGATCGCATTCATTTCCTTTTTAATTGACTTTATTTTATTTTATTTGAATTTACGATATGTCGTTAGGTATCATTATTTAGATTTCAGTAAAACTTTTTCCCCTAAGTGTACAAAATTGACTGGCAAAGCCTGGAAACTGTCGAGTTAACACAACTGTCTAATCGACAAAACTGACGAATCAATGAAACTGACTAATTAACGAAACTGACGAATTAAATAAACAGATGACTAAGGGAAACTGACCAGTGATACGCGGACTCATCACACTGCATCGCCGGCCCGCACATTTACTTCGTTTTCGCTGACTTTTTTTTTACTCAGCTCTTAAAGATCCTAGCAATGTGAAATAGCCTTCCTCAAGAATCGGGCTATCAAGTGCAAATCCGACTGGCTCAAACAAAAAAACAAACGAACTCTTCAGCTTTATTACTAATATGTAGATATACATTAACAAACTTAACACCGGTATAGTTCGTTAAATCCTCGCGCATGGCAAACGAATTGGTAATGTATACGTAGTTACAAAACTAATAATAATGATATCTAACCCCGCTTTTTATCGTCCTAGTGCGTAACCAATACAGTAACAAACAGAATATTGCGCTGTTAAGCGCTGAAAGCGACGAGCGGCTATCATCCTTAATCGAGACTGTTCTGCCGCCAATAGTTAATCTAGGCGGACTATTGAGCGGTTTAGCACGAGCTGCAGACCAGGCTTGTTTCGAGAATTTCTGCTTGATTTGGGATTTCCGTAAACTTGATAAATGAACTGTGTGGCCCATAAAGTTAAATGATTATTTTGGTAGCACTGATTGTCTAAAGACTAATAAACCACATCTTGTTAGTTTATTCCATAGCAAAATAATATAAAACTTTGAACTATCCCGTCAATAGCAATTGCAACAGTTCCTTTTTAATTAAAACATTGAATGCATTTTTACTTGTAACAACGTCGCGCACTGAATGGGACCTTAATGTTCTTTTATGCAAATTTGTATAATATGTATTGTTATGCTGTAAGGTTAACAAAGAGAGTTTAATGCTATATAAAATATAATTGATTGAATTTGATTGAATAACACTTTAAATATTTCTTGTCAAAGGACTAATTTCTCATAAAGTTTACATTTCACTTAAATGAGAACAATAATTATTATACTTCTACAGGGTGGCAGGGAAATTGACGCGCAAACTGTAACCATGAATTCAGCACATGATCCTAGACTAATGTAGACATTTTTCATCGGTTATCAAAAAACAAAATGAACTGTTTCATAGACAACACTCGACACGCTAAGAAGAGAAGAGATAGAAAAGTGCAATACTACGCGGTGAAAATGTATTTATTTATTTATTTGAAACATGTATATGTATGAAACAGTAGCAGGTTGCGCGTCGATGTTCCTGCCAGGGTGCTAGGTGGCACGGTGGTATACAAAACTACATTGAACGTAGTATATATATGATAAAATTTATTCGAAATTTATGAACACTCCGACAAATCACACTTGCGACACTACGCGAAACTACCTCGCTTGAAGACACAACCTACTACACAGAACGTAGTAATATATGATAAAATTTATTCGAAATTTTTGAACACTCCGACAGTTCACAACTTGCGACACTACGCGAGACTACCTCGCTTGAAGACACAACCTCTTCAAGAATGATATCGAATGAATTATCTGCTCAAAGCTGAATAAGTCATGTGTTCATATTAAATGGCGCGAGTTAGATTGATCAAAATGATAATAAGTTCAAGATTTATGTCCAAACAGTGTGAATGTGACCTTAAGTTTTTATCAAAGAGTTTACAATTCTGCTCTCGCTCAGTGGAGTCAGTCATCCTTCAAGAACATGGTTAGATTTATTACACGATTTGTATTAAATAGATACTGTTCGAAGGGATGCTAACGGTATCGAAATAAATAAAACGCCTGCATAAAATATTCGTACATAATATGTATCGGTAAATATAATTGCATCTTTAAATTAGTCCCCCTCGTCTGTTAGGCATACTTATTAAGTTCGGTAACAATAGAAAAAGTTATTGTGTCTCATTAGTGACAGTGAAGCTCATCTACATCATATACAGGCTGACAGGGAAACTCGACGTATTCTTTGAATAGGGTTATACTAGAGGTCATTAGCAACAAATTAAGTCCAGTAAACTAGGGGTCAAAACTGGATAGTTAAAAAATTAATAAAATTGCTATTAAAGACCTTTTATTTCTGAAATTATGTAAGTTTTGCAAGCATTTTTTTTCATGATCACTCAGTTTTCAACTTTCAGAAAAGTATCAATAAGATGTTTGGAGTGGAGTAGTTTTTTCTCATAATTAATTGTTTTTGTAACCAGTCAGCTAATTTCTAAAAAATCGAAAATCCGACACAGCTCGAAAACCATCCAGTTTGGAACTGGACAAAATTTGTTGCTAATGACCTCTAGTATAACGCTTTTCAAGGAATACGTCGAGTTTCCGTGTCTCCCTGTATTTTATATCATGACATACGCTTGTCAGCTCAACTGACTCCTACTGTTTTTTCTTCTATTCTCAATACAAATCAATGTTTGTCTCGTATTCATCCATCAATTTATAACAGACTCGCGGAGGTTGCATGCTGCAACCATGTCAGGTCAAGCCTCTACAGTACATTACGCAATGATGACGATACACTTAGGTAGCTACCTCGCGTACTGCATCGTTGGTCTAGTGGTCGCAAGCGCCACTGTTGAGCATGGGTTCGATTCTCGGGTTAGGCAAAGTGTTATTGGGCTTTTACATCAGAAATTAGCAGT
Source organism: Apamea sordens (assembly GCA_945859715.1). Taxonomy (NCBI): domain Eukaryota; kingdom Metazoa; phylum Arthropoda; class Insecta; order Lepidoptera; family Noctuidae; genus Apamea; species Apamea sordens. The sequence continues at coordinate 20,604,406 of OX243998.1, read as the reverse complement.
AGCATCCCGGGACTTGTGCCCGGTTGAAGCCAACAGGCTCGCCCCAGTCACACGGGACCTGACCGCCCCTGCCTTGCCCTTCGGGAATTACAGGCGTGATTAGATGTGTTATGTAGCTAAAACTCCAACGTATATGTTAAATATGAATTATGTTTTATTTACCTATAAGTATGTTATATAATATATATATATATGTAGGATCAGGAGTGCCGAGCGGTACATACATCGTCAGGTTTTGGAGTTCCCATGTTATTGGGATAAACAGAATGGTCTTTAGACCATTCTGTTTATCTTATATTTATATTATATCTTATATTATATTTTAAAAACAAAGTAACACGTCATCCGTTGTTTTGAATAAAACCAACGGGTACAATTTATCGAAACAAGTTGCCAAAAATCAATTAGGACGTACACCGAGTACTCAATAAATTATGTTTCGATTTATAAGACAATAATTGATAGTAAAAATCACTTAAATTGATAATGAACACAAATCTTAACACATTTTGTTGACTACCCACAATTTTAATTTGACAACCATCTCCGACATATATATGTATGAATTATTTAGAGAAAATTTGTAATATGTCGAATAGTACAATGTTACACAATAAAAAACTTTTTTTACAAAAAAATAAAAGTTTATTTTTCAATTTGCAGTGTGTTTATGCCATAATATATTATTTTATTTATAAACAACGAATAAAATGTTCCTTATCAAATGCATCTCGAACTATTACAGTAGCGGTTGACAGCAAAATAGTAGTATTTGTGTTACCTTGCGGCTTTGATACGCGGGAGTTCGAGTCGTAAAGCATCGACGCAGCAATGGACGCGTTACATTGCGGGGCGCTTTGGGCGGCGGCGCGGGCGGCGGCGTGAGCGGCGGCGTGAGCATGTTGCTCGCTTGTAGCCTGTGACTGTGAGTGCGACAACGACAGCTGCTCGGTAGCAGCCGTGCTATCACTAGCGTGAGCCGTGGCGTTTGAACCCGCTTGTGTACTATTATCAACACTGCTCGACAATACAGTCGCGTGCGATTCGCGATTAAAGTGTAAAAGCGTGTGATGTTTATTTTTACAAGCTTTACACCTAGATTCAGACCGACAGACTTTGGCCTTGTGTTTAATACTTAAACAGTTAGTGCATGCATCGATTTGCTTCACTGCTTTGAAACGATCACTTGGTGTCATTTTAGAAAAGGCAGGACATTTAAATAAATGTTCGTGGACAAAGCTATCACACAAACATTTAGCGGATTTATCAATTATAGTGTAAGATTGCGGTTGCGGAGTTTTGGATGTTTTTTTATTTATAGGATTGTTATTAGACTGAGTGGAACTCGAGCTGTTTAAAGCTTTAGTATTTTGTAAAATGCGAGATTGATTTTTAATGAACTGTACTAAATCGTCGAATTTAGGAATTTCGTCCTTTGAATTCATTTCGAAAAGTCGAGCGGTTTCAGAATCGACCTTTTTTATAGCGACATGGAAAAATATCAAATCTGACAAATCATTTATTTTAAGGTTTTTTAATGCGTTTGCGGCGGAAACAAAATTATCAGAAAAGGATTCGAAATTTTGAATAGATGCGGTATTAAAAGATTTATGTTCAAACATCCGATTAAGGTAACTAGAAGCCAACATACGTTTGTCTTCGTATTTGTTTATGAGTGAATTAAAAATTAATTGGTAATTATCGCCATTAGGGATAACTCCTGAGAATGCGGTTTGAGCTTTAGCTGTCAATTTCCCCATCAAATAATATAATTTCTCCGAATCAGTCAATGTATTATTTTCATGTACCGTGCTTTTAAAATTAGCGTAGAACAGGGGCCAGTTACGAATGTCGCCATCGAATGACATAATTTCAATGGGCGGCAAGCGAACTGTTTGCTTATTGACACCACTACCACTAGAAGTAGGAGCCGATATGGCCGCTGCGTTTGAGTAATTCGAATGATTATACTTAATTCGGCAATATAATTCCTCAAAACTAATCCACGACTGTTCATCAATCTTATTTTTAGGGTTTTGTTTTAGAAGAAGCGAATTATATTTATTAAATGCCTCGAGGAACTCGGTGCGCATCGCATCGACATTAACACACGCACACATGAACTTTTCTAGTGGTTCCCTACCGGACTTCATGTTTTCCATTATGTCGTAAATGCTCTGCATGCGGGCAAAAATCATGTTACGACATGACAATGCTATTTGAATGGCGGATTCTATCGGATCATCCGAATCAATAGTTGCTTTCTTAGACATTATCGATGTTTTGTAGGTTAGGTTATATAATAATAGATAAAATAGATCGCGAACTGCAACGATCTGCGCGCGGTGTGATTGGTAGGTACTTACGAGTATCGTACCGAACGATGGCGAAGCGAGCGAGCGGTAGGTATGATAAGTTTTCCTATCTACCTACTTATATTAAAATATGCGGGATGCGAAATACCTGCGAATGTACGCAATGACAATGTAGATATTGCAATAAATGAAAGCGGTTTAATAAGAGTTTAAGGAACGAAGATTGAAATGAAATGTAGTTGCGGGATTATGATATACGGATAGAATAATACCGATATCGAAAGGTAAAGAAAAATAGGTATCCGGCTCGAAGGACCAAAATGATGCGGCGGCTTATAGCCTTGGGGCGAAAATCGAAATTTTCTTTAGTGGACTGTATCAGGGGCGGTTCGATGACGCAGATAGGTGCTGGTGACGTGGGAAAATGACAATGGTACCTGCCTGGCGAGCTATGGTGGAGACTCGATGAGACTGGCTCCTTAGCCACGTGGCAGCGGCGCGTCCAGGATGTCACGTACGATAGATCGGCACTTTTCACACCACACAAAGCACGCACTTGCACAGTTTAATGATGATCTTCGTCCTTCGCGGTGAATTTGAGTTCTTTTCGACTTTGGGTTTATTTATGACCCGCAAGCGTCGATAGCGGTTGAGAAACTGTCTGTTTGATTTATAGCGGCCATATTCGCGCATTTCGAATCTTCTTTCTCGCTCTCGCTCAGGCATTATAAGGGTTGCGGAAGGGAGAGGGAAAGCGGAAGGGATTTCGTGTCGCACAGATACTAACAATGAGAGTTGCCAGTAATTAGGCATGAAATATGATGAACCATAAATAAAATAATATATTATGGCATAAACAATCCTCGCGGCCTTAAAGGGTCACCTTTAAAGAGTATAATACAATAATAATAAAAATAGGAAATAAAGAAAGTGAAGTGAAATTACACTTAAATCGAACTAAAGAGGGAATGGACAGAATAAGATATTACTGAGTAGGAATGGGGCATAAGCGGACCACAGGCCGCACAAGAATCCCATTAGAAGTGCGTACAGAAACGACTCGCGTGCTACCGTCTTTAGACGTATGCAATTTATCAATAACACCTAGAGGCCAGGATAAAGGAGGCGCATTATCATTGACAATCACTACTACAGTGCCTTCCTTGATCATGTCTCCATCAGGTTTATTCCATTTTAAGCGCGATTGTAAACTATGCAGATACTCGCTTCGCCATCTTTTCCAGTACGACTGGACTAATTTATCCATAAGAGAGTGTCTTTGAAGCAGGTTATCAGACAATGAACCTACTTCCGCGGCAGGTAATGAGTTAAGGGGCACAGTATGTAAAAAATGCGAAGGAGTAAGAGCTTTAGGCTCTACTGGATCAGCGCTAAGAACAGTAAGAGGTCTAGAGTTCAACAAGCACTCTATTTGAGAAAGAATTGTAACCAATTCTTCATAAGAGAGGAGTTGTTGACCTATTGTCTTGAAAAGGTGAGTCTTTACGGTCTTCACCATGGACTCCCAACATCCACCGAAGTGCGGCGATGCAGGCGGAATAAATTGCCAATTAATGCGATGCTCAGCGAGCTCCTCTTCCAAGCGCGGGCGGTATTCTTTATTTATGAAGGTATACAATTCGCGTAAAAACGAATTAGCTCCTCGAAAATTGGTCACGTTATCCGAATATAAGCATTGTACCGGTCCGCGGCGGGATAAAAAGCGTTTCAACGCGGCTATGAACGAAACCGTTGTAAGATCTGTAGCTAATTCGATGTGAACAGCGCGAGTGGTCATACAGGTGAAGATACATAAGTAACTCTTGCGACTCTTCGCACCTCGAGTGCGTACGGGCACGTACTGTATAGGGCCAGCGTAATCACACCCTGTATGAGAGAAAGCTTTAGTAGCAACATTTACTCTAGATTTAGGGAGATCGCCCATCATCGGCGGATCATGAGGTCGCGGTTTCCACCTGTGGCACGCGTTGCACTTGTGGATTCTATGACGAATAATTCGTCTAGCGGACAAGATCCAATACCTATGGCGTAATAGCGACATAGTGAGTTCTGGACCTGCATGTAAATATTTTTTATGATAGTAGTCTACGAGAATTTCAACTATGCGATCATGCCTGGGCAACACTACAGGGTGTTTAGTACTATAGGCCTCAGCCGAATGAGTTAATCGACCCCCAACGCGGATTAAATCATCGCCATCTACAAATGGCTTTAGTTTATTAGACAGATTGTCATTTTCCCACATCACCAGCACAATCTGCGTCATCGAACCGCCCCTGATACAGTCCACTAAAGAAAATTTCGATTTTCGCCCCAAGGCTATAAGCCGCCGCATCATTTTTTGGTCCTTCGAGCCGGATACCTATTTTTCTTTACCTTTCGATATCGGTATTATTCTATCCGTATATCATAATCCCGCAACTACATTTCATTTCAATCTTCGTTCCTTAAACTCTTATTAAACCGCTTTCATTTATTGCAATATCTACATTGTCATTGCGTACATTCGCAGGTATTTCGCATCCCGCATATTTTAATATAAGTAGGTAGATAGGAAAACTTATCGTACCTACCGCTCGCTCGCTTCGCCATCGTTCGGTACGATACTCGTAAGTACCTACCAATCACACCGCGCGCAGATCGTTGCAGTTCGCGATCTATTTTATCTATTATTATATAACCTAACCTACAAAAACATCGATAATGTCTAAGAAAGCAACTATTGATTCGGATGATCCGATAGAATCCGCCATTCAAATAGCATTGTCATGTCGTAACATGATTTTTGCCCGCATGCAGAGCATTTACGACATAATGGAAAACATGAAGTCCGGTAGGGAACCACTAGAAAAGTTCATGTGTGCGTGTGTTAATGTCGATGCGATGCGCACCGAGTTCCTCGAGGCATTTAATAAATATAATTCGCTTCTTCTAAAACAAAACCCTAAAAATAAGATTGATGAACAGTCGTGGATTAGTTTTGAGGAATTATATTGCCGAATTAAGTATAATCATTCGAATTACTCAAACGCAGCGGCCATATCGGCTCCTACTTCTAGTGGTAGTGGTGTCAATAAGCAAACAGTTCGCTTGCCGCCCATTGAAATTATGTCATTCGATGGCGACATTCGTAACTGGCCCCTGTTCTACGCTAATTTTAAAAGCACGGTACATGAAAATAATACATTGACTGATTCGGAGAAATTATATTATTTGATGGGGAAATTGACAGCTAAAGCTCAAACCGCATTCTCAGGAGTTATCCCTAATGGCGATAATTACCAATTAATTTTTAATTCACTCATAAACAAATACGAAGACAAACGTATGTTGGCTTCTAGTTACCTTAATCGGATGTTTGAACATAAATCTTTTAATACCGCATCTATTCAAAATTTCGAATCCTTTTCTGATAATTTTGTTTCCGCCGCAAACGCATTAAAAAACCTTAAAATAAATGATTTGTCAGATTTGATATTTTTCCATGTCGCTATAAAAAAGGTCGATTCTGAAACCGCTCGACTTTTCGAAATGAATTCAAAGGACGAAATTCCTAAATTCGACGATTTAGTACAGTTCATTAAAAATCAATCTCGCATTTTACAAAATACTAAAGCTTTAAACAGCTCGAGTTCCACTCAGTCTAATAACAATCCTATAAATAAAAAAACATCCAAAACTCCGCAACCGCAATCTTACACTATAATTGATAAATCCGCTAAATGTTTGTGTGATAGCTTTGTCCACGAACATTTATTTAAATGTCCTGCCTTTTCTAAAATGACACCAAGTGATCGTTTCAAAGCAGTGAAGCAAATCGATGCATGCACTAACTGTTTAAGTATTAAACACAAGGCCAAAGTCTGTCGGTCTGAATCTAGGTGTAAAGCTTGTAAAAATAAACATCACACGCTTTTACACTTTAATCGCGAATCGCACGCGACTGTATTGTCGAGCAGTGTTGATAATAGTACACAAGCGGGTTCAAACGCCACGGCTCACGCTAGTGATAGCACGGCTGCTACCGAGCAGCTGTCGTTGTCGCACTCACAGGCTACAAGCGAGCAACATGCTCACGCCGCCGCCCGCGCCGCCGCCCAAAGCGCCCCGCAATGTAACGCGTCCATTGCTGCGTCGATGCTTTACGACTCGAACTCCCGCGTATCAAAGCCGCAAGGTAACACAAATACTACTATTTTGCTGTCAACCGCTACTGTAATAGTTCGAGATGCATTTGATAAGGAACATTTTATTCGTTGTTTATTAGACTGTGGCTCACAAATTAATTTTATTACCGCAGAATGCTGCAAACGATTAGGTTTGACTAGACGTTCATCTGATACGCCTTCCGTTAAGGGTATCGGTGGTACGGAAAAATGCGTTAAGGGCTCCGTACAATTCACTTTCTTTTCCCGCTTTAATCCGAACGTTAATTTTAACATTAATTCGCTAGTCGTCGATGCAATCACCGACAATCTACCTACCGCCCCCGTAGATATCTCCGCTTTGCCTTACTTATACGGTTTACCGCTTGCCGACGAATCGTTCGGTACACCCGGTCGCATCGATGTGCTGATCGGGGCTTCACTGTTCCCGCATCTTCTGCTGCCCCGCGTAGTTAGCAGCAACTCCTCCGCGCCGCCCGCCATGCAGACGGTACTCGGTTACGTCATCATGGGCACTGTGCCCGCGTTGCCTGTACGTCGCAATAAGGCTTTACTGTCTTGTTGCTCTTATGTTTCGCACCCATCAGACAAAGACTCGTTAGAATCGGCGTTGAAAAAATTCTGGCAGGTCGATGAAGCGCCCGTCACTCTTTCGACAAGCAAATCACTCGACGAACTGGAGTGCGAGTACTTTTATAATTCGACCACGGAACGCGATGAGAATACGGGTAGATACTCTGTAGCCTTACCGTTTCGCAGCGATGTGTTCCAATTAGGAAACTCACTCGATATCGCGAAAAAACGTTTTTTCTGCCTAGAAAGGAAATTAGAATCCGCACCCGAATTACGTACTGCGTATGATGACGTTATCCGCGAATATATTTACAAAGGATATTTATCGCCTGCTCCTTCTGATAGTTCAGACAGCAATTGTCCTGACTATGTAATTCCGCATCACGCTGTTGTACGCTTAGATAAGACAACAACAAAATTACGCTCCGTTCTAGATGCTAGTGCTAAAACGAGTACTGGAATATCTCTCAACGATATTTTGCACAGTGGCCCAAATTTACAGGGCGACTTATTTACCATAATTTTGAATTTTCGCTTGTTCGCATTCGCACTCTCGGCTGATTGCCGACAAATGTTCTTACAGATTGAAGTAAGAGAAGGCGATCGTCGCTTTCAACGCATCTTATATCGTTTCAGTGCAAACGATCCTCTGGTTCTATATCAGTTTAACCGCGTCTGTTTTGGTCTCAAGTCAAGTCCCTACCATGCGATCCGCACAGTTCGACAGTTGGTTCAAGACGATGGTCATCACTTCCCGCGCGCCAGCGCTATCGTCATAGACTCGCTGTATATGGATGACGTAGTCTGCAGCGTAAGCTCTGAATCGCAAGCAGTCCAGGTTTCGCATGAACTGATTAAACTCTTTAAAGGAGGTCAGTTCGAGTTGGTCAAGTGGACCAGTAACTCTCAAAATGTACTAAACAGTATTCCGGCGTCGCATAGGTTGACCGAAAAACTAGAATTCGACAAGTCGGTAGAGCAAAAGGTCCTCGGCTTGCGCTGGTGTAGGTCAAATGATTGCTTTGAGTTTCTTATTTCCGCACCGCCAGATACGTGTACTAAACGTGCTATACTGTCGGCCGTCGCTAGGCTGTGGGACATTATGGGTCTTGTCGCGCCTGTAGTTCTCTATGCTAAACTACTCATCAAAGAATTGTGGTTACTGAAGCTCGATTGGGATGACACCCCCCCTCGTCACATTATAAATATTTGGCAAGCTTTTCGCTCTGCCCTGCCGCTTTTAAATGATTTTAAAATCCCGCGCTATTTAGGTATTGTTGAAAATTGTGTTCTTCGCCTAATTGGATTTTCTGATGCCAGCGAAGGCGCCTACGGCGCTGTCATCTATGCGCATATTACTCGCAATGACGACGTGGTCGTTCAGCTGGTTTGTGCCAAGTCGAAGGTATCGCCGGTTAAACCATTGACTATCGCTCGATTGGAGCTCTGCGGTGCCGAGCTCCTCGCTAAGCTTCTTCGCCGTGTTCACGACACTTATAATCCGCGTTATAATGTTACCGCTATTTACGCATTCACCGATTCGAAGGTGACTCTTTGCTGGATAAATTCTTCTCCGCATCGTTGGCACACGTTTGTGGCCAATCGTGTCGTTCGCATCGTAGACAACGTTCCCGCGGAGCATTTCTACCACGTAGCTGGTACTGAAAACCCGGCGGACTGTTTGTCACGTGGTTTAACACCTGACAAATTTATTGAGCACCCACTATGGTTGCACGGACCCGCTTGGGCTAAGCGCGACCCTTCCGAATGGCCCATACATAAGGTTAATGACTTGAATTCGGAACCCATTCCGGAAGAAAAAGTCCACGCGCATCCCATAGTCGCGGATTCCAGTTCGGACAATTCGCTTCTACTCATACTCGCTGAACGTATGTCGTCTTGGACCAAGCTGCGGCGTACTGTTGTTTTCATATACCGCTTCATGAAAAAACTCCCGCGTCGAACTGACGCCGTTACCGCTAGCGACCTCGAGTTCGCTGAAAATCTTTTGTTGCGTCAGGTTCAAAGAAAACACTTCTTAAAGGATTATTCCGAGTTAAAAAATAATAAAATTTGTTCACCCGCTCTTCTTAAACTAAAGCCATTTGTAGATGGCGATGATTTAATCCGCGTTGGGGGTCGATTAACTCATTCGGCTGAGGCCTATAGTACTAAACACCCTGTAGTGTTGCCCAGGCATGATCGCATAGTTGAAATTCTCGTAGACTACTATCATAAAAAATATTTACATGCAGGTCCAGAACTCACTATGTCGCTATTACGCCATAGGTATTGGATCTTGTCCGCTAGACGAATTATTCGTCATAGAATCCACAAGTGCAACGCGTGCCACAGGTGGAAACCGCGACCTCATGATCCGCCGATGATGGGCGATCTCCCTAAATCTAGAGTAAATGTTGCTACTAAAGCTTTCTCTCATACAGGGTGTGATTACGCTGGCCCTATACAGTACGTGCCCGTACGCACTCGAGGTGCGAAGAGTCGCAAGAGTTACTTATGTATCTTCACCTGTATGACCACTCGCGCTGTTCACATCGAATTAGCTACAGATCTTACAACGGTTTCGTTCATAGCCGCGTTGAAACGCTTTTTATCCCGCCGCGGACCGGTACAATGCTTATATTCGGATAACGCGACCAATTTTCGAGGAGCTAATTCGTTTTTACGCGAATTGTATACCTTCATAAATAAAGAATACCGCCCGCGCTTGGAAGAGGAGCTCGCTGAGCATCGCATTAATTGGCAATTTATTCCGCCTGCATCGCCGCACTTCGGTGGATGTTGGGAGTCCATGGTGAAGACCGTAAAGACTCACCTTTTCAAGACAATAGGTCAACAACTCCTCTCTTATGAAGAATTGGTTACAATTCTTTCTCAAATAGAGTGCCTGTTGAACTCTAGACCTCTTACTGTTCTTAGCGCTGATCCAGTAGAGCCTAAAGCTCTTACTCCTTCGCATTTTTTACATACTGTGCCCCTTAACTCATTACCTGCCGCGGAAGTAGGTTCATTGTCTGATAACCTGCTTCAAAGACACTCTCTTATGGATAAATTAGTCCAGTCGTACTGGAAAAGATGGCGAAGCGAGTATCTGCATAGTTTACAATCGCGCTTAAAATGGAATAAACCTGATGGAGACATGATCAAGGAAGGCACTGTAGTAGTGATTGTCAATGATAATGCGCCTCCTTTATCCTGGCCTCTAGGTGTTATTGATAAATTGCATACGTCTAAAGACGGTAGCACGCGAGTCGTTTCTGTACGCACTTCTAATGGGATTCTTGTGCGGCCTGTGGTCCGCTTATGCCCCATTCCTACTCAGTAATATCTTATTCTGTCCATTCCCTCTTTAGTTCGATTTAAGTGTAATTTCACTTCACTTTCTTTATTTCCTATTTTTATTATTATTGTATTATACTCTTTAAAGGTGACCCTTTAAGGCCGCGAGGATTGTTTATGCCATAATATATTATTTTATTTATGGTTCATCATATTTCATGCCTAATTACTGGCAACTCTCATTGTTAGTATCTGTGCGACACGAAATCCCTTCCGCTTTCCCTCTCCCTTCCGCAACCCTTATAATGCCTGAGCGAGAGCGAGAAAGAAGATTCGAAATGCGCGAATATGGCCGCTATAAATCAAACAGACAGTTTCTCAACCGCTATCGACGCTTGCGGGTCATAAATAAACCCAAAGTCGAAAAGAACTCAAATTCACCGCGAAGGACGAAGATCATCATTAAACTGTGCAAGTGCGCGCTTTGTGTGGTGTGAAAAGTGCCGATCTATCGTACGTGACATCCTGGACGCGCCGCCGCCACGTGGCTAAGGAGCCAGTTTCATCGAGTCTCCACCATAGCTCGCCAGGCAGGTACCATTGTCATTTTCCCACATCACCAGCACAATCTGCGTCATCGAACCGCCCCTGATACAGTCCACTAAAGAAAATTTCGATTTTCGCCCCAAGGCTATAAGCCGCCGCATCACAGTGTTTTTTTTGGAAGTCGGTTGTTGACTTCCAAAAAACACAAACAAAAACACTACAATTTGAAAAATAACTTTAATTTCGGAAGCTGGTGTTGTTGGTTCCGTATTTTTGTTTTTTGACACCGACTTCCGAAATTAAAGTAAAATTTCAATTTGTAGTGGTTTTTTTTTGGAACTAGCTTGTTTTTTTTTTTTTTGTAAAAACGTTTTTATTTTTCACTTTTTAATTGTACTCCACACAAAATGATAATGTATTTGCTAGATTAGAGATACCTCAAAAACGAATCAAGCCCAAACACAAGGTAACTGCTGTAAACCGTTGAGGAGTCCCCTCGACTGTCTTTCGGCTCCATCACCAGATTGACTCCAGATCTTCATTAAATTGTAATGCTTTAAAATACTTAATAAAAAAATTAACAAATGCACTAGTCGCCCCTTCAATTTTCGAATGTTCCCCTCGATTTCTCTGGGATGCACATCATCAGATCCTGGTTTCCTTATCATGAGACCACCCTTGAGATATCTCCAACAAATAAAGAATCATCAAAATCAGTTCATAAACGACGAAGTTATCCGAGAACACACAAATATTATATAGGCACGGTCGAATTGAGAAACCTCCTCCTTTTTTGAAGTCGGTTAAAAAGGATACAATATTGAAATACAGAAAGTGGCCGAACGGTAATGTGAAGCAGTGTTTATAGAGCAAATTACCAAATGGAAAGAGTAGTTTTTTCTTAGATTAGGTAGAAGCAGGATATGACTCATTACCAGTGATCGGAATAGGGTGAGTATATTTACCTACAGTTTGTAGAACAGAGACAAAAATCGGAGACTTCCTTACAACTAAAAATTTTTTTACCGGTAAATTTACTACAACTTTAATTATGTGAATTTTAACATCTTATTAATATTTAAATTGTGAATACCTTTCGTTTTATAACGATTGCTTAAAAAAGGAGCGTTTTCTTGGTTCACGTGATCTTTATTTCGTTAGTCCACCATAACTCCTGATCTACCAAATGAATTTAGGTGCCGTGAGTGACACTATTTTTTTTTATGTAACTCGCGGCAATATGTACCTAATTTTTTTTTATTTGGTTTTGGGTTCTATCACGCTATTTTCTTTCGCGCTGTTTTCACAATTTGATTGCACGAAAAACATTGAGGTTAAAAGGTAGCCACTTTATAAAACAAATTCGACTGTAAATTCTTTACATTCATTTATTGTCAAATCAAACATCAATGAAACAAATAGAAATATGAACTACAAAAACAATTTGTCTCTTAAAATAAAGATTTTAAAACTATAATTCGATCAAATACCTAGAAAAATAAAACAAATCATAAATCAGTGTCGTCATTATCAGTACCATGACTTATTTTGTTTTCTCGTAGGAAATTAAAGTAGATCAACATAATTTTTTCAATATTTTGTACATTCAGTCGGTTTCTTTTTACGTTTAAAACCCATTTATAAATTGAAAACGATCTTATATAAGTCGTTAAAAATGTAAATGTAAAACCACGTGAAAAAAAAAACAAGATAGAATATTTACGCAATAAACGTTTTTATTAAATTAATAAGACTTATAAATTCACATAATTAAAGTTCTAGTAAATTTACCGGTAAAAAAATTTTTAGTTGTAAGGAAGTCTCCGATTTTTGTCTCTGTTCTACGAACTGTAGGTAAATACACTCACCTTATTCCGATCACTGCTCATTACCCACGATACGCCCAGAAGTGTGTGAGAAAGTAAGATTTTTTTAGCACCCTTGTAAAATCCTAATCAATTTAGTGAAAGAATTCAAATTGTGCCAGTATTTGGTTTTTATTGTTCCCAGCAAATAAATAATGTGCTAGTGACGACGATTTCAATCGCATTTTGCTGAATGTGTGAATAGTATTTTGTCACGCGTGAGAGGGCTAACATACGGACTACACTACACTGCACTATTTAATTCATAACCTTGCATGGTACAGCAAAAAGGTTAGGCTTCCTTATCATTCTTATCCTGCATTTCAAAATTCCAGGTCTGCTTACAAAGCTGTTCCCGAATTTGTCGAGCAAAACTTTCAGTGACCATTTTTCATGCGAAGGGTAAAATTTGGCGAAATTCCTTTTTATCCCTTACCTAAGGCAAACACGACCTTCGACCAATATTTCAGGGGCATTTTGTCGGTGGCTGTTCCGTGAGTCTTGTAAACAAAAACTTTTACAAACGAGGATTATCTTTAGATCGTGTAGACATTTCGGTTTTGTCTGGATTTGTGTTAGATTTACGTTTTTATTGGATTGAGGTTTACGCATTATTGGACTTTTTATTGTCTTTGGGTATTCGAGAAATATTACTCGTTTTTACAGTTATTGAACTGAATGGCATAGGTAATGTTAACGCGGGTGAGCAAACAGTACCGGATCGAAATGTAAAGCTTATTTAGTATTAATAAAGTCATTATTATTCCTAGAGTTGGAACTACATCTTTTACATAATGACGGGCACTGCCTCTTCAAGCTGAGACTGCAATACTTTAATCTACTAAATACGCTATGATCTCATAATATTATGCCATCAACTTATAAAATTCTCGCGAAGGTTGCATGGAAATGCCATGCAGGCTAAAGGTGCTACAGTGCCTACTATGAACACTCTTGAATAATATAATAATGGTAATTGTTTACGACATCAACCGCCACCTAGTGACTGGGCAACGCAACGACGCGCACGCATGCGTACGCGCAGCACAGTGGTCACAACTTACAACACTGCAACAAGAGCTACTAGTTCCAGAATGAAGGACAAGATGGCGCTGACTCGCAAGTATAAATATCGCTGCACAACACAAACCGTCGAGACTGATTTACTCCTTGTCGTTTGCATTATATTCTTTTTACTGACGACAACTTAAATTCATAACGGTTTTTCCAACAATTAGATTTGTAATTAGAAGCATTTATTTTTCAAAGATATTATAACTTTGTATACTAGGCAGAGTCGCTTTTTTTTCTGAAGATTTCCCTGAAGAACACAGAAACCAAAACAGTCATCCAACCCAAAACATTTAATTGACGGATTGATTTTTCGACGACACTGTTGTCGCAGTGGCTGAGCGATCTGTTATAGGTCTCACCGGATTCGTCTTTTAAAAAAAAAGAATTATTTATTTTAGGATATTGAGTATATTTTAGGATATTATTGATTAGGATAACACAATTTTAGGATATTATAATTTAGGATAACACGCGTGACCCTTGGGCAGAACCGTCTGTAACGGAGGTTGAGTGTCAACTGGCTCGGAAAATCACGTCACCAGCCGAGAAGTAGATAAGAACTGGCAGCGCCGACAAGGCGCTGATCTATGTAGTATTCTACAGATTTATAACAGATCGATTGCACAGAACAAATATTTGTAAGTCCTACATGTATTTGTTCTGAGTCTGGGTGTTTTTCTGTCTATAATATGTATGTATTTACAAAAAAAAATGTGTATAAGTAGTTTATCAGCCATCTTGGTACCATAACACAAGCATTAGGTTGCTTAGCTTGGGACTAGATGGCGCTGTGTGAAATGTCCAGGGATATTATATTATATTATTATATTCTTTTCTTTGTTTTTTATATAGGTACTTGTACATATTATTTATGTTATTTAAGTTTGTTTAGCTTACATATTGTGTAAAGACAAAACAATAAAAACTAAATATAAATAATTATATAATGCATTTTTTTTAAACTATTAAAAATATGCATTATATTTATATTTAGTCTGTGTTGTCCCACTGCAGGGCAAAGGCGTACCTTTCTCCTTTCCACTGCTCTTTATGTTGAGCTAGTGTGGAGCAATACTGTCTGTGGGTAGCAAGCTCATCATAGTTGGTTTACTAAAAGTAGATGGTTATGTAACCAATATCAGTATGTATTGTAGGTAAAGGCTTGGATTCTCCATCTTCCATTATAATAAAACCAAACCATATTTCGTATTATGTTGTAATGGCTTGTAAAATTCAGAACGCGAACTTCATTAATCATGCACAATATAAGGTATTCAGTGGTTACCTCTGTTGAATTCATTATTCATGGAAGCACACCGGTGTTTTAAAATAAAGCCTTCTACGAAATATAAACCTACATTACATCACGCCTTGTTTCCCAAAAGGGTTGGGCAGAGGTACAGTCACGAGCACCAATATGTCAACACTTGGCAACTTTCAATTGCGATTTTTTCGAGAAATAACGGATGCAACGTTGAAATACCACACATTACATAAACCTATGGGTTCGAAAATGCTATATTCGTAACAACATAAAATTTCATTAAAAACTAAAGGAGTAAATCGCTTTTGAATACAGCCGAGTGTATACATACTTTTGCTCGTGACTGTACCAGTTCTGTTTTGTGTTGCTCTACGAAATACATATCTAGTTGTTCAATAACAAAAGCTAGGTAAACTACAGCCTTTGTAAAATTATCTGTGAAAAAATTGCGTGAATTTTTCCGTTTAGTGCGAGATCATAGTTAGTTAGCAGCTGGCGCGAAGCCAGTGAGCAATATTGTTTTATTGCGGCTGAGTGCTGTGCTTTATCGTGATTCCTGAAGAAATATCTAGGCGTCTTGTGAGCTGTCCAAGGCAGATTTCTTTTTTATAAGAAACATAGTATAGTATAAAACTGAGTAAGTTGGGCATGTGAAGGTCTGTATCCCAAAAAAAAAGTAAAAGAATGATTATCCATTTGAAATCAAGAAAAGAATGATTGCATCTTTATTATTAACACCCTTATTTATCATACCACACATTACCTACATATTATGTATGACGTGAGCACAACATGTTGGCAACTAGTGTGGAACTGCTAAGAGCCAAGTTTCGCTAATTAGTGAAGGGACACGAGCGTTCCTCTTCGCAGTGCGAAACTGTCGCACTCGTCCTGTTATGGATTAATAGCACTTGTATCACTGTCATAATATGGTTGGAATGTGGGGTGACTTAGTACCAGTTGTAGTTATATTATCTATAGCACCTACCCGCGGCTTCGCCCGCGTGGATGTCGGAAATCCATACGTATTTTATATTTTTGAGCAGAACCTTATTTAAAAAAATTGTAGCATCAGCTATGTGCTGGTGAAAATCCCGTCAAAATCAGTTCAGCCGTTTCGAAGATTAGCCGGAACAACCAGACAGACAAAAAAATCAGAGCTACAAAGCAAGTTAACATTTTCTGGCTTCACATATTTTACAAAATGCTTCATTTATTCTAACCAACCCTCGATTCATGAAAAAAACCTTCTTAAAAATTACAGTTGATGAAATTGCACCTCAATATTATCGAAGTGATTGACAGAAGGAAATCAAATGATTAGTAAGATTTAATAAAAACGAATCTCGGAAATATCACGAAGGGAACGAGGACAAGAGAATGGCGTCCACCACGAGACGTTGTCACTCTGACTGACGTCAAACGGATGTAGCTATAATAACCAAATCGTTCCGCGAAACTGCGAAGAAAGAAATACTGAAAATGATAAAAAGAAGGGCTCGTGGCTAAATGATACCAGCTGCACAGGACGGTTAAAGGTTAAGCTACACTTGCCGCGGTTGGTTCTGGAATGGGTGACCAACCATTGCAAATCGAGGCTCCTCCTTGCCTCGGAAAGCACGTGGCTGTCAACCAAAAGTCTGACAACCAATCTTACCAAGTGGTGTTACCCAGTAGGTACATAACTAGATTGTGGAGGTCAGATAGGCAGTCTCTCTATAAAAAAACATTGGTATTCAGCTGCATCCGGTTTGACTGGAAGCCGACCCCAACATAGTTGGGAGCTAGGCCGATTGATCTGTTTGGTAAAATAGGTAAAAAAACAAACGTAATTTTTTAATTGTAAAACATGGTGATATGATAAATTGACTGTGGTAAAATACATGATTTCATTGATTAAAAAGCAACAATTAATTAATATCCCGTCACTAGTAAATTGGTTTTAACCGAAAATACATTGCCCGTCTATGTGAAAGCTAATTGAACAAAGTTTCAGAAAGCAATTATTTTTAGACTTTTAAAAGTAACAAACTTTTCGCTATTAAATAGCAATTAGGTACTTACTCACTAAAAGGTTTTTCATTTTCACATTCGTCATTAGAGTCGTCCACAACCCTAACCAGCTCAATTCCAAAGTTGGAACAGTTGTGATCAATGAACCTGCCAGCCTTTTCCCAACTATGTTGTGATCGGCTTCCAGTCTAACCGGATGCAGCCGAATACTAGTATTTTACATGAAGCGACTGCCTATCTGATCTCCACAACCGAGTTACTGGGTAATACAATACTCTCACCCTTTGGTAAGTCCGATTGTCATACTTTCGGGTTTCTGACAACCCGTAAGGACTATCAAAGATCCACGAAGGTCCGCCAGAACCAACGGCTTGACGTGCATTCCGAGGCACGGAGGGGTCTCGGTATGTAAAAATTTTCACCCATCGAAGGATCGCGGCAACCAACTTTACCTTATCGATCGATCGGTGCTGCTGTTATTTCTAAGCCACGAGACAGTAAATTGTGATACAAATCGATATGAGAAAAGCGCCTAAGTACGTACTCGTGAAAGTACCTCGGAAGTTTTCTCATCGTTATTATATTGTCGTTGTAACTACCAGGTATTATAGCTTATAAGTTTGAAGACTTACGTTACTTAGGACCGCCATTGAGGAAGGAAGTTGTTTAAGTTTAAATTAAGTAACATAGTTATATAACAGTTAACTATGCGTTAGGCTACATTAGTTTAGTGTAAGTTACTAACTGAGTTTAACATCGAGTAGGTAATACCTAGAAATAAAAGATGACACTGAACTAATTTTCCCGAGAACCAGATTATAACAATTAAACAACAAAAAAAAAAAACTATTCGAAATAGGAATATCAGAATTTCAATCTAGGAAATGCCTATCATGTGCCACTCAACGTGAAGTCAAAATGTAGGTTTTCAAACCACAAACAAAATAGAATCGCGTGCTTAGAGCGTTCTTTTATAACCTATAAATCTTTTCACGTCTGTTGTCGAATCCAGCCAATTTTTATGACACCTCTATGAACTAATAAATAAACTGCCATTTTGCGTATTATTAAAAGGGGTCGTGTCGAGAAATAATTTCGTTTCTGTGCTACTTCACTGTCTCGGTCGCGTGCGCGGTGCGCCACGCAATAATGTGTGCTATTGTTCAAGTAGGTGTTAGTATTGCGGTCCACGATTAAAATAACTTTAAAAAAGTCAATGTAAACGAGACTTCAAAATTGTAATAGTTCTATTTCCTACATTCATAATTATCACGATCTCATAAATAGGCATGTAAAATATTGTGAGTGCTTTATTGTTTGAATTATTATTTTAAACACCGGTATAATTCTAAAAGAGTTTTTTCTGGGGAAAAGAGTTACAAATTATTTCATAAAATCTCTTAATATACTACTTTTAATCACGAAATAAATGAATTATTACAATATTTCATGCAATCTGGTATGAAACCGACAATTATTTTGAGAAATATTTATGCAGTTGCGTGCTTTGTAGGTAAGAAACATGCTACTGTCACTTGCAGTAACAACAATACTATATATAACTTTGCAAGCTCTTTTAAAATTGCGGAAATAAAGTCGTTGCGTTCTCGTTTGTTACACGAAAGTTGTTCAAAGTCGTTTCGGTTCGTGTGATGTGGCACTTAATAACACTTTGTTCAAAAATACTATTGCATTGTTTGATAAAGTGGTTAATTTTCTTAATTTCCTTGAGGCGACGATACCATCTAATATAAGGGTTCATAATTAATTTTGGGTAATAATACGGCGTGGGTTGCATTAATTTTAATGAAAGATATACTTACGATGAAAGTGTGTTACGGTTAAATTAATTAAGTGTAAAGTGTGATGATGAAGTGTGTTATTAATACGGCGGTATCGTTGGCGATATATTTACTGGATTTATTTAAAGCAATTTATTGTGAACAAATTAAGTGAGTCCTATATTATATTAAATCAGAGCGTTAAAAGCGTTTTACAGAGTATAGAATAGAATAGAATATTTTTATTTTCAGACCGGAGTCCATAGGGTTAGTAACAATTTTAACTTAAAATCTAGTGTTAGTAGATTACAGGCACATAAAAATATACAATTAAATTTCGGCATGGAGCCGCATCCACCTGCGCAACATCGGGGATTCCCACCGATCTACGAATACACCGAGAATACTGTTGGTGCCGCCGCGAACACGAGACATCAGGGATGCACATCTGTTCCTAATAATAGCGGCAAAACCATCAATATTATTATCTGCAAACATCCCTGACGCACTACATCGCCACGGCAGCCGCAGCAGCACTCTCAGTGCATTATTATATTGAACGCGTAGGTCGCTGTATGCCCTCTGAGTGAAATTGACCCACAGGCTGCACGTGTAAAAAGACTGACAGTAAGCTTTGAAAAGCGTTACTTTAACTGGCTTCGTACAACGTGCAAACCTGCGGGCCAGCATGTTACAACGGACAGCCAGCGACCTACGTTCCCTTTCAATGTCACAATTATCTTTAAGGTCTTCAGTGACCCAGTGGCCTAGATATTTAAATTTGTCCACCCTTCGCAGTGGTTCTCCACAAAGTGCTACGTCTGGGATACATGGATATGTCAGATTACCAGCTTTAAAAACCATTAGTTCGCTCTTAACGACGTTATATTTGAGCCCATGATTCACCGCATAGTTTTCGCAAATAGCGATCAGTCGCCTCAACGCACCGATTGATGGGCTCAGCAACACCATGTCGTCCGCATAGCTAATATTATTAATGCACACCCCGTCAATATGACATCCAACATTGGTGCTGCTGAGCTCAAGGATCAGCTGGTTCATGTATAGGTTGAAGAGCCGTGGTGAGCATAGGTGTTTGAATTTACGCAAAAACCGTATTTATTCTGATCGATTTATTCGAAGACATGTGACATCTATCAACCCGCACTGGGCCCTCGTGGTGGATTACGGCCCACTCTCTCTCACCGAGAGGAGGCCTGTGTCCCAGCAGTGGGAACATTATAGGCTGATTATGCTAATGCTTTATTATTCTGACCGTACTTGTTACTGATCGGTACCGACTTTGTTTCAGGTGGTTTCACCTTTCGTTTTCCGTCTGTTTCTCCTGGAAAAAGGACTAGTTATACAATCGAATTCGAGTTAATAAACTCCCGTATAAAGTTAGCAGGTTTTATTAAAAGCTTTTATTTAACTTGACTTGTATGTTATGTATGTGAAGGTGGACTCTTGCAAGTTAAATTTGACCCACTTCCCGGTATCCGATTGAGCTGAAATTTTACATACTGATCCAGTCCCGATGACAATGCATGTTTATGACAAGCATGACGTGATGTTGCTGCCAGGATTGGCTCCAGACGATGGAACTCCTCAACGGTTAACAGCAGGGACAGGAATTTTTGCACACCCTTGGGATGATTTTTATCTTTTTAGGGCGTAAATAAAAGCTTTTTTTTAAAGTTTTTTTTTATATGATTTTTTTTTTTAACTTAATCCCTGGTAAGTAAGTATCCTCGGCCTAAACACTCGCAACCAACTATTTTATGAATTACTTCCGCGCTAGAGGTGCGAACTCATTGTTGCACGAATTGCTAGCTAAAGTGATGTGCCAGGCCTCTTCTTTATATTTTTTTTCTCTTAAATTCTGCCTTTGTATGTTTACATTCTTTGTATTGATGAGTTGTGTTGGATAGATATAATATCCATTTGTATTTCGTTCATTTACTTTGGTTTGCGGTTCGTGGTGGGAGGTACTTAACGTTATTACTTTTGTTGGTTCCTATTTTTTTCTATTTTCATTCCTGTGATGTTTCTGACTTTTATTTGTTGAAAAGGTATTTCCAGAGAGTACAAAGGCTTAAAGAGCGAGAAAAGATTTGAAGAAAATCTAAAAAAAAACTGCATGGCAAAAACTGGTGTCAGATTCTCCAGTATATTTATTAAAATGAGTAGACGCTGCCTTAACTTAACACATTCAGAAACAGTTCCTAGATAGATATTTTTTTAAAGTAAAAGATTTAGTACTTTTGATAATAAAAAGATATACAAATTGAGCAGCCTGTCAGTGGCACAACTTGTGAACAAACGGCGGCATTAAGTTAATTTAAATAGTCAAAATTATTCAAATTCTGCTTAAAATATAGTCTTTAGTCTTAGTTTATTTATAATGGCTTCTTCAAGACATTTGAATAAAAACAGTTTTTGCTTTGTAAATCTGGCATAGAAACAAAACCAAGTCGGTGGGCACAATAGCATCATCGTCACAATCAGCTTGTCTACTGCTACTGCTGAGACACAGGCCTCCTCTTGGTGAGAGGGAGTGGGCCGTAATCCACCACGCGGGCCGAATGCGGGTTGGTAGATGTCACATGTCTTCGAATATATAGCTCTAGAAAATGCCGGTTTCCTCACGATGTTTTCCTTCCTTATGAAGTAATAACCATAGTATAATAAGGAAACAAAGCAATAATAGCAATTAATTTAAGATAAAAGTTATGTTTATCTTCTATATTGCCAACGCGTGTAAAGTGTACTCATAATATTATTGAAAGGCTTCTTCTTAATTGGTTTTCGTCTATCTCCCGAGCGACGGATGAGAAAAAGCCAAAGTAGAGTTTGACAAGTTATCAAATTAAAATTCTCCTTTCAGAAACCAGGTGATGATGTTGCCCTCGTGTAGCAAGTTTGTGGAAGGTCTTAGTCAAAGACTCCTTGGAGCAGACGTCCTTCTGGTCGACTGGTCTTTCGGAAATCCACAAATGGGCATAAGAAGCAAATATCATAATTCCAGGAAGACTGAATCTGTAATCACTTCTTCAGAACTGTGACATCTTGAGTTTATTGATTGTCACATCGGTTAAAGTTCCCGGTCATGACCCTAATCTACAAGACGACGGAAGCCAACAACTTACGAAAGATAACAAAAACAATTAAAATTAAACTGTAGCAAAAGTTACAAAATGTAGTCCCGTCCCTAGGCGTCGTCAGCGAACAACGCTTGTTAACTGAGAGTTTAATTGTTAACACTATTTCAAGTTTGCTGTATAACTTAAGCGGTTTCTTCACTTCTGCGCGCTTTTGCACTTCGGACTTAAAGATAGAAGTTGGGTCGTTAATGGTATTTTTTATCAGTGTTCGAAGGTATTTGGGATGGCTTCGATGGTGAAAAATGCTGATGTTAGATTATGATTAAGAAGAAAATTACGTTTATAAATAAATGATGAATTTGTTGGTAATTGTATAATAACTTACTTTTTTGTTTAGCGCATAAGTGCTTGAGAAATTTATCTCCTCAGTTCTAAAAATCTTTGAACTGAATTATAGGAACTGCTCTTCTTCAACAAGTCTCTAATGCTTTGCTTAACTGGCCCATTTTATAATCTTAAGAGTACTACAAACTGAAATATGTACTAACGTAAATACCTTCTTTAATCTAAATAAAATATTCTTCACCCTGAAAAAAACAAACAATTAGAAACTAGAACACGATGCCATCCACACGAGTATCAGTTCGTTTCGAATTCCCGCCGGTCGTTAGAGCGAAACAGTCGGCAGAAAGATAAAAGATTGTCCTCTGCGATCAACTATCGTTTGATCCCAACTTGCCGCGTTATTGCCGTGATTATCCCAACTTGCCATGTAAAGGCACAGTTCCGTTGCTGCATAGGATGTGTAACTACGCAAAGGTCACGCATGTAAGCTGCGTGGATTCGTTTGTCTGTCTGCGTCTATCTTTTAACTGCAGCATATATTAACCTACGCCCACAGCTACGTCTCTTCTAGTTCATACGCTTTATTGAATAGAAGAATGAATTCGCACCATCGCTTATGACGGGTTGTGGCATGGCATGTGATGGCACATGCACGTTGAAAGTTGCATCACCCCAGGTCGTGAACGGAGCCGTAGGCTATCATGGGCGACGGATCGCAAGCATGACGGTGACGTTATCAAGCCACTTAAACGATCTCGGCTAGATATAGGTCGACATGAATGTAACGATATCGTCTACATTTTCATGCAAAGCAAACCCACAGTCTGCCTTTAAGCAGCGATGGAACTGTAACTTTATAGCCGCGTCCAGGGAGCGACTGTAAACTTGGCCAGACAAATGGCCCCGGCCGGAGATTAATCTAATAACATTCCTACTAAGTTTATCTTTGATTAAATCTATTGGCTATTAGTGAGACGGAATTTAAATTACGATTCGGATTAACAAATAGTGGATGATGGGAATTACTGTCTGTGACTTTGATTTTACGGTTAGTTGGGGTTAAAGGAAAAGTTTACAATTGATCATTTACTGGAACAATGTTCCACGGGGCAATTCCGTAACACACTAACAGTAGGAATGAAGGCTTTCATTTTGATAGTTCAACTATATTAATTGCGTTTTTTATGTTGTTGAGAAGATCAATTTTTCAAACATTATGATGCTTCATAATATGTTCGAAAAATTTGTCTCCTTCTCTAATTTCTTTGCTCATACATTGCTATGTATTAGCAAAAAGATTCAGATTGTCATTAATAGTGCGTGATGCAAGTTTCATTTGTAACGCCATAATTGCAAAGAATTAGCGTGATAAAGGTCCTAAATGAACTTAGAATTCATTGCCTTTCAAATTTCTATTCAAAGTAAAATAATTATTATTGTTAATTCTATCCCTTTAGACATTCCAAGCTTTTAGTTTTTCCTAAACAAATAATTACCCAGACATCCATTAGGCACTGCTTTGGGAAGTACCTGTGTCGTATAGGTCGGGAGCAGACATCGGTGTGTCACCACTGTGAGGCTTGCCTGGAGGATACGGCGCAGCACACGTTGGAGGAGTGCCCAGCTCGGGCAGGGCTGCGCCGTGGCAAGCCTCATCATGGCAATAGGCGGGAGCGATCTCTCGCTTCCCAGCCGCGTCGTTTTATCGATGGTTGAGAGCGGGAGTGCATGGGACGGCCGGGGTTTGCCTCTTATTGCGAGGATGTCATGTCTGCAAAGGATTCAGTCAAGCGGGAGAGGGAAGCCGCATCCTCTCTCCCCTCCCGCAGGATACGCACCGAGCGCCCGAGAAGGGTGCAAAACGAGCTGCGACCTCCATGAGAGGTGGCCTGCGGGCGGCGGACTAGGGGCGTCCGTCGTCCGACCAGACAGGCCCGAGTTGGCGCCGCAGTGTTCCACACGCGCCACTCGACAGTGGGTGCGACCATTGTAGGATTGGCCGCACGAGGAGGTGGGACCCGCTGAGGAACAGCAGGTCAAGGCCTGTCGGGGGTACGGGCGGTGAATGCTAATGCAAATCCCACACCCCCGGCCATAGGCATAGGTGGAACACCGCCGTGGTTTTAGCCGGTAAGAGTCCGGCATACCCCTCCGTCACTCCCACGATGGAGGAAGTCCATGAGGATTCCCACAGTGAAACCAAAAAAAGGCACTGCTCGTCAAAGCATTTTATTATTCTGCCTTACAAAATAGTCGTTGATACTTCTTGATACTTCCTTCCATCCACTTTTGTTTAAAACTCCATCAATCTCGGTATTGTTTGGTTCACTAGGACCTAATAGAGTGTCAGTCTCTTCATTGTGTTAGTGCTTGCTGCTGTTTCATACACTTGACAAATGGTTGCCGGTCCATGATCACGATCGATGGTCCAATGAGGGATCGTTTAGATATTATTTTCAGTCTCGTTGGGTGTCGGGTCAGACACACTAAGGCCCTTTGTACACAGACGTTTTTCTTGCGGTGAAAAACTATGGTTTGTCCGTCGTGTGTAGGCACGATCATCAGTGTTTTATATACTATGGAAGCTTGTTGACTGACATGTTGTTTCTGCAGCGTGCTTTTTACGCCGTACCGTAAAGAAACCGTGTCGTGTATAAAGAGCCTAATAGGAAAACAAATTGCCACGCTTAGCCTCAGTTACCTACCTATTATAGAGGTATGAGGAACAGGGTGTAAAGTTTACTCATACTCTATAGAAAAGGGAGGATCCTCCGACCAGATGGGTGTTGTGTCTGGCGGGCAATTGCCCGACGATTGATGTCGGAAAGTTGTACGAGTATATATGCCAGTTGCGCGGTAAACTCTGGTTGCGAGATGCAGTATTTGCGTGACGTCAGTATGACGCGTTGTTCGCATGTGGCGTTGTAGATACCGCTACACTATATTTCCTGTAGCCGATTCATGCCCATGTGTCATTTCAACTTTGTCTCTTCGGTTGCCAATGAATTAGAAATCTAAAGAATAACACAAACAAATAGCTGTATAGCGGTGTTAGTTTTCTTTCACACCAATTATCACAAATTCAGCGAACAAAAAAGGGAGGAAGTAAAGAACAAAATAATAAAAACCACAACAATAACTTGTACAATTTTAATACAACCCGGTTCAGGGCAAAACTATTTGTTTACAAATTCAGACCATTTTTACGTAACGATGTCTACGCGATACTTATCAGCGCTGCAAGTGTGTGCCGCAAGGGTTGAGAGGAGAGCGGATACATCAAGAAACCCGTTAAAAGAAATATGATTTATAAGTACCCAGAAAAGTCAGCGAAAAGAAAATTTATTTAATAACCTCAACCAAAAATTTAGTTTGTCTTATGCGCTGTCACAATGAATTGGGATAATCGGCTTGGCGACAAAGCTTCTTAAACAAGGAGGCAAATAATCCCCAATTCTTTTGTTGTCAGGGACAGCCAGGGGGTTTTCCCGTAATTTAAAACATTCAAATTCTAGTCGCAGCCTCATCTCGGCGACAAAAAAAAATCAAAACTTGTCAAAATGTAGGGAAATTAGACGTATTTTTGACAGATTGAGACTGAGATCAGACTGTGAACGTTCTTAAAATTACAAGAATTACCCCTCTGAGCTTTCGTTTTGGTTTCAGAAGGCCAGGTCTCGTAACTTAAAAACGTTCAAATACAAGTCGCAATCTCATCTCAGCGACAATCAATGTCAGAAACTTGTCAAAAATATAGGGAATTGGAGGTATTTTTGACAGATTGAGACTGAGATCAGACGGTGAACATTCTTAAAAATACGGGAACTAGCCCTCTGCTCCCTGATCAAGTAGGTACATTCATTTATGTTTCAGTCAAAATTGGAATCTGATGATCTTAATATTAAGTTGAATCTGAATTATTTTTTCAGAAAATAAGTTTTACTTTTGTCCTGTTTAATTGCTAGACATGTTTGGCTATCCTGAATGATATAACGACCAGTAGTCAGTCCATAGAAGACCTTGGCAATCTAAGAGTTGACTTTGGTTAAATAGAAATATGTATGTAGTAATATACTATATGTATGTAGTAGTATGTATGATCTCGCTACTCACTTAAGTCTTGAGCTAGACCAAAAGGATTTAAACGGAAATTAAACGTTTTGTGTAAGGTTTAAGCGAAAGAATAATTTTGCAGATAAACGCAAGGCTAGGTTTTATGTGCATCGGCTCCACTGGCCCATTACCATGCCACTGAACTTTATAAAGCTTTTACAGGGAAATAGGGAAATGCAATAAATAGGCAAGCTATAAAAATGGGGATGGTAGTCAAGTCTTAGTCTTAGTCTTTTTTCGGGAGGGTAAAACTATACTAACATTTCGAACGTGGATCCACGCGAGACACACGGTTTGTTCCTGCAGAAATCTTCAAGATACTTGGATCAACAGCTTGTTTGTAGAACAGAGACCTCCTAGAAAAGACACCTAGAAATAGTCCTCCACACGGTATTTCGGCCCCCGCAGCCGATGTCAATGCCGCGGCCGTTGAAATATTATTATAGTGTACAAGTGTGTGCGCAGACACAGGTGCACTCTCTCTTCCGTCACTCTCATAGTCCGATGGGATGGCACGCAATCCGCTACGACTGGAGAGAGATTGGGCGCAGGATTTCGAGGCACAGGGGTAGCACACCGCTAACTTCCAAACTCCGGGCTGTTAATTAGAAATTCCCAAAGGAAAAATCCAATAGCACTTTGAGTGCTGAGTTCGGTTCCCGACCTGGGATGGCACGCCACCACGAGACTAACGAGGTAGCCAGGTATACTTAGATCTCTAACAGCAGAGAAAGATATAACTATTAGTTGCCACCAGCATTTGGTATCAGACCCGCCTAAGCCGCAACGATACACTTCAAATCCCGAAGTTTAAGTTTGTGACCAGTGACCATCTATATCAGTGGGGCGATTTTCTTAATTTTAAGAACGTTCACAGTCTGATCTCAGTCTAAATCTGTCAAAATTTCCCTACATTTTGACAGGTTTTTGATATTTGTATGTCGCCGAGATGAGACTTTGAACGTTTTAAATTACGAGAATTGGCTTCCAGATACATAGCACATGGCCTTTATTTCCTGTTCTCCTCTCTCTATGTTATCCATTATTTTTACTGTAGTCTTGTAAAAGAATTTGAAACTATTACAGTTCTTCACACCGTTCTTCTCGAGCCACGTTGTAAAACTTTCAATACTGCAAAAGTTAAAGTTTCATTTATTGTAAACCCACTTCCATATTCTGCTCACCCCGCATTCAAAGAAAATATTACCTTTGTGCGGCAACTGCAGAGTTTTACTGCAGCTTGCACAATGCACATAAATAGTAGTGGGTACATCACTCGATGAAACTTTTACGAGTTGGTAAATGGTCCATGTATCTGTACAGAAGATTTACAGTTTAGTTTGTTCATAATAAATAGTTAAAACGTTAGCTTCTATGTTGTGCAGGTGAATAAAATACAATGCAGTGTTTTGAATAAAACTTGTGGACTGTTTCACCCCTTCTGCGGATGTGCGGTAATTTATCTGGCAAATAACTTCATACAAATTCGGTTCTATTTTTATGAACATAATATTTTTAATTTACAAGCAACAGCCGAAACATTTTTAATACCATCTTTTTCATATTTTGAAAATAAAGTAATTATTGCGATAGAATTAAATGTTCAAGTTAATCCATTTTAATATCAATTCCGCTATCAATAAAATCTGTATAAAATCGTTCCGGAGAGGACATCTGTTATAATAGCAGTTCAGCTTTTTGATCCGAATGGTTATAACGGCAAAATTTACAAAACTTTTAGTTTTATTTCTTTGGCCATGGAACAGGAGATCTAGAGTAGAGCAAGTTCTTGGAATAATGAAAAGATGGTGGCAACTTTGTTTTAATAAAATAAAATGTTAATACTAGTGAAGCAAACTGCAACACCGGGGGCGGTTCACCTACCACCAAGTTTCAGCCAAATATTGAAAAATATGTAAATCGTTAAACACTGGGGTTGTACACTTAAAATTGGAATATAAAGTGGATGAAATTTTACGTTTATATATTTCACACGTTTTAGAGCGCTAACCATGTTTAAGTAAGAAGTTACATCAGCCTTTTTAAAGTCGGTTTGAGGTAAGAACAGAGGGGCAATTCTCGTAATTTTAAGATCGTTCACAGTCTGATCTCAGTCTCAATCTGTCAAAAAATACTTCTAATTTCCCTACATTTTGACAAGTTTTTGACACTTGTTTGTCGCTGAGATGAGACTGCGACTAGATTTTGAACGTTTTAAATTACGAGAATATGCCTTCAGGTCCTGGAAAGAAAAGATTATATCGTTTGCTTCATCCTTTTTTGGAAGAAAGGTTATTTGTGTAATTTATCAACCAGTGTTAGAGCTAGAAACACTAAAATTTACCTATACTATGCAAATCTTTTGATAGGACTGGGTTCACGTACTTAATTTAGGAAATAAATATTTGTTTGAAAATTATTCCCCATTTATTTCACACGCTAACAGCTTTGATGAAATCGTGGTACCAAAATCCCTAACGACGTAAAATTTATTAATAATAATAGAGAACGAAATCTATATATATAAAATTCAAAGTCCTGACTGACTGACTGACTGATTGACTGACTGACTGACTGATAGATCAACGTACAGCCTAAACCGCTGGTCCTAGAGGCATGAAATTTGGAGGGTGTGTTCTTCGTGAAGAGTAGGCATCCACTAAGAAAATATTTTTCGAAATTCCACCCCTAAGAGGGTGAAAAGGGGGAAATTCGTTTGTATGAAAAATCTTATTCCTTGAGTTAATAAACTTGAAACTTGGCACGAATACTTATCTAAATAAATTATGAAGATTGTCGGTTTTTTTTTCTTCTAAACTACCCCTTAATAAGGGATTGGGGGGTTTCAAAGTTTGTATGGAAGAATTTTAGCGCGCAGTCCGATTTACTCAAAACTCAGTATTTATACCTAATATTGAAAGTAAAGAATAATGTGTATCAGGGTTTTTTGAAAATCTACCCCTGACGGGCTGAAATGGGGTAGTAAATTTTTCAGGGGAGGATTTTACTGCATGGCTTGATTAACTCGAAAATTAGTATAAATAATCTTTGAGTCAAGTTATGAATATATCCCAAACGATTTTTTTAAATTCCACCCCTTGTGGGGGTGAAAAGCGGGGATACAGTTTATATGAAAAATCTTCTTCATTAGGTTAATAAACTTGAAACTTTTCAAGAATACTTGCCTAAGTAAGTAATAAATTTTACCATTATAAGTTTTTCAAAACTACCCCTCAAAGGGGGATATAGGGGTGTTAAGTTTGTGTGGAAGAAATTGAATGCGCGGTCCGAGTAACTCGAAACTCAGTATTGATACTTAAGACCAAAAATAAAGAGTAACATATATCAGGGTTTTTCGAAAATCTACCCCTAACGGGTTGAAAAGGGGTAGTTAATTTTACAACGGAGGATTATAATGCGTGGCTTGATTAACTCGAAAAATGGTATAAATAATCTTTGAATCAAGTTATGAATAATCTCAAACGATTTTCAAAATTCCACCCCTGTGGGGGTGAAAAGCGGGGATACAGTTTATATGAAAAATCTTATTCATTTAGTTAATAAACTTAAAACTTGGCACGAATACTTATCTAAATAAATTATGAAGATTGTCAGTTTTTTTTCTTCTAAACTACCTCCTAATAAGGGATTGGGGGGTTTCAAAGTTTGTATGGAAGAATTTTAGCGCGCAGTCCGATTTACTCAAAACTCAGTATTTATACCTAATATTGAAAGTAAAGAATAATGTGTATCAGGGTTTTTTGAAAATCCACCCCTGACGGGCTGAAATGGGGTAGTAAATTTTTCAGGGGAGGATTTTACTGCATGGCTTGATTAACTCAAAAATTAGTATAAATAATCTTTGAGTCAAGTTATGAATATATCCCAAACGATTTTTTTAAATTCCACCCCTTGTGGGGGTGAAAAGCGGGGATACAGTTTATATGAAAAATCTTCTTCATTAGGTTAATAAACTTGAAACTTTTCAAGAATACTCGCCTAAGTAAGTAATAAATTTTACCATTATAAGTTTTTCAAAACTACCCCTCAAAGGGGGATATAGGGGTGTTAAGTTTGTGTGGAAGAAATTGAATGCGCGGTCCGAGTAACTCGAAACTCAGTATTGATACTTTTGACAGAAAATAATTAATAATAAGTACCTATGTAAAGTTGTCGAAAATTTACCACTGACGGGACAAAAAGGGGTAATTCAGTGTTTAAGGCGAGGACTTGAACTTGAAACTGTATGTTACATTTTCACGCCTAAACCACTGAACTTCTGATTTGGCATAGAGATAGATGGCATCCTGGGGAAGCATATACATTTTATCCTGTTAGCACGTTCCCGTGGGATAATTTCCGACATCCACGCGGGCGAAGCCGCGGGCAGAAGCTAGTTGCACATAAAACTGCTAAAATGTAATACGATTCAGATAGTATCTGTTATAGAGGGCTTTATATCTTCCACGATACAATACAATCAACCAAAAAAAAAACTAAATGGCGTATAAAAGACAGCTAATATAAATTTCAGTAAGTGCCCACTTCAACACGTATCAGATTTCCCTCGAAATTTATTAGAAGTTACCGATTCTTTTATAGGTCTACCTGAATCGATCGGTGCTAGTACTTTCCATCCTAAGTTTTTTTTCACTGTTCTTGTGACGGCAAAGAACTCCAGGTTTTATAAGTCTTTATAAGGTAGGGTTTAAACAGGAATGTACCAAAGTATCAGTATTTTCGTGTAGAAATACTGAAACTTTGGTACCTTACCTCGCTGTTTAATATAAATATTCTTTAAAAGTTTGTATTGTTCCTTCGCTAAGTAACTTTTGACTTTTCTTGTAACTTTGGTTATTCTGTCGATTTCACGGAATGGAAACATTTTAGGAATTACTTCTTACTTCGTGCTTGCTTATTTTTTCAGGAATAAAGAGAAACCCGAAACTAAGAGAGGCGATGGGCCAATAGCAAGAGCAGTAGAAGCAGTATTTATGTAAGCATTATTAGATGCTCAACAGCTATTAGAATAGGTTGTCTTTGTTGTGTGTAGATTGTCTATCTTCCTGTACGAGTCGCAATAAATACTTTTTCTTTCTTTCTTTTCTTTCTATGTACTTGATAATCGTTATACCTATATGTATACCTAGAAGCAGAGGGAAGGGACACTCTCAGTAGATGGCCAGAGGATGCAACTAAATACATGGGAATAACGACAGTCTGATTTCCATTTATATTCGTTAAGTAGCGAGTTTAGTTGTAAGTAAGTAAGTATAAAGTTGTGTCCAACCGTCAGTCCAAAAGTGTCAGCTTTTCACAGACGTTAAGTTTATATCCAAGTGATGACGGTAAGGACTTCCTCACACTTAACTAATGCAAATGTAACTAACCTTAAATGAAAGCCATTTAAGATCCCAGACCCAATGTGCTCTTTATGATTTCCAACGTTACGATATTATCGTGGTGGGACTTCCCCGTCCACATTCATAAAATATATGGAAATACATGCACGTTGTAACGTTATCATGGACGGAAAAAAAGCGTCTTAATATATTTCCGTACATTTTACTTCGCTGTGATATCGTCATGCCATGACGTGGTCATTGACTTCCACGTTAGAAGTTATAACAGCGCATAACGGCCTTTATGCAAGGGACGTAGGTCTGTTTAATAAGAATTTATTCTCTGAATTTCCTCGCAATAGCAATGTTGCTTGCTCAGTTAATATACAGCCAGCCACAGCCTAAACAAACACAGACATTCCTCCCCACCTTATCAGCAGTGCGCTAAGATCGCGCGAACTAATGCGTAGCTGTAATTAAGGCGAAGACATTCACTCGGGTCTAGAAGGTAGTGTTATGATAATAGGCGTATAAGGTTTTATGTCTTTATTTCTTAGTTGCTAGCTGTACCTTTTACTGCCTACGAGTGTATTAACCTTCATTGCCCAAATCTACTTAGATTTGGGCAATGATGTGGTGAATGTGGGTGTAGGTACGTACTTACCTACACCCACATAAGTATTTTCAAGTGGTTTTAATTTTATAAATTATTGCCCTTTGTTTTACTTGCCTTTGCCAGTTAGATAAGGAGAATAAATTATTAGTTTAGAATATCATCACAAACTAGAATGAACTGTGCCAATGCAGACATCAGTCATAAAATACACTAGATTTATACCAATTGGTGCTATAAATAACAAACGGCAGTAAAATCCAACTCACCAACTCTTACTCAACATTATTTTTGTTGTTTCAGCAGAAATTAACTCGTTACTACCAAAATGTTGACCACAAATTCAGTTACATAATTCGATTTTCATTCACCACGAACTGCCCCTTAAACCGAGTCGGTAATGACCGGATATTGACGAAACTTCCGGCTCGTAATGGCGGTCAGTTCGGACAGCCAACCCCTCTACGTGGAACGTCACTATAACTAAAACAAATAACTTACGTAGGGATTTACGGAAAAGGACGTGGATTATCGGTTGGCGCAGTGGTTAAGCGATTGACTGCTGCGCTGCGTGTCGCGGGTTCGATTCCCGCACGGAACAAATATTTGTATGACCTACATGTAGTTGTTCCGAGTCTGGGTGTTTTTCTATCTATAATATGTATGTATTTACAAAAAAAAAAAAATGTATATAAGTAGTTTATCAGCCATCTTGTTACCATAACACAAGCATTAGGTTGCTTAGCGTGGGACTAGATGGCGCTGTGTGAAATGTCCAGGGATATTATTATTATTATTATCTTGCTTTTAACTTTATCCACTTAGTTGCCATTTTATGTAATCTTCAATGTGTGTACAGTCATGGAACGTAATTGTTGAGACAGATTTCATTTATTAATTAAGAGCATGGAACACTTTCAGCTGAAATAATCTACATTAAAAAAATCAACGGATAACCAACAACAAGTCTTGACCTTTACAAACAGAGTAAGAAAAACACAACAGACAACACAGTGATAATGGAGTGAAAAACGGAATTACTTAATTTATATTAATTTAATTTTTAAATATTTATTTTTACTATTTATGTATTTTTGTGTCCAATTTTTCGTCGCCATTTCATACAACTGTCTAAGTAAACATTCTTGATTTGGATTAACAGATTTATAATATTTGTTTCTATCAATCAAGTTTCTTGATGTTAAACAAAACATGGCATACGTAACTTCGACTCACCGACATAATATTCACGTCACCGTGATTCCGTCAGAGCCTTTACGATCATTGTAAAGAACTTCTCTCTGCTTTTAGTGAGTGATTTATACTCCAACTTGGAACTTTTGTAGTGTCTCCTCACATTATGTTGCGGTACCAAGAAGGTTTACTACACTCGAAAAGTGCAGTAAACCTTCGTGGTACCGCAAATCTTACTTATCCTGACGTTTTTATTACTAGATAAAATGAAAAGCTGAAAAAAAAACGAATGCTTGTGATACACACAGCAAATAACTAATGTATCATTTAAACTAAGGAGGGAGGGAAAATAAGGGAAAATAGTGCCAACGTGAGTGAATACCATATTATTATGTTTTTCTTTCAGCAAAATTACGACGTCCTGTTGCGTTTTGGTATCGCTAAAATACAAGCACAAATTTATTTTTAGTTACAGATGTTAGCTGTAAAAGCTAACATCTGTAACTAAAAATAAATTGTGCCTTTTTATAAACCTTCATTAACTTCATTTATTATACAGCTATCCTAATTAGGTGAAATCCCTTAACGAGGCCCATCGGTTGTGATAATTTTTATCTAAAATATACAAAACGTCGGGGTGTGAAAAAAGCCGGGGGGAGGAGGGGGGTGAATTATGTCATTGCTACGGTTTGTACCAACACTCTGTATTTTTTAAATATTATGAGAAATAATGTTGGGTATTGCTTTAGGATTTAGAAAGTAAGTCGTGAGAGGATTCAATAATAAGTCTATGTGTAATGAAGGCAAAATACTAGCTATGAATAAATAATTGTGCGCGACTTCGTCTGCAATTCAGCATGAAAATAAAAATTTATCTTTCTCTAGGTCATGTTCTACCCATGTGCTGAATTTCATCCAAATCCGTTCAGCCGTTTTAGCATAAAAGTGTAAAGTCAAAGTCAAATCATTTATTTCAAATAGAGCACTTAAAAGGCACTTTTGAACGTCAAAAATAAAACTTAAATAAAATTGATTCTAGTCGCCCCTTCCAAAAGGTAGTTTTCGTATGGAGAAGAATGGGCAAGAAACTCCACCGTAACTCTTTTAAAATGTTTTACAATATTTTGCATACATTAATTATATAATTATATGTGAAGACGATGCACCTAAAAATAAAATTACTATACCACAATAGGTAAAAGAATTAAAATGAATTAATGAAACCATGACATATAAATTAACTATGTGATAGATACATGGTGCTCACATATTTACAAACATTCCAAAAGTAGACGATTTTCATAAATAAATAAGGAGTAATAAGTCCGAGTGTGACTTTAAGTAATTACAGAATGTAAATCAATGTCAAAGAGAAAAAAAAAGAATAAATTATACAATTACATTAGCAACCAGTTTGATTTTGTTTCTAAGCATTGACCAGCATGTTTCCAAGCATTCTAATCTCGTAACAAACAAACAAACTTACTTTCGCATTTATAACATTAGTAAGAAGTGAGGATAAGGATTTATGATTGTTGAAAATAGTGGGTAGGTATTACGTTATTATAAACAGTACGTTCACTGTTTACAAAGTGCCTGATGGTGACCGCTGTAATGAATAATCAGCTGCGCAATTGCTATAATCATCTCGCGTGGTTGCGCCTCGACGAGCAACAAAACACCTTGGGTGGATGGATTTTCTGTAGTCCCAGGTTAGTTCCCCGCCAAATGTTATTGGATTTTTCTAGCTGGATTTTTTCTATTACAGCCTGGAGTCCAGCCTTCTAACCTGGCAAAATTTAAATGGAATATACACCACTACCTTCTTTGGAGAAAACACTCATGATGTTTATGAAGGGATATCCGCACCACGGTTCAAACAAGATATTTACATAAGATATAATCGAACAGACATTAAATAATAATATGTAGTACATGTATTAAAATAGGATTTGGGGAGGCCTTTGCTCAGCAGTGGGAAAGAGCAGGACAGTTAAAGAAAATAGAAGCAGTGGTGGCCCAGCGGCAGGGCCGCGACTGGCGAGTCGAGCAAGTGGTAGGCAGACGGGCGCTTTACTTTGTGTACATTATTTCATCACCACTGCTCTTGAAACGGCAAAGGAAAACATCGTGAGGAAACCGGCGAGTCCTAGAGCCAAAAATTCTAAGACATGTTACATCTACCAACCCGCACTGGGCCCGCGAGGTAGATCCTTATCCCCTTAGTCCCTTATCGTAGAGAAGAGGCTGATGTTCCAGCAGTGGGAACACTATAGATTGATTATGCATATAAATATATATATATTATATATAATTATAAACATCCGAATTGAGAACCTCCTTTTTTGAAGTTGATTAAAAAAGTGAAAGAATCATAGGGTATCAAAAGATTCGTCCGCATCGCTGTCAACAAGAAAAGTTCTGGAAAAGCTGGCAGTTTTGCCACGTTATATGGTGATGCTGATTCTGTGGCCAAAAAATAACAAAGGTTTGTATTACTCGTACACCGTGCAATAGAGACCAGATACACCACAAAACGTAGTTAAGTCCAGAACATCCCAAAAATAAACGAATTTACCCGAGCGTGTCCACCCATACGTCCCGTAAACATTCAAAGAGGATTCATTACGCGATGCAATGAGGGGGCCATTTGGAACGTAGCATAATTCCCGCGCCGCGCCGGCGGCAGGCCAGCGCCAGCCCAATGCTGTTAATGTGCACCGAATCTATCCACTCCAAGCGAAATTACATTCTATGTGAGGCAGTTTAAGCTTTTGTAATTACGCATTTAATTTCCGAGGGAGATTGTAAAGCTGCTGGATCGAGGCTGATTTTAAATTCTGAAGTTTGTTTTCCATGTTTGTATAGGGTCATGTCTTTTCTGCTGCAGTCAGAAAATATAAATGTTAGGCAGATTGACCTACCGCGTCAGTTTGCATTGTTATATCCATATAATACGACTCTCAAAAAATTACTGTGTTTTGAATTTACGGAGAAGTCGATAGTAAACTTGTTGAGCTTATAGAGGCATAAGAAACAGAGTGTAAAGTTCACTCAACTTTCATAGAAAATCCATAGAGCATCCTCCGACCAGACGGGTGTTGTGGCTGGTGGGAAATTGCCCAACGATTGATGTTGGGAAATTGTATCTATGCTAATTGCGCGGTAAACTCTGCTTGCGAGATGCAGGATTTGCGTGACGTCAGCGTTGTTCGCATGTGGCGTTGTGGATACAACTACAATCTATTATTTTCCCTGACTTACATAAAGCATTACGCAATGGAGGCTAATGCTTCTGATGGGCTAGTAAAAAAAGTCGTGACGAAAATGAGACAATGTGTGTGCATTCTCTTTCGGAAGTCCCTTAGTTGCCTCCTAGCGTAAGACTCCCCACACTTTTATTATTTATCTTAATATCCACACCTTGTTATTTTCCCAAGGTAAAAGCCTCCTCTCATATGAATGAATTTTGGCTTTCTCGATATTTTCCGTGTAATTCGTCGCTTCCATTTCCTCGCTTTTCGGTGTAATTCTCTATTACTAAATTTCAAAGAAAAATTACGAATCTTATTTTATTTTGAATTTCCTGTTTTATTTTTTTATTGACAATGGGCTCACTCTTGACCTCAATCCAGCCCAGAGGCAGGAATGAGATCTACGGTGGAACGAGCTTGCCCAGAAGAAGCCTAGTCACTCTCGCCTTGAAGAGATTCGGGTTGTATGAACTCGGGAATGCAGACGCAGGCAGACGATTCCACTCCTTAGCTGAGCTCCTTAGCTCCTTCCTGTTAAATGCCTAAAGGCGACTATTATTTTTTTATTTTATCTTTAAGATTGAATATTTACAAGACATTATTATTAGTATTTTGGTAATAATTTTGTGATACCGTTGATAAATGTACGAGTAGGTATATCAGTTATCTATTCCCATGTCGACTATTTTCGTAAAACTATTTTTATTTTTGTTGTCAAATTCTATTTCTCTCTCCATCTTTCCATCCACATCGATATTCTTCTAAAAATACATTGCATGTCAGTTTGTTCGTATAATATTTGATAGCTAGTTAAGTACAAGTTTGGGTAGCAGATGCAATGTGTAACAACGTCACAAGTGTCGTTATGACCGCATCTGAGGAGTGCTAAACTTTGGAGTATGCAACTTACGACGCGCGACGTTCTGAAGCGGATGTAGGTATATATACATTTTGATGTTTAGAACTTATAAGATTGGTTTTAAAAGTGTAGTTCATTGCTTAATGTCACCAGTTGTTCTCTTCTTTAAACTTAATTTTAACTTTGATAAAGTGTCCTAAGTATCAATCCCTAGCATCAGGTGGAATGATCGCTCACTTCAGGCTCACTTCCCCTAAGTTTTTACGGTAAGATTTTTATTCTCATATGACTGTCTTCTAGACCATCAACATCTGTTAACAGTGCAGTTTTGGTACTTTTTCGGGAGAGCAGTTGTAAATGCCAGATTTTAGATTTTTTGGAAATTGAAATAATAAAAGAACTTACAGAAAATCTCATCATATCTTTCATTTTTAAGACATTTGGCAGCAAGAAAATCGATTATTAATGGACTTCAGGTCTTAAGTTTAGACCTTGATGTTACTGAATATAGTGTGTGAAATAAAACAAGGTAGGAGATAGAAAATTGGTTTTCTGATGATGGCAAATTGTGTAAAACAATGGGCGATTTTTTTATTTTCGAAATCTTCACTTATATTATTATTATTTCATTACTAGCTTCTGCCCGCGGCTTCGCCCGCGTGCATGTCGGAAATTATCCCACGGGAACGTGCTAACAGGATAAAATGTATATGCTTCCCCAGAATGCCATCTATCTCGCGGGCCCTTTGTGGCTAATAACAATAGAAAACCAATTGTGTCTCATTAGTGGTGATTAAGAGGGTAGCTATATGATATCTTTACCTAAGTACCTACCTAATTAAAAAAAAAACTCAATCACAGAAAATTAAATACCTACCTAAATAAACCTATTTCTGATGATAACTAATCTAAACTCAATAAATAAGCAAAATCCCTAAAAACTAATATCTATACGAATGACTAATCCTACCTAACAGTATTATAAAATAACCTACGGTCACTACGTACACTATCAAATATGCTACCTATACTTTAAAATTAAAATCTTTACCTACGACTTATATGAAAATAAACCTAAATAACTCTAAAAACTAAAAGGAATAAAAATGAACTCCACTGCGGGTGACGTAACCTACGACAAACTTATTATTTGCGGTTGACACAGTCATGGGTCTAGGGATCGAACCGCAAAATTAAGTTTGTTTTTTATTGTATTTACTTTTCCGGGATAAAAAGTACCCAGTGTGGTGCCCAGGATATTAAAGAATAATTATACCAAGTTTCATCGTAATCAAACCGGTAGTTTTTGCGTGATGCCTGAACAAACAGACAGACAGACAGACCGACAGACAGACAGACAGACAAAAAAAAAATTAATCACATTTTTGGGTTCGGTGTCGGTCTAGTAACACCCCCTGCCATTTATTTTTTTGATATTTTCAATGTACAGAATTTTCACTTCTACAGATTTATTATAAGTAGGTATAGATATAGATGATCTGTCTTGTAGACCATCTATGTATATAAAACCTTTTAAAGTATCTAATCAGAAAATCGGTTATCGACACGGCTATCGTAGGTTAGATAGGTCATTTTGGGCACCAATCATGACAGCAGCCGATCAATTGCCACGACGTGGCAACTATTGATATTAATTATTGTATGCTTTCAGATACTGGGCATTACTGATCTTTCTTGCTTCTCTTTACTTACATAAACAGCGAGAATATTACTCACAGTTTTATTTGGCATCACTTTAGCAAATTTTTCCGGACAGTAAGAAACATATCTTAAAAAAAAACTGATGGGAAGCTCTCTTGGTTCAATTTGGAACAACCTGCAGTATTACATTGTCCGTACAAGGAAGAATGACAAGAAAAAATGACAATTTGTTTATCAGTCCGACCTGACGATGTCCCGTTGAGACATAAATCATCTCCAAGAAATGTAATCAAGAAACTCATTTAAATTCAATCAGGGGGTCTTATGTGGCACACAAATAGGGATGTACCTATTTTCTTTGAAATGGTTTTTGTTTTGATTGTTTCGTCTTTTTTCTTTAGTGCCTACCGGGGAAAAAGAAATATTACCTTTAGAAGGTCGTACCTATTTAATTTGTTGAATGGACAGCACAATTTCCTTTTTCATGTTGGCCTTTATCATCCACTGCTGAACATGATAGATTTCTAAAATAATGACTACGTTTGATAGTCAAGAAACTACTTTGAGTAGAACCTAACCTAACCTCCTAAAATAGTATCATCCTATTCCGAATCATCTGTCAGTCTACTAACATTTCTAACTAAACGAAATTCTAAATCTCCTTACAAATAACACTTCAACACCAAAAGTCCAGATTTATCCCGCAACATTACGCCAGTGGCATCTGTTCGGCGTCCATTGACTGCTGAGCATGTACTATTGCAAGATGCTGTGTGATGCTGGGCAGCGATGCACAGCGAACGAACTGTAAGCCAGATGGGACCTGATGTGTTTGCTGCAGTTTGGCTGTATTGCGACAATATTGGGTCATATATCTTATGAAAAGATTGGTTGAAAGTATTGGTTTATTTATTTTGAAGATGTTTTCTAGGACTGCATCATGTGGAAATGTAAACTTGCATGAATCCAAGTCTTCTTACTTATTTAAATTTCTGTTGATAAAATATCCTGGTTACCGAGAAGCAACGTAGGGTTATGTTTAAGTGATTTGTATTCAACTTTCAGGTGCAGTATACCTACTAAAAGCGATCACACAGAACACCAAGTAAAGTTATGAAGTGATCGGTATCAAGCAAACAACGAACGATAGAGCGGTATTTATTTAATACAAATTAAAATTGAATGTCACTCATTCTGGACTTGTTGACAAATACTTTTTGTAAATTAACGCACAATGTAGTCGTCAAACTAAAGGTGGCGTGGAACCAAACATCAGAAATATCCATAACTACGTAATGATAATGGTCGCGACTTACGAGTTGTAGGTCGTAGGTTCGAAACCAGGCAGGCGCTTTACTTTGCGTAAATTATTTCATCACCACTGCTCTCAAAACGATAAAGGAAAACATCGTGAGGAAACCAGCATGTCCTAGAGCCAAAAATTCGAAGACAAGTGACAGGAGGTCTGTGTCCCAAAGCATTGAAAACATTAGAATAGAATAGAATACTCTTTATTGTACACCATACAAATTACAGAACATAAATATTTAAATTTTGATATAAATATTTAAATTTATTTATTTTGACACTATTGGCTGATTATACTATGTAATAACTTATAAGCCAAGTTATCAATAAACTGCTGACATAGGTACTAATATTAGCGGTTGTACACTGTGTGTGACGTAAGGTCAGGCGCCGGTCTACGCCCACGCCACATTCACCGCAAAATCTATTAACTTCCTTCCGTTTACGACGAGTGGGAGCACGATAACTCGAATATTGGACTGTTTCGATGTGGCAGAGAGTGATATAAGCAAAAGGGACACGTTACTAAGAACTTTATAGGGTGTGTGGGCGATATATTACTTGGGTTTTGTTCTAAAATCCCGTATTTTAGAACGATTATCCGGTTTCTAAGGTCCTTTGATAAACTCTAAATAGCTATAGATTCGACAAAGTTATAACTGAGGGTTTAGAAACGAAACAAATAACGACTAGGTACTATCGAAGTTTGGTTCAGCATATATCTGAAACCGCGAGCATTTGACATACAATAAGGAAGAAAACTCTTTGGTTACAGCAATGCGATTCTGTAACCATCTCACCGTGAAAACTTAGGAGAAGTGAGCGTGGAGTGAGCTCTCATTCCAACTAATGCTAGGGAATGGCACTATTGACAGCTCACTCTAAGCACACTTCACCTAACTTTTCACGTTGAGATTTTTACAGAATCGATCGGCAGTTCTCTGAAGATTACATTATTTTTCCAAAAACATTCGGTTTTTCACGTGTTTAGTATCAACTACTACATACGTCATAGAAATCGTTAAGTTAATGTTTTCTGCTAGTACCTCATCATCACCTGCCTAGCCTTTTCCCAACTGTATTGGGGTGGCTTCCAGTCTAACCGTATGCAGGTGAGTACCAGTATTTTATATGGAGCGACTGCCTATCTGACCCCCACAACCCCAATTACTGGGTAATACTATACGCCTTAGTAACACTGGTCAGACTTTCCGGCTTCTGATGACTGCCGGGACCAACAGCTTAACGTGCTTTCGGAGGACGGGTCTTGGTATGTAAAGATAGTCACCTATCCACGGATCAACTGCGGCAGCGAAGCTTAATCTGACCTAACGACACGTGCGGCTGTTATTATTTAGCCACTAGCCTTTTCTGCTAGTACAGTCGAGTTCGATAATATCTGAGCATGTTCATGAATCAAAAATATATAGGCAATGGTAAGTTTCATAAACTGTAAACAGCTTTGCCTTACAATAAATTTGTAAACAATCTGTGACATCATAAATACGTGACTACATTATATCAATAATATTGCTACAGGCAAAGACTCTAAAACTTGTGCGCAATCCCTTGTTTATATTATTTAGCGCAAAGTTAGGTTCACAAATATCTATGCAATATTTCTATGAAAAATATCTTGACAATTTGACATTGTCTCGAATTGTTGCCTTGAATTCTCTTTACAGAAGTATATATATATATACCTATAGTAATCGTTTTCTTTGAAACAAATGCAATTTAAAGTGGTCAGTTATGACATCCTTCATCCGAATACCTACTGGATAGCATTCTCTTCAGTCACCAATTCAAAGGTACATGAGATTTGAGAAGGTTTTAGAAGTAGTGCCGCCTGTTTAAACATTGCGGGATTGCATCAATGCGGGAACGTTTGCAAGATGTTATTGATGCCAATGGTGGATATACCAGATTCTAAAACCGGCAGCACTATTGCTTAAACCTTGTCTGGAAGTCCCCTACCTTATTTTAAATGTTAGGTTTTCAGAAGAACAAAATAAGAATTTAAGAATAATAAAATAAAAATTAAATACTAATGTGCTTAAGTAAATTTTATTTTTATTGATAACTGAATGAAAAGTTTTAAATAAATAGGTAGATAGTCTGCGTTGACTCTAAGATTTTCAGCTCTCTCAACGTTGTCAGATTGATACAGTTGTACTATTACGAACGGCAACATTGCATTATTACTCATACTTCTGCTCCGGCAAGCAAAAATAAATTTTATGGTAAAGGCCATTTAGTTGAATATTCAAAGCTGTGTAGATATTTACGAATTATAGGTTGCTCCGAATATATTGTATTTAGTTATTTATGTTCCGAAGAGTAGTCAGATATTTTTGCGTGCACTACCGTAACATAGTTATGAACAGTTTATTATGATAACATTTTATTGATGTCTAAGTTTGTATAGAACTATATGATCATTTTAACGCTTACAATATTTTGAAACATTGTCACTGCCAATATATTAGTGAACTCGACTGTACCTATAATTTCAAATTTCTTATCACAGTAACTCTTCATACACTTTTAATAAAATCTCAAACACATTCAAACTGAACACTCCTTCATCTTAAACATTCCTAATTTTACAATAACCCTATTACTGAAATGACTGAGACTCGTTGTCAGACAGAATCACATTATAAAGTTTTTCCCTTGTGATGCGGTAATCAGTTAAAACCTCGTGTAATGAAGTAACAATATTAAATGAACTCCAGAAATTGGCTGCCTAGTGTGTTATAATTTTAATTAATCGCTATGAGTGTATGTAGTTTTTTTTTAATGGATGTGGTAAACATTAATTTAAAGGTTAAGTCAATTTCAAGGAAGAAGTTAGAAGTTATTCTTCATTATCACACAGTTAGACTTCATCCAGACTTCTTCTACTTCTACCCACGATGGCACCAAAGTGTTCCTTACATGGTAATTATTACAGGGATTTATTTGATCATTATAATTAGTGCCAACAAGAAGTCCATATCCAGCAAAAGATTTTTAGCGAGGTGGTAATTGTTTATAACTATATTTTTCTTTGCAAATAAGAGAGTAGAAGGTTACTAAACCTATCTTTGACAATTCTCCTGCTGCTGACAAAGAAGGCGCAAACGACACGCCTCTCTCACATAAATACTACTAGCACTGTAATAATAAATACTACTAGCACAATAATAAATACTACTAGCACAATAATAATAAATACTACTAGCACAATAATAATAAATACTACTAGCACAATAATAATAAATACTACTAGCACAATAATAATAAATACTACTAGCACAATAATAATAAATACTACTAGCACAATAATAATAAATACTACTAGCACAATAATAATCCTAGCCTTGAGAACCGTGAGTAACAATTTATTGTTGTGAGAGAAAATAGCTCTAAGGCATTCAAGAATTAAGCTGAAAACGCTGAGATAAGGAACAATAAGGTGAATATTATAACAGTATATTATTATTAAAATTACATTCAAGTAGTTCCTAATTTACCTTAACTAGATAGATAAGTACGAAGATGGGAATTCGAGCAGTCAGTGGTTTACCACTGACTGCGTTCAAATTCCCATCTTCAAGTCTAAGTAAAGCACTCAACTCAAACACTAGTGTTCTGTCGAACTAGTTACTATATAACTAGCTACTTACGCCAGCACTCGACTCTAGTACTGTTTCCTACTATTCTCTCGAGTGCTGTCAATGTTTCGTAGTTGCCTTGTGTGGGCGGTGAGAGCTATGCTACACATAAATTTTGCAAACAAAAGACAAACATTCCTTTTTAACTATCTATCTAACTCGCAATGACAAAATGCAGAGCCAATGCCTAGTTTTCCCTTTTCCACTGTTTTGGCTTTTTGCTAGGAGTTTTTGTCACGCCATTTTCGTATCATCCTTGATCTGCCATTATGTTATTGGTGAAATATGTTTTTTTATTTACTGTATTTTCACCCTTTCAATGCGCCTATTGAGGTAATAGGCGCATTGAAAGGGTGAAAATACAGTAAATAAAAAAACATATTGCACGTGAAGAGGACTATACAGGACTGCATCAGTGAGCGGAGTTCCTGTAGCTGAATTTTGGGCCAAATACATATTTGTATCTTTGAAGTTTCTGCCATTAATATACTAAGAAGAAAC
This sequence comes from Apamea sordens, assembly GCA_945859715.1. NCBI lineage: Eukaryota > Metazoa > Arthropoda > Insecta > Lepidoptera > Noctuidae > Apamea > Apamea sordens. Next base: position 20,559,534 of record OX243998.1, on the reverse strand, counting down.
GAAACTGCATGTAGAACAAAGAACTGAAAAATATATTATATACTGATATATACTTATATGCTCTAGAAGTAAGAAGTAGAAACATTAAAGTATGAAGTAAACGAAACATCGTAGTGTATCTTTCACATACGTATAGGACGGGTACACTGTGGTATATTCCTACATAGTTAAGTGAGCACGTACCGACCGATACCCAAGTTTGTTACAAGTTCACCATCATTTGCTGTTGATAATCTAAAATAGATGATCGGAGTTTGGGGAGAGCAGAGATGTCGGTAGTGGAACATAATAGCAATATTTAGGTAGAAGTTTAATATTTAGTTAGTTAGGTTAGTTGTTTAGTTTTATTTATATTCTAATTGGAATTGCAACAACGTCGGAAAGTCCGATGTCTGAAAACCTTTGCAATAAAGATGACTTACGTTTAATAGTGGCACTGTATGATGGTTTGTGACTTTGCACGTTTTTATGAATTTTCGTTCATATTGACTGCTTTTTAATTAAACGTAAGGCAACAAACACTTTGTTGAACGGGCCGCAATAATGTCGTAACTTTAATTTATCGAATGGATTATTGGTTATTTTGTGCAAAAACACTTAACACACCGAGGATAACACAATTTTAATAACGAAAAATTCTAGTGATTTTCTTAACATAGGCAATAATAATTTTACCTACTTATTAAACCACGATTTGGCTTACCACAAAACCGCCAAAATAACTTCGCTCCCTGAAAAAAGTTTAAAAGTCGTGAAGTCTTTACCTTTACAAGCCTCTTAAGCCCGATGTAGGTAAAAGTTTATCCCAAGGGACGCGAAATTAAAACTTGATTAAAAAACTCAAAGTTCTTGAATATATTAGGAAGACGAGTCTTTAAGTAAAATTTTGCATAAAAATCCGTCAGAGATACCCCTTTGAGGCAAGTTTATGAGGAGTTTTCTAAGCGTGGGAGTCTGTAAACATAACATTTTCACACTGAAAATGAACTACCAAGCGTTTGAAAATTACTTTCGGGAAACTATTTGCAGTTTCCCGGAAGTCCTTGATAAAATTACTACCTGTGCAAAGGAAGTGAATATATTTTATCTGTTACAATTGCTCTTTATTCCAATCAAAACAGATTCAATGTTATATCGTTTATGGTTCCACTGACTAGCTTGCATGCGAGTTGTTAGTGTATGTTACTAACTGCATTTAATTTTTTACTGTATTGACATGGCGTAAATATGAAACATCGAGTTTTAGAGAGAGAAAAGAAGTTTGCCTTTCTGATGTTTCGTCGCTGTCACTATTTCCTGTGTGATAGTTTCTTTCTAAAGCTTGATAATTCATGCTAACAATACCTGAACGTGAGAGAGACCATTTCATTCAATAAAATCAATCTGCCCACACTTTTCTCAACTATTTTGGGGTCGGTTTCCAGTGTTACCGAATGAAGCTGAATATCACTATTTTACATGGAGCGACTATCTATTTGTCCTTCACAACCCAGTTACTGGGTAACACGGTACCCGGAGTTGGAGACTTTCGGGCTTCTGACTACCCGACTTTTAAAAGGCGGGACCAACGGCTTAGCGTGCTGTCCGAGGCACGGAGGCCGGAGGGGTCTCACTATTAACATGCGATCGAGCCGGGCGGCTCTTATTATTTCGCTGTGAACCCCACCTCTTCTTATCCATTTTCTTCATTCAATAAAATTATATGTAAATTACTTACGGAATATTTTTTAAAGTCTGTTTCACCGAAATGTTAGGCGAGGTTGTTGTTGTTTAATTTCAGGTTGGAATGACAGAAAAACACTTCGTTGATAGAACACCACATTTTCATGTTAACCTGTTGTTAGAAGAACCTGGAAGTCTTGTATTTTACAATTCATTGAAGCTTATAAATTCCATTTGATATCAATCAACAGTGGCTTATAAATAGTGCGCATCTGAGTAGCATGCACGTAGTGATTGGAACGTTGTATTATATTGTATTATTGTCTGGTGATGACATTCAGATAAGATTTTAATATCCTTGGATATCACTTCGATTCTATTTATTTATTTTCTTATTTATGTACACACAGTAAAATACATATTGATATGACGTAATCATAATATGAGTACAAAGGTTTTCTATGTCAATTAAAAGAAATAAAACTATGCCTGAAAATGGCTACTAAGTGCAAACTACTATTTAAATAATCTAAACCTTGTGTAATGTAATGTTGAATAATCTGCTCATGAAGGGGTTTTATTCATAAATATTGTTAAAGTTAAGTACCTCATGATTAGCAATACGTTTTATCTATCACTACATTTTTTATGTTTAAAGCTTAAAAAACTACTGTTTGTACTTGCACAATTCAATTCAATTCAATATTTGTTTATTTATGGCAACTGGGCCTAATTGTTAGTAACATTATTCTTAAAAACAAGTCGAAGAGAAAAGCCACAATTATATCAAGAATGAAACCCACCTGCTTACAACGATAGCGAATCACCACGAAAGAGCAACTGCATGTTCAAACACTTTTTTTTTTCATAATAAATAATATAATTTTCAGATGCAAATTCGCGCGCTTACAACAAGACCGCAGAGTCTTTTACAAAATGTATGAGACGTGAAAATTAACGGAATTATTACACACTGCAGTATTAATTAACACGATATTAATTAAAGAACCCGCTGCCTTTAATACATTAAACGCCGTTTTAGGCTTAACTTGACTTGCTTAATCAGCCTATAATGTTCCCACTGCTGGGACACAGGCCTCCTCTCTTCGAGAGGGAGTGAGCTAGAATCTATCTCGCGGGCACAGTGCGGGTTGATAGGTGTCACATGTCTTCGAATTTTGGTTTCTAGGACATGCCGGTTTCCTCTCGATGCTTTCCTTCACCGTTTTGAGAGGAGTGGTGAGGAAATTATTTACACAAAGTGAAGCTAGCATAACTAGACTGCGAAGAGACAATGGGCAAAAGTGGTTTAAATATCCACCACTACCTCTCATTAGATATGTCTTGAGAACACAAGTGACTACCCACTAACATAATATGTATCTTTAGGTAAGCTATGGATCTGCGTCGCCTGAAATAAATAAATAAATAATTATTTTGATTAAAAAAACAAGATGGCGGACTTTGGCCCCCATTATAAATATTATTTCTGGATCAAGCCCATTAAATTTTTGTTCAATGTCCTTTAAAGTGCTGGTGCGTTTAAGTATTCTCCTTATTGGTGTAGGTTAAGCATTGCTTTACAAATACTGGGGTTTATCATTAAGTCAGATTTATTTGCGAAAACGATAAAGTTATAAATTAACCCAGATGTTACCTACTGAAACTATTTTTTCCAGAAAAGCCAGGAAATGGTGGCCTTTTAAAAATCCCTTCGTATTTTAGGGGTCGTATGCATGTCGTATGTATGCGATTTTGGGTCTTTTAAAAGGCCATTATACCTAATCGAGATTTTATCGAAACAATAGTCGGAAGATCCTCTCTTTTCTATCGATAGGGATGAGTGAACTTTACATCCCGTTCCTCATACCTCTTTAGTATAATTATTATTCATACATAAATAGATAAAGGAATCTGATCTATCTGACTTTCTTCACTCACATTATAAGCAAGCTGAAGTAGCACTGGGGCTGCAGTCTCGACATTCATAGCGTTCGCTTTACGACCAAATTCGGACTGCAGCCCCTGGGCTGGCTATGTCTGTTGACAAACCCGATGGCCGGTGTAGGAGACGATTCCAGTAGTGGAGACCATGTATAGGCAAACGTAGTGTGGGACGCCCACCAGCTAGATGCACCGAAAACTAAAAGGTGGCTGGGACAGTTGGATGGTATGGCAGGAGGGTGTTGTGGGCGAAGCCTATGTCTAACGTGGAATGCGATAGACTGAGTTGATTGATTGATTGACTTACATTATTCAAGTCACTAGAATTATCTACATCCACTTCAAAATATAGTCCAAGTAAAGTTCGTTAACCCTAATCTCTATATTATAGACAAATATTTATTAACAATATCTTTCACTATCGTTATTGCTACTCATGTATACAAAAAGATAACAGAATGCATTCAATCACGTTCAGAAAACTATGCGTTGATTCATTTTAGGTTGGTTAAGTTTAAGCATTAATTGTTATTAGTTCGAAGTCATGACTTCAAAATTAAGTTGTATTTTAACATTTGAACGTGCATCTTTAGCTCGAATCTTAACTAATAAAACTGAAATGTCAAATGCTCTTATTTAAGCACATAATGTTCAACAACATAATAATTAGATCAAACATTATGTATAAAAATTCATAGGAAACTATTTAATTTTCACTTATGTTATTATTTATTTATTTCAGAAACCAATTATAATAATCTATCCATAAGAAAATTAATAGGTCAAATAATTTATTCCAAAAAAATACCTATTTATATAATTGTACATTAATAAATAACCTTTAAAACAATCAATAAAATCACATCACACTCACACAAAAAATAATTTATAAATAGTGATGAAAAATAATAAGAATGTTATGTAGCAGGTAATCTGCTACTTTCCCCATGCCAAGTTTGAAGATAAAAGTTTTTTTATCTCAAGTGTAATGTTGTCAAGCTTAATTTAAACTCGCGAACTGTCGGCAACTTTGCTCGACTGCGAAGTATGTATCTTGTCATATTATACTTAGTTTTAAAAGTTATCTAAGACAATAACATTCTCTAAATAACTGCTGTTAAAAGCCTGCCTGATCAAAATATTCATTATTAATATTATTGAAACAACTACTCCAGTCTTTCTTCATATTATTTGCAATTTAATCTTGCTCAAAGCGTGCTTGTAACGTTAAGTAGTGTAAACGTTATCCTAAATATAACCATGTTTAAATATTAGGCAGTATAATAATAATTATGTAGGTAAGAATCATTTTAATTTGTAGTAATGACTTTTCATTTATTAACTGAACTTTTGCCCGCGGTTTCGTCCGCGGGGAGGTCGAAAATAATCACACGGGAGCGTACTTCTGACCGGGATTAAAGAATATTTTATCTTAACCCAGGTCCGTTCCAAAGATAAGTGACAAACAGAATTACTTTCGCTTTTATCATACTAGTATGGATTATGCACAATATAGGTAGGTACTAAAAAAATGCTAACTTTTTAAATTTTCAGTTTATCTGCTATAGACAAAAGTGGGTGAAAGTTTCCACGAAAGAATAATGGGAGCGTATCAGACTCAATAAAATAATTAAAAACTCAATCAATTTTAGTGTGTGTAATAATAATGTTAAAAGTATTTGTGTGTGCATAATTTGACTTATTTGATTAGTGTCTGATGTAGATTAGATACATACATTAATAAACTCAAGCCTTCTTCCCATGGGGATAGGCAGAAACTAGCTTTAATAATATAAGTATAGCATAGTCACTTATTATTGTTTTCTTTTTTGTTCATGTGGTGTTTACCTTTAAGTAAAAGTTGCACTGTGTAGAGTTTAAACGCATGTTTTATTTTTGTTTGTAGATTAGTGTGAACGATTGTTGGTAGACCTAATAAATAAAATAAAATAAAACTACAGGCCATCTGCTTTGATAGTTACATAGTTCTTTTGCTTCGTTGACGTTCATACATTCGTTCATGACGTTCACACGCGCGCCGGGTGCGAGAACTATGTACATGACCTTTCCGAAGAACATCACCAATGCCTGTCTGATAGATTATAATATAGAAAATAGCGTAACAGCCTAGCTGATAAAAATACCTGCCAAAAATATATTTTTTTCAAATGTACTAGTCTTTCTAACAAATGTTTTTTGCTACACTATCACAAAGCAATTTATCAAAACCCTCGATATTCCTCCAGTAACTCATTCCACATCCATTGCTGGCCATGATTGCAGCTAATGACCATGTCTCCCACAGAACCCAGTGATATATTGCGCTCAATGTTTTTTGTCGACAGATTAGGAAATCTGCAGACCAGTTGCAGATGTCATGTAGAACATAGGAATGTTCTACATGACATCTGCAACTGGTCGTGCATGAAAATAAATCTGATTTGAACAAATTGAAGGGAAACTATTTTGGGCTATTATTGAAGTAGATAAAAGATAGCCGTGTTTTCAAGAGATTTATAATACGCAAACGTATCTAGTTAAGAATGAATGAAAAAATAAAATTAATCTGAAGATAAATAATATTATCTTATACACGTGGGAGTCTAAGAAATTAAATAATAAAGGACAGTAAATAATAAAATAACAATATAGTTGCCTTACTGGATTAGGTAAGATTACGTTCCGAATAATACAGTCAGGGAAATAAATTGTTCATCAGATTAACACACTATTCAATTGAATGACACACGTTCAATTTGTCTTCCGCACCACTGGAAAAAAATGCCAGTTATGATTTAATTATATGGATAATTTGTCAATTGACAATAATAAGGCACAATGACATTAAAGACAATTGACAAATTACAATTGATCGAGGTGAAGAGTAGGTCCATTAAGCAATAAAAAATAAGTTGGTAGTCAATTTGGTAAGCAATTAATGTCCCTGACTTTACATAGTCGTTTAAAGGAATAGATAAACGCAGAACTATCAATGTAATTCACAAACACGCTAAGATTTGTAAACTGATTGTAGTTTTGATAACACAATCAGGGATAATAGAGCCGAAACTAATGAAGGTTGTTATTATTTAAGCACTGATGTTGTCATTAAGATGTTTTCACTATCAGTTAAAGACACGGCTAGTATTGATGCTCTAATACGTCTAATAGATATTACTGATATTGATACATATTATGTATGTATCAATATCAGTAATATCTATTAGACCAATGTTCATTCGCGTGTTTTTTTTTTCAGGTTTGCCCGCCTGCTACAGTGTGCTGATGACGTGCGGCCGGTTTCGTCCTGCCTAGCCTTTTCCCAATTATGTTGGGGTCGCCTTCCAGTCTAACTGGATGCAGGCGGCCTCTCGGACTCCACAACCCCGTTACTGGGTAATACGATACTCCTTGTTAAGACTGATTGTCAGTCTTTCGGCTTCTTACTACCCGTAACGACTGTCAAAGATCCACAAATGACAGCCGGGAACAACGGTTTAACATATTTTCCGAGGCACGGAGTGGTCTCGGTATGTTAAGATGGTCACCCATGTGGATGGGTGACCATCCGCCGTGGGGCAAGCGTAGCTTAACCTGATCGATCGACCTGTGCGGCTGTTATTACTTAACCACGGGAATTTCCAAAAAAGAAAATAATCATGTTTAGTAAAATAATTATGTCAGTCTTTTCTTGAAGCGGTCATTCAATCCTTGGTCTTCAGAAAACGTGATACCTCAATGACAAGCAATTGATTAAAACTGTTAGACTGTGAGGCACATAGACAGTTTACCAACCGTAAACGATATAATTAGATCCACAATCACTCTGGTAGTTGTACTGCACATTAGTCTCTGCGCCACTAATGTAACAGTTACCAATACCAGTCACAGTGGCAGTCGCACCGATAGTTTCATAATTGCGATCACGGATCTTACACTCGAAACTAATCTGTATGTAAATCCTTCGCGTCCAATTTGCATAGTGATAGAGATGTCGGAGACAGCCGTAGAAACAACTTGTTGTAATACGGTCATGTTGTAGTTGTAAAATTGTAAGAAAATTCGATTCGTTCAGTTGTTATGTGTCTTTTTCGGTTTCAGAAAATAAAATAAAACCTGCGTCGTTTGGGTGTAGGCTAGGGAGGTAGGTGGGTGCTTCCCATGTGCTCAAAAAACACCAAAGGTTTGAGTACAGATGTTTGCATAAAACTTCTTACGAGGTGGGTGGTTTTTTTTTTCGATACAACCCTCTAAGTTCATATATTATACCTAACATTAACGTAACGTAGAGGGTTGTATTGATAATTTTAATTATTATAATTCTGTAAATACATACTTGTTACGGTCGCGAATCGTATTTTGTTTAACATACAACCTGACACTGACTGCAAATTGCAAAAAACGGATGATCTTTGTGAAAGCTTTTACAGCTTCCATACATCACTGATAAGATTGTGTTTTGTGCACGCGTCTGGTTAGACCAATAGACAGATAGAATATGCGACCGATCTGACACAGGCTCGTCTCCATGTGGTGACCAGCCGCCGGTTGGGACTGAAACAAATGAACGTTGTGCCACAGAGGACGTGCAACACAGCCTGAAATTGAAGACACGGTAGAGAGAACATGACCTTATCTTTGTGAATAGATAAATTTTTCTTGTCGTATCTACACATCTATAATGAGATTACTTCGTGAAAAGAAAGAAAGAAAAGTATTTATTGCGACTTGTACAGGAAGATCACAAACTAAATGAAAAAATCAAGTTATATAAGAAAAGTAACAAAAATAAAAAAGAAACAGAAAGTCCTATACGAGGCCAAAAGGCTCGAATAGGATGTTGAATTGCCATTTTGCTGACCACTTCTATCTTTTTCTACGAAAGACATAGGTGTATCTCGACAGTACAGAAACTGAGCGATGTCTTGTTAATTGTTGCCATCACGCGTAGAAAACTTTCTACAATCTAGCATGTTGTCTTTTGTTTTCTTCCGTGTGGTGTTTGTGGTTATGCTACGCGTACAGCTTATAACGTAAAGGCTAATATTAAGTCCGCCTTTGTACCTTTTTGTGTGAAAAGTTTAAATAAATAAACATAAATTCGGGTTCGATGTCTAGCGTGGAATCAAAACATGAAAAAACCCAACCTACATAGATATCCAAATCGAGTTCAAATATTCTGGTTTATCACAATCTCAGTGAATCCAATTAATACAATATTGTCATAAATTCTTCCATCAATAATTGTGTCAGTTAGTCTGCATCCTTATCAATTGCACTGCATGCATGTCATGACAACGTCGCGAGCTTTTATGTCTGGAAGAATAGCAGGTGTTAAAACCCCCGACTTAATATGGTAATAGAAGAATCAGTGGGGTTTTAGTCGGTAGGAGTCCGACATAACCCTCCGTTCTTACCAGACGGAGGGTATCCACGAGGATTTCCCCACGAAAACAAGGTGTTAAAACGTTCTACTTATCTGTCATATTAAAATGGACCTTATTATACTTAGCCAAATGATTGAGTAAGAATTAATATTGTTTTTATATACAATGTGTAACTGAATTGAAAGTAGTTTGTTTAGATTCGTTAACTGAATCGATTTCTGTCATTTTTAATGTCGGTTATTTTTTATCCCAAAAATAATTGAAACTACGTAAATTACTGTCCCACTTTCGCTGTACAGTCAAAACAAACCAAAATGGATGAAGTACTTACTACGCTAGACCCTTATGCATATGCGACTGTGTGAGTGCGTAGATTTGTAATGTTTCTCCCACAGTCAAAAAACAATGTTTTACACACAATCATAAATACTCGGTGTATCTATTATGATAACAACATAATATTCTAATTCAGGTGTTTGGTGATGTGCGTTAATTCTGTAATATCAAAACAATCGAATTTGTTTGTAAATCCTTGCTTCTTTACTTGCAGAAATATAAATTGAAGCGTACCTAATAACTACACACAGCAAACAATTGTTAGGTAAGGTTTGGAACATCATCATTTTAAGTACTGTAATTAAGTAATAATCTCATCTTTTGTAACTACATGTTGCGCACCAAGATGCGCCCGGGGTAAACATCATACGATGGCCGTTTTTTTTATATTTTCGCCTAACTTGTCCTTTTTTGTGTTTGTGTTCTATTTTGCGTGAAAAAAACGAAACTCTCTCTCTTTTTTCTTCTTTTTATGATCATCATCAAACACAGGCCAAATTCACCCACTGTTGAACTCTCTTCTCTTGTACCAGTCTCACAGCCCCGCTAATATCTGCCGAATACGTCTCATGTAAACTCATGCCGACTCCAAAGAAGGGAAACAGTTCGATACCATTCCAGGAAATCCTTTATCAGCACTGCCATCATTGCTCACACTGAGCCGTCTAATCAATCACAGACGAGACTACAATTTATTTACCTAACGTAATACTATTAATTAAAGTATGTTGGGGTAAGTTCAGCGTAGGGATAAGACCGTATAAATAAAATTTCCGGCTAGATTGGTTTTTTTTTTAAATGGTAGCAACATTTCTGGCTCCTGTTACACAGGTGTTGTTACCTAGTGCAGGAGTCAGGGCTTCACTTTGTGTGTAAACATTTTTATGCCAATAAATTATTTATTATTATTATTTTATTCTGCGCTTACCGTCGGGACAGAATAAGATGGTGAAGAATTCGATTCGTACGGTGTTATCCCAGTGCTCAAATTAATCAAAATCAGAAGTAATTTAATCAAATTAACCTGAGATCCGAACGTCAAAATTACATAAGCGGTCCCCCAAAACGCCCGCCTCTCCCTCTTCTCCACTTCCTAGTGCTTTCGCTGGGAAGAAGAAGCGGCGCAACAAATTCCCCAGCATTACCACAAGATACCCTATTCGGCAAAAGGATAAGCGTCAAAGCTCCGTTCAACGTTATTTAGTTCCAGTTATATCAAATGTTAATTCTCCAAGTTGACTCGGTACTGCGAGGTCGCAGTAATGCAACTAACGATACAACTTGGATTTGATAATATAGATAAGAAATATATGGAATAAATTAATTTCATTATTTCCTTACACCTTTAGCAACAGCAAACCTTTTTTTTAAATATACATTAATTTATACCAGAAATAAGTAAAGTGATTAGGACAGTGTAAATTGAATTTTTTTTCGCAGAACATAAAACATCACCATTTATCTACCTACAAACAGCTTATATCAAATAATATAGTACCTACTTAAGTTTGTAAGCGTATCTAATGATAAGTAGATACGTCAGAGTACTTGAGAGGAAACGGACCTAATTGCTACTTGTCTTTATTTTTATTCTGTAAGGCGTAGTTCATACAAAAGAAAATGGTTTTTATTGTGACTACTAAAAACAATTTTGTACGTATCTTTCATCAGTCAATCTATAATTAAATTGATTGCAATCTAATTTCAGTAAAATCGGTGCAAAAACAAAATGGCTGTGTAATGGACACTGATTATCTGATTTCAAAAGTACATAAACTGGGTTAAGGTGCTAATGAACCTAATAAAAACATTTTGTGCTGATAACCAAGTTATTAATGTCCTAGTTGCATGTTTGGTGTCAAGTTATATACTGATTATTAAAATCTTTTCTCAACCACCTCTCAGTCCAATGCTGCCGTTCATTATCAGTCTTTTCCTCGTCTTGAATCGAACCCAAAAAATCAGACGATGCGCAGATGCGCTTTTTAGTAACATTTTCTGGTGATGGTAGTTTCCAATCTCATATAGAGAAAACTAATCTTATCCTGTTCTGTGCAATCTAAGACAGAATCCCCTGAGCTTCTATGTGTGGTGGCTGCTTTGTAGTCGAAGTTCTAAGTCTCAGTAAAGCCGTTTATTTCGATCTTCAATGGCCGTTTTCACTAAATAAAAGAGCAATGTTATATTATCCACTCTCGGCGCTGAACCGAGAATTGAAAGTCCAACAGTGCAATAATATTTAGTGTTTCCTAGAGTTAGTGAAACCGGGCATAAGCTTTGCATACGTGCATTTTGTAGCTTAACTCTTTGTAGTTTCGTCCTGGAGGAGAACTTGTGAAACCTGTAGATTCACGACAATTTCTGAACCAATAGTCCTTTGGATATCTAGTTGAATTTAAGTGACAGTAGTTGAACGGTTCTTGCTTACACTGACTTAGTTGCACAATGCAGAGTGGGATACTTACCAATATTATGCCACTATGACTTATGTTTTTTTGGATATAAGGAGTAAGCGAAAAGTAAACTATTTTTATTGGTTTCTATAACATCTAATTTATATTGCAGATTTATTTTTTCGCCAGACAAGGTGGTGCTAACGTAGATATGTAAGCTGAAAGTACCTATTAACAATTCATTCTCTGTTTACATCAGCGTCGTATTGTTCTTACAGCAGGTTTAATCAATATCTGGTTTGAAAACCGTGGTCCTGTGTTGAACTAAGATCTCCAGTATTCCAGCATGATACACTAATGAAATCATACCTGCATTACTATTATTTTCTGAGACACCAAGAGCTAATCCTTGCTTGTACTAAATTGTTTACTATTTAATGTAATCTAACGCCTGTGTTGTCCCACTGCAGGGCAAAGGCCTCCTTCTCCCTTTACCACACAATTCTGTCATAAAAAAATACATGTTGACTAATTAATTTTGTGTTTTTGCACCTATAAATAATTGGACTCTGTTTGATAAAATCCATCGATAATGATGATGAAATCGATCATTATCAAATCTCTTATCTGTTACCCTTTGAAATTCAGTGTTTTATTACTTTCCTGGACTTTGAGCCGGTCGTGAAGCATGACTTCGTGGAATACGGATCAACGGTGTTTCATAATGTTTCGAAACAAAATCCAGAACAAGGTAATACATATTTATTCCCAAAGTGAGAAACAAAGGCACAAAGCTAATAGATTGTTATTATTTATGAATTAACTCGTGAATTATTTAGGAGAGTTATTACTGCTTAGATATATTTTTCTTTGTTTGAGTAATACGCCCATAATCTTCTACATTTTCCTGTTGTGTAGGTATATCGATATCCATGGTATATTTGCACGTTTTTTAGAGGTCGCTGCTCAGCAAATTTTGACCAAGGAAGTTCCATTGCGGACAAAACAAGTCGTAACAGCCTGCTCGCACTAGCGATTTAAGTTGGCCGATAGTTCAGTCGCAATCGAGTTAGTCGTACAATTGTTAATCTTCAAGTGCGCACATTGTCACATAACTCTATACTGATCCTCTGACCGATCAAACTATCGGCCAACTTAAAACCGCTAGTGCGCGCAGGCTCTAAGACATTGTAAGGTAATAAACTATGTTACTTTTTTGTGTATAGTAAACAAGTGTGTTTCGTCATCAAACTGTAAGAGTAAAGTTTGGCGGGTAAAAATTGAAAAAAAATATACAGGGTTATTTGTAAAACACCAACAACCTCTTAAGAGGTCATTGTACTCATCATTATGAACAACTTTCACTATAGGACCAAACCTGAAATCGCGAAAAAAAGATCAGCTGCTCCCTACATTTTGACGAGTTATGCAAACATAAATGTAGGGAACAGCTGATATTTTTTTTTTACAGCTGATAGTTTTGGTCCCATAGTAAAAGTTGTTCATAATGATGAGTACAATGACCTCTTAAGAGGTTGCTGGTGTTTAACCAATAACCCTGTATACATTAAAATGATTGGGCTGCTGTAATAACAGGCATGAAATGCATGGTATTGTAGCGGCATGAGTACATCGCCACATGCGAACTACGCATCACACTGACGTCACGCAAAATCCTGCATCGCGTAAGTAAAATTTACTGCGCAAATAGCATATTAAACCGACATCAAACGTCGGGCAGTTGCCCACCAGATACGTCACCCATTTGGTCGGAGGATCCTGCCTCTTCTAAAGAGGATGAGTGAACTTTACACCCTGTTCCTCATACTTCTATGTATAGTGTCATTTTAGCTTTTGTATTAGGGTTAGCAACGGATCTGCGATGTCGCTGGCATTTAAAAGATATCCTTATGCGGTGGCGTCAGCTTTACATCTAGTGAGCCATCGGGTTATCTGCCATTCAATACTAACTTAAGTAAACCTGTGTCTCCAAAGGCAAATTCTGCGTCCAAAACCAAGTTTTGTTTAAAAACCCTACTTTTCTCTTGTTGTAAAAGAACTCTAATATTGCTACATAGTGAGAAGCGTAGTCATCATAGTCTACACTATAAAAACTTGCTTTACGTAAACCTCTTACGTCCTCAAATCTCATTTCCATTTAGCTGTAGATTGCGGGCTCAGTGCCCAGCGGCATATTTTCGCAGTAAACATAGAGCGTAATTGAAATCTTCTCAGCGGAACATTCCCTCTCAATTACAGCAAATGGATGGACTCCAATATTGAGGGAGCTTCCGTTTTATTGACACGAAATGGACTTAAGGCATTATTGGGTTTAGAGGGAGGAACGAGGTTTACAGTTTTTACTACTTAAATATTTAGTGTTGATTGCGATAGTTATTAATTATAAGTTTAGTAGTAATAATAGTATTTTATTTAAAAGAAAGCTTACCTATAACTTAACAAAAAACTTGACCATAAAAAAAAAGGATTGTTTATATTTATTTGTATATTTAGTTATTAATTTAATTTAGTACCCAATGTAAATAGTTAGTTCTGTTATACAACGTAGTGGTTAATTTAACACACGGTAGGTATACGGTATTCCGTTTTCGTTATATGAATGTATTTTAATTTCGTGAAATATTATGATTTAAGTATTTATTTATTTACGATTTTCTAAAATAGCGCATTTTCTAAATAGCGTTTTGGGGGACTGTCTTTTGTAATTTTGACGTTCGAAAAGTGCTAATTCTCGGCCTAATTTGAATAAATGACTTTTGATTTGTTTTGAGCATATTGGACATGACCCCAGCTAATCACCTGCGTCATTTGCTGGGGTCATGGATCATAACATCGCATCGTTGAAATTAAAATGAATGACGTGCAAAAAGTAGGCGAACGTCTAAAAATAAATGTATTTGTTGTACTGTATGTACTAATAAATAATTAACCCTTTTTTTTCCACTGTCTCTAAAAAATATATTTTTTGTCCTTCAGGCTTTATCACAAGTGAAACTTTATTTTCTTTATTTATAACTTATTTTAGATTTGAGTCATATTTATTTACATTTAGATGAAATCTAAAGATCAGATAATCTTAACACTGCGGGACACTAGACCCTCGACGCAATAACAATAAAACTTCCATTGCGTCTCGTTCAGTGTCCTTCAATGGACTAAGTTGACAATTAAAATACCCCAATAAAACACCGCTTTGACAAACTTAAAAAAGTGTAAAATAGGTAGATACTAGATATTTAACAATCTTTCATCAAACGATAAGGCCGCGTCCTAAACCAAACCGATCGTCGTGCGAACACGTGTCAGTCGCGTTCACATTGTTCGGCGAATATGAACATGCGTGACGTGGTCACGCCAAAAAAAAACTGACATATGAACACGACTATCGCAAATTCGCGCTGTCGTTAATTTCATAGCGACTCCTAAGTAATTGACAACGGGATCAAACCCTATACTATATCTGTAACTAGAATTGTTTTTTCCTCTTTCTAGAATCTACATAATAATATTACGCTGCGCTTTAGCGCGTAATCTTTCATATCAAACAGTAGCAAAAATGTATTAAGTATAACTATCTAAATCCATCAATTAATGCTTAGCTTTATCAATTAATGATTTATAAATGGATAATGCTTTAAACTAGTTCATTAATATGATATTTTTTCCTCAATACATAAGAACATATATATCTTACCATATATTATCAAATTTTTGTTACATAGGTTACTTTTGTGGTAGGTAAGTAATATTTAGTATCCACCAACCCGCACTTGAACCGCATGGTGGATTATGCCACTTCCTCTCATAGAGAAGTGTCCCAGCAGTGGGAAAAGTAATATTTGAAGGATGAACCTAAAAATAGCAAAGATTTAGCATTTAATGAACACTCTATAGGAGCGTTAAAACTGACCATTGTTCATTCATGTTAAAAATAAACTCTTCATAAAAGGCGAAGTGAGGCACGCAGCGAGCTCATTGTAAATTCCCCGTGCGTACCCACTAGGTAGCAAGCTTCGGGAAAAGTCGAAAAAGTTCGAGAGCCAATAAGCATTCTCGAGACAAGTTCTAGCCGTCCTTATTATGTAAATGAAGCTATTATAATAATCTGGATATTAGCATTATAAAGTGATCGTGACAAGGAGGTTCCTTCACGAAATAGGGAAGGAAACGAAGGACAACTGGGACTCATGACACACGTGTCACCGTTGAGAGTAGGGTTGCACATCATCTTCATGCTTCTTGTCATATCTACAAATCTATTTATCTGCTCCTATTAATCAGAAGGACCTAAAGGTTAGGATACCAAGAATTTATTGACGAGTAAATCTTACCTAGCCTAAGACTTAAGCCTAACCTAACCCTTTTTCGACTTTTATTTGATCTAAGAACGAACATTTGTCTTGAAAGCTACGCAATCAAACATGGATCATTAAATAGAGAAAACTTTTGTAAGAAACTCTAAAAGGGATAGAAGGATGTACGCATGACTCTTCTATGACATTTATTCTGTATTGAAAATGACGAAAGCTTAGAACAACAGCAACTTGGAAAGTACACCCACTGCAAACATTGTCATTACCATCATTGTGTCCCTAACTTCAATTCAGTAGAACTTCTGTGTATTTTTTTGGGGTTATCATTCTCTCCCATGCCAATAAGTAATTGAGTCTTTCTCGGATTTGAAGAAGAATCGTCCAAATCGAACATTTTTGTCATTTATAAAGAAATTGATGCGTTTATTGTATCTTTGATTTTCAATGGTACATTTTGCTTTTGTGTAATGTTAGAAGGTTTGTCACAAATATTTCTTTTTAATTTATATCTTGTAGTTTATGATCGCCTAGTACGCTATAATCTTTGTAAGAGATTATTTACTTAATTATAATATATTTCAAAGCTCTTTTATTTTAAGTGGAATGTTTCAGCTAAGTAAGATTGCTTATTACGGTCGAGTTCAAGGCTTATTAGCCGTTACTTTTGGCTGCTTATTACTAAACACAAGTCTACCATTAAAGAATTTTCCCAAGAACTTTTCTTCCGCAGAGGGTTATTGGGGTTAGCTTAATTTTCGTGGAACTTTATGCCAAAACTAAAAAGTAAAACACTTGTTTCTTGTCCGATGAAAATTTTCATTTTGACACAGTCTAGCTAAAAAAAAAACCTTAAAACTAACCATAACTTAACAAACTCTAGATGTAGTTAGGTCTTATAAAGAATAGATCATTCAATTCGTCAAAGAAACAAAGCAGCTTTTAGATTGAGTCTCGTCCACTAGAAGGAAACAAAGCTTTTCAATTGGTTTTATTTTAGATACCTGAATACTGCAGCCATTCCTTTGAGAAATCAAAACTCGACGCCAACATAAACGGTAGAACAGTACATTAAAGTAAAAAGTCACTTTATCTTTCAATTTGAAAGTCTTTGTCTTCTAATAGAATACTCAATCAATTAACATAGAACATCGCCCAAAAGTTTCAGAAGGTACTTTGTGGAAGTGAAATCTTTCAAGCAGTTGGTTTTCTTTTGTTTCTTGTTACAACTTGGCCTCGTTAGAAGTTTTAGACTGTCAAGGTCTTGACAACCATCTTCTTTTTTTCTGTTTTATTATGTCTTGAATTTGAATCTTACCAGTCTTACCAAGGAGTATCATGTTATCTAGTAACTGGATTATGGAGGTTAGACAAGCAGTCGCTCTATGTAAAATACTGACTGGAAGCCGACTCAATAGTTGGGAAAAGGCTAGGCCTTGAGTTGGAATAATGTTATGTTAGCAAATAATCAAGTCCGCATTTTTAAGGATTCTGAATCCGGATTTTAATCAGCAAAAACCGTGCTTTTGGATCACTTACAACTTTTAGTGCTGGTGCACGGAAGTGGATGCCAGCACGTAAACCTGACACTGCAATTAGGAGACCAAAGTGAACAAGAGAGTGAGTGAGAGTGAATGAGTGAGTGGTGAATAGATGCTTAACAGTGGATTATTTTAATTATGCTGTCGTGAACGATAAACGGATTACTATCATTATCACAAAATCTAATATAGATTACACAATTTATGAAAGAACAAAGCATAATAGATCATGATGGTCACTGTGGCGGCAAATCTATTAGAATTATACCTTTACCGGTTTCAAGACCACTAATAATCATCATCATTTCAGCCGAAATACGTTCACTGCTGGACATAGCCCCCCAAAAGAATCATTATATCAACAGGTTCTGTGCTTCTCGCATCCTGTGAATCCTTGCGGTCTTTATAAGGTCATCAATTATCTTGTGGGAGGCTTTCCTAAATTGACCACTATCACATCTCAACTCACCTAATAATGGTGCTGATGGAAGAAACTTATTCACACAAGACTTGAAAACTTCCAGGGTATAACTCGATAGATATAACCTGGAAGTCTTAACGACTCAAAAAACAAACCTCGACAGAGGTTCCATTCGTAAGATTGTACGCACATAAAGTATTTCCAAAATGTTCTAGTGTATCTGAAGGGGATTTGAAGTCGTTATGTGAACATCTAGTGTTCACAATGTTTATCCACTTGTGACATTAATCAGTAGATTTGATAACCTCTATTCAATTTTATGACCAATTTTATCATACTGTAATCAGAAATCAGTCTACCAATGTGTTGATTAAGTTTAATCCCTCCAAGATTGATCGTCTGTACGAGCATCATTCCTTTAGTTTCATTACATGTGACGATTATGAACGCATGCTATAAAATGATTATTCACGTCTACTAATAAAAGCACCTAATCCTTTGTGGATGTGACTATTTTTATCTCAGTTTATTGCCACAACATTACCTATAATGTATATGAATACATGCTGGCAACCTTTGAAGCTTGAGTCATTTCATATCCGGTTATTGTAATTTTAGTCATTTGATTGTTCAGTGACTATGTCATTTTCTTTTGTTTTATTATCCTTTATCTCAAGATAAGACTTTTTCGTACTAACTTTCGATTGTATTTCTTCAGTTTTCAACATATTTTAGTTTTATTAATGCACAGTTTTAATCTTAAGTCCAAGGTATACAGAGTCATTATAATAGTTCCACTGTACTTTAGGCCTCCTATCTATGAAAGGGAATCAAATGGGCCATTGAAATTTCAACATTTTCTAAGTATTAACTTTGCTGTCGAAATTGTGGTATTACCTGTCTAACAATAAAAATAAAATATTTACATTCTATTGGGAAGTTTTGTTCCGAAATCAAAGTAAAGAAAGTTTGAGAAATACATCTCTAAACGATTAAGTTGAACTTTTTATTGACATTCACATGGCTTGTTTTTTTTTTTGTTGATTTAGGTTATAATGATCAATCTATTTTACCACAAATACAAAGCAACAATATTCAAATGAATATTGTAATTCAACAATAGTGGCCAGTGAGCTTGTTTGCTATTATTAAATAGTGATCGCTGTGAACTCAAAGTCAATCAAAATGTTTGCTAACATTTAGATGAAATGTTTACCAATTGTGATTTGTTTTAATTTATTTACACTCTGACCTGAATTCATTTAATTGTATTACATTGCTAGGCTTAACCATTAGTTAGATAAACATTTTAGTTCAAATAATTGGATAAATATAGAACAACATACATATAAACCGTAGTTCACACTTGAACTAGGATTTCAAACTCAAAAGTGTATCAATGATTTTGACTATGTCAGGCAGGACGAATCTTGCAAGGCCCATAATAACACCTCAATTATAAGACCCGCCGAACTGGCAGCTCTTCATACAATAGACAGTATTGCAACAGACATTCTATTCATAGTATTCATGCCTCTAAAGCACAATGCCAGACAATTACAGAGGTTACAACGTCACTCGTCTCCTGTCGCCCCGGCCGGTGACGTCATGAACCTGAATTATGGGTAACGGAACACTGGACTCGTTTGTTAAAGTGTCTCGTTAATTATTGTGGTGTTGGTACAGGTGCTTCCTAGCTAGATAGAAATGGATCATCCCAACCCAACCCTTCGCAGAAACAGTGTGTGATGTTATGTAACGTGTGTTAGGGGAAATTAAACGAAAAATCATTATTGCAATGTAGTCACCTGTAAATAAACTGTTATGGACGAAGAAGGCATGCTGGGTCGATCTCAAATATATTGGAACGAGAGCAGGAGGATGTTGATGTATTGCAATAACAATCATTTATAATAAGCTTCCTAAGCAAATAAGAGAAATTGAAAGCATTAATTTTTTTAAGAAAAAATTAAATCACTTCTTAGTGAACAGACCATATTATACGACTACAGTACATGCATTTTTATCCGACAGATTCGTGATGAGTTAGTACTAAACTGTTTTTAGTTTTGATGCAAAATAAAGCTCTATTACAATTGAAATGTCTATTTGAAATAATATAATATATCACTCAATAATAATCTATACTTTTAGTAAATCTGTCGAAGTGAAAATTCTGTACATTGAAAATATCAAAAAAATAAATGGCAGGGGGTGTTACTAGACCGACACCGAACCCAAAAATGTGATTAAAAAAATTTTTGTCTGTCTGTCTGTCTGTTTGTTCAGGCATCACGCAAAAACTACCGGATCGATTACAATGAAACTTGATATAATTATTATTTAATATCCTGGGCACCATACTGGGTACTTTTTATCCCGAAAAAATATATACAATAAAAAACAAACTTAAATTTGCGGTTCGATCCCTAGACCCGATTACTGTACCAACCGCAAATAAGTTTGTCGTAGGTTACGTCACCCGCAATGGTGTTAATTTTTATTCCTTTTAGTTTTTAGAGTTATTTAGATTTATTTTTATAAGTCTTAGGTATAGATTTTAATTTTAAAGTATAGGTAGTATATTTGATAGTGTACGTAGTGACCGTAGGTTATTTTATAATACTGTTAGGTAGGATTAGTCATTCGTTTAAATATTAGTTTTTAGGGATTTTGCTTATTTATTGAGTTTAGACAAGTTATCATCAGAAATAGGCTTATTTAGGTAGGTAGGTATTTAATTTTCTGTTATTGAGTTTTTTTGTAATTAGGCAGGTACTTAGTTAAAGATATCATATAGGTAACCTCTTAATCACCACTAATGATGAGACATGGTTTTCTATTGTAATTGGCCACAAAGGGCCCGCGAGATAGACGGCATTCTGGGGAAGCACATACATTTTATCCTGTTAGCACGTTTCCGTGGGATTATTTCCGACATCCACGCGGGCGAAGCCGCGGGCAGAAGCTAGTATAATATATAAACTGTAAACTATGTAACAAATTGTAAACTATTGTATGCCTACCATGGTGGAGCAATGTAAAAGCACACCAATTAACAAATAACAACTCTGTAACCACTGTCGCACAATAAAGATCTTTGACTTTGAATAACAATTTTACGTACCTTGTACTTGTACAATGCTCCACTATTTATTAACACTTTTGGAAACGCCCCACACCATAGACAACCAAAAGAGGAGAAGAGTATACTGTATTTCTTAATGGTGCGATGTCCTGTGAACGAACTTTCAGCTATCTATACGATCACGTGTGAATCCGCCATTAGGAAGCACAATCCTTATAGCAGAAAACGTTTACGAGCCGACACATTTGTAGCACATGTCTTAAAGTCTAATAAACTGCACAAAATGTGCAAATCCAAAGTCGAACTCTCCTATACTCGTAAATTAAGCATCGAACGATTTCCTAGACGGTCGGCGCCATTAAGGATGCATTAAGGCAAAGTACCCAGTTAGCATTCCAACTTCAAACAGCTCATATTTATGAGCGCTAAGTCAAAATAATTGAGCCCTGAATCATACTCAACCTTCAGCAAAGTTGAGTATTGCAGTTATTTTCAACTCAGATTTGAGCAATAAATTCGTACCCTCCAAATTGTTTTAAGTAGTTTTAATTTGTGTATTTTCTCAAATTTGTCGGTTTATTATTTGATTTGAGTAAAGGTTTTGTTCCAAAGGAAAATATTTTAATTTTTGTTAAAGCTTTGATGTAGCAATCCTCTGTTGTTTCAATCTCTTTTCATTGTTTCCTTGTAGGCTGAAATTAATTAAATTGTTCAAAGCACTGAAGGCTACAACTTTTATTAATGTCGCACTTAGTATTGAAAATAAAACGAAAATGTCGGAAAGTATTTTTAGTAAAAGAGGCCCCTTTTTAACATCACACTGGCTCCGGGTCTTTAAGGTCAATTTTAGGTTAAAGATCTCGCATCAGGTCAAATATTTAATTTCTTAAGAAGAAATTTGCACAGTTTCAGATTGTTTTTGCATGATATGATGTAATTGTTGTCTTCCAACGGCTCGTGCTTTTATTTTTGTATTTTTTTACACTTCCTAGATACTCTCTGAAAAATGATCCCTTACTAGACATACCGAACATGTTTTCGTTGTTTTTCATAAAAACACTGGTATATGATACAGACACGTGCCTCCATTTTATTAATACTGTGAAAAAATATGTACCTACAAATATACCTTTATGTTCTTTAATATTGTCTGGTTGTATTTTACGAATTTCCGTGTGTTTGCACACACATTTACAGTCAATTTGAGGCTGTCAGCACATCACTATATATTTCGTTATGTACTGTTTCGTTTGATATTTTGTTTATTATTTAGTGTAGGGTTTTCTTATATTATCTTCTGTGTTCTCATCAGTAAATATTGTCAACGTTTCTTGTTATTTGTTGTAATTTCTTTGCAATTTTTACAGTTTTGCGTTGTCATCCAAATAATAAATGAAAATCATTGTTTTAAATTAAACCATTATCAAGTAAAAATGTTGTTTTAGCGTTTAAAGTCCAACACCTATAACAAAACGTAGTAATTAAACAGTGATTGATATCAAAATCATGTTCATTTGAGGGAATACAACACATTAAATGAAAAATCAAAAGTCATTTATTCAAATTAGGCTGAGAATCAGCACTTTTCGAACGTCAAAATTACAAGACAGTCCCCCAAAAACGCCCGCCCTTCACCACTTCCTAGTGCTATCGCTTGGAAGAAGAAGTGGCGCAACAAACTCCCCAGCAGCACAGCTCTCTGTTCAATTAGAAAATACTTGATTGTATACAAAACTTATGTTAAGTAATTAACATTACAAGACACGGAACATAAAATTAAATTATTTGCCATATGTCAGCTAGCCACGCCAATATACCAACAAATATAATAAAAACTATACCTACGTACTGAAGCTAAAAAATAATTCATTCAAATTAAAATGTAAATAAAAACTTACTACCTAAATAAAAGCCCCCAGGCATAAAGGGCTTAACAGCTTACATATTTATGCATTGCTGGGTTCTGTTCACATAGCTGTCACTTGAAGTCACAAAAATGATAAAGCAGGATAATCGAATCGAATGGTGGCATGGAAGGAGCGACTATCGCAACCCAGCGCAGGGCACGCCACGATAGCGGCGGTAAGACCCCTCTTTGAGGAGTGGCTAGAGAGACGTCACGGCGTTCTCACCTACCGCCTGACGCAGGTCCTCTCCGGACACGGATGTTTCGGGAGGTTCCTGCACATCATCAGGCGGGAGGAGACGCCCGGGTGTCACCACTGTCAGGATCGCCCAGAGGACACGGTGGAGCATACGGTGGAGGTCTGCCCTGCTTGGGCAGAGCACCGCCGTGTCCTCGTAGAGGCGATTGGCAGCGGCGGCGACCTCTCGCGTCCGGCCCTGGTTCAAGCCATGGTCCGGGGTGAGAGGGAGTGGGAGGCAGTCACCTCCTTCTGCGAAGCAGTCATGCTAGCGAAGGAGATGGCGGGGTGGGCGAGGGAACGCGCCTTGCGCACCTCACGCCTCAGCCGCCGCGGGAGACGCTCCGGGCGTCGGGAGCCGCGTGACGACTCCCGCCCACCGTAGGCGCGGGCCTGCGGGCGGAGAGTAATGGGTAGCTCTCCGTCCGATCAGGACTAGGCCCGTGCCGGACGGCGTGTTCGTGTTCCACGCGCGCCTCAAAGAGATGTCAGCAAAGTGACGGGGCCCCACAGGGCCGAAGCCTGCCAGGGTAGCGGGACCATCCGAAAGGGTTTACCGCTGCCCTGGAACATAAAGGGCTAAGGAAGGAACACGGGTGGGTTTTAGTCAGTAAAAGTCTGACACTCCCTTCTGCTCCACCCAGAGCGGGAGGAGTCATTTGATGATTTCCCATCCTCAAAAAAAAAAAAAAAAAAGGATAATCGAAGTAAAATAAGTTAATACTAATAACAATAACCTGTCAGTAAGCTAATTCTGGAGAAAGAACATAAACATTGTCTTGAGTTAATCAGGGCGACCAACTATTCTTATCGTGTAAATAGTGGTTGATGGAATAGTATGCCTTTGAACAAAGGTTGGATTTTACTGGAGCTTTAAACGCATTAAAAGGCAAGCCTAGCAAAGAAGAGGGTATATTGTTATAAAAAATTATACCAAGATCAACAAATGAGTTATGAACCTTATGAAGCTGGTGAAAGGGGGCACGTAGTTTGTCCTTATTTCTAGTGTTAACACCGTGAATATCACTGTTTTTAGTGTATAAGTATAAATTTTGCCTAATATATAAGATGTTCACGAAGATGAATTGTGATGCAACCGTGAGAATACCGATATCGATGGTACATTACAAGTACCAGTGTCACTGAGTATATTGTATGCTAAAAGATCAGCAATTTGTCTCCTACAACTAACTGGCAAATACATAGTATAATTTGTCAGTTTGTAATCAGAAATCATTACTGATGGGACGTCATTATTACTTGAAACACGATGACAAATAGACTGAGGAATTTTCCTCAGATTAGCAGCTCGTAATCTGTATACAAGTTGGAATTTCATTAGCAATTTTTTACAAGGAAATATAGAGTTAATTACAAAATAATGTAAGTATTTGGCAATATTGTATGACTACTGGACTGGGTTCGTATTAGATTTTGTATCAGCTGTTAGTATCAAATCGAGTAATGAATTGTACGAGTTCTGAAAAGATTGTGACTAATTATTTTTATGCACGTAGATAGAAATAAATTCAACAATGATAACACTAATGAAATGGACATAATGTATTGCTTGGCTCCAGATAAGATAGGGGTTTTACTATCAATAAAAACCCAACTTATGTTCAATATCAAATCAACATCTAGACCTTATAAATTGTGATTTTTGGCACTTGATGCTAATCACTTTCATTCACATTTTTAAAGGGTTGACATGACACAAAAAATAATTATGTTTCCAAAGAGGTATCATCGCATGAATGAGATTATAACAACAAAAACTGACTGTCACACATTTTCCTGTTTATTAAACTAATACTATCAACGTAACGATATTGTACCAAAATTATCTATTTCCTTATCCAATGACAGTTTTTAATGTTTCTTGAAATATAAAAAAATAAGTATTCGTAAAAATACAATAAAATAGTGATCCGCTGATATTGGGGGCAAGGTCTAAGCTACCGGTAGTTAGGGCTCCAGAGACAGGAACATCCTCACAATGCGAGAAGTATCGAGGAATACTGCCTTTTGAATCAGGCCCTTGATCCAAGCGCCTAACGAGAGCCTCGATAGATGTTGATCGAGGCTTTCGGCCATCAGGCCATTGGCTGATATGACTATTGGCACAATGACAGCCGAGCTCACATTCCAACCGTCAACAACTTGGTGTGCATAGTCGAGATATGTAATTTGTTTCTCTTTCTCAGCTTTCACGAGATTCATATTAGCAAACCTAAAGCCCTTCATGAAGTTTTACGACCTGATACACAATTCTATATTTAGGTGCAATCACTCACACTTATCTCTTTTATGATGCCATAAAATAATAAACTATTATCCTCCACCAAATTATGAGTCCAACATTAAAATTGGTCCTCCGAATACAAACAAGAATATGACTATTAGGTATAGATTATTCACTTAATAAATTATTACGATAGTCTAAAAAATAGTTATATATGTTCTTATATTGACAGAACAATCAATAAATCCATTAACTTGATTATTTTGTATCTGAACTGATTATTTTGTTGAATTATTTCCATTGTCATCGTGATTATGTAAAAGTTACAATACACAACGCAGGTATTATGATATAATAATATCCCCATTGATAAATAATTATAAATTTAATTAGTTTGAAATTAAAACTAAATGTATAATAAATAAATAATATCCCTGGACATTTCACACAGCGCCATCTAGTCCCAAGCTAAGCAACCTAATGCTTGTGTTATGGTAACAAGATGGCTGATAAACTACTTATATACATTTTTTTTGTTGTAAATACATACATATTATAGATAGAAAAACACCCAGACTCGGAACAAATACATGTAGGTCAATTAATAATCCTAATTAGTATCCTTAATTTTCATTAATATTTTTTGCTTGTTAGCAAGAAATATTGAAAAATATAGAAATACTAGCTGACCCGGCAAACGTTGTTTTGCCATATAAATTATTTCTAGCTGCCCGGCGCTACTTCGTCTGCGTGGTGTCCTACCCCCTATCCTACTCCTACCCTACTCCTACCCTACTCCTAACCTACTCCTACGCTACTCCTACCTTACTCCTACCCTACTCCTACCCTACTTCTACCCTACTCCTAACCTACTCCTACATTATTCAAAACCCTTCATTTAATACGCGCTTCAATTCGAATGGACCTGAGTCTACCGTACCCAAGGGAAGATCGTCAAATGTTTGAAAAGAAAGTAGGTAGAACAGTTTACATGGGAAAATGAAATTGTTGTTTTTACTATCTTCCTCGCAATGTTTCCATATTTTCTCACGCTAAACCGGCCCAGCCGTTCTCGACTTTTAGCGACTCAAACGAACAACAATTGATTTATACAGGGTGTTATTGACAGCCCTCCACAAAAACACAGGATTGATTCAGCTCCTTATTCTGAATCATATCCCACTGGAAATTTTCTCAGGAAAAAAAAAATTATGCCGTTTTTTCTGCTGATATTCCTTTATTTCAATGTAAAATTACGTTCTCTGTATGCAACACTCCATTTATGTAAATAAAACAGCTGAAAACAGCCTCGCTCAAGCTCGCTGCGCTGCCGTCCGCTACGTGCGTTTTGCCACGGTAACGATACGTTGCGTGTGAGGTAATAAAACAAATCTGGTTTTTTGGATTCCCTTAATGTTCCTGAAAGAATTACATGTACCGGTCATCTTAATATGATGTACTGAAGCCACCCTATCAGTTTGCGGAGGGCTGTCAATAACAGCCTGTATATACATAGATTAAATAGAGAAATATAGGTTGGGTGTTCCCAACCTGTTCACAAGACAACTTAGTCATTTTGATGAACCTCTAAGCATCACTTTACGCCCGCGCGGAATACCAACCATGCCCGTCCTTTGTAGTAAATAATTTGTTAGTAAGCGTTACCTGACACGGCTCATCAGCTAGCTAGCTACATGAGAATTTTCGCTTCGAATCTTATAGGTTGGTGAACAAAGTTAAGTGCCATTCTATACCTTTTCACACGGTATTATATTTTTTTATTTTATTTTTTATTTATATAATTATAATTTATTGTTAATCAGAAAACACAATTAACATTACAAAACATACAATAGGAGTCCCTTTATAATCATAAAAAGTAAAATGCATCTATCGCTCAATTTATCGGTTTGACATGTCAACTTAAATTAAAAGACATTTATTCAAATTAGGCTGAGAATCAGCACTTTTCGAACGTCAAAATTACAAAAGACTATCCCCCATAAACGCCCGCCCTTCACCACTTCCTCGTGCTACCGCTGGGAAGAAGAAGTGGAGCAACAAACTCCCTAGCAGCACAGCTGTCTGTTCAGTTAGAAAATAGTTGCATGTATACAATACTAGGAACTTATGTTCAGTAATTAACATTACAAGAAACTTAAATTATTTGCCATATGTCAGCTAGCCACGCCGATACACCAACAAATATAATAAAAACTATACGTACTGAAGCTAAAAAATAATTACCTAATTAAAATTAAAATTAAAAAAAAACTTACTACCTACATAAAAATCCAGCTTACATATTTATGCATTCCTGGGTTCTGGTCACATAGCTGTCACTTGCAGTCACAGGTGATAAACTAGGACCATCGAAGTAAAATAAATAAATGACTTAATATTAATAACAGTAACCTGTCAGTAAGCTAATTCTGGAGAAAGAACACGAACATTGTCTTGAGTTAATTAGGGCGACCAACTATTCTTATCGTATAAGTAGTCGTTGATGGAATAGTAAGTCTTTGAACAAAGGTTGGATTTTATTTGAGCTTTAAACGCATTAAAAGGCAAGTCTAGCAAAGAAGAGGCTATCTCATTATACAAGGTTATACCAAGCCCAACAAATGAGTTATGAACATTATGAAGCCGGTGAAAGAGGGCACGTAGTTTGTCCTTATTTCTAGTGTTAACACCTGAATATCACTGTTTTTAGTGTACACGTGTAAATTTTGCCTAATATATAAGATGTTGGCGAAGATGAATTGTGATGCAACCGTGAGAATACCAATATCTTTAAAAAAATCTCTAAGAGAAACATGACATAGACACAACAGCTGTACATAACGTTGTGAAAATAACTAAAATAGACTAAACGAGCTGTATCAACGTCAGTGTATTGTTTTACTTTCCTGACGGCGTAGGCAGCTGAACTGATCCTTCCTGCTAGACTTGATATATGAGGTCCCCACTGAAGTTTGGCATCTACTATTAGTCCTAGAAAAATTACCGAGCCTACTGTTTCAAGCACCTCTTTATCTAAGACGATGTTGGGTCCTAGATTTTTAACATTCGGTAAGGCGAACTTTACACATTTCGTTTTCTTGGCATTCAGAACTAGGTTATTTGACGTAAACCAATCTGTAACTATTTAGAGTGCACTGTTTACGTCGTCAAAATTTTGTCTATTCCTGTCTACTTTAAAAATAAGAGAGGTATCATCTGCAAACAGTACAACGTAACAGATGCCCTTCAAATGGAATGGTAAATCATTGATATAATTATACTAAGAACAAGAATGGACCCAGTATTGAGCCTTGCGGAACACCTAACTGAACTGGTAGCCCGGAAGATTTCACGCCATTAACATCTACACATTGGACCCTATTATGTAAATAAGAAATTATTACGTTGAGAGCTTTGTTTTGGACACCGTAATGACGTAACTGGTGCACACAATCAAAGGCTTTGGAGAGATCACAGAGAACTCCAATAGCATTTTGCGATTTCTCCCCTTAACTTGATGTGGGTAGTTGTTACGAAGGGTGCAAAAATTTTAGCTCTGATTTAAATTTTTTAATAAAATTACAAATATATACAATCTGCCTATTTAAATGTATACATATACATGCTAACATAGTGTACCCACCAGTATAGTGTTATCTCCAAAAACTGATCACACAATTTAGCAAAACAACACACAGTTTAAATTAGTTTAAAATTTCAAAATAATGGAAGCACTGAAGGTCTCGTTATCGGACATGATGTCACTGTTCCAAAACAGGATGTCATCTTTTGAAGCCGAACTGCAGAAGAATTCTTCAGGCATAGCGAGCAGCACAACTGACAGTTTAGTGGCAGATTTCACCGCATTTAAGAAATTTGTACTTGAGGCGTTGAGCTGTCTTCAGCGGCAATTGGAAGCGTTGGCTCAGGGTCTCGACAACCTGGAGATGCGTGGGCGCCGGAAGATGGTGTTGTTGCATGGTGTCACCGAGCAGGCCAAGGAGGAAACCGCACAGATTGTCGCTGAGGTTGTGCGATGTCACCTGAAGCTGACCGACTTTACGGTTGCTGACATCAGGCGGTGCCACCGGATGGGTAGACAAGCAGGTGCAAGCAAACCCAGGCCCATTCTTTGCAAGCTACGGGACGTCGGTGTCAGGGACAGTATCTGGTTTGCTAAGACCAAGTTGAAGGGCACTGGTGTTACAGTATCAGAGTTTCTGACAAGAACGCGGCATCAACTGTTCATGTCTGCGCGTGAGAGACTCGGTGATACAAATTGCTGGACAAAGCAGGGCCTGATATATGTTCTTCGCGCTGACGGGTCCCGGCATCGAGTAAATACACTGGATGATCTCAGAAGCATCGAGCAGGTCAGTGAAAAGGCTATGTCTCCCAGCGCGTCAGCATTGTCCTCGTCGCCGTCTCCATCACCGGCACCGAAGAAGGCCCGGCGTGCTGCCGCGAAGAAGTAATTTGGTGCACACTTTTAGTTAGTATCACCGTCCGGGTGGCAGTTTTGTTTATAACCTTTACCCTCTCAATTTTTATTTTATTAGCAATTTCTATACCCTTTCTCGTCTCACTTGTAAGTATTGTTTACCTTCTTTTTTTTATTTCCACTACCTACTTATTTTTTATTTATTTCTGTCTGTCAGCTGTCAACCCAATAAGTCACGTCATGTGTCATTCTTTTTAAAGTTTTCGTTCAGAAACCAGTTGACAGTGTGCCAAGTATATTTATGTTCTTTAATATGATTATTTTTGCTTGCTATTCTTACGTCTATTTCTCTTCATTTCCTTTGCCGTAAACATATGTAATACCATTCTGTTACCCGGACGATGAAATTGTTTTAAATGTTTTGTTTATTTTTATAACTTTTAAAATGTTAACACTCAACTGGCGGGTGGATTTAATTAATTGCTCATTTTATATTAACATTTATAATTATTATTTAGTTTGTTTACGTTTATTATTATTTTTCATATATTTATATAGTGTTGATGTCAGACAGCAATGATGACAGCGACACTGAAAGCTTTTTGTCGGTATGTAGTAATGACAGCTTTGTTACTTTTCCGTCTCTTGCTGACACCCTTGAAACTCAGTTTTCCGATGTACCTAAGAATTTCAATGTAGTCCATATAAATGCCCAGAGTATTCCGGCACATTATTCTGACATGCTAGTGAACCTAGACTGTAAGAACATCCATGCTATCCTTGTCTCAGAATCCTGGCTAAAGCCATGTCTCCCTTCTACTTCCTATTCCTTGCCGGGTTTTCAACTAATAAGAAATGATCGCACGAGTGGCGGTGGCGGCGGTGTTGCCATATACCTTCGTCCACATATTCCTTTTTCAATTGTCGATATGTCTGCACAACCTCCGCCGCAAAACGCGGGCGAGCATCTCTTTTTGGAAGTAACCCTGAACCACGTGAAAGTTCTTCTGGGTGTTTATTATTGCCCTTCGTCACGTATAAATTTCTTGTCTTCCTTTGAAAATATCCTAGAAAACCTAACACCCTCTTACAGTCATACAGTCATTATGGGGGACTTCAATACTTGCTTATTGAAAAACGATTGTCGCTCTTCTTCTTTCCGATCAATAGTCCAGTCGTCGAATTTATCAATTCTCCCCTTGAGTGCCACACACCATTTTCCAAACTGTAATCCCTCACTTCTGGATCTACTCATTGTGTCGTCTTCTCAACATGTCGGCAAGCATGGTCAATGCCCAGCTGACATGTTCTCTTACCATGACCTTTTATTCCTATCCTATAAAATTCGCCCACCTAAGGCAAAACCTAAGATTCTCCTGCAGCGCAATTTTGGTGGTATGAATACAGATGATCTCCGAAGAGATGCTAGCAACATTGATTGGGCTCCTTTAGTCAATGTTGAGTCGATGGATGACAAAGTCAATTTGCTGACAGATAACCTTGTGCAGCTGTACGATATTCACGCTCCCATTCGTGCAGTGAGAATCAAACATCTTCCGGCACCATGGCTTACAGACGATATTAGGGCTATCATGCACAGAAAGGCTGTAACCAAAACCAGATATAAGTGTCGGCCTTCACCGTCGAACCGGGAGATCCTTGTTGATGCACGCAATCGCTGCAATAAGATGTGTAGAGATGCCCAACGCCGCCATATCCACACCTCAGTTGAAAACGGAGATCCAGCAAAAGTCTGGAAATTTCTTAAATCCATGGGAGTTGGAAAATCACGCCAAGAATCGATTCCTAAAGACTTAGATATTGATCTACTGAATCAACACTTCTCATCTTCGTCCCACTGTAATGGGACCATTAAGGCAGCTACTGTTAACTATCTTTCAAACCTTCCAACTCCGGACCATCCCCCATTTATTTTTAGTCAATTCTCTGATTGTGATGTTAAGAAGAGCATAGTTTCAATCACGTCTAACGCAGTCGGTAGTGATTGTGTAAGTCGAAAAATGATACTCCCTGTCCTCGACGAAATCCTTCCTATCCTATGCTATATCCTGAACTACTCTATATCCTATGGTGCCTTTCCATCGATGTGGAAAGAGGCCAAAGTCATTCCTTTACCTAAAAAATCCAATCCTACTTCCTTTTCAGAATACCGACCCATCTCCATCTTGCCTTTCCTCTCCAAAGTCCTAGAACGCCTTGTCCATAATCAGCTTAGTACTTTTCTTTGTAAGAATAGTCTGCTGAATCCTTTCCAATCCGGTTTTCGTCCTGGTCATAGTACCACTACAGCATTAGTTAACGTCACTGATGATATACGGTTAGGCATGGAGGAAGGAAATCTCACAGTTCTTTGCTTACTAGATTTCAGCAATGCATTCAATACTGTCGATTTCGATATCCTGCTTGGTATGCTTCGCTCGCTTAACATATCTCCAACGGCGATTGACTGGTTTCGTAGTTACCTGTATGGCCGCCGGCAACGTATATGCATAGAAGAGTCTTGCTCTTCGTGGTGTTATACTTCTGCCGGTGTACCTCAGGGTGGCGTTTTATCTCCTTTACTTTTCGCAATATTTATAAACTCCATTACCAAAAAACTTCTTTCATCCTACCACCTTTATGCAGACGATTTGCAAATTTATAAACAAGCTGGACACTTGAATTTGGCTGATGCTGTTCAAATTATCAACAAGGATTTGGTTTCAATCTGTGAGTGGAGTGAGGCGCATGGGTTGCAGGTTAACCCATCGAAGACTCAGCTCATTGTTGTTGGCAGCTCAAGGATGATCCCCAAGATAAACTGGTCGCAGCTTCCCCAGGTTCAATTTAACGGAACTGCTATTCCATTCAGCGAAAAGGTTAAGAACCTTGGGGTTTGGATCGACAAGCATCTTTCCTGGGGTCCTCAGCTACAGGAAGTAAGTCGTAAAGTGTTTGCATCTGGTAAGTCACTGAGACGGTTGCGGAACTTTCTTCCAACTGCCACTAAAACTGCGCTTGCACAATCTCTTTTACTTCCCATCCTTGACTATGCTGATGTCAGTTATCCAGATCTTACCGAGGCACAACTAGATAAACTTGAGCGACTTCAAAACTTTTGCATAAGATTTATATTTGGCCTGCGCAAATATGATCACATTTCTGAATTTCGTACAAAGCTCAAGTGGCTTCCTATACGTCTTCGCCGGAATTCTCATATCTTATTTCAGCTCTACAGTATTTTGTTTAATCCTAAAACCCCCTCTTATCTTAAAGAACGTTTCAAGTTCCTTCATGACACACATAATAGATATCTGAGGTCATCGGAAAACCTGAGACTAGAGATGCCGATGCATTCCACCAGTTTCTTTGACAAATCTTTTAGTGTTCAAGCAGTACGGTTATGGAATGACTTGCCCGTGTCGATAAGGCGTGCTCAATCTTTGTCCGCTTTCAAAATCATGATAAAAAAGCACTTCCTCTCTCCTTAAACATCATCATTATTATATTATTATTATTTTCTTTGCTCTTGTTTCATGTTTATTATTATATGTATATATTTATTTAGGTAAGTAATAAAAAAAAATACTTTATGTATTATATTAATAGTATAATGTAAATGGTACACCACAGACTACCTACTATATTTGTCTCTCCTTAATTTTTAATCCATCCAAAGGTTGTCTTTAAAAGATCGCTCTTAGCGATAAGACCGCCCATTGTGTCACCCTTTATAAAATTTTATATATTTATGTTCTGTAATTTGTATGGTGTACAATAAAGAGTATTCTATTCTATTCTATTCTATTCTCCCATGCGTCAAATATGAGTCTCAGCAGAGCAACACCCGCATCTGTAGTTGAACGACCTTTTGTAAAGCCATATTGCTCATTATGGAGGAGGCTGTTTAAATTAAAATGTTTTAGCAACTGCTTGAGTATTACTTTTCAAATATTTTGCTAAATGCCGGTTAAATAGAAATAGACCTGAAATTGCTAACTTACTTACTACTCTTCATGAGGTCAAGAAAAGTTCCTAAATCAACGCATTTATTAAAAGTAACAGCTAGATAGGGGGCTACGATGCCTATTATATTACTTAAAAGTTTAATGGAGATGCCCCAATATAATGTAAAAATATTGGTATTTCATTTAATTCGACAAAATTAAAAGTAGACAAACTGTTACAGTTTTAATAATAAAATCAATAACTGACAGTCGTTTTTATTAAAAATAAAATCATTTGTATTCAGCACTTCATATCTGCATCGACTGTGAAACAGGACAAATATTCACTATTAAACTCACATTGCATTTTTAATACTTTATTTCGTTAAGGTTCCCCTGAAGCGTTTCTGAATGCGTCTGAATGTAATTTCGCGGGCGTTTGACCTGACTGATTGTTTTTGCCATTTTCGCTTGCTTATTTTTCAGCCAGCGAATGGACAAACAGAGTGGAATGCCATAAATGGGGAAAAGGGACCGTTCGTTCCTGGGACAAATATCGCTTTTGAATGTCTGGGATTCGGAACTTCGGGTCGAGGAATACTAATCCCGCGGATTGATTTAGTGTGCTACGGATGTGAATGTTCGTTGTTTAGAAAACTGATTTTTGTTTTGTTTTCGCATTGTTTTGCTGAGATGTAGAATTAGGAATCAGTATAATTATTTTAAGAAAAGTGTCAAAGAAACGTTACATTCCCGTTATCTTGAGACTGAGAAAGAAAACTTTGTTAGGAAACCCGGTAATCCCCACCACGTAATTGTCAGGCGTAATCATTAATATCCGTCTCTTATGCCTGTGACTAGCAGTGACATAGTTGCAGGTTGATATTAACAAGGATGTTCTGTTTTATATCTTAGGCCCAGGTTGCAGAAGCGATTAAAGGATTCTAGCACAAGTATTACCAATGGGCCCACCATTGGTAATACTTGTGCTAGAATCCTTTAGAACTTGCAGGTATACAACTTTTTTTTGCCGCCATTTTGTTATGGCGGCCAATATGACAGTTGTTTCATGAAAATTATTTTGTGTAGATACGGCAAATTTGTTATGGAGCGTTTTACGACATCTTTTCGAAAATAGAACGCCAAATTTGAATTTAATCGAACGGATGGAATTTGTATGAGAGGGGGCCTAGAACTTTCTCTGTCGTTAATTTTCATAACAATGGAATGAAACAAAATTCGTGCGGTGATAAAGTTTAACGTTTTAAAAGAGAAAACAGCAACCCAGATTAAAGTCAAGCTAGACAGTGTTTTAGGTAATTCTGCTCCTGCATTGAGTACAATTCACACCTGGGTAACTGATTTTAAACATGGAAGACAGAGCTGCGAAGACGCCCTCAGGTCTGGCCGTCCAAATGAAGCCACGAATCCGGACATGATCAAAAAAATTCACAAAATTATACTGAACGATCGGCGCATAAACTTGCGAGAGATAGCAGAGATGGTGAACATTTCATCTGAACGCTTTTTTTAATATTTTACACCAACATTTGGAAATGAAAAAGCTTTGCGCGCGATGGGTACCGCGTTTGCTCACTGTCGACCAAAAGCAACGCCGTGTGGACGATTCATCGGAATGTTTGGCGTTGCTTAAGCGAGATCTTAACGAGTTTTTGCGCTGTTGTGTTACAGTAGATGAAAGCTGGATACATCATTATACTCCTGAAACAAAAGAACAATCTAAGCAGTGGACTGAGACCGGAAAACCTGCGCCGAAGAAAGCAAAAACGGTTTTGTCGGCCGGAAAAGTGATGGGGACTGTTTTTTGGGATGCTCGAGGGATTATTTTAGTGGACTATCTGCAAAAAGGAAAAAAAATAAATGGGGAGTACTATGCAAGCTTGCTGCAAAAATTAAGTGACGAAATCCGAAAGAAACAACCTCATTTGGCCAAGAAAAAAATGTTGTTCCACCATGACAACGCGCCTGTACACACGTCAATGGTTGCAGTCGCCAAACTCGAACCCAAACTGAATTGCGGTTCGAATTGCTACCGCATCCACCCTATTCCCCAGATCTGGCCCCGTGCGAATTCCACTTATTCCCAAACCTGAAGAAATGGTTAGGTGGCCAGAGATTTTCATCAAATGATGAAGTCATTGTTGCCGTAGACGAGTATTTTGAGGGGTTGGAGAAAACATTTTTTCAAACTGGTGTGTCGGCATTGGAGAAGCGATGGACTAAATGCATCGAGGCAGAAGGAAGGAAACTACGTTGAGAAATAAATTTATTTTAAATAGATTTATAACGTTTTTCTTTGTCGTTTCGGAAACTTATTAATCAGCCCTGAACAATAAAAATAAAAATTCTTTATTTTCAGGCTACAAAGGCCTTACAAATTCCTTTAAAACTATATTAGAAAACCTGGCGCTATAGCTAGTCTAAAACTATAATACGTATACGTACAATAATAAAAACATTACACATAAACAAACAACAGTCAAATGGTTACATGTACCCCTGCCTGCCTCCCTTGGGGGAATACAATCGTAATGGTGTTATGTTAAAATAAATTAGACTTCCGTTTTAATTCTTTCATCACTTATTTGACAGCCACTGGTAGTCAAAAGTTAGTTAATTCCGTATTGAGAACCACAGAACATTTAATAAATACAGCAGCCTGGTATTACCAACACAGAAATAGTCGAGGTAAGCAACAGCGCGTCAGTTCAGGAACTAAGCCAGTACATAGCAAGTTGACAAGTCGTCTGTTAGTGCTGTAAGCTTGTTGTGTACTCATGTGAGCAAAGGGGACTGCAGCCTAGTTACGTCCTCATGTGAGCACATGAAGCTGTGGCTTAGTTGTGTCAGTATCAAGAGAATCTTCCCCTTCTTGGAACTAACTAGGCTAAAATAATCACACAAAGTTAGCTTGCATTCTTGTTTGTAAATATATTACGTACACAGGAGAGATTGGCTTAATTCCGTTATGCAGCATCTGAAGTTAGATCTTAACAAACTATGTATATAGTATTAGTGAACTACAGTGTGTCAAGTGCCATATTCTAAGGTGTTTTATACATTCTCGGTTTTGTTCGTCCCTCATTCATAACTAGTAAAAATCATAGTTAAGTACCTATGAATAGTTAAAGCACAGGAAAATAGTTCATAAGCTATAATTTACTCCCAATGTAGAAAAATCTCGAGTTAAAAACAAAATGCAAAAAACAAGATTTGGAGGTGCTGGGATTTGAACCCAGGACTTTCAGCATGCGAAGCAGACACTCTACCACTGAGTTACACCCCCTGTGTGCAAGACCACTAAACTCTAGCTTCAGTCTTGATCAAATTTTAGTAGTATGTGTTCTTGAAATTGCAAAAATTGCAAAGCTATATTCGGGACATAATACATACAGAAATATAACCAGTGTGTAGGTACTCACTGGCGATATTTCTCTGCCTCTACTTATACAAATTCTTTAGGATATGTTAGAAACTCCTGAATTCTTGATTTTAATGTAGGTACAGACACCAGCACATCAACCTACCCGAAACTGTCAAATTTTCCCAATCAACTTTGAACCTTAAGCTTTAGCAATAAAGTTGAAAATCGATTAAAGAAATTTGACAGGTTGTAGTAGCTTGATGTGCTGGCGTCTGTACATCTCTTATGTATTAAAAATAACACCAGCCTGTTTTGTCCCACTGTGCACTGCTGGGCAAAGGCCTCTTTTCCCACAGAGAAGGTATTTACATAAGTCTGACGTCACCAATCCACCTTGAGCAAGCGCTGTTCCATGTTCTTACGTATTCATTAATAACAAATTATTTAAGCCACATAACAAATAAGTAATTCAGTATTTTCAAACATAAGACTAAAATGAGACATATTACCTACTAAAATAAGTAGGTACCTACATAGTTTTGACCATGTTTCCGATTTATCAGCCTTAGATTTTCTGTTACTGATTAGGTTAATTAAATATTTCTGTCTGGAGATAAGTTCGGTTAAGCAGTGATTATCTTTTACACGAGATTGTCTAATCAACCACGGCGTAGAACTTTTAAATATAAAAAAACATAATATTGTTGATAAGGGTACATTTTCCGAATTGAGTTTTCATAACATCGTTTCGCCTTGTTTCCCCGAAGAGGTGGGCAGAGATGGGTATGGATATGGTATTTTAACGGCAAAAACAACCTTCACCGGATCCTCATCATCGTCATAATCAGCCTATAATGTACCCACTGCTGGGACATAGGCCTCCTTACACCGGATAATATTATTAAAATAATACTCAACTTATATTACACCTAATATACTTAACCTAATTTACATTGGAGAAAAAAAAATTACAACGTCTGTTCAACTATCATAAATTGAATGAAAATAAAGATAAACAAAACATTAACGTTGATGACTGTTCCTCCCTTTTTATTGGAGTTTTCTGTGATCTCTCCAAAGCCTTTGATTGCGTGCACCATGACACGCTTTTGCATAAGTTACGTCGTTACGGTGTCCGAAACGAAGCTCTCAACGTAATAATTTCTTATTTACATAATAGGGCTCAATGTGTAGATGTTAATGGCGTGAAGACTTCCGGGCTACCAGTTCAGTTAGGTGTTCAGCAAGGCTCAGGAATAGACTAGATTTTGACGACGTAAACAGTGCACTCTCAATAGTTACAGATTAATTTACGTTAAATAACCTAGTTCTTAATGCCAAGAAAACGTAATGTGTAACGCCTTACCGAATGTTAGAAATCTAGGACCCAACATCTTCTTAGATAAAGAGGTGCTTGGAACAGTAGGCTCGGCAATTTTTCTAGGACTAACAGTAGATGCCAAACTTCAGTGGGGACCTCATATATCAAGTTTAGCAGGAAAGCTCAGAAGGCTCAGCTCAGAAACAGAGATATTTACAGTATTAGCTATCACGCCCTTTATGCCTGGAGGATTTTATTTAGGTAGTAAGTTTTTATTTGCATTTTAATTAATTATTTTTAGCTTGAGTACGTATAGTTTTTATTATTTGTTGGTATATTGGCGTGGCTAGCTGATATAATATGGCAAATAATTTAATTTTATATTCTGTGCCTTGTAATGTTAATTACTTAACATAGGTTTTGTATACAATCAAGTATTTTCTAACTGAACAGATAGCTGTGCTGCTGGGGAGTTTGTTGCGCCATTTCTTCTTCCCAGCGATAGCACTAGGAAGTGGTGAAGGGCGGGCGTTTTTGGAGGACTGTCTTTTGTAATTTTGACGTTCGAAAAGTGTTGATTCTCAGCATAATTTGAATAAATGACTTTTATAATTAATAAATGGTTTTTATTTTTATTTATTCTATCTGTCGGAATCATTCGTTTGACTATTCGGAACGTTAGCGCCATCTCGTGGCGCTAGACAGAGTCTAGCCTGAGTTCGTGGTGGGACGAGAACGGTATGGGCAGAGCTCTCGGGATGATCGAAACATAGAAACATCGGACATCGTACGAACAACATGTGGATAGAAACTGTCGCGCGTTCCGTATCGTTGAGTTGTGTGTGTGTGTGATTCGCTAGTGTGACTAACTGGTTCGTAAATTATAATCTGATTTGAACTGTAAACCATGTTTCTATTGTGCAAAAACCAACACTAACCATAGTACGCCCACAGTAATTAAAATATGCCTGATGCTAACGAGAGACAGACATGCCTTCTCCGACATATCTATTTGACCTGATGTTCTCTTTTTCTCCAGCATAAGTATAATCAGATGGGTAATTGCGTAACACACTATCAGTAGCAATGGGTTTAATTTTGACAGTCCAACAACATTCATTGCATTATTTACGATGTTGAGCAGACAAATTTTTGGAACATGTGAAGCAATGGATTAGCAATATCCTTTAAATGATTCAGATTGAGATTGATAGTGTGTTACGCAATTAGGGCGCAGCTTATAATGTTCCCACTGCTGGGACACCGGCCTCCTCTCTTCGAGAGGGAGTGGGCTATAATCTACCACACGGGACCAGTGCGGGTTTGTAGATATGATATGTCTTCAAATTTTTGGTTCTAGATCATACCGGTTTCTAGTTTTTTCTCCAGGTAATAGTAAACATTTTCACTATGGCTTAAACAACTTAAAAAAGGAGGAAAACAATGAGTGATTCATTGCATAATATCAATACCAATTCTAAAAAATAATAAAACAATAAAGTTGATTCAAGCCGTTATCCATCTTGGTCTAAAGAAATTAGTTATCTAATCACACAGATAACTCTTAACCCGGCGTCATGGGGGTGGAAAATTGTTACACGTACGTGGGGGCTGGGTCATAATTACCCAAATAGGCAACGAAATATATTACAGTATCTGTTTGAGGAAATTAATAATATTTATTACAAGCATTATTATACTGATACTGAGGTAATAT
This sequence comes from Apamea sordens, assembly GCA_945859715.1. NCBI lineage: Eukaryota > Metazoa > Arthropoda > Insecta > Lepidoptera > Noctuidae > Apamea > Apamea sordens. The sequence goes on along the minus strand of OX243998.1, from coordinate 20,519,228 downwards.
AACATCAAAAAAAAAATATAAAGAATTAACTTTTAATCATAGGAACAAGGCTTTGAAACAAGTACTCTAAAAAAATCTACAAAATCTACGTTAGCTTGGCTCTATCTTACAAAATCTAAGTTAGTTAAAATAATTATCAGTCTTCAATTTTTGAAGTGGTACTTTATAAATCTACTAACATGGATAATTAACAAAACACTAATTAACATCATCGTTATTAATACAGTCGGCACTTCTGTGCCGACAATAACAAATGTTGAGGACGAATGTGTTTATTGATTCCTTGACACACGTAGATAGTTTTGCAGTCTATGCTTGCAGGACCACCTGACACCTCTTACGAGCATTTCCTTTTCTTACTGGAGTCTCTCCTCTGATGGTTCGCCAACAAATCGACAGATATTTTTTTACGCAGTTCTCGTGGCAAACTGGGAACATTCTGGCGGTTTTTCAAGTGTTCACTGACAAGAGCAAGGCCTAGATTTTTAAAATTATATTGTCGTCGCGTTTCGATGTATTAAAAGTTCGTTAACCGCTGACATGTTCAAAACGGCATAAAAAACATTTCAGAGACCCCTTCTTTAAATTACGGCACAAATCACACTCAAGAACTGCTAAAATACGTCGTCTTTCTAGTTCTTCACGATCCTTTGTTATTCATACTACCGACAAAATTAAAAAAAAAACTTAAAATCGCAAAAAAATGCAGTAATACAAATAATAAGCAACAAAAAAAAAACAATAAATCACATAAACCGCGCATGAGAAAAATGGCGTGAAATAGTTACACCGTATACAGGCATGGGAATAATTACCTTTTTCAAATTACTGCACTTGTGCGCTTTTATTACTGCACGCGGTTAATGCCCGACAGACTTCATAGCACAAACGTGTAGAGGGACTCAATAACTCCAGCTACTGAGAAGAACGGCCCTGTCGCATGAATAGTTTTAAAATGATAGGCAAACTAAAACGTGCAGGTAATATTGACCCAGCCCCCATGACGCCGGGTTAAGCTGGCGATGAATCAGAGCTGATTCATAGAGTATTCCTAATTCTTAATATTTTCGTCACGATCATCGATGATATACATGCACCTTTTATTGTATTGCCGTTTACTTTTGTTACTGTGCTGATAAAAGAAAAACAATACCCGAGTTGCTGGGTAGACTTTGTTATTAAATGAAAAGTTAACTTAGGACATCTTTGACTTAGTGCTAAGGAAAAATTAACTAAACCGACTGAATAAACTTGAATATGCTATTGTCTTTCTCTGTATGAGAAGTGGCCATAGTTCTGTAATGGAACCCAAGTAGTGGTATTGCTTTAATGAATAATAGATCCAGGTATTGTTGTCATTTAGCGTCGGCAACTTCCTTAAATGTTCAATTCATTCATTGCATTTAACACCAAATTAGCGTTTACAACGTACAGTAGTTAGGATCCTAATCGAACGCTAGGATAGCATAGCTTTCATAAAATGCACCACTGTTGGTTCTAATAAAGTGTTTTAACTCAATTACCAAAGCAATTATAAAGCAATTTTATTTACATTATATAAGCTAACATTTAAAATAATAATACATACGAGTATGCACATGTGAAAAAATAAGCAAAAGAATCATAGGGCATCAGAAATCGTCCATCGCTGTCAACAGGAACAGTGCCCAAAAGGCTGGCAGCATTGCCACGTTGTATAGCGATGCTAATTCTTTGGCCAAGAAACAGGCCAGCCAATCAAGTGAAGAGTCGACTAACCACTTGGCGATATCTCGAAAAACTAAGTGGGCACTTGGACCCCATGGCCCTAGTGTTTCAACTCCAAACGGCTCGAAGATATAACTCCCAATCAGGTTGGAATTTTTCGCCGTTTGAGGTTTTCTGCACCAGCAGCAGCCGCTCCAGCGCAGCCCACCATGCTAGGAAGATGGGATGGCGCAAGGGTGTCGATACATGTTGCATCCCACACCAAAGGTCTGCTTAACTTCCAAGGCATTATGGTCACTCCGTCTGGTCTCTTCCCATCGTCGCGTGCCAGGCCGTTGGATTATAAAACCGCTGGCACTCCGGCGGTGACAAGAGCACGACGGATGATGTCATTAATGCTGGCGTGCCGTGCTATACGACCTGCGCTTCTACTGCAGGATAGGCCATGGTGTTCGAGGCAGTCGACAGCTTCACTGCACTGACAGCGATGCGGAGCCCCACAAGGAGCGCCCAAAAGCAGACAGGTAGCGAGCCGGAAGGTGGTGTCGCCCAGCATAGTGCATAAAGCAATTATAAAAATTCAACCAGAAGGTCAGCACAGTCATTCCATTGATTTGGAAACAGTTGTACTTGTAGTAGTGGCTCCCGAAACAGTTTGAATTTGCACTCTGATTATTTTTCTACCTCAATATTTTAAACCTTTTGACCCGACTACTGCAGAAAGGAAGGGTTACAAATCTCACTCTTCATTATCATCATTTCAGTAGATAGACGTCCACTGCTGAACATACGCCTCCCCAAGCACCACCTCTTCAACCGTTTTGTGCTTCCCGCATCCAGCGGATTCCTGTGGCCTTCACAAAGTCATCGGTCTACTTTGTAGGAGGCCTGCAAACGCTACATCTTCCGTTACGCGGTCGTCCCACCAGTACGTTTCGGTACCATCTGTTCTGCGAGCAATTTGTCACGCCCACTGCCACTTAAGTTTGACAATTTTTCGGCTTATGTAGTTACCTTAATTCTCAACCTCTTCGTTTCTGATTCGATCACGTAAGGAAACTCTAAGCATAGCCCTCTCCATTGCCCTTTGGGTGACTTTTAGCCTTCCAATAACTAACGGTCACACACTGGGCATCACGCACTGGGCAAAGACTTTCGTCTCGAGAGACTCTGCGGTATGTGGGACGAGAAGATATTACGTAGCTTCCCGAACGCTACCCTGGCGAGTCGAGGAGTCAAACTAATATCAGTAATTATTACATCTGTGGTGCTATATTTTTTCACCAAGTTAAATATCGTACAATTATCACTAGATCGGTTGTTGGAAGGTCGGCTGATAAAGGGGAATAACAAAATTGTCAGACATTTGCGCGCTGGTCATTTAAAACGATAATTATATTTACAAAACCAAGTAGGTGTTAATCTATTTATCTCTCATTTGATCGATCAATTGATATAACGAGCAGCTAGTAAATTCCTTTTCACTTAATTCCTTCCTTCATTTCACCTGACTAAGCTACGCTTGCCGCGCTTGGTCTGTGGATGGGTGACCATCTTTACATACCGAGACCCCTCCGTGCCTCGGAAAGCACGTTAAGCCGTTGGTCCCGGCTGTCATTTGTGGATCTTTGACAGTCGTTACGGGTAGTCAGAAGCCCGAAAGTCTGACAACCAGTCTTACCAAGGGGTATCGTATTACCCAGTAACTGGGTTGTGGAGGTCAGATAGGCAGTCGCTCCATGTAAAATACTGGTATTCAGCTGCATCCGCTTAGACTGGAAGCCGACCCCAACATAGTTGGGAAAAGGCTAAGCAGATGATGATGATGATGATTTCACCTGAACGGTGGCTCTAATAAGCTTTCATTGAATGTCAGATTGTGAAGTTCATTAATTTATTTCAGTTTGTGACATTCATTTTCAGTCTTGCTTTTTTTGTAATCAGAGTTAGATTGACGGATTTGTATAAAATCTTTCTACTTCTGCTTCCATTGCAGTTTCAGACAACTTGTTACTTTAAGTTCATTTTTGATTGGGGTTAAGTTCTTTTTGAATACCAGGCTAACGTTCGTTAACGACCTTAATTTGTAAAATCTTTGTTGAATGGTAAATAATGAACTAATTTTCATGAATTCCTTATAAATTGAAAACAATGGCAATATTATCCGATGTCGCTCACACACACTCATTTAGTTATCAATACAAAAATATACGATAAATTAGCTAGATTACCGGCTTATCTATCGCTCAGCAATCTTTACAAATATTATCGATTTTAATATAAATGTATTCGTAAAGCACTGCTTCTAATATTAGTCGTAGATCGTCGAAGAGAAGCAGTCGCGATGGGTGCTCAAATATATTATTTTTTTATCGGAATACTTTTAAACGGAGTGTATGGCCATAGTAGGCTGAAAGAAGGCCATACTGTGGACTTGAGGAGTGCGTTTGATCAGGATTTATATAAGAATGTGCTCGACGCGGATCAGTGTCAAGCTCAGCTTACGTTTTTGGTGGGAAATGACTTGAGGAACCGATGTGAGTTTATTTTTAATATTTTTTATGTTCCGTTCTGTACATATTATAAATTAAGCCACTTTTCGTGTTTTGATGCGGTTTTCACACACACATACATTTCCTAAATTATGATATAGAAAATTTAAAAAAAATATGTATAGTATATTGATATTAAACTCATAATTATGTATGTTATAAACAAATCTCGATATTTTGCAAAGTCGTAAAAACAGTGCGAAATAGTGGCGGGTTAATACTAGTTAATTTTAGTCTGTTAATATTTTACTGATGTGTGGAGGTTTATTATTATTTTAAAGATCTTAAAGGAGCTTCCTTATTCGGAAGTAAGCTCTGTAAAATAATAAAGGGACTTTATGGCAATACTAGTGCTTACAAAATAATTATTTATCACTAGCTTCTGCCCGCGGCTTCGCCCGCGTGGATGTCGGAAATTATCCCACGGGAACGTGCTAACAGGATAAAATGTATGTGCTTCCCCAGAATGCCATCTATCTCGCGGGCCCTTTGTGGCTAATTACAATAGAAAACCAATTGTGTCTCATTAGTGGTGATTAAGAGGGTACCTATATGATATCTTTAACTAAGCACCTACCTAGGCGCGGGCCTGCGGGCGGAGAGTAATGGGTAGATCTCCGTCCGATAAGGACTAGGCCCGTGCCGGACGGCGTGTACGTGTTCCACGCGCGCCTCAAAGAGATGTCAGCAAAAGCGACGGGGCCCCATAGGGCCGAAGCCTGCCAGGGTAGCGGGATTATCCGAAAGGTTTACCGCTGCCCTGGAACGTAAAGGGCTAAGGAAGGAACACGGGTGGGTTTTAGTCAGTAAGAGTCTGACACTCCCTCCTGCTCCACCCAGAGCGGGAGGAGTCATTTGATGATTTCCCATCCTGAAAAAAAAAAGAAAAAAAAAGTACCTACCTAATTAAAAATAAATAAACTCAATAACAGATCGGTCAGGTTAAGCTACGCTTGCCGCGGTTGGTCTGTGGATGAGTGACCATCTTTACATTGTCATTCGTGGATCTTTGACAGTCGTTACGGGTAGTCAGAAGACCGAAAGTCTTACCAAGGGGTATCATATTACCCAGTAACTGGGTTGTGGAGGTGAGATAGGCAGTCGTTCCATGTAAAATACTGGTATTCAGCTGCATCCGGTTAGACTGGAAGCCGACCCCAACATAGTTGGGAAAAGGCTAGGCAGATGATGATGAACAGAAAATTGTATACCTACTTACCTAAATAAACCTATTTCTGATGATAACTAATCTAAACTCAATAAATAAGCAAAATCCCTAAAAACTAATATCTATACGAATGACTAATCCTACCTAACAGTATTATAAAATAACCTACGGTCACTACGTACACTATCAAATATACTACCTATACTTTAAAATTAAAATCTATACCTACGACTTATTTCAAAATAAACCTAAATAACTCTAAAAACTAAAAGGAATAAAAATGAACTCCACTGCGGGTGACGTAACCTACGACAAACTTATTATTTGCGGTTGGTACAGTAATCGGGTCTAGGGATCGAACCGCAAAATTAAGTTTGTTTTTTTCTGGGATAAAAAGTACCCAGTGTGGTGCCCAGGATATTAAAGAATAATTATACCAAGTTTCATCGTAATCGAACCGGTAGTTTTTGCGTGATGCCTGAACAAACAGACAGACAAAAAAAAATTTAATCACATTTTCGGGTTCTGTGTCGGTCTAGTAACACCTCCTGCCATTTATTTTTTTGATATTTTCAATGTACAGAATTTTCACTTCTACAGATTTATTATAAGTATAGATTATACTGGAAGTTGTAAATCGATTATAATTTATAATAATTATAAAGGACTACTTTAATTATCGCTACATAATAATGGAGATGCAGGTGTGTATGTACTACGTCATATCTGAGACATGATAATAAATAATAGTATTGAAATTAATCCTAGCGATTATAATGAAATGCATATAAGCCTTAATTATTATCATAATTATTATTTACTTTCATCGATAACATATTGCAATTAACATTAAGCCCAAGAATTTTTTGTCTACTCCAAAATATCTATACTTACTTATAATAAATCTGTAGAAGTGAAAATTCTGTACATTGAAAATATCCAAAAAATAAATGGCAGGGGGTGTTACTTGACCGACACCGAACCCAAAAATGTGATTAAAAAAATTTTTGTCTGTCTGTCTGTCTGTCTGTCTGTTTGTTCAGGCATCACGCAAAAACTACCGGTTCGGTTACGATGAAACTTGGTATAATTATTATTTAATATCCTGGGCACCACACTGGGTACTTTTTATCCCGGAAAAGTATATACAATAAAAAACAAACTTAATTTTGCAGTTCGATCCCTATACCCGATTACCACTGTCTGTACTGTACCAACCGCAAATACTAAGTTTGTCGTAGGTTGGGTCACCCGCAGTGGAGTTCATTTTTATTCCTTTTAGTTTTTAGAGCTATTTAGGTTTATTTTTATATGAGTCGTAGGTATAGATTTTAATTTTAAAGTATGATTTGATAGTGTACGTAGTGACCGTAGGTTATTTTATAATACTGTTAGGTAGGTTTAGTCATTCGTATAGATATTAGTTTTTAGGGATTTTGCTTATTTATTGAGTTTAGATTAGTTATCATCAGAAATAGGTTTATTTAGGTAGGTAGGTATTTAATTTTCTGTTATTGAGTTTTATTTTTTTAAATTAGTTAGGTACTTAGGTGAAGATATCATATAGGTACCAATGAGACACAATTGGTTTTCTATTGTAATTAGCCACAAAGGGCCCGCGACATAGATGGCATTCTGGGGAAGCACATACATTTTATCCTGTTAGCACGTTCCCGTGGGTAAATTTCCGACATCCACGCGGGCGAAGCCGCGGGCAGAAGCTAGTATTTAAATATAATACAACCGAATCGAATCGAATTTTCTAAGCCCATATTATTATTGCAAAATAAAATTGAAAACTTTTAAAACATGTGTCTAATAATAATTATTTATTTCTAAAATTCAGCGAGAAAGTATTAAATTATTATTTGTTTCCACGATAAGATATTCCAATCAATCAACTCACAAAAACAAAATTATTGCTTCTTCATTTTGCGGACTCAAGACTTGTCAACTATCAGTTATAATAGGGATTTGTTTTTAGTGTGTTACCTCTGTTGAGTATACTAATTAACTCTAGAAACGTATACGTAATTAAACATGAAACAAATAGTGTAGAAACAAAACACTGAAAATCTTTAAAATACGTTGGTGCCGTGCATAATTTGCACGGGACCAATGCATTAAAAAGTGTATGAAAAAGTACGTCAAAGCTGAAGCTGAGTTAATGTGTTTTTTTATAATTTTTTTAGTGACTACTTATCATCGATTAACTTACTGATATGACTCATTTGTTTTAAGGAACTTGTTCGATGATTAGATTATGCACGACAGTATGATAAATTATTGAAAATTTAGGAAATCTTGATTTTCTTACCTTTGAGCAGTGATTTGTGTGATAAAAAGTTAATAGATTAAAAGAATTGCGAACATGTTTTTTTCCAATGTAATTAACAACTGAAAAAAATAATCATAGCCTAATTCAACAATCTTAACATTCGAGCAAAGTCACAATAAAATAGGTCAAAATAAAAGTACAAGAACACACGACGCACAGTAAAATGTTTACATTAGGTTATTTTACAACTCATTATTAACAGAACTATATAAATAGAATTTGAGAAAATTACAAATAAATCCTGCTTGGTAAACTTTATTAACTAAAACAATTCTCTGTAAAAAATCTTTTGTAGTATGTACTTATCCAATGGGATAAGTACATGCTTAAAGTAATTAAACTGAACGTAATAAACTTAGTAGTACTAAGTTGGTTCTTAATCACAAATATCTTAACATACTAAGTTGTACTTTAACATAGTTCGGTACTCTCAATCATGTGTGAAGTGCTGATGGCCGCGTTAATGGCCTAACTTTACTTGAATTTAGTTTGGTACTCAGATCAGGAACGCGCAACCTTTAGCTTCTCGAAACATCTAGGTTCCGATATCTACTTGAGTTGGATGAACAACTTGAATACCTTAAAAGTTTCTATTACAAACCTCCGAGGTTGCGACCTTCATTACTACTCAATTTTCAATTTTGCGAGTGCTTAGAACTTGGTCCTGGGTTCGATTCCTAGGTTGGGCAAAGTGTTTTTAGGTTTGGCTAGGAAGTTCCCAGTAGCATCCCGGAACCTGGATTTGTGTCTGGTGATGACATTAGGCTCGCCCCGACTAGATGGGACGTGGCAAAATGTGGGTAAACTAATACACCAGGTGATCAGCAACATGATTTTCTTAGTGACTAAATATTGTTTCAGTCATCGATGCCAGTGGCAAGCCTCCGAGTGGGTACCTCAGTGGAAACTGGAACGACCTTGGAGACTATCACCAATGCCTCAGGATCAACACCGAAACGAACGACATGCAGTTCCAAGGCAAATACTGCACGCTCAGGGTCCCTTTGAACCAGAACCCTATTGCAGTAGATCAGATTCCAACAATTCCACCGGAATGGACTTTGCCGTCGACTCTGCCGACTTTCCCGTCAGAGTTTCCGACTTTCCCGTCAGAGTTTCCGACTTTTCCGACTGCTGCGCCGACTGCGGAGACTACAGAGACAGTTGTTGAATGGAACCAGGGCCTGGGTTATCAATTCGACGATAAAGCGGTTAAGACCATGGAAAGATTTAGTAGCCTGCAGACTTACGTTTTCGGAATCAGTGGAATAGGGGAGCCGATCGAATCGAGGTAAGATTCATTCAAATACCGTTTTGTTGTAACTGGTTTAGATTAAAAAGATTGTGATTAAAAGCCTAAATAGATTATAATTTATAGAAAATTAGAACAAAACATTGATAAATTAATGCCGTTGTTTCATTTAATCAATAAACATTTGATAAGGCTTTTTGACTTTATTTTTTATTTTGTGCTTGCGAAAAAGGAAGTGAAAGTAGGTTATTTGAACCACTATAATGTTTGTAATGTTGTTGTTGTTGTTGTGTGTTAATCTATATAATGTTGGGTCAGGGACTAATATTGGGAGAAGTTCCAAAATATAGTAGAGGTTACGGTTTCTGACGAAATATTCATGCTTATCACTGTTTAAAACATAGTATAACAAAAAAACATATAACAACGTTCATTTATACAATTAATAATTTTGTTAATAATTATATTTTTTTCTCTTGTAGGATTTTCCCACTGTTCATTGCTGCTGCTCGGCAGGCTGTGGTTGCAGTATGCGTTCCTCATGTGTGCACACCAACAGAAGCAGTGGACTTCTTCCAGTCCAGGATTTCTTTCCTCAACTTTACTTTTAGTGAATACTACTGCAGAATGCCTGATGACAAGCCATTTGTCGCTGCTGACTACGTTGCCATGTGAGTGTATTTTACGAATACTTTTCAAATTCTTCTTACTTTTCCTAATTAATTATTTTTTGGTTTTATTACTCTTACATTTATTTTGTATTAAGATTTGTTTTCTCTTTCAGTGTAATCTTCTCCTTCATCGGCCTGTTACTTATTGTAAGCACGAGTTACGACCTCATCCAAACCTTCTTATTCAAACGAGGTGAGTTTATGGACATCTGAGCAATATTTACAAAGATACAATATTTATCAACGCTGTAACGTTACGATTCAACAATAATATTTGCAACATATGTAACTGCTCGTAACATTTCATATTGCCATCGTTCGAGCTGCGCAGTTATTACAAAATACACATACAACGATAACGATACCCGTGTTACTCAATACAAATGAACGTGACTTGATTTACAGTTTGTCTTATCTTGAGCAATTATCGAAGTTAAAATCTTAATAATAACAAAAGGTATAAGTTTTTTTTAAATAAATCTCACGACTTCTCAATTCAATTTAAGTAGCCATTCTTCAGTAACAGTCGACTCCACAGATGCATCCCGCGTGAACAGTATATTCGTCAGCTTCTCCATCTACACCAACACCCGTCGGTTCCTGACCTTCAAGTCCAGTCCTGGCGCCCTCGAGTGTGTGGACGGCGTCAGAGCTATCTCCATGATGTGGGTCGTCGTGGGACATACCTACTGCATGACCATGCTTGGCTTCCAACACAATGTTGTAGATATTCTGGAAGTAAGTAACTGTGCTTCTTTACACTAACATTTATGCTTCTTTTTTATTCCGTTGCTCACAGATCCACGGGCGATATCTGTGTATTTTGTATTTGATAAATCAGTACATTCAATTTCCTAATACGTTTAAAATTACTTGAATTGTGGTCGTATCCTAAATTAATAGCCAATTTTTTTCTTTTACAGTGGATGTCCAGTTTCCAGGCTACATGGATCACTTCGGCTCCGATCACGGTTGATACTTTCTTCATGCTCAGTGGAATACTGGCAGTGTACACCGTTATTGGAAAAATCACGAGAAGTAAGTGCATTCTTTTGTCTTTTGATGAATCCTTTGAATACCTACCATATAAGTGTAATCTTAGTAAAGAGAACATTAAAACACTATTATTTTACTTATGGACAATGGTGTTATCAAATAAGATATAGGATTAGAAATCAATCATAATATATTGAAGGTGTCAAATTGTATCAAATTAACGAACTATAAATGAGATAGGAAGGTACAAATAAATTATTCTTATTCTTAAGGTACTGTTAATTTAGTTCATTACAAATTAAATAGCAAGCTCATCCTGATAATATGGGCATTATGACAGCAAAAAATCTTATAATTTGCTCGGAAAAAATATAATAAATATATTACCTTTAAATATTAAAGACCGATGCTAATTAACTTGTCCTTTGCAGTGCGTTTCATCAAGACCATCCACCTGTTTTACTTAAACCGGTTACTTCGGATGTTCCCACTTCTGGCGGCCGTGGTCCTGCTCCAGGCTTCCGTGTTTTACCGCGTCTCTGATGGCCCATACTGGCTCAACCAGGCCCAAGCTGCGGATAACTGCAGGACATACTGGTGGGCTGCGCTACTTCACGTTCAAAATTATGTGAACCCCCTTAAAATTGTAAGTAGCAATAATTTTGTGCCTAAAGTTACCTTTTTAAATAATTATCATCATCTTCCTGCCCCGACCAAAATTGATTTATGGTGGACGCAGTATATTTTCTTCATTCCTATATCTCTACTAAGCATCAGTCAACTTCTTTTTATACTATCATCTTTGTCACAATCTATCCAGTAGACACTACACAAGTATTTAATACTCGTAAGTTTAAAATTTCAAAATCTTTCTTTTTGTCGGTTTTAAAAAACAAGTCAATTAAAATGTGGGTACTTACCACTTTATAATATACGCGCCGCACTATGTAGGTACCTACCATTTTGCTGAAACTCAGATGTGTCTTCTCGACATCCGTGTGTCACTAACGGGATGCAGCAGATTTGGTGCAACCATGAAACACACATCGGCCGTAGATTTACTTATACGAGGTGTCTCTTGTTTTTCTTTTGTTTCACCTTTTTTTGATGTTTTTTTTTTATTACTTTGTTTTGTGTCTTTTGTTGCATTGTATAAAGGTTTTATCTATCCATCTATCTATCCATCGATTCTTTGGTTTCTTTGTCAATGCATTCGTAATCTAACTTATCTTTTATTTTTAGTGTCTCCCCCAAACCTGGTATTTATCAGTGGACATGCAGCTGTACATCATCTGTCCCATAGTCTTGGTCTTCATGTTTGGACGCGAGAAGATCGCTTGGTGCTCACTCACCGCAATCGTGCTTCTCTCTCTTTTATCGTCTTCACTGTACAGCTACCTGAATGACTATTCTGCTGCGCTTGCTAATCCAAGGTAAGTGTTTTAAAAATCTTATGATAATCTATTGATTTCGTTAGTATATTATTTACCTGTGGTCTCATCTGAAAGTTCCTCCTATTTCCGCATAGTCATCAATATTATATTATTTCATGCAAAACAAATGTGTAATCGGCATACACACTAATTGGGATTATGATGATATTATATTTTTAATGTTACTCTTCTAGATTGTGTCGTCATAATCACCTGTTCGGTAACTGATATCATAGTAATTAAATATTTCTTTTCCAGACGCATTGCTCAGTTCAATGATTATATCCTGCACTATTATTTAAACACTTTGGCGCGTGCACCTCCTTTCTTTATCGGCATGATCTACGGGTACTTACTGTACTTGTGCAAGGACAAGAAGATAAGAATATCCAAGGTTAGTTTCGTTTTTAGTTATGGCAACCTTCGATTTAGCATAATGTTTAATCTCTCCAATTAACTATTGTATTAAAGCAAGGTGACTTGAGACTAAATGAAATATAATTAAAATATAATTCAATTAAGATTTTTTACTAAAAAATAAGGCAAGATATAAGTAACATAATAAAACCAGAGATATTAAAATCAGTTTTAGAAGGTAAATATTTAACAATGCGAACAGTTTTACCACTTGTTATTACTATAATATTATTCTTCATCAAATCATAACTAACATTTCCAAAACATTTCAGATTAACGTGGCCATTCTGTGGTTCCTGTCGTTCGCCATGATGGCGTTTTGTATCTTCACGATCTACCCTGTGATGCAGGAGAACCACACAGCCCAGGCGTTCGACAACTTCCTCAATGCCTACATGCGCGCTATCTGGGCTGTTGGCTTGGGATGGCTGATCTTTGCCTGTGTTCATGGCTATGGAGGTAAGGAGTGTTTATTTGTTTTTCCTTTACTTAACATGTTTTGGGAAATTCCATAAAACATTAATTGATTTTGTGTTCATTATTTTTGTTATTAAAACAATTGTAAGCTTAGTACTTGAAAAGCCAAACTCTGTTTAATATTCAGGATAGGCAAAATAATCAATAACTCGTAGTTTCTTTAACATTTACAAGAAAATCGTAGTCGTAGTAAATTACACGAATAAATAGGCTTAATACAAAGAGGCTATAAATAAATTATTTCTTCATTATCTACAACCATTATTCCTATGTTCCTTAATGGGAAAGGTGGATTACGAGAACTCATTAAATGGAGCTAATATTCCTAGCTCACAATGTTAATGGATTTAGTAAAGTTTATTCTTTGTGTAGTGCTTTCACGGATGCCAACAACCAAGCGTGAAGCAATCATGCTAAGAATCACAATAACTTCCAGAAATATAGTTCATACATAGAAATAAGTCAAATTTTGCGAAAAATGCGCAAATTTTCTTTTATTAAAAATCGTCTTTTTTCCCCAGGTCCTATCAACTGGTTCCTCTCCCTACAAATCTGGAAGCTGCCTGCTCGCCTCTCTTACGCCGTGTACTTGATACACGTGCCTATCATCTACATCTCCACTGGCACCTGGGTGAAGACTTATTACTTCACTAATGGAAACAATGTAAGTACGCTACGTTTATTTTGATCATTTGCTATCAAAATATTCAATTTTTTCTCGACTAGTCTTTTGTATCGCGACCCGAAGGACTAGATCAGGATGCAAAGATTCCTTTCATACAATTTTAGTCTATAGGTAATTTTATTTTCGTACTAATCGCGTTTATTATTGTTCACAGATATACAGGTTCATGAGTGATGTGTCGCTCGCGTTTGTTTTTGCGTTCATTCTCTGCATCACGATTGATGCGCCTTGCTCGACGCTACAGAAATTATTAATGAATGGTAAGTTTTACCATCATACCTCACTTTACTTCGAATTGAGACCTCGTAAGTGCTTAACACGTTTTGGCAACAATTTCTGCTAAATTAAGATTTCGCTAACGTTGAATAACTATATAACTATCACATTAACCAATAGGCCATGTCGTTTTACGCAGCGAGTCTTTTAAAAATTCATAAAAAAAATACGTGAGCATAATATTTATTGTATAAATGTAAAAAAAAAAACTAAAGCTTAAATATTGTTTTATTAACAGGTGGTGGCAAGAAGCGACCAGAGAAGCCTGCGGTCGTGGAAGACTCTCCGGATGTACTTAGGGCAGCAAATAACAGATTCATCAAGACTACCTTATAGGAGAGCCAAGGAGAAAAGACTGACTGACTGACTTTAGTAAAATTATTTAAAAAATAGCTGCCTCCGCGTGGCAAGATACAAAAAGACGATATTGATAGCTTAGTGGAACTGTACTGATGTCTTTAGAATGATGTAGAATATAGTTCCTAAGGGGTGTTGAGAGTATTAGGTACTGAAGTGCCAAATTGTGAGGTATATGTAAATTCTCTGCACCTTCAAAGCAGTCAAGGATACTTCTGACTGAAAAATGAGGTCTAGTTAGAGACGTTATTATTGTGAATAAAACCTGGAGAATTTTCTCAGAAATCTAGGTATATACAAAGTAGAATAACTGATAGTGGTTAGATGTAAGTAATAATTTATTACTATTAAGAGTTTTATAAGATCTTTAAATAGTTTTAAGTAGGTATATTAACATTAATAAAATAAATTACGAATAATAACTCTATTTAAGTTTTTTATTACGTATTTTTACATCTAGTTCCATTCTAGGTACCTGTTTGCCGCTAGGAATTTATCAAAAGATTAGTCAGGTATAAATGACTAAATGTTACAACAAAAAGAATGGACGTAATGTGAACTATAAAGATTTGTCTTACCTTCTCAAATCACTTCAAAAAGTTGTCAAACTCGGTTGATTATGTATTTAAATATGTAGGTTAATTATGTAGGTTTACATACATAAAATTCATATCACAATGTTTTTATAAAAGATGATGGGGCTTACCAAAGAGGACAGGAGTATTTCGTTGTGGAGTCCATCCATACGAATATAAATGCGAAAGATGAAGAAGATGATATTGCGATAGCTTAGTAGAATTGTACTGATGCGAAAGTAACTCTGTCCGTTTGTCTGTTACCTTTTATTTCCTAAATCACTGAACCGATCGTTAAGAACAGACAGAAACCTGAAACCTGGAGAAGAACATACCCTGAACTTTATCCTGGATATTTGTATTCAAAATTATGAATTACAAAAAACACGCTGACGAGGTCGCGGTCAACGACTAGTCATTAATCTTAAGACCCCACTTTTAATAGCTACCTACTAAAAAACCACAATTATGCATCTAAATTACCAGGAATTCATAGTAGGCACCTATAGGTGCAAGAATTCAGCATTATTTCGATTTTCATTAAACTAATGGCTTAGGTTCGTTAGAGTTGGGCCTTGAATTCAACTCTTGATAACTTACTTCGGTATTTGCAAGGAATGCTTTCGCAGCTAAGTTTCCAATTTGTGAAATTGGAATTAACTACTTGAATATTCTGATGTTGATCTAGTATCAAATGAAGGAAGCATTTGATATTAATTTGAGAGAATAATATGTAATGTTTGAGATAAGTTTATGCTTATAAGAATGTTTTATATTGTACATATTACGGTTCCTAGAGACGAATATTAAGTCATGAGGGTGTCAAAAAATGATGGGAATTATCCTTCTTTTGTCAACCTACTGTAAACGCTTGTGCGATGTAGGATTTTGCGTGACGTCAGTATGATGGTAGTTTTGTATGTGGTGATATAGATGCCGCTACAGTTGTGTGAGATGAGTGTATTAATTTGTCTAATAATAATTATATTGACTTCAAATAAAGTAAGAAAAAAAATTAATGATAGTGATGTGTGAATGTGTGCGTGTGAGTATGGACGTGTTATGTAAAAGATAAATAAATAAATAATGAACAGTATTTGCTGACACAAGAGAAAAATCTTCAAGAACTCTAAGAGCACAGCTAAACCATAACATATATAGGAATGACATCTTTGCAAAAGTTGTTCAGTCTGATGAGTATTTTCTGCTGGGAGAATAAAATTCGAAGATTGGAACATCTGATGTGGAACTCGGAGAGCACAGCTAAACTATGGCATATACAGACATGACATTTTAACAAAATTTGTTTGGTCTGATGAGCATTTTCCGCCGAGATAATAAAAATCATCTATTCTATACTTATAATAAGAATGTAAAAAAGTTGTGTCTCTACACAGAATATATTTTAAAAATAATAATTGAGGGGGGTTAAGAAACAGTAATAGAACACGAATCTAATAAAAAAAGTCTGTCTGTTTGTCTGTTTGTCTGTTTAGGTATCTGTTTGTCTGTTTGTACACGCTAATCTCCGGAACTACTGGTTGGATTTGAATGAAACTTTTTTTATTATCTAGCTATTAAACCTGGGCAACATATAGGCTATAATTTATTTTGGAAACTGGAACACCTGATGCAGAAACGCAACAGACCAGCTAAACTATAAGAGTTACATAAATGGCGCCTTAGAAAAAAATGTTGTGTCTGATGAGCATTTTCTGCTGAGAGAATAAAATTGAAAATCGGGAACACCTGATGTGGAACTCTTAGAGCACAGCTAAACTATAATATATATAGGTTTGACATCTTAGCAAAAGTTATTCAGTCTGATGAGCATTTTCTGCTGCGAGAATAAAACTCGAAGATCGGAACATCTGATGTGGAACTCTAAGAGCACAGCTAAACCATAACATATATAGGAATGACATCTTTGCAAAAGTTGTTCAGTCTGATGAGTATTTTCTGCTGGGAGAATAAAATTCGAAGATTGGAACATCTGATGTGGAACTCGGAGAGCACAGTTAAACTATGGCATATACAGACATGACATTTTAACAAAATTTGTTTGATCTGATGAGCATTTTCCGCCGAGATAATAAAAATCAAGGATCAGGAACATTTGATGTAGAAATCACTTTATACTAATATATTAACATAAGACACGGTCTACCCGGTAACGCAGGGGAGCAGTCACTTAGATCTTGATTGCAAAGTTATTAAAGTACATTAATAACCATAACCATGCCACGAAAGAGGTCAAATCTTTCGCAATGTTCGAAAGGAGCTAAAAGATTGAAGATCATTAGATCCCAAGAATCGAATGAAGAACGCCAGGCAAGACTTGATGCTGTTCGACAACATAAGGCTGTATCTCGCCCGACGGAAACTTCTTCGGATCGTGAAGCACGACTTAGCGCTGATCGTGAGCGTCATGCATCGTCTCGCGTTTCTGACACTTACACACAAAGAGAATCACGCCTGCGTTCTCAGCGTATTTACGCATCTACATCTAGGTCTCTAGAGACCAGTGAGGATCGTGATGCGCGACTGACCGCTGATCGTGATCGTCATGCATTGTCTCGCGAGTCGGAAACGTTAACGGAAAGAGAATCACGCTTGAGTTCTTAGCGTATTCTCACGTCGACTTCTAGGTCTTTAGAGACCAGTGACGAACGTGAAGTGCGACTGGCCGCTGATCGTGATCGCCATGCATTGTCTCTCGAATCAGAAACGTTCACAAAAAACATCACGCTTGAGTTCTCAGCGCATTCGCACGTTGACTTTTAGATCTCTGGAGACCAGTGAAGAACGTGATGCGCGACTTACGGCTGATCGTGGTCGTCATGCATTGTCTCGCGAGTTGGAAACATTCACGGAAAGCGAATCACGCTTGAGTTCCCAGCGTATCCGCACATCCACCTATAGGTATCTAGAAACCAGTGAAGAACGTGATGCGCGACTTACGGCTGATCGTGATCGTCATGCATTGTCTCGCGAGTGAAGACAGACACTGAAAGTTGGTGGTGTTGATTTGAGAACCGGCTGTTTTTCTCATGGCCAACTTTAGGTATGTTGCTTTCTCAAGGGTTAGCAACGCTTCCGGGCTTTATATTCTGGCACCCGACGGAAAAACCAACTATATAGTTTATATAGAATTTTTTTAGAATAGTAATGTTAACTAATTGATATTAATTTCGCTTCATAATTTCGGAATGAAAATAATTCTACCTTTTTATTTTAATGGAGTTATAACCTATCCAGTCTACAACACTTAATCTAAGTTATACCAAACTTAATCGAAATCTTTCATCGGTTTTGACTGATTTATTGGCTGACATACCAACGCACAGTTCAAACTCTTGCCAAAATTCCTATCGGAACGAGAAAGGGACTGGATCCGCGCACGAAGTCGCGGGCAGAAGCTAGTATTATATATACACCATACAATCCATAGATTTATGTTCGCATAACTCGACATAATGTATGGATCAACTGATTTATGCACGATTTCAGGGTTGGTCCCGTAGTAAAAGTTGTTCATAATGATGAGTATATAATAATGATCCCTTTTTAGGATTAAAACGATCAAAATTTAACAGTCATAATAATTACCTATGTCACAGGCATTTAGAAAAAGTGATTATCGATCTAAACGAATTTCTTCTATTATTTTATTTGGCTAATGAATACCTAGCCAAAAACGATGGGTTTTAATTGTTTTGTTAAGAATGAGTGCAATATCATGATGGATTAAAGAAAAGGAAGGGAGGTGCGAAGACCACCTTCTTTTTTTGCTATTAAATGCAGATTTCAGACAGTAGATAAAAATTAAAGAAAAGTCTCATTAAGTGAACCATTTCCTTTCCTTAGTCGATTTAACCCAAGAACACTAAGCTACGCCTCCGAGGCGCCCACTACAAAGATATATCGCCGAATTATTTCACCTGAAATGCGTACGAACTTGAGATTTTCAGTCAGTTTTTGGTGACCTGTTTCGAATTACGTCTGTGTTGACGCGATAGTTACCATAGTTTTACTGTTATAAACACCCTGCTCGTATCTTCGTATGGTTGACATTTAGTGTTAAAAGCGTGCGCCTCTAAGGCCTGTGGTTATCTTCTACGAGTACCTTGTAATATGGTTCTTCATCTTTCTAGGGTTAAACCGACATGCTCATAAATATTACAAAAAGTAATTCTTCTAAACACCTGTGACACAACTAGCAAAACTTGATAAAACAGGTTTCTGTGACGGTAGCACAGAGCAAATATCTATTTAAGCAAATAGAATCTGCAGCAGATAGTTATTTAAAAATAGCTTATCTATTACCTACTAATAGTACAAAAGTGTGTAAGTCTGTATTTAGAGATTGAATAAAAAGAAATCATTGAGGAGCCAAAAGCCGTCAATCCTTCATCAGACGTCCGACTTCATTGAACCCTCTTTTCCTGGTCACTTACAACGACTTCACTTGAGTAAGCTTTTCTTTGAAGGTAAAGGCAATGACGCAAAAATTGGCGCCCTTTGCTTTTGCCTTTGAGAAAAAACCTTTTCTAAGTTATATTTTAAAATATAATTGGGAGATACTTTCAATTATAGCACTTTACTAAATACGTTTCAAGTAAATAACTAGGTACCTAAGTACATTGTTATCTAAGCTACAGTCAGCCTTTGATAACAAAGTACCTAATTATTTACTTGCCGCAAATAAAACGAATTTTTAAATAGCCTTTTGTTGGAGTAAGGAGTAAGATAGGTAGACAAAGTGACATTCTGTCACCGACACCGATGATCAAAACGTCAAAAATGTACGTTAACAATCCTGTTGAAAAGTTCTGCAGAAATACGAAATGCTTTAAACGCGATTACCCCTTACCTAGGTCCCCAGGTTTATGTCCAGCTATACTATGTGACTATGTGATGGACTTATTTGATTTTTAATCCACAAAAATTATCAAGCATACCCATGAAATAAAACTATACACTATACATGTCACAATATTCCGTATCACTATATATACCTTAATTGTATACTTTCTGATAGTAACATCTAACGTCTGTCAGTCAGAAGTCCAAACTCCTATGGTACGATTAAAAATTGAAACCTATATTTTAAGTTATAGAGTTGGAATTTCTTTGAAGAGGGGAACATGCATTGTGATATTAATAAGTTAACGGTACTCCTGGGCTCTCATTCCTGGCCGAGGAGTGATGTGAGGAGTCAACACCGAAAATAACGAAAAATGGCGGAAAATAAAGAAAAATGTGCAAGGAAAGCCTCAGAGGGTGGTGTCACTAAACGTAAATATGTTATTTTATTTTGTTTTTACCTATCAGTCTGTTTATTTATTTCATATTCAATGAAAATGTACCTAAATTGCAGACATTTTTTTTTATTGAGTGAATTATTCATACTTTATCATTTCACAAGAGTAGTTAATTATTCAACTAAAAAAAAATCAACAATTTAACTTATTTTTTTTTTTTTTAATAAATAATAATTTATGCAGGTCCTTTTACAAAGTGATACATTTACAAACTTATAAATACTTAGTAGTACCAAGTTCTTGACAGATTGGCTTAAATACTTATAAAGCTAGTTTAATTTGCACGTTTTTAATTACCTATGACATGTGCGTTGGTACTGACATTATAACTTGTGGCGACCTGCCATAGCTAGGTTAATAAAACCTGTGTTTCAGGCCATCCCCATACTAAGCGATCAGCTGATTATTTGTCCATAGTTAGTTAACTTTTTAAATATAAAATATCCTACTTATAGTAGGTACTAAATACAAATAAAAAATAAATAAATAAAAAGAAAGTAATAAAGCCAAACAAAGATAACCCGGCCCAAATCAAAATCTAATCAACAAAAGCTCCAAAGGATGCATTCCGCTATTTCATAATCCTTTACTTTTTTCCAAAGAAACCAATACCAATCTTCCAACCACATTACCCTTTTTATTATGATATATTTTCGAACCCAATCCAATACAAAACATTATTTCCATACCCAACGAGCCAGACAGAGTAAGCCCAAGGAATCGATTACAAGACCCGAAGCAAACAGTGAAAACGATTAAGTACAATATCGTCCTATTCAAATAACGGAACCACGACAAAAATACAAAACTAACCTATGGAACGTGATTAGAATATCACGAGCGCACAATCAGACCCTACACAACAAAAAATTGTGTACGGTCTTTGTATACTTGTTGTTGTAATCATGCCCCTTGATCAATCTTGCCATGTTGACCAAGAGTAACAATATAGTATTGTTGTGGAGGGGTCTTTTCTCCTTTTGGACAGTTGTAGGGATTTTTCCATTTTTTTTAGGTATTGGGTTTTCAGCGCGGAGTCGGGACTGGTGCCTGGTGACGGCAACAGGTTCGAACCCTATTACAAAAGACTTACACATAACTGGCTAAATTGGGGTTTACTATTGGTACACCTCTGCCTCACCCTTCAGGGTAACAAGGCGTGATGTTATGTTATATTTTGAAATAGAAAAGCTTTAATACATTTCTAGGTAAACTTTTTAATCTACAAGTTCATCTAAACTAATATTATTTAGAGGTTTTGTTTGTAAGAAGTAATTCGACGACACGGTTGGCGCAGTGGCTGAGCGATCGACTGCTGCGCTGCGTGTCGCGGGTTCGATTCCCGCACGGAACAAATATTTGTATTGCCTACAGGTAGTTGTTCCGGGTCTGGATGTTTGTGTATGTGAGTTTAAATGTTTGTAAGCGCACCTACGATACAGGAGTGATTCCTAGTGTGGGGCAACGTTAAAAAAAAAAAAAAAAACAGAAGTCGAATCTCGATTGTAAGAAATCTTCCACGGCCAAAAATGCTATTTAAACATAAAAGCTGGCATTCGTAACGTTCGGCAATTTTAACCTTTACAGCGAAAACAGAGAAAGAACTTTCCTACCTCACTTAAGTACATTAATTCTAACATATTTGTGGAAAGCTGAACTTACTCTCTCTAACTCAGCAAAGCTTACGAAGCAAGTTTGAAGTTCAATACGTGACTATCACACAATACTGAGTAATTAAAATCTAATCGGTTCGATTTCCGCTATTTCCTTTCATATCGCTTATTGGATTTGCTGTGTTTAAATTAGAACCGTAAGCAATTAATATATCGTTCTCAAATGTCATTTATTTTATTATTATTGAATTACGGCTCACTCCCTCTCACTGAGAGGAGGCCTGTTTCCCAGCAGTGGGATCAATACAAGTTGTTTATTATGATGAGCGCATGCTGTTCCCATTGTTGTTGTTCCTGGGCAAGTACCTTCTTCCATTCTATCCAATTCTCACGGCTGTTTGCTCTATGTTCCAATCTCTCAAAAAGCGTGTGGGTAGCTAGTTCGTAGGCAAATGTCGTAGATATCCGTGGTAAATATAGTGACCATAGATATCCGAGTAGTGACAAATTACTTTTGTATAATTATTTATAGTTTCTGTAGTATTAAATCTGTATCTGCAAAGATGTTTCCATTTTCCATGTTCTGTTTTGAACTTCCGCATTCCCTTTCGTAAACTATCTATGTTTTTTAGGGTTCCGTACTTCGAAAGGAAAAAACGGAACCGTTATAGGATCACTTTGTTGCCCGTCCGTCTGTCTGTCTGTCAAGACCCTTTTTCTCAGGAACAGTAGAGGAATCAAGCTGGAATTTATATCAAATACTCAAGTCTACTGACCCTTGGAGCTGTGAAAAAACAAACTTCTAAGCCAACGCAATCAAAAGATACAGCCGTTTATGCCGCAAATTTTCGACACTCGCAAGGGAATCAAAACCTACAGGGTACTTCCCGTGAACTCAGAATCTTCAAATTTGGTACGAAGCAACGTCTTATAGCACAGATAAAGGAAAAATTGCGAAAACCGTAAATTTTTAGTTACATACCTATTTTGTACGGAACCCTCGGTGCACGAGTCCAACTCGCACTTGACCGGTTTTTCCCATTGAACCCAGATACTACAATAGTATATTCAACGTTTCCCTTGCAGACCACGGATTCGGCGTCCGTCACGTTCAGATGCTCTGCATGTCCTTCTGCATGATAGCGCTCTTACTGGCGCGCAGCAGCATGGGCGTCGCTATCCTGGCCATGACTGACGTCAACCACCATAATGTTTCCACTGCCCAGGTAAGCTTTTCCGCCTTCTTCACCAGTTGATCTGCATGTCCTTCTGCATGGCAATGTTAGTACTGTTCCACAACAGCATAGGCATCGAGATCCTGGCCATGACTAATGTTTAATACTACAATGGTCCTATATCTAAGTCTAAGTCTTCAGTTCATCAACTTTGTTTCAAGCTTTATTTCACGCTTATATCACGTTTTTTGCATTTAACAAAAAACGTGATTCTAGTTTTCTTATTTGTGAATTGCTGAATTAGCAACATTATAAATTAAGAGCTGCCAACAATCATCTATACTTACTTATAATAAATCTGTAGAAGTGAAAATTCTGTACTTTGAAAATATAAAAAAAATAATGGATAAATGTTACTAGACCGACACCGAACCCAAAAATATGATTAAAAAAATTTTTGTCTGTCTGTCTGTCTGTTTGTTCAGACATCACGCAAAAACTACCGGTTCGATTACGATGAAACTTGGTATAATTATTCTTTAATATCCTGGGCACCACACTGGGTACTTTTTATCCCGGAAAAGTATATACATTAAAAAACAAACTTAATTTTGCGGTTCGATCCCTAGACCTGATTACTGTACAACCGCAAATAATAAGTTTGTCGTAGGTTACGTAGGGTGCCGCAGTATTATCTATGCGACGTCTTTATTCCTTTTAGTTTTTAGAGTTATTTAGGTTTAATTTTATAAGTTGTAGGTATAGGTTTTAATTTTAAAGTATAGGTAGTGTATTTTATAGTGTACGTAGTGACCGTAGGTTATTTTATAATACTGTTAGGTAGGATTAGTCATTCGTATAGATATTAGTTTTTAGGGATTTTGCTTATTTATTGAGTTTAGATTAGTTATCATCAAAAATAGGTTTATTTAGGTAGGTAGGTATTTTATTTTCTGTTATTGAGTTTATTTTTTTTTTAATTAGGTAGGTACTTAGGTAGAGATATTTATTTTCTGTTATTGAGTTTATTTTTTTTTAATTAGGTAGGTACTTAGGTAGAGATATCATATAGGTACCCTCTTAATCACCACTAATGAGACACAATTGGTTTTCTATTGTAATTAGCCACAAAGGGCCCGCGAGATAGATGGCATTCTGGGGAAGCACATACATTTTATCCTGTTAGCACGTTCCCGTGGGATAATTTCCGACAACCACGCGGGCGAAGCCGCGGGCAGAAGCTAGTTATAAATATATCAAATAATCAATAATAATTTTTCTGTCAGTAAACGTCCATGTTTTGTAATTTTGGTTCACAGCTAAGATCTTAGTTTAATAATTTTATGAAGGCTCCCGCAGACAGGCGCGACGTGACTCTTGTAAAACAATTGCTATGAAAACTTCGTTGAAATTGTTCTACCAGAATCGCGTCGCGCCTGTCAGCGGGAGCCTTAAAGTTAAACTTTCAGATCGATGTTTGCTGTCATTCTCGTTATCTCTCAGTTTCTTTTAATGGCACCCGAAAAGAAAATGAATAAAGGGCCTGACCTATCCTTCACCAAAACTTGATAAAGAGTGTTGTACCAAGCTCTTTTAGGCACATTATTATCGCGTTAGAGTGCAAACAGTACGTGACATGTATGTAACAAAGCCGAGATAACTCTGTTATTAAATAAGATTGCACAAACAATTACACATAACAATGGTTCAGTGCGCGATACAGTTGTCTTTACTTTAGGATCCCTATCTTACCGTTGAATTATGGTCTTTTCGTACTAATTTTATACCATAAACTTGACACCAAAGTAAATTGTGGAAAAATCTGTATAGCGAATTGTCGTGAAAAGCAAAATGTAAGCGTATATAAGCGTTAGGTATCTTTACGTAAAAGATTTTCTTTTTTGGGCTGATAGGCACGTACACGAATTTTGTTACTTATATTATTTGATAAGTCAGTAAGACTGATGAATGAGGAGAATGACTGGAGTCGTATGTTTGGGAATAAACCAGTAAAAGAGGGGTTAGTGAGAAGGATTAGTATGGATGAAGTGAGAATAGCAGTAAATGGGATGAAGAATGGTAAAGCAATAGGTCCGGATGGAATACCATGTTGTAGTATGGAAGCTATTACGGATAGATGGATGGACGTGGTTAGCTTTATTCTTCAATAAGTTGTTGCTGGAAGAAGCCATCCCTGACGAATGGTGTAACAGTTCGCTGGTGCCTATCTTTAAAAACAAAGGTGATGTGCTGGAGTGCAACTATAGAGGAATAAAGCTAATGTCACATAGTATGAAGGCTTTGGAGAAAGTTATTGAAAGGCGACTGAGAGAAGAGAGTGAAATTTCGCAAAACCAGTTTGGTTTTATGTCTGGTCGAGGAACAACAGATGCCATCTTTGCTATTCGCCAGCTGAGCGAGAAATACAGAAGTGCGCATTAGAACTTGCACATGGTATTTGTTGACCTCGAAAAGGCATACGACAGAGTGCCTCGTGAAGTGTTGTGGTGGGCTCTGAAGGAGAAAAGTGTGCCAGGGAAGTATGTGCAGTTGATCAGAGTGATGTACAGTCGATGTAGTACCCAAGTCCGGTCTACAGTGGACACTACTGACAGCTTCGATGTGGCTGTCGGCTTGCACCAGGGTTCAGTACTCACTGGCGCCCAAGTTGTTGGGCGCGGCTGGAGCGCTATCTACACTGCTTCCCAATCTGGGGAGCCCGAGCGCCGCCTGCAGGCGGCTCTATGTGGGGATCGTGCGATCGATGGCCCTGTATGGTGCTCCGGTATGGGCCTCTGTTGGTGGCTCTCTGTGGAAAACGTGTTGCACCGACACACGACACAAGTAACATGGGATAAGGGCAGGAAGATGATGATATTACTTATTTATTTATTTTATTATTTATGTACACACAGTAAAATACATATTGATATCACATAATCATAATATGAGTACAAAGGTACTGCTTATTTCTTAAGAAATTTCTTCCAGCAGACCTGCGAAAGGAGAAGTAAAAAAGAAATGTAGACAATACTTAATTAGTCATTGTGGGCTGCCTCGTCCTCGTCTGGAAGACTTGCCTGTTTTGACGTTATTTTTACATCTAAACCATTGACCGAAATTGCTATTGCTATAGCACCGCATGTGTTTGAGGAAGAGGAGCTACAATTATTGTATGGAACCTTTTAAATCTCTATTTTGACCATAAGATAGTTGAAACGTAAATGTGGCATTGAAAGCCAGAATATATATATATTTATTTGCACTAAACATAATTATGACCATACTATATAGTATAGTTGTCTCCAACTATCCATCCATCTTATCATTTATTTTCGCCTTCCAGTTTTTCTATATTTTATATTTTTCGAAACTTTTCTTTCAGGTATATGAATGGGATAAAAAGACCCAAGGTTTAATACTATCTTCATTCTTCTGGGGTTACATGTGCATGCAAATTCCCGCCGGTGTACTCGCTAAGAGATTCGGAGGAAAACCCATCTTATTGGTAGCTTTGCTGGCAAATGGGTGTTTAACTGGTCTCTTCCCAACGTTGGCTAGTTTGGTAAGTTTTATCATTAAAGTTTTATAGACTATGTGCTATTACCATTTCATTGCACTCAAATATTATGATCTTATAAGAATTTTTGTTTAGTAAAAGTGATTGTTCTCTCTAGTCTCGATCATCAATATTTATTTTAAGCGCCTATATACATTTTTTTACTGAGCATTCTGAAACTCAAACTGAAAACATTTATTTAAAACTAGCTTCTGCCCGCGGCTTCGCCCGCGTGGATGTCGGAAATTATCCCACGGGAACGTGCTAACAGGATAAAATGTATGTGCTTCCCCAGAATGCCATCTAAAAAAAAAAACTCAATAACAGAAAATTAAATACCTACCTACCTAAATAAACCTATTTCTGATGATAACTAATCTTAACTCAATAAATAAGCAAAATCCCTAAAAACTAATATCTATACGAATGACTAATCCTACCTAACAGTATTATAAAATAACCTACGGTCACTACGTACACTATCAAATATACTACCTATACTTTAAAATTAAAATCTATACCTACGACTCATATAAAAATAAACCCAAATAACTCTAAAAACTAAAAGGAATAAAAATGAACTCCACTGCGGGTGACCCAACCTACGACAAACTTAGTATTTGCGGTTGGTACAGTACAGACAGTGGTAATCGGGTATAGGGATCGAACCGCAAAATTAAGTTTGTTTTTTATTGTATATACTTTTCCGGGATAAAAAGTACCCAGTGTGGTGCACAGGATATTAAAGAATAATTATACCAAGTTTCATCGTAATCGAACCGGTAGTTTTTGCGTGATGCCTGAACAAACAGACAGACAGACAGACAGACAGACAGACCGACAGACAGACAGACAGACAGACAAAAAAATTTTTAATCACATTTTTGGGTTCGGTGTCGGTCTAGTAACACCCCCTGTAAATTATTTTTTTGATATTTTCAATGTACAGAATTTTCACTTCTACAGATTTATTATAAGTATAGATCAAAGACATTCAATTATTTAAAATAAACATAAATAGATTCTTTTGAATTATGATGAAAGTCAAGTCAGTTGAAAGAAAAGAAAATACATTTATTTCCGGCAAACATGACGCATAAAAAGAACACAAAAAAAATCACAAGTTGGGGGAGAACATGCGTCACAATAAGTTGATCAATAAGTTGAAGTTAGAGGTTTGTTTCCCAAGATTATTAATCTTCTACTCCATAATCAAGCTAAATAACACTCTGTCGTAATATTACAATTAGTTTCACATTTCTAACATACCGTGTCACTCGTCTTGACAGCTGGGTCAGTGGAATGATGTATCTCTCGCAACTTAGATTAACGCTCTCCAATCCCTTCGTTATTCAATTAGAGCAAGTTGCCAGATCCTATCCTTAACTTGGAACCTATTTGGAATTAGCGTTGTAGTGATCTTAGAACTAGATTTTAGAATGATGTTATGTATATAACTTGAGTGTGAGAATCTTTTAACGTAATTATTTTCAGTAACTTTGCATTTGCTGAGTTCCTATGTCTAACAACGACTTGTTAAACTTACTGACAGTTATTTCAAACAACGTAGCGTAGATTGCAGAATACACCTTATGATTATTTCGCTTATCATGCGCAGAAGCTAAAAATTAAGTTTATCTTAAATTGAAATGTAACCATTCTAGGGTGGCTGGCCGCTGGTCTGCGTTACTCGAGTGATGATGGGTCTCACTCAAGCATGTCTGTTCCCAGCCAGTCACACGCTCCTCGGCAGGTGGTTGCCAACCAGCGAGAGGACCACCTACACTGGTATCGTTTATTCAGGTAAGAATTTATAACGACTTAAAACAACAAAATGTTGATGAAACTCATCAAAGTTCCGAAAATGTTGAATTCATGAATTCATTACGTACTCGTACCAACACTTTTTTAAATCTTTGATGCAAGTTTCTTTGACGTTGAATGATGAGGGTACTAAATACTATACATTGGTGTGTTTGTTTATTGTTTCTCAAAAACATTAATAATAATATCCCTGGACATTTCACACAGCGCCATCTAGTCCCAAGCTAAGCAACCTAATGCTTGTGTTATGGTAACAAGATGGCTGATAAACTACTTATATACATTTTTTTTTTTTTTGTAAATACATACATATTATAGATAGAAAAACACCCAGACTCAGAACAAATACATATAGGACTTACAAATATTTGTTCTGTGCGGGAATCGAACCCGCGACACGCAGCGCAGCAGTCCGATCGCTCAGCCACTGCGCTAGCATTGCTTTTTTGTCGTGACTGAAGCTCGATTGGAGCTGGATTCTTCACTGTTGAACTTTTTACTAGGTGTAGTTGTGTGTTGCGGGCGGGAAGAAAATCTCTGAAGATGATTATTGATTTTTAAGTCAGGTATATTTGAACTGACAAAATTCATAAAACCAAACGTTGAACAGTTTCTACGCTGCATTGCGGCACTTGTTATCCGTACAATGTCCGATGGTCAAGAGAACTGCACCACGCCGCTGTGTTGCTCTCGTCGACTCGCAGGAACGTCAGGCTTTAGACTCTGTTGAAGCGTGCCAACTTCACACTTGCATTTTGTTGTCAATTGTCATCCCGTACTCAGGACTCTTCCGATATATTTGTATAAAAGTAATCAGTACTTGTCAAACTGCAAAGCAGTTTGTCGGAAATGAGTACCTACTCATAACTTAGTAATATTGGCTTAAGTGTGTAACAGTAACGTGATTTGACTTGAATAAAAATCTATACTTATAATAAATCTGTAGAAGTGAAAATTCTGTACATTGAAAATATCAAAAAAATAATTTACAGGGGGTGTTACTAGACCGACAACGAACCCAAAAATGTGATTAAAAAAATTTTTGTCTGTCTGTCTGTCTGTCTGTCTGTTTGTTCAGGCATCACGCAAAAACTACCGGTTCGATTACGATGAAACTTGGTATAATTATTCTTTAGTATCCTGGGCACCACACTGGGTACTTTTTATCCCGGAAAAGTACATACAATAAAAAACAAACTTAATTTTGCGGTTCAATCCCTATACCCGATTACCACTTTCTGTACTGTACCAACCGCAAATACTAAGTTTGTCGTAGGTTGGGTCACCCGCAGTGGAGTTCATTTTTATTCCTTTTAGTTTTTAGAGTTATTTAGGTTTATTTTTATATGAGTCGTAGGTATAGATTTTAATTTTAAAGTATAGGTAGTATATTTGATAGTGTACGTAGTGACCGTAGGTTATTTTATAATACTAGGATGTTAGGTAGGATTAGTCATTCGTATAGATATTAGTTTTTAGGGATTTTGCTTATTTATTGAGTTTAGATTAGTTATCATCAGAAATAGGTTTATTTAGGTAGGTATTTAATTTTCTGTTATTGAGTTTTTTTTTAAATTAGGTAGGTACTTAGGTAAAGATATCATATAGGTACCCACCCTCTTAATCACCACTAATGAGACACAATTGGTTTTCTACTGTAATTAGCCACAAAGGGCCCGCGAGATAGATGGCATTCTGGGGAAGCACATACATTTTATCCTGTTAGCACGTTCCCGTGGGATAATTTCCGACATCCACGCGGGCGAAGCCGCGGGCAGAAGCTAGTACCTAATAAATGTTTCACAACACTTACTTCAAAACCTTATTAGCATCTCATATTATCCATGAACATCAGCACACAATCTCGTCATTAATAATACCTATCATTTATGTACCGTATCTGTATGAAGACTAATAAAACAAAACACTTTCTACAGGATCCCAAATAGGCACAATAATAGCGATGCCTCTATCGGGACTGCTCGCCCAAACAGCTTTAGGCTGGAAGATGATATTTTACGTGACCTCTGCCATCATGTTCCTGACCGCAGCCTTGTGGTACTGGTTCTCTGCGAGCTCTCCCGGAGAACACTCCATGATGACTGAAGAAGAGAAGAGTTATATAGAAATGGGACTTGATACCAGTACTGAGACTAGGGTAAAGATTTTTTTCATAATTTCTAAAGCTAACTACAGAAATGATAACATTTCTGTAATTTTCAATCAACTGATTTAAAAAAAAAAAAAACAGTTAATCCATACATTATTTCGAGTTATGCGAACAAATCTATAGATCAACTGGTCTTTTTTTCACAATTTCAGGGTTGTTCCCGTAGTAAAAGTTGTTCATAATGATGAGTAAAATGACCCCTTTTAAGGATTAAAACGATCAACATTTAACGGTGTATACTTATTCATCCAGGCAGATGGACTTGTATAAAATTGATGCTTCCGATTTTTTAATAGAATTGTGTTTCCTATTTCAGCGAAGCCAACCAACACCGTGGCGCGAAATATTCCGTACTCCAGCTCTATGGGCCATCGTGGCGAGCCACGTTGGAGGCAGCGCCGTCTTTGTCCTATTCTTCGTAGATCTTCCTACTTATTTGGAAAGAGGCATGAATATTTCACTGACGAATGTACGTACCTATAATTATTCCAAAAATGTTAGATATGTTAATTCATCTTCTTCTTTCATTATTTTTACTCCATTCATGCGTTTCATGTCGTACAGCATTTTCATGTGCAAAATTGAAAGGAAAATGTGTATGCTACACATTTTCCTTTCAATTTCGTATCTTGCGTTTTATGATTTGGTGTGTAAATATTATGTTTAACATAATATTTGCTTCTTTCCAGAGTGCTACATTATCAGCATTACCCTTCGTGGGCATGTGGGCGGGTTCTATCGGATCTGCTACGATTAGTCAAAAGTTATATAACAGTGGCTGGCTTAATTTGGGGACTTGTAGGAAAATATTCAACTCAATTGGTAAGTAAGTTAAAAAATTGAAAATTCAATCTTAAGTAATTTGTTCATATTCTATTTAACTTCAAGTTGCAAATATTTACCCTTTTTTCAACGCAAAATTCAAAATATTTTATTTCACATAAACTTACATGGGCAATTATGAAACGTCAGAAGCTAGATGCATGGTTCCAATTGGTCGTTCCCGGTCGATTCAACCTGCTTGTCTTATTTAGAAACGGATAATACATTTTCTATGCTTAAACGATTTTTTGATACTTTTCAGCTTTATTCGGAGGAGGTCTCGGCGTTATATCGCTGGCATTTCTGGGCCCCGATCACAAGAACATTGTTGTCGCTATATTAGTTTTGGTGTTCTTCTTGTATGGTTTTACTTCTGCTGGATTTATGGTGAGGAAACTATCCAAGTTTTGTATTAATTTGCTACTACAAACTGATATATTAAAAAAAAAGAAAATACTTTTTAAAATATTTATTTAACACAGACTAAAAGGGTGAGCCTTTTAGTCTGTGTTAAAATACATCAGATAAAAACCAATAAAAAGTGTCAAGTCCGATGTGAGAAACCCGATTTCGAAGTCCGATTTAGTTTGATCTTGGCAGATACATTGTCGATCGCAGTTTGTATATAATATTTACCATCCTATTGAAATTCCGTTAGTCAATATTTTTTAGATACAGTCAGCGTCAATAATATCGGAACGAACAGACTGTTCAAAATGATCTAAGCAACTATGAAAATGAAATATTAACTCAATGACACAAGGAATATTTCAAAATGAAGACACTACACGACAACTGTCATTCTGAAAAGCACTTTATCCAATTGAGATAAAGTTTAATTTTCTTAGTTGTTGAGATCATTTTGAACAGTCTGTTCGTCCCGATATTTTTGACGCTTACTGTACCTAGTACTTTCTTTTTCAGGTGAATCACTTGGATCTGTCACCACAGTTTGCAGGCGTACTACTATCTTTAACCAACTTCGCTGGAGGTATTGGTAGCATCATAACCCCAGTCATCACCAGTTTGATACTACGGAATGATCCGGTTAGTAACAGTTATTATAATCGATATTTTTTTCTAGTAACAATTGTTTTAGTCTATTTTGTAGTTTTTTGCATGCCATGACACAACATCACATTAACATTCAACTTAACAATCACTCAACATCTAGCAAAGTGTATTGTGTTCAACAATACATACCTATTTGATTTGATCCAATCTTTTAACTCTCAATTACAAGTTTTGTATTTCATTTTATTGTTCAAATTGTGTAGCAAGCAAACATCCATCAATAAAATATCATCTTCTACAAATTTGTTATTATTTGCAGTCGGACATCAGTCGCTGGCGGATAGTTTTCCTGCTGTTTGCCTCCGTAGGCATTAGCTGTAATCTTATCTACATCATATTGGGCAGTTCAGATCGACAACCTTGGGACAGTCCCGACTATAAAGATAAGAGGAAAGCTGATCCAGGTAATTCTAAAATATTTTTCGAAACTACTATTAGTATCAACAAGTTATATAACACGTGAACAAAGTGTTTATATAATTATATCAAACTCTTAGAAAGTGGAACGGACTTGTGTAAAGTACAATTAACACTACTCTAAGTTTAAAATAAAATCACGTAACATTTTAGTTACATTAAAATTGCTGGTCTTATAGGCTAGATTGGAATTTATCATTGAGAATCTGGTTCTTTTTAATGAACGAAATAAAAAAATAATCAAAATTTTTCACTTTTTCAGAAGAACAAAACAATTGACATATTTTTTTTTTTATTTTACAGAGGAAATGACACCAGTATTGGACAGGAAAAGCGATAAAGAATTAGAAGCAAACAAACAGTAAAAAAAACTCGGGAAAAATTGAATGAATATGACTTTAGCAGTATGCTGCTTGTTATTACTATATTCCCTCGATGACTGAGAATCCTAATGGATTACGAAGATTAAAGTATATGTTCACGAACTCATTGGGAGTACCATTACTCCTGCAAAAGCCTTAGAATCTATAATAAAAGGAAAAGAACAGTAAGAAGAAGTGATATTCAATGATGATCAATGTGAAAGTGTTTCTAAGTTAAGCGTCCAGCGGAATTTAGGTATAAGAGATAATGTATTGACTTAAGTATAACTGTTTGTATAAAATTATTTTTGTAAAAACTAGTCTTATTGTTATAGAAGGTATCGAAAATGATACAAAACCTCTCTTACCGCATTATTAGACTTCCAGTGAAAATAAATGTGATTAAAGTCCCTAACTATAAAGGTTTATATAGACCAACAATGTAGTAAATAGCATTAGTTGAAACTTTTCAAATTAGAGATAATTTATAGGAATGTACAAATGTTTTTACTTTAAATGAAATGCTAAAAGTAAAGAGTGCAGTTGCAGATGAAATTAAGAGTAAAAGCGTGGCTGGCCGCGTACAGAATGATAGTGTTAATGCATAGAAATGTGGCCACAAAGAGGGTAGACACATTTACATAATTGAGATAAGAGCACTTGGAGAGTACGTGGAAATCGTTATAGTAGACAGAGGGAAAAAGTGTCGCATATTTTTTTGTAAAATTGTAGTGCTTAGAAGTACCGGTTATAATGTAATTTACACGTTTCAAAAGAAAACTAGGTAACTAATCCTGTGTTGGTTCACAAAAGTTGGCATTTCTGTGTTATTAAAACGAAAAAATATTATTTTGCTACAGTTAAAATCTAATATTTTGTTTCAAATCCGAGATCAGTTAAAGCCGTTCAGGAGATATGCTCATAGGTAAAATGAAATGTTAAGTTGTGATTGATATTGTTATTTTTGTTTGTCTAAATAATTTAAGAAACAAATAAATTGTAAGAAAATAAGAAAGGTGTTATAATGCAACAACAAATTGTTCTAAAAATGTTAAGAATAGAATAGAACGTTTTATTTTCAGATAGCGTCCATAGGGTTAGCAATAATTTTACTAAACTGATGGGTGGGCTGGGTTTATTTATAAACGATGGTTAAAGTTAAGTGACCTTCAAACGTCAAAAATGTATGGTTAAACAGTCGCTAATCACTACTTTATTCACTCACCCCCTTATTCATAAAAGTTACTTATGTTTATTACTAAAGGGGTGAGTGTTAGTAGGCATGGACACAGATTACAAATAATATTCAGCGTGGGGCTTCATCCACCTCCGTAACATCGGGGAATTCCACGCTATTTGCTGTAGGTGCTGCCGCGAACATGCGTCATCAGAGATGCACATCTTTTTCTTATAATGGCGGTAAAACTAGCAATATTATTATCCGCAAACATCCCTCACTAGAACGTCACGGCAGCCGCAGCCGTATTCTCTGTGCATTATTATATTGAACGCGTGGGTCG
This sequence comes from Apamea sordens, assembly GCA_945859715.1. NCBI lineage: Eukaryota > Metazoa > Arthropoda > Insecta > Lepidoptera > Noctuidae > Apamea > Apamea sordens. The sequence goes on along the minus strand of OX243998.1, from coordinate 20,484,464 downwards.
CTGTATGCAACTTCACTCAGCGGGGAGTGAAGTTGACCCACATGCTGCACGTGAGAAGGACTGACAATAGGGCTTCAATGAAGCTTCGTTAATTGTGCGAACCTACGGGCCAGCATGTAACAACGAACAGCCAGCTACGATCCCTCTCAATGTCACAATTATGTTAAAGGCGACATGTGGAATACACGAATATTATACACTGCCTGCTTTACCTACTTTTTTTACGTTATATTTGACTCCATGATTCACCGCATACCATTTGCATATACCAATCAGCTGCCTAAGAGCTCTGATCGATGGGCTCAGCTACACCATATCGTCAGCATAGCTAATATTGTTAATGCACACTCCGGCAAGATGACATCCGATCTTGGTGCTTAAGGATCAGCTGGTTCATGTAGAGATTGAAGGGCCGGGGTAAGCTGAGCCCTCCTGCCTCACCCAACACTCAAACCGATAAACATCCGATTGCGAACCAACCCACTTCACGCCATTACTTTGACTACTATCATCTAATCAGCCTATAATGTTCTCACTGCTGTGACACAGGCCTCCTCTCTCTGAGAGGGAGTGGGCCGTAATCCACGATGCGGGCCCAGTGTGGGTGGTTGGATATCAAATGTCTTTGAATTTTTTTCTCACGATGTTTTCCTTCACCGTTTAGAGAGCAGTGGTGAAAAAAATATTTACACAAAGTAAAACGCCTGTCTGGGTTCCTTGATTACTATAATAGTACTTAAATATTGACAATATCTAAACAAAACTAATTTATATATTTTTTTAATGTTAAAGAAACACATCTTCGACAGCTTCAATATAAATACGTAAAGTATTATAATATATTATCTGGTATTGTATAGTGTGCACTGTGCTTTACAACAGATGTTTATAACGACGCGCGCGTTCGAGTAATTTATTAAGATGTACCCACTCACCAAATTTATTAAGATAATAACTAATTATACATATAATTCACGACGAGCGCTCTGGGCTATTTTAACAATTACCTGCATGTTAAAACTTGTGATTATGTTAATCTTTGAGAAATAAATGATATTTTAAACTGTAATTGCTTATCAAGCAGATTTTCCAAAACTTTTGCTACGACAGCTGTCAGAGAAATAGGCCAGTAATTGGACATGTCAGACGCATCCCCTGTTTTATTTTTTACAATAAGCACTACCATTATATACATGAGGTTGGCCACATTTTTGTATATACATTGTGTTATTTCAACCTACCTAATGTAAATAATTATAAAAAATAAAAGTATACTATGGGAATTTCGTATTTTGATTTATGTGTGGTTGTGTGTCTGTAGTTAATCTGTGTATTTTATCTATGTACAATCCTTTGTGTGCTATGCAGACCAAGTATTCTTTTTTATTTGTCTGTATAGAAAAAATCAAGAATTGTTTAAGCAGTCTATCCTTCACAGATGTGTTCGAGATGGACGATCCTAATGCAGCCTACAACTGTTTTATTGAAACGTTCCAATTATTGTACGAATAATGTTTCCCCAGTAAAATGATTACCATTACGACCACTAAAAATCCTACTGTAGTATCATGTGGGATAAAGTTGTGTAGTAAAAACAAATGGAGCTTCCGTTTGTTTTTACTTCCTCAGCAGTATAGGTTAAAACCAAGTCAATCTAATAGATATAATTTCAAAAGATATTCAAAATTACTCAAAAGAATTATGAATCTAACTCAGAAAGCACAAAACAATTACAATATTATAACCTGTACTGGAATGAAAGGATGTACAATTTTCTCAGTGACAGCAGATTACATAATTCGTAAAGCTTTTCAGTGGAGAATATTCTTTTTTTGAAGTACATCACCTTAAGTATCGCTCTTTGAGCGCGTTCCAACTCTAGAAAACTAGATTTCGTTGCTCCACCCCGTACAGTTATGTAATTTACTAAAACAAACTGGACCAAAGATACATTTAAAAAACTTGAGAGGTGTCAAGGGACACCCGGATGGAACCTTGAGAGGTGTCAAGGGACACCCGGATGGAACGAAGTTCCTTTCGATTAATTATTATTATTTATTACGTACAAAAAACCTGTATACACTCAACAAAAATAATCGTCGCGACACCACACTGTTCAATGCGAAATAGAAAGACGAAACGAAAATAAATGGCTTGTTTTCTATAAGAGAGAGAGAGACAGACAGAGAAACACGCGCACGTCGCACGGCTTACAACTATAGCAAAAAGTGTCGTTCCAACTTTCTTAATTTTTTCCGTCTAGCCCTCTTTCGCAACACGCAATAAGGAACTTCGTTCCAAAAACTTGAGAGGTGTGAAGGGACACCCGGATGGAACGAAGTTCCTTTCGATTAATTAGTGAAGGAATTGTAATAAAATTTTATTTTTTTTAAGTTATAATAATATTTTTTTATTATTAACAAATAAAACAACACACACAAAAAAAACTGGCTTGCTTTCTATGAGAGAGAGAGAGAGACAGACAGAGAAACACGCGCACGCCGCACGGCTTACAACTATAGCAAAAAGTGTCGTTACAACTTTTGGCCTTAATTTTTCCGTCTAGCCCCCTTTCGCAACGCGCGATAAGGAACTTCGTTCCAAATATTTTGTGATTGTCATTATTTTTATTTACATTTATTCTCCTTGGTACAACATTATGTCAGCTCTTTCAAAATCCAGATGAGTTTTCGTACACTACTCATGACTTGTTCCAGTTGAGGATACCAGGAGAGACGCTGGTCAATAATCACTCCCAGATATTTAGTTTGGGTACCTTGTTGGATAGTAAGGCAATTGCAGCAAGTTCCACCTGTAGTAATGTCACACGTGTGGATTCTTAAATTAAATTCTTTATCTGATTGAACCTGATTATAAATATTTAAAAAAATTAAATTGGTTTTCCTAGTGTTCAGGGTGAGCAATAATACTTTAGTAATTGCTGATTTATTTATTAGTGCTGATTTATTAGTACAAATTACTACTACCTAGTGATATTTTTTATATTTTTCCAAAGAAGTCTATTGTTTTTGATAGCGTTAGTAATTTGTACCCTATTATATTTTCTATTTAACTTTTCTTGAGATTATTACAATCATTTCTATACCGCGTATATGTTATTTTGGCAATTTCAATGTGAGGATCATTCTGTGCCTTTTTCTGTAACGCATTACGATTCCGAATACATCTCAGAATACCCTCCAGGGTTTTAATAAACGTTTACTGCTTGGTATGGTAAAAGTGCGAGAATTAGCAGTCAAAAATGCAGTTATATTTTCTATTAAAGAGATTATAACCGCACTTAGGTCATCAATAAATAGAAGTTCGGCAAAAATTTTATTTTGCAAATATAGGAGAGCACTGTCAAAATCTATAGTGGTTTTAATTTTATCTGGAGGGATTTTGTCTTTTGTTTTTGCCAAAGGAAGAAAGTGGTCTGTAGTGGTAGTGCGTAAGTTATCTATAAATGCAGATATTTTTTTCCGATTAATTTTTAGCATAAAATGATCAAGACCATTCATTTCTCTAGTGAGTAGTGTATGCCCGGCCAGAATTCCGTATGACGACAACATAGTCAGGTAATTTATTCTATTTTTGTGTTCGTAGTATTGTTCAGTTTCCCTGGGTCTCAAGTTAATATTTATATCCCCTGTGATCACAGTGTTTCTTTTTTGTATATTTAGTGATTCCAAATGTAAGCTTAAAGAGTCAATAAAATTATCTGCGCTTAAATTTGCATGGGATCTATATACACCAAAGACAATATTATTTAGTACCTCGATTTGAAGACAAGATACGTATAAGAGAATAACTTCTGTAACTTTATGTTTTAAAGATTTTTTCATATTATACGCGACGACTATCATGTTTACTTGAAAGGTCTGTGGTATAATAGCAATTGTAATTATCAAGTTGTGGAACAGGTTTTTTAAGTTAAGTTGGCATTCCGTTAATATAATGGTGTCTGTTTCAAATTTAAGACTAGATAATGTAAGTAAGAAGTCGTCGAAATTGCAGCAAATGCCTCGAATGCTCTGGGAAATTAATCATTTTTGTATATGGATGTATGTTTCTCAAGATCTGTACAGTCGCATGTGATCGATTTATCAAGCTGTATGTTGTATATTTCTTGTAGTGTTTGTAATGATTAACACGCGGCAGCCATTTTTAAATAATAAGTACTGCTTGTCTTTGCTGGCAATTGCTTGAAATGTGTGTATTGTGTCGGTATGAGGTTTGTGTTATGTGTGTTTGGGCATATATTTTAAGACTCTGTTTATTGTAGTAGTGTGGTATATGGTGATCGATGGAATTATGTGTATTTTTTGTTTTTTAAAGGTGAGTGTACATTCAAAAGTGATACAATTTTCGTTTAAAGGTAATAAATTAATTAGAATTATACAAACCTAAATTACAAAACCGGCCAAGTGCGAGTCGGACTCGCGCACGAAGGGTTCCGTACCAATATGTATAAAAATCAATCATGAGTTGATTGAATGAAAGGTAAAGTGCGGTTTACGATTTATGACGTATTAAAAAAAACTAATTACTAGATCTCGTTCAATTTTCGGTGGAAGTTTACATGGTAATGTTCATCACATATTTTGTTTAGTTTTATCATTCTCTTATTTTAGAAGTTACAGGGGGGGGGGGGGGGGGGACACATTTTACCACTTTGGAAGTGTCTCTCGCGCAAACTATTCAGTTTAGAAAAAAATGATATTAGAAATTTTCATTTTAATTTATTTTGCGCGAACTACACGTCCTCACTGCTTAGTACCCGAGCGGGAAGAGGAGATATACGTAATCTTTAATTAATAATAATTATACCTAATCTTTGAAATGTAATGAATGAAATGTAATTTTGATGAATATTGTCATGGTTTATGCATCATCTCTTCCTAACAATTTGTACGCTACGATATGCGGCTAAACATGATAGAACTTTTCTGTATCCCATATACAGTGGCCTCGTAAAGTTAGTTGACCTTTTGCCACTTCAACTTGACACACACATTATGATTTAAAATTCTAGTGATCTAACTACCTTTTTGACAAATTCAACTACTTATCATAAAGAATAATCAAGTAATTCCTGATTATTTTGACAACACGGTTAGCGCAGTGGCTGAGCGATCGGACTGCTGCGCTGCGTGTCGCGGGTTCGATTCCCGCACAGAACAAATATTTGTAAGTCCTACATGTATTTGTTCTGAGTCTGGGTGTTTTTCTATCTATAATATGTATGTATTTACAAAAAAAAAATGTATATAAGTAGTTTATCAGCCATCTTGTTACCATAACACAAGCATTAGGTTGCTTAGCTTGGGATTAGATGGCGCTGTGTGAAATGTTCAGGGATATTATTATTTATTATATTATTTTAAATCTTAATTGTGGTGAAGTGGAAAAATGTCAACTAACTTTTGGATGCCACGGTATGGTGATACAGGTAAAAGGTTCAGCCATATGTTACCAGTGGGTATTACAAGTTACAAAATTATAAACTAAGCCATTAAACTAATCTACTAAACTTTATTATACAGAAAAAAACTACTGAAAACCAAATACAATTCTTATTTGAACATTATAGGCACAAAGTTTCAATTTTTTTTCAGTCAACGATTCTGTTATGCTATAATATGGTTTGAGTGTCAAAAGCTTCGAAGCCTATTTTTATATAACGATAGCACCAATTCTTTTCAACTTTTAGATATTATATTAAATAATTATGACCAGAGCCTTTGCAGTAAACACTTTTGCGCATTATTAGGGTATTGTTGCGTCAATTACATGAAACTACCAAGGCATTTAAAACGATCTGGGTCGAGCTTAACAAAGACAGCTACTTCTAGTATGTATAAACAATGTAATTCCAGTATTTTATACAGCTTAAAATATGGCATGCAACTATCGGTGGTTTTAACCTTAAATATCACCCGTATACATCTTTTAAGAGCCATAGAAGCTGTTTCTTAAAAATGAGGATAACTATAATTAAAATACCAACTTTTATTTACATACTCACACGCCTTTTGTCCTTAGGGTAGACATAACTTACAGAACGTCACCTGCTACGTTACGTACTCCTGTACTTTTGCTTCGTATACCTATCTCTGGTCATAAACGCACTCCGGTTGCAAGATGTCGTACGCATTTGACCTAAATACATATGGAATGCAATAAAGATTTGAGAATTTGAGACCTTTCTAAAGAATATCTCCAATATGGTCAGAACAATTTGCAACTGATTAGTTAATTTTAAGCCTACTGCTAGAAAGACGATGTGAAGTTTTTTATTTATTTATTTCAGAGTTAATAGCTCACAATCTTGTAATTTAACATTTCACGGAAAATATAAATAGGAATATTTCGCACTGTTGCCGTTTCTCGCATTGTCTGTCTGACACTCTGTAATCGCTTTAACACCTGCTCATTAGAATTCATTGAACCTTCGAAAAACATTCTAACACAACAGAGTACTTTCGGTTATAAAAGAATTGCGTGTTGTTCTACTTTCTGCGAAGTTATTTTTAGGGTTCCGTAGCCAACGGGTGTCAACGGAGCCCTATTAATTACTTAGCCTGCGCTGTCCGTTCGTCAGTCCGTCTGACTATCAGCGGGCTGTATCTCACGAACGGTAATAGGTAAACAGTTGAAATTTTCACAGGGTGTGTATTTCTAATGCCGCTATAATAAAAATAAAATAAAGTTAATAATAATTAACGGAGGTCTGCATAGAAGAAACGTGTCTTTTTTTGGCGTTTTTTGCCTTGTGGTATGGAAACCTTCGTGTGCGAGTCCGACTCGCACTTGGCTACATTTTCCTGAGCCCTAAACAGCGTCATTTCGAGGTATTTGTCTCTCATCACGTCTGCAACTAAATCATTAGTTACACACAATCGTTTAAATAGCATATACTTTGACATTCTCACTTGACTCATTCTTGACATTGAAAATTAAATCTTGATGACATGAGATGAGGTACAGAATCGAGTGTCTTTAAGAAGTCACAACTAACTTTGAAAGATAGTTGTATTTACGTACAAAATCAGCATTATGTACTCAAAGTTAACAATTCATTGTTTTAGAATTAGTCTGGTAGATAACGAAGATAATATGATAGATGTCAACATATTTTTTCAAGTAACAGTCGATGTAACAGTACGTTGTTATAGTTTGATATTATTTTATTGTTGCACAGAATGGACGTGGATTTTTTGAGATATCAATTCGAAGACGGGTATTATGGCGTTATTACTAAAAATGGTGAGTGGTTTTTTATAATTATGTAACCAAGATACATTGAAGAAATTATGTGCGCTGGCATTGAATAAACATAACATCATACCTGTGATCCCCGAACGGCTAAGCAGAGGTGTATCACCCACATTTCGGCCGACCTGAGAATCGAAACCAAGACCTCATGTTCAGCAGTAGCGCTTGCGATCACCAGACTAACGAGGTAGTCTATATTAAGCAGTAAATAAAATCACGAATTAAAGCAAGTAAGCCTTAATTTGGGGTCTTGTCGAGGCCGGATATGAACCAACTAGACAAGTGGTCCACGATTTGAGATAAAGATTAGACATTGTCAACAAAATATCTATGCCAACAAATCTATACCCCACGAGCTAGTACAGGCTCGAATACTTCAATTATTTGGGCACATGTCACGACGGGGTAACGATTTCATAGAACGTCAAGAGAACTCATAGCACAAAAGAATGTTAAAATAATCGTTGACAGACAAAATTCTAATAACTTTAGTATCCGACCAACCAACAAACACACAATCAAGATAAAGATGTGTGTAGGTAGGCTGATAACAGCAGATCTTTTAATAATGCCATAAAAATGTTTGATCCTAATAAAATGTCTCATTTTCTTCCTGTTCATAGGGTTCAAGATCGGCGTCAGGCATCTACAGATGATGTACATGCTAGCGAGTTCCATCACCATGGGATTCATCAGAGGCAGCATGGGGGTCGCGGTTTTGGCTTTGACAGATCAGACGAGAAGAGATGATACTTACATACAGGTAAACATAATATGGAAGTTGAAAAGTATATTTCAACAGATAAACGACCAAAAATGAAACAACAATGTCATCATCAAGTTAATCGGCGATTAAGAGCGATTATGATCAAAAGATGAAGCAGTATCTACAGTAAACATAAACTCACGACTTTTGCCACAGAACGTCACTTGCTGCGATCCTTGTACATTTGTAAGGATCGTAGGAGGTGGCGTTCTGTGGAGGTTCATAGGAGTGCCTTACCAGCATTCTATAAGTGCTCATACACACGAGCGACACGCGTCAACGGCCGATTTAGCTAATGCCGTCGACAGCGTGCCGCTTCGTAACATAACATATAATATAATAAGCCTCTAAAGTTTCCACTGCTGAGACACAGATCTTCTCTCTTCAAGAGTGAATGGTTGTTTGTAGATGTCACATGATGTCTTCGAATATTTGATTATAGAACATGCCGGTTTCCTCACAATGTTTTCGTACACCATTTTAAGAACAGTGTGATGAAATTATTTACACAAAGTAAAGCGCCTGCCTGGGTTTGAACTCACGTCCTATAAGTCGTTAGTCGGGGCCGATACCACTGAGCCACCACTCCTAACATAATCAAAGAATCATATTATTAAGACCAAAACAAAGCAATAGGCTATTTTCCTAAAAAAATCTAATTAGTCCGTCAGTTAGATTATCAAAAAATATTGAACCCGTATTTTTTCTTTTGTCAATTATATACAAAATGATGAAGATATCGCCCGTTAAAGTTCCGCGTGACGTCACTTGCCTGCGACATTTTTGCAAGCAAGTGACGTCACTCCCAAATTTTGACGCGCTTTATCTTTGTCATTTTTTGTTTGATTGACAAAAGAAAAAATACGTGTCCATTATTTTTCGATAATCTACGGACTAAATATAGCTCATTATTATTTTTTTACCCAGGCAACTACCCTATTGCGTTAAAAGACTACAAATAATGCAAACACAAAATCACGATAAAGCATTCGTAAATCACCCACACATTATTACTGACTAATAATCTATATACTTATAATAAATCTGTAGAAGTGAAAATTCTGTACATTGAAAATATCAAAAAAATAAATGGCAGGGGGTGTTACTAGACCGACACCGAAGCCAAAAATGTGATTAAAAAAATTTTTTTCTGTCTGTCTGTCTGTCGGTCTGTCTGTCTGTCTGTCTGTCTGTTTGTTCAGGCATCACGCAAAAACTACCGGTTCGATTACGATGAAACTTGGTATAATTATTCTTTAATATCCTGGGCACCACACTGGGTACTTTTTATGCCGGAAAAGTATATACAATAAAAAACAAACTTAATTTTGCGGTTCGATCCCTAGACCCGATTACTGTTCCAACCGCAAATAATAAGTTTGTCGTAGGTTACGTCACCCGCAATGCACAGTTATTAATAATAAGTATGTAAAGTTGTCGAAAATTTACCACTGACGAGACAAAAAGGGGTAATTCAGTTTTTAAGGGGAGGATTTGAACTTGAAACTGTATGTTACATTTTCACGCCTAAACCACTGAACTTCTGATTTGGCATAGAGATAGATGGCATCCTGGGGAAGCACATACATTTTATCCTGTTAGCACGTTCCCGTGGGATAATTTCCGACATCCACGCGGGCGAAGCCGCGGGCAGAAGCTAGTAACTAATAATTAATGTTTTCAGATTCATAACTGGGATGGTAAAATCCAAGGAACAGTTCTGTCATCATTCTTCTTCGGCTACGCTGTGATGCTACTTCCTTCTGAACTGTTTCTGAGGAAGATCGGAGGAAAACTACTGACGACTGTCATCCTTCTCATCAATGGGGCGTTTTGTGTTGCGATGCCGACTATTATCAATAAGGTATTTTAAGATAATTTTCAATATTTAATTTTGAGAAGAAATATCCTACGAGCTACGTATTTTCTTTGTTTTGCTAATTAAAGCAATAAATCACAGGAAAGATGAAGCTAATGAAAGCAAAATAAATATGTAGCTGGTTAATAGCAGATCATCAAGTCATAATCTGCTTGATATTTTGATATAAGTTGTTTTCTGTAACACTTTTTCTTCTGTCGATCCTATCCTCATATTACTTGAAGTCAAAAAATCATTACATGCCTTTTCATTCTTAACATTCCCTACACAATCCTTTTAATTAACAGTGCCACTGATCATTATTACTTAAAACTGCCGTGCTGACACCACAATTTAATTCCAGGGTGGTTGGGTAGCAGCCTGCAATGCTATGTTGTTCATGGGGATGAGCCACGCATGCTACTACACCGTCAACCAGTCACTGTTCGAGCAGTGGTTGCCACCCAATGAGAGGAAGATATTCAACCATTTAATTTACGGAGGTAATTATGACTTTCTTCTTATATATACTTTGCATGACTTAAATTAATCATGATCTTTATGAATGTTTGGATGACATATACGCGCATTATAATATTCCTAGATTATACCAGAAATTAAGGCAATATTTAAATCAGTCCATGCATTACTATTCTGTACGCATCGCCCCGCACTTTAAGAAGACAATTCCTCTGTAATATTCCTGCACTCTCCGCTACCCTAAGCTTTTGCTGCCATGCATACTAATTTAATTAACACGCTTAATGCTTCTTTATCTTCATTTTAATTTTCTATGGCTATAAAATTCTATGTAATATAAAAATCTTCTCTTTAATGTTTTATTCTCAAAAGGTTTCATCGCAAAATAAAATACTCAAGCCTATAATTATATTTACCTTCTTTACATAATTAGTTTAAATATGGACGAAGTTAACGTGGCCATGACTTCTAAGGAGCTGCCTAATGCTCCTTGACAGCTTGTAGGAATTACAAAGTTTGATTTTTATTTTGTCCAAAATATGGTAACTTGGGGTCCTATTATCCGCCTATCACCTCTGCCTCTTTTTATTATGTTTTCAAAAACGACTAATCAATTTAACTTCGTTTTCAGGTGTCCAAATAGGCATCATAATAGCCCTACCAATATCTGGTCTGCTGTCATCAGCACCTTTAGGTTGGGAGCTGGTGTACTACTCTTTGGCAATGCTGGCATTATCCATGGCCATCATTTCGGGAACTTTGACGGCCAGCTCACCAGCAGACCATCAGGCAGTTGGAGACGCTGAGAAAGAGTTCATTAAGGATACGCTGAATAGTTACAGAAAGGTAAGTAAAACCGTTTAGTTTTAAGCTAAGTACTGAAGATGAAATGGATTGATTTAAAGGAAATATTGTGGGATTTTAAGGAGCTAACGCCGTGCTTTGGCCCAAAAATAGGATGATAGTTAGATAGTAATGTTTGTAAATTAGAATATTCTAAGATTTGAACTCAAGTTTGTTACAACTAGATTTAAGAAAATGAGATGTTTCTTTTACAGAAAGAAATAAACAGACCTTGGCGTGATATTCTCAAATCGTCTCACTTTTGGGCTGTAACCGGCGTACACGCAGCGAGCAATGCTGTGTTTATTTTCTTCATAGCATACGCGCCCGCATACTTGATGACGTACGGAATATCCCTGGAGGATGTAAGTAACAATCACTGTTTTATTATAATTTCGTCTTACAATAATTTCGTATAATGTACAGCCACAAGCACGATTTTTTGTTTTGATAGATGTTTTATGGTGTTTGTAACATTTACATATTTTCGTAAAGTTGTAATCACTATTTCACGAAAAATCGCTTTTGAATTTTTCGTAAGTATTTATGCTTGCGAGTGTACTTTTGGTTTTCTTTTGTACGTTTTGTTTAAAATTTTATTTCTATCTAGTGTTCAAGGACAAAACAAAGGTACTCTAAATTATGAAGGTATGTTTCAAAGCTGTGTACCTAAATTCTAATATTTTAAATATTTCAGAGTGCTTGGTACTCCATGTTACCCTTCATCTCGATGGGGTCAGTGTACATCGTGTTGAGCCCGATTATCGACTGGTTTTACACAATACGATACATCCACTACATCTTCAGTGCAAGTTTCTACAGAAAAGTTATAAATGGTTTAGGTAAATAAGTATAGTTAAATCCTATTTCTACTGCATGCTTAAGACTAAAGAGCCAGGGTAGCTCGCGAAATTGTCATTTTTTACCTCTTTTTTTATTAGTATGGATTTCGTGGGCTATCTTAGCGCTTCTCCATTCCCCCGTAATGCTTTGCTTAGGGCTGGTAAGAAGTAGATGACTCCTTGATGTATGTCTGAGTCAGTAGTTAAAAAACCGTAAACGTACAAGAGATTTGTATTAGACACTTCTCTTTTGTCTGAAGAATGAATGCCTCCAACTGCTACATGCAAAACCTTTTTTATCATTAATCGAATTTCCACGAATTATTTCGCAGGTGCTTTTGGAATCGTAATGGGATTCACAATGCTTCCAAATCTTCCTCGTGAGTGGAGCATCCAGGCGATTATCACGTTATCAGCAATATTGGGGCTGCTGGGGTTACAGTTTTGTGGATTTTTGGTAAGATGCTGAAGGATTATTATGTTTCATTAGATTCTCCCGTTTTCAAGAGACTGTTTGACGAGTAGGTAGTAGGGTATGTTATCAATGCGGAGCCGTAGAGAACTAATACTGCTCTACTATAGATACAAAATCTTTCTTTAATTCATAATTACTTATCACTACAAAATCAGAATTATATATCATTTTATTTTATACTCGAAGGTACTAACAACTTCATAAAATGTAAACACCCCATTTATTTAAACATACTTAAACGTCCGTTTACCAGCATTGACCATCCACACACGTCAGCGTTCCCGACCAAAATGTAGGAGGATTTTACCTCCTCAAAGAGTAGAGGGCCCTCCAGACACAAGAACAAACAAAACATAACATTAGACTTACAGTAATAGCAAAGAATAATAACTATTTCTATTAGGTTATAGTGAAAAAATTAATTTTTTTTAAGCATTCCTTGGGAACGGAGGAGTATGATTTACTAAACAGGCTAAAATTATTAGATTATAATCATAATAGTTTATTTCTCACCAACATAGCAACAGGATTACATATTTTTAAAAAAGTACTTATTACTAGGTAAGTTTACTACTGTCATATACATTGTACAATATTAATCCCACAGCATTTGTGATGGTAAAGAGAGGTTCACTAGTACTTGTATCTCAGAAGATAGCGCTCAGCTGACAATATCATTGTTTCATAACCTAAAAACATTGTGTGCTACTGTTTTAATTTATTAATAAAGAATGTTAGTAGTGAATAAAGGGGTGTGTGTGTGAGTTTAATTAATTAATTAATGTTTGTGAAGATTGAATTTACTCTAAGCTCCAGTTTTTTCTACGTCTATGCTATTTCAAAGATTGTGTATCTATTATTTTCAGAGCACTTACAAGGACATGTCAGAGAACTACTCCGGAACTCTGATGATGATATCGTGCACCGTCAGCAGTGTTGTTGGAGCCGCTGTGCCTTTTGTTTCGGGTCTCATTCTTGTTGACGATATGGTAAGTAAAAAACTCCTTCTACAGGCAATATTAATTTGGCAGGTATTCATAACCGTTTTCCGATTGATTACATGATCAGACTCAAACATTACCTCAATATGCGATAATACCTTGCCAGTTACAATTACAGTTCGTTTCTGATTATCATCAAAACATATGTTTATTATGTCCACCTTATTTTATTTAAACATCATTTTACGAAAGCAGTTTCCTTCTGCATTTACCCCACGAAGTTGCCTTACACAAAAATTTGATTCCATTTTCTTCCCAAAGTTAATGTTTCATTTATTAACTATTTTAGTTCTCTTTCGACTCAGTTTGTTCCTTACAATCCTTACACACCCCATTTTTTATGCATAACTTTATTGAAAGACCTGGACAAGATATGCACGGAACCGGGAAGTATCACAGAAGAAAGGGCACGCCTATATCGAGCAGTGGGTGACTTATTCTACTTGCGTATTACCTACTGACTTGGTTTGACTTAATTTCCGCAGTAAACATTCTCCTTTCTCTATTTCCAGTGTAACCGTGAAAGCTGGCGAGTGATAATGCTGACCCTGGCCAGCCTGTACATCGTGAGTACAGTCATCTACACCACGTGTGGCAGCAATGAGAGACAGAACTGGGACCACGTCAATAACAACCACAAGCGGCGACTGGGACACTACAATGGTGTTAGAGGTAAACACACATTATTTTTAAATGGCTTAGTTCATTTTGTAGTTCAACACTATGTAGGTACCTATAGATCGTCTAATTTAAAATAGCTCGCCGCATTTTAAATTAGACGATCTCTACAGTAGTACGTCTGTGGAAATATTTTGACCTTGAGCTGGCCTAGCGCAGTACGGAGTTTCAATAGAATACGAGGTCAGCTTATACTGGTTATTGTTACCACTGGCGTGCAACCTTCCGTACATAAGACACATGAGCCCGAATACCCTAATAGGAACTGACCTTAAACTTTTCGGGTATACATTACAATATTCAGTTCTGAGACGAATTGATGAAAGCTTAGGTCTTAAAATGGTAGGACAGCCATATTTTGACATTAAGGTTTTAGTCATTCGTACAGAGCACCAATTGTATTAATATAATACATTGTGACCCTATAAATTGTTAAATAATTGTAGATGTAAGGGAATTGCTTACATTCGCTAGAATTGTATTTAGGCACCTGAGCCAACCCTTTTCATACATCGTTTGCTAAATCCAAGTTTTATCATTTGTTTTTGTTCTTGGTATTAATTTAAAATCTCGAGGTAGACAAATATTTATACAACGACTGTGCTCGGGGTCTTATCCATCCTAATCCAATATTCATTACATTGAATCTAGATGGTTTGTATATAATTTGATAAGTACTATAAAGTTCAGAACACCTTTGTATTAAATTACAGCAAAATTTAAGTTAACAAAAGTTTTTTCACTTAAAACTACGCCTGTTTTCCCCGCAGGGGTAAGCAGAGGCCGTGTGTAGTACCTACACCTTTTGCCAGTTTGGTTCAAGTGTCATGTGATAGCGGGGGAGCTTATTGCCACAAACCGGACACATATCCAGATTTTGGGTTGCTATTGAGGAATTCCTATTGGAAACACTCAATAGCACTTTGCCTGACTTGGGTATCGAACCCAGAATCCCACGCTCAATAGTTATGCTTGCGACCACGAGACCAACGAGGCAGTCCTTCCATTTATTACACAGTTAATTATATTTATAGAATTCTTCTTTCAACCTTTACTGCCCTACTACTGGGCAAGTCTCCACAAACATGTTGTCTTCCACAAATACAGATCAATCAGGCACTCTTTTATTCTAACTTAAATTGTTTTTTTTTTCAGTGGATGCTCCTCAAGTGCAATTGGACGTGTACGGCCATACAAACTTAGCTCTCCAGAAAAATGAGTTCGATACAGCTTTGTGACAATGGATTAATTTTATAAACAATGTGATACTGACTATTTTTATACCAAGCAATTATAATATTTTGAAAAATTTACAAGGTCTGTTATTTAATAAAGGAGAGGAGCCCACCAACCAACTTACCAACTCCTGTTGAACAGTTTTGTATACGATACGATTGATATATTTGAATCACCAAGATTCCGGCAAATAGTGAACGTAGTGTGTTGTAACTGATAACAAATATTTTCACTCATAGAATAACTTTGTATGACTCTCCACTAGAAGAAGAAGAAAGTATGTAGAAGTAACTTTTCGCCAAAGACATAACTCACGATACGATGTGACATCGTGTCACGTTGCGACGTCGTGTCACAATGGCATGTCGTGTTGTGTTTTCGCACACATAACAACTCTTATCGGCCTTACAAAAAAGAACAAATTTTCGAAAGAATCTAAAAATGTAACTTAGTTCTCATCAATGACAGCTAATCACAAGTTGACCGACTCAACCACGACGGAAAATCAAACTCTTTAAACATTTTAATAAACCAGAGCCATTTTTTAAATTTCCCGCACCATTTCCTGTAGCTGAAGTTAGTCTTTTAATTTCCAAGGTAAAGGCTGAACGGACAGGATATTTATAAAGCCCGGCTATGAAGCTAATATTAATTACTGTTGCTTCAGGTAGATTTACTTTAATGAAAACCATCAGCGGGAAAGTTTATTTTTTATTTCTTGCGTGTTTGTGATTAATTATATTCATCGGGAAAGGTTTTTCGTCTCTGGAAAATAATGTTTTGACGATAAATAATGAAAATGGCGTTTGAATAATACAAATCTATAGTATTACCGAGTGTCATAGAATATGTTATTTTATGTTAAATAAAACAAGTTTATTAATAAAAGACAATAAAATAAAATAAATAATATTTTTCATATTTTTTTCGTTAATTATATTAATTGAAAAATGTTTTACACGAGTGGAAAAAATAACTAAATTGAACTGTAAAAATATTCAATTGATAATAGATTTGATTCTTCAGTTCTTCTTCAGCTTCAGTTTTATAAAACTTCAAATGTTACTAACAAAAGTATATTGCCCTTATTTTTAGCACCGTATTCGATAGAATAAGCTTCATCCTCAAAACGATTTTCTTTTTGCCAAACTAAAATGAACATTATTACCATGCAGTAAGATTTTAACTATGGTAACAGCGAATGGTCTACTCATTAGATCAATATTTTGCGAGGTCCATGTACTATGTCCTTAAGGATTTGGTCAATCACCAATAAAGTCAAGATACTAATCATTAGTGTTATGAAGAACACAGTGACAGTATAATAAATACATATATTTGTAGAATGTTTATGTACGACCAAGGAAATTAATTGGTTATCAAATTGTTCGGACTTTCATATCCAATTGTCATTCTATAACAGTTGTTTGAGAAGGCACACGGTAAATTGACGTTGTCAGTTAACAGACTATATGCTTTTCCAATTCTTGATAATAATCAATTCATTCCACTGACCGCACTACAGATTTTCTATGCTTTTAGGACAAGAGCTTAACTACGAATATCAAGACATAAAATACTAAGTCCGTCATTATGTAAACGTATTCTATCGACAGGAACGTTTGAGCTTCAAAAACAGAGAAAAAAAGCTCGTTCTTAGTGTAAATTCGGTTACTGTGTAAAATATTTCCGACAACTGAATTGCTACAGTGCATAGTTATTGGAAACATCGTTTAACCGTGCACGATTGGATGATGTGACCGTATCCAAACACTTAAAAGGGGGTGTGTTTATGAGCACAATATTATAAGTAAAAACTTACGATTGGTACCCAGTATGCGGGATTCAGCGTCACGAAACCGAGCGTGACGGTTCAGTTTCATTCACGGCTCAGAAAGAGCGTAAAGAAGCTTTCACTTCAAAAAATTGTCACGATTTTTTTTTATCCGGGGCCAATATTTAAAACTCAGATATCTTATTCCACGTAAGTTCTCTCTTCATAGCCTTTCCCAACTATGTTGGGATCGGCTTCCAGTCTAACTAGATGCTGCTGAATACCAGTATTTTACATGGAGCGACTGCCTATCTGACCTCCACAACCCAGTTACTAGATAATACGATACGAGGCTTCTGACTACCCGTAACGAATCTGTCAGAGATCCACAAATGACAGCCAGGACCAACCGCTTAACGTGCTTTCCGAGGCACGAGGGGTCTTGGTATGTAACGATGGTCACCCATCCACCGACTAACCGCGGCAAGCGTAGCTTAACCTGACCGATCAACCTGTGCGGCTGTTATTATTTAGCCACGGGTCCCTCCTTGCCATACTCCATGCCTTATTTCACGTAAGTTCAGCTGAATAAATTAGTGGATACAATATTGAGTCTTGTGTAGTTCTAATCATGTTGTGCCAGAAGTCTCCACGTATCGATCGAATATGTAATTACGACAAGATTCAATTTCCTCTCATACGGCTCAGAAATTTTTGATTTATTATAATAATTAGGGCATTGTATTCCTGTTGTGGCCTGGAAGCTAGTGGTAGACTGGTAAAGTTACTCAACTTCCAGTCTGCAAAACTTCACCATTCATCATTATTTCATTAATAATGAACCTATAATGTTCTCACTGCTGGGATACAGGCCTTCTGTTAATGAGAAGGAGTGAGTCATAATCCACCACGCGAGCCCAGTGCAAGTTAGCGGATGTCACATGTATTCGAATTTTCAGTTCTAGGACATGCCGGTTTCCTCGCGATGTTTGACCTTTACCGTTTTGCCTGCTTGGCTTCGAATCAATGACCTACAACTCGTAAGTCGCGGCCGTCACCACTGGGCCACCACCGATTTTACTCTTAATGTAACACTTAACGATTCCAAATTGCGTCTCTCACCACACATGTTTTAATGTTATTTTTAATATCTTAAATGCATTAATTTAGGGACATTCTAGACTGCTGTGTCAATAAGTTCCTTACGAGTATACAACGAAACTAAGGAAGGATTTTTGAAAAGTCATCTCCAAAATGGGATTAATAATTCAAACGTTTGTATGTTCGCCATTGCTGGCACACGGCTTGGGTTGAAAAGACTAAAACGACCATTAGGATTAAAAATATGATTTGCGTTGATTATGGTGTTATGCATAGTTACTAGGTAGGTAGGTTAATAGGTACCTATAATCTTACATATAAGTATTATTTAAGTCTTCTTGCCAAGAATATCTTGCTTATAACAATTCCATGAATGTTGTTGTATTTGACTTAGTCATGATAAGCATAGTTTTCACAGCAAATACTGTTATATTGTGTGCACAGCGTTAACAGTGGCGCTACCGTATTTAGACTAGAATCTGCTCCTGACTTTACTCGCTTAAATTATTGTACTTTTTAGTTTCCTATTTTACACAAATAAAGGCGACATCCATTGTGCACGGACATGATTCAGTTCCCATACAAACCAAGCGTCTCACTGTTTACTTGCGCTATAACAATGACACATAGAAATTAACAGCTGCTGCCGGTGCGGCGATTCCATGCACTGTGGATGTCGATTTTATTTGCATAAAATAGGTAATTAAAAAGTACGACGATTTAAACAACTAAAGTCAGGACCAGATTCTTTAAAATTGCACAGTATTACCTACTATAGACATAATAATATTTTAGGTAAATACGCACATTATTGTAGTAAAGAAGAAATTGCTTATAGACATTATTGACACTGTTAGCTTTTTAAATTACATAATACATAATTTAAAAAGCTAACAGTCTTAAAATAATAATAATGTACAAGTGTATAAAAAGGTAGGGAAATAATTAAAGGGCATGATAAATTCGTCCGCATCGCTGTCAAAAGGAGAAGTGCCTAATAGGCTGGCAGCATTGGCACGTTGGCACTGCTGAAATCAAATAATGGGAGCATTCACCTGGAATGTAACAATCCAAGATTCCATACCAACCTACCTCGATTCTCATCACTCACTGATGCCATATTCGTCTGTAATGTAACAGGCAGATTTTCCAATGAGGGAGCACATTTATATACCTACGTAAATTCCTACTTCACCTCGTATACATAATTATGATTATATTCATTCATTCATTTAATTTCCTTCATGGTTGAGCATATTATTTACAAGAGTAATATTTATCATTAACATATGATAAAAGAACCGCAGTACTGTAATAGATTACAATGTTTACATTTATACTTGATGTATAAATGTAAACATTTTAATCTATTGTTCTTGTGCTTCTTTAGTATTGCTCCTTGTAGAACTCAAATCGTAACTCTAATTGCCAAAAAACTACAACAGCCTGTATAAATTCTGTAATATAAAAAGCGTCAGAATGAAGAAAGTGGTATACAAAAGACATGTACAAGATCGCATGAGGTGTTTTAATAAACCTTTTCAAATAAAGCTGAGTAAACATTACAGAACAGAAATCAAAATACCCTCGGCACGCAGTTATTGTTTAATAATAGGTTAAATATTATCCTTGTTCAAATGTAACTATCTCGGATGGGTGGCTGATGGCTCGGTAGGTAGCTTTCATTGGCAGCAGCCATGGCTGGCGATAAGGTTGTGTACGAACCTGTGTCCAAACACGAGAAACATGAAGGTTAGTGGAATAATGCGATATCAAAATTAAGAGAATATTTTTGTATAATGCAACGTTACAATGTTGTTACGGGTCGTCAGTAGCCCGAAAGTCTGACAACAAGTCTTACCAAGGGGTATCGTATTACCCAGTCACTGGGTTGTGGAGGTCAGATAGGCAGTCGCTCCATCTAAAATACTGGTATTCAGCTGCATCCGGTTAGGCTGGAAGCCGACCCCAACATAGTTGGGAAAAGGCTTGGCAGATGATGATGATGATTTTTGTATAATGCAGCCTGGAGGCTGGACTTGTGTCCAGCTGATGGCAACAGGCTCGCCTCTACTACGTGTTACTTAAACATAACTGACGAAATGTGGGAGTACAATTCTGACTAACCATTCGGGATTACAGGCAGGTGTTATGTTATTTGTATAAAGCCATTGATTTGAGAGCACCAATTTAACTAGATGAAGATGTTTGCTTTGTCTCGTAAAACCATAGTGACTATTGACGGACAAAAGGAACGAAATAATAGTAACAATAGAATTACTGCATCTTTCAATAATATTATATCTTATTAGATAATTATAAATGTTTGTTCGTTACAAACAATAATTTATTCTAATACATTAATAATCTCTGACCCGTAGAAGCTATCGCATAATGACGCGGTATCAAAAGAGATCAATGCTTTTTGTGTTCATGTTATTGTTATACTATCGACCACACATAATTTTATCAGTCCATTGCAGTTCATTCACCACAAAAATCGTCTGACTAAGAACGCTTTCTATCAACAACAGTATTAAAAATGCAACTTTATTCCTTCAAAATATTAGAGCCAGCGAAATCACCGGAATGTCCAAAAGGTTTTGGAATTCGACACCTGCAAACGTTAATTCTGTTCATATGCCTAACCATTGCGTACACAATCAGGTCCCAACTCAGTGTCCTCATGGTTGCTATGGTCAGGGTACCAGACTCTCGCTGCATAGAAGTTAATGGGACTGAGAATGACACTGAAAGTTGTGATATTAATGCAAATATCAGCAGATGGAACATTTATCGTGTGAGTTGTTTGTTTTGTTTTATTATTAGTATCGCGTGAGGTTGTACCTAATAATGTATTTGCTATCATCAACCTAATTGAAAATCTCGTGTCTAAATGGCTGGAATGTTTGATTGGCCTTATCTATAACTTAAACATCCCTAAGATACTTGAAACAATCAGTCCAAAATAGAGGGTAATAAACACAGTATTCACCCAAAGCAATAAACCATATTTATTTCTACATTTATCTCTAGACATAAGGCGCTTGCCCTCGCCATATATGCAAGTCCTAGCAGGAAGGAAATATTTCTTTTAACAAATTCAACATGTTTCAAAAAATAATTTTACCGTTTCAGACGTATGAATGGAACAAGTCGACACAAGAGATGATCACGTTTTCCTTTTTCGTTGGATACACAAGCATGATGCTGCCCATGGGACTCCTAGCGCAGAAGTATGGAGGCAAACTACCGATAATGTTTGCTTTGGCTGTCAATGGAGTGATTTCCATTTGTACTCCTTGGATAGCATTAGTAGTAAGTACATTACTTTTTTTGAATTTGTGCTAATTAAATTAGCAAAGATATTATTGTTACCTGCTCGTTAAGAGGTGTATTTCGAATTAAGGTTAATTGCCCTTTAATATCTAGATACTCAATACTTAATTCTTTATTGCATTCGACTATGTAGGCTTTTTTTTTTTTTTTTTGAGCATGGGAAATCATCAAATGACTCCTCCCGCTCTGGGTGGAGCAGGAGGGAGTGTCAGACTCTTACTGACTAAAACCCACCCGTGTTCCTTCCTTAGCCCTTTATGTTCCAGGGCAGCGGTAAACCCTTTCGGATGTTCCCGCTACCCTGGCAGGCTTCGGCCCTGTGGGGCCCCGTCACTTTGCTGACATCTCTTTGAGGCGCGCGTGGAACACGAACACGCCGTCCGGCACGGGCCTAGTCCTGATCGGACGGAGAGCTACCCATTACTCTCCGCCCGCAGGCCCGCGCCTACGGTGGCCGGGAGTCGTCACGCGGCTCCCGACGCCCGGAGCGTCTCCCGCGGCGGCTGAGGCGTGAGGTGCGCAAGGCGCGTTCCCTCGCCCACCCCGCCACCTCCTTTGCTAGCATGACTGCTTCGCAGAAGGAGGTGACTGCCTCCCACTCCCTCTCACCCCGGACCATGGCTTGAACCAGGGCCGGGCGCGAGAGGTCGCCGCCGCTGCCAATCGCCTCTACGAGGACACGGCGGTGCTCTGCCCAAGCAGGGCAGACCTCCACCGTATGCTCCACCGTGTCCTCTGGGCGATCCTGACAGTGGTGACACCCGGGCATCTCCTCCCGCCTGATGATGTGCAGGAACCTCCCGAAACATCCGTGTCCGGAGAGGACCTGCGTCAGGCGGTAGGTGAGAGCGCCGTGACGTCTCTCTAGCCACTCTTCAAAGAGGGGTCTTACCGCCGCTATTGTGGCGTGCCCTGCGCTGGGTTGCGATAGTCGCTCCTTCCATGCCACCATGAGATCGCGCCGGAGGTTCGTCCGCTCCGCCGCGGTTTGCCGCGGATGCGGAGTTTCCCCCCGGCGTAGTGCCTCCGCGCGCCAATCATATAGGCGCGCGAGGACTATCGCCTCCAGATCCCATGGTGGCAGTCCGGCAAGGAGGCTTGCTGCCTCGCCCGAGATCGTGCGGTAGCCCCGGATCAGCCTCAGCCGGCTACCACCTTTTGGGGCGCGTTCAGGTAGTGTGCGGCTCGAAGCCGCAGTGAACGCGCCCATACCGGGGCCCCATATAGGGCCATGGACCGCACGACCCCCGCGTAAAGCCTCCGGCAGGAGGCGTTTGGCCCCCTCAGGTTGGGCAAGAGCCGCTTTAGGGCGGCCCCGGCCACTATGTAGGCTTAGGTGGTAAATATTTGCCAAAAGAAACAATCATGAATCCTGTCGGGCACAGCAACAGAAAGTTAGATGGAGAAGAGGACTTACATTTACGTATCTTATAATCTAACTTATTCTAAACACACTTTTACTAAAAAAATAATTTATAAGATTAGAAAGAGGTTAGAGAGAGATATTTGTTTTTTTTTTTTTTGATAGAAATGTGCTCAAGATAATTTCATCAGGTCAGTCTGTAAAAGCCTGGTGGTATTAAAATAAACACCCTTATAGGTTGCAATCGTGAACAAAAGGATATTGTAGTACACGAAACTAACATACAGATTGATCATTAGTTGCATTCTGCAGTTTAATCTGAAAAAAATCGCTACAATAGGGCGTGGGTAAGAACTCAGACAGGCGCTTTACTTTGTGTCAATTATTTCTTCACCACTGTTTTCAAACCGGTGATGGTAAATATTGTGAGGAAACCTGCATATCCTAGAACCAAAAATTCGTTATACATGTGATATCTACCAACCCGCACTGGGCCCGTGTGGTGAATTACAGCCCACCCCTACTCACCGAGAGGAGGCCTGTGTCCCACCACTGGGAACACTATAGGCTGATTATGCTGAAGCAAGAATCGAAGCAACACAATGATTTATTATTTTAATCTTCTGTCAGGGTGGATGGATAGCTGTATCAGCTAGCAGATTGGTACTGGGTATGACGCAAGCAGCCATGTACCCAAGCATACACACAATGCTAGCTAAGTGGGCCCCACTGTGTGAGAGGGGAAGACTCAGCACATACATTTATACAGGTAAGTTAAGTAGACATTAGATTTCAGTTTTTAATAAGGTCGAAAACCTCTTTCTCGTCTCGATACGCCAACGTAAATGTAATTAGTTACTGTGAATATCGGGACAGTTTTTTTTTCTGTAAATTACTGTTTTGTTCATCCATATGACATAGTTACTATCATTGATAGCATTGGCTTTGGAAGAATGACTAAAGTACCTTTGTGATGTTACCAATTGGTGACCTTAATCCGTTATTACTATTACTTCAATCATTTGGATCTTCTAGTATTAGACAGATAGAATACTCTTTATTATATACACCTTAAAATACATATATTACAGATATATATGTAGAATTTAATTTTACATAAAGTGACACAGTGCGCTGTCTTATCACTAAAACTGGTCTTTTAAAGACAACCCCAGCAATATGATTAAAGAAATCAAAACAATCTGGAAACTTTTAAACCTGCTGAACTTCCATTTTACAAGAACTACGCAGATAGCTGCACTGTTTCCTTTTAAAGTTAACATGGTCATCAGATTAGAAGTAAAAGTTACTACGTAGTAAAACATAAACTGTGTTGGAAGGAAGCAATCCAGTCGCGAGTGGCTAGCACAGCGGCGGAGTAAGTTAGGAGCGTGGGAACTTCTGTCACTTTACACAAAATGTCATCATTATGTAATATATATCTTGCTAATATACAGTACTTCTTTGAGTACGATGTAATGTAACTAACGGGAATTGAAAGTAATGTAAGTACTGTAATGTGAAAAAAAAGTGTTTGTACAAACCTACTTACAAAATAAAATCATTTATCATTTAATGTAATGTATGTGACAATGTATATATTATGGATGAAAAATCAAAGTATATATTGTATTATTATTGTAATGTGATTAAATTTAATTGAAAATGAATGTAATGTTGTAAAATTGTAAATTCATGTAATTATAAATTGATTTTGCATATCGTTAAAACGTTACACTATGTAATTAGGAACACCCTTATAACATACCATGTTTCTGGCAATTAAATAAATAAAATATAAATAAATACGAGCTTCTGTCTTTCGTTTTGTCTTGTCTGATAGGGTGGGTACAGAAGAAATATTATGGGGAATTAACCTGCTGGACATGCTTTTAATTCAACAGTACTATTGGTTGTAATATTAGGAAGAATAAATTAATAAAACCACACCATTGCATTAAGTAATCCTGTTATGATAGTTGTAAATGTAATAATAAATAAATATGGGTTTCTTATAAACATCTAGCTATGCTTTCAATTAGCTTAGCAGTGTAGCAAATACGGATCTATCTTGAGTAAAATGTCAATTTGAACCAACAAGCATAGTTTTTTTATCGATTTACTTGATTAGTCTTCATATCTTAAAAACTTTGCTTTGTAAAATTATTTTAGTATCTGTCACATCCCATCACCATTTTTAAACCAAGTGCATGTTTTACCTTTTCAAGACTAGCATCTTCATTGTTTAGCACCCCTAATCTTTCCACCAACCTTATATCTCCATCGGTCCCGTCCACATTACCCTTCCGTATACTTTATGCAAGGTTAACATCTCATAAGCTCACATCGTGAGTCCCTCTCGCCTCGTCACGAGCTAAAATTACATAACTTTTATGACGCACCGTTTCAGATACCCCGAATGTAATCTTTTTGACGTGTATACCAAAATTATTTTATCTTTTGACGAGTTCGTGTTGATGTTGAATTAGTTGTGTTTGTTCACGTCGGCGGAGATGGATGTAATATGAAATATACATAATATAAGGATGCACAGATTTGTTTATTAAAGTTAAATGAGTTTGAAATTATTGTGGGGTTAATTAAAACAGACTATGTAGACACGGCGGTATAATTATAATTTTGTCTGCGGTTGCAATTTTGCTGTGAATTCTGAAACAGACTGATGAAATGCATTTGTGATTTTAGGAAGTATTCACATACACATAATAGTTCACATATAGTTTGCAAATTCAAGTTAGTACTCAACTTTTTGCATTACTACCCAAGTTGTTTGTTTTATATTTCCAGGGTCACAAGTAGGAACCATAATAGCCTTCCAACTGTCAGGCCTCTTCGCCGGCAGTCCAATCTTAGGCTGGCCTGTATCATTCTGGTTATTTGGAGTCCTGAGTCTGGTCAGCTGTGGTCTTCTCGGATGGCTGGGAGTCGCGAGTCCTCATGACCATCCTACTATCAAGATTGAGGAGCTGGCGTACATTACGGAGGATATAGCTGTTGATATTGTGCCTAAAGTAAGTTTGAATTTTTGTAATACTGGTTATTTGTTATCTGCTTAACTTTCATATGTACTTAGGTAGGCGAGTTTTCCCTGTTTACCACTCTATGAGGAAGACTTTTTAGTATACGAATAATTTCATATATCTACATATTTTGTTTTACCATTTTTGTCCTTTGTCACACACATATGTCCAAATTCAATCAATTACATGTATTTTGCTCAATAAAGGAAAAGCTCGTGTTTTACTCATATTTTTCTTTTATTACCAGAAACGCAAGACTCCTTGGAAGCACATCCTCACGTCCAAAGCCGTTTGGGGTCTGATCGCGTCACACGCTGGCAGTGCTGCCAGTTATTTGCTAATCCTGACCGAGATACCGTTGTATATGAACCATATATTGCATATAGACCTAAAAAGGGTACGTTACAATTACAGGCTTTCTATAACAGATATATCTCTTGAAACAATAATAGCTACCTAAGTTAAACCCATTGTTGGGTATTATAAGTTAAAAATAGACCCGTGCTAACACTTCATGAAAAAAAAAACGATATTCAGCTTGACCTTGTAGAATGAAAACTGGCTTCTATTAAGTTGGGAAAAAACCACCAACAGAGATCATGGTGTTTTTATTTATGTTGTTGTTCATCTCTTCATTTCACTTTACTTTTCAGAACGGAGTGTATTCGTCTCTGCCATACATTGCCTTGTATGTCATGGCAATTATATTTGGTTATGCTTCTGACTTTGCCGCCAACAGGAAGATTATGTCTGTGGTCAATATCAGGAGAACAGCTAATAGCATTGGTAAAGATTTACATGTCTTTTCTAGATTTTATCAAACTTTATTTTTTATTCGACTGGCCGGGATAAAATTTGTGTACTTTTTTGATCTTTTCTGCTTCCAGGATCTTTTGTTCTGTGGTTACTGTTAGTTAAAAATAAATATTTACTTTGTTTTATTTCAGCCATGGCGGGCTCCGGAGTGTTTTTATTCGCGTTCAGTTTTGTGAACGACACAACGTTGGCAGTATCACTGCTTATCATAGCGCATGGTCTACATGCTGGGGTCCATGTCGGATTTCATGTAAGTCTCCAACTTGTATCCCTGCCTTTATAAATGCCATGGCTATGGCATGAACATTGAAAGATCATCATCTGCCTAGTCTTTTCCCAACTATTTTTGGGGTCGGCTTCCAGTCTAACCGGATGCAGCTGAGTAAAAAAAAAAAATATATTCAATGTGTAACTCAATTGATGCACATTATGAAAGTAGTTTGTTCAGAACCGTTTACCGTTTTTCTGTCTTTTTAAATCTAAGTATTTTTTTAAATCTAAAAATAATTAAAATTACGTAAATTACAGTATCACTTCCGCTGTATACTCATAGTCTAAACAAACCAGAATGGGTAAAGTACCTAATACGCTAGACCCTTATGCATGTGCGACGGTGTGCGTGCGTAGATTTGTAATGTGACCACATTTTCTCCCACATCAGTATTACTGATTTAATAAATAAACAATGTTTTATACATGATGGTAAAAATTCAGTGTATGTATTACGATTATAACATAATATTCACATTGAGGTGTTTGGTGGTGTGCATAAATTACGGGACATGTTGTATATCTCCATCTTTTTTCGCGACTGAATTTTTATTGTATATTGAGTGACTGATGGACACTAAACGCTCATAACCGTAATAACAATAAAACTTCTACTGTGTCTCGTTCAATGTTCTTCAATCGTTCTGTTTTTTTTTTTTGAAAAGTTTATTTTATACATTTTGGGATTTTTTATTTGTGCTCTGTGTTTGTTCATGTTTTGTTGAGGGTCCATAATAAAATAACCAAAGAAAAAGGTCGCTTACATTTGGGAGGTCCGTTTCCGGGTAATTTAATTCGAAAACAACAAAATTCACAATATTTATTGGCTCAACCTCACACATAACAACGTTAGATCAGTTGCCAAGCGATTCAGAACCAACGTTACCATTATTAAGTTTGGCTCTATTCGTAACATGGATCATAAAAGCAAGGGGGACGATACTAAACCAATTGCTTGTAATTTCATCAGAATCAATTTTGAGCTTCCGTGGTTTACATCTAACTTCTGTTTGTTTCCATAGTCAAATAACACAGAAGCTAATATTATGAAACAGTATCTTTCTAAAAGCTATCCAGTCGTCCAGCGCTGGGGCTCTGTCTCGTATAGGGTCTTAGCATTATGCTGAGCGATGGCCGTTTTGCGTGAATGTGACGCATGTTTACCCCCAACTTGTTTTTTTTTTGTGTGTTTATGTCCTTTTTTTTATGCGTCATGTTTGCCGCAAATAAATGCATTTTTCTTTCTTTTCTTTCTTTCTTTCTTTCGTGGTTTCTTTGTGTTTTAATATCAGTCCGTAAATGTATGTCTTAAGGCATATTATAATTATCACTAACACGCTTGTTTGCAACATAGTGGCTGTAACTGACCATTAAGAGATACTTAAAGGTAATAGTATCCGAAACCAACTTGGCATGAAATAGTATGATCATCCTGTAATGTTCCCACTGGCTGGGGCACAGGCCGCCTCAGGGTGAGAGAGAGTGGGCCGTAATCGATAACGCGGACCCAGTGCGGGTTGGTAGATGTCATGTCTTCGAATTTTTGCTTCTAGGACATGGTTTCCTCACGATGTTTTCCTTCACCGTTTTGAGAGCAGTGGTGATGAAATAATTTACACAAAGTAAAGTAAACAGGGAGGAGGAGGTAACGAAGGGGGAGTAGACAGGGAGGTTTGGAAGGAAAAAGGGGAGGCCTTTGCCCAGCAGTGGAACACAGAATAGGCAAAAAAAATTATTAAAAGGGCAATGAAATAGTCACAATTTTTTTACTTATAAGATCGTAAATATGCGGCCACTGCAAACTGCAACATTTTGATCTCATATGGATCTGAAATTTTGAGCACATTGAGACATTTTTACCATGCCTTATTCCTTGATTATACGCTCCAACATTTGAGATATAGAACTCGCGCACCAATACCATCTATTTGTTACAGATAAACCAAATAGACTTGGCTCCCAACTTCGCCGGGCCAGTAATGGCGCTCGGCAATATGATCGCCAGTCTGACCGGTCTGTTGGTGCCCGTGATCGTGTCCAATGTCGTGAGGGATGATGTGGTAAGATTTTAAGTGATGGCTAGCCAAGTTTTTAAGTGATGGGTTGGATTTTATAAGTTTGATGTGGATAAATTGGGCTTAAGGCTGATTTTTCCAACGCCAGATAACTTTATCGAAGGAATAATTTTGAATTTTTGACAGTTCTTCCATACAAAAATTGTCGGACGTCAATTTTATTCAACGAATAAAAATTATCGGTCGATTGAAAAATCAGCCCTTAGACTCGGCTCGGCTTTTCTGAATCTATACATATCTGTCTATTTATAAATTATTTACAGACGAACCACCGCAAGTGGCAGTACGTATTTATTATATTCGTGGCCATCATGTTCATATCAAACGCTATATTTGTCGTGTTTGCCAAGGGGACGGTGCAGCCGTGGAACTTCTATGGAGAAGAGGGAAATGGTAACTCTAATGTCTAGTCCTATATTTGTTTCTGATATAAGTACCTCTTATTAGAAAGCATTTATTTTCAAGTATTAATCAGTAAAAAAAACAAGTCGTGTCTAAAATAAACGTTTATTGTACTAAAGGCCGATTTTTCTATCGCCAGATAACTTTTATTCGAGGAATAAAATTGACGTTTGACAGTTTTTGTATGAAATAATTGTCAAAATTATTCCTCGAATAAAGTTATCAGATGATTGAAAAATCAGTCCTAAGTAAGGAAGCATTATATATTATACTTAAGTATTGCTAACAAGATAGTGCAAATTTAGATTTTTCAAGTATGAGACTATTAATGGTAGGAACCTATTTAAACTTTAAAAACTAGTTCAATCTATACATACATCAAAAAAGAAGTCTAAACCAAACCAAAAGAATTTAAGCAAATTATAAATTCTTTATTAATCTCTTTTCCAGACGCTGTCCTGGGACTGACTGCGGTTGAAGAGGAAAAGAAATCAATCAAGGACAAAGAAACTTTGCAAAATGTGACACGTAATTGATATAGGAATATAATTGTTTAAATACTAAGCTTTAAGAAATAAGTAATTTTAATAGTAAATGTTGCAATAAATGGCTTCCACAAGCTGTGTAGATTTCCCCATTTAATCTCTCCTTTGCTCATATAATAATTCAGAGAAAAGAGATTTTGATGTTTTATTTAATAAGTGTTCCCAGCACAGAACAGATAAAAGAGGTTCCCAGTGTAGGTATATCACCTGCTGAATCTACTGTATCTCCAATGACAGCTAAGAAATTGATTGGCAGAGAATACGTTACTTTATGAACTACGATCGGCAAAATCAAAAGTCATTTATTCAAAGAAGGCTGAGAATCAGCACTTTTCGAACGTCAAAATTACATAAGACAGTCCCCCACCACTGCCTAGTGCTTTAGTTGGGAAGAAGAAGTGGCGCTACAAACTCCCCAGCAGCACAGCAAGCAGAAACCATCTACCCAAAGTAATTCTGTTAGACCTTTACGTTATCAAATTTTTAGGAAAAGATGACCTTTTTTATCTGGACATGACGGCAAATGTTCCTTAATAGAACAACCAATATCTATCTACTGTTTGGTCGGTAACTTTTCAACAGTGCCCACGATTTCATTAATTGATCGTCAACCTCTTCTAAAACTACTGATTGAATTGCACACAGTATCAAAAATTACAGTATTTGTCCCATAATATTATGGTAAATTATCAGAGAAAGAAAATACATTTATGTAGCACAGACTATAAAAGACACAATACACTACATACATACATCAGATAAAAACATTATAAAAGATCAAAAATAAAAAGTGTAAAGTCCGATGTAAGAGAATTCTTAATATTACACCATGTTTGGTGGCGTGGATCGACTTCTGCGTCACTTCGTTTCTGAAATATTTGAGGATGCTATCTAGTATATAGAGGATAATTATACATTTTAAGAAGACTAATAATTTAACTACTCGTCATAGTCCTTAATGAAATAAAGGACTTAACTTCTAAAATTACTTTTAAACAAAGAAATGCAAATGAAATGCAATTTTGTTATTGTTATATATTGAAAATGAAGTCATCGTCTAAAAATGACTAAAAGTATATAAAGAACAATGACAAACATGTTTAGGATGCATCAAGTTCCTTTTCCATAACTTACATAATACAAAAAAAAACGTTTTAATAATACCGTTATCATCATGAAATACGTGGACACCAATAGAATAAAATAGAATAATTTATTTGTGAAACATAGGTACAGACGCCAGTACATCAAGCTACCCGAATCTGTAAAATGTTACCAATTAACCTTGAACCTAATGCTTTAGCGATAAAGTTCAAATCTGAAATAAAGAAATTTGACAAATTATAGTACCTTGATGAGCTGGCGTCTGAACATACAAATATCTTAAGATGGTAATAGTGCGATGTTTTCCAATAACGACATACAAATGATTAATTACTGAAAACTTTTAAATCGTTAGTATAAATTATATTATAATAATAAACGTTCTGTGATTGTACTAACGCATGCATTACGAAACTAAATTTTAATGAAATAGGCCGACACCGCACCGGATCGCGTATTGCCATTGTGTATATCAGTACAGACACCCATAGTCTGTACTCGATCACTTCGTGCTCTTAAAAATAACAAATACTCTAAAGCAAACTACGTATGACTATAGACCAGTCTGTATAAGTATACAGTTTGCTTGCATATTTTTAAAGCAAACTACGTATGACTACAGACCAGTCTGTATAAGTATACGGTTTGTTCGCATATGTCTAAAGCAAAATGTGACCGTGTTATTGTTTGTATTGTAGGGTATGTGGGGTCATAAGACTTTAATTATATGTTGCAGTGTACTACGTAACAATATTGAACATAACTATGTTGTACGTGTTTATATTCTCTGAGGGAAGCTTCGTGCGACCCCCTCCATAGAAAAGGATACAACATTTTTCTTCTTCTAAAGATTTTCCGATCTCTATGCTATTTAAGTATGTTTATCAACATAATTAAAAACTAGGTTTAAACGTTTTATTCTCTATATAAAACGTATAAGCCTAGGTATTTATTATGAAAATAACATTCTTAAATATAATGGAAATGGGAAAATATTTAGAAGTAGAAAAACGTTTCCTTCTTTTGTATCGAGGGCTCCGCAAAATAATTCCCACGTAATGACCAATGAAAAAAAAATGCAGTAGCTATGTAAATAAAACAATATTTAAAAAACATTAAAGTATTTATTTTTGAAAGGATAAATCAACGAAACCTTATTTAATGTTGTTTTGCAATTGGCTGATTTTTATTAATATTTTTAGAGAGATTATGTTGTTTTTTCTTTCTCACATCGTTTCCACTTTGTATGCGCCCTTTTCCTTTAGAGATCCCTCTGTCCTTTCTCCTCGAAACAGATGTTGGTTGAACGCCTATTTTCCTAGATCTACACATCTTTATTCTCTGAATGGCAAAATTTTTGGCTTGGTCTACGGTGAACATAAAACTTCATTCAATTTTTTAATTATCATTAAATTATTAGTTGATGTGTCGGTTTGTAATATTTCAGACAAGCGGTTGAATTGTAATTTCATAACATCTATTTTTTTTTTTTTTCATATTACGTCAGCCAAATTGTCTGTACTCGTATGTGTTTGGCTCTCACGGATTAGAGCAAAGTGTATTTTATTTCAGTCTGTCTCTGTACTGATATGCAGTATGCTCTCTAGCTACAAGAGCATATTGCGTGCGAATACAGAGCAACCCCTGTCTGTCATGTGCTAGTATACATTATGGCATTACGCCACCGGATCAAATCAAGTTCGATGACGTGGTGATAGGTTAGTGGAACAACGCTTGTGTGCTATGATTGTCCCTCCAACTATAGAGCAAAATCTATAAATCCCTTAAAATATACTTCATTCTGTATGGATATGTAAAGTGACAAGAATGGATAAAGAAGAAATTAAAATATAATTACAGACAGTTTGTTTGCCTTAGTACAGGTTTGTGATGAGGAGGCATGAATGCCTGTTACAAAGGTAGAGATGAATATAAATAGGGATACATGAATGAACGTACAGGCACTAAATATTAACGTGTCAGCTAATAGAGGAGAATGGAATTGGAACACACAGTAAAATAAATTGGAAAGAACGTATTGACGAAATATGTAAAAAAAATCAGTAGTCAATCATATATGCTTTGTATCAACTTGCTCCATCCATCAACACTGATGTGTTACTCTCGGCATATTATGGACTTTTTGAATCTGTCCTCAGATATGGCGTTATCTTTTGGGGCAACTCGTCAAATGAAGATATGGCATTTATAATGCAAAAGACGTGATGCCTATGTGCCATGTTCGGTACCTAAAGTACTAGAGAGCTGCTACTTTTTACAATGCATAAAATATATTTTTACAATGCAAGAAATTATCGAGGAAACAAAATTTGTTTCCTCGAATATCCGTGATACCGTGTAGCGAAAGACGTTAACATTTAGCGCCGACCAAGTAATAAAATATACTCAGTAGTGGGTGGAACAGGTTGCCAATGATGATGATGAAGAAGTAATATGGGATAAGGGCAGGCAGAAGGAGGAAGGAGGACAAGAAGATGACATGTCCAATGCAGGCTGAACAAGGATACATGACATACGCTTCGTAACCTGATAAATTGCATGAACTAGCTAAAAGAACCTAGTTTGTAACATTTTCGATTATATGAAACAAGAAACCCCTAGTAACAAAAATATTATAACACGTCAATTTACCATAATAGATTTGGTAGTATATCTTCTCAGTATCATATTCATCATCATCATCGTTTCAGCTTCGCCACTTCGGCTGGTTCTGTGTTCTCGCATCCAGCGGATTCCTGCGGCCTTCACCAGGTCATCAGTCCACCTTGTGAGAGGCATTCCAAAGGTACGTCTTCCGGTACACGGTTACCACGCCAGAAGTTTTCAGCTCATCGACCATCTGTTCTGCGAACCATATGAATACTACCTACTGCCACTTAAGTTGGCAATTTTATTCTTCAGGCTATGTCGGTTACTTTGCTTCTCTTGCGGATCTCTGTATTTCTGATTTGATCACATGACAAGCATAGCCTTCTCCATTGCCCTTTAGGTGACTTTGAACCTTTTATCTCTTAACTGCCAGGGCTTATTTTTAATTTTATATTTTAAATTGTTTCTTTTTTACATTGTTCTCACATATAGAAGCAATAACAATAATGTACCCAGGATTTTGTAATAATATCTTGATTTAAAAGAGTGTCCTTGGAGTTTCTTGCCCGTTCTTCTCCATAGAGATCTACGTTTTGGAATGGGCAACTAGCTTCAACTTTCTGACTAACTGACCGACTATTTAATTTTGACAATTCAAAAGTGTCTGTAAATGG
Organism: Apamea sordens; assembly: GCA_945859715.1. Lineage (NCBI taxonomy): Eukaryota > Metazoa > Arthropoda > Insecta > Lepidoptera > Noctuidae > Apamea > Apamea sordens. The sequence goes on along the minus strand of OX243998.1, from coordinate 20,449,893 downwards.
TTTAATAGAAATATATGATTTGAGTTTGAGTCTAATAAGGCCCATTGTGAGTGACAACGTTCCAGTTACATAAGTCATCACTGGCAACATGCACCGGATAAAGACTTTCATCTTGAGACACTGTGTTATGGGAGTATCGTATCAATCCCACAACTAAGTAAGGCTGACTACACATTACACACACATTTATTTCTTCAGTTCGCTCTATCACTGTCCGAAAATTCTCATGTTGCTATGACATCACCAATCTGTTCCTGTTACTGGTAAGTTAGCCTGCACCATCTCATTGCTGGGTAAAAGCCTCTCCTTATGACTACCAGCTTTTTCAATCCGGGGCTAATGTGACCCACTGGTCGTTTGTTTTCTCTAGGTCATCCCCCCATCATCTACGGGTTCCGCCGCATCTCTATATACCCATTTTAAGGCTGCCTGGAGATCTGATATCATGAACAGACAGTTTCAGAGCCAGGTTACCTAAATAATACCGTCGTCCTGATATTGCAATTGAACATCCATTTTCTGTATCGTCATTCGTCATTGAATACGCACATAATTATTATTTGTGCAAAGTTTTCCTAGTTATACTACAAAACAAGACAACTCGGGACTGAATATTTGGTTGAAAGGTTTATCTTCAAAGTTTATAGCAATTCAAATAAGGCATACAACGGTAGTCAAATTTAACTTAGATAAGATATCATCTCGCTGAAGACTAGAAAAGGAACAGATTGGGCATAATAATATTATTGCGTAGAAAACATTTAACTTTTTGGAGACTGGGTACGGACAGTTTTACTTTTTCGTTGGATTATGTTCGTAATTCGTTTTCAACCCTAACCTCGCTTAGGGATTGTTTTGGAGTGATTGTTATTGCAACAATCCACTAAAAAAAAACAAGATATTTTATTCGAATATATGACGTGTATAGGTAACAATCTATATCTATTCTATACATCGAGTTAGGCTAATCTCTTACAGCAAACCTTTATAGGGGCTTAACAGATAAGAAAACAAAAGAGACACTTCAAGTCTTTGATTGTACATCTTTGTAAATAGAATTAATAAAAATAAATTATAGGATTAAGACTACTGTTATGAAAAAAGTCATTAATTTAATTTGAAAACATATCAGTTTACCGCATAAATTTATCTTGATAATACTTTAATTATTAGTGTATTACTTGTTCTTACTAATGATAGTTAGAATTATTTAAAGCAAGCTCTAGGGTGATCATTGATAGACGTATAAACAACGATCAAAACCAAACATCAATCTTCGATATATTTCTCTTGTAATCAAAAAGATATTTGAAGAAAAACTGCAATATTTTTAAAACGGTATGTCTATTCGATTATGAAGTCTATGTCATCGAAACGTTTTGACAAACAATATAAATTATATTGTATTATTTCTAAACTATTAATACTCACATTTTACTTCTAACTTCGATTCAAGAATATCTTGTGTTAGTGAAATTAGTTGTAAAATGGAAAAAGACGAAAAATTATCGGAATATGAATACAGTAAAGTTCCTACACAACATATTATTGCGGGTAAGTTTTGAATCCTAGAAAACAGAACGGCGTGGCGCCCTGAATTTCTACATATGTATAATACATAGTTGACGTAGGTAAGTACCCTCGGGACATTTCATCATCATCATCATCATGCATTTATGCTTGGGAAGTCTGTATCGCTCTAACAAGGTGCAGGATAACCGCAGCATCATCATGATGATACTCATGGTGTAAGGAATTAGAAGGACTAAATGATTTTGAGACTCTTTGGCTTCCTATTTCGAGGAGGTGATTGATACCAAAGAGGTGATGGAAATGAAGAGGCATACAACAAGTTATATCTCTACCCGGATCAGACTCATCCAGCCCCCGTGATTCCTGACCACCACAGGAAGCCGTGGGCCACGTGTGGTGGGAAGTACCGTTAGCACCGCTTAAGCTAAAAGCTTTAATTTTCCTAGAACATTTCATCATCAACGTAATACCATCCGACCCATAGGACTATGAGATTGACGGAAGAGAGAATGCAGCTGTAACTACGCACAAGTTTGTACAATATAATATCTCCCGTGCTGAAGGCTAGCGTTGAGATTGGCCGCCATGGCTGAAATGCGGTCTGAAGGACTATTATTATTATGCCATCGTACAGACGCCAGCACGTCAAGCTACCGGAAACTGTCAAAATTTTCCAATTGATAGATAGATAGATAGATAACAATAAACTTGTTATCTATCTATCTATCTATCAATCGACCTTGAACCTTAATGTTCCAGCGATAAAGTTGAAAATCTATTAAAGAAATTTGACAGATTGTAGTAGCTTGATGTGCTGGCGTCTGTACCTCAGATCAGATATTAAAACCCTCGCCCTAAGTCTCCTCTTGCAGCCGCAAAATTCCTTAAAACGGCAAGGTTTCTTTCTTTATTTTCTGACACTTTATCTTTTTGTTCCAGAAAAGCAAGAAATACCTTCACATCATGGCTACGGTGTCAGACATATTCAACTCTTAATATGTTTCCTATGCATAATGGTAAACTTTATAGGAAGAGGTCATATGGGAGTCACGGTGGTATCCATGACTAGTCCTGCAAAACATAATGCAGTTTTAGACACAAACCTCACAGAACAAACTAATTACAAGAACACTCAAGATGTAGCAGTCGAAAATATGACTACAGTAGATATTTATGGTAACTTCACAGGCAATAAAAGTATTGATGAAGAGGCTTTAGTGAATTCCACTGAGAATTTCCATAAAGTAAGTATTCATTTTCCGAAAATACAAAGCTTTGAGTTAAGCTCGCCTTTGTTATAGTCTATTTATTACTATGTAAACTACAATTTTTGGTGTACATTTTTACAGTAAAGCATTACGAAAGCCATTTAATAAATTATAAATGGCTGTACAGACCCGTTAATGTTCCAGTGGTTTAAAAATGTCACCTTTAATTTTTTTCCAGACATATGATTGGCCAAAATCGACACAAGAAATGATATTAGGATCATTCTTCCTAGGATACTGCATTATGACATTACCCATGGGACTGGTAGCCCAACGATGGGGTGGAAAGATACCGATGCAAATTGCTTTATTTGTCAATGGTGTAGTCTCTATTTTGACACCGTGGCTAATTAATTGGGTACGTATTTATATTGGACATAGGCCTCAATTTAGCATTAGCATTGCCACAAATACCGATCCTGTGCCTCCCGCATTCTTCAAATTCCTGCGTCATCGTAACATCGGCAATGCTTCGGGGAGTCCAACTATAATGATAATGACTTTTTTATTGTTTTTTAGGGTAGTTGGAAGGCGGTCTGCGTCTGTCGTATTGCGCAGGGTCTGTCTCAAGCAGGAGTCTATCCTAGCGTACAAACTCTGTTGGCAAATTGGGTACCAGTGAACGAACGTGGAACTCTTGCCAGCTATGTTTATACAGGTACGTAGGCAAATTATTTTCTTTAGATCTCGATAATGCAAGTCACTACTAAAAAGGTTCCATAAAAATATACATCGATAAATAAAAATATTTATTTATTTTTATTTATGTTTATTATTCCCAACACAACTATCATTACAGGTTGCCCTAAATCGGTAGCGTGGTATTAAACAATATTTTTTCCATTATGTACAGCTTATCACATGTGTATGTAAAGTAATTTTTGTGAACTCATTCAGAGAATAGGTAAATAAATCCACCCTTTCCGCGATTTCGTTGAGTGTATGTAAGCCGCGCGTCAAAAGTGCTTTACCCAGCAGTTTGGTCCGGCCGCAAGGCACCGCCAGTAACCGCAGCCTCCGACGCCGCGACACGACAAAACATGACAATACAAATAACATCTAATGATTGTTCTCAGTTTACATAAAAATATGTACAGTATGGAGTCGGCAGTCGGGAGATAATAATCATCGTTGAGTAATCAATTGTCACAATGATAAGACTTTAAATAAGAGCACATTGTTTTTTTTATTGTGATAAGGAACACGTGTCATTTTTGAGATGCAGATACATAATGCCTTTAGCATAATATGCCTATAATGTTCCCACTGCTGGGCCACAAGCCTCTCTGCGAGAAGAAGTGAGCCATAATCCACCATGTGAGACATGCCGGTTTTGTTTCGTTTTTGGTGATGAAATGAAATACACAGAGACAAGTATCTGCCTGGATTTGGACTCATGAACAACTCGCAAGTAGGGGTTGATACCACTGTGCCAGCACTGCTCTCGCTCAGCTACTACTGCAGCTCTCTGGCCTACGAGTTATACCAAATTAGACAAACTTTGAAAAACATAGGGTAAATATTGCATACAGATGTTCATTTTTTTACTACTTTCCAGGTTCAACTACAGGCACTGTAGTAGCTTTCCAGCTGTCTGGATACCTGAGTGAAAGCAGATGGGGATGGCCATCCACCTTTTGGGCTGTTGGGCTAATATGCCTCGGCTTGTTCGCCATTCTGACCATATTCGGAGCAGCAGCACCTTCAGACCACAAGACTATAAGTGAGGAGGAAAAGACTTATATTCTGGGCCGACTTGACACTGGCAAGGTCAAGGTTAGTCATTATCTTACCGTATCTTAATAAATTGATTACTGTATCTTAATAAGTGATATTCGAACATGAACAAAGTTATAGGACAGCTCGTGTGGGTATGCCATGTATTATTACGGCCACGTGAGATATTCCAGCTTCGTTTCTAGGATTGCAACGCATATGCGATGTATTTCCTTAGGTTTTCTTGACCACTTTACTAAATTACCTGGGGCTTATTTAATAAATCTGACAGATGAAAGGGTAAACTCCAACCATTTTACAAGTTTCTTCCATACATTTTCTGCTTTATTAAACATCACTTGTCATGGAAATGGGACAGTATTGTAATTTTTCATTTATCAGTTATATTAAATAGGGAACATATTTGCCAAACGCCACCAATAAAAAAAAAAACATGTTTTAACAGTTACTTTACAATGAATATTAAATGCATTACTTGCTTTGCTTGTTAAATCTTGATCATTTCCACTAGCGTTTGTTTCATTCATTTTCAGAGGCTAAAGACTCCATGGAAGGCGATCATCTGTTCAAGGCCAATGTGGGGTACTCTGGCCACTCACATCGGAAGTGGCACCGCCTTTGTGTTCTTTTTCACTCAAGTCCCATCTTATATCCACTACATCCTTGGCGTCAATGTTAGAGGCGTAAGTATGTTTAAAAAGTTACCATGTCTTATTTGTATTCTAGTGTTTTGTATACTTAACTTGCTTCTTCTGGCGCGCGATGTTACGAATACAGAAATATTGGATAAACAAATAATAAATTATTAATTGGTCATACACAGTAAATTCATTTAGATACCTATATATTATGTTTATGGTACTTTTGCTTCCATAAAAAAAAACTTGGTGAGAATTCAATACAATTCATGATGTAGCTGCTTATGCAGTAGGACGAAAATTTGAAGGAAGCCAATTATAAGGGTTCATATCTCTCAAAACTCGTACGAACAATACGGATTCTTATTAATTATGCTTTTATTTTAGAGTGGTTTTCTGTCATCTTTGCCGTACCTGGTCAGTTTCTTCACAAGCGTTTCCTTTGGAATGATATCAGACTTCTTGACAAACAGAAACATTGTTAGTATAAAGAATGCACGAAGAATATTTAATAGTATATGTGAGTATAACTGAATATTACTCTTACAATTTCAATAATAAACCAGAGCTTTTATGTAAAGTTTGCAGTATCAGAAACTCTGAAATCGTTTACAATTATATGTATTATTAAAATCAATCAAGTTACCGATGAAATTTCAATACTTTCGACCCGCTACTTTTATAAAAAATACCACATGCTTTAACTCATTCTATATCACGCTTCACGTTATGATCGCAAGATTTTGCCACGATGTTCAAAATTAGGGCGCGGTAACATTTAGAGCAGAACTAGTAGCTATTTAATAGTTTAAGGAGAACTAAACTGCAATTTGATTTATGAGGTTAGAGCGAAATGTATACAAATTGGAAATATGTACTTTATTAATTGCTCTCAATATAATAGATAGATATAGCTCTCAATTTTGACCACGCTTTAATTCATATCGTAATAATACGCGCGGTGTGGTTAGCTTAAATAAGTAATTTTATACCGGCTGAAAATCATAGCAATTATATTTTTCCCTTCATGAGATAACTGAACGTTAAGCCGTTGGTCCCGGCTGTCATTCGGGGATCCTTGACAGTCGTTACGGGTAGTCAGAAGCCCGAAAGTCTGACAGCCAGTCTTACCAAGGGGTATCGTATTACCCAGTAACTGGGTTGTGGAGGTCAGATAGACAGTCGCTCCATGTAAAATACTGGTATTCAGCTGCATCCGGTTGGACTGGAGGCCGACCCCAACATAGTTGGGAAAGGGCTAGACAAATGATGATGAGATAAATGAACGTCCACGTCAGCTGCTCTAGTAGTGGGATAGTCCAAAGTTAGAGCATGTCAAAGTTGTATAAAAAAACGTATACTGTTACCTACTGTTAGTCTGCATCATCCCACTTCTGGGCAAAAAAATTATAAAAAAAGTAATTTATGGGAAAACCCAAACTTTATGGGACGGTTTTTGGGATCATCAACAACCCAAAAAAAAAATTGCTGCACGGATTTGGGGATACGTCAGCTTTTGGCACATCAGACTAAATTCAACGCTACGGTTAACAAGGTAAAGTGGTCAAAGGAACCATGATCTCAATTTTGAAGGAAAATAAAACTGAATTATTTGTTTTTTCAAAAAGATTCTACCTTTTGTAAATCTTGCATGCAACTTTGAATTCTCCATTGGATGCGGCGACTGACTCTCACATTCATGATTATTGAATGTTAAACAACTACCTACTAGAAATGAAATTTATTCGGTATACAATTTGTCGCAAAAATTGAGCAGTAACTCCGCTAGTATAGGTATAAAGAAATTTATTCGTCCATACGTTACGTTATTAAAAATGTTACTTTCAGCTCAAGTTGGAGTAGCTGTGTCACTAATTTGTACTACGTTTACAACGAGCACGGTTGTGGCTGTTATATGCCTAGTAGTCGCTATGGGATGCCATATGGGAATTCACGTTGGATGGATGGTAAGAATTAAACATTAATCTATACATATAATAAAACAGTAACGAAAGAAAAACTGTACATTGAGAATTTTCGAGAAAAAATAAGTGGCTTTTGTTAGAAAAACGTAACTGATGACAAAAAGTGACTTTTTAGAATTTTTGTCTGTTTGTCTGTTTGTCTGTGTGTATGGTACGGCTTCACGCCAAAACTACTGGATAGATTGAATTGAAATTCAGCAAAAATGTTCTTTGTAAACCAAGGAAGGCTTTAGGCTACATATTATCACGCCGTATGTTATAGGAGGTAAGCAATATTGATTTTAAAAGGTTTTTGTTCGTAATTTAATGCACAAAATAATTGAATGCACAAAATGACATGTTATTTATTTAGTAAACCATAATTTAACTCTGGAAACATATTATCACGCTATCACCTACGGGGGAGGAGCTGTGAATCTTTATTTTTCTTACCTACGTATTCTGTGACAGCGTGTAATCTAACGACGCATATTTAAATGTTGTTTTTGAGTAAGCCATGCTATTATCTAGCTATACACTAAAAAAACTACGCCATTTAAGTAACTTGGGCAGAGAAATATAGTTTAATTAATGTTAGTAGTATAATGAAAATTTTGAAGCAGCGCCATCTATGAGATTTCATAAAAATCAAATCCAGTTACATGTTAACACTTTTTGGAAATTAATTTTTATTTGATCATGTTGGCGAGGTTAGTAGTTAGTTATTCTTAAAATTCATAGATGGCAATGTGCATTTTCTTCATAAAAGTTGTAATAGTTCGTTTCGACAAATTCAAGTTCCAACAAAACCCTCAAAATCTTGAGCAGAGTTGAGGAAGACAATTTAAAAAAACACGCTCTGTGAAGTCGACCTGTTTGTGAGATCCCTTACGTATGACGAGGTGCCTTCATATTACACGTACGACAAGCAAAGGGGTGTATTTAACCGACGTCGACGAGGAGGTGCTGTGGAAGGCTTTCCGGGAATTTTCAAGGACACCGCATTGGGTAGGGTTTATACCGTGCATCTGAATAATGGCGAATGCAATTTTCTGCGGTTGATACTTCACACTGTCCGAGGCCCAACGTCTTTCGCCTTTCTGAGGACATTTGATGGCGGTGAGTATCCCACTTACCGCGCAGCCTGCGTAGCACGTCACCATCTCGACGGTGACCAAAATTGAGATGACACCCTCGCGGAGGCGAGCGTCAGTGACAGTCCCAGCTGCATGCGTCATCTGTTTGCCGTCATCTTGGTGTTTTGTGGAGTCGCGAACCTGGTAGCTTTGTGGGAGAAGTATCGCCATCATCTGTCTGAAGATTTTATACGAGCTTTGAGGCGTGTTACTGGAGAAGAAGTCGAAGTAACTGATGAACGCGTGCTGAACACCTGTCTCAGTTCACTTCAAGATGTGGTCATTTCTATCGGCGGCAATCCACTGATCGAATATGGGTTATTAGCTCCCACATCATCACCGTATAAAGACCGTGGAAATCGGGAGTATAACGCTGAGACAAATTACGATCCGGGCGAAATGACCACCATACGAAATGACTATGTCGCTTTGTTCTCTTCAGAGCAAAAACACATTTATGACACCGTCCTTGAAAGCGTTGGGCAAAACCAGGGTAAAATGCTTTTCTTCGATGCTCCTGGTGGAACAGGAAATACATTTGTTACCACTGGCATACTTGCAGAGGTCAGGAGGCAAGGCAAAATTGCTATTGCTGTAGCGTCGTCGGGAATCGCTGCCACACTACTTCCGGGCGGCAAGACAGCACATGCCATGTTTAAAATTCCCATCGATTTAGAGAGCGCCGAAACGCCTGTTTTTGGTGTGTCACGTAACAGCAATAAGGACACGTGCTCAAGGATTGCTCTCTGATCATATGGGATGAGTATACGATGGCCAATAGGAAGGCAGTTGAGGCCGTGGACAGAACCCTGCAGGACATCCGCAGGAACGAACATTTGATGGGTGATGTCATAGTTCTGTTCAGTGGCGATTTCCGGCAAACGCTTCCCGTGGTGCTTCGTTGAAACGATCTTCGTTTTGGTCACGAGTTCGTACGCTGCGCTTGACCATTAATATGAGAGCTCAGCTCGGCGGCAATGCATGTGCTCAAGAATTCTCCGATGTCCTTCTAAGTCTTGGCGAAGGCACTCTACCAGAAGAGAGAGGTGGACAGGTGGTGCTTCCAGAGTCTCTCGGTAGAGTGGTATCCAGCTTAGAAGAACTCATTGGCTGTGTGTACGGGGACATCAGTCGTATACTGCACCAGCAGAATCTTGGGTGTGTGAGCGGGCCATTTTGACGCCTAAAAATAATCAGGTTGCAGCAATTAACAAATGCATTCTCTCGGAAATTGAGGGGAATGAAGTGGTCTACACCTCGATAAACACTGTTGTCGAGCAAGATGACGCCACACATTATCCACTGGAATTTCTGAACTCCCTGTCAGCAAGTGGACTTCCAGCGCATAGCATCAAGCTGAAGGTCGGTGTCCCGATTGTGCTTCTTCTGTACCTATCTCCTCCGAAGTTGTGTAACGGGACCCGCCTTAAAGTCCCCTCGCTCCACAGACACACCATTGAGGCGGAAATTCTTACGGGTTGTGGCGTCGGCGAGGCAGTATTTATACCACGCATTCCTTTCATATCTCATAACTACCCGTTCCAGTTCAAGCGCGTACAGTTCCCCGTGAATGTTTGCTTCGCGATGACCATCAATAAGTCGCAGGGGCAGACACTGAGGGCAGCGGGTGTCGACCTCAGGACGAGTTGCTTCTCACACGGGCAACTGTACGTCGCTTGCTCTCGCGTCACCAGTCCTGACTCTCTTTACATTTTGGCTCCTGGCAGCATAACTACCAACGTAGTTTATAGGGAAGTGTTGTAAGGTATGATACCTTTGTACGTATTTTTATTCTTTTGTGTCCTGAAATGTATTCCTGCATTATTTTCTCTATTTCCTTCAGTCACATCTTATGACTGAACTCAGCAGGATTCCCATATAACTCTCTTCACTTGCTTCGCTTCACTTGCTTCGCAAAAAAACGTATATTTTAATGCAATTTCAAAAATTGTTTACTTATAATGCTATAGCGACACTGGCATCTTAGGTATTTTTGGTGCTGTAGAGCCTTCACGCAGACGACGTCGCGGGCAGCAGCTAGTATTTTATAAAAGATTGCACTCAGTATTGTGTTAGTACCGTATACACGCACAGTTAACTATACGACAATGGTAACACTTTGACCTTGAGCTGGTCTACCGTAGTACGCAGTTTCAAAAGAATACGAGACCAGCTTATACTGGTTGTGCTACCACTAACGCGCGGTGGACTTAATACGATTGATGACGTCACCACAATTTTGCTGGATATAAATCCAACTTTATGTAATAGCACATAACGCTTGATTGTATTGGGGTTAAAAATGCCAGGCTTCTTTCGTTTACAGGCATTTATTTTTAGCATTTCTGAACTACCACGCAATTTGTCAGTTAATTAGAAACTAATAAATTGCCTGGCTTTAAACTCATATATATTTTCGTCTCTTCAAGGTGAACCACATCGACCTGGCGCCGAACTTCAGCGGCACCCTCATGATGATGGGCAACAGCATCATGAACCTCTGCAGTGTGCTGCTACCTGTGCTCGTCTCATACGTTGTCACCGATGTGGTGGGTATCTTTTACAATCTATTTTTTTTTATATGTATTTAAAAAAAAAAGAAAACATTTACTATACAAGAATTAGCGCGTGACTAGAATTAAAACTAAAGCCGCCATCTTGGTTCTTCATTACATTCCTCAAAACAATAGCACAAATGTTTACTAACAGCGCCCCCCTGTCAACGTCTTTTGAATACCAAAACATCACTAGCATTGTAAGCTTTGTGATTTTTGCCTTAGGTCCAAGCTAGAAAATGCTTGTGTATATTTCTGTGCTTTAAGTATTCAATAAATAAATAAGCTCTAATAATTGATAACTATAAAAATCATGTGCATAACTTACTTCATAAATGCTACAAATTACCCGGATTGAGAATTAGAGTGCGTTACGCAATCAGGGTGGTGTAAGTTTGGGTTGCATGTTGCATAAACATTCATTTATATTACTTATCATTTAACATCTTTTAACACCCTTTTTTGTTACAGTATAACCAGACTCAATGGCGGACCATAATCTACACAATAGCGGGGATGGCCACGGCAACGAACATTCTCTATTTTATTCTGATGACAGCTGACGTACAACCTTGGAATGCTGGTCGTCAGAAAGGTTAATAATTAAAGTTCTTCAGACCTAGGTTTAAGCTAAACAGGAGTTCAGACGAGCTACAACCATACCACACATTTACCATCACTTTTCGCCGCGGTGGTGCGCGTAACAAGCCTAGTTGTTAGTTGTCGTGTTACGTCCACAATTCTAAATATATGTACATTATTATTTTATAGGTTATTCCAATGAGAAAAACTTTTTTACAAAAAGCTATCAAGTAGTTATTATTCAAAATATGGAATAAAAATTTATTATTGAAGCTAACCCAAAAATTATTCAAGCAGAGTTAATAAAATGTATATGGGAGCACTTCGCAAGCTTCCGCTACTAAATGAAAATATAATTACCACGGAGAGTTATCACGGAGAATTCGGTGTACATTCATGAAAAAACACCTAATTTATAACCTCCTCCCTTTTTGAAGTCAGTTAAATATTAGATAAATAAATAAATATCCGCCATCTAGTCCCAAGCTAAGCAACCTAATGCTTGTGTTATGGTAACAAGATGGCTGATAAACTACTTATATACATTTTTTTTTTTTGTAAATACATTCATATTATAGATAGAAAAACACCCAGACTCGGAACAAATACATGTAGGTCATACACATATTTGTTCCGTGCGGGAATCGAACCCGCGACACGCAGCGCAGCAGTCAATCGCTTAACCACTGCGCCAACCGTGACGTCAATATAATGATAGTCGTCAGAAACAATTAGACACCATTTGATCACCAGGATAGCTTGACGATTAAATAGCCAATTATTTCCAATTATGTAGATTAATAGAGAGGTTAGACCGCGTTAGGCTTAACTCATAATAAAACTGGGAAGAGCAGATCAAGTAATTGTTTTCCTACTTCCAGATAAACCTATTGAAGACGCAGAATCCAAAGAAGAAAATGAAAAAGAAAAGGAAGCAAACAAATAATACAATTAAGTTAAAATAGTTTGACCAAATAAATAAATTAGTTTCAATATAATGAAGCATGTTTTACTTCTGTAATGCTTTTTTTATACCTCTCCTGTATACGAGTCTGCAATCCGCATGACATCCGGAAAATAAATGTATCGTTTGTAAAGAATTACCTGGTCATAATAATAAATATTATGTTGTTGAGAGTAGGCAGGATTTGTGTTGAAACAGAATAAATTGAAGCATGGAATGGTTCGTTTATAAAATCAGTAATATTTTATTCTACTCTGATGCAACCAATAAGGCAAAGCTATGTATATGTATATAATCAATCTAGGGTTAGCTAAAGGAAAAAGCAAACAAGCTAATAATTAATATATACTCTGTTAAATCGCGAATATATAAACAAAATCAGCCTATAATGTTCCCACTACTGGGAGACGGCCTCATCTCTTCGAGAGGGAGTGAGTTGTAATCTACCACGCGAGCCCAGTGCGGATTGGTAGATGTCACATGTCTTCGAATTTTTCCTTCACCGTTTTGTGAGCAGTGGTGATGAAATTGTTTACACAAAGTAAAGCACCTGCCTGGGTTCGAACTCACGACCTACCACTCGTAAGTCGGGACCGTTACCACTGGGCCACGACTGCTCTCGAATAATATGAATGATTAAGTTAATTATTTGAAAATGGATACTGAACCTCTTACCAGGTAATCGCGTTGAAACCATCACTATAAATAAAGTAATTAAACAAAACAGTAAAAAACTTTGTAATTAAGTATCTTGAGTAGGTATGACACGTAAACGCAGCTCATAAAAGCATGAATTTCCACCGTTATTCCGGAAGGTTCATTTTGGATCCACTCAAGTACTATGAAGCTTTTAACTTTATTAATTAACAATCATCATTATCATCGTCATCGTTCTCTTGTATGTTAATAAAAATGACATTAAAACGTTCACGGCAAAAAACGCTAAAAAAAACACGTTTCTGGTTAGGTATAGATACTTTTTACTTACTTTATTTTATTTTTATAATTTGTTACTATAGGTAGTGATAAAAATAGAACCGATGAAAATATTACTATCTACCTATTATGGTTTATGACACACAGCCCGATGAAAGACGGACAGCAGTTCCGTTGGCATCCTTTAGGTACGAAACCCTAAAAATTATACTCTCATTTTACCGACACATAATGTGGACGACTAATGCTCATTTGTTCTCTGTATGAGTCGAGGTCGTAGTGCGCAAACTATAATCATAAATTCAGCATGATTCTAGACCGTAGCGTAGAAATGTTTCGTTGGCTATCAAAAAAAAAAATCTGCGGTTGCATAGAAAAGTGCAACACCCACGCGGTCGAAAATGGAAAGATAATAGATAATTTTTTATAACAGACGAAAAATTTATTCGCTAGTCGTAGCTAGTGGTCGTAGGGTTCTAGAAACATTTGCTGAATTCATGGTTATCGTTTGCGCACTGGTTAAACATTTTTCTTGTTCGCATCAAAATACTCCAAGTCACGTTCTTCTGGTGAAACTTGAATCGTACATTATAAGCACTTTCAAACAGACTATACTTTATTAGTGACTGCGACCCGACGAATGCAGTGTACACTAAAAGCTTTGATGTTCAAGAAAACCTCTAAATGATGGTTAAACTGCATCAAAGTCAATCAAGTATCTAAGTACGTACAAAGCGAATACACCGACAAAGGGCTTTGTTTTGTACTATTTATGTGCCGGACGGGCGTGATCGCTGGACACGAAGTGTACAGGAGGTTGTAAACCTAACCAGAGGTATCCCGGTATGAGGTCAGAAGGCCAATTCTCGTAATTTAAAACGTTCAAAATCTAGTCGCAGTCTCATCTCGGCGACAAACAAATGTCAAAAACCTGTCAAAATGTACGAACATTAGAGGAATTTTTGAGAGATTGAGACTGAGATCAGACTGTGAACGTTTTTAAAATTACGGGAATTGCCCCTCTGGTCTCTCCCAATCCACAGCGGCGCTGACGTCTTGCACCTATAGATTCCGGGTTTCTTCACGAGTTCAGAGTCTTCTGATGCGCGTCGTTAGGTTGGTCGAAACTTTACCTCCTCGAGAACCGCGAATTGCTTCCTGAAGGCCAATTCTCGTAATTTAAAACGTTCAAAATCTAGTCGCTCTCATCTCAGCGACAAACAAATGTCAAAAACTTGTCAAAATGAAGGGGAAATTAGAAGTATTTTTTGACAGATTGAGACTAAGATCAGACTGTGAACGGTCTTAAAATTACAAGAATTGCCCCTCTGATTTTGCTTTATTTAAAAAAAAATAATTAATGTTTACATGCTTTCTTAAAGCTAAACTCCCTAACTCAGGTATCCTATCCGGTCATGTTGTCAACATCGCTGGATTGCTCATTAAATTCTCTATCTATTGACACTACAAAGGTGACTGTGTCTTTCAGCTGAAGAACTATTTCAGTGTAAAGGGAAAAAGGGTGAGAATTTTAAACTAAACTATTTTCCAGGTGGAATTTCTCTGAAAGCACTCTATCGATTCTCAAACTATAAGTTGGTACCTTAAGTAGGTCTATCAAATGAATGAAAGATGATATTTTAAAACCTAAGTCTAGACTTTTCAGGGCGTGACGCGCCTCTGAACATCTGTCGGCAAAAACATACTTTTGCTATTTGTTGACAACTTGTGATCATCAAATAAGTGGACTTCCCAATTTACTATTTGACCTAATTTAGGTCCAGGATTAGGTCTCGGTCTAGCCTACCTGGACGTACCAAAAAACTCAAAAAAACATAAATTTATTACCTATCTAGTACATTCTTTACAATGTCCAGGCTAGATTTAAACCTAAAATATCTAAAAACAATATAAAAACACTAAGTATATTTCAACACTTAATTACTATAAAGAATTTCGATATTAAGACCCTATCTGGGTACTTAGGCATAAGTAGTACTACGCCGGCTACCCACACATTTTAATATTGTCATATCGAGTTAGGATAATTATATTAACAAATACTATATCTTATTAAGTTTTTTAGTGACGCATCGTCGCGAACAATTTAGAGATAGTGATGACATACTAAATATAGAAACGAATTGAATGAGATAAAATCAGTCATGTATCACTTTAACTAATATTTCTTTATTTGCATTGTGTACAATTATCTTGAATATTTTGTATGCAAGATAATTCATGAATGCGGTCTTCTGACTAATTTAATAATTTCTTCATATTGCGCAATTTTCTCTATATTCCAATGAACATTTGTTTTGCCATGTACAGACGCCAGCACATCAAGCTACTACAATCTGTCAGATTTCTTTAATAGATTTTCGACTTTATTGCTAAAGCATTAGGTTCAATGTTGATTGAGAAAATCTGACAGTTTCGGGTAGGTTGACCTGCTGGCGTCCGTACCTTTGTTATGCGTTACCGTTTGTCAAGCGTTAGTAAATAAATAAAATACGATTTTTTTATTTTTTATTGGGGATTTCGTTGAAAACTTTTCATGGTTTTAGGAGTTACCAATAAAGTTCGACATTTAATAATTATTTTTGTGATTGATGCTCACGGTATTAACAATGAAAAAGATAAAATTTTGTAGGCAATCATTTAATTAATTATTTCCAGTGTAAACCGGTTACAATACGGATGTTAGTTAATTACGTAAAAGTAAACTAAGAAACGTAAGACTAGTAATTACACAGTAGCATTGACTTCGGCGGAGTATTTGTGTTGAGATAGCGCCGACATATGAGCACACAATAATAATGCTTTTTGAGATAATTTTCCACTGACACCTGAGAATTTTAGTTTAAAAGAGAAGCTGCCACTAATTATTTGCAAGCGAGAAATTAAGAGTGACCGGTGTTAATCACTAATTTCGTTTACTAACTCGAAAAACTAATTCAAAGATTTTTATTAGGGACTACCACAACGGCTGTGGATTATTATATAATTATAGATAATAATTTTCGTATCATTAAATGTTCAGTGGAAAACTTGATAGTTTTATAGAATTTAAAATTACCTCATCAACACAACAGAATAATATTATGTTCAAAAGTATCATACCGTGCACATTTTCTAAATAATTATTCTGTTTTGTTATTTGCTCATAATATAACGATCAAAACCATAATACCAAATATGGAAGAAAATAAAGATCTCGCAAAAATAGATCCCGAACCTGATTTCAAGGGTGAGTAAAAAAAAATATTTTCCTTTATGTGAAGCATATTATACCTTATGTTTCAATTCCATCATAGTATAAAAGATGATGATTTAATACTTACAGAAATAAGGGTTCTATAGCTATGCAAATAAATTACTTGATAGTAGGTACCTACATTCGTAAAATTTTACTTGCGTGATGCAGGTTCAGTGACGTCAGTCAAGCTCACTCGTGCCATCTATTGGTTTTCAATATTTGTTGATCGCTGTTTGGAGCGATCAACAAATAGTGAGTTCAGCAGCTCCTGTGTAGAATCATAGATGTCGCCATTATATGTTTTATATAATCATTGACTTGAATGTGCGCTGGCGGCTGAGAGTATGTCATGCTCACTCTAATGTCTCGCTGGTGGCGTGTGTGTAGGATCAAGTTCCCTTCAAAATAGTTGAGCTGAATGGCGCTGATCCATAAGTCACGTTCATGAACGGGCGCCGTCAGTAGGGACTGGTCATCTCTTAGCTGCCAGGGCTTATTTTAATTTCTGAATTGTTTTTATGTTTTCTGTAACGGACGCTTTTAACGTGCACGACTTTCTACATCGTTCTCACATGGTTAATTTCAACACGAATGATGTAATCAAATATTTTGTAACAATTTTATGGTTTAAAAGAGTGTCCGTGGAGTTCTTTGTTCTACGCTTTGGAATGGGCAACTAGCTTCAATTTTCTGACTGACCGACCCTTTGACAATTCAAAAGTGCCTGTAATTGGTTTAGTTAAAATAAATGAATTGAGTTTGAGTTTATGTTTATACACAACTTCATCGAATTTGAAGTTCAATTTTAATCCATAATTATTTATCTGGCAAGACATCCTCATAAGCATCTTAATCAAATTAAATAGGTAATTGAATATGGGTTATACATGAAGTTATACAATACAAAAATAGTTCTTTATACCATATACCACCTTAATATAATGTAAAAATATCTAATATTTTTATGAGGTACACATTACTCGTAGCATTCGTTTATCTATTACAAATATTCATAATCACCTGTATTTGTCTATGCAGCGTACTAACGTCACTTCCAAGCAAAATGTGTCAACATCGACGGAAATGAGTTGTTTGAATATCGTTACTGCTTCAGATATACACGGAAATATAAGCACGCAAGTGTGAGCGGCTTTGGAATCATAGACTACTATTTTAAACTTGGAATAGGCAGCGCAAACATAGCTCCCTAAGGGACACCACAAAGTTATAACATGAGGCAAAATTTTACGCGCTTTAATATTTATAAATGTTTTATTTGTTAAGTAACTAATACGTTTGGGGAAATTACAGTCTAGTGTTATATTTCATAATGAAGCTGCCATAAGCCAAGCAAATGTTTACTGAAAACTGTATCAATAGTCCTAAGAACGCAATTAAAATGATCTATATTTTCAAAGTTAAAGAATATTAGATTAAAGTAAATTCAGAGACAAGTGACGATAGTAATTAGGTACTAACAATTCAGTTTCAGGGTGGGGCTACAGACATCAACAATGTTTCATACTGTTCTGCACTCTGACTATAGCTTACAGCATGAGGTCCTGCATGGGGGTGTCACTGGTGGCTATGACATACCATGGCAGTCAAGGAAATGAAAGCAATGCTGATAATGTTACAGAATTTAAAATTGAAGGAATTATGAACTCTCTTATGTTGGTACCACCGGTAAGTGTTTGTAATCAAAAGCTTTTCGTTACTACTCGTACAATTTTTTTCAAATGTTTGCTATTACTATTGATGTTTGTCTACTTTTATGGATTCGTGAATTTGATGATTTTAACTATTTCTAAATAACAACATAATAGGGTAGTTGCCTGGGTAAAAAATGATTATTATATTTAGTCCGTCAGTTAGATTATCGAAAAATATTGGGCACGTATTTTTTCTTTTGTCAATCAAACAAAAAATTACAAAGATAAAGCGCGTTAAAATTTGGGAGTAGGGGTCATGACGTCACGCGGAACTTTAACAGGCGATATCTTCATATTTTTTTATATAATTGACAAAAGAAAAAATACGGTTCCAATATTTTTTGATAATCTAACTGACGGACTAATTAGATTTTTTTAAGGCATTTAGCCTATTATCTGTATTAAACTAAATCAGTATATTCTTCTACATTATTCAAGCTTAAATCTTTATAAGAGGGAGAGAGACAGAGAAGTTCATGATTGGTATTTTACATATTTTTAAAATTCTGATAATTTTTATTTCAGTACCCTGCCTTCAGTTGGACCAAAAAAGTGCAAGACATCATCATAGCCTCTTTCTTCTGGGGCTACATGCTGCTACAGATCCCTGCAGGTCAACTGGCTCACAGATTTGGTACCAGGTACTTGCTCTCTGGTGCCATGATGATCAACTGTCTGATCTCTATCTTTTTCCCAAACGCTGCTTATTACGTAAGTACAGCTAATATTATTGATGTTTCCTTTTATATTCTCGAAATGTAGTTCTGAATGGATATAATTAAATCATTTAATTCCACATTCATAAGGGATCATCATCATTTCAGATCATTTATATAATGTCTTAAATAAAATTATTTATTTATCTACTTATACAATGACGCGACTGTAATTTATTTTGGAAGTATTTCATTCAATACGAAATTATTCTACAATGTTGTGTACCCTCAGTATTATAATAATATTTTATTTTTTATAAAGCAACAATAAATCATATTTTTTATTTGACTTGTTAGGGTGGTTGGATATTCTCAGCAATATGCAGAATGGTGCAAGGTCTGAGTCAAGCTTGCATTCTGCCTGGACTGCACACAGCTCTTGGAAAGTGGGCACCTTTACATGAGAGGGGAAGAATGTCTGCTTACGTTTATGGAGGTATTGTAGGACTTCTACTAGACTGTATTCTGTTTATTAAAGTCTTGAATGAGTACCTATATTTTTAATGCCTATATCTACCAGGCACCATACGAGTGCCTGTATCTACCATGCAGGGTACGCTCTATGCCAGACACGTGTCTATATTGATCAAATAAATAAATAGAAGGACTTCTTTCAGTTTGGTTTATATTGGTTTAAAATATTGCAAATATATACAAACACCATAGCAAAACTTTTATGATACTAAAATGTGTTTACCGAGTTTAGTTTGTTACCATTTAGTCAGAACTTAATTCTAAATAAAAATGTCTTGTACATTACAGGTCAAGCTCTAGGTACAGTATTGGGACTACCAATGTCAGGCTTCATAGCAGCTTCTCCGATGGGTTGGCCTGGAATCTTCAGGTTCTATGGCATCTTATCTGGTCTGCTGGCAGTCGTGATATGGTTCATGGCTGCTGATGCACCAGCACAGCATCCCAAGATTTCAGATGGCGAAAGAAAATACATTGAAGATGAATTAGGAAACGGGATTAAGGCTAAGGTAATCCATCACTATATTCAAATGTTATAAAAATGCACTCATTATTACACAGCGTGAACTTTCAACAAAAACTGCGAAATAAAAAACTTCGCACTATTTAAAAGCCGCCACACTCAGAGGCTACTATAAATTAACCTAGTTTCACAGAACCATTTAAAAAAATACCCTACAAAGTTAATCCACAAATTCTGGCTTTGTGGCCAAAAAGCAACCAGCGCAAAAAAAGTCTTACAAAATGATTTATATTTTGGTTGCCATAAAAGCGAAGGCCTTTCACAAGGTGGCCCGATGACCTGGTGAAGGCCGCAGGAATCCGCTGGATGCGAGAAGCACAGAACCGTTTGAAGTGGCGATGCTTGGGGAGGCTTATGTTCATGACCAGCAGTGGACGGCTTTCAGCTAAAATGATGATGATGATAAGAGCATTCAAATAATCATTATTGTTACAGAGTATGAGGGTGCCATGGGGTAAAATACTCCGTTACCCGGGCATGTACGCCATTATAATCACACACATTGGACAGACGTGGGGACAAGTGACTCTGTACTCCGAAGTACCTGCCTACATGGATAAGATTATGGGCGTCAATATTAAAGCGGTAAATTATGATTTTGATTTAATTATGAGAGTGTGAATTTGAAAGTAAACTGATGTATGGTGTAAATATTAATCAGAGCCTGAGGTTAAACCATTGAAGAACACTGCACGAGACACCATAGAAGTTTTATTGTTATTACGTCTGGAGGCACTTAGTGTCCCATAAAGTGTTAACTGTCTCCTTATTGCAAAATTGGTAGCAATAAATGTTGATACCATATTTCAAAATACTGTAATTATAAAAACGAAAAAGGACTGTACATTTTTATTCATTTTATTTTATTATCATTACGATGAGGTGAGATTATTGGTCAAACAACTGTCTGGAAATATTGACTAATTATTATACTCGTACCTCGATGAACTTTACTGTGTTTGTTTCATGCAGATAAATATTAATCAATAATTCTCTATTATTAGAATGGACTGCTAACTGCTCTGCCGTTCTTAGTGATGTGGTTCACAAACTTTTTCTTCAGCTGGATGACTGATATGCTGATTGTGAAGAAAATGCTCAGTGTCACAAATACAAGAAAATTAGCCAATTCACTAGGTATGATATTATGTATTGTGGAAGATTATATAATAATAATTATAATGGACATTCTAACCTCTCGTGTTTATCTTAAGATGGGACCGAGATTATTCAAACTATATATACCAACAAAAAATTGATAAACCCTTAGAATATAACAATATTTTCTGTTTTATAAGTCATAACTTTTATATAAACAGGAACCGTGCCTCCAGCCATTGGACTAGTTGCGTTAGCCTTCGCACCCCGAAACATCTATGTCGTAGAAACAATACTGGTCATTATCTGCGGTTTCAAAATAGCGACTCATTTGGGATTCCATGTAAGAATTTTTCTTTCTGGTTTACTGTATTAAGTAAATTATATCACATCGTGAACTTTGCTCAGTTTATGTCATTTAATTTTAACAGATAAGCCACATTGATATTTCTCCGAACTTCGCTGGGACTATGATGAGCATCAGTAACTTTGTCTCGAACTTCGCAGGATCAATGTCGCCCATGGTGGTCGGTTTTATTCTTACTGATGTTGTAAGTATAATAATTATATATTATCTTATTTGATTTTATACTAGCTGCGCCCCGGTTCATTCACATAAGGCACCTTCCTCACCGGATCGGCGCGTTTTAGTTTCGTTTTCGTTTCTGTCCCGAATCTGTACAGATTCTTTGCCGAGTGCATGTAGTTAAATGAGAGCTTTCTCACTGAGTAGTTTCGGTACAGATTAT
The DNA here is from genome assembly GCA_945859715.1 of Apamea sordens. Classification (NCBI taxonomy): domain Eukaryota; kingdom Metazoa; phylum Arthropoda; class Insecta; order Lepidoptera; family Noctuidae; genus Apamea; species Apamea sordens. The sequence goes on along the minus strand of OX243998.1, from coordinate 20,428,049 downwards.
TTACCGAGCGCATACACACGTGTCTGTACCCAGTACTACCGAACCATTTGACTCGCCCGTCCCGTCACTCCCGCCACACCCCGCAGCACCCATAACAAATGATAAAAACCGTAGCAAACCGAGCCGTTTCGGTACAGAAACGAAAACGCGCCGATCCGGTGAGGACGGTGCCTAAGCCTCGATCCCGTAAGATTATCGGGGTAAACATTAAAACTCATGGTCTTCCCATCTGCCAAATTTCATCTAAATCCAATCAGCCGTTTTAGCGTGAAAGCGTAACAAACAAATATACAAAAATCGAATCTTTTCTTTTTATAATATTAATCTGTTTAGATTACAATTTTAGGAAAACTGACTAATGTTTAATAGTGCATTTACTTCATTACTGTCAATAGTTCTTTTATTCTCATCTAATCTTGTCTGTCTTTATCCTTCAGAAATTCTACAAGCTTTCTAGTTTGTGTATTCAATAACGTATTCGTATAAATAGTTCCCTGAATTCTTTTACCGTATGAAACATTATCTCTCGCATATTTTAGAAATAATAAATGGAACAGGATATTCATATATGTTAATATTATTATCATAAATAGCCAAATTGAAATAATTGATTGATGAAAAGGAAAATACTAGACATACATTTTCATACTATCAATGTTTACAGACCGACCCATTACTCTGGAGGCAGATATTCTTCGTGGCAGCTGGAATCTTCTTCTTCACGAATCTAGTTTACGTGGTATTTGGAACAGCTGTAAAAGCTGAATGGAATGACCCGCCTCAAGAGGAAACCGCCGATGAGGAGAGTCAACCAATGATGGAGAAACCTAAAGTGTAAATTAGGAAAACTATGAAGCAATGAACTAAGAAAAGCTTTGAAAGCTTATAGGGACTGCTTGAAGTCGTTCACTTTTTGGCTCATCAATTAAAATCAATGAAAAGTCAGTCGACTTCAAACTATGAATATTCACACCTAATGATGGCAAACGGTGTGATATAAATATTCATTGAAGGTTTTAATTATTTTAATTTACATAATACCTATTAATATTAATATCATAAGGAGTCGCAGAGAATTTCGTGATAAACCAGACGTTGATGGAACTGTTTCTCGAGAACAAGATTGAGGATTTGAACCTGGCAAGTTTAATTTGAAGGTGTCGGTGAAGGAAATCTTCGAGAGGAAACCTGGACTTGTAATGGTTTCAAATCGCCAACTCGCAGTGAGAAAGCGTGGTGATGAGTCCGATACGCAGTTGTACAATTAATAGAAGTTGTCGTGGTGCCATTTTACATCTATTCTAGGTACCTATAACTTACAAATAAATATTTCTGATATCTGTTACTATCCTATAGGAAATATCGAAACTCGAGTTAAAAACTTACTTAAATGCTTTGTGTGCCCAGTCATTCAATGGGTGGACATCACTAGTACCTATACACATCAAATTTAACCAAATGGCAATTTATTCTGGGGTTGTGATCAAGATGGTGATCAATGAGGGCTAAGAGGTACTTACATCTAAAGAAAAGAAGAATCTAAGATTGTACAACGCAGATACATAACACCATAATATTAATTATAAACTGCTTTCTAATAAAATTAAAATATGTCAATATAAAGAGTTTTATTACATTCCCACTGGTTTCAAATACACTTCCAGACTCACTAACTCGAGCCATCGTGCATTTTATGTTTTAAGGCCTGAAACATCAAAATATGATAAGTCAGAGAAAAAATAATCATTTCGGTATCACTATTGTTCTAAATTCACGAATATGAGAAAGAGAAGAAGACGAAGTTTGATCGCTCTCAGCAAACTTAACTTAGTTCTAAGAACATCAGAGGGGCAATTCTCGTAATTTTAAGAACGTTCACAGTCAGAGGGGTAATTCTTGTAATTTTAAGAACGTTCACAGTCTGATCTCAGTCTCAATCTGTCAAAAATACGTCTATTTTCCTTACATTTTGACAAGTTTTTGACATTTGTTTGTCGCCGAGATGAGACTGCGACTAGATTGTGAACGTTTTAAATTACGGGAATACGGGCCCTGATCTCAGTCTTAATCAGTCAAAAAATACATCTAATGTCCCTACATTTTGACAAGTTTTTGACATTTGTTTGTCGCCGAGATGAGACTGCGACTAGATTTTGAACGTTTTAAATTACGAGAATTGGCCTTCAGATGTCAATAGTTATTTCGTTATTTGTTCATTTGTTTTGCATAAAAAAGTATAGAAATTGTAATGCCTAGAGGCTCATGTGATGTAATGGCTGAGTTTGTGGACCAGGATTAAATTTTTATGCATGACAATGCAAGGGCGGTCACTGAAAGAATTGTTCGAGAATACCTGCATAACGTTAGTACCACAATAATAGAATGGCCATCCAGAAGCCCTGTTATAAATCCAATAGAGCACTTATGGGATGAGCTGAAGAGGGTTGTTCGATCTAACCAACCAGCTCCAGAAACTTTGCAGGAGCTGAAAACTACCATCGGCATGGGAGAATATTCCACCGTACATCATAGTAACATTAATTAATTCCATGCCAAGCCGCATGACGGCGGTCGTAAATACTCTTGGAGGTAACACAAGTTACTAAATAAACGTTGTCTCTCTGTAAACCATCGTTCCTTCAACAATTACATGCTAATTTGGTCCCTGAGAAACGCGGAAAGTTGACTTAGGGACTAGCCACACTTATTCAGCTCTGTTCAGCTTTTATCCATAGAAAACAATGATTTTGTATGAAATGCGTAATGCATCCGTAAAGCTGAACGGGTGCGTACCTGTCAAGAACTGTTCCAAGTAACCGTACCCCGACTGCAATGAAAAGATTGGTTTTCAGTTTGAACCATAAATGAACCATGGCTACCCCATTATATTTTTTTGAATTTTCACCAGCCTATGTTACCTGGGATCACGCAACGCTTCTAACGATACCATATACATTGATATCAGTTAAGCCGTTGAGAAGTTACTAGCTGCGTCCCGCGGTTTCACCCGCATAAGTTTCGATCCCAAGGGAATATCGGGATAAAAAGTCTAATCCTGGCTATAAACTATCTGTGTGCCAAATTCCATCTAAATCCGTTCGGTAGTTTTGGCGTGAAAGAGTAACAAACATCCATTCATCCATCCATACAAAATTTCGCGTTTATAATATTAGTGGATGGTGGAATAAAGAAACTCACAAACATAAATATAAAATCAAAATCAAAATATTTTATTTCAAATAAACCAAAATGAGTACTTATGAAACGTCAGAAGCTAGGTGCACGGTTCCAATTGTTCGTTTCCTATGGAGAAGAGCCGGCAAGAAACTCCACGGTTACTTTTTTAAAAATATTTGCTTTTACAATGTTTTCAAATTACAGTAGACCCTGAAAACATGACACTTCTTTTTTTGGGCAGTCATTTGAAAATATACGAACACACTTAAACAAAAATATGTCAGCAATGTTTTTATAAAAAATGGGTACATTAGTTAAGATAAGACAAAGATAACAAATATCATACCCAAAGTCCTAGAAACAGTAGCAATGAACTTGGTATATTATTTGCATAAGATATCATTGATACTAATGCACACGAACATAATAAATGACAATTAGATAATTGTTCAACTAGAATGAAAGACGCAGTCAAAGACAAGACAGTTGTACGTCAGTTTGGGACAAGATATCTCGAAAGATATTGCAGTTGCAGCATTACGGTAATGGAAAAGTAATGATTAATTAAAGCAAGTTATTACCAATGCTGATTGTAATGCATCAGAAATAGGATTTTTTTGGTAATTTTGAAGTTTTGTATGATGAAGTTAATGATGCAGAGTTAAGACAAGAAACATAATAAAATAACAGCGTAATTCCCAAGTTTGCTCAAAACGATTTCAAACTTTAAGCTATTAATGTTGTGAATGAAAATCAAATACAAATAAATATGGTGGAGAAGCAAGAGGTTACAGAGAAAGGCTCCGAAAGTAATTTCAAAGGTGAGTGAAAACTTTTGATTAATAATTGAGAGTGAGTCTGAAAAGTTTAGTAGTGTCACAGGTTTGTGGACACTTAGCTAGAAACTATTTTTTTATCACCTGATGGATTAAATTACATTTATAGTTGATCAATATTTTAGAACTTCAATGTTTGTGAAATTCGATTTGGTTTGCAATTCTAAAAGCAACGCCCTAATTGCGTAACACATAATCAATCTCAATCTGAATCATTATGAAGGATATTGCTAATCTATTGCTTCATATGTTCGAATAATGTGTCTGCTCAACAACGTAAATAACTCAATGAATATTGTTGAACTGTCAAAATCATAGCCATTGCTACTGATAGTGTATTACGCAATTGCCCCGCTGGTGTTGGTCAAATAGAATTGAGTAAATTAGTGTTTCGTAAGTTCTAGATTTAAAACAAATTATACAAAGTTCTTGTGAGTACGTCAGTACTTCATGAAAGTTTATTTTTGTATGTGTAGGTACTGTCCAACTGCTGGGTTTTTCTCTAAAATACTATTTCATTCCCCTTTGTAAGTTGCTTCTAATACATGTACCTAAATGACTAGCAAAACAATAGTTGTACATTTAAAAATTCAGGGCTGCATCTGCTCAATAAATACATATTTTGATGTCTTTTAACTCTCTGGAGTGTACTCTTAATTATAAGGTTTCTTAGTGCCACATAACTAAAATTTATATCATTTGACAGGCTTATGAGTTGGGACGATTCCATAGCCAAGTATGTAGTCCGTAAGTGTACGCAGTCCCTAGCATAAATATGTTAAATTTACACAAGATTCAAAAGCAAAATGTTCTCTTGAAGTATTGATAGATATTGAATAGTTGTTATTAATATGGTATTATCGTTACCATATTTGGATGTGCGAGTGAGTTGTTTTTCATTATGAATTAGGTCTTTCTCAAATCTGTAATTTTTAGTTCACGAGAATAACGCTTTTAAATTTTGTTTTAGTGTAAGGTATTTTAATTATGCTCATGACTACTAAAAATAAATTATTGACTATTATTTTGACAATAGTGATGGTATAATGGGGGGCTATGTCCATCAGTGGACGTCTTTCTCCTGAAATGATGATTATGGTATAACTATAACTTGGATAACAAAACCCGTATATTCAGTTTCAGGATGGGGCTACAGGCATCAGCAGTGTTTCATATTATTCTGTACCCTGACCATAGCTTACAGCATGAGATCCTGCATGGGAGTATCGCTAGTAGCTATGACAAAATATGGAGGACCGGTCATAAATGCTACAGAAACCAGTTCAGCCGTAGACCAGTTTAAACCAGAAGGGATATTAAATGCTTTAATGTTGGTACCACCAGTAAGTTTCCTAACACCATAAAACCTTTTTGTTAAAGTAAAAATTTAATTATCATGTGACCATAATGCCTTGGAAGTTGGGTAGGCCTTTGGTGTGGAATGCAACCTGTGTCGACACCCTCGCGCCATCCCATCTTTCTAGCACGGTGGGCTCCTCAACCAAACCTCAAACAGCGCAAATATAAAAACCTTATTGGGAGCTATCCGTTTGGGCTTGAAACACTTGGGCCTTGGGGTCCGAGTGCTCATCAAATTTTTCGGGACATCGCCAAGCCTTTGGTTGACTCTTCACGTGACCAGAGGGCTGGCCATTTTCAGCCCAAAGAGCTCCTGCCTTTTTCTTCTTTTTTATTATACCTATACTCGTATATAATATATTATATATAAGTGTAGTGTGTGTGTATATTAGTGTGTAGTTATATATTTTAGTTTTAGCTTGTAAAAATATTATCATGTTATTTTAATACTAAGGGATTAGCTTTTTTATTTGCCTAACTATGGCTCTTATCATAATTCGTATGCTACTGTTTATTACGCAACAATTGTAATAGAATAATACGATTGTTACGCAATAAACATAGATTATGTTTATTGCGAAATGTCCAGGGATATTATTATTATTTCAATGTAATCATATAAATTATATTTTTAAATATTAGAATATAAAAAGTATAAAAACATTTAAAAATATAAAAAATAGTAGCCCACCGGTATCGGGAACAGGGTCCAAGCTACCGGTGGTCAGGGCTCCAGAGAGAGGAACCTCCTGACAAGGCGAGCCGTGTCCAGAAGTACCGCTTTCTGAATCAAGCCCTTGATCCAGCTGCCCAACGAGAGCCTCTTCAGGTGTTGATCGAGGCTCTTGGCTATTAAGCCATTGGCTGTCACGACTATCGGCACAATGATCGCTGAGTCCACATCCCACATGTCGACAACCTCGCGAGCCAAGTCAAGATACTTGATTTGTTTATCTTTCTCGGCTTTCACGAGGTTCTCATCATGCGGGACGGTTATGTCAACAATCATTGCGCGTCGCTCTGATCGATCCACCACCACTATATCAGGCTTATTGGCAACAATAGTCCTGTCAGTGATGATGGATCGATCCCAGTACAATGTGATATTACCATTTTCGAGAACTGGGTCGGGCACATACCTGTAGTACGGCACCTCCGATTGCACAAGGTTGTATTTCAGAGCAAGTTGCTGATGGATTATCCTAGCTACAAGGTTGTGTCTATGCAAGTACTCTCCGTTAGCTAGACGAGAACACCCGGAGATAATATGCCTGATTGATTCTCCCGGCCGGTGGCATGCCCGACAGATGTCAACCGTGCCGTCTTTCACAATAAATCTCCGGTAATTGTTCGTCATCATAACTTCGTCCATAATTGCACAGACAAAACCTTCGGTTTCTCCAAAGAGATCACCGAAACGCAGCCAGGCTACGGACGCTGGTAGATCTACATCGGGCCCATGTAGGGCCCGGTAAAAGCGTCCGTGAAGCTCCTTACTCTGCCATACTTCCATGCGATCATTGGTGTCAAGCACTACTGGCTTGCGCCAGTTCTCTTTAGCCAAGGAGAGCGGGGTGAGGCCCTTGTCCACCGCGACTACATCTCGATGCATCCCCACGTCGGTCTCTAAGAAATATTCCCTGAGACTGCATATCTCGCGATTGTGGAGGGTCTTAGCGTTTAAAAAGCCTCGACCTCCACACTTTCGCGGGATATACAGCCTCATTACCGATGACCGTGGGTGATGCATTCGACTTGCAGTTAGCAGCGTACGGACCCTCCTATCCAGGGCGTCAAGTTCGGTCTGAGTCCATTTGAGTATGCCGAAAGAGTACATCAAAACCGGCATGACCCAACCGTTGAAGGCGCGCACCTTGTTTCCGCCTGATAAAAGACTATTGAATACTTTTTTCAGGCGGCCATAGAAGCGCTCTTTCAACGATTGCTTCATGTCAGTAACATTGATGCCCAACGCTTCCGACATACCCAAATACTTATAGGTTTCGGATGCGGAGAGGGCTCTAAGATTTGTGGAATCCGGGAGTTGTGTTCCCACGGATTCCACGATCTCCCCTCGCTTTACATGCATGACCGCACATTTGTCCACACCAAATTCCATCCTGATGGCGCTACTGAAAGTTTCAGTGATATTCAGTAGCTCCATCAGTTGCAAATTGTTGGGGGCAAAAAGTTTTAGGTCATCCATGTAGAGGAGGTGAGATATAACCTGACCACCTCTCCTCAGCCGATAGCCTAGACTTGAATCTTCCAACAGCGTGCTTAGAGGATTCAAGGCTAAGCAGAACCAAAGCGGACTCAAACTGTCGCCCTGGAATATGCCTCGCTCGATCCTTATCGGCTCGCTATTCCTCTGGATATTTCGACATCCTGGATAGCGAAGGACCGTCCTCCATTGCCCCATACACGTCATCAGGAAGGTGCGCAGAGTTGTATCTACTTTATACAACTCCAGCACCCTCATGAGCCATGTATGTGGCACGGAGTCATAAGCCTTCTTATAATCTATCCAACATGTCGACAGATCCTTTCGGGAACGACGAACCTGTTGGCTAATGGCCATATCAATGAGAAGTAGCTCCTTAGTACCGCGGGACCCATTCTTACATCCATTTTGAGAGACAGACATGATGGAGTTAGTGTCTATATGTTTATTAATTTTAGCTCTCAAAGTGGATGTAAGAACTTTATAGACCGTCGGTAAACAAGTGATCGGTCTGTAATTTTTGGGATCCGCGGTACTACCTGATTTATGGAGCAGGTGGGTTATTCCTGTCGTTAGGAACTGGGGCAGCGACCCTGACTCTAAGGCTGACTGGAACTGGGATGCCAAGGGGGCGTGCGATCTTTGGAACCACTTTATCCAAAAGTTGTGCAGCCCGTCCCGCCCTGGAGATTTCCAGTTAGGCATCGGACGGACTGCACGAGCAATATCTTGGGGGCTGATGATAAGTGGCTCCATTTCTGGTATTAGTTCGCACGCTCGCTCGATCTTCCCAGTCCAATCACCTTCGATGTGATTGACAGGCACCGACCAGATGTTTTGCCAGAACGAACACATGGCGTCATCATCTGGTAGGTGCGTGTCAGTCACACCTTGGTCCAGTCGCTCCCAATCCCTGTAAACCCACCTTTCATCGCTCTGGAATGTGCGATTCTGAGTGTACCGCTCCACTCTCCGCCTGTACCGACGAATACGGTTTGCCCATGCACAGATCTTCTGCTTCAGGAAGTCGATACGCTCTGTGACGCGGGACAAATAATCTCGAGAACTAATATCAGTCCCCGAGAATGCCCGCCTCACAAAGCGCATCACTCTAGGGCGAGTATTGCCCTCCCTGAAGCAGATTAGCTTGCCGATGAGTGCTCTAGTCTCCCCGATACGACGCTCAATCCTGCACTGCCAAGCTGGTACAGCTGGTTTTGGTCGTGTGGCTCTGTCACTGTCCGGGAATTTGACATGAGCTACACGACATGCCGCAACAGCCGCACAGTACAAGATTGAATGGGTATCGGTGAGGTCTTTGCTGTCATTAAAGTAATTTGCCAGCTGCGAGTCTAGAGCATACACCAGCGCCTTGTTTTTCTTGTGCATGGGCAAACGAGGTAAACGTGGTCTGAGTCCAGGCGGAATAGATCGGTACTCACGGAAAGCATCCTCCAAAGCGCTCCTCAATCTTACATTGCACTGGGAGCTCACGGATATAGCCTCATCATCATCCTCTTCATCAACGCGGTTGGGTCGCGATGGAGAACTGGGTAAATTTTGCAGTTGCACCGCGACCAATGACGAAGCAGGCGTAACGTGGCTATTCCGTGATTCGAGGCGTAGTCGATCAAGTACAACGTCATCCAGCATATGGTTACGCTGGATGACCCGCACCTGATCCGACAGTCGTTGCGCCGACACGTTGACAGCTGGTTCAAGCACCTGAAACAGAGAGAGCATCCGACCACGGTACGCAGTCAAGTTACTTCCCCCCTCTGTAGCCCCAAAGTATGCGCGCATGACATTTTCATTGACAGTTTGTGTCCATCTCATGCGCTGCACACTTCCACCGGTAGCGGGGACCCTATCAGAGGCCGGTGGGCCTCGGAGTCCTAAGCTGGCCGGTGGTCGGCCTCTTCCGCGCCGACGTACTGGTGGTGGTGTCGTCGGCGGCGAAAAGTATTCGTCGCTCGAGCTCGACGCAACTGCAGCGGCCGGTGTCACTGGACTCACGTCTGGAGCAGGTTCCGGCAACTGCGAGGCGGAGCTGAGCGACGAACCCGAAGGTGTTGGGTGTGTGGTTTCTTGTTGCCGTGCCCGACTTCGTGTCAACATTGTAGTATTTTTCTCTCACGGTTATGTAGCCTCCACATTGAAGTATGGACTTATATTCTGGGGTAATGCTTCAATTATTATTATTTATTATTATGAATGAACGTGTATTTTGTATAATTTGTTTCGCCTCGTTGGTGCAGTGGTCGCATGCGCTACTGCTGAGCATAACGTTCTGGGTTCGATTACCAGATCGAGCAAAGGGTTTTTCCATCTGGAATTTCTTAGTGCCTAACAGCCCAGAGTCTGGAGTGGTACCAGGTGGATGACAACAGGCTCGTCCCCTGTTACTGTTACATGGGACTATTTTTTTCTTTCTTTTCTTTCTAACATAACTGGTGAAATGTGGTTGTACCTACTATAGATACCTACCTACCCTTCGGGCTGGCGTGATTTATGATATATTTATATTTTTAACGTAAAAAGCACATTATAATACGAATAAATTTCACTGGTGCAGGGAACACACATAATTTCCGGATCAAAAGGAGTTTTACAAAGTTTTTAATCCTGTTTAGAAACAGGAAATCGTTTGAGCAAAACAAAGTCAATTTCCTTCTGCCAGATGCAAGCTTGACTGTAATCTTGTGAACGGTTACTGTCTTCATTCATTTTGGAGTTTTATTATAAATAGAATATTTTATTTTATAAAAACTGTATAACAGTTGTATTTAATCTTAATTATAAATATATTTTATTTTGCAAATGTATGAACAGTGGGTGTGTGATAAAGGGAAATAGATACGGCCATATTTTACCAGTAGGCATGCAAAAACTACAAAAATAAAAGTAATCCACTAACTAAACACTAAACTTTTACAAACAGAACAAGAAACAACACAAAACCAATCATAATTCTTATTTTAAACCAGCAACAACAGTCTAAAATACAATTTATTGTACCTACACACTATTTGTATACAAACATTGTATAAACCTCCGAAACCATAACAATCGATGTACCAATCAACCCACACATTTTCGTGTATATCAATTCAGATAAGTTATGAAAAATATTTTTTTGGAAATTAACACTCTGTTAATTGCCTTCTTCTTCCTTTCTTAAGACTTTACTCTTCTTAGACATTTTATATTGTTTGAGCCCAGTACGTAGCGACGTTAATTGCGGCATCAGTGGCATTCATTAAGTCATCCAAGGTGCAGGTGAACGGGCACTTAGGGCACTCCAACAAGTCGGGCATGGTCTGATTAGAGGCTTCGCACTCGCACTTGGTATTGGATGGGTCAGTAATCCCCCATTTCAACAATTTGTGTCTGCAGCGCCCTACTTTGGTACGCAATCGATTGAGGCTTTCCATATAGGCCACTTCAGATCACGGCCAAGAGGCAAATGTTCCTACGTTAAGCACGTAGTCGTAGGTGGTGGATGCTTTTTTTCCCAAAATTTGCTTCTCTCTGGGTGGCCTGCGTGGAGCGTAATAAACTCTTACAACTGTTAAGCCTTCCCGGGGTCGTTGTGTAATCGTAAAGGGGATGTCGGGAATCGGATTCCTAGTTCTTTTTTTCCAGCTCTCATGTTCTGCTCACATGTTCAGCTCTTGTTGAATTATTGAGTATATACTAGAAGTATGTTGACCTATATATTACCAAAATAACAAGCTTTGAATATCAGAATGGTTACTAGTTAGTTATTTACTGTGTATGAAAGTTATTATTGAATATGGTTTGTAGGAAAAGGGTTTTATGAAATAAAGCACAGACAGACAAGGCTAAACATTTATTTAAATTTAGGCTTGTCAGTAACAAAGTATTCTCTCAATACATTTCTTACGTTGTCATAAATTATCGTTATGTTTAAAAACAATTTATTCTATCTCTTGGACAACGGTCCAAGAGAATTCAAAATAATAGCAACATAATAACAATAGCTAGGAATACTGGCCATAATATGACTTACCTACACAACAACATTTTCATAATAAGCAATAATTAAGGTATAATATCAAATTAATTAACTTACGTGACATCTGGTCAATCTATTCCACATAACAATGGCACTAGAGCTAACCAACTGAACATCTACTAAGCAACTGCCTTGATAACGTCGTTACAATCCTTTTTATACACTACCAACGTCTTTTGCGTAAAACATCTACTGCCATTTTCAAACAATCACAGATCATCATATATTTTGGCTTAATATCTTCTAACACAGGTAATAATAAACCAATATAAAATCTAAGATATACTACAAGGATAATCAAATATTACTTAATCATTTATAGTAATAACATTTAAGTGTTTTTTTTTTACAAGTTAAACCGTTGTTTTTTGTAAACACAATATCTAGTCAAATTAGGTACTTCTACGTTAGTCCCAAGCTTCTTAAATGTGACAGATGCTATTATCCAACAAAAACATTCTAATATTATAATATTATATCAACATGATATATCTAACACATGCGACATCCCTTCGTACGGCAGCTGGCGCAATTCCTGCAAGCGGGTAGAACTTATTGAGTGGAGTCGGTTTTAAGCAGCCCGATATTATCCGACGCGTCTCATTCAGGGCAGTATCCACCCGCTTAGCGTGAGCGGACCGGTGCCACACTGGACATGCAAATTCACCAGCAGAGAAGCACAAGGACATACCAGTTGTGCGAAGGACATCGGGTGCTGCTCCCCAGTTAGAGGAAATCAGGCGACGTAAAAGATTGTTGCGTGACCCGACCTTCTGCTTGATTTTGTAGCAGTGTGACTTATACGTTAGAGCCCTATCTAACGTTACTCCTAGGTATTTCGGGTTTGAGCAATGTTCAACCTTAGTGCCTCGCCACGTGATGTTAAGGGCCCGATTTGACTGTCTGTTGCGGAGATGGAATGCTAATTTGTTAATTGTTATAGCCATTAACAATTGTCAGAAGAATGTCTTTTGGCAATTTGAGTTGGTAATCAATTGCTAAACAACAAACCTTGGCTTTATTTACCCTTTCCAGTACCCAACATTCAACTGGAACAAGAAGACCCAAGACGCGGTGATAGCCTCATTCTTCTGGGGGTACATGACGCTGCAGATACCTGGTGGGCAGCTGGCCCATAGGTTCGGAGCCAGATACCTGCTGACTGGTGCCATGATGATCAACTGTGTGGTGTCCATACTGCTGCCGCTGGCTGCTTACTATGTAAGTTAGAGAATTGTAAGGTTTAGAAATTAATGTTAACTATCAAAAAATTGACTAACCTCCTGTATAACATCATTGAGGATTGACGATGGTGATCATCATGGATAAGTTAAAGACACGTCAAATATTTCACTAACAGTGGAATCTTGCTATTGAAATTATGATTGTTTTTAGGGTGGTTGGATATGCACAGCAATGTGCAGAGTATTGCAAGGTCTAAGTCAGGCCTGCATAGTCCCTGGGCTGCACACGTCTCTTGGAAAATGGGCACCTCTGCAGGAGAGAGGAAGAATGGCCGCTTTTGTATATGGAGGTAAGATTTAAACAAATTGCCTATAGCCTGCTAACTCGAAATTAGCAATCTATGTAACACAAGGCTAAAATAGTAGTAAACACACTTTCCAATATATAAATATAAAAGGATAATAAACGTATTATATAAATCCTTATAACAGCCTTTCCTTTGGTGTTTATATTACTGCTCCAACGGTTTATGGACAAAATCGGAGGAATAGCTATAATAAAAATATGACCATCCTATTATTTTCCCACTCCAGGGCATACGCCTCATCTCATATAGATAATGATTAAAAATAACGTTATGTTTACAGTTTAACAAAATTCGCAAGATTTCTTCTTCCAAATTGTGTTAATTCTTATCACCGTATTGTTTACAGGGCAAGCTCTAGGCACAGTTTTCGGACTACCAATGACAGGTTTCATATCTTCATCAGCTCTGGGCTGGCCTGGTATATTCAGGTTCTACGGGATACTATCGGGAATAATTGGAGTGCTACTATTTTGGCTTGCAGCTGATACTCCAGCAAAACATTCCAAAATATCTGAAGCTGAAAGGAAATATGTAGAAGAAGAATTGGGAACGGGTGATGAAGCAAAGGTAATATGAGGCACAATGTAATTATTATCATTGCTACGTACTTGGCACCGTGAGCTATATACAAAGGATTTCGATTAATAATTTCGATTTCAAATAATTACGATTCATTTAAAGTGCAAAAAAAATTATATGCCTAGAAAAAGTAAAGTTATAAAAACTTAAAAAAACCGGCGCGAGTCGGACTCGCACTCGGAGGGTTCCGTACCATTATCTATAAAAATCAGGTCTGTTGTATGGGAGCCCCCTTAAATAATTATTTTATTTTAATTTTATTATTTATTATTAAAGTAAAAATACAACTGAGTATTTTGTAAATATTTCAAGTGCCTACCTATTGCCATTATTGATATCGAGCAAAAAAGGGCTAAAAAATCGCGTTTGCTGTATGGGAGCCCCTTAAATATTTATTCTATTTTGTTTTTAGTATTTGTTGTTATAGCGGCAACAGAAATACATAATTTGTGAAAATTTCAACTGTCTAGCTATCGCGGTTCTTGAGATACAGCCTGGTTACAGAGAGAAGGACGGACAAACAGCGAAGTCTTAGTAATAGGGTCCCGTTTTTACCCTTTGGGTACGGAACCCTAAAAAGTATCTACAACATAAATCTAGGGTGAACAATAATAATAAACTAAATAAAAAGAATACTCTAAGGGATAAACAGCAAACTAAATTATGTACAATAACTATTCTAAGAAATACAAAACAGAGAAAGGTAGAAATATAGGGAATAGGTACCTACACATACGAGTAGATGTAGTAAAAAAGAAAGTAGATAAGAGCCTAGGTAGTCTGTTCTTGGGAATCTTCAAAATATTCATTAACTGAGTGATAGCATTTCTGTAAAAGTGAGATACGCAGTATTTTTTTTAATATAAGACTATAATTTGACTTGAAATATGTGATGTATTAGGTTTAAGGTAGATATAAATTATTGTTAAGAACTGTATATTAAGAATATGTGGGTAGGGGTTAAAATGTAACTGAGCACTCGGGCTCATTGTGTCAGTCGGAATATATTGATAACCGCGATCAGCTGTTTTATTCCTGGCTCCGTATCCCGACATCCTGGTGTGCTCCAAACACTTCAGTGGCGACGAGGACTTTAAAAACCTTCGTGTGTGTTGTTTGTGTGAGCGTGATAGCAAAAACTATTATAATGACTATCGGCAAAATCGGAGAGTTCAAAGTACAATCGGATGACTGGAAATTGTACGTGGAGCGTCTAGAAAATTATTTTGTGGTCAACGATATCAAGGATGATTTGCGTGTGGCGACGTTGATAACGGTAATGGGAGCGGAAAGCTACGAATTGTTGGTGAATTTGTGCACACCGCATAAACCGAGCACAAAGACATTTGAATATGTAACGGCCATCATGGAAAAACACCTACAGCCAAAACCGAGTGTATTAGCCGAGCGATTCAAATTTCACCAACGGAAACAAAACGTGAACGAAAGTATATCAGAATATATGGCAGTACTGAAAAAAATGTCTAAGTCTTGTGAGTTTGGAACATGGCTGGAAGAAAGTATTCGGGATCGTTTCGTGTGCGGAATAAGTAGTGAGATAATAAGACAGCGTTTATTCGCCGAGGATAAATTAGACTACACAAAAGCGTATAGTATGGCCATGAGTATGGAAGCAGCCGAAAAAAATGCAGCAGTGGTCGACAGCGCTACTAAGAACATGGAAAAGGCGAACACAGCGGGTGATTGTCTAGCGATGGCGACTACGAGCCAACGTGGAGTTCGCGGGGCGGCGGTGCAGTATAGACCGGCGGCGACTGGCGCGTTCGGTGACAGGCGCCGGGCCGCGTGGGACGGACAGCGGCGTGGCCGCGGCAGCGGCGTGGCCGCGGCAGCGGCGTGGCCGCGGCAGCGGCGTGGCCGCGGCAGCGGCGTGGCCGCGGCAGCGGCGGTGCGCAAAAACCGCGTCACGTGGAGGGGCCGACAGCGTCCGCACCGGTGCAGGTGGAGCGAGCTCGGCGGGACCAACAATGCAATGCATGTGGAGGACTGCATGATTCTACAGGGTGTAAATTTACGCGATACGTGTGTCGAGTGTGCAACAAACAAGGACATCTTGGGCGTGTATGTCCAATAGAAGTGGGACATCATCATCTGTATGAAGTTAAATATGCAAACAGTTTGTCGGAAGACGAGCGAAGCGACGAGGTAATGATTGTCGACATAAATAATTTATCTATAGCTCAGTGTCCGCCAATATATATAATAATGAAAGTGCACGGTACAGATATAAAGATGGAATGTGACACGGGTAGTGCTTTATCATGTATAAATTATGAAACATACAAAAAGTTGTTTAGCGATTTACGGATCGATTCTTTGTGTTGACTAAGACGGTACAGCCTATGAATCCAATACTTTATGTTGCAGAAAATGGCCGTGCCCTGGAGGAAGATCTTTAGCCACAAAGGAGTTTGGGCCATTATAATAGCACACTTTGGTCAAACTTGGGGACAACTCACTCTGTACTCAGAAGTGCCTGCCTACTTGGATAAAATCATGGGAGTCAACATCAAAGCGGTAAGGAACAAGTTTGAAAAAAACATGATAAGTACAACTGTTGGCTTACAACGATCCGTTTCGGCAAATAATATACTATTTTTGTCTTCCTGTCCATCAAAAGGTACTATGGTAGACACCGCCGATATACCTTTAAAATTAATAGTTTTATATACTAGGCAGTATTATAATTTTTGGTTTGCCATAAAACATAATCTGTAATATGTATCTATTAATTCATATGGTTTTCTAAAATTTCTAACATAATCTTTACTCATTTATGGCTGGTTTATCCAAATAACACATTATTTAAAACTTACAGAATGGACTTCTGACTGCTCTGCCATTCTTGGTGATGTGGTTCACAAACTTCTTCTTCAGCTGGATGACAGATATGCTGATTGTGAAGAATATTCTCAGCCCTACGAATACAAGGAAACTCGCAAATTCGCTAGGTAAGTTTTTAAATGGATTTAGTTGAATAACCTTGCCCGACAATGCCACTTTGTGCTCTGTATAATCAATTTTTAGCAGTGATTCTATTGCTTTGAATATTCCTAAATGTAGTTATTCAAAACCTTGTAAACTTCAATATCAAACATACATAAACTCGCCTTCTTCCCATGGGAGTAGGTAATAGTAACTACAAATCGCCACCTGCTACGATCCTTACATACTCCTTTTTTTTGGGTGGGAAATCATCATAATTATGACTTCTTCCGCTCTGGGCGAAGCGGGAGGGCGTGTCAGTCTTTTAATTACTAAACTCACCCGTGTTCCTTCAGTTGCCTGTGCCAGGGGCCACGGTATCTCTTTCGAACAACCCGCGCAATTTGTTCGGCGCGCGTGGAACACGACGCGAAGACGACCCGGGCCTGGTCCTTACCGGGCGGCGAGCTGTCCATTGCTCGCCGCCCGCAAGCCCACGCCCACGGTGCCCAGGAGTCGGCTGTTGACTCCCGACGTCCAGGGCGTCTCCTGCGGCGACTAGGGGCGCGAGGGCGCAGAGATTGCCTCTTCCTCACGCGCTCCACCTCCTCCTTTGCGAGCATTACTGCTTCGCAGAAGGAAGTGACGGCTTCCCATGTACTTTCTCTCCGTACCATGGCTTGGACCAGGGCTGGACGCGAGAGATCGTCGCCGCCGATCGCTGCCACGAGGGCGCGGCGGTGCTCCACCCAAGCCGGGCCGACCTCCACCGTATGCTCCACCGTATCCTCTGGCCGATCCACACAGTGGTGATATCCAGGCGTTTCCTCTCGCCTTATCCTGAACAATTTATTGAACATGGAACAATCCTTACATACTCCTTTTTCCTCGTTCACATAATAATATGTATATGTCCTTTTAGGGCGTACTGTGCGACTTGAAATACTGAATTAAGTGTATTTATTGTTCATGATCTGATTTGTTATAATTTCCGTTTTGTTTCCAGGTAACGTTCCAGCAGCTATTGGATTGATAGCTCTAGCATTTGCACCTAAAAATATCTACGTTGTGGAATCCATACTAGTATTCATATGTAGTTTCAAAATAGCTGCTCACTTAGGATTTCAGGTTGGAATGATATTAATATTATTTTCAACGCCTACACTTTTTCTCTTGTTTATTTCTCATAACAAATTGCTCTTTTTTTACCTATGTATCAATCAACTCATCCTACCACAGTCCTCTGATGGGCTTAGGCCTACCTATCCTAGTTTATATAAGTATAACGCTAGGGAAATGCAAAAGGATATCTTCTAAATTTTTTTAGATCAACTTTATTATAATTAAGATTGTTGTTAGCTCAGGCCATGACATCCTAGCAGTCATTTTGATTCCGCCAATAAAAATCGAATCATGTTTTTCTTTTGTTTCAGATCAACCACATCGACATATCTCCAAACTTTGCTGGAACATTGATGAGTATCAGCAACTTCATGTCAAACATTGGAGCATCGATCGCTCCGTTAATTATTGGATGTATCCTTACTGACGTTGTAAGTAAACTATTACATACTTTTATTAATAACTACAAATCCTGGTATTAACAAGTCCAATTTATACGTATTTATGTAAACGTTTTTATTGGCAAGTTATTCTGTACCTAGGTTATCATACTATCCAAAACCCACATTAAAACAACAGCGCCATTGTTGACACTTCCGTCAAGTTTTAATTGACTAGGTTCGTTTTCTAGCGTGTGATAGTTCCAAGTAATAAAAGTATGTTTTATTAGTACATACCATAGATTTAGTATAAACTACTTATGCTAAATCCTACTAATATTATAAACGAGAAAGTTTGTATGGATGAATGTTTGTTACTCTTTCACGCAAAATCAACTCAACGGATTTTGATGAAAGGCATACAGATGGTTTATAAACAGGAATAACATATAGTATACTTTTTATCCCGATATTCCCACGGAATTGAAATTTACGCGGATGAAACCGCGGGGCGCAGCTAGTCTTTAGTAAATACATAATTATGTAAGATATTAGGTACTCTAAGTTATTTAAACTCACCTCTTTCCACTTTTCACAGAATGACGTTTACTTGTGGAGGCAGGTATTCTTCATGGCAGCAGGTCTATACCTGGTCACTAACCTGGTCTACGTGATCTTCGGAACAGCCGAGAAGGCAGACTGGAACGATCCACCTCCAGAGAAGAACAATGATGAAGAGGGCCAGCCTATGATGGAGAAACCTAAGTTATGAGAAAAATAATATTTGTTGATAACTTTTTGTAGAACACATTAATGAAGTTCAACATTGTACCTTTTATTAAAAAAATAAACTTCTTTGTTTCCTTTTAAGTAATTTAATTATTAAAGATTCACTCAAGTTTGAATTAATTTGACATTATCCTGTATAATAAGCAGAGGTCGGAATTAGGTAGAGTTATTTATGTACTTGCATCGAAATGTTGATATTGATGTGGATCTTATCGAGATTTCTAATAGACAATCCCGCGTGGCCAACAATATTCCAAATAAATAATAATAAAATCCTCAGAGATAGATAAGACAAATAAAAAAAGATAAGTAACATACAATTTTTATTAGTACATATTTACATTAGTTCACAATACAAATTACTAATAGTCTTAAGCAAAGTCTCATACTTATATTTCACCTTTTTATAAATACGAAAATACTGTTGCTTCTAGCCTAGACTCGTGAGGTTTTGCTTATTCAAACGGCCCATCAGAATCATTGTCTTTGTTCGATTCATTCAAAGTATCACTATGATTTGAAGTGTTCGCTTCTGACGTTACTGTTGAACTTTTATGAGAATTGAAGTATATACCTAACCATTAGCTTTTCAATATTTTCTGGCTTCAATGAATTTCTCCGAACGTCTAAATTCCATTTTTACATTGAAAAAGATCGCTCTACGTCAACTGAGGTGAGGTTGGCAAATTTATACACTTCCTCCTTCTCGTCATTAATGCAGGAAGAAATTTTTTCTGCTATATTTCTGATAGTGTCCAAATCAGTCCTATCCATTTCTTTTTCCATTTTATCTTCTAAGCTCTCGCAATTTGCCCATCTCAAAGCTAATCTGCATCAAATATTTCAAATGATTCCATTAGAAAAGATCGGGTATCTTAAGTGCTGTCAAAGCTGTTGGTATAATTGCAAAATTTTCGTAATTAAGAGACAAATCATACTTTATGCTGTCATTATTATTAAAAATGTTTAAAGCATTCACTATTGATTTTGCCTCTTGACTATTCAGCACAGACAATACAGACTTAATTTCATCGAAATGCTTATCGTAATAGAATGCTGCATTAAGCCAAGCACCCCATCTAGTAATTACAGGTGCAGGAGGTAAAGGTAAATCTGGACACATTTCTTTAAAGATTTTAATTCTTTTTGGTGCCTTCAAAAAAACTTGTTTCAAATTTGAAATTAAACTATCAACATATTAGGGTTCTCTTTTCTAATCTGCCCCGCAATAAGATTTAAAGCATGGGATAGAAATTCTACCAGCTGATATCATGTATGCCACACACACTGTCTGTACATAACATTCTAACATTATCGACAAATTGTGATATAGTTGTTCCATTTACAGTATCTAGCTTTTTACATACCACTAAGTAAGGCTGATGGCACCTACTAGGTTCTAATGGTCTTACCAACAAATGTACGAAAGCTCTTCCTAAGAAATCCGTAGTTTCGTCTACTGAAAGCCAATCTTACTTTGCATCTCTTGTACTTTGATTTTAAAAACCTGATCCAGGTAAACTTTTCTCAATAAGAAATTGTTGCACAGTTGGGACCATGGTATGTTACAAAGAATCATAAATTCGATTAAGTCGAAGTAAAATTCTAAAGGAGTGTGGTGTTCTTTCTTCGTGCCTTTATGTACTCCTTTTACATGTCTTTTGACGTTACTCCAACGAGTTTCACTTAAATTTGCTTCGCATTTAGAGCAGTGAATTAATCCACTTGTATGGTCGTAAAGAAGCTCCGGATTATCTTTGATCCACTTGTTGACGGGGGCCTCTTTGATTGAACTCTGCGCCATTGTAATACTTTTAATCAAAGGATTAATCTGGAGCAAAAAAATTGTGAATCTTAGAAAACCGTATGAGTGTGTTTGTAAGTGTGAGAGAGATAGGGCACAACAGTTGCGTAGTTTAAAAGATCTAAGCGTGCATACATTCATACAGAGGGACAGACGGGCTTATTTAAAGGAAATTTAATAAATATATGAACAAGAAACTTACCAAGTATATCACCAACTTCAAATATCCAGTCATCCAATACAGTAAGGCCAAATCAAAGTCTGTTAGTGCGTGCCGAAATAGTCGTATTAAGTAGAGTCCAGAATCCAATAAACAAGCCAGGGTCAAACAGGATTCACCACATAAAACAACAGGAAACAAGCGAGCGTATTCTACGAACCGAGGTAAGTAAATGAGCTGTCTGAACGAGTTAACCGATTTATTGCTGATAGAAAGTTTGAATGCGGTAGAAAGAGACAAAATCTAGTACATTTCGTTAAGCGGGGAGTGCTCCGCATTTCCGCTATTGTTTTCTTTTGTTCTTACAAGCTATGTTGTATGAACTACAAATGCGGCAATATTGCGCGTGTGCGCATTGGAATTTTGCAACTTCGGACATCCGATGTCGTTGATGTAAATTTGGTAACGTCGTGCGTAAGTAACTTTTTATTTAACACACCGCGAGACTTTTTTGCTCTTTAAAATTAATCTCGGGATTTGAGGCATATTCACTTTATTCTTTCGCTGTATGAAATCAGTGTAAGTACATAAATAACTCTACCTAATTCCAACCTCTGATAATAAGGGAAGCTTTTCAAATCATTTGCCTTTAATAATAATTTAATTATAAAAATGCTATCGTATTATAAATCACAATCCCTAAAAAGTACAGTCTGCAAAAACGGCCAAAGCACTCTATAAATCCGTTCTCAAAATGCAGACGGGAAACCCGAGATTTTGAGATGTAAGCATCAAACACGAAAACGCCGGAATTAAAGTGTTGAACATAAATGAGAACGTCACAGCATTCGGAAGACATGATTAACGGATGTTCCCGGGAATGAATTATATTTCCCGAGATTTTACTCCCGTGTTTAATGTTCCGAGCTGCAGAGACTTTTAAATGCATTGAATTTATTTTGACTAGAGAAATCTTTTCGGAGCATGACTAATAGCCATAGTTTGGGATAGAATTGCTGTAGTTTGAAAAACAAGGGTGAGTGATTATAGTTGTAGGGGTTGTGAAGACTAAAATACTGCAACATAGCAATGCTATTTTTAAACCAGCAGCGTACAATATTATAAATGGTGCAATATTAATCTAAACATAAAACTTCATAAAACATAGAAAGAGTCTGTATACATTGGTATAAAATAGCAGTACGTATTGGGATATTAAAAAATGTTGCTAAAACTGTTAATTTATCGACAACACGGTTAGCGCAGTAGCTGAGCGATCGGACTGCTGCGCTGCGTGTCGCGGGTTCGATTCCCGCACAGAACAAATATTTGTAAGTCCTACATGTATTTGTTCTGAGTCTGGGTGTTTTTCTATCTATAATATGTACGTATGTATTTACAAAAAAAATGTATATAAGTAGTTTATCAGCCATCTTGTTACCATAACACAAGCATTAGGTTGCTTAGCTTGGGACTAGATGGCGCTGTGTGAAATGTCCAGGGATATTATTATTATATTTATCAGTTTTTTAGCTGCTCGTTAATATAAAAATTATGGCAAACCTGTGATTCTCTTTATCAAAATCTAAATAGACATTAATTTAATAATCTTCCCAAATGTTAAGAAAAACTTGGACATTACCGGATCCATCGGAGTTGGAATTGACCCTAGGACATTAACGGAGACATTCGAGCAAATTTTAATTAGAAAACTTTTGTCCATCAAAAGCGTTTCGTTCTCGAGATATTTAATGGCGAACACAAATGTTTGTAGGTACCCGGAAAAGGCAAAGACAGTGAAAAATACTCGAATTTCCTTCGACGGAAGAATTTCATTACAACGTCCAAAGAATCTGTTTCAAATGGCCAGTGATTTTTTGAAGGATTTTTTCCAAAAAGTTTATTTTTAAAAGATTTTACATCGTTGTCTTTCTACATCCGTGTCAATTTGCATGAACCCGAAAGATTTAGGGTTCCACCCGAGGGTTCCTTGTAGCAAACTCGAGCTGGGTTGCCATACTCATAATATACGCATTTTAATTGGAGGGAGTTACACAAAACTTTATTGTTCTTAAATGGAAAAACTTTTGCTGTTGCGTTTCCAAGTTTTGTTAAACTTTTGCCAAATCTTGGCTTAAACATGCTTGTTCCAAAATTTGTTTATTCCCATTTTCTTGATCAAAGATCTTTTTTGTTTGTTTAAATACAGCAAATCCTGTTAACATTGTTAAGTAAGTAGCGCATTACAGTAATGTCATGAATATTTAACCGATTAATGTTTAAATACGGTTTTTCTCAACAGTTGAGATCCGGAAATCGATTTCGTTTTTAAGTTTAGCTTATTCGATTATTCAGATTGAATACTACTAACTTCAGTCTCTATCAGTCAGGTAGTCTGTGGTAACTAATTTAAGTATTAAGTCTCTATCAGTCAGGTAGTCTGTGGTAACTAATTTAAGTATTAAGTCTCTATCAGTCAGGTAGTCTGTGGTAACTAATTTAAGTATTAAGTCTGGTTAAGTTATTGGGTTGCTCTATCTGGAATCAGTTAGTAGCAGCGCGGAGTCTAGAGCTGTGCCCGGTTGCTGTCAATGTCAATAGGGTTGCGTATCACATAGGACTTAAACTAACTGGCCAATTGTGGGTGTCTTACAGGTGCACCTCTGACTAATCCTTCGGGGAGTACAGGCGTTAAGTTATCGTACATATAAAAACTGATTTTCTTCATAAATACACAGCGTTTTATTCCTTAAAGAAAAACCACAAACACAAAGGCTGTCCTTCATTATCTTCAACGCAGTCACCGAGAAAATAATCAGAAATTTTTAAATATCCTGTATTTTCCAGGTGCTCTAATGTCCATCTCATTTGAAGTACACCTCCATTGTCTTTTTATAAAGGATAGTGTTACTCATTATCTTTATTACACCTATTCTTTGATAGTGGAAACCTTTGGAAGCAATTTTCCAACCTTACCTACCCTCAAAAAACATTCAGCCATAACCATCAGTAGTTAAGGTTCAAAGTTGTGTGGCAAATAATTTAGAAGGTAAATCAGTCTTTCAAATTGAGTTTTCCGCCTGATGTTTTATAGTTAGTTGGAGCAAAGAAGTCAATGAGCTCAAAGGGCTATTTTCCAGTAGGTGGTGCATCAAAGAGGTAATTAAAAATGTAACACGTGCTCTTTCACTTTATTGTTATACATTTTTTTTTCTAGGATATGGATAATACATGACATGAGAGCAGCGGTAGCCCAGTGGTAGCGGGCCCGCCTTACGAGCAGGCGCTTTACTTTGTGTAAATAATTTCATCACCACTTTTCTCAAAACGGAGAAGGAAAACATCGTGAGGAAACCGGCATGTCCTAGAACCCAAAATTCGAAGACATGTGAAATCGACCACCCCGCACTGGGCCGGCGTGGAGTACAGACCACTCCCTGTATCCTGCCTGTATCCCTGCACTGGGAAGATTATAGGTTAATGATGATGATATGAGATGATATCCAAATTAGGTGATATCCAAATTAGGTGATATCAAAATTAGGTGATATCCAAATAAGGTGATATCCAAATTCAAGCAAATAAATTATTTGAATTTATTTTAAAAGGTGCTGAATACCAAACAATTACTATTATGCATTGTAGTATTACAACAGACAGTATTTACTTTTATTTTAAAGTAAGTAGCCAAGTATTTATCATTGTCGTCTGATTGCCACGAACGTGATTAAATTTTGTGCAACATTGACTTTAACCCACTTACCAATTTCTGCTGAAGCAAAATCATATCATACGTGTTTAGCTAAGTTTTAAAGTGCTAGAAACTATTTTATGCTGACTAAATAATTATGTACTTTTATTATTTTAATCTCTAAAATGTAAATAAAATTTTGACATTACTTCAAGACAAGATGTTAAGTACTTATTGTTAAGAATTGTCCTACAATTACCATAAAGCATGCTGATGCCGCCTGTGATCCAGGTTTATCCTAGTACAGGCATTTAACATTATTATACCTTTGTAAATAATTTCTAAGACTCTAAGTAGATATTTTACCAATTTTAATACTGAATAAAACATTTTTTTTTATTTTATTAACTTGGTCGGAAAATATACAACATCACAATTTAATGTACTATAGCCTTTTTATAATTATTGTCTACTTCCATTATTACCAACTTTTACTGTAAGACTCCATCCAACTTGATACTTGAACAAAACTCAATTTACTCTTTCCGTACTTGTCCCCACCATGACACGAGTATGACACGAGTGCAAACTTTACTTTTGAAACAAATGAGAATCCCATGACAGATAAATTGGTTCAAAATGGTTGTACCCACCGATTAATAAAATATCACCCTTTCAAAGCAGAGAACCGTGTTTCAAACTCATTTTGAAACATTGTATATAGAGTTAAAACGAAGAATTGAAGTAAAATCGATATTAATAAAGGAAAATTCTACTCTGCTCAAAACCCAACATCATCACGGATACTAACGCAATCAAATAAATACTTTTTAAGAAAGCTAAGTAGGTAATGATTATGTAGCGGTATCTACAACGCCACATGCGAACAACGCGTCATACTGACGTCACGCAAATCCTGCATCTCGCAAGCAGAGTTTACCGCGCAATTAGCATAGATACAATTTCCCAACATCAATCGTTGGGCAATAGCCCGCCAGACACAACACCCGTCTGGTTGGAGGATCCTCCCTTTTCTATGGAGGTTGAGTGAACTTTACACCCTGTTCCTCATGCCTCTAAACTGGTGATCCCGAGTATGAACGTCAGCGCAGCCTTCGTGCAAACACTTCAGCGTGACGTCATCATCATCACTCCCGCAAGCTTCAGCGGCGAGTCACCCAGCCAGCCAGCATCCACGGCTTCAACGGGTATCCTGACCACCAGCATGCAGCGTCCGCGCATACCTGGTCATCACCCTCAGCCTCATCAGCAACCTTGGCACAGCACACTGCACCTTCGGCCGGTCAACAAGCAGAGCACTCTCTCCTGGTCGACGCAGCAGCCAGCCTCAACCCGGCGCTGTACGACATCCGACGCACTGGAGTATAACGCAGCGCCACCCCGACTCACTGGGGACATCTCCGCAGACAGTTCCGACTCACCGTGAACTATGCGGCAACCGGTTCCGACTCACTGGAACCTCAGCTGGCCTGGCAAGCATCGCAAGATACAAGACTCAGCCCATTATCGACCTCCGGTCTCCGGAGGGGAGTGATGTAGCGGTATCTACAACGCCACATGCGAACAACGCGTCATACTGACGTCACGCAAATCCTGCATCTCGCAAGCAGAGTTTACCGCGCAATTAGCATAGATACAATTTCCCAACATCAATCGTTGGGCAATAGCCCGCCAGACACAACACCCGTCTGGTCGGAGGATCCTCCCTTTTCTATGGAGGTTGAGTGAACTTTACACCCTGTTCCTCATGCCTCCAAAATTATATCCCTTGGTACACACACGTTTACCTTGCCGTGAAAAACTACGGTTTATTCGCCGGGTAGGCACGGTCTCAGTATTGTATGGATCACTATGGAAACACGCCAGACACGTTTTTTCTACGGTGCGGTTTATAAGACGTATTGTCAAGAAACCGTGACGTGTAATGGCCTAATTGCTTCAGATTAGTCCAAAACTTAAGCAAAAACGTGATAGGCTGAGTTGAAGCAAAAACGGGAAAAAACGCAACTTCAAATGCTCAAATTGTCTACTTAAAATACTTGAATAATGGACAAAAAAAACGCAGATTCGAGCCTGAAGTTCAGCAAAAAGTAATTCATAGTAGTGACAGGTTCAATGAGCAGCTAGAATAGATAACTTGTGAACCGTAGCCATTACAAGTAAACTTTTCCATTCTCGAGAAAACTTTAGGGCAAAGGCCTCAATGTATTTACAACAACCACGTTATTTTGTGTCATCTTCTATCGTAGGTCAATAGAAGGTGTCTCGGGCTAACTAAGAAAAGTAGGTACCTACGCATATTCACGTTGAAAAATACACATTGGTATATTTTGGTCTTAATTTTTTTTTTTAACGTAGCCTATCACTAGGAATTTCTGCTGTATCGTGGGTGCGTTTACAAACATTTAAACTCACATACACAAACAGCCAGAGACCAGAGTAAATGACTACCAAGTAGTCCGGGCTTATCACGTCATGTTTCATCATCATCATTTCAGCCGAAAGACGTCCACTGCTGGACATAGGCCTCCCCCAAACACCTGCACTTCGACCGGGTCTGTTCTTCTCGCATCCAATGGGTACCTGCGGTCTTCACAAGGTCGTCGGTCCAGCTTGTGGGAGGCCTTCCAACGCTACGTTTTCCGGTACGCGTTTGCCACTCCAGAACCTTTCGGCCCCATCGGCCATCTTTTCTGCGAGCAATGCGTCATGTTTTAACTGATCCTAAAAATAATAGGAATTTTGAGAATATAAAAACCAAATTAAAAGTAGAATATTTTATTTACAAAATTCGCCATTCTTATGCAGTATCTCGAATCAACATAAAACATTATCAGCCAGCACACAATAATATTAGCACCGTGTTGTCGTCCCACGTATGTTTGCTATGGCATTGTAATGGTGTTTGTGTTTACACGGGACGTGTTGCTTGTGCGAGGTTGCAGCTTAGATTCAGAATCGAATTAACGTCCTATTTCCAAAGTTATCGCAAAACTAATTTATCTAGATGGCACCTACACCTGATCTATAAAATAAAATATAAGTCATATCGTAAAAGTTCACATCAATTTGAATTTAGATACTGTATTTACATAAAGTTTGGATTTTAAATTTTAAACTGAATTTATGTTTATTTTGAAGCTTCATGAATTTTCTATTTGGATGAAACTTTCGTGTATCTAATACGTGATCACAACCAGCTTAAATTCTTAAAAGTTCGTCAAAATACAGGGTGTTATTGACAGCCCTCCGCAAACTGATAGGGTGGCTTCAGTACATCATATTAAGATGACCGGTACATGTAATTCTTTCAGGAACATTAAGGGAATCCAAAAAACCAGATTTGTTTTATTACCTCACACGCAACGTATCGTTATCGTAGCAAAACGCACGTAGCGGACGGCAGCGCATCGAGCTTGAGCGAGGCTGTTTTCAGCTGTTTTATTTACATAAATGGAGTGTTGCATACAGAGAACGTAATTTTAAATTGAAATAAAGGAATATCAGCAGAAAAAACCGCATAAAAAAATTTTTTTCCTGAGAAAATTTCCAGTGGGATATGATTCAGAATAAGGAGCTGAATCAATCCTGTGTTTTTGTGGAGGGCTTTCAATAACACCCTATATGTATAAAAAATAACCAAGTCTGGTAAAATATAAAACACTTTATCTGCAATGTTTTAATTAGGTAAGCAATTAAACTCAACAAAATAGCATATCATTCGTAACAATACCTATAGGTAAAAATACATGTAAGTATACAAACTCACTTCAAAAACTCACACATCATGGATAATTTCACCAACCCAAAAGTTTTTTGTTTTTTATTTGGTAGTTTTTCGTCGACTCGTCTTGTGGTTTACAAATTCCAGGCGTCATTCAATTTTGTGAAGTAGTTCAATGATATGACAATAAAACTGATCTAAAGACTAATCCGTCAATCATTATGTTATTGTGACGAAGTAGGTAAGTACAACTGAACTGGTAAGAATAGCAATTCATGTCCGAATAGGCAGCATCGATCTCTTAGAATTTGAATGAAATTACATATCTACGGGACTACAAGATATGTAAATAGGAACTTATTTAGAGTTGATGAATCAATCCATAAAAAAATCACTTCCTCTCTCCTTAAACATCATCACTATATCATCATACTATATTTATTTAGATTAGTATAATATACTTTATGTATGTATTTGTTTAATTATGTAAATGGTACACTACAGACTACCTACAGTATTTGTCTCTGCTTCCCCTTTTAAATCCATCCCAATATTGTCTTTAAACAATCGCTCTTATCAAATGATCCCTCCCGCTCTGGGTGGAGTGGAAGGGAGTGTCAGACTCTTACTGACTAAAACCCACCCGTGTTCCTTCCTTAGCCCTTTATGTTCCAGGGCACCCTTAAGTTGCTTTAAAATACATTACTAGGGAAGATGGTTTTCAAGTCAATCTCAATGAGTCATCACATCAGCCGAAAGACGTCCACTGCCGGACATAGACGAACAAGCACCGCCGCACCAGGTCCACCGCATGGGGGACTTCCGATGCAGCAGGGCATTGTCGCTCTTCTTAAAGACAAGTCCAAGTAGTCTAGAGTGGACTTGTATCAACATAAAAATTACAATACAATCACTTGAAGGTCAAATATTTAGATGTGTTATCACCGCCGATTACCCTGGGTGATCTCTTGACACTATCGCAGCAGTAAACCGATTGTGTCAAAGTGTTATCGATAAAATACCCAACGACAACAATATAACATATTATTTATTTAAATTATGGTTTGTTAGTTTAAACGTATATGACGTTTGAAGTCCAAAATGAGTGGAGAAGATGTGGAGATTAAAAAGCCAAGTAAGTGGTTTTGATTTATTTCATGTTTTTTTACCGTTTTACATGAAGTGGTTGTGGGTACAGTCAGCTGCACGTCCATGGTAACAATTTAACATTGACAGTACTTTCATTTCGCGGCAGAAACGGGCGGCGGTTTTTATAGTTCAAATGTTACTCAGTCGTACGTAACATTTCTTAAACGACTAAAACCGCCGTTTTATTTTGTGTACTTTAAACTCGGCGATTTTACCGATCGACATTTCTGATTAATTTGGTGATACTGTTCCTATTTTTTTTACTTATTTACCATTGCACGAATCACGAGTAAAATCGTCTATTTTCGTCGCCACTGATAAGTATGGGAATTTCTGTAACTATCGGGAGCACAATTATACACAGACTCACTGATAGACGTGTATTCAGAGACTGGCGCGCGGCTCCTAACGTACAGACACCAGCAGGTCAAGCTACCCGAAACTGTCAAATTTTTCCAATCAACCTTGAACCTTCATGCTTTAGCGATAAAGTTGAAAATCTATTAGAGAAATTTGAAAGATTGTAGTAACTTGATGTGCTGGCGTCTGTACAATGAATTATTACTAAGTACCCACTATTACAAATATATCACAGATCTACTTAATTTTTATTTGAAAATCTTCTTATTAAATGTTATGCATAAAATAACGCTTAGTTATTCATATTTTTCACGGCTTTTCAAATGAATTAACGCCCTTCCAAAACGACATTGTATGAACAATACTATTATATGTATTGTGTGTTGGGCGTACAAAAACACACGACCAGAATGTTATTTTATCAATAATGTTTTGTGTATTGTGTACAAAGACGGTGCTCTTAAAATGACATACCTATTTCATCAATGACTTTAGCATATACCTAATATTGATATGATGACGGTTTGTTTGTATAAGAGAATAGAAGGACAAATCTTTACCAAAAACTACAAGAACTTTTTCAATATAAATGAAACTTCCTAAGAACATTAAAATCCAGCAACTTCCAATCAGACCTTATTACTTCACTTAATCTTTATTTTTAGCGACGATATGTGCCATCCGCCACATCCAGACGATCATGATGTTCTTCTCGATGGTGATAGCATACGGCATGAGGGTCAACATGAGCATGGCTATAGTCGTCATGACGGATAACACTCTTGAAAATGTAAGTAACAGAAAAACTAAATGTTGAGTTATGATAGCTCGTGGTGATGGAGATAGAATCAAGAATTTTCGTAACTCAAAAAGTAACAGCTTCAGTATCGTAAAAAAATCAGCTTTGATCAGACATATTATTATTATGTATTATTAGTTACTCCTCTATGTCGTCAGGAAAGTTTTGAGTATGAATGTTTCTTCCATGTTTCTACCATAGCTTCTTTGGTCATCCCCTACTCGTATTATACGAGTAGGGAATGTACTGTGCGGAGATAATATGGCTAGAAAGAGAGTGACTACCGAGATGCTAACATTAGTAACGACGTATAGAAGGAAAATACTTGTTACGCCAACCCCAATTAAATTAAGATACGGACGGGAGATTGATAATACTGTTATTCCTGTCCACAGTTAGTTTATGATGTTATCATGATGAAGGAAAATTTTCTCCTCGTCTTTGCACAATTTATATTTATCGTACCAGTCAATGTATTTTTATTAATGTGACGTTGATCTCACATTTTTTTCGAAAGACAAAGCGCTATGTTTTATTATGATCGAACTTTAGTACCTAATAATAATAAAATATTTTTCAGTCTTTCGATTGGAGCATGCAGACTCAAAGCGTGATCCTCTCATCATTCTTCTGGGGGTACATCATACTGCAGATCCCGGCTGGAGAGATGGCTGCCAAATATGGCGGCATGATCCTTGTTACCACAGCGATCGCTATCAATGCCTTAGTATCTCTCTCGGTGCCTTTTGCCGCGTACTATGTAAGTATTTGAGGTCTTTTTTTATAAGCAGAATGTAAGTTCATCTCAATGCAACAATTGGCAAAAGCCAGACGTTTGCTCCATTGCAAAATTTTCATGAGATTATTCAATTCTTGCATAATGTTTCAACTAAGTTTATTCACTCAAACCTCTTAACAAGCCTTGGCTTCCTCAGCTTTTGCTACTTCAGTTTGACTGTATTCATTCTCTACGATAAGTTTCTAGGGAACCTCATCAAATTACCAAAGATAGGATTTTATGACCTAATTACCCTTTCACTTACAGGGTGGATGGCAACTAGTATGTGCCTGCCGTGTCGTTCAAGGTCTGGCACAAGGGTTTGTAGTGCCTTCAATATACAACCTAATTGGCAAGTGGACACCAGTTGAAGAGAAGAGCCGAACAGGAGCCATGATTAATTCAGGTCAGTCATCATAATCATTCTCCTGCCTTCATCCTAATTTATTTGGGGGCGGCGCATCATATATTTTAGTTGTCAGTACACCTTAAAAAAAAACATTGATTGAATTATTGAAGAAGGAGGATCAGTATCCGTATTCTTATTTTCTAGAATTCAAGATACGACTTTATGTCATAAAATGCAATTTTTTAATACCACATTTTAACCTTACTGTTGAAGTTAAAAAAGATATAACTACCGTATTTCTAGCTATATCTCTGCTACTGTAGATACCTGCTACCTGTGTCCAAGACTATCAAAATTGTACGATAATCGTAATAATACTTTTTGGAAACCATTCAAAATAAGTTGTGTTCATGTCTTCTTCTAGGATCTCAACTCGGCAACGCCATCCAGCTACTCATATCAGGATTTATAGCAGACGCATGGGGCTGGGAAGCAATCTTCTACGTAAATGGAGCAGTCGGGGCAGTGTGGGTAGCGGTGTACTGCGTTGTGGGGTCAGACTCCCCTCAGAAGTCGAAGTTAATCAGTGCGGAGGAACGATTGTATATACAGACCTCTTTGGGACAGGTTGGGGAACCAAAGGTACATTACTACTGTTTTATTTATTTATTTAACCATTTATGTACACACATATATAAACAGACATTGAAAATCAGAACAGAAAAAATAGGTACAGAGGTGATGTTTATTTCGTTCAGGCCTAATACAATTTAAGGCTCAATAAAATATCTGAACAATTTTAAGTTACAAACTAAGAGATGGCATCGCAATATTCTTGCGCATTGCTGATGACTGGTGGTGTGTCCAATAAAGCCACGTTGGATGGCAATACTTAGCCGTCTTACGTGAACCAACCGTTTCGAAATATCTTTAAGAAGCAGTTGGGCACTCCGACCCCCCCGAATGTTG
Organism: Apamea sordens; assembly: GCA_945859715.1. Lineage (NCBI taxonomy): Eukaryota > Metazoa > Arthropoda > Insecta > Lepidoptera > Noctuidae > Apamea > Apamea sordens. The sequence continues at coordinate 20,395,242 of OX243998.1, read as the reverse complement.
CAACCCAATATATTCTTGCTTCAGAAATTCAAAACTCCATGGATAGCCATATGGACGTCTGTTCCGTTCCTATCACTGATCGTGCTGCACTGCAGTCAGAACTGGGGATACTGGACACTCATGACGGAAATGCCTTCGTACATGAAGAAAGTATTAGGGGTCGATATAAAAGCAGTAAGTGCGTAATTTTAATAAAGTAACACGAGTACATAACACGCCATTACCCAAAGCAATGGCCAATTATTTTCAATAGGTTTTGATTTTCCAAACATTTTGCAAGTAAATTTTTTATGTCCCATAATTCAGATATACGAGTAAATCCAAAATCCATGTCACTATTGAGAATGTCCTACCGATAAAACACAATAACGCTAAGAAGTGACCCTTGCAATCATTAGACCAATAAGATGGTCGACCACTTGACCACACAACTTTAAGCATTTAAAAAAATTATCAGTTGCCATTAAAAGAATTTGTCTTCTTTTCTCAGAATGGCGTTATGTCTGCTCTACCCTACTTGGCTGTGTACATCTTAAGCTTCCCCTTTGGCTACCTGTCTGACTACCTCCCGAACAGGAAGTGCCTTAGTGTTACAGCAACAAGGAAACTTTCTAATTCTATAGGCAAGTATGATTCCACAGGTAGGTAAAGTTTCTATTAAAATAACGTCATTATACACTGCCGAGCAATGAAAAAGTTCCACCCACAAAATGCAGACAAACACCTTAATATCTCTTAAGACATACAATTTAAAATTTGAACACAATATTTATGTTTTTAGTTGGTAATATTCTGATGCGATGTTAAATGCCTTTCCGATTTAGGAGTAATTTGGTGCTATGTCATTGGAACTTTTTCATTGCTCGCGAGTGTATTATGTAGGTAGGTATCTCAAGGGGATTTCCCCTTTATACAGGTAAAAAGTAATACGTATTCTATGTTCACGAATAAAGGAAAAAAAAACATGAGGAAGATAAATAGTCTTGAGGATAACACTTGTAAATGTAAATAAAAACCCAAAACATGTAATAAACCGGTTCTCCCAAAATAAGAAGTGGGTATGGCTTCTTAAAAAAGTGGACTGACTTAGGTTTACTCTCAAAACCTTAATATTTTAGATTCCAGAGCAAGTGGTGGAATAACTGTTCATAATTCGTAAAATACTTACCAAATGCATCCTGCTGTGTCTTCATAAATAAATTTCTATAAGAATTTAATGAAGAATCATGGTTTAATGTCACCTCTTCGTGGCAGTGTCTGTCCCAAAAGAATGGCGTTTTTCATGAATGGTGATTAGAGGTATACAGGGTGGCAGGGACATCGACACTCAATCTGTTACCATGGATTCAATACACATGATTCTAGACCGCCTAGCGTAGAAAGTACAAGCTAATACTAATACTATACTATACAAGCTGTTGTTTTGCATCCTCGTCAAATTTCAGGAGGCTACTAGGAAAGATATAAATAATCAAATAAAATTACGATCCCTGGTAAATATTGAATACATACTTTTTTTTTTGTTATTTAAGTTTGACAGTATTTCAAAATACACCTTTTTCAAAGAACAGAATCGCGTTATTGTATCGTAAAAGCGGCCGCGTTTTTATGTGTGTGTGAAAGGGCAGTTACAGTGCGGTCTCAGACAAACGTTTCCGAACTTTGAAAAAAAAATACCTACTTATTTTATTATTGATTCATGTCGAAAATCAGTAGCATAGTTACCTCCTTGAATTTGACGAGGGGGGCAATTCTCGTAATTTTAAGAACGTTCACAGTCTGATCTCAGTCTCAATCTGTCAAAAAATACTTCTAATTTCCCTACATTTTGACAAGTTTTTGACATTTGTTTGTCGCCGAGATGACACTGCGACTAGATTTTGAACGTTTTAAATTACGAGAATTGGCCTTCTGGTTGCAAAACAACACCTTGTATGGATTATGAGTACTTGTAATATATTATTTTATAATATTATTTTTTTTAAATACAGCATGTGCAATACCTACACGGTGAATATGTATGGTACAGCCATTGTTTTTTTAATAACAGAACGTTATATTTCAGCCCGGGAGAGTCCAGAGTCATGTACTGAATCTATGATAAAAGGTTGAGCGTCGATGTCTCAGTCATACTGTATTAAACAACATGGGATGCTATAAGGAATGCTATGATGATATAAGTATAACTTTTTGCAAAAAAATAAAATGTGTTGATATAATATCTTCATCAGGTTTCTTCGGTCCAGCCATCGCCCTGATCGGCCTATCCTACGTGCCAGCTGGGAACGTTACTCTAGTAGTCGTTCTTCTTACTATCGTGGTCGGGCTTAACGTCGGACATGTTACTGGACTAATGGTATGATCATCTTTTCTACTGAAAACTCAGTAAGATTTACCATTATACCCGAGTTCACAAAGTACAAAAGAACAAGTGGATTGGGGGAAGTGGTTGACTGGCTAAAGTTTAATATTCGGGTGTTGTACGGTTGTACCGCAACTTGGACCAACGTACAATTACGGTGGACACTGGCAGGCGTACAGTAAGAGCCCCATAAGGACAGAGCGGGGATTGCACTATTAAATAAGTTATCAGCCATTACTACAGTAAATTGAGGATTTTCGACTGTAAATACCTTACAAATAACGATTGCGACTTTACCTTTTATTTCTCATAAAATAACGATTGCGACTTTGAGATAAGACCTATTTCATCTTAGTACGACCCAGAAAATACTTATGATCGTAACACCTTACATCTATATAGGAGAGATCATTTTTAACCCCCGCGGCCCCGACGCAAAAACGACGGGGTGTTATAAGTTTGACGTCTCTCTCTCTCTCTCTCTCTCTCTCTCTCTCTCTCTCTCGGGGTGTGTGTGTGTGTGTGTGTGTGTCACACACTATGATAAATTTCAAATCCAAGATGGCCACCACCACAAAATGACGAATTACAAAAAACCTGACTAAACACCAAATTACCTGAATCTTAAAACGCCAGAAAATAAAAGAAATGAAATAGTAAGGAGTCCCTACAAGGGTAGCGGGACCATCCGAAAGGGTTTACCACTGCCCTGGAACATAAAGGGCTAAGGAAGGAACACGGGTGGATTTTAGTCAGTAAAAGTCTGACACTCCCTTCTGCTCCGCCCAGAGCCGGAGGAGTCATTTGATGATTTCCCATCATCAAAAAAAAAAAAAAAAAAAGGAGTCCCTACAAAAAGCATTAAATAAAAACTTTAAAAACCCCCGACACAAAATAATAATAAAAATAGTATGAATGTAAATGTTATCCCGTCGGGGGACCGCTACTATTTTAAACTTTAACAGAACGTTAGGCTAATAATTAGGGCGGTCTCCCGACGGGACAACATTTTTAATCAAAAAATTTAAAGTACTTAAACTTACGTAGGGTCATAATTTCAAGGTTATTTTTCTCTTTTGATAGGGTTTCACGTTTATACCTTTTTTGTTCTACATATTTGTAGCAATTTTTTCATAGTTTTTTTTTTTTATTGTTTTAGGCTTTTTACGTTCATACTATTTTAATTATTATTTTGTGTCGGGGGTTTTTTAAAATTATTAATTTAATTTTATGAATCTTGCGTAAGTGTAAGGTACATGCCTGTATGATTCGCGCGGAGGCACTACGTCGGGGGGAAACTCCGCATCCGCGGCAAACCGCGGCGGAGCGGGCGGACCTCCGGCACGATCTCATGGTGGCATGGAAGGCGCGACTTTCGCAACCCAGCGCAGGGCACGCCACGGTAGTGGCGATAAGACCCCTCTTTGAGGAGTGGCTAGAGAGGCGTCACGGCGTTCCCACCTAACGCCTGACGCAGGTCCTCTCCGGACACGGATGTTTCGGGAGGTTCCTGCACATCATCAGGCGGGAGGAGACGCCCGGGTGTCATCACTGCGAGGATCCCCCAGAGGACACAGTACATATTTAGCACGTAATTACGTGCAATGAAACTAATAATCTACTCTGCTCACAGTTGGTGCACCTGGACATGGCTCCTAACTACGTGGGCACACTGCTGGGTATCACCAACATGGCCGCCAACATCATATCTATCATAGCGCCTCTGGTTGCTGGAGTCGTGTTAAAAGATGAGGTCAGAGAAACTGTTCCATAACAATAGCATGATCAGCTTATAATGTTCCCACTCTTGGGACACAGGCCCCCCCTATCGAACCAAAGGGGGGGTTGGTAGAGGTCACATGTCTTAGAATTTTTGTTTCTAGGGCGGTTTCGTCACGATTATTTCCTTCACCGTTTTGAGAGTAATGGTGGTGAAAGTATTTACACAAAGTAAAGCGCCTGCCTGGGTTTGTACCCACGACCCCGCCACGACATACAACTCGTAAGTCGGGGCTGTTACCACTAAGCCACAACTGCTACTGTTGTTTAATAATAGTCAGGTAGTTCTATTTGAAAGAGAATATGGATTATACACTGTTTTCATGATAAAAGTTGATTTATCTGCAGTATTTTTTTTGTTTTGTGCTGTTTATTGAGGTACAGTAATCAAAAGTTTATGGCACTTTTCTACTGAAAGCATGTCAGTAATGAAGAATCTGAACATTTCTCGCTCTTGATAAATTACTTTTTTACATTTACAGACAGACCCTGATGAATGGCGCAAAGTATTTTACATAGCATCTGCGGTATACATTGCGGGAAATACATTTTATCTTATACTTGGTACCAGTGAACGACAGAAATGGAACGAACCACCGGAAGAAACTGACGGTAAAGAAATTCCCACTTATATAAACCGCACCCTGATTGCGTTACACACTTTCAATCATATTTGGAATCATTTTGAAGGATATAGCTTTATGTGTTCGAAAAATTAGTCTGCTCATCAACGTAAATGACACAATGAATGTTGTTGAACTGTCAAATTGAAAGCCATCGCTACTGTTAGTGGGCTACACAATTACCCCGCAGTTATCTTTGTTTACATAAAATACAGGCTATTGGGAGAGCCATTATTTTAAACTCAAAGGCCTTTTGTACATACTAATTTTACACAGGTTTAGTTACCTTGATTAACAATCTCATTATCTCTAATTAATTTATACTTTGTTGTTTCAGCTGGAACACCTGAAAAAAGGCCTGACAAAATTGTTTGAAACTACTCTGTAAATAAAGCAGATATTAATTATTATAAAGAAAATTACATATTTTATTTTTTTCAGGGCTGAATTTTTAATATTCAGATAACTTTCATCTGAAGAAAAACTATACTTAACAGTTTGACATATTTTCTGTAAGTACAAAAAAAAAGCACACACACACCCTCACACTTTCCTGCTAAATTCTTGCATCGGATTTTACACTTTTTATTTACTTTTATCTGATGTATGTATCTGGTGTATGGTGTGTCTTTTAGTCTGTGCTAAATAAATTTATTTTTTTCTTTCTGTCATATAGCAGTATTTACTCTTTAGTTAAGTGATATCTGACTGTAGAAACATCAGCCATTAGAACGAGAATGACAACCGAATCAGCTAATATCTTCTATATCTATACTTATAATAAATCTGTAGAAGTGAAAATTCTGTACATTGAAAATATCCAAAAAATAAATGGCAGGGGGTATTACTTGACCGACACCGAACCCAAAAATGTGATTAAAAATTTTTTTGTCTGTCTGTCTGTTTGTTCAGGCATCACGCAAAAACTACCGGTTCGATTACGATGAAACTTGGTATAATTATTCTTTAATATCCTGGGCACCACACTGGGTACTTTTTATCCCGGAAAAGTATATACAATAAAAAACAAACTTAATTTTGCGGTTCGATCCCTATACCCGATTACCACTGTCTGTACTGTACCAACCGCAAATACTAAGTTTGTCGTAGGTTGGGTCACCCGCAGTGGAGTTCATTTTTATTCCTTTTAGTTTTTAGAGTTATTTAGGTTTATTTTTATATGAGTCGTAGGTATAGATTTTAATTTTAAAGTATAGGTAGTATATTTGATAGTGTACGTAGTGACCGTCGGTTATTTTCTATTACTGTTAGGTAGGTTTAGTCATTCGTATAGATATTAGTTTTTAGGGATTTTGCTTATTTATTGAGTTTAGATTAGTTATCATCAGAAATGGGTTTATTTAGGTAGGTAGGTATTTAATTTTCTGTTATTGAGTTTTTTTTTAAATTAGTTGGGTACTTAGGTAAAGATATCATATAGGTACCCTCTTAATCACCACTAATGAGACACAATTGGTTTTCTATTGTAATTAGCCACAAAGGGCCCGCGACATAGATGGCATTCTGGGGAAGCACATACATTTTATCCTGTTAGCACGTTCCCGTGGGTAAATTTCCGACATCCACGCGGGCGAAGCCGCGGGCAGAAGCTAGTTAGAAATAAGACGAGGCAGAAGTAAACAAACAGACTGTCATAAGTATAGGTTCATTAACGATCATGACTACGGTTGAGGAAATAAAGCCGGGAAAAGTACTGACGCGATATATCATGAGTCTCACGCAAGCCCTACGTAATGTATACCTAAGTATACGTGACGTCTACACTCATTATCCCTGGAGCAAGGGTGGGAAGATGTGATGCATGTGTTTGCTAACAGCTGTCATTATTCCAAATGCTGTACAAATGGGTCCATTTCCAGCAATAAAAGTTTTTGTAAAGTATTTTGGGTGGTGGTATCCAGTTTCATAATACTTTATACTATTTATTATACCGTGTTTGTTAATAATTTTTTTTTTACTAAAATACACTTTTTGTACAGTTAGCTTGTTGCAAGTGCTTAAGTACAAGTGTTACACAAGTACTCTACAAACATGCCATTAGAATAATTATTGTATATTACGAGGGCAGGTATGTTTTCCAAGGCAAAAACTTGACAACACCTCTACTTAGATTTCAGAGGTCATATGTAGCAGAATATTTTCATGCACCAAATACAATGAAATGATTGGCGTGCGCTCCCCCTCACAACTGAATGATATAGCATTTTTTAACACTTTTAAGAAACTGTATCTGTACACATGACAGATTACCTGACGTGCAAAAAAAACTGCTACTAATAAGAATTAAAAAAAAGGTTTACCAACCTATCATCACTAGTTATCCACTCAAACACCTACTCTGTTTTACTACAAACATTGCAAAGCAATTTATATTGCATAACTGTCCTCCGTGTGGGTGGCATTGACTGAGATGCCTTAGCCTGTGATTAAAAAAAAAACAATCAAGTCTATCGACAGGTGGCGCGCGCGCAACACAAGCGCGCAGGCCACGCGTTCAAAATTTAAAATTTAATAAAAAGAACCGGTATTATTTTACTATGGTGGTAGATTAGAAATCATAATTATTATAAGTAGAAGAAAAATAAATCCACAGTTTAGTTTTTAATTTGTGATTATTGTTTAGTTAATAAAAATAATAAAAAATGACTGAAGAAGAATCGTATAAACTTAGCAAAGGTAAGTCAATAAATAGTTTTATTTTTGAGAATATCTTTCTCTCCATTACATTTGAAAAAAATGTTAATTCTTACATTACGTGTTCTTTTTTGCAACAGCTCTACCTACATCTGTTGCAATTTTGTATTTTTATATTCACTAAAGAGAATTCTGTGTCTATAAAGTTTACTAATTTAATATTCAAGACCTTGTTTAGTCGTCTTTGTAATATACTCAGAATTGCAAATATTTCTAACATCTTAAAACTTTGAATGAAAACATGGCGAGCAAGCCGTTGGTTCGGTATTTTCCTCGGTCATCATCTTCAAATATTCAATCGGCTGCTAAGTTCAATGACTTCTAACACAAAATGAAACGTAATGGAAGGTTTTGACCAAGATGTATAGCCACAATTCATACTTAGGTAATTAGTTCATCTCTTTCAATTCAATGTCAAATGCTTCGTTTATAATTCGCTAATTATCTCATTCTTTGAATAAGGAAACATCAGAGGGGCAATTCTCGTAATTTTAAGACCGTTCACAGTCTGATCTCAGTCTCAATCTGTCAAAAAATACTTCTAATTTCCCTACATTTTGACAAGTTTTTGACATTTGTTTGTCGCTGAGATGAGACTGCGACTAGATTTTGAACGTTTTAAATTACAGGAATTGGCCTTCTGGTTGTAGTTACTATCAAGGATAACTCCTTGAGCCAATAGTTTACGACTAATAAAAATATTGATTTATTTGCAAATTTTATTATTTTAAAAGATTATTATGGACCTGTCTTGTATCGTTTTGTGGGCACTGCCTAGTTATTTGAGAGGCATATAAAAAAACACATTAAACAAAAAAAAAACAACATATAAATAGCCGTGATAATAATAGTAATAGTGGCATATAAATAGTCAGTATGTGTACCGGCGTAGAAGATGGCGGGACGAGCTGGACCAAACAAACGACCAGTGGACCACATTAGCCCTGGATCGAAAGAGCTGGAAGTCATGGGGAGAGGCCTTTGTCTAGTATTGGGATGGGAGGGATGACACAGGCTAACAGTAACAATAACAACTACCCAGGCAATTGAAACAAGCAACAACTAGCTAGTAGCTCACACCGTGTATCAGTGTATTACTAGATTGTGGCAATGCGAGGATTAGTCTTAACATTGACACAAGATGATACCTCGATCGTAAACTAATTTATTAACGTCATATTTAATTTAACGTAACGTCTTTTGGGCTAAAAGAGAATGTTAAAGAAATAGAAAGTTGACTAATTCTAGTTTAAAACAACTATTAGGCAGGTGCGACGCAGTCACCTCCTTCTGCGAAGCAGTCATGCTAGCAAAGGAGGTGGCGGGGTGGGCGAGGGAACGCGCCTTGCGCACCTCACGCCTCAGCCACCGCGGGAGACGCTCCGGGCGTCGGGAGCCGCGTGACGACTCCCGGCCACCGTAGGCGCGGGCCTGCGGGCGGAGAGTAATGGGTAGCTCTCCGTCCGATCAGGACTAGGCCCGTGCCGGACGGCGTGTTCGTGTTCCACGCGCGCCTCAAAGAGATGTCAGCAAAGTGACGGGGCCCCACAGGGCCGAAGCCTGCCAGGGTAGCGGGAACATCCGAAAGGGTTTACCGCTGCCCTGGAACATAAAGGGCTAAGGAAGGAACACGGGTGGGTTTTAGTCAGTAAGAGTCTGACACTCCCTCCTGCTCCACCCAGAGCGGGAGGAGTCATTTGATGATTTCCCATCCTCAAAAAAAAAAAAAAAAAAGGCAGGTGCGACGCCATGATCATGGTCGCTATACAGATGTTTCCATATATTATTATGGTCGCTGGGATACATCTTTGACCCTGCGGGAAAGCTTCTCAATGTTTAGAGGCGCATGTAAATAACTGTACTATTCTGCGCCTTAGCATAAACACAGGATTATATCTTGATAGTTTCTATGCCAAAAATGAATAACCCAATCGAGTCAACCTTAATGACATCACATTAATTAATGCAGCTGAAACAAACAGATTTATTAGCAGTCATTTGTGAACGCACACAATGTCTGTGTGCTTAGATAAAGCTTAGGCTGCCCACGTGTGTCTAGTTCACAATTGAAGCTGATGATACACAGTTAAACCAGAGCTACCAGGAAACACAAAAGAAAACTCTAAAGGGTCCCCAAAACGATCAAATTCATTTGTCAATAATTACGTCATTGATACATATTGATGCACAATTTGATCGTCTACCAAATGCAATTGAAGCGATTGACAATATTACTACAATCGCAATTGATTGCAATTGATCGTTTCGAAAACCTTTAAAATAGCGCACTGAGCGGTAGCAATTAGACGATAGGTACTAGCCAATACGGGCATTATCTTTATTTGCACCCTTACACCACACATAGCTGACTATAGGAGCCCTCCCTTTTGTGCCATGTTTTCATGTTCTGCAATATACACGCACGCGAGTGCGAACATGGCTTTAGAATGTGTAATCGTATGTTATTAAACACATAGTGGAACTATACGTTAGTATTAACATTCCGATATGTTACACACAAGATGATGAACACGATTATCTTCACATTAGCGATAGAACTTGTAATGGATGCTTCTAATGATGTTTTTATTATGTAGCAGCTTGAACATGTTCACTTTCACAAATACCTGTAGGTAATATACTGTATTGTGAAGTCTTTGAGGACTACGGTTGCTAATTCTGTGTCTTGGCTTTTTCAGGTCATTAATTCCAGAGGGCCAATTCTCGTAATTTTAATAACGTTCACAGTCTGATCTCAGTCTCAACCTGTCAAAAAATACTTCTAATTTCCCTATATTTTTGAGCAGTTTTGACATTGATTGAGACTTTGGAAGTTTTTAATTACGGAAATTGGCCTTCAGGTTTCTCTTTACTGTATATCTCAGGTTTCTTAACCCAATTTTCAGACAGATCTTAGACTTATAACCATGAAAACCCCGCACGCGATTACAGACTTTCGATTATACTTTTGTTACATATTTGTTTGATTTGACTTTTGTTTTCTGAGGATATTTTCTACGAAAAAGAAAACCAGATTTCAAATCAGCCATCGTAGAAATTAAGCATTAGATCCGTAAACAAATTGTATATACAGCAAAGTAAAAAACAACCACCATGGATACCAAACAAAATGCTTCCGCTCAAGAATTGATCGCACTTCAAGAATATTATGCAGAAATCGCAAAAACTCATTACCGCAGATAATGGTATGAAATGAAGTCGATTTAATTACGTTCGGTTCAAGGCGAAGTCTTAATTAAATTCTGACAGCGCTGGCATCAAATAGATAGGTGCAGAAGGGCGAATCGGTACAACGAGCGAAAACACACATATTATGCTTCTACTTACAGCACCTACTTACGCGCCACGGATCTTTTTTTTGTCTATGAAGTTAGCTGTGGGAAGTTTTCAGGAAGTTTAATTTCATCGGAAGTTGAAAAAAATCCCAAACATGTTGGTGAGTACGGTGTCCAATATAAAAATACGCATTTGGTGCTATATTTCCTTCTTTAAATAAATAATAAATGAAAAAATCCAACATGCAGCAACCAACGCAATTGACATTCGTTTGACACATATTAATAGTTTTCACTGGCTATGGTTACTGGCTGGTTATGGTTTTCAAACGCGTGTCTATGTGTGTGCGCGTTTTCGCTCGTTCTTTGGAGCTCAACCTTCTGTACCCATCTATACTGTGCCGATGGGTTCGGGGTGAAATACGACTTCGCGTGACTGTCTAGACACAGTGTTGGGTTCAAAACGAACTGGTGTTATGATTTAATGTTTGTTGCAAAGTGAAGATGGATTTGATTTCGAAACTTTGTACCTATTTATGTTTATTTTGAGAAGAGAGGAGGCCTGTGTGCCAGAGGTGGGAACATGAAAGGCTGATTATAATAATAATATAATATCCCTGGACATTTCACACAGCGCCATCTAGTCCCAAGCTAAGCAACCTAATGCTTGTGTTATGGTAACAAGATGGCTGATAAACTACTTATATTCACTTTTTTTTTTGTAAATACATACATATTATAGATAGAAAAACACCCAGACTCAGTACAAATACATGTAGGACTTACAAATATTTGTTCTGTGCGGGAATCGAACCCGCGACACGCAGCGCAGCAGTCCGATCGCTCAGCCACTGCGCTAACCGTGTTGTCGAAACAATGTATTCATTATTTACCTATTTATTATGTATGTATGTCTATGTTTAATGTTTGTATGAATTTTTTTAGTTAAATGTGGTAAGCCAAGTTCAATGTATAATAATAAAGTTATTTATCGTATGTTTTCAGGACCAATCCTGGGGATCCGGCACGTCCAGGTGATGATGCTGTTCTTGGCGATGGTCATCTGTTACACTATGAGGGTCAACATCAGCATGGCCATCGTTGTCATGACAGATAAGGATACTGAAGGCGTGCGTATTTTCAATCATTTTAATTACCTTATTAAAGAGAGACAGTTAAACCAGAAAAGGTATGCGCTTCAATAATCTTCGTGTTTCCGAATCAGCACGCACATTGCACCCGACGCAAAACTTCTTAGTTTTGTACTGCCACACTTTGTAGTCAGTCACACCACTCTGTTGGGTTACTGACTCCAGTTGCAGATCGTCATTTGTCACACAAACGTATTGAAAAGTTTTTTGTATTTGCATAGAGTTTTAATCTATACTCTTATAATCATGGTAATCAAAAAGGATTTTGGAGGTCAGATAGGCAGTCGCTCCATGTAAAATGCTTGTTATCTGCCGCTGCATCTGATTGGCCTGGAAGCCGACAAAAGGTTAGGCAGACTTATTGATTTTGATTGGTTATCCAAAATAGACAAGTACAAATAGTATAATCGCGTGTTCGTATTGCGCATCATTTTCTTGGAATATCTGTAGAATTAGGCGTAAATTATTGTAGCAACAATAACATTGCACAGCATAATCAGCGTATAATTTTCCCACTACTGGTACACAGGCCTCTCGGTGAGAGGGAGTGGGCCCCACCATGCAGGCCCAGTGCGGCTTGGTAGATGTCACGTCTTCAAATTTTTGGTTCTAGGACATGCTGGTCACGCCATTTTCCTTCACCGTTTCAAGAGCAGTGGTGATGAAATAATTTACACAAAGTAAAGCACTGTCTGGGGTCGAACCTTCGTAGGTCGTACAACTCGTAAGTCGCGGCTGCACTGCTCAATAACATTGACCGATTATAAAGTCAAACAGTCATGTAGACTGATAGTTAGTGGCAACACAATAAGGTATTAGGTTTGTAAACAACTGTAATAATATTGATTGCTACGGTGATAATCGCGATAACAGTACAATTGCCTCAGATTAACAACATACTCTTGAAGTGATAAGTGCCTTGATTTCTCTTATTTTATAATCATTTTCCAAGATTAACGATAATACTTTGACCTTGAGCTGGCTTAGCGTAGTACCGAGTTTGTTAGGTCAGATTATACTGGTTTTATACCCGCTAACGAGAGGCCTGCTGTATAAGCCTGCTGGCCTGTAAGAAAATACTACACAGGTGGTAATTTGAAAGATTAACTATAGAGTTTCTTGTCCATTCTTCTCCATACGAATCTACCTTTTGGATGGGGCACCAAGAACAAATTATATTTCCTTGTAAATTTTGACGTTCAAAAGTGTCTTTTAGCGGCCTTGTAATAAATAATTGAATCAATTACAAAAACTTCTCAAAACTTTTTAGTGACATTATGATGAGGTGCGACTAGAGTAGATAACATGACAGAGAGGAAATTTTATAGAAACGCGTTACGATACACTGCAACAAAGCGCGGTAGTACAAAATTAGAAGCGTTACCTTTGTTGGAGGTTCATGCAAATTTAGGAACACTAAGTTTACCGAAGCGCATACCATTTCTGGTGTAACTGTACACGTAGCTATGAACAAGTATAGTAACCAACGATTGTCAAAACAAGGAGTTCAAGATAAAACGAGATAGCTATTTATTTAAGCAGTGCTAAGATCCCCCAATTTTTATTAAATTGGAAAGTACAGACGACAGATAAATCTGTCTACAGGACCATTTTCTGATTTTTATACGTTTATTACAAGAAGCTAGGAATTAATAACAGTTTTGCGATGTATGTTGTATTAATAAAGAGTGTAGCATCTTGGTAATGTGTGTGTGTTCTCAGAGATTAGCTAGATCAATCGTGCACATAATAGAATCAGAGTTATTTAGATATCTATTTATTTGTCAAACTATTTGCGATCATTAATCTACATCTATACAGATTCTAATTGAATAAATAGATATTTGGGGAAATTGAAGCGCTCAATCAATGGTCTACGGCTAGTGCTTAAACTAGACTTTTACCAGATGATAAATTTTACTTATGTCACACTCGTTCTGGCTCAAAAATATACTGATATTTAGAACCCACTGTGCCCAAACATTATTTTTCACAGACTAAGAATTCACACATTTATACCGGAGTGCCTCACTGCCCCTAGGAAGGGGAAAGTTTGCCATTATAAATTTAAAAAAACTTTCACTCGACTCACTTCCATATTATTATTATTATTTGATACTGAAAAATATATTATGTTACGTTATGTAAATGTGATGTATATCCAACTGTGACAGATAGGGGTTAAACAAATGGTAAGGAGAACCCTTTCCAATTTGTTTTAATTGATTCGTTTCTGATTTGTTTATTTTTGGTTTTTCTGTTTCCATGAAATTCTCCGAAACGTGCTTAAATTATGCGGACGGAATTTTCATATAAAAATACATAAAAAGCGGTATTTATTTAATTTTGGAGGAACATTTTTGGGAATAATAAAATAGATGTACGTTATAATCAATACTAATATTTTGTATCAAGCTGCGCTCCGCGGTTTCACCCGCATATTTTGATACCGTGGGAATATCGTGATAAAAGTATCACTAGCGTCCATCAGTTCCTGTAACGTGCAGCGGAACGGACACGTAAGACATGATATTAAGTGTCCCATCGTTTGTGGAACAGAACTACATTTACACTCCAAGGTGGAGTCGTCTCTGAATCTCCACCTGAACAAGTTTTCCTCGCTTCGGTCCACCTGGGTTCGGAGTCTGTTTAAAGACTTCCAGGTTACCCAAGGCAACTCATGTCCAGGTGGGAGATCTTCAACGGGTGGAACGAATTGTTTGGGTAAGGAAGTACTGTCTCGCCACATCTTCAGTCTTTCTTCTGATCGTTCGCCAGCGAGTGGGATGACACACTTTAAAAATCTGTTTCGGCTTTTCGGCTTTCGGCTCATATTATATTTATTGAGCTTAAAAATACAGAGACAAAATAAACTGAATAATTTTATCAGTATTATAAATACGTTCTAAAATTAGTTTTGCATAAATTAAACTAGTTGTAACAAGGTGGCCAAACAAAAAACTAATTTAAAAGGTCTTTATTATTTACCTACCTTCTACCGCAGAGTTGGAACCGGATTTAGTGCGCACTATGCAAAAAGTACCCGAATGTCATTCAATCAATCAAGTGCCAGAAAACTGTGTTGTTTTGATTTGTGGGTGCCAGTTCAGCTGGCTTTAATTGAAATAAATTCTTTGAGTTGTTAGGATTATAAACAACTAGCTTTTGCCCGCGACTTCGTTCGCGTGGAATAGTGACTTCCGGCAGATTTTTGGTTTTACCCACATAGTTCTTACTATTTATTTACATTTTTCCGATGAATTTTCAGTACTGAATTGATGCCGACTCTTGACCAATAGATGGGGCTGTATGTCCGGAATAAATTTTATTTTATTTTTTGTAATAAAAACTATCCTATGTCCATTCTCAAGTTCCAAACTATGTCTGTACCAAATTTCACACAAATCGGTTCAGTAGTTTAGGCGTGAAGCAAAGACAGACAGACAGAAAGACAGACAGACAGAGTTACTTTCGCATTTATAATATTAGTTTGGATGGTTTATAAAATATATTTATTAGTTAACCTATGAAATATTTACATAATTTAAAAAGCTAAGTCTTAAAATAATAATATAATGTACAATACAAGTATATAACGCTTATGGCGGGACGAGCTGGACTAAACAAACGACCAGTGGTCTACTTTAGCCCTGGATTGAAAGAGCTGGAAGTCATAGGGAGAGGCCTTTGCCCAGCAGTGGGATGATGCAGGCTAACAGTAACAAAATATATAAAAAGGAGTGGAAATAATCAAAGGGCATCTTTGTCCGCATCGCTGTCAATAGGAAACGGGCCCAAAAGGCTGGCAGCGTTGCCACGTTGTATGGCAATGCTGATTTGTTGACCAAAGAAAAAATAACAAAAAATAATGAAACTGTTACTTATAAAGTTAAATGACATTAAATGACTCATAATCGCAGTAATTTTGAACGAAATTGCTTTACTTAAAATAGTTACGCAGTGAGTCTAACTTTTGCTACGTAATTACGCTGATGTCATGCAAATCTCATACAGTAAAAAATATTGTATTATACACTTGGATTATAATATAATGATAATAAACGTGTGAGAACTTTTGAAGGTTACTGTCCATTTGTCCAATCTCTGAACTTGCTTTGTAACAATACAAAACTAGTGACTATTAAACTAGAGACAAGTAAAATCCACAAACCCGCACTGGGCTTCGCGTGAAGGATCACAGCCCACTCCCTCTCACAAAGAGGAAGCCTGTGTCCGAGCAGTACGAACTTATAGGCTGATTATGATTTATGAGTATGTCAGTAAGATTCAAGGAAGGCTTTGTACCTGTCATTGACCAGAAGGCCAATTCTCGTAATTTAAAACATTCAAAATCTAGTCGCAGTCTCATCTCGGCGACAACCAAATGTCAAAAACTTTGCAAAATGTAGGGTAATTTGAAGTAATTTTTGACAGATTGAGACTGAGATCAGACTGTGAACGTTCTTAAAATTACGAGAATTGCCCCTCAGACTGCGAACGTTCTTAAAATTACGAGAATTGCCCCTCTGATAATTTGGCAACGAGTTTGGTGCCTTATGTAACGGCGATCAGTTCCTGTAACGTGCAGAACAATGGGCACGCTGGACACGATATCATCATTTGTGTTTGATGCATAACATAACATAATACACCTGCCAACTAAATAAAAAAAAACAGCTAATAAATGAAAAGTAATATATCGTCCTTCCCTTACAGTCATTCGACTGGTCCATGCAGATCCAGTCCGTGATCCTGTCCTCCTTCTTCTGGGGGTACATTGTGCTACAGATCCCGAGCGGGGAGATCGCTGCCAGGTTCGGTGGCAAGATCCCCCTCACGATCTGTATCGCTGTTAACTCGGCTGTCTCGCTTCTAATACCTCTTGCAGCTTATTATGTAAGTACGAAAAATTAAGTTTATTATTTAGCAGCTTAAGTTTCAGGTAAACATTGAAAGTCCCCAAATCCAAATCTGATAAACAATGCGAGATGTACACCTAATACGTCATCAGCCAAACTATGCTCGTACGTCGTCGGCCGAACTGCGTCGATCAGACATTGTCCGATGAAGTCCAAATATTAGGTGTAAAGCACTTCCTTGAGAATGCTTTACGTGACTCAGGTTACCTATAAAGAAATATACCTAAGTATGAAGTTACTGCTCTAAACACGATTTCAATTAAGCTTTAAATAACGATTTAAGGTTTTAGTTACGGTCATGCAGACTTAAAAGGACCCAATGTAAATCCTAAATTATATGAAAACATTATTAATATTCTGGTATTCTAGTTATACAGCTGAACCCTAGAGTATGAAATATTCCTGCTCTAAATTATTATAAACAGATTTTGTACATACATATTATGATACGACCATCAGCTTTCTAAACGACAATGTATGAGGTGCTTACTTAGGTGAGTACCAGACCGACATAAATAATAATCCCTTCGACCGATTTAGGTCAATCACAAAGGAGTTTAGCCAGGTACGCAGGAGATAAATACTATAGTGCACAAGTGTGTGCGCAAACACAGGTGCACTCTCTGTTCCTTTACTCTCACAGCCCGATGGGACGGCGATCCGACACTACCGGGGAGAGATCAGGCGCAGGACCTTCAGCCGTAGGTCTGATGTGTGGTTTTTTCTGGCCGCGCCACAGTCGTATTTTGAATCGGATTTAATAAGAATAAATGTACATAATATGTTCATTATTGTACTAAATAAAATAAAAATAGTACTTGAAAGATTCGCGAGATATTTAACAAAATCGGTGGCGCGGCCAGAAAGCATGCTTCCTAGCCGCGCCACCGCGTACACTGCAACAAATAGGATATTTATGTGAAAATTCAATGGTAAATAATTGTACGACTATTGTTTATTCTATTCGTAATGAGAAATAGTGAAAAGTCATTACCAACATGATAAATTGAATAATATCGAAACTAAAATACTACTTCGACTATGGCAGAACTGTCAGACAGTTACGATCGTTGTTCCTATACATTATAATTATTTACTGTCAAATTAAAAATAATATGTTGTAAAAAAATTCATCAGAAATTAAAGTCCAAATAATTTCTATCTTCATACTTTAATCATAATTAATAAAATCGTGTAAATTTTTTTTTTCATTCCTCATATTATTATAACCTATCAATTCTGAACCGTCCCTGAAAATTTGGCTTGTCATTGAAAACTAATATGGGGTTAGCTTTTTCAATAAAAGACTTGGTTTACAACAATGATATTCTAGTAAACAGATATGTTATGAGCGCGCAAATCGTGAAGACTAGAAAACGTCCTAATTGGGACGTATTGCCTTTAGTCTGTGTCACGCACGTCTACGAGATAGACGGTGCGCGCTACTACGTAATTATCATCCAAAATGCCATCTTGTGTATATAAAAAGTGTACCAATTATGTTACCAAAGTTAATAAAACACAAGGGATCTCATACCACACAGAAGTACACAATATACTTCGATTTATTAATATATTTCAATTATTTTCCTAATATTCTGATATTTGGAGGTTAGAAAAAAGAAAGAGATGGAAAATATATTTTTTGTCGTAAGAACGACAAGGATGCGTGCACTCCGGACATAGAATGAAAGTACAGATGCGAATATTAGGCAGTAAAGTCATCTTTACAGCAGAGTTCTAGTTTCCCTTTTAATAACTTTTCTTTATAATTTTGTTTGATATATTTAAATTATAATATAAACAAAAAAACTATAATTGATAAGTATACAACAGTTCGCCTCCATTCCGCTCACGAAATAAAAAGCTCTCTAAGAGACAGAAAAGAAATAAATTAAATCTTTTCGAAGGTGTATAATTTTGTTTACAATATATATATTTCTTTCTTCTTAAAACGTATTTTATTTTTCACCTACCTACCTTTTAATAGTGTTTATTCGTTGCATAGGCACAAATCCCGACTGCAAATTCTGTACACGCGGTTTGTACTTTCTGCGTAGTTAATTTGTTAGTCTATGATGCCAACGTGCGGTGATTGGTGGCCCGAATAATGTTTGTTTACATTCACGTGCAATTGACAACATCTAGCTGTCACTTTTTTTCTTATTGGTTTTATCGAGCTATCCTTTTTACTTGTAGTGAAATGTAAAATGAATGAAAAGTGTGTATGTGTGCTGCCTCTCGGCGCGGAACACTTTTTTCTGTTGTTTTGTAAGTGTATAACATATCTGTTTACTAGAATATCATTGGTTTACAAAATGTTTATCCAAAAGGGCAATTATTTTATTTAACAATTTATGACTACATAATCAAATGAGAGTGTACTAGAATTGAATCTGTTTTTAATTTTAACATCTTTTTAGACATAATATCGTCGTAACATTCCCAACATTTTTTTTTAACTGTACGTCGACAATGTACTCTATAATGTCCCACTCCAGAGCCATCACTTGATAGAGGAGGCAAGAATTCGATTACTGCACTCAATACAAAAATGTTATCTTGAAACATAATTTCCTCAGGAATGTCGTTTAAAGAAAGATCCATATCCAATTAATAAAATCTATCTATACTTATAATAAATCTGTAGAAGTGAAAATTCTGTACATTGAAAATATCAAAAAAATAAATGGCAGGGGGTGTTACTAGACCGACACCGAACCCAAAAATGTGATTAAAAAAATTTTTGTCTGTCTGTCTGTTTGTTCAGGCATCACGCAAAAACTACCGGTTCGATTACGATGAAACTTGGTATAATTATTCTTTATTCATCATTCTTTAATATCCTGGGCACCACACTGGGTACTTTTTATCCCGGAAAAGTATATACAACAAAAAACAAACTTAATTTTGCGGTTCGATCTCTAGACCCGATTACTGTACCAACTGCAAATAATAAGTTGGTCGTAGGTTACGTCACCCGCAGTGGAGTTCATTTTTATTTCTTTTAGTTTTTAGAGTTATTTAGGTTTATTTTTATCTAGGTAAGTCGTAGGTATAGATTTTAATTTTAAAGTATAGGTAGTATATTTGATAGTGTACGTAGTGACCGTAGGTTATTTTATAATACTGTTAGGTAGGATTAGTCATTCGTATAGATATTAGTTTTTAGGGATTTTGCTTATTTATTTAGTTTAGATTAGTTATCATCAGAAATAGGTTTATTTAGGTAGGTAGGTATTTTATTTTGTTATTGAGTTTTTTTTTTTCTCTCTCTGAGGTAACGGGAGGAATCAAACACTCTGTGATTCCTTTTATATTATATTTTCAGAATGTCTATATGTATATACTTTTTGTCTAATTCTCACTTCTTATTCTAAACCCATATCTTTGACACTCGCTTGAATGTTCGAATCGAATCCGCGCTAAAATATAGCCGGCCTACATCATATGAGGTCGTCTTCGGCAGACAAGCCTCTACAGTACCTACTTAGGTAAAGATATCATATAGGTACCCTCTTCATCACCACTAATGAGACACAATTGGTTTTGTATTGTAATTAGCCACAAAGGGCCCGCGAGATAAATGGCATTCTGGGGAAGCACATACATTTTATCCTGTTAGCACGTTCCCGTGGGATAATTTCCGACATCCACGCGGGCGAAGCCGCGGGCAGAAGCTAGTATGAAATAATTTGAAATTTCAAATTTTGTTCTCAGTTTTCCTTTGCATTGATCGGTTTTACAATCATGCTATATCATCAAGGCAGATTTCTGTTCTTCTAGACTCACAGACAGCCGTTTTCACGCTTCATTCTGAAGAGTTGATGGAATATTAATTGCAAAAACTAACACACTGTATTTATAAAAACTGATAACACGCATCCGCATTGACGTTAACCAATGCAGTAGTCTATTATCCGTAGAAAAAACTAATACTTACATATTATGTAGGTAGTTGCAAAAAATATTCAGTATTGATATAAAAGTACCTACGAAAGCCTTGTAATTTATTTTTTACAAAAATACCTACATTACCTACTGTAATTAGTATTGGCATAACCGATTTTGAAGTTTCGATATTCATCCTATAGATAATGACTTTTTGCAGTATTTTTAATCATCAATAGAATAAACAATAGTCGTACAATTATTTACCATTGAATTTTCACATAAATATCCTATTTGTTGCAGTGTACGCGGTGGCGCGGCTAGGAAGCATGCTTTCTGGCCGCGCCACCGATTTTGTTAAATATCTCGCGAATCTTTCAAGTACTATTTTTATTTTATTTAGTACAATAATGAACATATTATGTACATTTATTCTTATTAACTCCGATTCAAAATGCGACTGTGGCGCGGCCAGAAAGTACCACACGGTCTGATCTCTCCTCGGTAAAAATTACACAGTTGAAGAGGTTGAGAGTAAAAAGTTCCAAAGAATAACTATAGAAAAACACTAACTGGAAAGCTGATATTGACGAACTTTGCACAATGGAAGATAGATTCATATGCGTTCTACACAGTGTCGAGTATTTATGCGGCACTATGTGCATACCATGGCTATGTCTCATCAATTTTGCAGAATTGTTTCGAGCTCTGAAGAAATGCGATCGCTATACATTTAAGTAGAGCGCAGCCACAGGACAGCAGTAACCCATTATTCAAAAAAAAAAAAAAAAAATTACCACTCCCAATATTATTTTTGAAATCTTTATTTTTGTGTACCATTATAAGCATGAATTTGATCTGCACCCCAATTGCATAACACACGATCAATCGGAATCGGTTTAATTTTGACAGTTCAACAACATTCATTGCGTTATTTACGTGTTGAGCAGACAAATTTTTCAAACTTATTAATGCAATAGATTAGCAATTTGCGTCAAAATGATTCAGATTCCGATTGATCGTGTGTTACGCAATTAGGGTGCCGCATTATGTAGTTGTATCCAGACCTAGCCGAAAAATTCACATGCTTCGTGTACCTATCAGCAGCCTATAATGTTCCCTCTCACAGAGAGAAGGCTGTGTCCCACACAGCCTCCTCTCTGTGAGAGGGAATGGGCCATTAATCCACCACGCGGGCCCAGTGCGAGGAAATAGTAAACTATTTTCTAATAAAATATTTTGTATGACGACCAAAGTTAAATAACGTCGCTTAGGTAACAATACCGCGCAAGTTAAATTTAACAAGATTCCAGGAGAGATAAAAAACTGATTATTATCTTTGAAATCTATCCAATGAAGTACAAAACGTCATATGACCAATTTTCGACTTACGCGGTATTGTTACCTAAGCGACGATAAGCTACGAGTAGGTACCAGATGGTTTTAAAGATTCATCTCTAAGCTGTAACAATATTCTAACAAATAAATGGACTCTTACTATAACTATTGCCTATGATTCACAATCTATTCTATATATACTTATAATAAATCTGTAGAAGTGAAAATTCTGTACATTGAAAATATCAAAAAAATAAATGGTAGGGGGTGTTACTAGACCGACACCGAACCCAAAAATGTGATTAAAAAAATTTTGTCTGTCTGTCTGTCTGTTTGTTCAGGCATCACGCAAAAACTACCGGTTCGATTACGATGAAACTTGGTATAATTATTCTTTAATATCCTGGGCACCACACTGGGTACTTTTTATCCCCGAAAAGTATATACAATAAAAACAAACTTAATTTTGCGGTTCGATCCCTAGACCCGACTACTGTGCCAACCGCAAATAATAAGTTTGTCGTAGGTTACGTCACCCGCAGTGGAGTTCACTAAGGTTATGCTCTAAATGTAGTGCTGAAGGTTGAATTTGGCTTGCACCGTTCGCGGCACACGCGTGGCGCGCGGCCGCGGCCGCCACGGATCGCTACCGTATAATAAGGACGAAGTCTGAGCGCGCGCATTACGTCAGTACTTATCCTTATCTATGGCATTACATTTTTTGAACTTTGATTTGAACGGACGGGTCGAGTGGCGAGCGTTCGTTCTTATTCTTATTTTAACTGCTACTTGCAATTCTAAACCGTGCTTTTCAGTGCGACCTTTTTAGTTTTTAGAGTTTTTTAGGTTTATTTCTATAAGTCGTAGGTATAGATTTTAATTTTAAAGTAGAGGTAGGTAGTATATTTGATAATGTATGTAGTGACCGTAGGTTATTTTATAATAGGTACCTACTGTTAGGTAGGATTATTCATTCGTATATATATTAATTTTTAGGGATTTTGCTTATTTATTGAGTTTAGATTAGTTATCATCAGAAATAGGTTTATTTAGGTAGGTACTTAGGTAAAGATATCATATAGGTACCTACCCTCTTAATCACCACCAATGAGACACAATTGGTTTTCTATTGTAATTAGCCACAAAGGGCCCGCGAAATAGATGGCGTCCTCGGGAAGCACATACATTTTATCCTGTTAGCACGTTCCCGTGGGATAATTTCCGACATCCACGCGGGCGAAGCCGCGGGCAGAAGCTAGTTAAAAATATGATTGATTGAAAGATTGTTCTATCCTTGGGTTATACTAAAATATTGTTTTGGAGTGGGAATAAAATGTTTTTGGTGTATAATAATATAACCCGATCTTTACATACCTACATATTTCTTTTTCAGGGAGGGTGGCAAATACTCTGTGCCTGTCGTGTCCTTCAAGGTTTGTCTCAAGGCTGCCTGTTCCCAACGATGCACAACCTGATAGGCAAATGGGTCCCGGTACAGGAGAAGAGCCGGCTCGGGACCGCGATTTATGGAGGTAAAGTTATGATGAATGGAAATTAAACGACCTTGTGAAGTAGCCTCTGAGTTGGCCTGTAGTTCGGTATTTACAGATTTTAGGAAACTGGACACTCTTTTTGGTTTTGTGTCCGGAAATAATGAATGTCGATATTGTTTATTTGCAAATCTTTCGAATGGAAAAACATACATAAACTCACGCCTTCTTCCCGTCGGGGTAGGCAGACACTACAGAACGCCACCTGCTACGATTCTTACATACTCCTTTTGCCTCGTTCACGTTCATACATATGGGGCCTTATTCTCTATGACACAATGAACAAAACCACGCGATATGAACGCGAGATTGGCAGGATTTGCTAAGAAATTGACGTAGTTTTGAAGTAAGGAATCGTTAAGTGGTCATAGTGAATTAGGGTCTGCACACCGGTTGCGAGTATTACTCATCTGACCTACTTTTAACCTATTCTTTGGGATTTGCTAACGAGAAAAGGCAGAAAAATAACTAAGGAAAAACACTGGCTGAGATAAAAATAATTACGTTGGCTTATCTTTAGTATTTGAGATAAATAGCGTTATACGATCTGTTTTTATTAGGTGTGCTAATTAAATAGATCTTCCGACATACTTGTTATTATATAAAATACACCAGCATACCTTGTCAGTTGTGTTAAATTAATATAAAATGGGCTTACTACCTTGTTTAGTTTGTAAATTAGTACCTATGCTTTCACTAACGTAATAGATAACTCTGAATACAGGAAGGCTTCATCACAGGCTTAGGGCAAATTCACCAAATAGCTCGTGTTTTCGTTCGATTTTTGAACGCGATCAGGATATCTAAACCGCGTTTAAGAATTCTGAGCCGAGTCCATTTAGATTGCTATCGACACGCTAAGAAGAAGAAGCGCCTTCCTTAGCCGTAATATTTAACTTGTGTGTGGATTTATGTCTCTTCCCAGATTGAATGAAATATAGTGAGGTAATATGTACCACTTTTCAAATTGAAAGAAAGAATTTGAATTTGAATTTTGAAATCCAGGGATAGCGTAGACTGTAATATTTGTAGACCCATTTGCACGTTGCCAATTTTGGGCAAGTTGTTTGAAAAGATGATGTTTCATCAAATGCTTAATCATTTTGATAAATGCATTTTTCATTCTTTCTTTACACGAATAAAATCCTTCAAAAGATCTCGACCGCTAATTCACTACTAATGTTGATCTTCCTTCTCATTTGTAGGTGCTATGCTCGGATCAGCTTTGCAAATGATGGTGTCCGGCTTCATAGCGAACTACTGGGGCTGGCCAGCCATCTTCTACGCGAATGGAGCCCTCGGCGCCATCTGGGTGATGCTCTACGTGTTCCTGGGTTCTGACTCCCCGCAGCAGTCGAAGATGATCGGGAATGAGGAAAGATTGTACATACAAACGTCGCTTGGACAAATCGGAGAGCAAACGGTTAGTTGAACAGTCTCGTCCATTCACGTAACACTGACATGAATACTTTTGCACTTGAATAGTACACTCAACTGAACAGCTATTTTAAATAAAAAATAAGTAGCCAGTGAGCAAACTAAGTATAAATATACACAGAATGTCAGTATTTGGGGCTTGGAATATTATGTTACAATAGTAACAAATATTTAAAATGCTTAATTATTATTTTGAATATTTCGTCAGTTAAACCCCATTGTATAATAATGAATAGGTTAGGCCAATTCTGAGATTTGCGACAGGTAAAAGTTTGACGAAAAAACCTCATAAAAAGATTCAGCCTAACATTACATCATCATCAGCCTGCAGAAGTCCACTGCTGGTCATAGGCCTCGCTAATTGCACGCCATTCAGCTCGATTCTCGGCAACTCTCATCCAGCTGCTACCACCCACCCTGTGAAGATCGTCGTCTCCAGTCAGGAACACGTCTACCCCAACTGCAACGGTCAGAAAACAGAAACATAATAGTTCCAATAAATATGTTTATTCCGAGAGCCAATAGCATCGAATAGCTTATGGCTAGGTAACCCAGATTTCCCTAAATCTTCCAATCGACAGTTTACACCTCGTTGGGTTAATATCAGGTATATAAATTATCCAGAACATTCCATCTGGCTTGTAGAAACGGAGAGGACGGATAATAAGGGTCTAGAACAGGTACAGTACCGTATTTGATTAGATTTATAGTTATACAAAATATCCTACAAAATTATGGTAAAATTTCCAGATGTAGGTTTAGTGATGAATGGGGCTGGAATCTGGATATATCGGCAGTAGCAATGAATTCAAGAAAACCCTAATTTCTTCGAAATCGAACTTCTCTTTGTCACTTTTATGAAACGTTTCCTCGTTGCATACGTCATCCCTTCCGGGCGATTTAATCACAAACTCAAACTCAAATCATTTATTTCAATTAAACCATTTACAGGCACTTTTGAATTGTCAAAATTAAATAGTCGGTCAGTTAGTCAGAAAGTTGAAGCTAGTTGCCCATTCCAAAGCGTTAAAATTATTTCTGGCAAACAACATAAATGGAACGGGCACTCATTAGCCATTTACTGTCTCATGCCTTGTGAACAGGTGTGTAATTAAAGTTAACTAGCGACTCGCCCCCTGGAGGTCTACTCTCTTTAAGCACGACATGAGTAGTTTCAGCCGAAGTAATGGGCGTTTCCTACTCCGTATAACTTACGGACATGAGACTAGTTTGATGCCCGAACTAATAATTGCTTCAATTTGTAGTATGTATAAATTGAATGCAGATTAGACCACTAAGCCAAGCGAGTGGTCAGCCAGCGCTTTAGAGCATGTTCTTGCTCATGTTTTTTCGTATTTTCTTTCAGAGACTGCCAACTCCTTGGAAGAAGCTAGTCACGAACTTATCCTTCATCTCGCTGATCGTGGTGCACTGTGGTCACAACTGGGGCTTCTGGACGCTCATGACTGAGATACCGTCGTACATGAAGCAAGTGCTTGGAGTTGATATCAAAGCGGTGAGTAGAACTCATAAATACAGGGTTTAAAGAGATTCCAGTTATTCATGAGATCATAGCAAACATGACGTATGAACTCTACTGATAATGCTATAAAATATACTGCCCGACGATTGAAGTCGGGACGTTGTATTGTGTATGCTAGATGCGCGGTAAATTTCGTTTGCGCGATGCAGGATTTTGCGTGACGTCAGTGTGATGCGTAGTTCGCATGTGGCGGTGTAGATACCGCTACAACTTTACAAATGACCATCGTAACAATCGTTACGTTACGTTAGGTTATCTAAATCATGATAACGAATCCCGATGTTGGGCGTTTGCGTGCAAGTATTCCCATAGATTGGGATGCTGGTATATAATAAACATCACTCCTGTAATGTCTCTTAGGTCAGACAAAGGTGTACCTATAGTACATAGTTGGCAAATCTATTGACATCAACCGGGCACAGATCCAGACTCCGGGCTGCTACTAAAAATTTCCTGACAGAAAAACTTAATAACATTTTGCCCGACCTGTGACTTGCACCCAGGAGCTCATGCTCAACAGTAGTGCAAGCGAACACTAGACCAATGAGAAAAAATATTTAGACGGACTTAATTGTTTCTTTTCTTTACAGAATGGTCTCATGTCAGCTCTTCCTTATTTGGCGATGTACTTGTTAAGCTTTCCCTTCGGAATTTTATCAGATTTCTTCCTCGCAAAGAAGTGGCTCAGCATTAGCATGTGCAGAAAACTTTCCAGTTCTATTGGTTAGTATCATCATTTTATAACTATCATCATATTCATGTTCATTCGCCTAGTGTTTGACAAAAACAAAGTCAAAAAATTCCAACATAGCAGAATTCTCCGAAGGGTTAAACCGAGGTGTGTTTATTAAATAGTACACCCACATTTCACCAGGTAGGTGTGTTAAGTATAGTATGTATTAGGGGCTAGCTTACTACCATACACCGGGTGCAGACACCAAGGTGCTACTAAAAAGTCACTTTGCCCGACTCAGGATCCCACGCCCAATATTTGCGCTTGCAACTACTAAACTCACAGTCTAAGTCGTATATAAAATGTTTCCAGGTGAGTACGGTCCCGGAGTAGCTCTGATAGCGTTGTGCTATGTTCCCCCCGGTGACGTCGTCATGGCGGTCGCTCTGCTCACCGTCGTGGTTGGACTGAATGCTGGACATATGACTGGATATTTGGTAAGGATCGTGATTAATGTTTTTGTCATAGCTAAATTTAGTAATTTAACAATTATATGTAACTCTTGTAGTCGCTGCTCAAATAGTTAGATTACTATTTTTGGAGGGAAAGGAGCTTTCTAATAGTATGATATCGATTATGATAAAAAGTGAGCATTACGTCGCTTAGAATGCGATGACGACTTCTAAATGAAACCAAATGATGTATTTAACTAATGAAATCGAACTCGATCTGCGCATCTAAACCACGTTCAAGAGCCGTCATTATCAATAGTCCACAACAATGATGACACAGACAGCTCATGAACTCTGTTTATGCACCGTTTCATTGGTGAAATTTGCAGCTGGTTTTGTTCAAATCAGCTGGAAGTCATTAGCTAATATAAAGTAATTTTTCAACAGCTGGTCCACATCGACATGGCTCCGAACTTCGCGGGCACCATGATGGGCATCACCAACTGCTTCGCAAACATTGTGTCCATCATCGCACCTTTAGTCGCTGGACTTATACTTCAGGATGAGGTGAGAAGTATAGATGCATAAGCATAATCAGCCTAAAATATTCCCACTACTGGGGCACAGGCCTCCACTCTGTGGCATCCACCAACCCCTCTCGGGTTCGCATGTTTCCGAATATATTATGATATCGTCGGTTTCCTTCACCGTTTTGAAAATAAAATATTTTTTTAACTAAGAAAGAACGTATGAGTTAGCATGTTGAACACTGCATTGAAAAAAAAGTGTTTCATCATTGAGGAGTGCATTTAGGAGCCTGATTGGTCGCATGTTGAATGACCCGAACACTTTTATAATCAAGCTTGTAGTCTTCAGTTTCAGTTGTATGATACACCTAGTTTTCGGTTTTTATATTTAGCATGACTTGTTTAAAACTTACAAATGATCACTTTTATCCGTTTTATCATACGATCTATCACAGCATTTATTTTATCTTTGAAGTTTAAATGTAAAAATTCTAT
This sequence comes from Apamea sordens, assembly GCA_945859715.1. Lineage (NCBI taxonomy): Eukaryota > Metazoa > Arthropoda > Insecta > Lepidoptera > Noctuidae > Apamea > Apamea sordens. Next base: position 20,366,491 of record OX243998.1, on the reverse strand, counting down.
TATTTTAAACTGTTGCAGACTGACCCGGGTCAATGGCGTCAAGTGTTCTACGTGGCTTCTGCCATCTACATCGCCACCAACACATTCTTCGTCATCTTCGGCACCAGTGAACGACAGTCTTGGAATGAACCGGAAACCAAACAAGTTACGCCAGGTGAGAATGGACTTGAATTAATAACTTGTTGAGAGATAGCCGGAAAATCGCCGTACTTTTACGTTACTTTCCTAAGTAAAGTAAAATTACGATCCATTCCATATGAATATGAATCTTATTCTAATGCACATGATCTGTTACATTCCTATAAACAAATGTAAATAAGAGTTTCATACTACTAGAACCTTGTTCTCATAGTAATGATATTCATATTCGTATGACGGTTAATTTTAAAAAAAAGAAAGTAAAGTCGAAGTGTGGACTGTTTGTCCTAACTGTTGGTCCTAACGTCTGTCGGACATATTTGATTAAATAAAAAATAAAATCACCTAATTTAATTTTTTTTTCTATTTCAGGAAAAGAAAAGAAGGCTGAGAAAATAGTTTAAGGGAAAAAAAACTCATTAATATGCATTTGTAAATTTTGTAAATACTACTTATAAATAAATTGTATTACCAAATTAATGTCTCCTTTAAGAAACTACTTTCCGTTTCAAACAAATCTTGATATTTATATGATTATGTATGAGTTTTTTGCCATTCACAAAAAGAGGCGCAATAATTATATTAGTTCAATCTACTGATGTGGCGACATATTGAAACATCAAGGTTTCTGTGCAATCTGAGTTAAATATTTGGTAATGTTTTTTTATATATAAATAGAATAAATTCTGCAAAGCGGTGAAAAGTGTGAAAACCACATTAAAATCCATTGTGCAGCTTAGAACTAGCTGTCACACAGACATACATGAAAACCGACTTGGTTTAGATGAAAATATGTAGCTAAAGAATCGACCAAGGTTAGTTAGAAGACGTATTATACGTAGGTTCATTAACCACCATGACTAAGGTTGAGGAAATAATGCCGGGAAAGTACTGACGCGATACAATTACGAGTCTTACTTACGTACGCCCTACGTAATGTATACCTATTAAAGATGCCTCGTAATGTAAACCTACTTTTATGTGACGTCTCTGAACGAAGTGTGAGAAGATGTGATGCATGTGTTTACTAACCGCAGTGATTATACCAAATGCGGCATACTTCCTACAGTGGAAGTTTTTCGATGGTGGTATCAAGTGTTATGCTACTTTTACTTAGGTAAATAAACACCTAGGCTAAGTGCACACTACGTTTAATAGTTGCGGAAAATAGTCGTCATCGTAATACTAGAGTCCGCGCAATGAGGTAAATAATCGCATAAAAAATTATATTAGCGTTCGAGATTTTATTTCGCATGAGCATGCGAATAAAAAATCGAATCGCAGTGCGATCTTAACCTTGGATAGCTTGTTGTGTAACTGCTATTAGAAATATTAGTGAAACACAAATACACACACCATCATTCATCATTCTCCTGCCTTTATCCCAATTTATTTGGGGTCGGCACAACAGTCTCAAACTCATTTCAATTAAACTATTTACTGGCACTTTTGGATTATCAACGAGTAGGTCATAAGTATGAAGCTAGTAACACATTCCAAAGAGTAGTACACACAGCTCCATTAAGTGGTTACCCCACTAAAAGACTTGTGCGTTCAAATCCGTGATAGGCCCAAGTTGGTTTTTGTATTTTGCAAAAACATTTTTTTTTAAATTAATGTATTGTTTTAGTGAATAAATAAGTTTAAGTTAGTATATTTTTTTTTTAATTCTATTTTTATTGTTGTTTTTTTCAATAAAACATTAATACTTTTATTATTGCGACGATAAGCAATAGCAGCGTTAACATTTACGAATACTTATCCATCGTCTAAATAGACTGGAGGTTTCAAGACCGCTTACCGTTCTTATGATTGGAAGTTCAAATCCTACGCACGAAATGTGCTTTTTGTGGATTATATTATTTTAATATATTTTTCTATTTTGTTTTAAGTAGTAATTATTTATAAAGAATAAAAAATTCAAGAAAAATAAAATACTTTAATAATCATTTAATAATACATATTTATTATTGCTGTTATTTAACAAAACTATGATCTTATTTTACAACAAAGATATATATTTTGATTTGATAATTTTATTTACAGTTATCATAATATACATATTTCGCCAACTGACACAAATGGGTTCCTAGACAAGTGGCATCCTATTAACGCAAACGATAAAGTAGGAAGCGGTAGAAATATTTTAGATTGACATAAGCTAACGAAATGTCACGTGACCTGTCGTCTCAGCATACAAATTTGACATTTGACAGTCTGACAAGCGACATCAAAAGAGGCAAGTTTTGAAGCGTTTGCAACTTGTCTAGGACCTAGAATTTAGTTTGGCAGGATTACAATCATGAGCATAATAAGTGAATAAACATGTTATCAATAGATAATCAATTAACATCTCTTATTAGCTCATGATATCTACATAGAATATTTTGCCATACCAAGTAAAATAGTGGGATCAAATGAGTTAAATGTCTTCGTTGTTTATTTTGTTCTCATACCTACTTACTCGTAATTACCGCTTATAACCGCTTATAACATTGAAACTATGATTTGTGATTTGTTATTATTTGAGTGTTGTATTGTTATTATTATTATTGATATTTAGTTAAAAAAATGATTTAACTACAGATACAATTTTACTGTTCTAAATAATATTTAACCGGGATTGCAAAGCGCAAAGTGTGAAGTGACGAAATAAATTTTTAGTAGCGAAGAGGATGACCTTCGCTTTCTATAATTTGTTGGAGTCTGCTTCTCATTTGAGTAACCATCGTCCAACCTGTATTACTACCTCGCATCAACTCCCAACTCCTCAAAACTTCATTGTGTAAGTTAATCTTGGACTTCACTTCGCTTGAATCCCAGTTTAAAACCATTTGACCCCACATATTTTCTATTGGATTTAAATCCGGACTTTTCGATGACCAGGAGATGACAGTTATGTCAGTCTGTGTAGTGAGCCATTCCATCACTATACGCGAACGGTGGACCGAACAGTTATCTTGAACAAAATAGATCTGTCCTTCTGGATAAACAACTCGCACTGTTGGCACCATAACATGTTGCAAAATTTGCAGATAGGTCTGGCTGTTCATGCGCCCACTTGCTTCTACCAATTCTCCCGGTCCTATGGAGGACATCCAACCCCAATACCCTGAAAATAAAAACAAAGGTTTAATTTTGTTTTTAGACATTTGTTTCCAAACAATTGTCATGACAACAACGTTCAAAATAGAATAAAATATATAAGTAATACATTATATAATAACTTAACACTAAGTATATAATACTACTGAATTATGTAAATTATATAATTTATAATATTATTTTAATATACTTACTTACGTATTAAAATTATAATAAATAAATAGTTAAGTATACGTTTATATTTGTTAAATTAAATACAATATTAGGTAATTAAATGGGGTGGAATATACATAATAAATGACTTATTGAAAGGTAACTTACCCAATGTTATTCTACCACTGGCTCTGTTAGGTAAAACATTTTGAGGTTGGTATCGTTCATTAGGTTTCCTCCACAATATTTTTCGACCGTCACAGTCTGACCTGAAGGTTTTTTCGACACTGAAGATAACGATATTGTTTTCCCAATCAAAATTAAGGTATTTCTGGGCAAATCGCAATCGTTCTCTTCGATGTTCTTCCGTTAGACATATTTTCTTTGCAGGTCGATAACTGTGAATGTTCGCTGCGTGTAAATGTCTTCGAACCGTGGACAGAGATATGCCATGCCGGTGCGAACTGTAACGAGTGGATGTGAACGGCGATGTAGTGTGAACCTTAACAATATCCCGATGACGTTCAGATTGGTCCGTATAGATCCCAGTCTGTAGTCCTCCGACCCATGGGCATTGTCTTAACATCGCCGGTTTCTTGGAATCTGCGCACCCATAAGCGCACCGTTTGTCTCTGTATAGAAAATAATGGTTTTAAATAAGTTATTAAATACCACTCACAAGATACCGCGACTAGCTCCACAGCAAAAAAAATCGGAGAACACAAATAATATTATAATTAACTTACTGCTATGCCAAGCTGTCTCGCAATTCCTTTTATGCTCACATTTTGTTCATACAGAACAACTATTTTAGTTCTCATAAAATCAGAGATCATTTTAAAAATAATGGATAAGTCGTAGTCGTGTTTACTCTTCTCCGTTTTAATTAAGTGAACTTAAACATCAAAGTTGAGTGACTTGAGGGTATGGATTAATTTTATAAAGACAACGAAAGTAAGTTAAATTAATGGATACCCTCACATTATAACATCTTTCGATTAGACAGGGACCTAAAGATAAAATGACTCGGACGATAGTAGGTAACAATTTCATCGCAATTCATATGGGCTCGCTGGCTAGTTCGTCAAACTGCCGGTATGAGTATGACGACATTCGGTGATGCGATGGTTCGAATCCGAGTCGAAACAATGAACTCTTTTTGAAGTATTCTTTAAATTATTCGTAAGGAATTCAATGTTGTAGCAGTGTAACATTTTAAAACTTGAGGGGTTAGCACATACTGACGCTGCCTGTACGTAGGGTACTTAGGGAAAAGAACAGCTAAGAAACTCCACGGACACTCTTTTAAAATATATTGTTCAAAATGTTAAAATGTTGAATTACAACTATATTTGAGAACGATGTAAATAAAAGTCGTGCACGTTAAAAGCGTCCAGAGTAGGTACAGCAAAAGTAAAATTAAAAAAATAAGCCGTCGCAGCTAAGAGATGACGGCCCAACTGACGGCGCCTGTTCACGAACCTGATGCATGCATCAGCACCACGTATTTTATTTCCATACTTCTCTATTAGTCATTTCGGTAGTTTTGGCACCCTTTCTAGCCATATCATCTTTCACACAGTCCATCCATCGTTTCTTTGATCTTCCCCTACTCTTATAGCCATCTTACTCCAAACTTTCTTTACGATATTTTCCTCCTCATTCTTCCACATCCCATGGCAACCGATTTCCACACAACTTGTCAGTTACCTGGCACTGGTAACTGTAAACTTTCATACTTCCTCTTATGTACTTGTTTCTTATTCTATCCATTCGTGTAACACCACACATACATCCCTCTAAGCATTTTCATCTCAGCTGCATGCAAGACAGCAGGTCTAACCATTGTTTTATAAATCTTCCCATTAAGTTTAAGGGAAATGCGGGAATCGCACAAACAAATTCGTTCGATTCAAGTAACTATTCCTCTTAGAGTGTTGGATGACAAAAATAACACTTAAAAAACAACTATTGTATGTAAATTACGTACCTACCATGAGTATGTTGTGTTGTGTAGGCAAGATCTGGCCACCTCTACTTGTACATTTCAGAGGCCATAAGTATCAGAATGTTTCTGCATAGTGCATACTAAAGAAAACATAATGCGTTGAAAGAAGAAGCTATATGGATGACTGATTACATGGAAAAAAACATACACAAAAAAAAATTACAAAAAATATAAAGTTTACCATGGCTATCTTGACGAGCTATCCGCAGTAACATCTACTCTGTTATACCACAAACAATGCAGAGCACATTGGATTCGCTATTGCATGACTTGTCCGTGGCATTGAGTAAGATGTCTTTGCTTGTGATTAAAAAATCGATCAAGTCTATCGAAAGGTAGCGCGCGCGCAACACGGGCGCGAAGACCGCGCGCTGCAAATTTAAATTTAATTATAAAAAGAACTTGTATTATTTATTTTGGTGGTAAAATAAAATGAGATAGGAAATTAAAAGACTATAATTTAGTCCATAAACAGTTCAGTATTTCATTTGTGATTTTTGTTTAGTTAAATAAAATAGTGAAAATGACTGAAGAAGAATCATATAAACTTAGCAAAGGTAAGTCAATGAATTGTTTTATTATTTGAGAATTTCTTTCTTTCCTTCTTTTATTTGCTAAAAGAAACGAAGTTCAAATAATTAGTTAATTAATCTATCTCTATTCAACATCAAATGCTTCGTTTGCAATTTGCTAATTCTCTCATTCTTTGAATAAGGAAACATCTTGTTGTGTTTATTATGGTTTTCCTTGAGTCGATAGTTTACGACTAATAAATATTGATTTATTTGCAAATTGTCTTAAAGAATTAATACGTAGGCATTATGGGGTTGTGGTTGCTACATGGCTTTTTGTGAGGCTTTTTGAGGTAAAGACAAGAGATTCTTTATATTTTATTAAAAACTACCTACGTCATCATAATAAGCTACAATTACTTAAAATTCGCACAACTGTGTGGACATCCGTTTTATATTCTAACTAACAATTATTATGGACGTGCTAATGCTAACACTAGTGTTTATGTCGTGTATGTATCTAACAAATTGGATTTTATGATCTGAAAAATAAATGAATTTAATTGAATATTAAAGTAAAATAAATAAACACAACATTTTAACTTGTTTGCTTCTATGCCAAAATTGTTTTACTGAATCAAATCAACCATAATGTCATCACACTTATTTATGCAGCTGAAACACAAACAGATTTATGAGCAGTCATTTGTGAACGCACACAATAGCTGGATGCCTGCTCACACACAAAGCCACACGAGCGTGAAGATAAGCCAGCAAACAATTGGCTAACCATCTCATTACAGAGATTGGACATTCAAATATGGTTAATTTTATGATGCAAATGCATCATAAAATTAACTAGTGCATCGAAATGCGCCTTATACATATGTACCACAGGAAGCTCGGAATTTTAACATGTCGCTACATAGACGCCACATCAGTAGATTGCTCCAGTGCGAAGCGTTGGTCCCTCCCTCGTAAATTAATATTCCAGGCCGTTCTCTAGCTAAATACTTTCCTTTTCACTAATTGTCTGAATTGTGAAAAGACACGAAAATTCATTTTCTCTTTAGTAACAAGATTTACTATTTAAGACTATTTATCTAGATAAATAATATGATTTATATTTTTTCTATAGATTTGTAGCTAAGACTAGAAGTCAGTAGTATTAGTAAGTACCTACTAGACAATGAGACAGAATAAAATGTCAAACTATCGCTTGTCAGTCCTATCCAAAGGGCTTGTCAATCCATAGACTAATATATATAAACTAATATATATAATCACCGTACGGTTGTCAATGCAACGCCTAAGCTGCTGGACTGCTGTTTATTTTTCTTCTCATATAATCATGGAAGCATGGATTATCATGGCCTGCTGGCATCCCAACCCAAACATTTTGACTCATTTCATGAATCTATTAAATTTCTTTCAAGAATATGATACCGTCGACATCACATGCGGTTCCCAAGAAAAAAAGTTAGTACGTATGAAACGATGGTATGTTATGTGTGTTGATGATGGTAAGTTTATGGATGTAGCCAAGATGATATCAGTAGCCCCACAAACATTTAGCCAAGTTGACATACTCTTGTACAATCATCTTACGCATCCCACGTACGAGTATGTTATGATTTATTACATTACAATATCTTTGATCGCGACAACAACGGTATAATTCTAAGGATGTTATGAAAATATTCAATACTTTATAAATATTGAAGATGATCTGAAAAACATGTAACAAGTGATTGTCAGCAGTTTTCTCACACAGTGCTTCTTATACCTACTGCGTTTTATTGCCATCCAAAAGTCCTTTCAACATTGTTACAGCCTAAAGACGTTCACAAGTGGACGTAGAATTGCACACAGCGACGAGATCTAACCGTCTTGTAAACGTTTCATTCCCGAATTTTGCTTGAAAGTTTTGCCTAGATACTTAGAAGCTTCGTTTCGACACAGGTATTCAGAATCAGAATTTTATTTGTCAAACATAGGTTCATTCATTGGGTTACATTACATATTTATACAGGTCGCTATGTTTTGCCATTACAGCATACAAATATTTTAACGTAACGATTGTATAAAATAACAATCGTACTCAATTTAAATACAACATAAATAGTAATATAAAAATAAAATTGAGAAATTATAATAAAATAACAATTAATTTAAAAAGTCACAACAAATTGTCAAGTCATTTATTAATATTGCAAAGTAAACGAAAAGTAACAGCAGCGAAATAATCGTACTTCCACCCAAGAATTGATCGCACTTCGAAAATATTATGCAGAAATTGCAAAAATTCACTAACGCAGATATTAGTATGAAGTCGATTTGAGGCGAAATATTAATTAAATTCTGACACCGATGGCATTTCATAGATTGGTAGAAATAGAAGGTCAGCTTTACATATACAACGAGCAAAAATACGCACACACACATAAACGCGTACTAAAGCTGATATCAGACGATTCACTCGAGTGACTGTTCATTTTTTGTTTCATTCCACGTTCAGTGCAGAGCAGTGGTGGCACAGTGATACTGGCTCCAACTTACAAGTTGTAGGTCGGGGGTTCGAACCCAGCCAGGCGCTTTACTTTGTGTAAATAATTTCACCACCACTGCTCTCAAAACGGTGAAGGAAAACATCATGAGGAAACCGGCATATCCTAGAATCAAAAATTCGAAAAAAGTGACATCTGCCAACACGCACTGAGCTTGCGAAGTGGATTATGGCCTACTCCCTCTCACAGAGAGGAGTATAGAGGGAACAGTATAGGCTGGTTATGTAATGCTGCTCCACGTTCACACAACACCGACAAAATTACATAGGAATGAACGTTCTTCTGCTCCTTTTATTTCATTTTTCGTTCCTTGAAAGATCGATCGAGTGAAAGATGCCGAGTGTGAAAATTTAACATCGTTGGATCGGTTCACTAATAACACATATTTTTTCACATTTTATTTATTTGGATTTTAAACGTTCCACTTTGAGTGAAAGGCAAAAATGAACAAAACGTGAAGCGCCTGATACTGGCTTTACGGTGATCTGAAACAAATGCCAGACGCGAGTGCGCTTGCACTCGCTGTACGTGAAGCGAGTCTGTGCGCGTGTGTCGTTCGTTGTATGGAGCCGACCTTCTGTGCCCATCTGCTCTGTGCCGATGGCTTTGGGGTGAGTGTCGAGCTGTTGTTATGATTTACTGTTTGTTGTTAAGTAAAGATGGGGTTTGATTTTGGAACTTTGTTTGTGTTGCGCGTGAATTGAGACTATAGAATTAATTAATTTAAAAAAATATATAATTTTGGATCATAAGCAATAGATTCTGAATGAAGATGAACAGAAGGAAATGAAGATGAAGAAAACAGAAGTTTCGTGTTTTCCATTTAAGCAAAACTGCATTTCTTCTTCAGTCACCAAGGGAAAATGTTACTGATGATTTTATAATGTTTTCTTGGAAACTCATTGCGAGATACACAAATAGTGGTATAGGTAAGTAATAAATTGTGAAGAGAGAGTAAAATTAAATAATAATAAATAATAATAATTGTGCTCGCTGCCTTAGTGAGTCAAGTTCAATGTATTATGTAGTTTTCTGTTAATCTTATTCATGTTGGAATATTCTTTTTTTATTATTGTACCTATAGGTAGATTATAGCGATACTATTTGATTTTTTTACGGTCTTTATTTACTCACCACCTACAACAATAAAATATATTTTATTATATTTAATAACGTAATTTTTCGTATATTTCCAGGGCCGATCCTGGGGATCCGGCATGTCCAGGCGACGATGCTGTTCTTGGCGATGGTCATCTGTTACTTCATGAGGGTCAGCATCAGCATGGCCATAGTTGTCATGACAGACAAGGATACTGAAGACGTAAGTATTTTTGATAAATTTGATTACCTTATTAATTACTAGCTGCGCCCCGCGGTTTCACCCGCATAGGTTTTGATCCCGTGAGAATATCGGGATAAAAAGTATCCTATATGATAATCCTGGTTATAAACCATCTTGTGCCTATTTCATTCAAGCCGTTCAGTAGGTTTTGCATGAAAGAGTAACAAACATCCATCCATGCATACAAACTTTCACGTTTATAATATTAAGTAGGATGTTGAAGCTACAACTAAACATTAAACGTTAATAGATAGATACAGTTAAACCAGATAAGTTATGCGCTTCGGGAATCTTCATATACTGTTCTTGGGATATCTATAGATAATATACATAAAATTAGACGTTATTAATTGTAGCAACAATAATTATTGTCCGATTGTTAGTTTACGTTACTTAATGATTATACACTGATGCAATTATTAGTAAAGTCATCTGGAGACTTGCTTCATTATGTCGATCGTTAATCTGGTATAGGAAAAAAAATATTACTCTACTCTTTACTCCCCAGTGTTTAACAAAACTGAACTGTGTATGTCGAAACTGGCAGGAGACATTACCTAATTTGTAAAAACTCTGACCATAAACTGCACCCTAATTGCGTAACACACGATCAATCGTAATCGGTTTCATTTTGACTGTTCAACAACATTCATTGCGTTTTTACGTGTTTGGCAGACAAATTTTTCGAACATATGAAGCAATGGGTTAGCAATTTGCTTCAAAATGATTCTGATTCCGATTGATTGTGTTATACAATAAATCCAGTAGGTATTAGGTATGAACACAACTGTAATAATATTGATAATCGTGATAACACTACAATTCCCTCAGATTACACAACCGACTCACGTGAAATGATAAGTGCCTCGTATTTCTCTTATTTTCTAATCAATATTCAAGATTAACGACGATACTATCGGTACAGTAGGCCGCATGTCTGTGTAAAAATTTTGACCTTGAGTTGGCCTAGCATAGTACAGAAATAAGAGCCTAGCTTTTACTGACCTTTTTTACGTTACAAACGTTAAGTTTTATGTCAAACTAGCTGCTGGTAACGACTTCGTTCCCGGTATCTTTGCAGTCAATATTCGAAAAAGTGTAGGATGGCAACCGACCGAACCAAATAGTAACTTCGTAGCAGGAAAAGGCCGAACATTCGGCCGATACTACTTCGGAGTAGAACCCTAGAAATGGCAATGGCAGCCCCCGATGGATTTTTATAGTCGGGGTTTTTCCGTAAATTCTATTACAATGTTTATATCCTTCGTGGGTTTTGGCAAAATTGCCCATGCATCCTACGGTTATTACAACTTGACAAATCATCGTGTTTTCTTAATTATATGTAAGTTCTATATTGATAAATGATAAATAAATGATACATGATTTTATTTTGTAAGTAATAATAATAATATCCCTGGACATTAAAACTAGATGAGGTCGGCGTTTCCTATCTGACTAGTCTGAGAAAAAAGGCCGAAACAAACGCAGACGTCACAGTCTCTTTTAAAGTCCAGACATAATCTTGTTTAGATCATAATATGAAGACCATGTACTCGTAGATCGATGTCTGAGATGGTCTTTTGAGGAAAGAACCACACAGATTGAGAGGACCTGTCTAGTCAGTGCACGCATTTATCAGAAATCGTGCAGCTCAACTCAAAACTTAAGGAGCTCGACGATTCGACGAACAATACGAAAGAAAGGATATTTGGGTAGGCCACATTAATTACTCAAACTGCCAGACCATGACAAAAACTAACAGAACAGAGAGAAAAATAAAAAATAATATAAATAAAATGACCCACATAGTCTTCACCTTCACATTCACAATAATTAAAATAATAGAATACTTTTATTAAGGCTTTTTTTTTTTTTTTTTGAGGATGGGAAATCATCAAATGACTCCTCCCGCTCTGGGTGGAGCAGAAGGGAGTGTCAGACTTTTACTGACTAAAACCCACCCGTGTTCCTTCCTTAGCCCTTTATGTTCCAGGGCAGCGGTAAACCCTTTCGGATGGTCCCGCTACCCTGGCAGGCTACGGCCCTGTGGGGCCCCGTCACTTGCTGACATCTCTTTGAGGCGCGCGTGGAACACGAACACGCCGTCCGGCACGGGCCTAGTCCTGATCGGACGGAGAGCTACCCATTACTCTCCGCCCGCAGGCCCGCGCCTACGGTGGCCGGGAGTCGTCACGCGGCTCCCGACGCCCGGAGCGTCTCCCGCGGCGGCTGAGGCGTGAGGTGCGCAAGGCGCGTTCCCTCGCCCACCCCGCCACCTCCTTCGCTAGCATGACTGCTTCGCAGAAGGAGGTGACTGCCTCCCACTCCCGCTCACCCCGGACCATGGCTTGAACCAGGGCCGGGCGCGAGAGGTCGCCGCCGCTGCCAATCGCCTCTACGAGGACACGGCGGTGCTCTGCCCAAGCAGGGCAGACCTCCACCGTATGCTCCACCGTGTCCTCTGGGCGATCCTGACAGTGGTGACACCCGGGCGTCTCCTCCCGCCTGATGATGTGCAGGAACCTCCCGAAACATCCGTGTCCGGAGAGGACCTGCGTCAGGCGGTAGGTGAGAGCGCCGTGACGTCTCTCTAGCCACTCCTCAAAGAGGGGTCTTACCGCCGCTATCGTGGCGTGCCCTGCGCTGGGTTGCGATAGTCGCTCCTTCCATGCCACCATGAGATCGCGCCGGAGGTTCGTCCGCTCCGCCGCGGTTTGCCGCGGATGCGGAGTTTCCCCCCGGCGTAGTGCCTCCGCGCGCCAATCATATAGGCGCGCGAGGACTATCGCCTCCAGATCCCATGGTGGCAGTCCGGCAAGGAGGCTTGCTGCCTCGCCTGAGATCGTGCGGTAGCCCCGGATCAGCCTTACGGCTACCACCTTCTGGGGCGCGTTCAGATAGTGTGCGGCTCGAAGCCGCAGTGAACGCGCCCATACCGGGGCCCCATATAGGGCCATGGACCGCACGACCCCCGCGTAAAGCCTCCGGCAGGAGGCGTTTGGCCCCCTCAGGTTGGGCAAGAGCCGCTTTAGGGCGGCCCCGGCCCGTTCCAGTTTGGGGGCCAAACGTCGGAAGTGCTCGACGAAGTTCCATCGGCTGTCGAGGACGAGACCCAGGTACCTCATCGTGGTCTCGACGCCGATGTGAACCCCTCCTACCACTAGTTGGGATCCCGGAGGTGGCCCGTACCGAGGCCCATGAAAGGACATGGCCTCGGACTTGTGCAATGCCACCTCGAGACCCAACCGCTCAATAGATCTTCGCGCAATAGATCTTGAACGGGGCTTGGAACTTTATTATAAAAGCATATACATTGGCATCTGAACGAGCCACCTATTTTCTTGAGCCTTGTTGTAGGTACAACAAATTTGTGTTTGTTCCTAGTATTTATATCATGGATATGATTGTATTTTTTAAACAATTTTATATTTTTATGGGCATATAAAAGATTTTTATAAATAACTATACTGAGAAGGCACAGTCATAACATTAATCTTTTTAATTTGTCTCTGAGCGAGTGTCTCGCACTTAATTTATAAATTGATCGAACAGCTCGCTTCTGCAAAACAAAGATATTCTGAATATCGGCGGTATTTCCCCACAATAGAATATAAGAATAGAATAGAAAACTTTTATTTCAGACAGGAGTCCATAGGGTTAGTAACAATTTTACTTAACTTCTAGTGTTAGTAGGTTACAGACACAGATGTACATTTATTTATTTATTTATTTATTTATTTATAGTTAATTAAAACGGTACAACACCAATTACATTAATTAAGACAATAGTAAGTTGACAATAATATAACTTAAAACTAACATGGAATAGTAGACTCCCTTGCATACATTCTCTCACAGAACACCAGACATATACGCATAATTTGAATCCATTCATCCGCAAACACATCACATTCAGGGTTGGCAGTCAGAAGGGCATTCAGCACCTTTAGAGTACGACAGACATACATACAATTAAAACTCAGCGTGGAGCTGCATCGACCTCCGCAACATCGGGGAATCCCACCGATCTGCGAACACACTGAGAACACTGTTGGTGCCGCCGCGAACACGCGTCATCAGGGATGCGCATCTACTCCTAATAATAGCGGCAAAACCATTAATATTATTATCCGTTACAATAGAATACCGTAAGACATTACACTATGAAAATAGCTAAAGTACACTAAACGGGCTACCTCTATATCCGTTAAATTACGAATTTTTCTAACAGCGTATGCTGCGGAACTTAGCTTTTTTGACAATTTGTCTACATACGAGTGGGGTCCGCATCCCCACTGTAGCTTAGCATCCAAAGTTATGTCCAAAATACTGTGCTGTCTTCAGGATTCAATTCTTCGCCCTTTATCAACACATTAGTTTTCACCTGCCTAACGTGAGGTAGCGTAAACTTAATGCATTTGGTTTTTTTCTCGTTTAGAAGTAAATTATTAAAATTGAACCAGCGGACTACTTTAGAGATTGCGCTATTTACATCGTCGGTATTAACGTATGACACCTAAAAAACAAATTGAGAAAATTGCATTAAAATCCATTGTCGTTTATAAGAACTAAGTGGTCACTCAGATACACAGGAAAAGCGACTTATATTAGGTATGTATATTAGATATAAGATAACAACATATCTGCGTGACAGCCAACTAACATCGCTTCGTTCGAACTCGAAATCAAGCGGGCAATCCCGAAATAATCACAAGAATTCTTAGTTATCATAAAAATACAATTTGATAAGTTGATCTACCGAGATCGTTCATCGTAACATCACGATACACCTTTGAATAGAGCATGATTTGTAATCTTAAGTAGGATAAATATTTTTGGAACGAAGTTCCTTATCGCGCGTTGCGAAAGGGAGACGGAAAAAATTAAGACCAAAAGTTGGAACGACACTTTTTGCTATAGTTGTAAGCCGTGCGACGAGCGTGTGTTTCTCTGTCTCTCTCTCTCTCTCTCTCTCTCTCCTATAGAAAGCAAGCCAGTTATACTTCGTTCCATCCGGGTGTCCCTTGACACCTCTCAAGTTTCATCTCGTGTCACAGTATTTTTCTCGTTTCATGACGCAGATTGTTATCATTACTATGATAACGACCAAATCTTCCTTTATAGTTATATGCCCGCGATTTCATCGCATCGCATCGCGCTCGGCTTCTAAGGGTCCTAGCGTGATTTTAAATATAGCCTTCCTCAAGAAGTGGGCTATCAATTGCTACAAGATTTTTTCATTTCCGACTGGTAGTTTTAGAGATTAGGGCGTTTATACAAACACACTGTTCAGCTTTATTGTTAATACATAATAATAATAATAACTTTTTATTTCAGGTATTTAACCCATAGCAATTACAATAAAATTAATTAAAATTAAAATAAATAATACACACAATAAAATCAATACAAAAATACAAAAATCAACATAAAAATCTTCAAAAATATCAAAACATAATAAAAATCAAAATTAAAATCAGAATAAATAAAAAACAAAAAAAAAATAGATAAACAACAACATAAACAAACACACAAACAACGATAACATAAATAAATAGATAAACATTTATCAATGACTGTTGAATTATATGATTTATTGACAGCAGTACATACATATTTGGTTACAACCACAAAACACACAACCTCGTCAACAAGTTACATCAGTTTCAAGATGAATGTTAATCAGATATAAAGAGATACTTATCCATTTAAATTGTTGAGATATCATACTTCTCATCCTTCATATTTTTTTATACGTTAATTTAATAACTTTTTTCCTCTTAAATAATACCATTTTTTCATATAGACCATTACTAAGATGCTATAATATATAGCCTTCATTAACACAAATGTCGGCATTGTCATTAATTCCTTGCTTCTCAGAGATCAGCTAAATTAATCTTGCACATAGAATCAGAATTAATTAGGTACCTACGTATTTATTTGTCAAACAATTTACGATCATCAATCTATTCAGGTTCTAATCATAAAGGGGGCTATTGCAGCGATTAATCAAAGGTCTATAGTACGAGTATATCTTTATGTGGACGTTTACAAATTTTTATACAATACAATACAAAAACAGTAAAACAGAGTGACGATTTAGTCACCTGTATGTACAGGTGACTAAATCGTCACCCTGTATGACGGGTAGAATCAGCCCTTAGGAGACTAAGGGCTGACGCTACTCGTCCTATAAACAACTTTTTATATAAAATCGATTTCAGATTCGTAAAAATAAACTGTTCATACATGCAGCGAAATCTGTCGAATGTGTTTAATGTTGCAAGTATAAGAATTTTATGGCGAAAGTTTTTTAGTATGACAGGTAGAATGACCCCTAATTGCGTAACACACGATCAATCGGAATCTGAATCATTTTGAAGCAAATTGCTAATCCATTGCATCATTATCATCATAAGTTCGAAAAATGTGTCTGCTCAACACGTAAATAACGCAATGAATGTTGTTGAACTGTCAAAATGAAACCGATTCCGATTGGTCGTGTGTTACGCAATTAGGGTGCAGGTCGCCACCCCTTATCTGATCAAGTCGCCACAAAAGTATACTGATAGACAAATGTAGATGTGGTTGTTTAGGCACAGCAGGCTGTAAATATCATGTCTGTGTGTATATTATTTTGCACAGGCGTAAAATTAATACCTATATACCCGACTTCCCCAGAAGGAGGATTATGTTTACCATTCGAAATTTAAAAACAGTCACTTAACACACTTCCATATTATTGTTATTTAAAACTGAAAAATATGTTAATTTATGAAAATTCGGGTACTTATCTAACTGTGACAGATACCTACGGGTTAAACAAACCCTATGGAGGGACCCTTACAAATATTATTTTAGCTAATTGTGTTAGGTACCTACATACACGAAACTCCGAAACGTGCGTGAATTATACGGACGAAATTTGCATACAAAAATACATAAAAAAGCTGTTTTCTATGCAATTTGGTAAGTACATTTTTTCGAAAATAAATTGTTAATTATATTTGCGTTATAAGTAATGAATGCTTATATGAATGTTTTATTATTCAATTGGTTTATTAAACTTAACAATACATAGAGCAAATGAACTGAATAATTTTATCACTGTCATGAATACGTTTCTTAAATTAGTTTTGCATAAATGAAACTAGTTTTTACAAGGTCGCGATACAAAGAACTAATTTAAAAGGCGCGAAATAGATACCTACATGAATTTATCGAACAAGTATGTTAAGTAGATAATAATGATTAAAATTCCAAAAAACCGCAGAGTGGACACCAGCGATATTGAGTAACACACTAAGTAGCAATGAATTTCATTTTGACAGTTCAACAACATTAATTGCGTTATTTACCCACGCTGTTGAGCAGACAAATTTTTCGAAAATATGTTGATAGATGTCACATGTCTTCGAACTTTTGATCCTAAAACTTTTTTCCTTCACCGTTTTTTATAGCAATGGTGATGAAATAAATTGCACAAAGTAAAGCGCCTGCCTGGGTTCGAACCCGCGACCTGCAACTCATAAGTCAGGGCCGTTACCGCTGGGTCATCACTGCTCTCTAGTTTAGATGACTAAAGAAGAAAGAAAGAAAATACATTTAATTGCAGCAAACATGACGCATAAAAAAGACAAACACACACACACAATGCAAAAACATAAACACACAAAAAAAATAACAAGTTGGGGGTAAACATGCGTCACATCCACGCAAAACGGCCATCATAATGCTAAGACCCTATACGAGACAGAGCCCCAGCGCTGGTTTTCGGCGGCAGCCGGCGTTGACGTGATGACGTCAACCAGTGCAGCATACGATTAGACATAAATAAATAAAAACAACAATCAAAATATTTGAAATAAAATAGACATAATGTATGTTTATTTTATTTATTTCGATTGTTGTTTTTATTTATTTAAGTCTAAAAAAGATTGTAAATCATGAAATATATGATGTGGTAACATTCTGAGCAACGAATCTCGCGCCGCCAGGTATTAATAATCTGAGCGCGTGCGCAGCTGTCACAGTGCTATAGATTTTACTCAAGCAAAATTTTTTTTTCTTTCTTATTCATAATATATCCATAGTATCTCATAGGTATTTAAAATATACCTCATTAAGCACCGAAACGTGCCAAACGTGTCAATAATAAGAACAAGTCGTGAATGCTCTAGCAACACAGTAACTCTTTACAATGTATTTTACATTATTATCTCTTGCATCACAAAATATTTATAACAGTCATACAATATACGAGTAATTGACTGGCTTCTGCTTGCGACTTCACCCGCGTGGTAGTCAACTGCGGCACGCGGCAAAAGTATTTAAATTATCGTAACGACATTTATTTTTTAAATGTCGTAGCATCATGCTGAGATAGGAGCCTTTTGGCCTCGTACAGGACTTTCTGTTTCAATTTTCTTTTTGTTGCTTTTTTATATTATTTGGTTTTGTTATTTTTTTATATATTTGGTTTTTTTATTTTTGGATTGTGTTTAGTTTAGTTTTATGGTCTTCCTGTGCGAGTCGCAATAAATACGTTTTCTTTCTTTCTGATCTCTCCCCGGTCGTGTCGGATTGCTGCCCCATCGGACTATGAGAATAAAGGAACAGAGAGGGCATCTGTGTGTACGGACACACTTGTGCACTATAATATCTCCTGCGTACCTGGCTAATCTCCGTTGAGATTGTTCACCGTGATCGAATCGGTCGGAAGGCTATTATTATTATACGGTGCCATTTAATTGCCCTTTGCATACCACAAGTTGAATCCACAATAAATGTTGCAACTATGTATAGGTATACGATGCAAGTTATTATGGTATTCCTGATTTATGGT
This sequence comes from Apamea sordens, assembly GCA_945859715.1. Lineage (NCBI taxonomy): Eukaryota > Metazoa > Arthropoda > Insecta > Lepidoptera > Noctuidae > Apamea > Apamea sordens. Next base: position 20,347,818 of record OX243998.1, on the reverse strand, counting down.
AGGCCTCATTGACACGAGAGTTTATTTAATGCTCTTCTACACCTCTGACTACAGCACAGGTCAAGCAGACTTTAATCAAAACCCATTCAAATAATATAATAATATGATCAAAGGTCGCCTAAAGATGTCAAACTGTGAGAGCTGTTTGATAAAAACATCCTACACAAATTTATTTATATTTGAGAAACTTCAAGGAAAAAATCGGTGTCTTAGCAGATTTTAGGCAAATATTATTATAGATAAGTGAAGATGGTGCAAACACTGTAAGGGCTACATATAAATGTCTAAGGGGTAGATAAAAATTGATTTATACTGACATTGATCTGATAGAGATTAAGATTCAAGTACTGACGGTGTTTGTTTTCAATGAATAGATAACAGCCGCACAAGTCGATCAAGGGATAAGCTACTTTCGATCGACTCGTGCGGTTGTTCGTCAGTTCGTGGATGGGTGACCATCTATTACATATCAAGACCCTTCCGTGTCTCGGAAAGCACGTTAAGCTTTTGGCCTCGGCTGTCATTCGTAGATTTTTGACAGTGGTTACGGGTAGTCAGATGACCAAAAGTCTGACATCTAGTCTTACCAAGGGGTATCGTGTTACCCAGTAACCGAGCTGTGAAGGAGCACTCGCTTTACGTGAGATAGCTACTGGTATTCAGCTACATCCGGTTAGACTAGAAACCGACCTGACAAAAGTTAGGAAAAGGCTAGGCAGATTGATTGTTTTCAATGAATAGATAGTCATGATACATTCGACAGAAGTCGTTGAGATAACAAAAGCGATAAAAGAAGTTACAACATTAATGTATGTTCTATTCAGTTTTTTTAACCAAAGTAGTAACGTCATCGTTCTCTTTCAGTCATTCGACTGGTCCATGCAAATCCAGTCCGTCATCCTGTCCTCCTTCTTCTGGGGGTACATTGTGCTACAGATCCCGAGCGGAGAGATCGCTGCCAGGTTTGGCGGCAAGATCCTCCTTACAATCTGCATCGCTGTCAACTCAGCTGTCTCGCTGTTGATACCTCTTGGAGCTTATTATGTGAGTATGACAGATGAGGTAATAATAATAATATCTTAACGAAATATCTTCTTCTTCTTAACATATTATAGTGATGATGTTCTTCAGAAAAGTGAGGTTTGTAGTACTCGCAACCGGCGTGCGTGTATGACCCGATCTATGCGTTCATAGATCGGGTCAAACCAAGGCAAAAGGAGTATGTAAGGATCGTAGCAGGTGGCGTTCTGTAATTGTTTCCTACCCTGATGGGAACAAGGCGTGGGTTTATGTATTATTATTATTTATTTCTTTAGTAATGGTAAGTTTACAAAAAATCTTGCTTATGAACTATGCCCCACAAAACCGTTTTCACGGTTTGTCTGTGGGAAAGGAACAAACAGTACAAAAAAGAAAACTAGATTTACAAGTGCGGATACTTAATTCCCACTTAATAACCTTATAAAGTAGGTAATAAATAAACAGACATGGTTTACACACTCTTGAGAAAGAACAGCATAAGTAACTTGGCAAATTTCCCATTAAACACTTAATTTCCACTTAATAGTAACCTTACAAAGTAGGTAATAAATAAACAAACATGGTTCACAAACTCTTGAGAAAGAACAGCTTAAGTAATTAGTAGTATGTATGTATACTTTTTTTCATAATCCTAATATGGGAAGAGAAGTAACAATGCATTACTTAAATAACTTAGATCCTTATAGTTAGAAGTTAGGTTAAGTTCATGCTCAATTTTGTGACACCGAAACTAGGAAATGTTGTGTATCTCAGGAGTAAGTGTTCCTTCCTAGCCAGCCACATTGTGAAGCTTAACTAATATTTTCATGTTTCGATGACGATGAGCTTAAAATAAAGTAGATGTTACTTTAGGGCTTAAACCTTTAAGGTACACACTTAAAGTCATGTTTATCAAATGGACTGCCAACTAAAATTGTCCGTATATTCAATTCATAACTGTATAGTTCACACTACTCAAAATCTGCGAATGGGGTCAATTTGAAAAAAAAAATGCATAAAGTTTATGTTTTCCAAATCAAGGTAAGTCACTAAAAACACTACTAAAACAACGGTTAACATCGATAATTTCTTTTATATCCCGGTATGTCCATAGCCATGTGTTTATCAAAGTCAAGCACGTCCGCAACGACCAAATCAGTGTAAAGTATGAGGTCTAAGATGGCTGCCATTTCCATGAGTTATCGAGAGTGGAGTCGGCAAGTTCAAAGTGTTTCTTTTCAATCTCCGGTACATTTCGCTAGTTTATAACCAACAAAATGTCTATATTTAACCTGATTTCTTAGCTTAATACGTTATTTGTATACCTATTATTTTTATTTCTAGTCTAATAACACAATCTCTTACACGAGTGATCTTTTAATAAAAAACTTCATAACTTAATAATGTAGCCAAAAACATAATTCTTTAATTTCCCACTTTTCACTATTAGAATGGACACGAGTTTTGATATTTAACTACACCTGTAATTTCTTTGACTGTGGCATACCACAGTCATGCCACGTCACGTAGCCATGGAAATGGCTACATGACGTGGCACAACATGGCAAATTGACGTAATGTGTCAATTTGATGAACAATTAACTTCCCTGACTTTACCTAGGCATAAAGTAGTGACCCAAAAATGATGAGTTAAAATCTAAAATGAAATTAGATAGACCATGTCATAGTGAAATGTTGAGAGTGATCGACGTAAATCTAGTTACCTATAAGGAAATTTTTAATAAGTATGTACAAAGTTACTGCTCTAAACACGAATTCAATTTAGCTTTAATACATTCTAAGTTATTAAGGTTTTAGTTAAGGTCCTTCCTCACCGTGAGGTTTCGCCTGTAATGTAAAAATCCAAGATTCGATTTTGGGCAAGACGTTACAAATACACGACCCCTTACCGGGAGCCCGTAATGTAACAACCCAAGATCCAATTTAAGCATTACTGCCTCACTGACTGACGAGCATTCGTTGCTGCCTTCTAGGTCACTACACCTACGCCTGAATTTGTAACACGCGTCCACGGGTTCAACTCGCTACTGTAATGTGTTGTGGACTGTAATGTTCGTTTCTTCTCTCTCACTGACGTAATGTTCGAATCTGAACTGTTACATTACAGGCGAATGCTCTCGGTGAGGGAGCACCTTTATGGCTATACAAACTTGAAAGGACTCGAACTAAATCCAAAATTATATGAAAACACGTTTAATATTCTAGTCTAGGAACACCCTGTTTCCTGATGGCTTGAAAATTTAGTTTTTAATTATGAAATAAGTAATTAGTTTTTGTTTATAAACAGATATGACCCCTTGACAATTCAAAAGTGCCTGTAATTGGTTTAATTGAAATAAATACAAAATATTTTACAGCTCAATATTATGGAGGTAAAAATTTTTAAACTGAAATATACATTTTATTCATTGTCGTAATATGGATTTAAACCAAACGAACATAGAAGCAGATGGCTAAGTCCACTAATTTATAAACGTGGCAATGGTCCCTCCATTGCGGGTTTTTGCCGTATTTGGTGTAGAAAATAAATCTGGGACAGATTTAGTGTACATGTAGTGTAGGCCTCAAAACAACAGCAAGAGCATTCATTTCATGGGATTTCTGCCGGTCGATTCTGTAAAAATCTCACCGTGAAAACTCAAGTGAAGTGAGCTTGATGTGAGTTGTCAGTAGTGTCAATCCCTAGCTTTATTTGGAATGACAGCTCACTCCATGCTCACTTCACCTAAGTTTTCACGGTGAGATGGTTACAGAATTGCACTGCTGTATAGATAGACCAATGAAATACTGCTATATCCTTTTTTATACAAACATAATTTAGTAGAGTGGAGGTAGAACTGCATTGGCTCTTTTGGTTTAGACCGCGCTGTTGGATTTTCAATCTTCGTTGCTACACCGAACGTTGAAAATTCAACAGAAAAAAAGAAAATACATTTATTTAACAGCGCACTTTTAATTAGGCATTCATTTAGGTGTTCGTAAAAACTAAAAATATTTTGTAAAAATTATTTTTTCAGGGAGGCTGGCAACTACTGTGTGCCTGTCGTGTCTTTCAAGGTTTGTCTCAAGGCTGCCTGTATCCGACGATGCACAACCTAATAGGCAAATGGGTGCCGGTACAGGAGAAGAGCCGACTCGGGACCCTGATATATGGAGGTACGGTTATGATGAACGGAAATTAAACGACCCTGTCAAGTAGCCTCTGAGTCAGCTTATACTTTGGTATTTATAGATTTTAGAAAACTGGACGCTTTCTGGTTTCGTGTCCGGAAAGAATGGATTTCGGGCTTGTTTATTTATAAATCTTTCAAAAAGATATATTTGACTAATATAACCAGGCTATAGAGAACATTTTTACGACCACGACCAGTTTTGTAGAATATTAATAAAAGTACTTTGAAGAAAAAAAAAATACAAAAAAATCCCGAAGGAAAAACTCGGGTTGAAAAAACTGAGGTACCTAATTAGGTATGTTAGCTTATCTTTATTACTTATTTGAGATAAATAGCGTTTTGTTTTTACTGTTGTTTTTATTAGGTGAGTTAATGGGTCTTCCAAGGTCCTTACACGAGTAGGTACTATGTCACGAAAAAAGAAACTCAAAAAACTCTTTACTAAACATCAACGTATGGTTGATGACATATTATTTGATTTGGAAATGAGTAGGTATGGCCAACATCGTAATGGTTTTACCAACCTCAGGTTATCTCTTGCACGCCATAAAACGACAAAGGGTATAGCCGCGTGTCCACAGCACGGTCGTCAACGGGACGTCACAATCGGTTCGAATAATCTCGTTTCTCGTTGACGTGACGTTGAAAGTGGCGTAGACAAACTCTGTATTTGTCTTTATGATAGCTAGATTATTTCAACTTTAGTAAGGTTTCAATTTACTTGAAGTTGTTGTCAAAAATGGTACCCAAAGCAATCGCGATGGGGACTTCTCGTGTATGACTATTAATGGAGAAGTTTCATTTCAGACTTTCACCACTATCTCTTATTTTGCCTATTTCTTCGAATAATAGGCAGTCCTGGGTCACACATCATAACTCTATCAGAGTATTAAAGCAGGCTCACGAGCAAAATGCAGTAGATAAGATACCGGATTAGATCGATACGTGATAAGATACTAAACACTTATTTGATACTAGTTATAGCGCGCGACTTTGTCCGTTTGAAATGTCACCCCGTAGCATCGCATCGCGTGCCCGCGCTACCTCGTTTTGTCTTTTTTTTTTCTTTTCGCTCGGTTTCTAAGGGCCTAGATTTATGTTAAAAAGCTTATAATAAGAATTGAATAAAGACATTGGTCTATCAAATGGAAAAATATTTTTTCAAATCTGACGGTAGTTCTAGAGTTAAATAAACTCTTCAGCTTGAACAAGATGCAAAGAATTTTTGCAGAAATTTGACATACAAAGTCAGAATTTGTGTGTTTTGTTGTTTGGAAACGTCAATGAGGCCCGGACCGGACTTTGAAATCGATTTTCTAACAGCCACTTGCAATACCCGGGGAATAAAGAGACGTAAAAAACCTTTATGTGCTTGCAATTTCACCGGAAGCTTATTCAAATTGGCAATTACCCAAACACAGCAATGTTGGTTTACGGCAAAAATAAGCATTTGCGTAGAATAGGCCTTCCTCAGGCCAAATCACCGAGATTTACTGCTACCTAGAACCAAATAGTTTGCATTATTTAGTAGTAGGTATTTGGAGCAGTGCACAGTGGTGGCCCGGTGGTATCGGCCGCGATTTACGTGTTGTAAGTCATAGGTTTGAACCCAGACAGGCGCTTTTTTTACTGTAAATAATTTCATCACTACTGCTCTTAAAACGGCGAAGGAAAACATCGTGAGGAAACGTCATGTCCTAGAACCAAAAATTCAAAGACAATTGACAACTACCAACCCGCACTGGGCCCGCTCTCTCTCGAAGAGAGGAGGCCTGTGTCCCAGCAGTGGAAACATTATTTAGCCACTATTTTTAAGGCTGATTATGTAGTGTTTGGAGTACTTTATAAAAGCGAGTAATTTTGTCAAAATGTTGAAGGAATAAACTTCTCATTTCTAGGTGCTATGCTCGGAACAGCAATACAAATGATGGTATCCGGCTTCATAGCAGACTACTGGGGCTGGCCGGCCATCTTCTACGCGAATGGAGCCCTCGGCGCCATCTGGGTGATGGTCTACGTGTTCTTGGGGTCTAGCTCGCCTCAAAGTTCGAAGATGATCGGAGATGCTGAACGACTGTACATACAGACGTCGCTGGGACAGGTTGGAGAACAGAAGGTTAGTTGATATAGTTTCGTCCATTCACGTAATACTGACTATTTTTACACAAAAAGTATGTGAGCATGAACACAGAATGTCAGGCATTTGTGATGTACGAGTATAATGTAAAGCATATTAGACATGTATTAAATATTATTGTGAATATTTCGTTTGGTGACTGTCGAGATGACGACTAATAGAGAAGTATGGATGAAAAAGACATGTTGCACCGACCCTAAACACATTGTGATAGGGGCAACGCTATTGTGTAATATTTAATCGGTTAAGCTATTAACGAGACTTACAACCAGTAAAATTTGGTCAACAAAATATAGTGACGCACGAACGGGAGATGAATGAAAGCCGGTATGTTCACTAGTTTGGTATATTGTCCAAAGCCCACGTTCACATATATTATTATGAGGTTCGAAGAACAGAAGGTGAAAATCTACACAAGGAGACTAGATATAATCGTGATCTATTCTATACTTATAATAAATCTGTAGAAGTGAAAATTCTGTACATTGAAAATATCAAAAAAATAATTTACAGGGGGTGTTACTAGACCGACACCGAACCCAAAAATGTGATTAAAAATTTTTTTGTCTGTCTGTCTGTCTGTCTGTCTGTCTGTCTGTCTGTTTGTTCAGGCATCACGCAAAAACTACCGGTTCGATTACGATGAAACTTGGTATAATTATTCTTTAATATCCTGGGCACCACACTGGGTACTTTTTATCCCGGAAAAGTATATACAATAAAAAACAAACTTAATTTTGCGGTTCGATCCCTATACCCGATTACCACTGTCTGTATTGTACCAACCGCAAATACTAAGTTTGTCGTAGGTTGGGTCACCCGCAGTGGAGTTAATTTTTATTCCTTTTAGTTTTTAGAGTTATTTAGGTTTATTTTTATATGAGTCGTAGGTATAGATTTTAATTTTAAAGTATAGGTAGTATATTTGATAGTGTACGTAGTGACCGTAGGTTATTTTATAATACTGTTAGGTAGGATTAGTCATTCGTATAGATATTCGTTTTTAGGGATTTTGCTTATTTATTGAGTTTAGATTAGTTATCATCAGAAATAGGTTTATTTAGGTAGGTATTTAATTTTCTGTTATTGAGTTTTTTTTTTTAAATTAGGTAGGTACTTAGGTAAAGATATCATATAGGTACCCTCTTAATCACCACTAATGAGACACAATTGGTTTTCTACTGTAATTAGCCACAAAGGGCCCGCGAGATAGATGGCATTCTGGGGAAGCACATACATTTTATCCTGTTAGCACGTTCCCGTGGGATAACATCCGACATCCACGCGGGCGAAGCCGCGGGCAGAAGCTAGTATTAAATAAATCTATATATATAAAAATCAATTGCTGTTCGTTAGTCTCGCTAAAACTCGAGAACGGCTGGGCCGATTTAGCTGATTTTGGTTTTGAAATGTTTGTCGTACTCCAGGGAAGGTTTAAACGGTGAGAAAATATGGAAAAATTGCCAGGAAGATAGTAAAAACAACAATTTAATTTTCCCATATAAACTGCAGTGCGATTCTGTAACCAACTCACCGTGAAAACTTAGGTGAAGTGAGCGTGGAGTGAGCTGTCATTCCAAATAATGCTAGGGATTGACACTACTGACAACTCACATCAAGCTCACTTCACTTGAGTTTTCACGGTGAGTTTTTTACAGAATCGACCGGCTGTTCTACCTACTTTCCTGTCAAACATGACGTGACGATCGTCCCTTCGATACGGTAGACTCGGGTCCACTCGAATTGAAGCACGTATTAAATTAAGGGTTTTGAATAGTGTAGGAGCAGGTTAGCAGTAGGGTAGGAGTATTGTAGGCATAGGGTAGGAGTAGGGTAGGAGTAGAGTATGAGTAGGGTAGGAGTAGGGTAGGAGTAGGGTAGGAGTATGCGTAGGAGTAGTGTAGGAGTAGGGTAGGAGTAGGGTAGGAGTAGGGTAGGAGTAGGGTAGGAGTAGGGTAGGAGTAGGCTAGCAGTAGGGTAGGAGTAGGTAGGAGTAGTGTAGGAGTAGGGTAGGAGTAGGGTAGGAGTAGGGTAGGAGTAGGGTAGGAGTAAGTTAGGAGTAGGGTAGGTTAGGAGTAGGGTAGGAGTAGGTTAGGAGTTGAGTAGAAGTAGGATTGGAGTAGGGTAGGAGTAGGGTAGGAGTAGGGTAGGAGTAGGGTAGGAGTAGGGTAGGAGTAGGGTAGGAGTAGGGTAGGAGTAGGGTAGGAGTAGGGTAGAAGTAAGGTAGGAGTAGGGTAGGAGTAGTGTATGAGTAGGCTAGGAGTAGGGTAGGAGTATGCGAAGGAGTAGGGTAGGAGTAGGGTAGGAGTAGGGTGGCAGTAGGGTAGGAGTAGGGTAGGAGTAGGGTAGGAGTAGTGTAGGAGTAGGGTAGGAGTAGGGTAGGAGTAGGGTAGGAGTAGGGTAGCAGTAGGGTAGGAGTAGGGTAGGAGTAGAGTAGGAGTATGCGTAGGAGTAGTGTAGGAGTAGGGTAGGAGTAGGGTAGGAGTAGGGTAGGAGTAGGGTAGGAGTAGGGTAGGAGTAGGGTAGGAGTAGGGTAGGAGTAGGCTAGCAGTAGGGTAGGAGTAGGGTAGGAGTAGTGTAGGAGTAGGGTAGGAGTAGGGTAGGAGTAGGGTAGGAGTAGGGTAGGAGTAGGGTAGGAGTAGGGTAGGAGTAGGGTAGGACTAGGGTAGGAGTAGGGTAGGAGTAGGGTAGGAGTAAGTTAGGAGTAGGGTAGGAGTAGGGTAGGAGTAGGTTAGGAGTAGGGTAGGAGTAGGTTAGGAGTTGAGTAGAAGTAGGATTGGAGTAGGGTAGGAGTAGGGTAGGAGTAGGGTAGGAGTAGGGTAGGAGTAGGGTAGGAGTAGGATAGGAGTAGTGTAGGAGTAGGGTAGGAGTAGGGTAGGAGTAGGGTAGGAGTAGGGTAGGACTAGGGTAGGAGTAGGGTAGGAGTAGGGTAGGAGTAGGGTAGGAGTAAGTTAGGAGTAGGGTAGGAGTAGGTTAGGAGTAGGGTAGGAGTAGGTTAGGAGTTGAGTAGAAGTAGGATTGGAGTAGGGTAGGAGTAGGGTAGGAGTAGGGTAGGAGTAGGGTAGGAGTAGGGTAGGAGTAGGGTAGGAGTAGGGTAGGAGTAGGGTAGGAGTAGGGTAGGAGTAGAGTAGGGTAGGAGTAGGGTAGGAGTAGGATAGGAGTAGTGTAGGAGTAGGGTAGGAGTAGGGTAGGAGTAGGGTAGGAGTAGGGTAGGACTAGGGTAGGAGTAGGGTAGGAGTAGGGTAGGAGTAGGGTAGGAGTAGGGTAGGAGTAGGGTAGGAGTAGGGTAGGAGTAGGGTAGGAGTAGGGTAGGAGTAGGGTAGAAGTAAGGTAGGAGTAGGGTAGGAGTAGTGTATGAGTAGGCTAGGAGTAGGGTAGGAGTATGCGAAGGAGTAGGGTAGGAGTAGGGTAGGAGTAGGGTGGCAGTAGGGTAGGAGTAGGGTAGGAGTAGTGTAGGAGTAGGGTAGGAGTAGGGTAGGAGTAGGGTAGGAGTAGGGTAGCAGTAGGGTAGGAGTAGGGTAGGAGTAGGGTAGGAGTAGTGTAGGAGTAGGGTAGGAGTAGGGTAGGAGTAGGGTAGAAGTAAGGTAGGAGTAGGGTAGGAGTAGTGTATGAGTAGGGTAGGAGTAGGGTAGGAGTATGCGTAGGAGTAGTGTATGAGTAGGGTAGGAGTAGGGTAGGAGTATGCGTAGGAGTAGGGTAGGGGGTAGAACACCACGTGAGCGGAGTAGCGCCGGGCAGCTAGAAATAATTTATATGGCAAAACAACGTTTGCCGGGTCAGCTAGTAAGTAAGTAAAAATGTATTCACAGGAAAACCTATTGACATTGACATAACGACTAGTGACGCTACAACTGGAACTAAGCTAGTGTGTTGCTGTGAGAAACATAACAATACAATAACAATAAATCTGTGTATTGCGAGGACCAATAGCATCGAATAGGCAATCCAGATCACTCTAAATCTTCCAATCGACAGTATACACCTCGTTGGGGTACATCAGGTATATTAATTATCCAGAATCTGTCTTGTAGGAACGCTATCATGGGTCTAGAGCAGGTACAGTGTAATCGATTTATAATTACACTGAAAACTACTAAATTATTGTAAAATTTTCTGAATGTTGGTTTAATATAATATCCCTGGACATTTCACTCACACAGCGCCATCTAGTCCCAAGCTAAGCAACCTAATGCTTGTGTTATGGTAACAAGATGGCTGATAAACTGCTTATATACGTTTTTTTTTTGTAAATACATACATATTATAGATAGAAAGAATAACGATAATGATGAATGGGGCTGAAATGGAATGTCAAGGAGTAGGAGGAGCGGAATCACTGGATTTAAGAAAACCAGAAAAAGATTCTGATTATCTTTGTGACTTTTATAAAACGTTACACACGTAACCCCGGGCCATTTTCTTACAGATAAGGAATTACTTTCATCAGTGTGCATACACACGAGCGTCACGCGTCAACGACAGATTCAAAGTCAAATCATTTATTTCAAATAGACAAATAAAAGACACTTTTGAACGTCAAAAATAAAATTAAAATAACTGGATCCGTCGACAACGTGACGCTCGTGTATTTGAGTAGGGTACACGGGCGGCATATTGTCAGCGGCTGCCGACGACAATCATCAGTAGCCACGTGGTCGCCTACTGCATCACGGCATGCTGTTGCTCATGGCGTTTCACTTATTTTCTTTCAGAGACTGCCAACTCCTTGGAAGAAGCTAGCCACGAACTTATCGTTCATCTCGCTGATCGTGGTGCACTGTGGTCACAACTGGGGCTTCTGGACGCTCATGACTGAGATACCGTCGTACATGAAGCAAGTGCTTGGAGTTGATATCAAAGCGGTGAGTAGAAAATCATGAAAGCAGAGTTTTTTTTGTTTTGAGGATGGGAAATCATCAAATGACTCCTCCCGCTCTGGGTGGAGCAGGAGGGAGTGTCAGACTCTTACTGACTAAAACCCACCCGTGTTCCTTCCTTAGCCCTTTATGTTCCAGGGCAGCGGTAAACCCTTTCGGATAATCCCGCTACCCTGGCAGGCTTCGACCCTATGGGGCCCCGTCCCATGAAAGCGGGGTAACATTTACATCATAAATTAACATCACGACTGTAATCCCCGTAGGTTGAGGCAGAGGTGTACCTGTTTATAGTACACCCACCCCGTATTTCGCCCGTTCTGGTTAAGTTCCACTTAATAGAGGGCAATCCTATTGCCATAACTGGGCACAAAACCAGACTCGATCCAGGACTGCTACTGATCTCTGATGAACAAGCCCAACAATACTTTGCCGAACCTGCAAATCAAACCCTCTCTCGATCTCATGCTCAGCAGAAGCGGTTGCGACCACTGAACCAACGAGAAAAATAATTTGTGTGGAGTTAATTGTTTCTTTTTTAATGTTCACAGAATGGTCTCATGTCAGCTCTTCCTTACTTGGCGATGTACTTGTTGAGCTTCCCCTTCGGATTCTTATCAGATTACTTCATCGCGAAGAAGTGGCTCAGCATTAGCATGTGCAGAAAACTTTCCAGTTCTATCGGTAATTATCACAATTTTATAACATCTTCATTAAATTTATTTACATTTTCGGTAAGGCCGAGGTGTACAATTACACAGTACAGTCACATATCACGTAGTATATTTTAGGAGCTACCCATGTACCGGGTGAACATCCAGACACCAGGGTGCTATTGAAAACCTAATTACACTTTGCTGGACTCAGGATCCCACGCTCAATATTTGCGCTTGCAACTAGTAGACTAACAAAAATAATAATAACAAAAACAACACTGAAAACAATAATAACATAAATAATCTCAGATGTTCCCTACATTTATGTTCGCCTAACTCGTCAAAATGTAGGGAACAGCTGTTTTTTTTTTTCGCGATTTCAGGTTTGTTCTCATAGTAAAAAAGTTGTTCATAATGACGAGTACAATGACCTCTTAAGAAGTTGTTGGTGTTTTTCAAATAACCCTGTATAGTGACCTTATGGGTGATGTTCTTCAGTAAGATTAAGTGCATAGTACTCACAACGGCGTGGGTGTATGACCCGATGTATAAACGTAAACGAGGCAAAAGGAGTATGTAAGGATCGTAGCAGCCGGTCGATTTTGTAAAAATCTCACCGTGAAAACTCAAGTGAAGTGTGCTTGATGTGAGTTGTCAGTAGTGTCAATCCCTAGCATTATTTGGAATGACAGCTCACTCCACGCTCACTTCACCTAAGTTTTCATGGTGAGATGGTTACAGAATCGCACTTCAGGTGACGTTCTGTAGACGTGTCTGCCTACCCCCGTGGGAAAAAGGCGTGAGTTTATATATAAATGTAAATCTAAGTCGTATATAAAATGTTTCCAGGTGAGTACGGTCCCGGAGTAGCTCTGATAGCGTTGTGCTATGTTCCCCCCGGTGACGTCGTCATGGCGGTCGCTCTGCTCACCGTCGTGGTTGGACTGAATGCTGGACATATGACTGGATATTTGGTAAGAACCATTATGACTATTCTTTTCGTTCAATATGCGTTCGTATGTTGCTCTTTTAGTCGCTTCTGAATTAACTTTTTTTGGATGCGAAAGCACATTCCAAAATCATTATTTAGTCAATTATAAAACGAAAACTAGCAAGCTTTTCATCACTCAGACTGCAATTGAAAATTACGCATATATAAATATAATAAAAATCTTATATTTCAGACATAGTCCATTGATTGGTATACAATAATAAAACTTAGAACTAGTGTTAGTACTTATAGCTACCCGGAAAAATAGTTTTATCTAATTAGGTACCTATGCCCCACTGGCATTTAGGCATATCCAATGTCTATAGTAAAACCAGTCAACTTATCAACTGGATATTTAGCCAGCTATAGATTCAGAAGATTTTTGTTTTTCAGAAGAACTGTTACTCGGAGTGAAACGTATTTCGTCTTCTTTTTTCTAATATAATGTGATTCTCCAACAGCTGGTCCACATCGACATGGCTCCGAACTTCGCGGGCACCATGATGGGCATCACTAACTTCTTCGCAAACATTGTGTCCATCATCGCTCCTTTAGTCGCTGGACTTATACTGCAGGATGAGGTAAGAAGTATAGGTAGATGTTTAAGCATTATCAGCCTAAAATCCTACTGTTGAAACACAGGCCTGCTCTTTGTGTGAGGGAATAGACCGTAATCCACCACGCGGGTACAGTACGGGTTTGTAGATGTGGCATGTTTTCGAATGTTTGGCTCTATAACATATGCCGGTTTCCTCACGCGGTTTTCCTCTACCGTTTTGAAAATAAACGTATTTATAAAGCGCGGAAGAACATTATATTGACCAAAGTATTGAAAAATAAGTCTTTAATCGTTGAGGAGTCTATTTTCGAGCTTGACTGGTTGAATGCGTCTATGATCCGAATATTTTCACAATCAAACTATTACAGTTTACCCTACAGTTTCGGGACGTATGATACGCCTATTTTATTTTATTTAAAAAATATATTTAGTTTCTCTTTTGAGATTTTACATGACTATGATTAAAAGTTATAATTGATCAGTTTTATCCGTTTTATCATCGATCTCACAGCTCTTATTTTATGTTTGAAGTTACAATGTAAAAAATGCTATCATTTTAAACTGTTGCAGACTGACCCAGATCAATGGCGTCAAGTGTTCTACGTGGCTTCTGCCATCTACATCGCCACCAACACATTCTTCGTCATCTTCGGCACCAGTGAACGACAGTCTTGGAACGAACCGGAAACCAAAGAAATGACTTCAGGTAAGAATGGACTTGAATTAAAAACTTATTAGAGATAACCAAAGAGATAGATAAAAGAAAAAGAGTAAACAAAATCACAGATCGCATTTTGGCTTTACTTTCCTACGCAAAGTTAGCTTTTTATAAATTTGATCCATATTCATAATGTAAATATTGTTTATATTCATATGAGCAAATTAGAGTTTTATACTAACAAGAACCTTATTCTTATACCAGAAGTAAAGAAGAAAGAATATAAAGTCAAAGTGTGGTCTGTGAGTTTTTGCTGTAACTTTTCATCTATCGAACATATTTGAGTTACCAAATTTATTACTTTAATTTTTTGTAATGAAATTCAACTAATCAAATATCTGCAATTGTTGTACAACTAATATCAATAGCTTTATTTTTCAATTTCAGGACAAGAAAAGAAGGCTGAGAAAGTAGTTTAAGGAAAAAATAAAATACTTAATGTTATGCATTTGTAAATTTTGTAAATACTTAAATAAATAAATAAATTGTGTTACCAAATTAATGTACCTATCCATTATTGATACCTACTACGTCATCCGCTATCAAGAAAATGGTGTTTTATTATTATATAGGATTGGGATTTCGGTTCAAATGTGAAAATTAAAATATGTTATTAAAATTCCTTTATAGGTAATACTCGCATATCCAATTTCCAATATGAACGACTATCTGTTCAAAAGATGGAATGGAAATGTGTCCAAGATGGATAAGAAGACATACTTGACCGTATTCTCTATTTTATGTCTATGACACAATAATCGAAACCGCGCGAAATTAACGCGAGATTATTGGCGTGATTATAAGGAATTGACGTGGTTTCTGAGTACCTAGTCATAGTGAATAAGGGCCCTGTATGTATGTATGTCAATTTGTAGCGCCAGTTAAATATTGAGTGCTTTGGTTTGATTGTTTGAATACTTATACCCGAAATTCAATTTATCATTTTGTCTTTGTAATTTTTTTTCAATCACAATTTATTAGTGTTATATTCAAACAATAATTGTTAGATAATGTGAAATATAAAGTTGAATCCTAAATATAAATTAATGTGTTCTTAACTCCTTTTCGTGCATTCTCTTAAAGTTTGTTATGCTGTCATCAGGAGGCAATTCTCGTAATTTTAAGAACGTACACAGTCATCTCAGTCTCAGAATTGGCCCGCTAATACAAATTATAATAATAATAATAAAATATTATAATTGATCAATTTCATCCATTTTATCATTCGATCTCACAGCTCTTATTTTATGTTTGAAGTTACAATGTAAAAAATTATATATTACAAGGCCTTATATTAAACAAACAGCCATGCAAGAAGGAATAAAACCGTCCTTTTTCAATGTTGACCTTAAGCTTTCATTCATGGCATTGACAATAAATACATAGTGTAAAAAAATATAAAATAATTTGACATATTTGCTGTCATTGCGCTACTGACCGAATCACTGACTGTGACAGATGGTGACAGATTTATTGTAACATGCTTTTTGATTTTATTAGGCCTTTCTATAAAATACATAGTTTTATTCTCTTTGAGCAGGGCTAAATGTAAATTTCTAAAAAAGTGGATGTGAAAAGATCGATTATGATAATTTAAAATGATGGTACAAATAATAGCCGTTTAAGCGCAGAAAAAGAACTTCCATGGATCAGAAACTTTATTGGATAGTTAATAGTATTGCCTCTGATGTGTTACAGTAAGTATATAATATGTTACAGACTGAAACATCGCTTTTTGTAGGTAGGTATCACATGCAACTTTAACAAGTTCCTATTAAACTAAAATGTTTATTTACTCTACAATAGTTGCTATTCAAGGCCTGTCCAAGAACTAATTGGCAATTTTTGTTAGTGCAAATTGGGGTTTATATATAGATAATCATATATTTTATTGTATACCATGATGATATGGTTAGAATGCTGGTGATCACCGAGAAGAATAATAGAGAAGTATGGAAGAAACAGATATGTTGCGCTGACTCCAAATAAATTGAGATAAGGTCGGGAGAATAATGATGACGATGACTTTATTGTACAGACGACAAGACAGAGGTCAAGCTACCCGAAACTGTCATATTTTCCCAATCAACCTTGAACCCTAATGCCATAGAGATAAAGTTGAAAATCTATTAAAGAAATTTGACTGGTTGTAGTAGCTTGATGTGCTGGCGTCTGTACATCGCAAATATACAAAAGTTAATTAAAACAAAACTTACAATGGGCGGCCTTATCGCTTTCTGGGATCTCTTCAGGCAACCTAGGAATGAAATTTAGAGTTGATGGTTTGTATGTCGTTATTTGGCATGCGGAAAACTGGGCATCACTAGTTACCGACGCATGAAAGTTTTCAGAAAGCAAACAAGCAAAATCTTAAAAAGAAAAAAGAAAAAGAAAAGATGAATAATAAACTCGAACGAACGACAAATGACAAAAGTTTTAGAAAAGACGAATGATAAACTCCATATTGTTTCTAGATAAGATCTTTGGGATCCGACACCTGCAGGCGTTACTGTTGTTCTTTGCCATGGTGCTCGGTTTCTCCATGAGAGTCAACATCAGCATGGCTATAGTCGCCATGACGGACAAACGTAGCGAAGACGTAAGTGAGGTTTATTTAACGTATTCCTACTTCCTTGTTTAACCATGTCACGTCATTATCTTGTGATGTTTGATGTTATTTTGGCATCACCTAGTATCTTTGATATCTTGTCGTCAAAAATACATGTTTCTGTGTAAAAAAGGAAAGTGAGGAATGGTGACCCAGTAAGGACGGCCTCAAATTCCGTGTTGTAGTATGTGGCTCTGAACGCACGCAGCGCTTTACTTTGTGTAAATAATGTCATCACCTCTGCTCTCAAAACGGTGAAGGAAAACATCGTGAGGAAACCGGTATGTCCTAGAACCAAAACTTCGAAGACATGTGACATCTACCAACCTGCACTGGGCCTGCGTGGTAGATTACAGCTCAATCGCTCTGGAAGAGAGGAGCCCCAACAGTGGGAACATTAGAGGCTGATTGTAAAGAGTTTCTTTCAGATAAATGATGTTGACAATGATATAAATTAATAAACGCTCTCTTGAAAAATATGATTAACTTGAAGATATAAGTCCTGGAATAGATTCTTTGAATTTTAATGACGTTTTTCATATAGCACTTTTTAATTTTTACATACATACAGACATTTGACTGGGACATGCAGATCCAAAGTGTGGTGTTTTCCTCCTTTTTCTGGGGGTATATAGTGCTGCAGATCCCGAGTGGATTGCTGGCTGCCAGGTATGGTGGCATGATCCTCATCACGACAGCCATCTCTGTCAACTCAGTGATATCACTGCTGATACCTTTTGGAGCACACCATGTAAGCAATTTGTCAGTATTTTAATACGATTCATAGCACTATTCCCAATGCGGTAACTTAGAACCTGTACAGTGGTGCACTTTTGGATACCATACTCCTATCTTGAAAGTTTTCCCACTTGGTGTGGCTGATATTTGGTGGACATAACGTCTCATGTCAGAACGGGGCTGACAACATTTTTAACCCGAGGCAAATCAATCTTCTTGGACTTTTCTCAGTTCGTTTGTAGTTTTGCCCGCTGAACTGGTTGGCAAAACTACAAAGTAAAGCCTAAGAAGTTTGTTTATAACATTCCTATAAAACATTATGATTCTCATTTACTTCTATGTAGATATCGCTGTGCTTTTCTATCAATCCTTTTATGTTTTCCAGTGGGGTTGGAAAGGGCTCTGTGTTCTCCGTGGTATTCAGGGTCTATCTCAGGGATGCTTGTTCCCAACAATGCATCATCTTATTGGTAAATGGGTTCCGTTAGAAGAAAAAGGTCGGCTTGGCACCCTGATATATGGAGGTAATGTGTAACGATAAAATTAATAAATTATTATAGAGAGACATGAAAAGAAAAGTGAACGAACTTTACAAACAAATCTTTACTGATTTTTGTAGGTTCGTTGCTCGGAACAGGCATGGAGCTAATTGCGTCAGGCTACATAGCTGATTACTGGGGTTGGCCGGCTATATTCTACGTAAACGGTAGCCTTGCCGCCGTCTGGGTGATGTTCTACGTCTTCCTTGGAGCAGACTCTCCGCAGAAGTCCAGGATCATCAGCTTAGAAGAGAGACAATTTATACAGACTTCGCTGGGACAAACAAATGACGAGAAGGTGGGTTGATCAATAAAGCCGTCAATTAAATATTCATCAGCTGTTTGTGTATCCAAGGGCCGTATTGTGAAGTCTTGGCTATTTTTGTTCCATTGCAAAAAAAGGAAAGTGGTATACAACCATAGCTTCATCTCTCTCTTAAATTTTCGGGTAATTTAGTTGAATCGATCATGTTATTGAACAAGTATTTTATTTGCAGATGCTCAAAACCCCATGGAAAAAGTTAGCCACAAGCCTACCTTTCATGTCTTTGATCGTGGTGCACAGTGGACATAACTGGGGCTTCTGGACTCTCATGACTGAAATGCCGTCGTATATGAAGCTCGTGCTGAATGTTGATATTAAATCAGTGAGTTCTACTTTTTTTTATAATGGCGTGTCTTATTCTTCCATTCATCTCTATCATCTGGCATTTCTATTGTGCTAACGATAACAGCTGATGAGTAAATTTTGGTTTCGTCTGAGTTGTTGTCCAATTCATGTAACTTTCGACAACTGATTTGCATTGTAATTGCCGCTGAGTTAACTATTGCTATAATGGCAATGTGACCAATTTCAATATTATATTTATTTCTGATTTTCATTTCAGAATGGTGCAATGTCAGCTCTTCCTTACTTCGTGATGTATATGTTAAGTTTCCCTTGCGGTTTCATATCGGATTACGGTCTAAAGCAAAAATGGTTTAGCATCAATACCTGCAGAAAAGTTTCCAATTCTATTGGTACGTGGCTGAACCTTATCCTCTACTATTACACTATTTATCCATTCATGAGCTGAGCCCTTTAACTAAATTTTTAGCTCCGAAGCTCCATTAATTTGTAGTTTCTTATAGTTTGGAACATGCAGGTGCATTCGGGCCAGCGCTAGCCTTGATAGCATTATGTCACTCACCTGCAGGTGACCTCACTCGGGCTGTGAGTCTCCTCACCTTGGTAGTCGGACTCAATGCGGGACACTTGTCTGGATTCATGGTAAGCTGCTTTTTTATCTCTATCGGTAAAACCATACAGGGCTGTAGATCTAGTGAATCATATGAAGGTTTTGGGAATCCGCTGGATGTAGGCAAGGGCAGCTGTCAACTGCACAACGACAAACGACAACGACGGATGATGATGGAAGGCTAATGAAATAACAAGACAAGATTGACAAAAGTCAGGAAATAATGGCGGGAAAAGGTTTATGCCTAGGAGTGTGAAAAAAACGCGGATGATGATGAAGAGTGATAGACTATTGTTACTTGCCGTACCCAAGCACTAGTCCACATCATTAAAAGATCATAAGATTTTTTCAACAGATTTTTCTAATGGAATCATAACCTTGTTCTCAGCACCCGTAATTTCTTTCATTATTAAGGAACAGCTAAAATCACAGTGAACTTGTTATCCAACAGCTGGTCCACATCGACATGGCTCCGAACTTCGCGGGGATCATGATGGGTATCACCACTTTCTTTGCCAACGTCGTATCCATCATTGCACCTTTATTTGCTGGCCGTATACTAGAAAATGAGGTTAGTAACGAAATATAGTAGAATTGTTGAAAATTGTATTGGTCAAAGGTAACCGACATAGCCCGAAGGTTCGCCAATCTTAAGTGGCAATGGACGGACACATTGCTTGCAGTGTGGATGGCTGATAGGCCTGATAAATTCTGGACTAGTGACCGAGTACCGAACCAGAAGGGCAATTCTCGTAATTTAAAACGTTCAAAATCTAGTTGCAGTCTCATCTCAGCGACAAACAAATTTCAAAAACTTGTCAAAATGTAGGGAAATAAGAGGTTTTTTTGACAGATTGAGACTGCGATCAGACTGTGAACGTTCTTAAAATTACGAGAATTGCCCCTCAGGTCTTCAGGAATCCGCGACAAGCACAGGATGGATCGATGTGGCGACGCTTGTGGGAGGCATTACCAGCTGTAGATGTCTATCGACTGAAATTATGATGTTGTATGCTAGAACCTAAATCATCTACGTTTCGACCATCATTTTCATTTTAAGGAAAATGAAATACCTATGTAGTTAACCAAATTATAGTTCAAATACAATAAATAAACAAATTAATTAATTTCAGTATGACATCGATCAATGGCACCTAGTGTTCTACGTGACGTCAGGTGTCTACATTGTCACCAACACGGTCTTCATAATCTTCGGCACCAGTGCTAGGCAGCCTTGGAACGATCCTGAGTTCTCTGAAAGTAGTTCTGGTAAAGGTGAATTTATTCTTTCATCACTGCACATTTATGAGCGATATTGTATACTCGAGTTTATAAATTTTGATGGATGGACAGGGAGGGGAAGACAAAAGAAAAGATGGATGTATCTTTTTTTGGTCTTCCTCTCCCTCCAATATGAGGGAGAAGAAGACCAAAAAAAAGATGTGTTTTACCTATTGTGGTATAGTAATTTTATTTTTAGGTGCATCGTCTTCACATATAATTATATAATTAATGTATGCAAAATATTGTAAAACATTTTAAAAGAGTAACGGTGGAGTTTCTTGCCCATTCTTCTCCATACGAAAACTACCTTTTGCAAGGGGCGACTAGAATCAATTTTATTTTAATTTTGACGTTCAAAAGTGCCTTTAATGTGCCTATTTGAAATAAATGATTTGACTTTGACTTTGATGTGATGATAAAAAAAAGATGGATGAATTGTGTGAGGGATGATATAATAGAAAAAGCAGTGAAAGCAGCATTAATATAAGGAGTGTAGCATTAATATGAAATCAGGTAAATCATATCACTGTCTTGGGTTTATATTCCTTTATGTCTCAAATGTGTTTTCTTATTATTTCAGATCCTGCAAATATTTCAAATAAAACAATATAACGAAGCAGCACGTCTGGTAACACCTTGCTAGCCTTTCATCGGGGTCGGCATCCATTCTAACCAGGTGCGGCTGAGCATCAAAACTTTACTGGGAACGGCTGCCTTGTTGTCTCTCGCGATAGGGTCACTTGAACATACAAATATTCTTAGGATAGACTTGTTTGTTACGTCCTTTTGAGGTTCTGAAAGTCGGACTTACCGATAACAATTTGTTTCTCCAATCTGATGTGATGATCTGATACTATATACTAGGCTCTCAGCTGCAACGAGGAGGTCAATGGCTATACAAGAGTTGTCATGTAAAGCGTTTGTAAATTTTGTAAATACCTAACTATAATAAAATAAATAATGTATGTCCGTAATCACAGTCTTTTTATTGTTCATGTATTATTTCAACTATTTCGCTAAAATCACTTGTATTTGGTTTTGTTAGATTTCCGGATGGTTATCTATAAAAACTGTAATGATTTTCATGATATTCCATGCTTCAGGTAATTTCATATTCTTTCATTGATTCTTGAAAAATAATGGTTAAGAAACTGAATAACTGAATTTAATTTTTCAAACAATAACCATCCTATATTTGAGCGCTTAAAACTTAAAAAACCTTTTGATAAAATAATTGGCCGTTAGCCATTAAGTTGGAACAAAAAATTTTATTTACACTTTTTTTTTTATAAAGCTAAATGTTGGTTTGCAAACTAGGTAGTTGTTTATTGTATTGTCATAGTGCTGAAATTATTTTTAAACGTTATACCTACTTGTAGAACAATATTGTGCAATTACTGTTACCAAGCCAAAATATTGTTTTGTACTAGCTTTTGCCTGCGACTTCGCGTAGAAGTCGAAAGACACCACAATTTACTGAAATAACAGCCAAATTTTTATAAACTTTCCATTATACTGCGGTCTTAGCAGCCATAATATGAAGAGTCAGGACTGGTTATGCTGAAGCAAAGGACGTACAGTTGTCCGTGTGAGAAGCAGCTTGTGCTGAGGTCGACACCCGCAACCTTCAGTAGTAATTTCTCAGTGCTTACGAAAAGCTCGCACAAATTATTTAAAACATATTATTTAATGTACAGTTTTGACTTTGCTACGATTTTGTTATATGTATTGATTCTACTTTACAGGGAGCTTCAAAAAGTTAACCTACCCGCATTATTTATAAAAAAATTAAACATGAAAATAATAAACATTGTTTTACATTGGTAAAGACACAACATTACTCTTTGAAATTATTTTATATTAATGAACATCGGTAATCTAAGTGGATATTCTCTCAAAGGTAAAATTATTTTATCTACAAATATACCAGCAGCGGTAAACAGGTTTTACAGTATTTTTTTTTTTTTAAGGTTATCATTTGTTTCAGCATGCAATAGAAATTGGCGCTAAACCTTGTGAATAACATTATAATGGCAATAATGTTTCACTCTGAAATGACAGACTGCTTAGTACGACCACCTAATTGCGTTATCACTTTTGACAACAGTTCGCAATAAATTGTAACTTCAATAAGGTTGAAACTGTCACATAGACAACAAATAGTGCTACTAGCGTAGGCTACAGCCCCTTCACAGTTATTTTAGTTGGTTATCTCTGGCAGCTGCAGCCCAACAGCACCTTTATTACAACAACAATAAAGATCACTGTGATGTGTGATAAGCAGGTAACTTTTAGCCAAAGGCCTCATTTACGGAGACGTGGGGCGTCGCGCGTCGCGTGCGGCGTGGCGTCTCGCGGCGCGTCGTACGATTTTTCTGTTTACGGAGCGGCGGTGCGTCAAGCGGCACTTATCATCGCACGCGTAAACACAAATGTATAGCAATATAAGACGTTGTTTATAGAGATGCGGGGCGGGAAGCGTGGCGGTGCCCGCCGCTGCGCCCGCGGCGAATCCTCAAGCGTGTAGTAAAGCACGTGGTGGGCAACGCTGCGGCGCACGCGGGATACTCTATCAAACCGACCAATTTTCTAAAAATCGATCATATCGTGCGGGCCGCGCCGCACAACGTGACGCGCGGCGCTCCGCGTCTCCGTCAATGAGGCCTTAGAGTGATTAAGCAATAACGAGGTCGACTTTAGTTCAATACCAACAAATCCTTAAGATTTAAAAAAAGATATACTTAAGGGCTGTGACGTCACTCGAGGAGGAAGTCAGATCAGTTAAGTTTATCTGTGGATCAACTTGATCCGCTGAGCGCCGAATCTCAGTGCGTCTTGCGATCTCGAATTTCCTTACCGACAAAGAGATATTTCCTAATTTTTATGTTTTGTTTATAAGCAAAACATTGTACACAAACACTTGAGTAACAAGGAAATTGCTTCGTTTCTATCAAACATATCTGAGATTCTGAATCCTGATCCTGATCTTTCAGGAATTTCAGATTCTTATTTATTCTCTTAATAAATCAGCAACATGTCCTAAGGCTTAAGAACGTACACTCGGAATAATGACACAGATCGATTTATATTGATCAACGTTTATTTAAACACGTGCATTTTGACACGAAATCAATATATTTTCATTGAGATGGATCGGCTTACGATCGTGATTTATCATAAATACTTGTTATTATTGCTGATTCATCTCACCACGTTTTAAATGATCTAATCGCTTGGTCATAGTTGGTGTTTTTTGGCAGCGCAACGACTTACCAGCAGATTACCTGTTTGCCAACTAATAACACGAATATATTAATAATATAATTCCTACTTAGATCCGTTAAAAACTTACCAACAGTAAATTTTCATTCCAATCGAAAATAGCGGTTTATTGAATATTGAGAGTAATACTGAACATTACATAAATCTCTGCGGCTGAGATTGCACCGGGACTGGATCCACGCTATGTAAAACAGACTGAGCATGCTAATTTTAAATTGCAACTCTGTAGTTATTTCAGGAGGATTATGTTGGAGTTATGAATGAGAGAACGGATGAAGTTGTTTATGTATTTTAGTGGTTTATTTTATTTGTTAATACAGACCCTTGCTTTTGTCTTTTGCTCTGTGCCTCAGAAAACACGTCACGCCGCTGTTATTTAGCTGCATCCAGTTAGACTGGAAGCCGACCTCAACTTAGTTGCGAAATGGCTATTGGGCAGATGATGATAGAAACTTTGCATATAGCGCTTTTTCAGTAAGTTACATAATGTGTTGTGCCAATTATGGATTTGGGGTTGAGATATATCTTTAATTTTCCGACCATGTTTTCGTGATATCTTGGGTACCCAAAATTATCCAGTAAACAACAGTACAGTATTTAGTAGTTCATAATTAAGTGCATACCTGCTGAATACCTCTTCTGAACAAGGCGCGTAATAAACATTAACTATGTTACTTTCTTCTTCCTATCGCATCGATGACAAAAAGTTTAAACATGTTTAACCCAAAATCCAGCTGCGCGCACTCCGTTCACTTACGCAGTCATCAAGCTATGTTACTTCAAATCCCGGCTACATTGTTCACCCTTTACAAATTCTTCGTCAAGCGACTATTAATAACTAATGTGACTACTCTCATTGTTGACATTTAAAATTCATGAATTCTCTCTACTTCCAACGCGAAGATTGTAAATAATGAAGATTTCGTTTGTTCATGATTCCTTTGAATGATACATATTGAGAGATTATAAGAATGACGATTTTTTTTGTGTAATTACTTTTGAAATTCATAAGTAGTTTCAAATTCATGGGTTTGATAACGAAATCGTGTTAAAAAACAAATAAATTCTCAGTCAACCCATAAATCGTGGTGGTAACAACAAACTCCAGTTTGATTACATTGCGAAGCTCGTAACTCCTCCATTTCTACGTTTTTCAGGCAATATATCTAAAAGTGAGGCGGACACAGTTATACGGGCGCATATCACTAACATCGGCCACCGTTTTAATTTGAAAATTCTCATATAAACGACAAATCAAACTAAAAGGACGTTTTGTACAGTCACCCGCATGGTTACATTTTAACATTGACAGCGCCTTTATGCCGTAGCAGTATTCGTAGTTCAATTTTTACCGCCGCTGCTCCTTGTAGTTGACTGTACCTACATAGTACTATATGAAACTCGTTAATTTTCAGGGTTGACATAACACGAGTTATAATCAAACAATACGATAGCAACTTTTAACTACATAGTGCATTTTTATTAACATTTGAACTACAATGTTTGATAACCCAGTTAAATTGGTTTATGAGGAAAAAGGCTCGATTGGCGCAGTAGACGCACTGGACCTTAACGGGTTGCAAGTTCGATTTTCATTCTGAAAAATATCAAACAACAAGAAAAAACTAAGTCTTAATAAGTAATAATAAGTAAGTATGATAGGCAGTCGCTCCATGTAAAATACTGGTATTCAGCTAAATCCGGTTAGACTGAAAGCTGACCCAAACATAGTTAGGAAAAAGACTAGGCAGGTGATGAAGAAATAATTAATTAGGATGATATTTTTTTTTTAATAGACGTTTGAGAATAATTGTCATGTAGGGTTTGAATGTACGATCCTTTGAATGCTAGTCAGACACTACTGAGTAAAATTCAACTAAATTGCTACAGCCTACTCATACGTTTACTCAGTATGTATTGACAGACACATTAATTGTTAAAAGAGACACTAATGTTCATTTTCACTAACAAACACCTAAATTAACGTATATTATTGCACTTGTCGATTTTTCAACTCTCGACGCTAAGACGAGCACTGAATGTCCAGCAGTGCACTTTTATTTAGGCATTCATTTCATTTACTTAGTGTTAGTGAAAACGTACAAAAAACAGTAAAGACAAGAGACACATAAGCAGTTGAACAGGTGGACACAAGTTGCATAATTTGTTAAGAGTATTAGTTGCAAATAAAAAAACTGCTTGCGTAAACATAGGCGGGGTAATGCTCCTGACTTTTGACGACTGTTAACGACCTCATATGGGAGGCAAAACCGTAAAACTCACGGATCTTTTGGATAAAACTAGGCCACAAAGCCAACCTATAATTAAATGATTAACCAAACGTTATTGATGATTTCTTCTTCCAAAAAGATCTCGCCACAGAACACTTGCGTGAGACTTGCTGTATGCACATTTCCGGGAGATGGGAAAGGCTTCACTAAGTATCCCAAACTGGTTTGGTAGTCATTTTAAGAACGCCGTACCTTAGAAAAAGGGATAGGTGGCCGTAAAGGTGTCTTTCATATTAATACGCGTTAAGAACTACTGAAAACTTATCTTCCTTAATAACAGTTGGACTTCGCAGTACTCTGTCCTAGGGTTGAGTAAGACATTTATTTAGTGCTTAGGGAGTCTGTTCTGTTAGAATCGTATTAGTGTCCTCAGAGGTTCTATGCGTTTGGTCTAACAGAACAGGTATAATGAGGCATACGTTTTAAAACGGTTCCCGGCCTCACTGTAGTGCTGCCGTCCTTTAACTAGAAAGCCGTTAACCCTCAAATGGTCAATTTTTACTTTTTAATAGAAAGTGATAGAGTTTAAAATTCTCTATCTTTCTGTCTAAGAAACATTTTTACTATATAAATAGTTCCAAAGATATGAAAAATTTTTAGGCCGTTAAGTAACACAATTTATGATGATTCCAACACTTGAAAGCGTCTAACCCACACTTCTTCGCTTAATGTACTTTAAAGTACCTTAACTGCCCGATGTGATGATTATTTTCAGGCCTTCTCCTTAACTACAAGTACGTTATCTGATTATTCTTGACTATAGAGACGCCAAAGGACTATAACTACTTTATAGTTAAGCAGTTAAATAATAGTTTCAGTGAAAAACCTAACTTATTTGCAGTTACCCGCTCTTAATGCTATTTTAGTTAAGTATTTCATTCAAATAATATAATTTTGCTTAGCTACAAAGCAGCTAAGCCTCATTACTTAGCTAAAAGGCAGTTCATCAACTCTCGCGCTGCGTTCACTCCGGGGGTGAGCGGGATGCGGGTGCCCCGCTCAAGCCGTCTGCCATCCTATCGGACTTAATTTTTCTACCCGGAGCATCGTCTGTCATTGAAGCTGACTCTGTCAAAGATAAGAACTACGAACCCATTGAAGACGATCGAAGAAGTGACGATGCAGATGAAGAAAAATAAATACTACAAAATCTCAATCAAAGAGCTAGCGAGTCTCTTTAATTCCGTCGTCTTAGAGGGTAAAAAGCCCGAGGCGTGGAGCAGAGGTGAGGTGGTTCTGTTCTTCAAGGGGTGAGATCAGACCTCCCGCTGGGATGTAATATCCCCGAAATTGTTCAGCCATGCATTAGTAGGTCTTCAAGACGCTGGACTGAATGATGTACTCACCGTCCACGTTGATACCCTGCCCAGGGTATCAACGTGGACGGCGAGTACATCTCACATCTTCGATTTGCCGATGACATCGTCATAATGACGCTGGAACAGCTAACTGTATCAGCGTCTCTCCATCCTAAATGGAGCCTCTCGGCGGGTTGGCTTTAGCGTTTTGGACAAGACAAAAGTTATGTACAATTTGCATGTCTTAACGACAAGGATCGAGAAAAATTCTGGAAGGATCCTCCATTTAGGCTGTGCAACATCTGGTCTAACTGTTCCAGCGTTTGTTCGCCTTGTTCGATTTGCCAATGACATCCTCATATTGGCAGAGACGCTGAAACAGAGCTGTTCCAGTGTCTCTCCAGCCTAAATGGAGCCCCTCGGCGGGTTGGCGTCAGCATAAATTTGGTCAAGACAAAAGTCATGTACAATTAAATTCACGTATCTTTAAAGAGTCCAATCCACATCGAAGTGCCACTTCTTGAAGTTTTGAAGGATTATGTCTACCTAGGGCATGTCATCGAGCTCGGTAGATACAACTTAGAGAAAAAAGCCGACGGCAGCATTTGAAAAACTTAGTCAAGTCGCCTCGTCGCCTATCCTGAAGTGATTGAAGACTAAGATCTTTAACCATTGCGTTTTGTCCGTTATGCTATGCGGTGCCGAAAGGAGGACACTGAAGGTCAGGCTGGTCTACAAATTCAAGGTCGCTCAGCGCGCTATGGAGCGAGCTATGCTCGGAGACTCTTTGAAAGATAAAATCAGGAATGAAATTATTTGGAAAAGAACCAGGGTTACCGACATAGCTAGCAAAGTAAGTAAACTGAAGTGGCAGTGAGCTGGCCAATGTTTGTCGAAGGTCCGATGGTCGGTGGAGCAGACGAGTCCTGGAGTGGAGACCGCGTATCGGCAAGTGTCATGTGGGACGCTCCCCACCTAGATGGACCGACGAGCTAAAGAAGGTGGCTGGGACAAACTGAATACGGAAGGCGGAGGACAGGGTGTTGTGGCTTTGCCCGGGAGAGGCCTATGTCCAGCAGTGGATTGCGATAGGCTGAGTCGATGTTTGACTGTGTTTAATTTAGATACTGTTATGTTGCTAAATACTTAAAACTACAAGTCTTTGCTTATGAATCCGTCCGCGTGGAGGATGGAAAGCGATATAATTCCGAATAATTAACCCACGGGAATGAAAAATTTAAAAGTATTCAATGTCTTATTTCGGGTCAGTGTCTACCAGTGTGCCAAATTTCAATTAAATCCGATCAGCCGTTGAGGCCAACTAACATCAAACTTACAGACTTTCAAATCCATACTTAGTTTAAAAGTATAAAGCGAAAGTGATATTTCACGCCTTAAAGGCTAAACGAATTTAGATGAAGTTTGGCACACGTGTAGATCATGACCAGGGTTAGGTTAGCCTATCCTTCCTTTTATCCCAGTAGTACTTTCCCGTAGGATCATTTCTGACCTCAACGCGGGCGAAGCCACAAGCGAAAGCTAGCTTATAATATTAGTAGGATTAAGATTTGCTACATTTAATTTGCACACTTGAAAAGTGCTGTGTATGTTTCTATGTTTTATTATTTATTCAGTGTAATTTTACTAAATACATATTTTATAACTTTTATTTGTGATAATATTAAAATAATTTAAGGCTGAAGTTGCCTCATGGCTGATATAATGAACCTTAGTTTATTAAATTAATTTAGTGAAAAGGTTCCTATCGTATCAATGGTTGAATCAATGGAATAAAGAACATGGATTTAGTATATTGTCCATACCAAATAGTGATCTCATGATCTGTTAGTTCTTAATTAGTTATAGTTGATTAGTAAAAAGTAATATATCTTTTCCCTTTTAAATGTTGCATATATTTTTGATTTTTAAAGGAAAATGTATTTAATTACTCACATGTTTCCATATGAATGCTTAACTATAAAGAAGTTAACCACACGCGAAACATTTTTAGCCACCTTTTAGTTAAGTAAAGTAGTTAAGAATTTACAAAAGTTCCATATAACATTGGCAACAATTAGTTAAAAAGGATCTAAAGCCCCTTAACCGCTGATTAGGAAAGTTATTGAAATTGAAATCGAAGCGAATGTCATGGCTATAAAGCAGTTATGGTCACTTAACAACTTTTTAGTTAAGGAATTCTAACCAAATATAACAAACATGGTGAAGGTTAAAATTTTAAATAAATTACTTCACTAAAAAGCCGCTACGGTATGGTTAACGGCCTTTTAGTACAGTAATAAGATGCAATAAATTGGTTACATGCTTAACAAAATTAGAAAAATGAATTTTAAAAGTAATTAATAATAGTTTCTGGACAGAAAGGGTTATTTAGGATAACCTGAAAGAAATATCAATTGATGTGTCCAAAAATCATTAACCTAAGTATCATAGTTTTTAAGAAACAACGATTCGCGCGTTTTTTGGCATTATCTCCGAAACAACTTTTTGGGCTTAACGGCCTTCTAGTTAAAGGACGGCAGAGTGGGTTCATTGTAAAAAGATAAATTAACGTAGTTATAAATTACTTATTTAAGCGCAAGCGTAACGATCACTTTATCTACCCCATCTCATCATGGAGACTATAGCAGATGTCAGTGACAACCTGCGAGCAACATTTATAATAAATCATTAAATCTAAATATATTATATACTTTTGTCTTCTTAGCTTGATATAATATTGATAATTGTAATACTTATGTTTCCTATTTGTGAATTCCCATTATTAACATCACCTTGTATCCCATCCTTGTCCCCAAGCTTTCTGTCGGGACAAGGCAAATTCGTTCATGGGAATTCATTTCTTATAACGGTGCGAGGGTGCCCAGGTCTGGTGACGAAGCCCTACAGGAGCACGCGGTGGAATGGGGCGTGCTCCCTCTCCCACAGGGAGAACCGATCTTAACTGTGATAATTCACATAATTAGGAAAAACTAAAATTTTATCAGCCTAGGGTAATTTAGGAACAGTCACACTACGATGATACTGAAAACATTATCAGTAATCTAACCAAGTGGACAGACTCAGACAATACACACATAATATATCTCACGACACACAATCATGCTATCTATATGCTAACAGAATATTTTTTTACAATAAATAGTGATTAAATGAACTTACCTGTAAATGAAGTTCTATCAATGCTAATCTCGGACGAGGCTAAAGTATATATTTAATCATTTTGATGAGATGATATGGTGTGATCCCAACCAGCATCTTACTGGAATACTTCCATCTAGCGAGGATTGGTGGGTTAGCGTGAATTTATGTATCTCTCTTGGTCTGGGTACTCATTCTATTCTTGTTTTGGCAAAGTAAACCCTACCGGCACAGACCTAGAGTTCATAGGAGCGCGCAAGCCCCACCACGACGTCAACGTAGAGCTACGGCAGTGGGTTCTTACTATTACTATTAATAGAGCGCGAGCCTATTGCCATCAACCGGGCACAGATCCAGACTCCGGACTGCTACTGAGAAATTATGCCTGACGTGAGAATCGAACCCAGGACCGCATGCTCACCAGGTAGTGCTTGCGACCGCTACACCAATTCATATATGCTTAAAATTCTCTCGGAACAACATCTTAGTAGCAGATTTCAATGTACGCATTAACTACGACACAGCGAAGCTCGTAGCATCGTAGTTACTGTAGTATTTATTTAAAATTTAGAGTAACTGCAAGTTTTTGATCTACTTTCTCATTCTACATTATTATTTTAGATTTATTCTCAGCAAAAATTAAAACAAGAGTGAGTTAATTAAGTTTAATGGAATTTCTATTTCAGTCTTTCCTGGTACTTAATTTAAACACAAAATGATGATTTAAGTTTGTTAAGATAAGCGAAAACTCGTGTAGCCTTTCTCCTTATTTACATATTAATCTGGTTGTTAAAATGAACATGGAGGTTTTATAGCTGCTTCATGGCGGCTTTTGAGAAAAAACCCCGTTAGGTATATCATGTAAGGGCACGCCACGATAGCGGCGGTAAGACCCCTCTTTGAGGAGTGGCTAGAAAGGCGTCACGGCGTTCACACCTACCGCCTGACGCAGGTCCTCTCCGGACACGGATGTTTCGGGAGGTTCCTGCATATCATCAGGCGGGAGGAGACGCCCGGGTGTCACCACTGTCAGGATCGCCCAGAGGACACGGTGGAGCATACGGTGGAGGTCTGCCCCGCTTGGGCAGAGCACCGCCGTGTCCTCGTAGAGGCGATCGGCAGCGGCGGCGACCTCTCGCGTCCGGCCCTAGTTCAAGCCATGGTCAGGGGAGAGGGTCTGACAAAAAAGTCTATTTTAAGTAGGTATAATCTGCTTATAATATGAACGTAATAATAAACGTTATGAGGGGGGTTATCGTAGGGAAACCACCTTTTTCAGTAATAAAGTATATTTGAAATGCAATATCAAAAGTTAATAGTTTAACACAGTCATAAAAACTTTGGAAGCGAAGACCCAAAATTATTACTAAACACGTAACAAAGGCGGCCGGCATGACCTAGGCACGCGGTAAATTGCGTGGTGCTATGAAATACGCGTATACGCAGTAAGCGTATGGGCATCAGACTGGCGCGCAAAAAAAAAAAAGACAGGTCCTCACCGGACACGCTTGTTTCAGGAGGTTCCTGTTCAGGATAAGGCGGGA
The DNA here is from genome assembly GCA_945859715.1 of Apamea sordens. NCBI lineage: Eukaryota > Metazoa > Arthropoda > Insecta > Lepidoptera > Noctuidae > Apamea > Apamea sordens. The sequence goes on along the minus strand of OX243998.1, from coordinate 20,315,688 downwards.
GGAAACGCCAGGGTGTCACCACTGTGTAGATCACCCGGAGGACACGGTGGAGCATACGGTGGAGGTCTGCCCGGCTTGGGCGGAGCACCGACGCGTCCTCGTGGCGGCGATCGGCGACGGCGCTCTCTCGTGTCCGGCCCTGGTCCAGGCCATGGTATGGAGCGAGAGTGCATGGGAGGCCGTTACCTACTTTTGCGAAGCAGTAATGCTCGCAAGACGCTCGCACTAGACGCAATTGTGTGTGGGGTTGCTACAATGTTTAGTAAAGAAGTGTTTTCAAGTTATAGTTATTTAACTGAAAATAACGCGGTGTCCTGCGTGAGCGACGAACACGACGTAACGCGACGCTGCGAACGCGACGAACGTGATCAACTCAACGGCATACTCTGCTTGCGGCCTATATGACAGTCTGCGGCGAGACGCGACGTAACGCGTACTTGTTTTGAGGGCGACCGGGCGCGTCACCACGAACTACGAGCAAAATTGTACTGTACTTCTCCATGATTCGAGAAGTTATGACCAAAATCACGTAGGACTTTTGTCGCGTGTAGCATCGCGTCGCATTACGTCGCGTCGTGTTGCGTCGCGTCGCGTCTTATTCGTCGCTCACGCAGGACACCGCGTAAGGTGCTCGCACCTTGGTAACGCGCTAAGGTTTACTTGCACCTTGCACCATACATTTAGCGCCGAACAATTTTAAAGCATTGTTCTATTGTTGTCAAGGGTTTGAAGATGACAGGTGACAGGTGGAGTTTCTTGCCAACTCTTCTCCATAGGAAACGACCAACTGTAACTGTGCACCTAACTTCTGACGTTTCATAAATGCCCATGTTGGTTTATGTGAAATATATTTTGATTTTGACAGAGACTGCGGAGAATTTTAACTATCGTCGTCCTGCTGATAATACCAACTGTCTCATTTTGTTAAAAAAAGATTTATATATACAAAGAAATTAAGTTTGGTAGCTTCAAATTTTGACGCCAAAAGTGAAAATTACTCGAAATATAATACTTAAATAAAATATTTCAATTTGATTGAAAGTTTTCTTCAAAAACTAACGCCTTGATTTCGAAAAGTTTTTCTTCAGATTAGAGGGTAATAGGATCTAAATTGAAATAGGCTGAAACTTGGCGAAATTTATAACCCAATTATAAATGAAAACTTGTGCGTGGCAAGTTTCGTTTTCTTTTTACAAATTTTTATTTAACTTGCGATGTATGTATGTATGTTTGTTCGGGTGGACTCTTGCAACTCAATTTTGAAGCAGATATCTTCAACCGATTGAGCTGAAATTTTGCATGCATATGTAAATTGGATGATAATGCAAAATGATTATGACATGGAGCTGATCTGATGATGGAACCGGAAGGTGGCCATAGGAACTCGGTAGTTAAACGACACAACCCCATAGAGTTAGAACTCGTCAGATCCGTCTTGACGAGAACTTTGGTGCTAGATGGTAACCAGGTACTAAAGATGAGCAGGTAGCTTAAATGCAGTAAACGCATATAACGGAAAAACACTGCTACGCGATACGAACTACGCCGTAGTCAATCTCGCATAAAAAAACTAAAAAGTTAAGAATAAAATTAAAAGATTCTTTCTTTTAATTTTATTTTTAACGTTTTAGTATTTTCAATGCGAGATTCTTTTAATTATTAATAAAAAAATAAAAGAAAAAAACTTTTAAAAACACGCTTTTATTACCTATTAATAGAAACGACTAAAAAGTTAAAAATAATTTAAACCTGATAAGAAATAAATAAAAGCGTGTTACATTTTGATGGAACATTAAAGAACATTAAATAGAACACAATGTAACACACTTTTATTTATTTCTTATCAGGTTTAAATTATTTTTAACTTTTTAGTCCTTTTAAGTAATAAAAGCTTGTTTTTAAAAAGTTATTTTTTATCTTTTAATTTTTTATTAATAAAATAGCAGTGCCCGTGACTTTATCTATGTTTAAGTTACTCCGTTGATTATACATCAGCTAACTGCCCGTGAAAGTCCTGTCATAATCGGTCCGGCTATTTTGGAGATTAGCCGGAATAAACGGCTTATTAGTTGATTCGCACGAATTTACTCGCCTGAAACAGCCGAATCGTCTCTTTTTTTTTAATATTTACACGTTTTATAATATTTAACTCACTACGCTAGTTTCCGTTTTTCCATACTTTATTGTTTAAAATTTAAAAAGTGCCAATTGCCTCATACATATTTCGGGAGTTGTCGACTCGCCCACAAATTAATTAACTTCGTGCCAGCTACCTATAGAGAAAATAATATTATTTAAAAGTGACGATTCGCCCGTTTCGGGCAAGTAAATTTGTGCGAATCAACAGCCAGTTATTTGAGTTAAATTCTCGTATGAATAGGGCCTCCTTCTTCTCAACGGACAGACACATTAACAGTTAGAAAAGACACATACACATTTGAACAGACAGACGCAAAAAGTTTCCGTAAAACCAAAATGTAATGAGGATTGAAGCTTTAACTATTCGTCTTCCTATCCAGTCATAGCAAACCTCCTGCAGCTCGTAAACTCAAACAAAATCCCGAACCAGAGATCCCTTCACACATGACTGAGTATTTCCGTCAACAACACAGTGACGGGAAAATATGAGAACATTTTAACGCACTGTATAATATAGGTGATGCATCGCTGAAAGTTATTCGCGTCAAGCCGTCGCGTTGCCGTCCCGTTGGGGAGCTAGTCAACTGTAAATGGACCTTATTTCTTGACGTTATACTATAGAATGTTGGTAAATATTAACCAGTTTAAAACTTTATCCTGGAAGTTTGGTTAAGGGACTAGTGAATGTATTTCGGTCGTTTGGGACAGTGTTACAACTGTGAGCAAATCAAGTTTTGCTAGTCTTTGTTATTGCTAGTTTTTGTTTCTTGGTTTATTTTTAATGTTTTATTTGATATTTATTTGTAATAGTTTAGGACTATGGACATTGTCTGAAATAAACGAATTGAATTGAATATGTTATTGATTGTTGAAGCTAATCAAAAAATATATCTATGCTAGTCTAAATATTAGTTTCACGATATGTTATGACTCTTAGTTGGAAACAAAGAAACTACTTGCATTAATATGGGCGGGGTGTATGTGTGTCACCTAAATATACTAGGCCTATTATAATAGATTTACAATACAAGGAAACATGGCTTAATAACTGGACACTTTAGCATGAAGCATCAATCTAAAAGATGTTGTTTATAAAACCTAAAAGCTAGTTTATTCGCTAAGTGAATATGAATGCTTTTAACTTAAACTGTACGCTCGTTATTTAAGTTAGCATGCTTAATAAAGTCCACTTATTTCAAATGTTGGACTACTTAATGGGAATATAAGTAACACGGGTAATGTAATGCGCTTTTCGCACAAACAGGTAGCTGATGCTGAAATTCTCACAGTTAATGAGTATTAACGATAATGTAACAGATTTAAAATTTTATATAAATACATAATTATGTTTAAGCTTAATGGTGTTCAAACATTTATAATTATAAGTTCAATTCGCAAGATGAGCAAAGTGGAGACTTACATATCTGGACATACATTGAACACACTTTGTTCTCGCTGACTGCACGACAAAAGCCTATGTTATATTCATAAGATTGGTCAGTCGACAAGGCAATATGAGACTGCAATCTCATGGTCGGAATTGCTTTTGAACGGAATGCTTGTTATTTCTCACATGGGACTCAATAAACTCATACTTAGTAGCTTTAACTACCCCATAACGAAGTTTTTTGTCATTGAATGCCAAGCGATTATTATTATTACACAAATCTCCTAAAATTTTGTAGTCACCGGCTCACGAACAAATCCTTAAATTAGGTATGGCGGCACAAACGCGGCTGAATCGCCTGCATAGCACACCCATAAATAATTTGCAAGCGGATTTCACAATTCCGAATCTACGGAACATCCGTGCATCCGTATATCCGGGCCTCCGTGCACACACATCCGTGTTGGGATGTCGTTTGAATTACGTTATAATTAATATCAGTTCTTCGTTTTGGCTCGCGACCATTTTCGACAACTCGGCTATCTCACTCGGTTTGCGCACACAAGTGATGCTTACATTTAATTAGCGACTCGCTGCATTGCTCTTCCTAATTATACTCCTGTATTTATAGTGTACTTTTCACAAGGATGTAGTGCTCGAAATTCAATTAAGTTAAACATTAAACAGACATCTCTGTTTAATGTTTAACACTATATTTTAACAATTTTTACAGCTCATTAACATCTCTAAATCTTTATCTTTGTTAGTAATTACGTGAAATGCAACATGCTAAAAACTGTCTACATAGCCAAACAGTATGAACAAACTTCTCAAAATGAAGTAATTATAAAATTATTGAATTTTTACAAACAGTTCGATTTCTAGATTTAGAACACACGCAAAGACGATCAATCTTGTCATGGATTCCCTAGACAAAGAACCTTGCCAATAGGTTTCACAGGATTCAAAAAAAGTAATCTGCTTAGCCTCATAAAATGAAAAACACATTGCATTAATCAGAATGGTAAATTTTCGTACAAATTCCACGTCGACGCCACTCTATATTTCAACAACAAAAATGTGTTATGAGTAAAACTACAGAGTTTGGAGACAATGCTAAGCGCCCGGTGGAATGCGGAGAGAGTTCACTCTATAGATATATCAACACTGAGTGTCATCTATTGCACGGGAGGAATTCGTACCGCAGAGTAGGAATAGTGGTTATTGAAATGCAGTAGAGCAAATTGTTCTTAACACAATTTTTTGACCTTTTGTCTCAAGTTAATCTTCCTAGTATTAGCAATTTGAAAGTAAAATAAATGTACCTACTCTGAATTAATTATTTATCTGATTATGCGGTAGTTAGCCAAAAACGCAATTGAAATAATATAGAGAACTCTAGAAGTTCTTGTAAAATATTCTGGACCTCAATACTACGTCGGAAAATAAAGAATTGCTATTAACGCAATCTCATTGTAAAAATTAAAGTAAACATTTTTATGTACTAAAGTTCTGTTTCTCAGTTATTTTTCATGACCTCAAACTGAATAAAAAGTAACCTTTCTTTCTGCCATTTCCAAAAATTGCAGGATATCATTGTCTAACTGCATTTTGTTCTCCTATGTAGACAAACTGAGGTAAGATATTCTAGTATTTGTTCAGCACGTTAAGGTTCGTAATATGTGATATTATTCATGTTTTGACCTATATTCAGATATCGAGCTACGAGTAGTACCTATTGCTTGCAAAGTTTGGTAATAAGTGAAATCCCTTGATTGTGTTCAATGTGATGGATATCTTAAGTCAAGTTTTTATTGAATGAGGTTTGTTATCCTCATAGACTTTAACTTTATTTTCAAATTTTTATTGGTAATGTACCTAAGTGTAGCTCTCTATTCCTGCCAGAATGGGAGATAGTAATTCTGATTATTGTAAAAGGAATTAGATACTAGTTCGATACTACTGATACTGGTACTAGTTATTTGGATATTGCTGCTATCCAATTTTATAAAGTGAAGCAGGCACTTGAAGTTTTATGGATTAAAATGGTATGCCAGATTTACCTCGAATTCTCATCTAAATTGTGAATTTGTGAAACTGAGCAATATCTGGTTATTTAGCGGAATTATTATTTGAAAAGTAATGCAAAGCAGGCACTGTTTCGTAACGTAGAACTTATGCAAATAATAATATGCAACGAGAAAGGATCTTGGATGTGGATGTAAAGAGAACTTGTTATTGCATTGAATATACTCAACTGCGTTTCTATTTGTAAAATTATTGTTTGTTAGAAAACAAACATGGTAGAAGAGAATAGAACAGAATGAATACGAAGAATAACAAAAATGGATTCAAAACAAATGAGTCCAATAACAATGATTCAATGCTGGTTCTAAACCTCACAAATTGCCCTGAAAATTGGGGCCAAACTCTTTCATTGCTTTTAAAAATGTGCCCTTAAAGTTCTGACACTACTTTTGAATGAATAGTTCGAAAGGCATGTTAGAATTTTTAATTCCATTCAGCAATTTTACACCTTGTTTGCCAACCCATATAGGAATTAGGTGATTAGTCGTTATAAATAATATTGTCGATGTCTGACGATTCCCCCTAGTCCATCACCCGAGGGCAGAAAAAATACCAATTAACATTCGAGTAAAACGCAGTTACATTAAAGACTTCCATTTATATTACTCTCATATACAATCTTCTTGATGACGTCACTTTATTACATGTTATTTCTCTTTTCGCGAATAATTTCCATTAACGCATTAAAACAAAAGCTCTGACAAAATAATAAAGATGGTTTGCCCTAAAAACAACAGTTATTGTTGAAATTCTGTGTGAATTTGCCGAGATACTTAATAGGCGTTCAGGGAAATTACGAGATTTTCTCAAAGAATTTAGTATCTTCTGTCTTTTTAGCTAAATTCCATAGGACAACTTAAAGCAATGCAAAAATTAACTTAACAAATTTTTGCTACAATTCTCGAATACAAACTAGATTTACTAAAAGAATGTAGGCTTCAGTGTAAATAGTAGGCATTCTAATAAGGATTTTGGAAATATAGGAAATGGAAAGGTATTTACAATACAGACAGGTTCAATAACATATTACTTTTATGTAATTATTTTTACATATTGCTATAACGTATTGCTTATTATTATAAATTATAATAAATTAACTATAATGATTATAATAATAATAATATTTGTTTATTTATGGCAACTAGGCCCAATTGTTAGTAACATTGTTCTTAGCAACTATTGTTAGTAAACAAAAACACAGAGACAAAAATAAAAGGAAAAGAAAAATAAAATAAAATTGCAAGGTTAGCTGAGGGGTCTTCAGACCAGCACCTGCACAGCGTGCGACAACCAAGGTGCGTCGTATTTTTCCATCAACATACTTAGGATGCTGTTAGAACTAGACCGCGCCCTTGACAAGATGGAGTTTGTTTTGTTGCGCATTATGGCGTAAAAATCATCAGTATGCGCAAAAGCGAACATACCGGACGCACTACAATAGCGCGGCAGTCCCAACAGCATCCTGAAGCAGTTATTATATTGAATACGCAGGGCGTCTAGTGATCTCTTAGTATGCCTCACCCACAGGCCGCTCGTGTAGAACGATTGGCAATACGCTTTAAACAGCGTAATCTTTACCTCGATACTACAACGAGCGAACCTGTGTATCAGCATGTTGGCCCTGACCGCCAACGCCCTGCGCTCTCGATCTACATCTGCGTCGTCTTTGAGGTCTCCGGTTAGGAAGTGTCCCAGGTATTTAAATTTGTCAACTCTTTTGAGGGGCAGCCCGTTCAGCATTACAACTGGGTCGCTACGTACACGTCTACCGGAGGCCTAAAAAAACCATGTATACACTTTTGTTTACATTGTAAACAAGCCCATGACTTGTGACATATCGCTCACACACGAGTAACATCTCCCTGATCGAGCCGGCCGTCGGGCCCAGCAGCACCATGTCGTCTGCATAACTTAAGTTGTTTACACAAACGTTATCTATCCAGCATCCGACACGCATACTGCTGAGCCCAGCAATCAGCCCATTAATGTAAAGGTTGAAGAGCTTAGGCGAGGTCAAACCACCCTGTCTCACCCCGCACTCCAACCTGTACGATTCGGACAGAGACCCTCCCCATCGAACACAATTAAGCTGATTAGTGTACCAATATTTAAAGATCTCCAGAAGTTCGATTGATAGTCCCGCTTCCCTCAGCTTCCCCCACAGGATATCATAGGCTACAAGGTCAAACGCCTTGGAAAGGTCAAGGAAGCAGGCATAAATGGGGGTATTTCTATCCGTGTAATATCGGACAGTTTGCTTGAGACCGAGAATTGCGCTTTCAGTGGAAAGCTCGGGCCTAAACCCAAACTGAGCGTCATGTATCTGTAAAATGTTACCTAATTCTTTATCAAGCAAACTGTCCAATACTTTCGCTATTACAGTGGCCAGCGATATAGGTCTGTAGTTGGATGGATCAGAGATATCACCCGTTCTGTTTTTTACAATAGGGACTACCACTGTTTTCATCATGTTTGTTGGCAAGTACGAGTGACTGATACAGAGCGTGAAAAGCATAGCCAGTAACCTAGGCAAATGCACACCTGCATGTTTCAAATGTTCAATACTGAGACTGTCATGTCCAGGATTATAAATTAACTACGTGTTTATTAGATTTACACGCATGCTCGTTATGATTAGGTTGAAAATTATGTAGACTGGTGTAATTAATGAACTATCTGCCTGGATTCATGTCAAATAAAGTAGGCAGGACAACCTGCCTCGCCTGCATAATGGAAATGAACTTGGCAAGAAGTTTAAACCAATTTGTTCATTTTCTTGAATAATGACTCAAAAATTTATTGGTAGGTTGTGTGCCATAAACTTACAGGAATCAGGAAAAGCAAGCAAAAAGATAAACGTTCCAGATTGTTTTCCCGAAAACCAGCCTCCATATAAATATCCCTGTTGGCATTAATAAATGATTTAAATTACTAAAATTAATTAAACCTTAAACTACCCGGCTAAATTTCTTGGTCGCAAAATGGCCGCCGTAATGACGTCATTAAATAAAGGTAAAACTGTAATTTGTCAGCATTAGCTGGCCAGCGGACCTACGACCAGCGCATTATATTACTTATAGCTTCTGCCCGCGGCTTCGCCCGCGTGGATGTCGGAAATTATCCCACGGGAACGTGCTAACAGGATAAAATGTATGTGCTTCCCCAGAATGCCATCTATCTCGCGGGCCCTTTGTGGCTAATTACAGTAGAAAACCAATTGTGTCTCATTAGTGGTGATTAAGAGGGTACCTATATGATATCTTTACCTAAGTACCTACCTAATTAAAAAAAAAACTCAATAACAGAAAATTAAATACCTACCTAAATAAACCTATTTCTGATGATAACTAATCTAAACTCAATAAATAAGCAAAATCCCTAAAAACTAATATCTATACGAATGACTAATCCTACCTAACAGTATTATAAAATAACCTACGGTCACTACGTACACTATCAAATATACTACCTATACTTTAAAATTAAAATCTATACCTACGACTCATATAAAAATAAACCTAAATAACTCTAAAAACTAAAAGGAATAAAAATGAACTCCACTGCAGCGGGTGACCCAACCTACGACAAACTTAGTATTTGCGGTTGGTACAGTACAGACAGTGGTAATCGGGTATAGGGATCGAACCGCAAAATTAAGTTTGTTTTTTATTGTATATACTTTTCCGGGATAAAAAGTACCCAGTGTGGTGCCCAGGATATTAAAGAATAATTATACCAAGTTTCATCGTAATCGAACCGGTAGTTTTTGCGTGATGCCTGAACAAACAGACAGACAGACAGACAGACAGACCGACAGACAGACAAAAATTTTTTTAATCACATTTTTGGGTTCGGTGTCGGTCTTGTAACACCCCCTGTAAATTATTTTTTTGATATTTTCAATGTACAGAATTTTCACTTCTACAGATTTATTATAAGTATAGATATAGATAATCATAAGGTTATAGAAAGTGATAAGTAACCCAAAACATTAACACGTTAAAGTTAAAGAATGATTTTTGTTAATAAAAACTGTCACTATTAACCAAAGTTCCAATCAATGAAAACGTAAAAATAAAAAAATCTCCATAATGTAGTTACTCTAGCTTCTCTACTTGTAGGTATTATTATTCCTACCTTGCTATATTATTACCTATGTTTTTGCAGAATCTGTACAAAAGCGTATCGTTCGTTAGTGTCCCCAATGATAAACAAATGAACATGATGAATGTACAATATGCTCACTCGTATCGGCCAGTAAGGTTCAATATATTCGAATTACTTACATATAAGAAAAAAGGAATTTCCTTCTTCTCTAGATCTAATATAGACTAGCTGCTGAATAACTAAATAAAACTTAACTCGTGAAAATCACAACCAAGTTTCATAATTCAAACCAGGCTAGGGAGTTTAAATGCATTTGGTTTTTCTTATGAAAATTTTCCTATGTACACACGATACATTTTTTTATTCAGCTGTAAGTACAAACAGCTAATGAAATTAATAACAAACAAAGCTGAAATTAAATTAATGAGCTTTGCAAAGTTATACCTACGTGTTGGAATATTTGCATAATAAATCACAGTGAATTAAACTAATGAAATATAAGGTTTGCCAACTAGATTTATTACTGACATGTCTAATAACTACATAAATGTGTTTTGAAAAGACAAATTGTTAAAAGTTTAAGTGGCTATGACACCATTTAACATCCCAGTAATATGCTAGGTACTTATATTACTGGGACTACTTAAATATATACTACTACTTATATGTATATACTAGCTGCTGCCCGCGACGTCGTCTGCGTGAAGGCTCTACAGCACCAAAAATACCTAAGATGCCAGTGTCGCTATAGCATTATAAGTAAACAACTTTTAAAATAGCATTAAAATATAAGTTTTTTTTGCAAGCGAAGCAAGTGAAGAGAGTTATATGGGAATCCTGCGTGTTCAGTCATAAGATGTGACTGAAGGAAATAGAGAAAATAATGCAGGAATACATTCCAGGACACAAAAGAGTAAAAATACGTACAAAGGTATCATACCTTACAACACTTCCCTATAAACTACGTTGGTAGTTATGCTGCCAGGAGCCAAAATGTATAAAGAGCCAGGACTGGTGACGCGGGAGCATGCGACGTACAGTTGGCCGTGTGAGAAGCAACTCGTCCTGAGGTCGACACCCGCTGCCCTCAGTGTCTGCCCCTGCGACTTATTGATGGTCATCGCGAAGCAAACACTCACGGGGAACTGTACGCGCTTGAACTGGAACGGGAAGTTATGAGGTATGAGGGAAATGCGTGGTATAAATACTGCCTCGCCGACGCCACAACCCATAAGAATTTCCGCCTCAATGGTGTGTCTGTGGAGCGAGATGACTTTAAGGCGTGTCCCGTTACACAACTTCGGAGGAGATAGGTTCCGAAGAAGCATAATCGAGACACCGACCTTCAGCTTGATGGTATGCGCTAGAAGTCCACTTGCTGACAGGGAGTTCAGAAATTCCACGGGATAATGTGTGGCGTCATCTTGCTGGACAACAGTGTTTATCGGGGTGTAGACCACTTCATTCCCTTCAATTTCCGAGAGAATGCATTCGTTAATTGCCGCAGCCTGATCATTTTTGGGCGTCAAAATGGCCATGCTCACACACCCAAGAATTCTGGTGGTGCGGTATACGACTGATGTACGTGTGTTCGTACACACAGCGAATAAGTTCTTCTAAGCTGGATACCACTCTACCGAGAGACTCTGGAAGAACCACCTGTCAAACTCTCTCTTCTGGTAGGTAGTGTGCCTTCGCCAAGAAGAACATCAAAGAATTCTTGAGCACGTGCATTGCCGCCGCGCCGAGCTCTCATATTAATGGTCAAGCGCAGCGTACGAACTCGTGACCACAACGAAGATCGTTTCAACGAAGCATTCACCTCGTCAGCCCTCGATCCCCGCGTCACCACGGGAAGCGTTTGCCGGAAATCGCCACTGAACAGAACTGTGACACCACCCATCAAATGTTCGTTCCTGCGGATGTCCTGCAGGGTTCTGTCCACGGCCTCAACTGCCTTCCTATTGGCCATCGTACACTCATCCCATACGATCAGAGAGCAATCCTTGAGCACGTGTCCCTTATCGCTGTTACGTGACATACCACAAACAGGCATTTCGGCGCTCTCTAAATCGATGGGAATTTTAAACATGGCATGTGCTGTCTTGCCACCCGGAAGCAGTGTGGCAGCGATTCCCGACGACGCTACAGCAATAGCAATTTTGCTTTGCCTTCTGACCTCTGCAAGTATGCCAGTGGTAACAAATGTTTTTCCTGTTCCACCAGGAGCATCCAAGAAAAACATTTTACCCTGATTTTGCCCAACGCTTTCAAGGACGGTGTCATAAATTTGTTTTTGCTCTGAAGAGAACAAAGCGACATAGTCATTTCGTATGGTGGTCATTTCGCCCGGATCGTAATTTGTCTCAGCGTTATACTCCCGATTTCCACGGTCTTGATGCGGTGATGATTGGGGAGCTGGTAACCCATATTCGATCAGTGGATTGCCGCCGATAGAAATGACCACATCTCGAAGTGAACTGAGACAGGTGTTCAGCACGCGTTCACCTGTTACTTCGACTTCGTCTCCAGTAGCACGCCTCTAAGCTCGTAGAAATCTTCAGACAGATAATGGTGATACTTCTCCCACAAAGCTACACTAAGCGACTCCACAAAACACCAAGATGACGGCAAACAGATGACGCATGCGGCTGGGACTGTCACTGACGCTCGCCTCCGCGAGGGTGTCATCCCATTTGGTCACCGTCGAGAAGGTGACGTGCTACGCAGGCTGCGCGGTAAGTGGGATACTCCACGCCATCAAATGTCCTCAGAAAGGCGAAAGACGTTGGGCCTCGGACAGTGTGAAGTAACAACCGCAGAAAATAGCATTCGCCATTATTGGGATGCACGGTATAAACCCTACCCAATGCAGTGTCCTTGAAAATTCCTTTAATTTGCTTGTCGTACGTGTATTATGAAGGCACCTCGTCATACGTAAGGGATCTCGCAAAATGGTCGACTTCACAGAGCGTGTTTTTTTAAATTGTCTTCCTCAACTCTGCTCAAGATTTTGAGGGTTTTGTTGGAACTTGAATTTATCGAAACGAACTATAGGTACGATACAACTTTTAAGAAGAAAATGCACATTGCCATCTATGAATTTTAAGAATAACTAACTACTATCCTCGCCAACATGATCAAATTTAAATTATTAATTTCCAAAAAGTGTTAACATGTAACTTGACTTGATTTTTATGAAATCTCATAGATGGCGCTGCTTTAAAATTGCCATTATACTACTAACATTCATTAAACTATGTTTCTCTGCCCAAGTTACTTAAATGGCGTAGTTTTTATAGTGTAAAGCTAGATAATAGCATGGCTTACTCAAAAACAACATTTAAATATGCGTCGTTAGATTACACGCTGTCACTGCATGCGTAAGAAAAATAAAGATTCACAGCTCCTCCCCCGTAGGTGATAGCGTGATAATATGTAGAATTAATGTTGACCCGACCTCTTAGTAATATTCATGCAAAATTTGAAGTAAACCCATGCAGTACTTTTTGAGTTTAGCCCGGACATACATACAGACAAACAGACAAACAGATAAACAGACAAACAGACAAAAATTCAAAAAACTATATTTTTGGCTTCGATATCGATTGTAGATCACGCCCCAAGTATTCTTTTAAAAAAATATTCAATGTACAGTTTTGACTTTCCTACGATTTTATTATATGTATAGATATATACTTTAATGATTTAACGAGCCAATGTTAGCTAAAAATCCCGCATGGCTAATGTAAACATGTAAACAAAGCTACACGTAGAATCAACAATCGGTCACTATCAACAGGCTTTTTCCATGACAAATCTGATTAAATCAAAAAAGATTTCCCCGAAACGACTTGTCGTTTATCAACGTGGGTCGACCTCGTACGAAAGCGTGTCCCGCGCGAACTGAAAATACACCTTTTTCCGGGATTCAATAACATATTTGTATGGATGCCGGAAGCCTCATTCAAATCAATTTTTGTTGCCAAATGAAAATAGACCTTATGCGACAAAGATACGGTTCCCGTAAATTGGAGTTCCACGAGGAACCCTTTGTCTCTCGGTAATACAGAAATGGATCCGTGAGGTGTCTGTGTTTGCACCCTGATACTGGACGGTAAAAAAAATGCCTACAGGGTGTTGTTATTCCGAATTTCGGAACGGTGGACAGATTTTTTGTAAATGAAGATTTACTGTTATGGTTCTGAACTAGTTTTTGGAGTTCGTAGATTTAAAATTCTAGTTTTAGTTTTTAAATTTTTTGTGCAGCTTTGTGAATAACGAGAGTTTGTAAATTCAGCAATGCATGCGGGTTTTTTGGTTAAATGTAAAAACAAATTGAAAACTGTTTTACGTCTGATAAAACAGAGGGACTTAGATACGTCCACAATAACTAAAACCATTTTGTAATAAGGCAATCTGTATCAATTACCTATGTAAAAAAGTACTACCAACAGTAAACAAAAAACTTTTAAATTAATTAATCCACGAAATAATATTTGAACTTCACTCTAGCAAGCTCAAGGACTAAGCTAATCCTCCTTAATGGCGCATCGAAGCTTAACTAAGCTGTAAAAAAACTCTTATGCTTATTAAACGACTTTCTATCTAGCTTAACCACATGGCTTTGATCGCCAAATGAGAATGTTAAATGTACTCAGAGCAGGTATTTGAAAAGCATATCATTTTTCATCGTCATATTTTGTATCTTTGACCATTGTGAATAGCATCGTTCCGCGACAATTATCTTTCTTATGAAGACGACAACGAAGATATAAAAAAGAATCGTAGAAAAAAAAACCTGAAAATATGGATAAGTTTTTTATATAAATGCCAAAAGTCGAGGTATCGATTCTCAATTTGTTTTTATTATGAACCCTAAAGATAAGCTAACGTACCGAAAATATCCACATTTACATTTTCACCCTTCCACATCGTTTTATGTTAATGATAGTGATGAACTCAGGGATATCAAGTTAATTAAGCTTTGATATTTGCTGACTCTTTAATTGCGCAAATTAGAGCTAAATATGTTGAGCGTGATAATGATAAATATTAGACCTGGTTTTTGCTTGTGATCTTCGCTATGCCTAATGTCATGATAGGCATTTATACACCTTAATGTTTACTTAATAATGTATGCCTAATAAGTTAACTTTATTTTGTTTACTCCACCTTAATGTTTACTTAATAATGTATGCCTAATAACTTTATTTTGTTTACTCCAATGGAACAAATTGAAAACATAAATCAAACCCTCTCTGTTTTCATACCTGTTAATTAATAACAGCACAATTTTAATGAACCCTCATTGTCGCACGCACACAGGAAAATTCCTGTGTTTATTTCGAATAAGAGTTTCGCTACAAAATTTCTTGGTAAAAAAGGATAGAAATAGCTAAAGTACGAAATAGACAGGTAGGTACAGAAGGCTGGCTCCTGTATTTTTATTTTGTGGTCAGCTCCATACAAATGAGCGAACAAATGAAGCATGTCTATGTGTGTGTCCGTTTTCAATCATCGTATGGAGCTGACCTTCTGTACCTATCTATACTGTGGTTGAAGGCTGATGGCGTAATGAAAAGGATTCAAAGTGCTGCGTCACGAGACTCATCAATGAAAGCCGTTACCGAGACCTTTTCCCAGCGGTGGGATAATATAGGTTAAAGTCTTATTTGTGTAGTTTACTTCAGTTTATGATAGCTGATAGAATTTAAAACATTTATATACCACCTGCAATTAATCGCAACTCGTTTTGTTATGAACATTAAGATTTTCTTTGTTACCACCAGACCTGAGGGGTAATCCTCGTAATTTTAAGAACGTTCACAGTCTGGGCCCGTATTCCCGTAATTTAAAACGTTCAAAATCTAGTCGCAGTGTCATCTCGGCGACAAACAAATGTCAAAAACTTGTCAAAATGTAGGGAAATTAGAAGTATTTTTTGACAGATTGAGACTGAGATCAGACTGTGAACGTTCTTAAAATTACGAGAATTACCCCTCTGATCTCAGTCTCAATATATCAAAAATACGTCTAATTTCCCCACATTTTGACAAGTTTTTGACATTTTTGTTTGTCGCCGAGATGAGACTGCGACTAGATTTTGAACGTTTTAAATTACGGGAATAAGGGCACAGTTCAGTAGTCATTATACACGGTTATTTGTAAAATATTAACAACATCTCAGGACTATATTCTAACATCATAAACAATAACTTTTGTTCTATGACTTTAATTAATTCATTAGACTTTTATACAAAAATAAAAATATTTCAATTCAACGAATTGAAATATTCGATTTTCTATTACGGAATCTACGCGAAACAAAAGAAAGCGCTAGTTAGGTAAGCAAACTGCCGTGTCTAGTACAAAATTCAGCGGAGGGTAGCAGGGGTGAGATAGAACAACGAAATCTTAAAGGTTTGTTTTTGGTAAATCTATTATGTTTTGTAAAAAGTCACAGAACAAAAGTTGTTGTTTATGATGTTAGTAATCCAGTCCTGCAAGGTTGTTAGTATTTCACTAATAACCCTGTATATGTGTCATGATCGGAAAAACTCTCTAAGGAAGAAAAAACTGATTCCTAACATCCTGCCAGTAAAACTCAGCACTTTCCTCGCGCTTATTTTCGTAGCCATTAAAAACATTGTGCGTATGTGTTGTAGAGGGCTACAACAGTAATTATAATAACAATATCACAGAACATTAACCGCAGTGTTTGTGAGTTGATAATTTTTAAACACTTTTCAAGCTTTATATTTATTTGTGTAAAGTCCGCAAATATTACAGTAAAAGTTTCATTTCACTGTGTTGACAATCATGATTATTGTGTAAATTGGAATACCAATAATAACACGTCGACGTAGGTACACCTAACTTTTCAGTTAACTATACACAGCATGTTCTAGAAAGGTGTGGTCAAACCCCTTAAATATAGGTTTTATACAAATCATCAAACTGATTTATGTTTAAACAGAACTCATTTCTCGTAAGATATTAAATAACAGTTTACTTAAAATGGGATACAAAGTGCGTGCATTTAAATAATAACAATAAAATATTTCCCATCGTAATCGCGAAATTATGATCAGCCGTCTCATATATGGTTCGAGTAGGTATAGAAGTTTTGTATGGGACAGTTGATCATTTTTCGCGATTACGTTGGTGTATGGAGAACAGTTGTTCAATATTATGGTCTGTACCCGCACCCGTAACATATATGACTAGGTACATCTTTTAAATACGTTCTATACCAGCTAAATTTTTTACCGTCCGTCCGTCCGTCATTGTTTTGTCTGTTTTTGTTTGAACAAAGTAGGAGCCTTTCCTTTTTTTCACAAAAAATAAAATAAAAAAACTTTTTTTTACGTTTAATCCTTTGATTGAAGCTGGCCGATGGCTTCAATCAATGGATTGAATGTCGGTACGAATTCTTTGATAATTTCTGCGCGTAGGTTCCATTAAGTTGAATTTTGATATTATTTGTCGATTACTAATAAAAAACTAGGCTGAAAATCAGCCTTTTTTGAGCGGCAAAATTACATAAGACAGTCAAAGAACCCCAAAAGCATAAGCATAACCCCTTAACCATTAGTGTTTTACCTGGGAAAAAGAAGTGGCGCGACAAACTCATCAGCAGAAACTTGTGGGGCTGGTAGCTGACCTTGGTACCGGTATAAGAAAAGAAAGAACAAGGGTCAGTAGACCTGAGTATTTGATATAAATTCCAGCTTGATACCTCCACGCGTTCCTGAGAAAAAGGGTCTTGACAGACAGACGGACGGACGGACAACAAAGTGATCCTATAAGGGTTCCGTTTTTTCCTTTCGAGGTACGGAACCCTAAAAAAGAAAGAAAGAAAGAAAAAGTATTTATTGCGACTCGCACAGGAAGATCATAAAACTAAACTAAACACAAACAAAAAACCAAATTATATAAAAAAACACACACACAGTGCAGTAGAGCACATGAGTCAATCTGTTGGCCCATTCATCAATATTATTGTCACATTGTCGTTATCTGGTCTATCTCTGTAATCAAAACTAAAGTTTAACTTAATCCAAAGTTTGTAATTGGTTGTGTTTCGATAACATCCGGGGTCTGTTGGCAATGGGCTAAATTGAATTAACCTTTAGTTTGGACAGTGTTTTGGACTAATGAAACAGGTGGATAAACAGAACTTTATAAATTTATCAGTAAAGCCCAGTATCCCAGAAGTATCCATATTGACAACAATAATATTCAATCTCTCTGAAAATTATTATTGTTATTATTATCACAGCCACGCCGCGGTTAGTCCGTGGGTGATGGGTCTTTACATACCGAGAAGTAGGTTAGAATTGCGGTTCTGAATTAGGGCTCAAGCGCAGCGAGAGCAAGTGATTCAGAAGCCCCAATTCTAACCTACTCCGAGACCCCTCTGTGTATCGGAAAGCACGTTAAGCCGTTAGTTCCGGCTGTCATTACGGGTAGTCAGACGCCCGAAAGTCTGACAACCATAGTCTCATCAAGAGGTATCGTACCAAGAGGTATTCTGGGACTTTAAAAGAGACTGTGCCGTTCTTCTCAGACTAGTCAAATAGGAAATGCCGACCTCATCTAGTTTTTAAAATATGATGACGTGTACCTGCTTGTACTTGTACAAACCTACTTACAAAATAAAATCATTTACCATTTAATGAATTATTGTTTCATAAATTTCAAATAATGTACATGGTACATGTAAAAGTTGAAAGTAAATAGTGTTTAATATATAAAAAAGTAAAAAATGTCAATGTACATAGTTGATTTTTGTACATAAAATCAATGAACTTCTAAATACGCCTATAATTGCTTTAAATCCTTAAATTGAATACTTAAATGTTATTATACATTTATTCAATTATAGACAGTCTGAAGCCTGGAAAGTATGAAGAAAAGTTCATTGTATTTTTAACGGTTCTGTTTTATCGTAGGGTAACCTGGTCTAGGAGTACGCACTAAAGGTTCCAAATATTCTAAAAAAATAAAAATGAAGTCTAGGAAATCTACTAGTTTATTACTTCTACAATTTAAACATCTTTCATTATTATATTATTATACACTTATTATATTATATACTTTCATTATTATATTATTATTATATACGTCGTGCATTACTTTTTTTTTTACTTGCAGAGGTGGCAAATAAAATTTCCTTTACCCTCATATGTCGTACAAGCCTCATGCCACCATTCGGAGCATTTTGAGCATCCTATCCAGTCTTCTGCTTCTATGTAGATTTCAGTACATGCTGGGCATCTCCAAACCTTTTTTTTTGGCATTTTCTTTGACACTTTAAAAGGTTTTTTGGCCTTTTTAACAAGAGATTTTGAATTTGGTTTTGGAACTTTCTTTGGTACTTTCTTTGAAGCCACTGACTGCTCGAGAGCCAGTTTGTATGGAGACCCACTCAAAATATCCGACTTTGCTCTTTTGCGGTTAGATCTTGAAAGATATTCAGCTCGTGGTACATCTCATTTATATTTTCATTTATGTATTTGCAACGAATAAGAACAAAAAACACCAGCGAAATGAACTTAAAAATAATTGCATGTAAGAGTACGCGCGTACTCTTATTATAAGGCACATAACTGCGTACTCGTACACACTCTAGCCAAATCGTAAACGAGCGGAGTTCAACGCTATCTCTTGGCGTTGACCGGAATTACGCTCGCTGCATTCGTTAGGCATCGTCTTTGAGAACTCCACAGTTTACTTCGTTTTTACAAAATAATTGCATTCTAGTCTCAAAAATACTTTCAAAATGGTAAAAACATTTAAGATTTTGAGCAAAAATCTTTAAACTTACGTAATTTCTTTGTTTTCTTCCGGATTTGATTTTTTTTCGCACAGCAGTTTTTATCACAGTTGACATCAAAATACGACTGAAGTTAGCCGCGCATCGTAAACAACTTCACGGCTTTTGGCGTTGCGTACTCTTATCGGATGCGTACTCCTAGACCAGGTTACCCTAATTCATAAACGCGATGTATGTAATCTATACTTATTACTTATTTACTTATTTACTTATTTATAATATTATAAAGAGGAAAACTTTGTTTGTTTGTTTGTTTGTTTGTAATGAATAGGCTCAAAAACTACTAAACCGATTTAAAAAATTCTTTCACTATTCGAAAGCTACATTATCCATGAGTAACATAGACTAAATTTTATTTTGGAAAAAAATAGGGTTCCGTAAGATATTTGGGTTTTTCGGACGCAAGGTGTAAAAAATCAACCAGAAAAGTTACTTATTTTGCGTACGCTGCCTAAACTATAAAAGATAGAACCATAAAATGTTCAAATTAATTGTAGATCTTATAAATATCTACAAAAAAGTCCGCAACACACTATACCTATCTATGTCGAGTGAGGCACAACAACCATTTTTTTATTTAAAAATCTTGAATTTTTTTGGACTACATTTATACGCATTTATTTTACTCATGCTATTCATCCTTATCAAAATAAATTATTTTATCAGTAAGTACAGTTTATGTAGATAATATTTGGTCGTTGAATGATTAAAATTGGTCGTTTGGTTTTGAAGTTATGGCGAAATTAAAATATTACGATTTCTGCTGCACGGCCCGTTGCGAAGTGGGCGTCACCAAGGCCGTGCACGTGCAGGAATAAGTTTACAAAATCAAGTCATAATATAACTATTTACATCACATCCATGATCTGTATAGTGTTATAAAGTTTTCATAATTTTCACAAAGTTTCAAAACATCATCTTCTTACATCTATTTATTAAAAAAAAAATTATTATGTATCTTTATGGGTTATTTTGATTTCATTTTTCGCAAAGTTTAAAAAATACATCTTCTTCTATTTACTTAAAAAATATATTTTGTATTTTTATGGGTTATTTTGATTTCCTTTTGAGATACGCAATCCTGTCACAAATCCGAAATCTACGCGGACGAAGTCGCGGGCAGAAGCTAGTATTCTTATAAAGCATGCTGTCAGTCACCGCGCTTGCTTTATTCGCGCCCGCCCGTTTTGCCGTAACAAGTCAAGTACCTACGCATATAAAAAAAGCATGCTTTATTAAAGCATTTAAAAAAGCATGCTTAAAATATAAAGCATTAAGCAAGTGATTGCCTTATAGCAACTTTGAACACTACTATCAAGTAATGTGAGTTGTCATTGGTCCCTGGCCTTGACATCAAGCAATAGACAAGAGTGTCAACATTTTTTATGACGGAGTACGAGTTTTTTTGACTATGAATGAGTATCTTGTCTTTTTTTTTTACTATTTTTTTTTTAGTTGTAATTGTGCGTTTTGTTTGTGCAGAATAAAATATTTTTCTTTCTTCTTTCTTTACATTTTTTTTGTTGACTATACCTTTAATGTACTTGTAATTTGGGACGAAGCACCACTTCAATAGTGAAATGGGACAAACTAAGATTTTTTTAAATGTTAGTTTGGTCCTACACCAAACTTCAGGACAAAGAAAGAATAAACCACATTTTTATAAGTCAATCTAAATTTATAACTGAATACTTTGTGATGAATAATGTCAAGGAAAGATCTTCTAAACGTTAGTATTGTATCTGACAGCCTCGTGACTTTAGAGAGGCTTCGGGGTTTAGTGACGGCATGAACGGTGTGGGTGTCATTTCCAGTCTAGTTCAACGTGAGTCCTTGGAGTTAGTGACTAGCTTACGTATTTCTTGGTAAACGTTCTAGTACAATCGTGACTAAACATTTAGTAGGGTCTACTTTATAAACTTTACTTCAAATCTTACTAGAGTACATTATCAGCCTATAACGTTCCCACAGCTGGGACACCTCTCCGTGAGAGGGAGTGGGCCGTAATCCATCCGTTAGTAGATCTCAAATGTCTTCGAATTTTTGGTTCTAGGACATGCCGGTTTCCTCACGATGTTTTCCTTCACCGTTTCGAAAGCAGTGCTGCCTCGGTTCGAAGCCAGCCTTACTACTTGTTACTACTTGTATGTCGCGGCCACTACCACTGGACCAGCACTGCTCTACTAAACTGACTGCGCACAAAAACAAAACAAACTCACTTGATTTTTAGGGTTCCGTAGTCAACAAGGAACCCTTATAGTTTCGCCATGTCGTCTGTCTGTCTGTCCGCGGTTTAGCTCAAAAACTATTGGTACTAGAAAGTTGTAATTTGGCATAAGTATACACGTTAATGACGCCGAAAAAGGAGTAAAATAAAATTATTTAGGGTACCTACCCTACATGTAAAGTGGGGATGATATTTTTTATTTTTCGTCATTCCCACAGTGTGGGACGTTGTTGGATAGGTCTTTAAAAAATATTAGGGGCTTGGGAAGACTGTTTTTTGATTAAGCAAACCGTTCGTGACTTATCAAGCTTTAAAGTACTAATTTTCATTAAAGTCAAGTATTCCCCCCCCCCCCCCCCCTCTATTAACTAACACAACAACTAACAAAACGGTTGTAGTTAGAAATTCAAATGTTACAGCAGTAGTACCTATATATAACGAAGTTTAAAGGAAAACTATCACACTTAAGTGGGCTTTACAAGTTTACGAGTAATAGTCGACAAACTGTATTAGACTCGAAAATTTCGAACAACTCCATAGAAATGTCGATAGATGGAGCTAAGTGTCAGTTGTATCGCGCTATTGAAACAATAGCGCGATTCCTAAATAAATTTTATAAAAAAAAACAGTTGCTACACCGGCTATGACAAGTCTTATCCAATCAGCAAAAAAAAAAAAAATTTAAGCTTTCCATGCAAAATTGTCGGATCAGGTGAGGATTTGTATAGGAAGTCAAATTAGGTAGTCATGTTTGGCTTTTAGTTAGAGCATGGTACGAAATTATCAGTCAGCGAATACGACCCGCACTTGGCTGTTATAAAAATTACGGAACCCTACACTGCGCGTGGCCCGACACGCACTTGACCGGTTTTTAAATGTATTTTCCATAAGCATACACGGATCTATTTCAAAATAATGAAACATCATTATTTTTAAACAGTTAAACTAAACATAGTTTGAATAACATAACAAACGAGCTCACCAATATTAATTTTAATATTGTACCTAAAACACGTTTTTTTTATATTGTTCTTTTTTCAAAAAATCTCGTAAACGTGAAATTTTTCAATAATGAAGCCGTACGTTATACGATATTTGCGATGGATTCGGTTTTTATTATGTTTCGTATCTAACGAGGCAACCGATACTATAAAAATACTCGTATGATCTATATTAGACGACTTTTTGAGTGGTGATTTTTGCGTAAAAATATTTTGTTTTTATGCTGCTTTACCTACATCAGTGTTGTCTTTAGATTACTAGAGATGCAGAGCTCCTTTTGGCGTATATTTAAGATTGATCTAGTTTAGCGAGCATGCAGAGAATTTTCAATGCATTTATTTCAGGTAATCTTTTTATATGGTTGTAACGAAAATTAATTTAGGCAATCAATTCCTTCATTCGGCCATTTATATTCTGTGCGGTTACTTCACTAGCAGAGTGTAACTACAAGTGAGCATAACAATAACAAAACAGTAATTCCCAGATTGAGTACTGAATCCTAGAAATACACATCCCACCGATACATCAAGTTGACGTATGATGTAACGA
This sequence comes from Apamea sordens, assembly GCA_945859715.1. Taxonomy (NCBI): domain Eukaryota; kingdom Metazoa; phylum Arthropoda; class Insecta; order Lepidoptera; family Noctuidae; genus Apamea; species Apamea sordens. The sequence continues at coordinate 20,292,348 of OX243998.1, read as the reverse complement.
CGTGACGCTATTATTGCGTCGCCCTGACTCTAACGAGTTCTGTTCGAAGTTGTACACACTACCATTTTTTATACTTTTAAACAATCCATGAGTGAAATGTTCCCCAGTCGTATTACCTACGTCCTACGTATGTTCTAATTTTGTGGGTAGTCTGAATGTGGGACTGACAAAGGGTTGTTTTTGTTATCGTGGGCGGTTAATTACTTAGTTGTTTTATTATTGCATACATACATACTAGGAGTGTAGAAGTTGAACGGAGGCGGTTTATCAACGTGTACGCATTTCAAATTTATTTATTTACTAGCTTTTGCCCGCGGCTTGTCCCGCTTGGAGGTTAGAAATTATCCCACGGAAACGTATTACCGGGATAAAAAGTATCCTATGTGTTAATCCAGGTTAAAATAAACTTTCTGTGTGCCAAATTTCATCCAAATCCTAATAAAAGCAAATACAAATAATAATAATACAAATACTATCGTGAATTCATGCAGGCCTAGTGGCTTGCAGGAATTCACGATACTATTTCAATCAATAGTATTTTGCTTCTAATATGATAATTTACCCGAAATATTCTAACAAAAAGAACTAACTTTTTGTTAGAATATTGCTCAGAAAGTCGGGGTAATTATTTCAATTATGATTCAAAAGACACGTAGCGCCATCTAGTATCCTAAAGCAATTGTGACATCGAAAGTTAGTGTTCGTTTCCTCCGGAACAATATTTTCTTTCTGGATGAAAGGTACCAGCCTATGTTCTTTTCTATACCCCTTGAAAACGTACGTGCAAAATATTATAATGATCGGTTCAGTGGATTAATTAGGTAGGCGTGAAAAAGTAACATACAAACAAAAAAAAGGTGACCCCCAAACCAGGCATTTGCCTGTGTCTAAGGGGTGAGAATTGCGGCAGTTTCAGAGTGTGGTACACAGTGATTATAGCATGACAGGAAAACATAAACTAAAATCAATTAAAATAAAACAAAAATATACATTGCCATCAGCGTGAGATCGAACAAAGAAAAATAGAATTAACAATCAATGATTTTATTTTTTAAATAATATTATCGAAACATAAATCAACAAAAATCTACTCAATTATTCACTTGTGAATTCCATAGGAATCCGAACTGGAGTGAGGAATGAATGCCTAATTATCATTAATTGTTTGATTTCAAATTATTATACTATTGACTACTGCTGCATTTTTAAGACGACTTCGTACCTAATTATTCGCTGTCTTATTCCTGCAGAGTTAAAACATAAAAGCATCGGTGAATGACTATTTATTATACAGCATGTAAAGGTTTAATCATATTCAAGGGTACGGACCATCATAATGAACAACTTTCTCAATTATACCAAAAACTATCAACTGTCGACGGAGATAGTCGTTTTGTATGGACAAAACATCTATCACCTATCTATCATCAACTAGACCCGAATGTATCAGACAGCTGATTATATAATATTTTCGCGATTATGATGGAGAAAGATATTATTATTTAGATGTACGAATTCTGTATAACATTTTAAGTAAATTTTTATAGTTCTTACGAAGAATAAATTCTCTTTAAACTAAAAGTTTGTCAGTTTGATGGTTTGTATGAAACCCATAATTAAGGGGTTTGACCACACCTTTCTGGACCATGCTGAATAGTTCACTGAAAGGTTAGGAGTACGTCAACGTGTTATTATTGTTATTCCATTTTACTCAATAATCATGATATTCCCACACAATTATATTGATATTTACTTACTGTAATATTTGCTGAATTTACTGAAATAAATATAACGCTTAGTGATTAACAATTAACAAGTACTGGCACACCAACACCGCGGTTAGTGTTCTGTGAAATTGTTATTATAATTACTGTTGTAGAGGGACGCACATTGCTTTTAATGGCTACGAAAATAAGTGCGAGGAAAGAGCTGAGTTTTACTGGCAGGATGTTAGGAATCAGTTTTTTCTTCCTCGGAGTGTTTTTCCGATTATCACCCTATATAATGACTACTGTACTCACTGGTCTGGTGGTAACTACGAAAACCTTATTTTCTATAAAAAAAATGAGTTGCGATTAATTGCAGGTGGTTTCTAAATGTTTTACATTCTATCTGCCAAAACACGATTTTCGCTTGATCTGAATGCAGCTTTTATAAACTGAAGTAAACTACACCAAATAAGACTTAAATCTATATTGTCCCACTGCTGAGCAAAGATTTCCACCATATTTTGGCTACACCTCACACATAGGATACATCAAAAGAATGCGACCATCCACACTAAATAAAAACAAACTATTAAAAAACTTATCCTTAAACGAGCATGTCAAAATAAAACCAGCCTTTTCTCTTTAAAACGGGTGCCTAAATTAAAGGGCGACCTGATAAAAATCCTGGCTTGTATAAAGTAACGGCTTTCATTGATGAGTCTCGTGACGCAGCACTTTGAATCCTTTTCATTACGCCATCAGCTTTCAACCACAGTATAGATAGGTACAGAAGGTCAGCTCCATACGATGAGCGAAAACGCTACCACACATAGACATAATGCTTCATTTGTTTGAGATCGCTGCACATACGCGTCTATGAGTCTTTGCGTCTATTTTTGCTCATTTCTATGTAGCTGACCACGAAATAAACATGCAGGAGCCAACCTTCTGTACCTACCTGTCTATTTCGTACTTCAGGTATTTCCACCCTTTTTAACAAGAAATTTGTAGCGAAACTCTTATTCGAAATAAACTCAGGTATTTTCCTGTGTGCGTGTGAAAATGAGTGTTCATTAAAATTGTGCTGTTATTAATTAACAGGTGTTAAAACAGAGTTTCTTTTGATTTATGATTTTATTTTTTTCCATTTAGGGTAAACAAAATAAAGTTTTTAATTAGGCATGCATTATTTAGTAAATATCAAGTTGTACAAATACCTGAAGGCCAATTCTCGTAATTTAAAACGTTCAAAATCTAGTCGCAATGTCATCTCGGCGACAAACAAATGTCAAAAACTTGTCAAAATGTAGGGAAATTTGAGGTATTTTTGACAGATTGAGACTGAGATCAGACTGTGAACGTTCTTAAAATTACGAGAATTGCCCCTCAAATTTTAGTCATGCGATGATCACAAGCAAAAAACAAGATCTAATATTTATCATAATCATGAGATATACTTTCAACATATTTAGCTCTAATTTACACAATTGAAGAGTCAGCAAATATCAAAGTTTAATTAACTTGATACTCCTGAGTTCACCTGAACTCCTGGTATCACTGCCATTGACATAAAACGATATGGAAGGTGAAAATGTAAATGTGGATATGTTTGGTGCGTTAATTAGCTTATGTTTAGAGTTCATAATGGAAACAGATTGAGAATCAATGTTTTCTAGTTTTCTTCTACGATTTTCTTATATATCTTCGTTATCATCATTACTACAAAGATAATTTTCTCGAAAAGATGCTGTTCACAATGGGCAAAGATTCAAATGACGACAATGAAAAATTATATCTTTTTCGCACACTAGCTCTAACTTTCCCATTTGGCAAGTTAAGCTAGATAGAAAGTCGTTAAATAAGCATAACAATTTCGTTATACTTAGTACTTAAGTACAGCTTATTGTAGCTCCAATGAGCTGTTAAGGAGGATTAGCTTAGTCCTTGAGCTTGCTAGAGTAAGGTTTGGCGCTACTCCCGAAAATAGTCTAAACTTCTAACGGTTGCTACCTATGGCACACTTGAATTCCTCGTTGGAACTACTGCCTATTTCTACAAGTATTTTGTTAACTAAACACTAAGATTTTAAGTTAAAATCAAATCATTTATTTCAAGTAAGCACATGAAAAGGCACTTTTTAACGTCACAAATTTACGAGACGATAGTTGACTCTAGTGGTCCACACTTACTCTTTTTAAAGAGCATCAGGAATCTAGACGACTAACAGTTATGGTTTTCTAATGCATTTTAAAAAATATATTAAAAGTGAAGTACAGTCAGGAAAATTAATTATTAAGCAAATAAACACCGTACGTCAATTTGCCATGTTATAACAAATTCTTACAAATGTCAAAGAATGAAAGGCGTGGTTTGATTATACGGACAGTTAAGGTGGTAGTCATGATGCCTAACAATTAATTTCTCTGACTCTGACGATATTATCGTATTAAAAGTTAAAACTTGGGATCTGATTTTTGATAAACCATTGCCATTACCGTGTAGGACGCAGCCAACGTTACCGTGACGCAGCGCTAAGAAATTTTATCATCGTTGATAGAAATGAAAATTTCAAAAGGTGTTGCGATAGACGAGCCATCTTTTGTCCCAACTGGAGACTATTCGACATTATTAAAAACGTGTCGATATCTCAGTGAAATTCTCGACGGAATAAAAACAACATTCGGAAATTGAAAATGAGTATTTTTTATGAAATTTATGATTTTTATGACGTTATTCTCAATATATTTTGGGAGTCAATTGGATATTCCGTGGATAAATTTATTTAAATAATCCTTGTAAAAGTGTTGATAGTACTTTTTACATTGTTTATATAGATATATATTGATACAGATTACCTTAATACAAAAGGTTTTTAGGTACTTTGGAGGTACCTAACTCTCTCTATTTTATCAGACGTAGCTTTCATATCGTTTCTACATATAATCAAAATAGCCGCATGCATGTCTGAATTTACAAACTCTCGTTACGTTTACAAAGCTGCAGAAAAACATTACAAAACCCAAAACTAAATCTAGAATTATAAATCTACGAACTTCATCCCAAAAACTAGTGCAGAACCATAACAGTAAATCATCATTTACAAAAAATCTGTCCACGTTTCCAACATTTGGAATAACAACACCCTGCGTGCATTTTTTTGTACCGTCCAGTTTCAGAGTGCAAACAGTCGCCTGTCGGATCCATTTTGGTATTACCGAGAGACAAAGGGTGGACCTTGTGGCGTTCCAATTTACATGAACCTTATCTCTGTGGTCGGACCCGAGTTGAAAAATGAAAAGCCGTTTTAAAATAAAAAAATGTATCCCACATTTTTTTATTTTATCAGATTTGAGGTGTCCCAGTGGTAAAACTCAAACTCAAACTCAAAATCGTTTTTCTCAATCGTGAGAAAAACGTTCTAGAACCAAAAAATCCAAGACATTTGACATCCGCCAACCCGCACGGGGCCCGCGTGGTTGATTATGGCCAACTCCCTCTCACAGAGAGTAAATAATAAATAAAAATAAATAAAATGTGTTTATTGCATCATCTTATCTAACTTATTCTAGATACAATGGGTTCTCTCCATTTAAGCAATTGAACAGAGATGAACAGAGAGGAGGCCTGTGTCTCAGCAGTGGGAACATAATAGGCTGATTATGGTTATGTCGTGAAAAAAGCCTGTTGATAATGGCCAATTGTTTTTTTATTAGTTCTTTATACAGGGAGTTTCATGTTTTTTTGAAAATTTCCCAGACTTCGTCACAAAAAGACATGAAAATCGGTTTTTCTTGCATTCCATGAATTTTTGCCTAGGCTATATGCGGTGCTTAATTGTTGCAAATGGGTCACACTATCACGCCCTGGAAGCAACACGTCGAGTTTCCCTGTCACCCTGTATAGCATCGTTTACAAATAATTAATAGCCATGTGGTTTTTAGATGGCATTGGCTTCTTGTTAATCAATATGTTTTGCAGAATTAAAGAAATATTACCGGGATATTAAATGGATAAGGTGTCATAGTCGTTTTGCTTTTAACAATTTGTCTTTTCATAATACATTCAAATCATGATGAGAGTAATAAATAAATCTGGATGGCAAACCTTATAACTCATTAGTTTAACTCATTGTGATTTATTATGTAAATATTCCAAGACGTATAACTTTGCAAAGCCCATTAATTTAATTTCACCTTGTTTGTTAGTCATTAGGTGTCAGCTAGGCTACGCTAGTCTAGGTGTAGTCAGCTGAATAAAAAATGTATCGTGTGTTTGAACAAGGTAGGAAAATGTTCATAAAAAATACAGAATGCATTTCATGTCCCTAACCTGGCTTGAATTATAAATCTTGGGTGTGTTTTGTCACAAGTTTGCCTTTGTATTGTAACTTATCTTGGTTAGAATGTTTTTCACTTGATTTGAATCTTGAAACGCTTTGCAAATAATACCTTTGAGCATCAATATTCTGATCGCATTTTCATTTGATTGTCATACTTGAGAAGCTAACGAACAGCGGACATGCATGTGCTGATTCCGCAAAAACAATGTTATTATATTATATTATAAAAAAAAATATATTAATAATAAAAAAATTAATAAAAAACTAATTAATTAATTTTTTTTATTTTTATAAAACGTTGTCCCACCCTAGGAATTTCTCCTGTATCATGGGTGCGTTTACAAACATTTAAACTCACATACACAAACAGCCAGGAACAACTACTCGTAGGTCATACAAATATTTGTTCCGTGCGGGAATCGAACCCGCGACACGCAGCGCAGTAGTCAATCGCTTAACCACTGCGCCAACCGTGCCGTCCGTGTTAGCGCGAGGAGCAGTAAATGAACGGAATGTAGGTATATGCAATGGTTTAATGCCGTCTGATCTATAAATATAAAGTTCCGGACAAACAATAAATTAAGTTAAGAGTATCGTCCGTCGCGGTGGAGTCCGTTGAAGCGAGTGGTTATCGGGCCGCGCCTCTACTCGCCGATGACGTGCTGATCATGATGCATGCGCGTGCCGGCCGCGCGCAAGGTGTTGTGTTGGGTTCGATTCGCAACAATAATATATTACCGATATTTTAGCCGTAAACAGTCAATTATAAATTATAGAATGCCAGGTTGGCATACTATAATGTAAACCACGAAGCGCAGCTAGAGTCATATACACTTTAAAAAATTCGTTTTATTGATTGTATTTTAGGTAAGCAGTGAACTCCAATAGGCTAAACTAAACCTCTCCTCTAAAAAACTCAATTGTTTCAATGTCTCAAATGATCCTTATTACCTAATAAGCAGTTTTCAACAGTCTTATGCAAGATAACGCCGTGGGCCATATCTCCACTGGCAAGCTAATGCTGACAAATGACAGTTTTACCTTAATTCAATGTCGTCATTGCGGCGGCCATTTTGCTATCAAGAAATTAAGCCGAGTAGTTTCAGGTTTAATTAATTAAAGCCATTTAAATGGTTTATTTAATTGAGGCTTGTTTTTGCGCAAACAATCTGTTAGGTTTGTCTTTTTGCTAGCTTTTCCTGTTTCCTCTCGTTTTATGGGTTATTTTTTATTTTCTTATTAAACGAGAATAACTTTTTAGTAACAAATTGATTCAAACTTATAAATTAAATACCTGATTTCCAGTTAATAAGTACCTGGTATATTAAAATTGCACTTATAGGTACCGCAGTAATTATTTTGTCCTTCCAATCATACGTAACATGCAGGGTTATATATTAACTAAACGAATACATTACTTAAACTTTAATAAAGTCAAAGCAATTGCCATTCATTTCATACAGGTAGGCATGTACATGTCTTATAGGTAATTTCGCTTAAAAGCCCACATTAGAATGCCGACTCTGAAATCTACGTGTCACATCTAACGTAGTTGTCAGTCGAGAAATTGTCGCTAAAACTTAATGAGGTACGGTTAAATAAATTTTTGCACCGCTTTAAGTTGTCCTATATAATTTAGCTAAAAAAACAGGAGGTACTTGTAGTCTTTGAGAAAAACTCGTAATTTCCCGGAAGGCCTATGTATCTCAACAAATTTTCTCAGAATTTCAACAATAACGGTTGTTTTTGGGGCAAACCATTTATATTAGTTGAGCTTTAGCACGTAGCGTTTCAGACAAGTACGGCCTAATCTTGCACAGAACTTTTAGGCGGTAAGAGCAGTTTCTTACCGAGTCGCTACATGTTTTTCGGAACGAAGGTCTTTGTCCATAATAAAACCAAGATTCCGCGCTTCAGAGACTTTCAATCGGTTCGCACATTAGAGCCAGGTGAAACGTTGCGGGTAATTTAGCCAGTTGCTGTCTTGCGCCAAATACCGTGTATTTCATTTTGGTTGGGTTTAGCGACCAGCAATCATTTTCCTGTTCTACGAAGGTCATCTTTTTAATTGCAGTATCGTATTCCTCTGGACTTAAAAGACAGTTATGTATAGTTGGACGTCATCTGCGTATACACCGTTAAATTTTGATCGTTTTATTACTTACTACGGGACCAACCCTGAAATCGTGAAAAAAAAAATCAGTTGATCCATACATTATGTCGAGTTATGCGAACATAAATCTATGGATGAACTATTTTTTTTCACGATTTCAGGGTTGATCCCGTAGTAAAAGTTGTTAATAATGATGAGTTCAATTTTGATCGTTTTAATCCTTAAATGGGGTCATTTAAGGATTAAAACGATCAAAATTGAACGGTGTATATGGTATTTGCATCTCTGGGTGCATTTCATTGTAATATCTGCACATTATAAAATAAATATAATTGGGCCTAATATAGATCCCTGTGCAACTCCTCTCTTAAATAAGAGTCGATGTAAAAGCAGTTCCGTCACCCAAACGTACATCCACCAGTTGTTTTATATCACTAAGGTAACTGCGGAACCGTAGCACTGGGGTCAAATCTGTAATAATTCAGCTTCGATAATAATAACGGGATATTTAATGTAACTGGATTTTACTCGAATACTGATTAACAAATTTTTTGCCTGCGGGCCGATGAATTGGAGGAATCGTCTGGCGGACATTGTAATATTATAACGACCATAGCTGTTTTTTTTTTTATATTTCTATGATAATGCCTCATTATTTACTTAACTGCTGTACGGGTTGATAAGCTATATGGAATGTGATAACCGTCTCTTATTGACACCAAAAACTGCAGAATGGAGTAAAAAATTCTAACATACCTTTCGAACTATTATTTTAAAAGCAGTGTCAGAAATATTGCCCAGTTTCACAAATTGACATTTTGGCAAACAAGTATGCTTTACTTAATAAAATTGGATAGGAGCAATATCTAAATAATATAAAAATATGAACAAAAGTAGTAATATTACTTTTAACAATATCAGAAGTATCGCCCAATCTGTCAGGAAAAGAGTAATTACACACACGTGTGATGGCAATATAAATCTTGATTAGGTAGATGATCATAAAATAAAGTTATATAAACTCATGCAAAACACCGAAGCTCATTCAATAAAAACTTGACTAACTTCCTTAACACATGCATCCCATACAAATTCAAAGGATTTCACTTACAAACAAACTTCGCAAGCAATACTATACTCAAGTCTCCTATGTTCGAATATAGGTCATAACATGAATAATATTTCGATATTACAAACCTAAACGCGCTGAATTAATACTAGAATATCTTGCTCCAGTTTATCTACATAGGAGAACAAATGCAGTTAGACAATTTTATGACGCAATTTTTGGAAATGGGAGGAAGAAAAGTAAATTTTTATACAGTTTGAATTTAGGCCATGGGAACTAAGAGAGAAGCACAAACTTAAGTACTTAAACGTTTTTACTTTAATTCTTTCAACAAGAATGTCTAAATGGCAATGTATTAATTTTCCGACATAGTATTGAGGTCATGAAACTTTTACCGCATTGCAAGAACTTCTGTATTTCTCTATAATATTATTTAAACTACTTTGTTGGGTAACATAGTATAATCAGAAAAATATTAGTTCAGTGCCTCTTTATTTAAGTTTGAATTCGTTGTAAGGCTTATTAGGCTCATAAAAGTAGTTCTAAAAAGAATTTGCTCTACTGCATTTCAATAACCACTATTCCTACTCTGCGGCACGAATTCCTCCCGTGCAATAGATGACACTCAGTGTTGATATATCTATAGAATGAACTCTCTTCTGCATTCCACCGGGCGCTTACTATTGTCTGCAAAGTCTGCAGTTTCAGTCATAACACATTTTTGTTGAAATATAGAGTGGCGTCGACGTGGAAATTGTAGGGAAATTCGCCGTTGTTTTGATTAATGGAATGTTTTTTTCATTTTGTTAGGCTAAGTAAATTACTTTTAAGAATGCTGTAGAACCTGCATGTGTCGTTCTGTCGTCAAGGGGATTCATGACAAGCCACGAATCTGCACACAATCTCACTGCTATGTGGACTCGAAATCGAATTGTTTGTAAAAATACATTCATTTTATGATCACTACATTTTGAGAGGTTCGGTCACACAGGGTTATCTGAACATCTTTAGGCATGTTGGGGCCCTAATTTATCAAAGGAGATATATATTTGGAGCTGTTAAAGGCGTTTCAGACCTGTGAAAATATCATCTCTGTTTAATTTTTATCTTACTCGTATTTGCTCACTATATTTTAACCCAATGATATTATAAGTAATTACTTATAATATCATTGCTTTAATTTAAAAAGAGCAATGCAGCGAGTCTCCAATTAAATGTAAGCCCGACTTGTGTGCGCAAACCGAGTGAGAGCCGAGTTGTCGAAAATGGTCGCGAGCCAAAACGAAGAACTGATATTAATTATAACGTAATTCAAACGTCATTCGAATACGGATGTGTGTACACGGATGCCCGGATGTACGGATGCACGGATCTTCCGTAGATTCGGAATTGTGAAATCCGCTTCCAAATTATTTATGAGTATGCTATGCAGGCGATTCAGCCGTGTTTGTGCCGCCATAATTTAAGGATTTGTTCGTGAGCCGATGACTACAAAATTTTGGGAGATTTGTGTAATAGTCATTGCGGTATATAGGAAGGTACTTGGTAATAAATTACACACAACTTCGCTGTGCGGTAGTTAAATCTACTATGCTTAATTCACGCTTGGGTTTATTGAGTCCCGTGTGAGAAATAACAAGCCTTTCGTTCTAACACAATTTTGACCAAGATTGAGATCGATCAAGATAGGCATAGGCTTTTGTCGTGCAGCCAGCGAAAGCAAAGATATGGAGGGAGATGGCATTGTCTTCAATGTACTCGTATAGCCAGATAAGTAAGTCTCACTTTGCTCAGTTCGCGAATTGAACCTAGAATAGCAAAATACACAGCTGTATTGGTAATGGTACATGTTTGAACACCATTAAGCTTAGTAATAATTTTGTACTTTAGAAATAAACGCTATTCCTCTTTTTGCAATTTATGTCTGTAATAACATCGCTAATACTCTTAACTGGAGAATTTCAGCATTTATTCAAACCTGTTTCTGCGAAAAACGCATTACATAACCCGTGTTACTTATATTCCTATTAAGTCCAACATTTGAAATAAGTGCACTTTATTAAGCCCGCTTACCTAAATAACGAGCATACAGTTTAAGTTAAAAGGCATTTATATTCACTTAGCGAATAAACTAGGTTCTAGGTTTTACAAACGAAATCTTTTAGACTCATTGTTCATGCTAAACATACTATACATATAAACTATCTCTTTTTCCAATGGGTGTAGGAAAAAACTACAGATCGCCACCTGCTACGATTCTTACATACTCCATCTGCTTCGTATACGTTCATACATCGTCACACACGCACTCCGGTTGCGTACCAAGCTCCGGACCTTTCTGAAAAACAGTTTATTTTGCCTATAGTTAGGCGTCATACATACAACCCGCCTATATTTACGCAAGTAGTTTCTTTATTTCCAACTAAGAGTCATAACAAATCATAAAACTAATGTCTACACTGGCATAGACATATTAAATTTTATTGTTGGCTGCAACAATCAATAACAAAGACAACCAAAACTTGATTTTCTCTTAATTGAAAAACTGTCCAAAAATACCGAAATACTTTCACTAGTCCCTTAACCAAATATCCCGAAAAAAAATTTAAACGGCTTAATATTTACCTACATACTACAGCATAACGAGAAATAAGGTCCATTTACAGTTGACTAGCTCCCCAACGGGACGGCAACGCGACGGCTTGACGCGAATAACTTTCAGCGATGCATCACCCATATTATACAGTGTGTTAAAATGTTCTCATATTTTCCCGTCAGTGAGTTGCTGGCGGAAAGACTCAGTTATGTGTGAAGGGAAGCAAATTTTTTTTTTTTACGATTTTGCGGTCTCTATGACTAGGGCTCTAGGGCTACGGCTTCTCAGTCCTCATGATATTAAGGTTTTACAACGACTTTTTGTGACCGTCTGTTCATCTGTTGTGAACTGTTGGATTGTCAGTGACTAGAGTTGAAAAATCAACAGTACCTACAATAATATTTAGAAGAGCGAGAAGTACTGAACCGGTCGAAGTGGTGGTGTTTGGGGACGCCTATGTCCAGCTGTGGACGTCTTTCGGCTGAAACGATGATGATGACGTTAATTGACGTTCTGCTAGGTGTTGGTTAGTGAAAACGAGCATTAGTGTCTCTTTTAAATATTTATGTATGTTTCTGTAGCCTGCTCATACGAGAATTTTACCTAGTAGTGTCTGACTAGCATTCCAAGGATCGTACAGACGCCAGCAGGTCAAACTACCCGAAACTGTCAAATTTTCCCAATCAACCTTGAACCTTAATCCTTTAGCGATAAAGTTGAAAATCTATTAAAGAAATTTGACAGATTGTAGTAGCTTGATGTGCTGGCGTCTGTACATTTTGAACTCCACCGACTATAATTGTAAAACTACTATTACTATTATTTAGTATTAGTTACCGCGTCTCTGATCAATTTTGATAACGAAAACCGAACTTGCAACCCGTTAAGGTCCGGTGCGTCTACTGCGCCAATCGAGGCTTTTTACTCATAAACAAATTTAACTGGGTTATCAAACATTGTAGTTTAAATGTTAATAAAAATGCACTATGTAGTTAAAAGTTGCTAGCGTATTGTTTGACTATAACTTGTGTGACTCAAAATAACGAGTTTAATGTAATACTATGTACGGTTAACGGCACGTCACTTGTATTACGAAAACTGCCTTTATAGCTACGACTGAAAGGTGCTGTCATGTCACAATAATATAACCATGGACGTCCTTTTAGTTTGATTTGTCGTTTATATGAGAATTTTTACATTAAAACCGTGGCCGATGTTAGTGATATGTGCCCGTATAACTGTGTCTGCCTCACTTTTAGATATATTGCCTGAATAACATAGAAATGGAGGAGTTACGAGCTTCGCAATGTAATCAAACTGGAGTTTGTTGTTACCACCACAATTTATGGGTTGAGTGGGAATTAATTTGATTTTTAACATGATTTCGTTATCAAACGTAATTTATGAAACGATTATCAATCTTAGAATTTCTCAATATTTATCATTTAAAGGAACTATGAAAAAACAAATAAATAATGAACCTTACAATCTTCACGCCTTCACCTTTGTAGGGTAAGCAGATAGAATAAATGAATAGTAAATGTCAACAGTAAGAGAAAGGTCACATTAGTTATTTATAGTTGCTTGACGAAGGATTTGTAAAGGGTTAACAATGTACCCGGGATTTGAAGTAACATAGCCCGAACCCAATGAAAGATAATTTAGTATCTCAAGCCCAAATCCATAATTTTGTAACTTGTACAAGCACAACACATTTTGTAACTTACTGAAAAAGCGCTATATGCAAAGTTTCTATCATCATCTGCCTAGCCATTTCGCAACTAAGTTGAGGTCGGCTTCCAGTCTAACTGGATGCAGCTAAATAACAGCGAACGTGTTTTCCGAGGCACACAGCAAAAGACAAAAGCAAGGTCCCTATTAACAAATAAAATAAACCACTAAAGTACATAAACAACTTCATCCGTTCTCTCATTCATAACTCCAACATAATCCTCCTGAAATAACTGTAGAGATGCAATATAAAATTAGCATCCTCAGTTACACATAGCGTGGATCCAGTCCCGGTGCAATCTCAGCCGCAGAGATTTATGTAATGTTCAAGTATTACTCTCAATATTCAATAAGCCGCTATCTCCGATTGGAATGAAAATTTACTGTTGGTAAGTTTTTAACGGACATAAGTAGGAGTTATATCTATATACATATAATAAAATTGTAGAAAAGTGGTGTCTGTACAATGGAAATATATAAAAAAAAATTAGCAGGGGTTGTTATTATATCGATGCCGAACCCGAAATTGTAATTAATTTTTTTTTTGTCTGTTTGTCTGTGTGTTTGTGCACGCTAATATCAGAAACGGCTTATTCGATTTAGATGCGGTTTTCACTAATATATTGTAGTAAGCTTCACTTAACAGTTAGTGTTTATTTCATGTCAATCGGTTCATAAATAAAAAAGTTATGTCAATTTAAAGAATCACGGCGAACATTTGTTAAGGATTCTATCAGAGTACGTACACGCCTCGCGCCTGCGCGTCCGTGGCTATATAAAGCACGCTGAGAGCCGCGGCGCTGACCCCCCGACCCTTGCCCGCTGAAGTGCCAGCCCGCGCCGTAGCTGAGCCTGTAGCTTTAAATTCCCCGACTGAGACCTCTGAGTTTGTTTCGGCCTTTCTTCTCAGAGATAGTCCTAGGAAACGCCGCGCTCATCAAGGCATTAATAATACTAATTCGATCCAGCCTGTCCCCTTGCTGCCCTCTCCCAGCGACGCCCTAAGCCGAGGTTCGTACCCCACAGGGGGTGCCCTTAGCGTGCAGTCACTTAGTTTTAATCTAGATGTAGCCCTGGCTGGAGGCTTTAAGAATTCTTAAGGCAACCACAGGATAGTCCTCACGACCTCTCAAGGTCAACTACGAGATGCTATTCATAAAAAAAAAACGCGCCGCTGCCATAAGGATTCAGTTATTCGTAGCGAACGCACGTATCCTGGAGAGTATAGACGAATAGTTGCATTCGATTATTTCGATTCACTTGAATACTGACTGTTTGCATATTTCATTTATTTATATTTTAGGGTTTGTAGGTTAGGTTCTTTTTCTTAATTTTCTTTAAAATTTTGTAAATAAATATTGTAAGTATTTGGTATAGGTTAGGCGGTTCTTTCCTTGATTTTCGGTATAGGTACTTATCTTAATTTGTATTTAGGGTTTGTTTATAAATATTATAAGTAGTTGGTATAGGTTAGGCATTTCTTTTCTTGATTTTCTTTATTAAGTATAAGTTCATTAGCTCAGGTCAATAACAAATTTTTCTAGTAATTCTTTTGTTTTATAAAGTTAGTACGTTTGGTTTACACGTCTTAACACTTATTACTTAAACTGTGATAATTTTAGACTGTATAATAATCTGTAAGTATTTATAATTTAATTGTTTACGATAGTACGTGTTTACTAAATAACTGTGTGTTAAGTAGTAAGTATAGGTACTATTTTATTGTAAAAATGCCTCGAAGCAGATCCAACCTCTCCCAATGTAGCAGAAATGCTAAAAGGATGAAATTAGTTCGATCACAGGAATCTGAGGAAGGTCGTGAGGCAAGGCTCTCTGCAACTCGGGAACATCAGGCTAGGTTTCGTGCTGCAGAAACTTCGACTCAGCGAGAATCTCGACTGAGTTCAAATCTTTCTCGAATGATGACAACTCGAAATAGGGAAAACGGGGAACAACGGAAGGCACGTTTATCTGTCGATCGCGAAGCACACGCGCTATCGCGTGAGTCTGAGACTTCTGCGAACCCATAATGCTTCTTAGAAATTTAAGACCCCAAAACTTTGCAATGGCACTAGGTTAAAAGTGACCAATTTACAACGAAATCTGATAGAAGCAGAGATTTTAACAGGGTGTGGAAAAGGTGAAAGTGTTTTCATTCCTCGGATTCCTCTCATTCCAAACAATTTTCCATTTAGTTTTAAACGAGTCCAGTTTCCAGTCAGCCTATGTTTTGCGATGACAATTAATAAAGCCCAAGGTCAGACGCTGACAGTTGTGGGTGTAGATCTAAGTATCAGCTGTTACTCGCACGGTCAGTTGTATGTGGCTCTGTCACGGGTTAGCAATCCTAGGAGCCTGTTGCTGCCTGGATGCTTTCATCCCCGATGGCCATACGTCAAATATCGTATACAGAGAAGCATTGCTGTAAAGTAAATTTTTAGCTACCACAACGACGGTATATGTAATTCAAAATATGCTGCCCGAAAAGTCACTATTCCACGCGGACGAAGTCGCGGGCACAGCTAGTTATTAATATATTCGTGTTATTGATTGTCAAACAGGTAATCTGCTGGTAAATCGTTGCGCTGCCGAAAAACACCAACCATGACCAAGCGATTAAATCATTTAAAACGTGGTGAGAAGAATCAGCAATAATAATAATTATGATAAACAGTTAGCAATTTCCTTGTTACTCGCGTGTTTGTGTACAATATTTTGCTTATAAACAATTGGGAACCATCTCTTTGTCGGCACCTTAACGGTTTAGATTAAGGAAATTCGAGATCGCAAGACGCACTGAGAGTCGGCGCTCAGCGGATCAAGTTAATCCACAGATTACTTAGCTAATCCGACTTCCTCCTCGAGTGACGTCACAGCCCCTATGTCTTTTTAAATCTTAGGGATCTGTTGGTATTGAACTAAAGTCGACCTCCTTGCTTTATCACCCTAAGGTTAAATGTCACATTTTATCAAAAGGTTTTTGTAACGTTTTATGCGCTCAAATAATGATTGTTATTGTTTGAAAAATTAAAGTTCCTTGTTCAAACTTTTACCACTATTTTAAGAATAATTGAAAGAAGAAAAAAATTAACTATCTGAGGCATGAAATATCATGAAAGTGATAACAGTGTGTGTAGTATTTATAGGAAATCCTTATATTTAATAAAGCCATTTAAATCATTTATTTAACGCCTACAGGGATATTTATATTGATGCTGGTTTATGTGCAAACAATCTGTTAGGTTTGTGTTTTTGCTAACTTTTCCTGTTTCCTCTGGCTTTATGGATTATTTCTTATTGATAAAGGTATTTTTTTAACATATGAATTAGTTTTATTAACAAAGGATTCAAACTTTTAAATTCAAAACTTAACCACATTTTTTGTCATCAGTTCAAGCAGGTACATATTAAGTAGTTTATTAATTGCACCAAACACCGCTCTCGAATTTATTTTTGCTTTCCAATCATACTATGTATTGTTACTCTACGGGTCACAGGAATGAGGTATAATACCTGACTGTAAGGTGGTATTGTGACTGTTACTGTCGGCCTTATAATATATTGTAATTTTTGTTGTTCTCTTTATTAATTCTGTTATATACATAATATCTTCGTGTATGTTTTGTAAAAAATAATGTTACAAATAAAACCGCAGTTGAGTATATTCAATGCAATAACAAGTTCTTCTTTTTATCCGCATCCAAGGTCCTTTCTCGTTGCATATTATTATTTGCATAAGTTCTACGTTACTAAACAGTGCCTGCTTTGCATTGTTTTTGCTCCAAACAACATTTGACCCAATAATATCCAGCTGATATTGCTCAGTTTCACAAATTCTCAATTTGGCAAGGAATTCGAGGTAAGTTGGCAAAATATTTTTATCCATAAAATTTCAAGTGCCTATTTTACGTTATTAAATTGGATAGCAGCAAGATCCAAATAACTAGTAGGTACCAGAAGTAGTAGTAGAACTTGTATCTAATTCCTTTTACAATAATCAGAATTACTATCACCCATTCAGGCAGGAATAAAAAGCCACACACACGTACGATACTAGATGATCATGAAAATAAAGTTAAACTCTATGAGCATACTGAAGCTCATTCAATAAAAACTTGACTATGTATCTTCCTTAAGGCATACATCCCATTGTATAAATTCAAGAGGTTTCACTTACAAACTAAAATAAAAAAAACTGCAAAGTATGCAAGCAATATTACTTATGGCTCTTATATTCGAATATAGGTCAAAACATGCTTAACGATATTACGAACATAAACGTGCTGAACAAATACTAGATCTTGCTTCAGTTTATCTACATAGCAGAACAAAATGCAGTATGACAGTTTTATGATGCAATTTTTGAAAATGGAAGAAAGGATGGTTGCTAGTATGTATTGGTGAAATCTTGCAAGCTGAATTAAAAACCACTTCCTCATAACTTACGATGTTAAAATGTATTATTCAGTTTGAGATTAGGCCACGAGAAATAACAGAGAAACAGAAACTTAAGTAAGAAAAGGAAGTAACTTTTTACTGTAATTGTTTCAACGAGACAATGTCTTATGACAAATGTCTTAATATGTAGCAATGCATAATTTCCCAACGTAGTATACGACGTAGTACGTAAACAATAGTAATCCTTGACCTCATCAAGAATTGTTTTCTTATGGCAAGAACTTTTAGATTTCTCTATATTATTGTATTGATAAATGAGTTAGTTACCGTATAATCAGATACCTACATAATTAATTCACAGCACATTTATTTTAGTTTCAAATTGCTAATACTTTGAAGGTTTACATAAATGTTCCATCTCTCAGACATAAGCTCATAAAAATAGTGTTAAGAACAATTTGCTCTACTGCATTACAATAACCACTATTCCTGCACTGTGGCACGAATTCCTCCCGTGCAATAGATGGCACTCAGTGTTGATATAAATTAATCTATAGAATGAATTCTCTTCTGCATGGCACCGGGCGCTTACTATTGTCTGCAAACTCTGCAGTTTCACTCGTAACCTGCGGCCTGTGGGTACATTTTACGCAGAGATTGTACAGTGCCCTTTGCGTGCAGTACAATAATGCCTTCAGTGTTAATGGGGCTGCCTCGCTTCTGTAGCGCATCAGGGGTGTTTGCGGAGTTGCTCGTTGATTGCTTTTATATATTAATGCGTAAAAGATGGTGCGCAGGGTGCGAGCGAGTTCCAACAGTATCCTGGGAGTTATTGCGGACAGGCTGGACTGCTCTATTGTAAGTTGTTGCTCCAGTATATCAGCTGGAATGCGGAAGCAGTGATTGTTTTGTTGTGTTTTTCTGTAATTGTTGTTGTGATTGTATCATTATCGTAGTTGTAAGTTTATTGTATTGTTACCAACACTCTATGAGTCTCATGGTTACTTTCAATAAATAATTTATTATTATTATAACACATTTTTGTTCAAATATAGAGTGGCGTCGAAGTGGAAATTGTAGGGAAATTCGCCGTTGTTTTGATTCATGGAATGTATTTTTCTTTTAGTGAGGCTATGGAGGTAGATTTTTTTAACTCTGAGAGACCTGCTTGTGAGGTTCTGTCGTTAAGGGAATTCATGACAAGATTGAATGTCTAGACGTGTATTCGAATTCTATAAATCGAGTCGTTTCGACTAACTACCTCTAACTAACTATTTTATTTTACAACAGTTTGTGAGGTTTTGTCTCACAGGGTTTTCTAGACAACATTTTTTTTTAACATGTTGAGTCCCTAGTTTTAACAAAAAATATAGATTAAGGATTCTTAAAGGGTTAATGAGCTGCAAAAATTGTCTAAAATATCATCTCTACTTAATGTTTACTTTACTCGAATTTTTCCTCGAGCACCGAATCCTTATGCTCCGTACACTATAAATTAAAATGAAAATAATTAGAAAGAGTAATGCAGCGAGTCTCTAATTAAATGTAAGCACCACTAGTGAGCGCAAACCGAGTGAGAGCAGAGTTGTCGAAAATGGTCGCGAGCCAAAACGAAGAACTGATATTAATTATAACGGAATTCAAACGACATCCGAACACGGATGTGTGTACACGGAGGCCCGGATATACGGATGCAGGGATGTGCCGTATACTAGGAATTGTGAAATCCACTTGCAAATTATTTATCCAGGCGATTTAGCCGCGTTTGTGCCGCCATAATTTAAGGATTTGTTCGTGAGCCGGTGACAAAATTTTGGGAGATTTGT
Source organism: Apamea sordens (assembly GCA_945859715.1). Classification (NCBI taxonomy): domain Eukaryota; kingdom Metazoa; phylum Arthropoda; class Insecta; order Lepidoptera; family Noctuidae; genus Apamea; species Apamea sordens. The sequence continues at coordinate 20,272,567 of OX243998.1, read as the reverse complement.
GAAATAGTAATAAAGAGAATAATTGCTTGCTAGTTAATCACCAATTCGCTGTGGCGTAGTTATAGCTACTATGCTTAATTCACGCTTGAGTTTATTGCGTCCCAAGTGAGAAGTAACAAGCATTCCGTTCAGAAGCAATTCCGACCATGAGATTGCAGTCTCATATTGCCTTGCCGACTGACCAATCTTATGAGTATGGCATAGGCTTTTGTCGTGCAGCCAGCGAGAGCAAAGATAAGGAGGGGAGATGGCATTATGTTCAATGTATGTCCAGATAAGTTAATCTCACTTTGCTCAGCTCGCAAATTGAACCTAGAATAGTAAATAAACAGCTAAAATTTAATTAAGTGTACATGTTTAAACATCATTACACTAAGTAACAACTTTAAACATTTGTAACAAACGTTATTCTGCTATAAGCTCTTTATGTCTGTAATATCATCGCTAATACTCATTACTGTGAGAATTTCAGTATTTATTTGAACCTGTTTCTGCGAAAAACGCATTACATTGCGAGTGTTACTTATATTCCCATTAAGTCCAACATTTGAAATAAGTGCACTTTATTAGACACGCTAACTTAAGTAACGAGCATACAGTTTAAGTTAAAAGGCATTTATATTCACTTAACGAATAAAATAGCTTCTAGGTTTTACAAACCAAATATATTAGACTGACGTTTCATGCTAAAGTGTTATTTCGTTAACGAATATGGGTTATTTTCCTTAATACGTTTATCTTTAGTTTAGCAAGCCTGATGTAGTGACGCGGCACACATGCACACATGTCAGGTATAGCGGAAGGCCTTCTCCGTTTTCCCTAAAACCAACCGGAATTGACAAATATCTGTCAAGGTAAGGATTAGGAGATGGACACATAATACAAGAGAAAATAGCATGAATAATTAATTACGATCATCTAAATGCTTTATTTTCTTGCTGGAATAAATCATCATTAATAGCTTCTCAGCTATATCGCCCTTCTCTGCTTCCTAGTGTTTAGCTGGGGAGAAAAAAAGGTGCAATAAACTCTCCGGCAACACGTATGTGTCTGTTTAGTTAGAGGAACTTTAATACCATTATCAGCCTAGGATAATTATTATAATTAAGGACTCACCCGGTCACACCAACACACACACACATAATACGCTAAATATTACATTAGTCTAATTCAAATTCATTTATTTGTCCGAATATGGTACATTACATGGTCTTAAATTAATAAATGGTCTCATCACATTCTGCCACGTGGGGCGCGCAAATATCAGGTATACAAATAAAGATAAAAATAAAATTATTACAGTACAAAAGTAAAAATATTAGGTTAATATTGAATTGATTAAATTATGAATTAATGTTACAAAATGAGGCATATCAGATACATTTTTTATCTAGGTTAATGTCAAAGTATTATTCAATGTCAAACTATCAAACAGAGATTTCAAAATACATACAAAAAACTACAATTAAATTAGGATGTCAATCAAAAGGAAGTATCATTCAAAAAGTCGTTTAAATTATAATAACACTTTTTACATAGTTCCTTTTTAAACCCATTTAGATTTACCTGCTTGATTTGCTTTGGGATTTTGTTAAAAACTTGCGGAGCTAGGTATATATAGGAGTCTAATCTGAGCTTTGACCCAACCATATTTAATTTATTTAATACTAATTGCATTCTTACGACCGCCAACACACTTGGACATGGCCTCATGGCTTGGCATTTACCAAATCTCTTAATTTAACTAGCCTAAACTATCACGTCCTCACCCTCTCGTTGTCCAAAACTGACTGCCCTGACTTATTACATCAGTCTCCACACAATTCCTAAAAAATACCGCCACGCTCAGCCACACTTTCGCAGAATAGCTCTATGGCTCTTTTTCTACAATTTCTCCTTTGTTTTAAGGGTTCACTTGGCATCCAGTGGCCCATCTTATCGTTGCCAGATGTGAACCTAGTATTGTTTGTTAAAATTAGAAATCGGATATTTCACTGGAATGCGTAGATATATTGCATTCGAACTGTCCCCGCTAATTGACCCTTTATTGTTTCCCATTAAATAGAGAATTTATGTGTTCCCTAGTGAACACATAAATTCTAAACAAAATATTATATTCATTTTAAAACCGGTCACAGACAGTCACAGTAGCAGTAAGTTCTAAATTATTTTTTTAGCCTATACTGTCCAACTGCTGGGCAAAGACTTCCAGCAACTCCTTTCCCGCGCTACCTCGAAACCCTCGCGGTACCCGTCAATAAATTAATTGAGTTGTAATTAAAAAATATTATATCAAGTTCTGCCGACTGTTTCAATCGCCGTGAAAACAAATTCCTTTCAACAATATTACTAAAACAATTACTGAAATGAAACTCGTAAATGTTTAGTACAAGTTTGTTTTTTATTAGACCTAGGGCTGCTACGCGGTATTTTTCATCAAATTCTTCATTTTTCAGGCACAAACTTTACACAGGTTAACGTTAGATTCGACCTAATCTTTCTTTTTACACAGTCTTAATTTTTCATTAGGCTTTTGTAAAAAAAAAAAAAAAAAACTAAAGATACTGAAGATTTATGGTTGACGGTTTCAAAAAGGAAGAGCCATTTGTTACTTCTGAATCTTAGCAAATTAGGAAAAAGGTTGTTAATTATAAAAGTTTCTCAAGTCTAATTGCTTTATAATACGAATAATTTGCAATAAGAAATTTTAAAAGCTTTTTAGTTTCTTACTAAGAACTTAATAATAAATGTAAATACAATGAATTTATTTTTTAGTTTGTTAAAGGTAATTTAGTAAGACAAGTATAAGTTTATGTAGTATATTTATTTTTATTCTCTTTAGTAAATACATCAATACAATGAATAAAGGATTTACTTGAATACCTAGGGGAGAAAAAATAATTTTCAAATAATTATTAATTCAATTATACTGCATGAGGTCGCTGATCTTTTGACTTTTCATACACGGCTCATTCACAGAGTACAATAGTTTCTAATACCTTATTGTATCTCAATCTACTAATGGACATATAAGCCAGACCTAAATTATACATACGAGTATATACTAGCTGACTGGGCAGACGTTATCCTGTTTCCTAAACTTGAGCGCAGCGCCACTTACCGGGTGAAATCGTAAATTTAAACCATCCAGGAACCCACTTAAACACACATACATTTTCATCAAAATCAGTTCAGCTGTTAAGAAGACAGACGTACAGAAGAATTATAAAGATAAATATATATATATAAAATTGCCCTGATTAAGTACCCCCATGTATACTTAATCAGGGCAATATTATTTGTATTCTTATTCTTTCTTATTTGGGACAAAGTTGAATAGTATATTATTATTTTTTTACTAGCCTACGCTGTCCCACTACTGGGCAAAGGCCTCCCTCCCCTCCTCTCATCTTTCGCGAGCCCGCGCGTCCTCCTTCCAGGTTTGACGCAACCTATCCAGCTCGCCTCGCCATCTTCTACGTGATCTGCCGCGAGCCCGCCTCACAAGAATAGTATATTACAAACTATAAATATGTATAGTAAAACAGACCACGCGTACCTCTTCTGTCGTTCATAGAATTAATCCATTTGAATGAACCGTAACATACCGCACACTTCACTCGACGACAGAAGAGTGGGTGGCTAGACTAGACTCAACAAATCGCAAAGTACCTAAGCTGTCATTCATAGAAATTAATCCTAGTTAATGAACCGTAGCCTACAGCCGCACGTTCCTCTCGTACCGTCGAAACAGACCGTTAAGGCGACAGAGGTGCGGGCGGCTAGACCAGACTCGCGCAACAAATTGTGGCGTTGACGTTTCATTATGGTAAAATGTGGTGCAAGTTAAGGGTTTGTGGCCCAGAAAAGATGGATATATATCTAGCGAGTATTACAAGTATATATATAATAGCAAAGAGTTAATTATTCTTAAATATTATATTACTACATATTTTTAAGAATATTTTGCTCAATAATTAAGATTTGAACAACTGAAGTGTTAACCGACTTTTGTTGCTGACCGTACATGGTCACTAAGGTCATTATGAAAATCGATCAGATTTTAAAATGGGTTATAGTACTAGAAATAATTATTGGTTATGAATCGACGACTTCTTTCTCGTGGTCTGCTTCTATTTGTTATTGTAATTGTAAATCTCAGTTACACCTTGATCACATAAATGTGACCAAGGTGTAACTGAGATTATTAACGAATGAACGTTGCATGAAGACCGGGGTGCATTCATTAAAAACGTGCCTTTACGGTTGTTTACGACAGTCTTTCAATCAAGGGATCTATTATTATTTATAATGATCGAGTTTATATATAACAAAGTCGCTCTCGTGTCTGACAGCGTGACCGCTATAATGCGGTCACGTTATTGAGAAGAACAAACGCAACAGATTTAATATCAAACTTACGTACATATATAAATAATTCTCGATGTTTTGTCAAAAAACTGTGTGTTGCAGGGGCAGGTTGCTAGAGAGTTTATAAACGCGTATTCAAACCGCTACCTCTAATGACTTGTAACATTCAAACTCCATTCCCTAGCGAGTAAATATGAGCTTTCCATTTAGATCCTTTCAGACGCACTTTAAATAAATAATATATTTGATCTTATTTGATATTCGCTGTCTCGCTACATTAAATATTATTTTAATACCAATTATAACAGTAATGTAAACTAATAGCTCATTTATACGGCTTTGTACTTACTTATGTAAAGGTAAAGGTTTTGCTGTATAGAAAATTAACCGTATTAGCAGGACGAATAGCCCATGCTTCTATACCGGCCACTGGATTGTTTGAACCTACTCTACTTATTTATTTATTTCTTTTATACACAATGTACACAACCATAGTTACACGCTAGGCTTAAACTACTGAGTACATGACTCTGTTAGGGCGCCGCAAGATAACTTAAAACTAATGATATTGTAGTGAGTATCCATTATCTAATATTAGGAACTTCCACAATTAAAGCATAATATAATTTAAACTTATATCTAGCTTTGTACATAAAAAGATTATATATTATAATTAACACAGAGATATATATTTAAACACTATTTTAACATTTTGTCTTCCATAAATTCCTGGATACTGTATTTTTTTTTTAAGAGCAATTGCCTTTAGCCTAGCTTTAAATACACCTGTTGTTTTCGTGGATCGTATATTTTCAAGTAATTTGTTGTATATTTGTATGCTTCGGTATTCTGGGCTATTTTTGTACATTTGTAGTCTAGGTGCTGGTAGAGTTGTTTGGCTTGTTTTTGCGGCGCCCGTTCTTGTCAAAATTAAACAAGTTTAGGTTATTTTTAACAAAAGTGGCTATTTCTAATATATAAATGGAGGGCAGAGTTAACATTTTTTTCTTTTATAAAGTGGGGTTTGCACCTGTCTCTAGGTTTTATTTGGAATAATATTCGCATATATTTCTTTTGTGCAATAAATAAATCCCTCGCATCTACACTGTGTCCCCACATGATGATGCCATAGCGTAGCCACGCATAGGCATATGCGTAGTATTCAGAGGGCACAGTGAGTTTTTATTTTTGATTTTAGCACACCATATGAAAATTGTGACAGTTTTGTTTTAGTCTTTTCTAATGTAATGTAACTTAGGGCTGATTTTTCCATCGCCAGATAACTTTTATTCGAGGAATAAAATTGACGTTTGACAGTTTTAGTATGAAACAACTGTCAACATTTCAAAATGATTCCTCGAATAAAGTTATCAGATGATTGAAAAATCAGCCCTTATTTGATTAAATTGTTATTTTTAACCCCCGACACAAAAACGACGGGGTGTTATAGGTTTGACGTGTCTGTGTGTGCGTGTGTCTGTCTGTGGCATCGTAGCTCCGGAACGGATGAATCGATTTTGATAGGCAAACTATGTAAGTGCTGTGCACACCTCTAAGTGGTATTAGTACTTTATAAAATAAAACTAAGCTCCCTGTTAATGTTTGTGTAAATTAGTCGTAGGGCAGTCCTACGACTAATTTACACAAACAATTACTTAATAAGTAAAGAGTCTGTCTGAATAAAATAACAAAATCATTACTGTACATTCTGTACATCTTTTGTAATTTACTCGCAAAGTTTTAAACTAAATTACCGTCAGCAAAAAAAACAAAATGAATTCATTTTTTGCCTAAAAACCACAAGAGATTTATTTGACAGTACATTTGAATCCGAACTCGTAAACGTAACCATATGTAAATTGTGAACATTTAATTTAAAAGCTTCAGATCCAACGAAGATATAAATCCTTTCATTTGTAAGGAGAGGTCACAGTGTAAGCGAATCATATTTTAATTTGTTGTAGCAAAATTTTCAAAAGAGTGTCCATGGAGTGCCTTGGCAGTTTTTCTCCATAGAGATCTTCGTTTAGGAACGGGCAACTAGCTATGTGTACATAGCTAAGCTGAAAAATCTTATTCCTTGAGTTAATAAACTTGAAACTTAGCACGAATACTTATCTAAATAAATTATGAAGATTGTCAGTTTTTTTTTCTTCTAAACTACCCCCTAATAAGGGATTGGGGGGTTTCAAAGTTTGTATGGAAGAATTTTAGCGCGCAGTCCGGTTGACTCGAAACTCAGTATTTATACTTATTATTGAAAGTAAAGAATAATTGAAAATCTACCCCTGATGGGCTGAAATGGGGTAGAAAATTTTTCAGGGGAGGATTTTACTGCATGGCTTGATTAACTCGAAAAGTAGTATAAATAATCTTTGAGTCAAGTTATGAATACATCCCAAACGGTTTTTTTTTAATTCCACCCCTGCGGGGTGAAAAGCGGGGATACAGTTTATATGAAAAATCTTATTCATTTAGTTAATAAACTTGAAATTTGCCTAAGTAAGTAATAAAGTTTATCATTATAAGTTTTTCAAAGCTACCCCTCAAAAGGGGATATAGGGGTGTTAAGTTTATGTCGAAGAAATTGAATGCGCGGTCTGAGTAAGTATGTAAAGTTGTCGAAAATTTACCACTGACGGGACAAAAACGGGTAATTCGGTTTTTAAGGGGAGGATTTGAACTTGAAACTGTAAGTTACATTTTCACGCCTAAACCACTGAACTTCTGATTTGGCATAGATATAGATGGCATCCTGGGGAAGCACATACTTTTTATCCTGTTAGCACGTTCCCGTGGAATAATTTCCGATATCCACGCGGGCGAAGCCGCGGGCAGAAGCTAGTAAATCATAAATGATTTTATTTTGTAAGTAGGTTTGCACAAACACTTTTACATGTCAGTCATATTTTAAAAACTAGATGAGCTCGGCTTTTCCTACCTGACTACTCTGGGAAGAAAGGCCGAAACAAACTCAGAGGTCACAGTACAATGTTTAGACTATAAAAACTTAAACCGCAAACAAAATAAAAAAAATAAACCGCCGAAAATATTGAATAGCAAAAAGAGGGCCTCAGTTTGTTTCGGCATTTCTTCTCAGGGATCAGTCAGCTAGGGATTGCCGGCGCCATCTAGTTTTAAAATATCGACAGATAAAATATTGACGCGTAAAAGTGTCTTAGAATATCTACTTACAGAAAGAAACATTACATTTCACTTCATTTCTTTTCAAAAGCGCGCCAGGTGTTGAAAATTCGACAGTTTAACAACGTTTATTAGCAGTTTGTCCTAAAGGTTAAACATTTAATCAGAACACACTAAATACCCATTTTCACTCGCACCAAATCATCGAATTTCTAAAGACATCGTCACTCAAAATAGATTTTTAATTAAAGCTTCAATGACTGTGCAATTTATAAGTAGTCATTATATTCTTGTTAATCGAATTAATTTAGGATAAATTGATTAATGGTACCAAACTGTCAATTCCATTTGATCGGTTATAATGAAGCTAGAACTTTGGAGTGAGTCTAGTAATTCGATATTAGGTACTTACTCGGAGTACTTTAATGGAAGCGTGTCGAATATCCATTATTGTGATGTTCGTCTGTCAGTTGCGTACTTGTTTGATTTCCTTGCAAGACCGGCTGGAATTTTAATAACATGGAATTGAGATGGCACAGTTTAAATTAAGGTTCTATTGGCATTTGTTTTTATTTAGGTACATAATTTATTTAACACTAGCTGCTGCCCGCGACGTCGTCTGCGTGAAGGCTCTACAGCACCAAAAATACCTAAGATGCCAGTGTCGCTATAGCATTATAAGTAAACAATTTTTGAAATTGCATTAAAATATACGTTTTTTTGCGAAGCAAGTGAAGCGAAGCAAGTGAAGAGAGTTATATGGGAATCCTGCTGAGTTCAGTCATAAGATGTGACTGAAGGAAATAGAGAAAATAATGCAGGAATACATTTCAGGACACAAAAGAATAAAAATACGTACAAAGGTATCATACCTTACAACACTTCCCTATAAACTACGTTGGTAGTTATGCTGCCAGGAGCCAAAATGTAAAGAGAGTCAGGACTGGTGACGCGAGAGCAAGCGACGTACAGTTGCCCGTGTGAGAAGCAACTCGTCCTGAGGTCGACACCCGCTGCCCTCAGTGTCTGCCCCTGCGACTTATTGATGGTCATCGCGAAGCAAACATTCACGGGGAACTGTACGCGCTTGAACTGGAACGGGTAGTTATGAGATATGAAAGGAATGCGTGGTATAAATACTGCCTCGCCGACGCCACAACCCGTAAGAATTTCCGCCTCAATGGTGTGTCTGTGGAGCGAGGGGACTTTAAGGCGGGTCCCGTTACACAACTTCGGAGGAGATAGGTACAGAAGAAGCACAATCGGGACACCGACCTTCAGCTTGATGCTATGCGCTGGAAGTCCACTTGCTGACAGGGAGTTCAGAAATTCCAGTGGATAATGTGTGGCGTCATCTTGCTCGACAACAGTGTTTATCGAGGTGTAGACCACTTCATTCCCCTCAATTTCCGAGAGAATGCATTTGTTAATTGCTGCAACCTGATTATTTTTAGGCGTCAAAATGGCCCGCTCACACACCCAAGATTCTGCTGGTGCAGTATACGACTGATGTCCCCGTACACACAGCCAATGAGTTCTTCTAAGCTGGATACCACTCTACCGAGAGACTCTGGAAGCACCACCTGTCCACCTCTCTCTTCTGGTAGAGTGCCTTCGCCAAGACTTAGAAGGACATCGGAGAATTCTTGAGCACATGCATTGCCGCCGAGCTGAGCTCTCATATTAATGGTCAAGCGCAGCGTACGAACTCGTGACCAAAACGAAGATCGTTTCAACGAAGCACCACGGGAAGCGTTTGCCGGAAATCGCCACTGAACAGAACTATGACATCACCCATCAAATGTTCGTTCCTGCGGATGTCCTGCAGGGTTCTGTCCACGGCCTCAACTGCCTTCCTATTGGCCATCGTATACTCATCCCATATGATCAGAGAGCAATCCTTGAGCACGTGTCCTTATTGCTGTTACGTGACACACCAAAAACAGGCGTTTCGGCGCTCTCTAAATCGATGGGAATTTTAAACATGGCATGTGCTGTCTTGCCGCCCGGAAGTAGTGTGGCAGCGATTCCCGACGACGCTACAGCAATAGCAATTTTGCCTTGCCTCCTGACCTCTGCAAGTATGCCAGTGGTAACAAATGTATTTCCTGTTCCACCAGGAGCATCGAAGAAAAGCATTTTACCCTGGTTTTGCCCAACGCTTTCAAGGACGGTGTCATAAATGTGTTTTTGCTCTGAAGAGAACAAAGCGACATAGTCATTTCGTATGGTGGTCATTTCGCCCGGATCGTAATTTGTCTCAGCGTTATACTCCCGATTTCCACGGTCTTTATACGGTGATGATGTGGGAGCTAATAACCCATATTCGATCAGTGGATTGCCGCCGATAGAAATGACCACATCTTGAAGTGAACTGAGACAGGTGTTCAGCACGCGTTCATCAGTTACTTCGACTTCTTCTCCAGTAACACGCCTCAAAGCTCGTATAAAATCTTCAGACAGATGATGGCGATACTTCTCCCACAAAGCTACCAGGTTCGCGACTCCACAAAACACCAAGATGACGGCAAACAGATGACGCATGCAGCTGGGACTGTCACTGACGCTCGCCTCCGCGAGGGTGTCATCTCAATTTTGGTCACCGTCGAGATGGTGACGTGCTACGCAGGCTGCGCGGTAAGTGGGATACTCACCGCCATCAAATGTCCTCAGAAAGGCGAAAGACGTTGGGCCTCGGACAGTGTGAAGTATCAACCGCAGAAAATTGCATTCGCCATTATTCAGATGCACGGTATAAACCCTACCCAATGCGGTGTCCTTGAAAATTCCCGGAAAGCCTTCCACAGCACCTCCTCGTCGACGTCGGTTAAATACACCCCTTTGCTTGTCGTACGTGTAATATGAAGGCACCTCGTCATACGTAAGGGATCTCACAAACAGGTCGACTTCACAGAGCGTGTTTTTTTAAATTGTCTTCCTCAACTCTGCTCAAGATTTTGAGGGTTTTGTTGGAACTTGAATTTGTCGAAACGAACTATTACAACTTTTATGAAGAAAATGCACATTGCCATCTATGAATTTTAAGAATAACTAACTACTAACCTCGCCAACATGATCAAATAAAAATTAATTTCCAAAAAGTGTTAACATGTAACTGGATTTGATTTTTATGAAATCTCATAGATGGCGCTGCTTCAAAATTTTCATTATACTACTAACATTAATTAAACTATATTTCTCTGCCCAAGTTACTTAAATGGCGTAGTTTTTTTAGTGTATAGCTAGATAATAGCATGGCTTACTCAAAAACAACATTTAAATATGCGTCGTTAGATTACACGCTGTCACAGAATACGTAGGTAAGAAAAATAAAGATTCACAGCTCCTCCCCCGTAGGTGATAGCGTGATAATATGTTTCCAGAGTTAAATTATGGTTTACTAAATAAATAACATGTCATTTTGTGCATTCAATTATTTTGTGCATTAAATTACGAACAAAAACCTTTTAAAATCAATATTGCTTACCTCCTATAACATACGGCGTGATAATATGTAGCCTAAAGCCTTCCTTGGTTTACAAAGAACATTTTTGCTGAATTTCAATTCAATCTATCCAGTAGTTTTGGCGTGAAGCCGTACCATACACACAGACAAACAGACAAACAGACAAACAGACAAAAATTCTAAAAAGTCACTTTTTGTCATCAGTTACGTTTTTCTAACAAAAGCCACTTATTTTTTCTCGAAAATTCTCAATGTACAGTTTTTCTTTCGTTACTGTTTTATTATATGTATAGATACCCACCCTACCTAACGTACCACCACATACCCTCAGCCTCATCAGCAACCTTGGTACAGTACACTACACTTTCAGCTGGTCAACAAGCAGAGCACCCTCTGCTGGTCGACGCAGCAGCCAGCCTCAAACCAGCGCTGTACGACATCCGACGCACTGGAGTATAACGCAGCACCACTCCGACTCACTGGGGACATCTCCGCAGACAGTTCCGACTCTCCGTGAACTATGCGGCAACCGTTTCTGACTCACTGAAACCTCAGCTGACCTGGTAAGCATCGCAAGATACAAGACATAGCCCACTATCGACCTCCGGTCTCGGGAGGGGAGTGATGTAGGGGTATCTACAACGCCACATGCGAGCAACCCGTCATACTGATGGACGTCACGCAAATCCTGCATCACGTAAGCAGAGTTTACCGCGAAATTAGCATATATACAAACTTCCCAACATCAATCGTTAGGCAGTTAGTTACCTGCCAGACACAATACCCGTCTGGTCGTGGGGTCCGCCCTTTTCTATGGAGGATGAGTGAACTTTACACCCTGTTCCTCATACCTCTAAACATATTGTATACACTTATCTGGCAAAACTCGATACATAAAAATTAAAGGAAATAAAAACTTGCTATCATTAATGACGTCTTTACCGTAAAGCCAATCCATTCGAAGCATAACATAATTGCATCGAAACTCCGGCTGAACTAAATCTCGTTGCATTTAAATTTTCATTCTTTAGGAAGTCGGAATGAACTGAAAGTCGCATAATGAACGGCAAATAGTCTTCACTGAACCTTAACGACTTCGAATCAAACAAGAACCGATGAAAAATGTTCCGCTCCGATAGAAAATGTAAATAATATTCCGTTTTATATACGGTTCTGTTATTTCGAGGATAAATATTGTTTGTGCATTTTGAATTTCAGACGAAAATACATACTTTGATATTACAACGGAACTCGGAGAGTAGGATATTTTGTATATATTTACCTTTTGATACCATTAAATCTAATTCCAGGGGGCCTATTCCGAAGTGCAAAGTGCGAATGTTCGGATCGGACCGACACATGGCCGAACCGAATATTATTGAAAAATGTGAAAAAAGTTCGGATCAGCTCAGTTGGGTCGGGATCATAGTCAATATTCGAAAGAGTGTAGGAGTGTAGGATCGGAACCGACCGAACCAAATAGTAATTTCGTAGCAGGAAACGGCCGAACGTTCAGCCGATACTACTTTGGAGTAGACCCCCTGTATCTGTCCGACCGACATTATCTCGTTTAGATACGTCTAAACGAAAAAAATTAAGCTTGGTAGATAAAGTCAAGGAAATTACCAATTTAAATTTTCCATATATTCAAATCACAAGACAAGTGTCATTCCGTAACAGTTGCACACTTCACAACTGTTATTTCTTGTTTCATACAACTGTATGAAATAGCTAAAATACGGCAAATTGACGTAGGATGCCAATTAGCTCAACCATTCATTTCCCTGACTAGAACTGCACTTTCATCGAAAATATTGTACATGTTTTATCCTAAGGTATAGAAAAATGAATGCCCAGAGAACTGTCAACAACAACAACAATTATTTTATAATTCCCATGTGACAAGGAGTGACATAAATCCCGAGCATGAGCTGATGCTGAAAATTTCTCGGTGAAAAAGCTTCATAACACATTTCCGGACCTAGGGAATACTGAGGATCCAACCCAGGAATGTATGCTCTACATCAACAAAGCTATCCATGCATTCATGATATTTTATTCATTCCCATTAAAGCTTTGTTCAAACATAGACGAAACCCGCTCGGGATGCAGGACGAAATTCTCTCGCGCCGATTGTGTCAACTAACTTGTACAGTATTTTCACCTTACGAAGCGACGCGTGCTTTACTAATGGTTCACAAGCTTTTAAACACGCTATGGATGTGTGCGTGAAGACGAGTAGTCATGATCTGCCTGGCCTTTTCCCAACTATGTTGGGGTCAGCTTCCAGTCTAACCGGATGCAGCTGAATACCAGTAATAAAGAAGAAGACGAGTAGTATCAACACATAACACACGCACACACACACAGACTTCTGACTGCCACAGTCTCGGACGGAACCGAGAGCTCCTACGCTAACACACACATTCACAGCGTGTTTGAATACTTGTTATTAACCACAAAAAAAGCACGCGTTGCTTCGTGAGATAATAATACTATCATAAATGGATGTATTGAAACAGGCACGAATAGACGAATAGGACGAAATAGGCAAATACTGCGCGGGACAGCGCGCGTTGTTTAAATGATTAGAAAATACGCAACGCGCGCTGTCCCGCGCAGTATTTGCCTCAGTTTGAACAGTCCTTTAACATTCAAAGCATAAATAATTAAACTGAAATCTAATTTAAATTCAAAATCATGCACATAAACAGTTCAGTTTATACATTTCATGTAATTAAAACATAATACCCATGTTAGTGTTTTGAGCATAGTCGCCGCACGAATGGTGTCTATTTAATGTTCATTGAACATGAGAATTTAATTATATGATCGGACAGGATAGTGAATTGTTATTGTATCATAGTGATACGATATAGTATACGTTGGTAATTAATAAAGAGTAAAACACACATTTATGTATTATTTTAAAAAGACGAGATAGCTATGGACACCCTGTGACCATAGATTCTGTACATGATTCAGGACCCCCTGCGATGAAAGTTTTTGTCGGTTATTAAAAATAATTAGCTGTTCCATACATTTTGAAAGATTGAGATCAGACTGTAAACGTTCTTAAAATTACGAAAATTGCCCTCTGATCTCAGTCTCAATCTCATTTTTGATAAGTTTTTGACATTGATTGTCGCTGAGATGAGATTGTCACTAGATTTTGAACGAATTACGGGAATTGACTTCTGACCATTGCTTCGACAACACAGTGAACTACGGAGCCATTACCCCGGTTGCGGTTTTGACCGCAATCTTGACCGAAGAAACTCCGGCCAAATCGCGGAAGGACATTCTTACTAACGCAACTACTCTGAAGGCAGGTTGTGGGAAAGTTCGACATGAGGTCGAATTAATTAATGAAAATTTTAAGAACTTGCACAGTCTGATCTCAGTTTCAATCTTTCAAAAATACCTCTATCTATGTTCTGTGGGTTTGGTTTCCGCAATTAGTCCTTCATGTGGACCATTGTGTATCAAAAATGTAGGGAAATTAGAGGAATTTCCCTAAATTTTTGTTACGTTTTTGACATTGATTGTCCTTGGGATGAGACTAGCTTGCGCTTGCGACTAGATTTTGAACGTTTTTAATTAATTATGGGAACTGGCCTTCAGTTGATCGTTGCAGCCAAGTATTGGTATTGATTTTCTTTTTCTAACGTGGTCTGCGCGGCCAGTGGTCCTGGACGTGGCCGTGTGGTGCGCGTGATCTCCGTTGAAGACTACGTTATAGGTACTACTCCGTTGAAGACTACGTTATAGGTTATTTTATGTTATTTAAGCGTCAAATAGATGCTTACCTAAGCTTCTGACTGTACAGGAGAGATTACGTCTGCTTGGGGGGGCTATGTAAAGAGGTACAAGTGTAATCCTTACTCGAGGAGCTTTCAACTCCCTCTTCATACATTCCGACAGCACTAGTTATGTTTGTCTGTAAATAGACAGAATTCTGTGATTCTAGCACGTCGCGGGTTTATTTATCTTGCATGCTTTCATGTGAGACCCACCGAAATAAGTAAATACATCCTATTAAAACAGATACCGTGCTCAATAATATATTCACACAAATTCTACCTAGTTTACATCCTACTGTTCTAATATTATATGTAAATGCAATGGTATTTGCGACTGTGCATGTATGTATGTTATGTCCAAGTTATTGGGACGATATTTTACATATCGATGTTATAAATTGTATAAGTTTATAGTTTGTAATTTAATGTTTTGTGATTGGGAATTGGAACAACATGGAACTTACATTAAGGCATGTTTGCGTGCTTGCTCATTACTCGTAAATTGAATTTGTATTTTATGCTGGTAGAGGTTACCTACTGTAAATAATTCTGTTTTTTTTTTAGAAAAACAATTCGATCATTCCTCTATCATGATAACCATGTTCTGATGGCATGCACCAAAACCCACACCCAAAGAACAATTTTTTGGCGACGCGATTCTAGTAAAACAATTTATATGTAAACTTGATGGAAATTCCACTAGAATCGCGTCGTACGCGTCACAGACACGCCACTAATTGCGCAAAAAAACTATTTTTTATCATGTTTGACAGCAGAATTCGTGGAAGGAATTCTTCATCGATGAATTCCATGATAACTGATTTTATTTCTTTAAGTAGGTTTGTACAAAGACTTTTACACGTCAAACATATTTTAAAAACTAGACGAGGTCGTCGTTTCCTATCTGACTACTCTGAGAAGAAAGGCCGAAAGAAACTCATAGGTCACAGTCTCTTTTAAACTCCAGACATAATCTTGGTCAGATCATGTGAATACTATGTAGATTGGTGTCTGAAATGATCTAATGAGGAAGGAACCACACAGATTGAGTGGACCTGTCCAGTCCGTGCACGCATTTGTCAGTAATCGTGCAGCTCAACACAGATTTTAAGGAGATACTCAACGATTATAGCATTTTAATTCATCACAAACCAGTCTTAGACACAGAAGTAATAAGGTATTATTTATTTAGGCTTGCGTTTGTTCTCTAGTTCCTTTCAAAAAGACATTCTTCCAGACTATTTCCGTCCGCACCAATACCAAACGAAGCCGCCTAAATCGATACATCACAACTAAGGTACGGTCAGTGTCAATGGGCAATAAATTTCTTGCAAGGGTCGGCTCGGCTATACATCAAAGTGACTGATGGAAGTTGGGCCCTGAACCTTCGATACTGGAACTATTATTAATATTGATAGTTCAGCAAATTAGTTTAATATTCATAGATTTAAAGAGAAAATATTAATATGCAGATTTTTAAATGAGAGGTAAATAATGGCGGGATGAGCTGGATAGGTTCCGTTAAAACTGGAAGGAGGACGCGCGGCTCGCGCCTGATGGGGCAGTGGGAGGCCTTAGCCCAGGAGTGGGACAGCGTAGGCAAATAAAAAAGACCGGCCAAGTGCGAGTCGGCCTCGCGTACCAAGGGTTCCGTACAAAGGAGACGTTTCATTTTTAGAGCTTTGGCTAGGACGGTGTAAATTTCAGAAAATCTGTGAAATATATCTATAAACATATAATAGGCAATGATTTATAGAATTAATTTGTATTAATTTAGTACAAAATTAAAATTGAAAATGTTTGACATTTGTTGTGAGTAAAATGGAGACATATTGACTCAATGACAGATGACAATGACGTTAATGTCATTGTAACCTAAAACGGGATATTTTATGTTTTTGCTTAATTGTTAAGCTTTACTACCTACAACTACGTAATAATATGGGAAGTCGTAGAGAAACTGAAAGCCACGAAACGAACACGCAAACGCAACGCACGACGAGACTGATTGACAGTCAGTGCCATGACATTGACAGACAGTGTACTTATGTCAAAATAAAACGTTCGGAAGTACACTGGCCAAGTAGATTATTAATCGAACTATTATATTAATATTATTATTTTTTACATGTGTTTATTAGTAACACATTAAAAATAGGTGTAATAGATGAATTAATAATAAGCGATTCCTTTTTATAATTATATTTAATGTTTTTGTATAAATTTACGGTTTCACACTCATTTCAGATCCATTCTGTCCATCCATTCATGTTTGCTGTCAGAACGCCGCCATATTGGCCATAACGATAACGGCAATAATTGAAAAACTTTAATTAATTTGTTTGTACGCAAAGGGTTATTCTCAAATTCACAGATTAATATTTTTCCTAAATTCAGGGTATTTTCCCCGTTTTTTTGATATATTGTACAAGTGCAACCAAAAATGAAACATCTCCTATGTAGTGTAGCATTGGCAAATGCTACATTATAATTTTTTTCACGAATAACCTTCTTTTATAACAAATCATACCTTATTTGTAACCAGAAAGGTTTTTTCTTCATATTGTTTTTTTGAATTTTGAATCTAAAAGTGTCATGTCTTTTCTCCGGAATTTGTTTTTGATTGGAAGCTTTTATTTGGGCACAGGACGGACGTCAATATTACTATTTTTTCCCGTTTTATCATTTAATTATTTGCCACTATAAAGATTTGAGCGTCCGAGTTTGTCCGTTGTGCGACCAGACCAAAGGGAACTGTTCCCGTAATTTACTGCATCTAAAACTTGCGAGTCAGGTTTCATCTTTGAGGACTTGGTATGTAATTTAACTTTACTTCATCTCTTATGTTATAAAAGATTCTGCCTGCATCTCGGGTTATCATTTTTCGTTATTGTCTGTAGATTTGTCCGAAGACTGTAGGCGAATCTTAATTCGCCCCCCCCGCTAGCCTGGGACCTGGCGACTGCGAGCTGCGTGTTGGGATCTGTACCCCACGCTGGTGATTCCAAGTACCAGCCAGCCAGCGAGCCCTCTGACTGACATCCTGGAGGCTAGGACCGGATCTACGTATTTTTTGAAGACTATTTTTTAAATTTCTAGTAGATTCTCTAATATCGTCGTATTTTATGTAAATCAGCTATATCAATTTTATTGTTGCCTCGCTACCTGACAGATCGACTTGGTGCGCAGTTACCCATTTAGGATTACCGATTTTTTATTTATTGCGGAAGTTAGGAACGTTTGCAAACGTATCGTGACCGACGCGTAATTGTAATTTTTTTTCTTTGCGTAATTGTGAAATTTATAGGGCTTAACACCAGGGACGTCGCCTCAGAGCTATTACCATCCTTTGAATAGTGCTGTGCCCTTCATAAAATTTTTGATAACAGTTTTTTTGATTTATACAAAATTAAACGTGTACTAGTGAAGATTTGGTTTTTATTTCGCTACAATATGGCGCCCGAACTTAAAGTAAGTACTTTTCTTTATTCCTAAATAATGATTTAAATATTTTTTTCGTTATTCTGTGTGTGGTTGCTCTTTCCGAGCAAATTATTTTAATCATCATTTCTTTGTTGACATTTTCAGGTTCTAGAATTTGACAAATTGTGGATATTTTTTCGTTCAGTCAAACAAGATGGTTACCATGGATACGATGGAGTAGTCAACCTTTTCAATGCTGTTGGAGTTATTTTCTTTAATGTGGTGTTGTTGTGCAATTTAAAAAAAGCTTTGTAATTATTCTAAATAATTTACTCTCTTATTTTCCTCCCCAAAAAAATATAATCTTTTTCCCGAGTTTTATTTTAATCCAATAGTTAGTAGTAGTTAGTACCCTGTAGTGTGTGCTCGGTGTGTGAATGTGTTTAGGCGTCGTGACCAAGGTAAGCGTTCTTTGCACGGTTGTTTGCTAGTTTCTATTTGACTTATTTTTGATTTCTAGCCCAGCTGTTCATTTTTTTTGCGCAGATGTTTGCTAGTATCTATTTGTCTCTTTTTTGATTCTTAGCCCAGCCGTTCCTGTGATGTCGCGTCGTTGTACTATTCCTCTACCAGCCATATTACTCCGTATCTAACACTTTTCTGCTACGTGGAGTCTGACCCGTATATTTTTTGGATCTGTCTTTATCATGGCAGTTTAGGGTTAGTTTATTTGTTCGGTTTTGTCACGGTCTAAGATTGCTTTTCATTGTCAGCCTAGCTGTGTTAGCTTTGTGTTAGTTTGTTAGGGTCTGATTGCCTTTTGATTTTAGACCAACTATTTCTTTTCCCCTTTTTGATACTATTGCCGTACAATTCTTTATCAGACTTATCATAAATTATTTCTAACTATATACGTACTAGCAGATTTCGTAATTAATTTTGTTTGGTCCATATAGTGTGCGAGCATGTCCGAACAAAGTGATCCTATTTGTGACACCCCGCCTGGCATTATGAGTCCTATCATCTCTAGACCTCCTCCGATACCGCCTAGGGCATCATATGCCTCTTCCCGTTCGATGGTTCCTTCCCCGGTCAAATCCGAGGAGGGACAACATTATTTTAAAAAATTCTCCCTTTTGAAGTGGGGTATAAAATATTCTGGCAATACGTGTGTTCGTGAGTTTTTCTCCAGCATCGAGGAACAAAAGGATGCAGATGACATCACTGACTCTTACTTATTAAAAAGGTTTCACGAGGTTCTATCAGGGGTCGCGTTGCAATATTATCGGACAATACGGCGACCTGACTTAACCTATGTAGAGGTTAAGCAGGCGTTCGTAGAAACATTCGGGTCTGCGGATTTCGAATTCAAGACCGAACAACAAGTACGAAGTCTTAGACAAAGAGCCGATCAGTCGGTAAGACAATTCATAATTCATATAACTTATTTAAACAGAACACTCCGCAATCCAATTGAGGAGACGAAACTGTTAGATATAATAACACACAACATGCACCAAAAGTATTTCCCTTGTCTTTCAATTCACAGATTTAGCAATATTAATACCTTGATCGAGACGGTTTCTCACTTTGAAACCTTTTTACAGGAATCCGCGAAAACCGTGTCGAGTGTGAATAATGTACCATCTCAACCAAGTGCAAGCTCGAATAAATCACAACTATGTTCGATTTGTGATTCGAGCAAGCAATGTCCCAAATGCAACAAGACCGGGCATGCCTATCGTTTTTGCCCGGAGTATCCGGGTATGGTGTGTTTCAGGTGCCGTACGCCTGGCTTCATTACACGTGATTGCCCAATGTGCAATCCAAAAAACGTTTAAACCGCCGGCGGCACGTCTCATTCCGTACAGTGTCACCGGTGATAAGGTCCGATTCAACAGATAACCGTCCCTTTATTGAAATATTATTGCGGGATCGTTTGATTAAAGCTTTACTAGATTCAGGTGCTCAAATGTCTCTTATTAGTGATGGTTTGATCCAGGAGCTTGGTATCTCATTGAAGAATAATGATGCGCATCCTCGGGTCATTTCTGCTAACAACTCGCCTATTGATATTTTAGGTACCGTTTATCTGCCGGTTAAGTTCAATGGAACGACCTTTGTCCATGAGTTTTTAGTAGCACGTTGTATGTCTTCTTCTGTTATCTTAGGGATTGAATTCTGGAACAAATTTGGTTTAACCTCAGT
The DNA here is from genome assembly GCA_945859715.1 of Apamea sordens. Lineage (NCBI taxonomy): Eukaryota > Metazoa > Arthropoda > Insecta > Lepidoptera > Noctuidae > Apamea > Apamea sordens. The sequence continues at coordinate 20,252,152 of OX243998.1, read as the reverse complement.
TTTTAGTAAGGCTTTTGATAAGAATATCAAAGGTAACATGTATCTTTCATCTATGAATCACTCTCCTCTGCAACCTCCCTGTATTAGCGAGATACGTTATATACACCCTCGCAACGTACTATCAGCGGATCAAGAGCATGGTTTACAACAGGTGATTGACGAGTTCGAGGATATTTCGTCAGACAAGATTGGTCTAGGTAAGACTACTTGGCTCTCACATAAAATAAATACAACGGGGCAGCCAATTAGACAGAGGTTTTACCCTCTTTCTCCTGTTAAATTAAAGATTCTCAACGAAGAGGTTGATAAGATGTTAGAGGTCGGTGTTATCCGCCCCTCTCGTTCTCCATGGGCTAGTCCGGTGGTTATGGTTACCAAGAAAGATGGTTCTGTTCGTTTCTGTGTTGATAGCAGAAAATTAAACAGCGTTACGATCAGAGATTCTTATCCCCTCCCTCGTATACATGATATTCTTGACAATCTTCGTGGTGCAAGATACATAAGCTCGCTTGATTTTAGGAGTGCATTTTGGCAGATTCCTCTTGCTGATAAAGAGAGTTGTGAGAAGACCGCTTTCATAGTTCCTCAACGGGGTTTATTTGAATTTGTTAGGATGCCATTTGGTCTCACAAATGCAGCCTCAGAGATGCAACGTCTTACTGATATGATCGTCAATTTTGAATTTACCTCAACCAGCGACGACTGTGTATTCGGGTACGTCGACGATTTAATAATAATTTCCAAAGACTTTCACGGTCATCTCGCGCTCCTAAGGAAGGTACTTCACCGCCTTAAGGAAGCTGGTTTATCGATCAATTTAAAGAAATGTGAGTTCTGTAAAAGTGAGTTAAAGTATTTGGGTTATATCGTGAACGAAAAAGGCTTGCAAACCGATCCCAGCAAGCTTGATTCTATCAGGGACTACCCGACTCCTTCCACCGCAAAATCACTGCGCGGTTTCATTGGAATGTGTTCCTACTATAGACGTTTTGTTGACGGTTTCTCCTCTATTATTGCTCCACTCACTGCTCTTATTGGTAAAAGAAAGGGTCGTGATCCTATAAATTGGGATGATGCTGCCGAACAAGCATTTGTCAAGTTAAAAAAGGCACTAATCGATACCCCGGTTATGGCTTGTCCGGATTTTTCAAAGCCATTCATATTACAATGTGATGCGTCAGCTGTTGGTCTTGGTTCTGTTCTTTCACAGAAGATTGATGATGTGGAACATCCTATCGCCTATTATTCCCGCCTTTTTTCTAAGGTAGAACGCAATTATAGCACTACCGAACGTGAACTTTTATCCGTTCTTGATTCCGTTAAGCATTTCCGCTGTTATTTAGATGGGATGAGATTCTCAGTTATTACAGACCACATGGCTTTGAAGTGGCTCCTTACACTGAACAATCCTTCTGGACGTTTAGCTCGATGGGCTACTATAATTTCTCAATATACTTTTGATATTGTGCACCGTAAGGGATCGCAACACGTCGTCCCGGATGCTTTATCTAGAATTTATGCAAGTCCGGTTACGTTTGATCAGGGCCCCGAGCATACAAATGATAGATGGTATAGGAAAGTCTATTGTGGTGCTCGTGATACACCCCAAATTTTTCCCGCATACGCCATACAGAACGGTGTTCTTTTAAGACGCATGCCTATCACCTGTCCTTTATCTTCTGATCCTTGGCGTGTAGTTTTACCAGTAGAGAAGGTTCCACTCGCTATTTGGGAAGTACATAATAGTTGCCCATCTATTCATCCTGGCATTACTAAGACATATCTTAAGGTAAAAGAGATTTTCTACTGGCCGAACATGTTTCGTGATGTTGCCGAGACATTGAGACAATGTGAGGTATGTAAAGCTTATAAAATAGCAAATACTCAACCTCGTGGTCAGATGTGCTATCCCAAGGATGTATCCTTGCCTTTACAGTCTATCTCTATTGACGTCATTGGACCATTACCCGTTGCTTACTATGGTTATAAATACATTTTATCTATGGTAGACGTTTTTTCAAAGTATGTTTGGCTTATTCCTCTTAAGAAAGTTGACGCTTGTTCCGTTATTAAAGCTTTGGAGTCTGAAATATTTTTCAATTTCGGAGTTCCGCGTGCTATTCTCTGCGATAACGCTACCTTTTTCCGCAGTAGTCGTTTTGTTAGTTTTTTAAGATCCTTTCACATCGATTCCCCTACGTACACTCCCTATTATACTCCTCAAGCTAACACGGTTGAACGCTATAACCAAAGTGTCGTTACGTGTTTGAGCATATTAGTCGGAGAAAACCAAAGAAACTGGGCAAAACTTTTACCCAAAGTCAAACTCTATCTAAACTCTTGCATTAATTTAGCTACAGGTTTCACTCCTAATTTCCTAATGTTTGGTAGGGAAGTTGTTACTTCAGGTCGTGCCAGTAACCAGACTCAAAGCGTAAATTTAGCTGAAAGTCGGGTTCAACACGCCTCGAATCTTTCTTCCCTTGCCGAGGTTTACGCAAAAGTCGCTGATAATCTTTCTATGGCTTTCCTCCGTAATTCTCGAGCGTATAATAGGAATCGTTCCCCTGTCACCCTCAACGTTGGTGACACTGTATGGAGACGAAACTTTTCTAGATCCTCTGGGGCAGATTATTTTTCAGGAAAGCTTGCTCCACGCTTTATTAAATGTCGTGTAACTAGGGTTATCTCTAGGACCACATATGTTCTTCAGGACTGCGAATCTGTCCATTCTGGGCAATATCATATTAAAGATATTCTTAAATAATTCCCATGATTTCTAAACAAGTAATCCATTAAATCTTTCTATATACCGAACGTTACTTTTACTTATTACGTTACTATACGTATCATTTGTTCCCCTGTGATTTAGATTCGCATAGTAGTAACTTTAACTCATTTTGACAGCTAAAAAGTTAACAGCGACATTTAGTCGTTCCAAATGGAAACTATATTTGTCAACAAACCTTTTTTTGGTACTTGTCAGTTCTGTCATAATATCACTCGGATGACATAGATTCCTTCATAGAGTTAATGACGGGTCTAGTGTTGGGACACTGTCGATAAACTCTTGTCGATTACTTAAGAATAGTGTGGTGTTATTAAACATTTTTTTAATTCATCGATTTAATTAACAATTAGGTACCCTATTATTATGTTGTTTGCTTATTGTTATTTCCTTTTTTTGAAATTGTTACTTCGCCTTCTATTCTTACTTCTTGATTATTTTGTAAAGAAATAACCTGGCGATGATTATTTATTAGGTTAGGCTAGTCTTATTTGGATTTATTAGTCTCTAGTTTTCATGTGATTTCTAGTTTTAGTCAACGCATCGGGAGTTCGCACTGATGGAAGACGTTTTCGTATTTATTCTGTATCCGTTGCACTACGATGTCGTTTATTTAGGTTTAATTTCGATTATTTACTTATTAACTTAGGCCTAGCAAGGTAAATTCTTACAGAACCCTGTAAGATTTGTTCTTACCTTTGATTATTATTACTTTTTTCTTCTATCACTTAATTTTTTTTTCTTGGAAAGGGGGTACTGTAGCATTGGCAAATGCTACATTATAATTTTTTTCACGAATAACCTTCTTTTATAACAAATCATACCTTATTTGTAACCAGAAAGGTTTTTTCTTCATATTGTTTTTTTGAATTTTGAATCTAAAAGTGTCATGTCTTTTCTCCGGAATTTGTTTTTGATTGGAAGCTTTTATTTGGGCACAGGACGGACGTCAATATTACTATTTTTTCCCGTTTTATCATTTAATTATTTGCCACTATAAAGATTTGAGCGTCCGAGTTTGTCCGTTGTGCGACCAGACCAAAGGGAACTGTTCCCGTAATTTACTGCATCTAAAACTTGCGAGTCAGGTTTCATCTTTGAGGACTTGGTATGTAATTTAACTTTACTTCATCTCTTATGTTATAAAAGATTCTGCCTGCATCTCGGGTTATCATTTTTCGTTATTGTCTGTAGATTTGTCCGAAGACTGTAGGCGAATCTTAATTCGCCCCCCCCGCTAGCCTGGGACCTGGCGACTGCGAGCTGCGTGTTGGGATCTGTACCCCACGCTGGTGATTCCAAGTACCAGCCAGCCAGCGAGCCCTCTGACTGACATCCTGGAGGCTAGGACCGGATCTACGTATTTTTTGAAGACTATTTTTTAAATTTCTAGTAGATTCTCTAATATCGTCGTATTTTATGTAAATCAGCTATATCAATTTTATTGTTGCCTCGCTACCTGACAGATCGACTTGGTGCGCAGTTACCCATTTAGGATTACCGATTTTTTATTTATTGCGGAAGTTAGGAACGTTTGCAAACGTATCGTGACCGACGCGTAATTGTAATTTTTTTTCTTTGCGTAATTGTGAAATTTATAGGGCTTAACACCAGGGACGTCGCCTCAGAGCTATTACCATCCTTTGAATAGTACTGTGCCCTTCATAAAATTTTTGATAACAGTTTTTTTGATTTATACAAAATTAAACGTGTACTAGTGAAGATTTGGTTTTTATTTCGCTACAGTAGGTATGTAACTACAAATTTACGGTTTTCGGATTTTTTCCTTTACTTGCGCTACATGACATTGCTTCTTGCCAAATTTCACGATTCTAGGTCAACAGAAAATACCCTATAGGTTTTGATTCCCTTGCGAGTGTTAAAATATATGGTATAAACGGAACATAAAAGCTTGTATCTTTTGATTGATTTTACTTAGAACTTTGATTTTTACACTGCTTTAAAGTGATTGCAGCCTTGAGTATTTTATATTAATTTTAACTTGGTAACTCTACGCGTTCCTGAGAAAAAAGGTCTTGACAGACGGACGGACAGACAGACGGACCACAAAGTGATCTTATAAGGGTTCCGTTTTTCCTTCTGAGATACGAAACCCTAAAAAGGTGTATAAACTATGTTTGAAAATTGTTTGTATACTTATAGAAACCTAGGGCATAAAAATCAGTCGGGTAGTTTTTGAGAAAATGACAAACCCTTTTAACTATACAAACAAACATATTCAATGGAGATCCTTCTTTTTTGAAGTAAATCAAAATTTATCTGTATATTTAAGTTGGGTGTAAGTGAGATAGGCTTTAAAAATAACTGGATTGCAAAACCTACGACCCGCATTCTTTATTTTGTAGATACAAATATCACTAGAAGAAAATAGCCAAACAATAAATTACTAAATAGATGTAATGTAGCTAATAGGCTGTTTCCCACATTACGTATGTGCGATATAGTATTTTATCTCAGTCGTGGCATACGGTAGTTGTACCGTCGTCGCGTGCGTGAGAACCATGCCTTAAGCGAAGGAAATGTATGTGCAAACGTAAGGCTGGGTTTGTTTTGTTAGCGAGCGATGACATTATACGTAATAATTTGTACGTATTCATTTTCAAAGAACAGATAACTCGTACGTCCAAGTTGGCGTTATTATAAACAAAATATATAAATTTAAAAAAAATATATGTATTGCAAATATGATCTTATGAAAAACACAAAAAAAATAGTTTTTTTTTTAAACATTGCATTGCATTGTTAGAATCGTATCATATTATTATGTGATTGAACCCTAAAATTTAAAACTTCATTATAACTCAGATAATTATTATGTACTGGGGGAAAGTTTTCTAGTAGACTCAGAACATCTTACAATACGATGATTACCTTTACCTCAAGCCCTGTCTTAAATAAACTTCAAAAGGGCAAATAGGTAAGCAAAAAATTCTATCACATCATACTGTATAATAATATATCCTGCAAAATAGGTACGATTTATGTAGCAATTTTTAAACAAGATAATATTAACATTTACGAGTAAGCTAACAGACATAAAAAACTAAAAATCTAATATCCCAACCAAACTAAAACTATTAATAAACTAAAATATGGCGTCGAAATATTCCTCCGCATCGCTGTCGACTGGTAATATACCCAAGAGACTGGCGGAATTACCACGTTCTATGGCAATACTGGGCTTCTGGCCATAATAAAAGTCAGCCTTTGGGTCACAGGAAGTGTCACCCACACTAAGTTAGTAAAACGAAGTCAGTAAAAATTATTTTCTAAATGATATATTTTAAAAACTCTTTCAGGTGGAAGTGTGGCCTTAACAGATGCATGGTTGAACTTACTTTGTCTTCGGGACAACTTTACGTCCGGCAATTATAAATAAATATTCAGGTACATCCTTTTAATTAGTGCTTTTTATGTAAAAAGGTATTTTTCTTTTTCCTCCAACGCTTTCCCACCCACAGCTGGGTAAAAAAGCCCTCTTGCAGAATTTTCACAATTCTGGTACTTTCGTTCGTTTTATTTAAAAATATACTACGAACTTCGAACTAAAGAGCCACCGCGAAGAAAACTTTTTCTCACAAATGCACTCTGTACGGTAAAGTTTTCATCATTAATAAACACTACTTCATGTTCCTTCAACCAGTGTTCAGTCAAATATAACACCTGAACATCATAGTTCTCCATAAATAAACTTAATTCTAGCTTTATACCGGACATATTTTGATGAACAACATTCAACATATGCGACTGACCCGTTGTCGCACCTAATAGTTTAAACTACAAGGTGTATCAAAAGTAGTTTTAGTATCAGTACTAACAGTAATCGATGGTACACTACAAGTAGTTGTATGCTAAAAGGTTAGCAATTTGTCTACTACAACTAGGTGGCAAATATGTACATAGTATACAGTTAGCGTGTAGCTTGATGTGCTGGCGTCTGTACTATCAAATTCATCGAAGGAAGTTTTATGAAGAACCTTTAATTCCAAAACACAACAATAATAAATTGACCAGCAATAACTTATCGCGAAAACATAACTTAAAATTCAGTCTGCTTCCAAGAATAATTAATTTTTGTCTTAAGAATTCGATAAACACTACTCCCCTACAAATATATATATCAACCACGAAAAGAGACTATAAAAATGATCATTTGTCGTGGTTATCAGCTACAATTTATCTAGAACTGCCGACTATACCAATTTCATAGAAGGCGACTGGGGAATAATTGTGTTATATTTAATGAAAAAGTAAGAAAAAATAAATCTGAGATAGGATAGAAGTACCTCTTGGCATACTTGTAGTAAATATTTGAAAAGGCGCCAGCTGCTTTTTATATTCTCATCATGATAATTCATTAGCTCATAAATGGCCCATTTCTCATGTCGAAAAACGAACTGCTACCAGAACTGTAGGTTAGGTTAGAATCCATTTTAATATATATTATAATATTACTTAATTGCCATGTACCTATAGTCTAAATTTTTTTTAGAGTTTAATGAAATTTGCAACGTAACACGCTTATATATTTTTTTAAATCGAAACAGCTAGGTTAAGTTAGAACTGTAAAAATATTCAAATTAAATTACAATGTGTTTTGTTGGTTTGTTTTACATTCAAAAATATGTTTCTGCCACTCGCCGGCCGCTGCCGCAGCACCGCTCGCTTCTATGCGTATTTTTTTTAAATCGAAACAGCTAGGTTAAGTTAGAACTGTAAAAATATTCAAATTAATTTACAATATATTTTGTTGGTTTATTTTACATTCAAAAATATGTTTCTGCCACTCTCCGGCCGCTGCCGCTTCTTTGCGTTGTGTGGTACAACGCAAAGAAGCGAGCGGTGCCGCAAAACAAACCAACAAAACAAATTGTAATTTAATTTGAATATTTTGTGCAACTGACATAAAGATGCAAATATTTTATCATTGACTAAGCAATTGACTGAATAGAAATGGTAAATTGAAAACTGACGATACTAAATATTTGGCTTATTTTATTTTGCGTAAAATAATAATATATACTTGCGTAAGCAAGTTATTGTATAAACGTTCACTTGCCAAGCATTAGGTTTGTTTTACAATTATTTGTGAAGAGCTTAATATTTGCTAAGTAATAATTGGGCAAATGAAATTATGCGGAAAATTGTTTCGGAAGTGATAATTTCTCTTTTTTTTTTTGATAAAACAAGAGAGACCCCACATGAACAAGTCCACTTCTGTACATTTGTGCTTAAAGTGTTAAATAAAATAAATACTAAATAAAGCGGGCAGAAGCTAGTATTATGATAAATTATTTTTTCCGTAAAATTAGCCTTACGTGAAGCACACTAGATAATCAAACAGGAATACAGACTACACTATGAAACTTGTAAATACTTACTCACTCTCTGGAACGAGTTCCAAGCTTAGCATCGAGTTACCGCAAACTTATTACTATTTAAACTGTATTGCAAAGTTAAATTCAGTATGTTATTACTGCAGCGGTTCCAAGGTAACTTCAAGGTAAGTTGTTTTATTTATTTCTTAGAGAACTTCTCTCATTAAAATTAAACAGTTATCTAGTTGGTGCGTTCATGTAACATGTATTTTAAAGTAAAAACACTTTATAGGTAGTGTCAAATGACAATGTCAACTATAATCAATTCTATTTTCTTGTAAATTTTGACATTCAAAAGTGCCTTTTAATAAGCATAATTAACTGTTTGAGGTATTCCACTTAGAGCACTGGTTTCAGCAGCACTTGACTCTCACTCATCACACATACAACACACACACGCACGCACACACACTCACAACACACACACGCACTCATAAAAACACACACAATATATATTAATTACACACCTCTAGTTGTCATTCATTAATTAAGTGTACCAACTCACTTGCCGCGGGAGGAAGACTTGGAGTCCTGAATTACAGGGCTGCCCTATCTTAGGCTCCAGTCCACTCCATCTATTCTAAGTCAGTACTGTGTTTTGATTAGTGTGGAAAATAAATGAATTTTTACTTTACTTTACTTGACCGAACGGCTAAGTGTGCATAGACACGAGTGACACGCGTTGACGACATTTACCTCTGTCGTCGACGCTTACTAACCGCGCTGATCCAACTTATTACAATTTTGTTTCACTGCGGTTAGTAGAACAGCTCATATAGTTGGTCAGGTGCCGTTGAAATCAGTACTCTGAGTGGAATACGTCAATTATTCGACTTCGTCTTTGAATTTCAAGACTGGTAATTCTTCGTGATTGAAAAATAACGCAAGAAATTGTTTTCTGCGAGAGGAAAAAAGGGAACGTTCCTGATGCAAATCTGAAATGTATACACTTCCCCTGGGGCTACACAGAGATGGTGGTGAGATAATACGAATTGGGAGCTGATGAAAATGTTTTTTAATAAACTTTTCAGAAACATTGTGATCTTACAATCAGGGTAATTTTATTGTTAAGCTAATTGACACTCTACGTCAATTGGCCGTGTAATATAGCCATTTCATACAACAATCAAAGAATATAGCTGTGCTTTGATTATACGGACTATTTAAGTTGTTCGTCAAGTTGCTTAAAAATAACTTCCCTGACTTTACCTATGTGTAAACAAAAAAAAAGTAATCACTAATCACTCAACAGTTCCTCATATTGTATTGAACTTCCAGAATAACTTCCACTCCCATTTTCTAACCCTCTTATTACCTCTATTATCCTGAAAACCAAATAAAATATAAAATCTTCCTCAAAACTAATTCACAGGAGCACGTCTTCTAAACTCTTCGTAAAGTTGCAATTTAAACTCAAAGGTGAGGCAGGAACAAAATCCATGTAACTTTTTCTAATAAAAAATCCTATTATACTCATTAAACTGGGCAAAGGAACCAATTTGTGGGGAAAGTTTTTTTGTAAGCTGAAATAAGGTTGAATGAGTTCGTATTACCATAATTCTGAGGTTCACAAAAATGTGAATAAAGAAGGTACTGGCAACAGCACGTTGTTGTTAATATTTGACATTGTCAGCGTCTTTATATCGTAGCAGTAAGATTGGTTTTCGAAGTTCATAGTGACGTGCGGATGACTTTACGTGAGAGGTACTTTATTTTTTAGCATTTAACATCAAGCAAGACTTGGTCTTACCTTGAAAGGGTTTTACTGAGCTAGTCTGGCGTTGAAAAGAATTTTAGCATAAAGCTTACCTTCCTTTTTTTATAAGTGTAGTTAAGTGGAGTCTTTATTTAGTGTTGCGTTCTAAAATTGATTGATTGATGAAGATAAGAAGCCTACTAAATCAGGTGATTTCATAGTCTTCTTGATAAATTACCTGTCTCAGAAAAGCTCATTGTTTCGACAGAATTTTAATTAGAAAAGATTCTTTGTTTTCCGTAATTAAAATCGTTCAAAATCTAGTCGCAAGATCTCATCTCAGCGACAATATGTCAAAAACATGTCGAAAATGTAGGCAAATTAGACGTATTTTATATCGAGACTGAGATCAGACTGTTCTTAAAATTACGAGCGTAGCCCCTCAGATCGCTACGACGCGGATGCCCAAAAGTAGACTTTTGAAACAAAATAATTGCTTCGGTTTTTCGGATGACATTGAAATGATAGCCACTACAAGTTCAAACTCAGGTGAACTAAGATGAATAGGTGAATAAAAATCGTAGGAATTCTATTAAAGTGACGATATTAAATTTTTATACGATATAAATCAAGCATTCCCCTGTGATCTGCAAAAATATGCGATGACTACACGTTTTTAATAAAATTCTCTTGATGATATTCTGTCAAACTTCATTCAACTCTTATGAATGATGTCGGTAATCGAAAAATAGCTACAACTTTATTAAAATTCTTTCTATGCGAAGGATATTACGAAAATTAATGTTATTCCATTTTCCCTAAAGTTTGTGTAGACTAAGGCCGAGAACTATAAACTTTACTTTAGCACGTACACTTCATTCACTGACTGTAATTTTACCTTTGATTTTGCATTACTGTCAATATCACAGTGATCTTTAATCTTATGGCAATAAGGGTTGGGTTTCTGCAACTGTCAAGTCTGTCAAAAACATCGTGATCTTTATTTTTGTTGCAATAAGGTTGCTGTTGGCTTGCTGCTGTCACAGGTAAAATAACTGTGGAAACCTTTGGCTTTCCCCACACTGTCGCACAACTGCCAAACTATAAGTTTGAACATTTATAAAACTCGGCCTGAAATTTTGTAACTTTACGAAAGTAGGTATACTTTTAAAATAATTAACCGGCAATTCCTTTAATGTACAATTATCCGTTTTCAAGTCCTTCTTAATTAACTTGAAATTAAGTACGCTTTAATAAGTAACGAGGTCTTAATAATATTCTTCAGGGAGTCCGGAATTCTGACCTGTTTATAATTATTTTTATTCTTCATAATGAGATATCTTTTGAATGACTCCGCATCAAAGTCGCAACAAACAAATATGCGACAAATGTTAGGGTGACAGTACGATATATCGACCATTAGTGATGTGACGAATCGTGCATGCGAGTCTCGCTAAAAATATTTTTTTATCCATACACATTACAGAATCACCCAGACCCAGGCTCTTAACAGTATAGATGTATGAGGAACAGGTTGTAAAGTTCACTCGTCCTCCATAGAAAAGGGAGGATCCTCCGACCAGAGGGGTGTCGTGTCTAGTGGGCCAGTACCCGACGATAAATGTCAGGACGTTGTATACAATTATGCTTATTGCGCGATAAACTCTACTTGCGCGATGCAGGATTAAGCGTGACGTCAGTGTGATGCGTAGTTCGCATGTAACATTGTAGAAGCCACAATAATAATACTAATACCACACCATCTCTACGTCGACGTAGTGAGACGACGTGGTGGGGCTTGCGCGTTTCTATGTTGTACCGATAAAGTTTACTTTGCCGAAACAGGTCTACGGTGAGGAGCAAGAGAGATACAGAAACCCGCAGGGCAGCATGTGGCGAGCTGTTGGGCAGTGGCGGCCCTTGGTGGCTAATTTCATTAAAAGCGTCTAACGGGCCTCTGCGAGTTTTCTTCGGCCCCTCGTATGGGTATGCGAATGTTCGGGCCCCCGGGGTCCCAAAATATGTCAAAGACAATAATAATTATTAATACCTGCCTATTATTTTCCTAATGCAGGATAAAGGCCGTTTACATACAAAGCAGGCATGAATTTAATTAATTAAATTAAGAAAACAAATGATACAACACAGCTGGATACAATATTTCTCGAAACTTATTAGATTAAAAATACTAGTTCATGAACCAATATTTTTTACAAGTTTGCTAGCGTGCGTTTCTCGAAGCTACGGTGTAAAAATTAGCTAAAAAATTAAAAAAAAATATTAACTATCTATCTACCTATCTACTATCTATCTATTATCTATCTCCTTTATTTCATTTAAATACTTACAAAATACATTTTTAAATATTTTTATAAACACAAGAATAAAAAAAACATTTAAAAATATAAAAAGTAGTAGCCCACCGGTATCGGGAACAGGGTCCAAGCTACCGGCGGTCAGGGCTCCAGAGAGAGGAACTTCCTGACAATGCGAGCCGTGTCCAGAAGTACCGCTTTCTGAATCAAGCCCTTGATCCAGCTGCCCAACGAGAGCCTCCTCAGGTGTTGGTCGAGGCTCTTGGCTATTAAGCCATTGGCTGTCACGACTATCGGCACAATGATCGCTGAGTCCACATCCCACATGTCGACAACCTCGCGAGCCAAGTCAAGATACTTGATTTGTTTATCTTTCTCGGCTTTCACGAGGTTCTCATCATGCGGGACGGTTATGTCAACAATCATTGCGCGCCGCTCTGATCGGTCCACCACCACTATATCAGGCTTATTGGCAACAATAGTCCTGTCAGTGATGATGGATCGATCCCAGTACAATGTGATATTTCCATTTTCGAGAACTGGGTCGGGCACATACCTGTAGTACGGCACCTCAGATTCGACAAGGCTGTATTTCAGAGCAAGTTGCTGATGGATTATCCTGGCTACAAGGTTGTGTCTATGCAAGTACTCTCCGTTAGCTAGACGAGAACACCCGGAGATAATATGCCTGATTGATTCTCCCGGCCGGTGGCATGCCCGACAGATGTCAACCGTGCCGTCTTTCACAATAAATCTCCGGTAATTGTTCTTCATCATAACTTCGTCTATCTATCTTATTATTATTATAATAAATATTAGCTAAAATTACCTGAGTAAATGTAATTTGGTTTCATAAAAAATATGTTATTAAATACTCTTGTAAATTACATTATTAGTCTCAGAAGGCTTGTAAAAAATATTAGTCAAATTTATAAAATGTGGTCAGATTTGTACACTTCCGACAGTGAAGGAGACTTAATAATAATTCGCCGTCGTCGAGTCTTTTTAACCAAAAACACTTACAAAATATTAGAATCCACATTCCAGTTTAATGAAAGGTTTCGTTTAACGAGCATAAATATGGAAAACCTGATGGCTGTTATCGGGCTGAAAGAAATCAAGCCTTGTCACTGTCACCAAAACCTAATAATTTTAGTTGCTCTATACTGGATAGGTACGGGAGCACAGTACCACGCAGTAGCTGATATGCATAGAATTTCAAAAACAAGTGTATGTCGAGCTGTGAATCAAGTGGTGAATTCTGTAGTGCAAAACATGTTTCTGGATTTAGTGAAGTGGCCAGAAAATATAGAAAGTGTTGTTGAAGCATTTCACAGAGTGGCGGGAATGCCCATTGTTGCTGGATACTCAGATGGCACATTAGTGCCTATTGATGCCCCAAATGAAAAGGAAGAACCATTTGTCGATAGGCACGGGAACCACTCAATAAAAGTTTAGTAGTTTGCGGTCCCGATTTGAAGTTTTATAATTCGTATGCTAATTGGCCAGGGGCAGTGCATGATTCGAGAGTTTTACGCAACAATGGACTTTTTCGTAGAATGGAAAATGGCTGGAGGCCATTAACTGACACAATATTACTCGCAGATAGTGGCTATCCCTTAAAAGATTGGTTGATGCCAGTCACGGATCCAAATGATCAAGGAAATAAAAGTTTCCTGCGAGCTCATAAAAAAACTAGGAGATTAATAGAATGTGCCATCGGGATTCTAAAGGAGAAATTTCCGTCTCTGAATCATTTGCGGCTTAATCTCAGATTTGCATGCCAAGTCTTTAACTGTGCGGTCACTTAATGCAATTTCGCCCGAACCAGCCAAGACGAATCGTATGAAGCAAGTGGTAATGATGAAAATACAGAAGAAGTTGTATACAATGCCGCACAGCCCGTTAGTCGATTCGAGCTTATTACTAGTAGTAGTTACTTAGTCATTTTAGAAGGTAAAAAAAAAATACAAACAACATAAGTATTTATTTATTTATTTCAAATATGAGTGTTTATTCTCGAAGTTCAACTGTCCCGTCCTCGTTTATTAGATTGGTAGAAATTTGGTAGAAATTGGATTGGTAGAACTTTGGGTAGGATTGGTAGAAATTTGTGTAGGATTGGTGGAAAGTAGGATTAGATTGGTAGAAATTTGGAATAGATTAGTAGAAATTTGGTATACTTTGGTAGAAATTTGGAATAGATTGGTAGAAGATTGGTAGAAATTTGCAATAGATTGGTAGAAATTTGGAATAGATTGGGAGAAATTAGGAAAGGGTTGGTAGAACTTTGGGTAGGATTGGTAGAAATTTGGATAGGATTGGTAGAAATTTGGTAGAAATTTGGAATAGATTAGTAGAAATTTGGTATACTTTGGTAGAAATTTGGAATAGATTGGTAGAATTTAAAATAGATTGGTAGAAATTTGGAATAGATTGGGAGAAATTAGGAAAGGGTTGGTAGAACTTTGGGTAGGATTGGTAGAAATTTGGATAGGATTGGTAGAAATTCGGCATAGATTGGTAGAAATTTGGATAGGATTGGTAGAAAGTAGGATTAGATTAGTAGAAATTGGATTGGTAGAACTTTGGGTAGGATTGGTAGAAATTTATGTAGGATTGGTGGAAAGTAGGATTAGATTGGTAGAAATTTGGAATAAATTGGGAGACATTAGGAAAGGGTTGGTAGAACTTTGGGTAGGATTGGTAGAAATTTGGATAGGATTGGTAGAAATTTAGTAGAAATTTGGAAAAGGCTGGTAGAAATTTGTATAGGATTGGTAGAAATTCGGAATAGATTGGTAGAAATTTGGATAGGATTGGTAGAAAGTAGGATTAGATTGGTAGAAATTGGATTGATAGAACTTTGGGTAGGATTGGTAGAAATTTGTGTGGGATTGGTGGAAAGTAGGACTAGATTGGTAGAAATTTGGAATAGATTGGTAGAAATTTGGTATATTTTGGTAGAAATTTTGAATAAATTGGTAGAAATTTGGAATAGATTAGTAGAAATTTGGTATACTTTGGTAGAAATTTGGAATAGATTGGTAGAAGATTGGTAGAAATTTGGTATATTTTGGTAGAAATTTGGAATAGATTGGTAGAAATTTGGAATAGATTGGTAAAAGATTGGTAGAAATTTTTAATAGATTGGTAGAAATTTGGAATAGATTGGGAGAAATTAGGAAAGGGTTGGTAGAACTTTGGGTAGGATTGGTAGAAATTTGGAATAGATTGGTAGAAATTTGGATAGGATTGGTAGAAAGTAGGATTAGGCAATTGTCTGTAATTAACAGCACGTCCTCAGCTTGGGTGTACAGTGATTCCGTATATTGTGATTTAATATTTAATCTTTTTTCTTTATCATAAATTTCTAGTTGTAATTTGTAATTTTGTAGCAATTTCAAGTTCTAGTTTTTTTTTCTTTAAGGTATTAATTTCCTGGTCTTCTATAAATTGAATACAAGAAAAAGAAAAAAAAAATAAGAAAAATATATATTGTTTTAATCCTTGTTATTTTAAACTACAATTTTACGGCTGTAAAAACATCAATTATTATTATATTAATAAATAATTAAACATACGTTTTTTGTCTTATTGTCGGGGTTTTCCATTCTTGGTTCGTCGCGAGTTTCAACTTCATCTTGTACAAAAGTTATGTTTGCGGGCATTACTTGTTGCTCCTCTACGTTCTCTTTCATAGTATCCATCTTAAGAAGCCCAACCACAGTCGGCGAATCTTTGCCCAAAATTTCCAAAACACGCTCGTCGACTGCCATTAGTTTGTTACTGGCTCCTCCGGCTGAACCAGTTTTTTTTGCATTATCAATCTTTGTTTGTAGATAAAGTACAAAAACCATGATTATCAGGATATCATTATTTAGGTAGGTACTACTTATAGGTATTCAAACGGTGAGATTAGTGTGTGGTGCACATGTATGTATTTTATCACATGTCGGCAATCACGTTTATCGCAGACGTAAAACTTACGTCCAATTTTTGAGGGTGATACGTTACGGTGGCGATAAACGTGATCGAGCTAAACCCGATATCTACACTACTCACTATAAACAATAAAATTGCTTCAGATAGGTATTTATATTGTATACTGAGTTATTCTATGTTCACTTACCATTGTGATTTTTTTAATATTCGGCCAATAGGCATCTCGAACGTAGGTATAATCCTTGGCGGTAGAAATTACCCCAAGAGAATGACAATTTTTTGTAATTTCCTCCCATATTTTCCGCTTATCCTGCTTCGATAAAACGTTTGAGAAACCCTCAAACAGAATGTCTTTTGCTTCTAATATACCTACTTCTCAAAACCATTATCTTTAAATTCATGGTAAATTCAATTTAATTAAATAACTGAAGTGCTTTAAATAAAACAATCCGCTTCTACCGCCAATGTGCAAACGACAAAATCAAACGAATCCAAAAGTGGCGGGAACTTTCTCCGTATTTATTAAGCAAAGAGGCATGGGTAATATGTGTATTTAGACAAGCCAGCCTAATATTTTTTATTAGTCTGCTACTATTAGTTATTAGTCCAGTACCTGTTTTTTAGAAACAAGAAACATTAGGACTTATGATTTACACACTAGTAAATAATAACTAATATACTAGTAAACTAATAGTTTAGAGAAATAGGGCCCTGTTCACCCTTGTCAGACATCTCTAAAGCAGTCCAAAAAAGAATTGTAATTTACCTAAGCCTTTGTAAATGTTTTGTAACCACTCTTGAAGAGTTCACATACATTGTTTGAAATGTATACATTTTTAATTAGTGAAGTTTTTGTTTGCATTACCAACATACTCGTAAACACGTTGGTACAACAATAAACATGCAAGCTTATAATTACACAAAATTGTTTTAGCACAAAAAGTAAAAGATAACTTAAATTGTGAATTGTTATTATGAAACCACAAGGCATTTCATATTATAAAGTTTTTAACAGTTTCACTCACGTACCTACTTCTTCGATCAGAAAAAATATTTATTGTTTTATGTGGATTTCATTAACGATCAGTTCAGTGGTTGAAACATTAAAAACTTTCTTGCAGAAGGTAATTTCCTTCGCTTATGTCTTAAGCTGTAAAAACCGCTCGAAGCAGTGGCGGGTCACTATAATATAAAAACAAGATTTCGTAAAATATAATCACCATAATAGGTTTACCATGTACGACACAGCTACCAATTTCATCACCATCCCAATATTCTACCAACCCTCTCTAACTACGAAGGTAATCCACTTTATACTACAAAATACAACAACCATTTTACCCCAAAAATGTCACACAAACTTCAAAAATTACTACCCGTTACAAAATCCAAGATCTGATAATACGATATTAGGGTAAGTACACACCGGGACGCGGTAAAAACGCAATTTTTAAAATATACCATTACAATAAATTATTTTTGTTGTTCTATTATCTGTCAGTTCCCAGGCACTATGCAAAAAATAATTTCAGCGACAGGAAATGGTGTCGCTGAAATTACTTTTTGCATAGTACCTTAGTGCCTGGGAACCGTCAGATAATAGAAAGGAATAATTTATGTGACACTCGGATTGGTATCTGACGACACGGTTGGCGTAGTGACTGAGCGATCGACTGCTGCGCTGCGTGTCGCGGGTTCGATTCCCGCACGGAACAAATATTTGTATTGCCTACAGGTCCGGGTCAGGTTCCGGGTCTGGCTGTTTGTGTATGCGAGTTTAAATGTTTGTAAACGCACCCACGATACAGGAGTAATTCCTAGTGTGGGGCAACGTTTTTTTTTAAAGATAAATTATTATAAAAAAACCTTTAAAAAAAGCTTTTATTTACGCCCTAAAAAGATAAAAATAAGATTTAAATTACATTAAACCTATTCATTTTCCAATTACTTTACCAAATTTAATTGTAAATGATAAGATTTAAAATTAATTAAATAATAAGATTTAGCCTCAGTGCTGCACGATGTAAAGAGTAATCTTTTCCTTTAAAATTTTTACTACGAATCAACTTATAACGTCATTACACAATGTATATTATATAAAAGCTTGTCGCGAGATTTAAGCACACTCGTATTACTTAGTTTGAACTTAGCTTTTTTTAATTAAAAACAATCAGATCAAGTTACTAGTTGATCTACACAGGTAGATCTACGAGATTTGAGCACTCGTATTAAGTTACTTAGTTTGAACTTAGTTTTTTTTAATTAAAATCTTACAGATCAAGTTATTTAATTTACTAGTCTACACAGGTAAATCTCACGACAAGCTTTCCGTCTCCTAGACAGGTTGCAAACCAATGCTATTGACGCCCATCTCACCAAATTACAAGTCATGGTATACCTCTTATGCCTGTTACTACTTTTGACTGTTGAGGAGTTCCGTGGTTTGGAGTCAACCCTGGATGTGGCAGCAATTTCATGGTGGACCCACCAACCGTCTATCATATCCGAGCGGGTATGCAAAATTTCAAGTCCCTACCGACCGTTGAGGAATTCTCTGGTTTGGAGCCAACCCTAAAGGTGGCAGCAATTTCATGGTGGACCCGCTAACTATCATTCCAATGGGTGTGCAAAATTTCATGTCCCTGCTGTTAACCGTTGAGGAGTTCCCTCGTCTGGAGCCAATCCTGGCAGTAGCATCACGTCATTCTTGTCATAAACATGCATTGTCATCGGGACTGGACCAGTTTGTAAAATTTCAGCTTAATCGGATACCGGGAAGTGGGTCAAATTTAACTTGCAAGAGTTCACGTTCACATACATACAAGTCATGTTAAATAAAAGCTTTAAAAAAAAAAATTGGCGATGGGTCTTTTAATACTCGTCTATGAGATGAAAATGCACACATCTCAGTCAGAACGCGAATGTAACTGCTCTAGATTTGTCGTAGAACGCCTCCCTGGTTCACGAAGATTTAGTAGCAATTTTTATACGCCATGCAAAGCGCTGCAGCTTTACGATTTACGATCTACCGTCTTGCGGCTTTACACAGCCCACTTTTTCTTCTGCGCGCAGTTTCGCTATTGCTACACTATGCACTATTGCTACTTAGCGTGTCGATGACAAAAATAACACGAAATATAAAAATAAAATAAATATTTGTTTTGCTTAAATGTAGCATCGCGAACACCGTTCGCTGACGTAGCCATTAGGTCCTCACATGTGCAGGTGACATACGGCATGCGGTGCTAGATGAGAGGTGAGCCATTGTCTGTGGAGAAACGCCGCATACACACCGGAGGTCTGAGCCGGCCATGAACCCCTGCTCCGGCCTCCTTGGGTACGAAGTCTATTTAAGGTTTCCCAAGTAGGTAGGCCGCGGTATCTTGTGCCCGGATGCTGTGTACTGACCCTAACAGTGAGGTGAGAAAAATATGTAAGAGGGGTTCCGTGAGCCGCCTTATCGGGCCCTGACGAAATTGTTTGCCGTCAACAAAGTATTTTCACGAGGTCAATCCTTTGATGGCAAAGTAAAAAATCCTTTGGACGGTTATTCTATTATGTTATGCGTACCTAAATTTTGGGGATGAATTATGTTGTTATATCGTCAGTTTTGGGAGGAGGGTCTTGAAATATATAAATCTGGAATGCTGTGATTCAATTTGGATGTTTGTGTCTATTTTCTTTATTTCTGCGATCACTAGTTGATAAGTATAGTTTTATGTTAGAACATTAAAATAATCTCATATGTTTTGTACTATGATTCATACCAGACTTTCAGTTGGATTTGATTAATTGCAAATAACGATAGTTTGTGGTTCTAAAATAAAAAATATATAATTTAATAATTGTATGAAAAGCGATTTTATTTGCTCAGAATCGCAATTTATTTGTTTACAGTTACTTAGTTGCATTTTGGCGTGTCGATTAGTATTGTTAAAGTTATTTAAATAACGGTCTCTGTTCAAAACTATTTTGTTTAATGGAATTGAAAAACTAGCATGCTACGGAATTCGTGTGCAATGCTACTAACCATTAGCCAGCAATGTTCACAAATTGTTTGAAAAATCCTTTAACAGAACAGCAATTATCTTTTTTGCTTATGGACACGTATTGCATGAAAATGCATGAAAATGAGTCGTAAACAGTAATTTCTGCTTATAATGTTACGTAATTCACGGCATTTCATACTTTCTTATCAGAAATAACGTGATTCATACACATTTTTAACCGTACTCCTAAAATAAAATTATAATGAGAAAAGATTTGAGTTTTTGTATGTTTGTTTATTACGCTTCCATTCTCAATTGTTTGGATAAAAGTTGGCATATGAGTAGATCATGATTTGAGTTAGGAAATAGAATACTTTTTACCCCGATATTCTCACGGGATCGAGACTTATGCGGATGAAACTGCGGGATGCAGCTAGTTATTCATATTTTTGCAGAGGACTTGTACGGTCGGTAGATAACAACTTCTTAGTGTTTTACTAGTTTACATATCCACTGGGCTGATGATTGCTCAGGGTTGCCTGTTTTCAGAAGTCTGTTGTGGATTATGATGACACGGGTTATTGAAACATCGTGCTTTAAAAATCCCAGCGAGAGGAGAGAGAGTGACCGCCACGTAGTGTCCGCAATTTACCGGCGAATGACGTCACTGAAGCGTTATTTATGAAAGCAAGAAAGTTGGTGTGTTTTTGACCCTGTAAAGTCAAACCCCGCTGCCATCATTTTTATGACAGCCATCACTGCGGCCGTTATGTGGCGGCCACCGTTCTAGAAAACCGTAACGCTTTACGGGATTGCAACTTAACGAACTTAATGAACCTTGTCCAAAGTATAGAACCACCAAGCACCGTTAAAACCAGTCTTTAATACCCTCTTTATTGGCAACTTTATCAAAAGAATCTCATTACCACAAATGACCTATTTCTTATGTTGACGTCAATAAAATAAGGGCCCAGCTATCTGGATGCGATTTATAGCAATTTGCATAAATTTGGGGAAAAAATATCCTATTTATAGCCTCCCGGGTACGCTCGAGAAATAAGGACTTACGCTTTTATGATAATGACAGGAACTAAAGGAAACGAAATCAGTTGTTTATTTTCCGCAACTCGTAAAATTGGGTCGTTAGGAAATGATCAATCGGCTATAAAAGAGTGCATGAATTGAAAGGATAAGATACTTGACAAACAAATAAGTTAAGTTCCTATAAAGTTACTACTCCCAGAAAGAAAATAAAGATACATTTTTAAGTTCAGTATTTCATTTTTAGGGTTCCGTAGCCAAATGGCAAAAAATGGAACCCTTATGGATCCGTCATGACAGTCTGTCCGTCCGTATGTCACAGCCACTTTTTTCCGAAACTATAAGAACTAGGTATACTGTTGAAACTTGGTAAGTAGATGTATTCTGTGAACCGCATTAACATTTTCACACAAAAATAGAAAAAAAAACAATACATTTTGGGGGATCCCCATACTTAGAACTGAAACTCAATTTTTTTTTTCATCGAACCCATACGTGTGGGGTATCTATGGATAAGTCTTCAAAAATGATATTGAAGTTTCTAATATCATTTTTTTCTAAACTGAATAGTTTGCGCGAGAGACACTTTTAAAGTGGTAAAATGTGTGCCCCCCCCCCCCTGTAACTTCTAAAATAAGAGAATGATAAAACTAAAAAAAATAAATGATTTACTTAAATCATATATTTTTTTTAGTTTTATCATTCTCTTATTTTACAAGGAAGAAGAAGAAGGAAAGGAAGGAAAGAAGGAAGGAGGGAGGGAGGGAGGGCGGAAGTTTACATGGTAATGTACATTACCATGTAAACTTCCACCGAAAATTGGCTTGAACGAGATCGAGATAGTTTTTTTTAATACGTCATAAATCGTAAACTGCAATTTACGTTTCATTCAATCAACTCAAATATAAATATTAAAAAAAAAACATTTAAATTGTATAGATAAAACTACGTACGGAACCCTTCGAGCGCGAGTCCGACTCGCACATGGCCGGTTTTAGTCAGTGAACTCGCGAATGTGGCTTGGACAACGTTCTACAGGCCTTTTCAGAACATATTCACGTTGTTACTGCAGAAAAATGGCTGCAGCAACCTTCTAAAACTATTTCAACTCAAATTCCTATTTTGTTTTAAAATAAATTCCGTACATTTTCTTCTCCATTTTAGTTTTATACCCAGTAAAACAGCCTCTGTACCCAAAAACCAAAAAGGTTTTCTCTAAAAAAGCATTTTATTACTCCCAGAGGCACATGCAAAATTACTCTTTTAAAACTAAAGCTGGGTAACCATAAAATGCTTTAGTGTAGTGTGTATTCTAACAATGTTATTTATCCGAATTCCATGGCGGTAACTCATGGCTACTATACTGAATATGTATGTGGTATGGCGTAAATTAACAGAGGAACCAGGTGCTTTGCAGTTTATTGGTTTTGTAGACAATCACAGGGCTTTAATGTGACAGTTAATGTTCAGACCCCACAAAGAGATACTATATACGGCTGAGTTTCAAAAGTTCTTGTCAAATTGTAACTTCTCAGAAACTACTAACAATACGTTTCAATGTCTTATTTGAAGAAGACTGAGAGAGTTCCATGAAACTGGCAAATAATTTGAAAGCACCCAGTTTCAAACATGTAATGTTTTCTATTTGAATATTATTATTAGTTCGGGGAAAAAGTTTCTTCGTATTTTATAAAACAAAGACATCGAAACAAAACATTTGTGTTCGACAAAATAACGGGATATCATCGAAGAAATTGTTCCATATTCAATGACGCAACCCTCTACTCCTTGCTTAAGTGAAGAAGAATATAAATACATAAATAATATCCTAGTACAGATTGTGCACTGAGAGGGAATTTCCCGGTCAGCGCCTTTTGTTACCCTTAAGAGTTGAGTTCAATGACGACTGTTTTGTTGAAGATACATATTATAATTTGATAATTTCTTCAGCATTTAAAGACGTTTTTGTTACTCTTACCACTACAATTATCCTAACTATTCTTAACTAATATTATAAATAGAAAAGAAAGAAACAAAATACTTGCGGCAAACATGACGCATAAAAAAACTTATTTGCAAAAAAAAAAAAACAACCGACTTCTAAAAAAGACACTATAACGTGAAAAATAACTTTAATTTCGGAAGTCGGTGTCGTTGGGTTCGCATTTTCGTTGTCTGCCACCGACTTCCGAAATTAAAGTTATTTTTCACTTTGTAGTGTCTTTTTTGGAAGTCGGTTGTTTTTTATTTGAAAAAAGTTTGTATTTTTCACTTTTAAGTTGTAAATTTTACCAGTAATTTTGGTTTAAAAACCAAACTACTGAACCGTTTTCGATGAAATTTCTACGGGACCAATCTGAAAGTATATCTTTACAAATAAAAAAAAGAATTTTGCAACGGAGTTCTGAGGTACAAACATAAAAAACAGTCAAATTGAGAACCTCCTTTTTTGAAGTCGGTTAAAAAGAACACAAACACCGAAAAAATAACTACATAGCTAGTTACAAAAATGCCCAAGTCTTTACGTACCATAATACAAAACAGACGCAGAGAATTTTACAATGACTTGTATAGACAATGCTTGTCGATATCAATTACATACAGCCAGTTCGTTTTCCTGCCAAAACAAAAGCTTGCGGTCGCGGTGATTTTTCAAGGTAGTAAACAAAGCCCGGTGTTCTTCATTATTTTAAACATTGTTGTAGTTTGAGGTTTTGGAATATGGTTCGGTTTTCTAAAAAAATATTATTTTTATTATAAAACTGTTAATGTATGTTACCAAAACCCTTATGGTAATGTTTGTGTTGCAACGTGACTTTGCTGTACTCAAATTTAAAGCCTTTCCAGGAATCTTGCCATCTTATAATATGAGACTCGTTATAAAAATAAATACTCTTTCCAGAAAAATACAGGTTTTACTACGACGTAGTAATTGCTACGGGCTACGAAGCGTAGACGCTACGGCTACGCTCGCTACGCCGTAGCAAAAGTAAAATAATTGTTCTAAAAATCTGTCATGTCGTACTATATTCTACCTTTATAATGGTTGCCATGCCTCAGGGTTGGTGCAATAACCGATAATATACAGCATACCATAATTTCATAAATCATTGTTTATTGCAACGGTATCAACCTTGAAGATAAATAGCGTAACCGTTTGTTTTTTGTTTCTTTTTAACATTTTACCCAAATCAGTATACAAATAAAAGTGGGACAAAAAGATAGGGTCACGTAACAAACTATAGTTAGGGGCGTCAACTTCGGAATAAGAATGAAAGTTAGACTTCACGCTAGTATTTCAGGTTTTTTACTTTTTTGGTCAAGATTAAAACTTTTTATCCTTTGCAATTTATAGATTTACTTTGTGACTTGCAGTTGTGACGGTTCCTAAATTACCCTAGGCTGATAAAATTTTAATTTTTCCTAATTATATGGAAATGTCAGGAAAATGGGTCAGGTCCCCCTTGCGGGAGAGGACAGTACCCAGCCTCCGTACTGTCTTGTAGGGCTCGGTTCCAAACTGGACACCCTTTCACCTATTGTAATGAATTCCCAAGAAGCGTTTGCCTTGCCCCGACTTGGAAAGGTGGGGAGCAAGGAGGGATATAAGAAAACAATTGCAATATAAAAT
Source organism: Apamea sordens (assembly GCA_945859715.1). Lineage (NCBI taxonomy): Eukaryota > Metazoa > Arthropoda > Insecta > Lepidoptera > Noctuidae > Apamea > Apamea sordens. Next base: position 20,227,348 of record OX243998.1, on the reverse strand, counting down.
AGGGTTGGGAATACATAGATAAGATGATTAAGGAAAGGAGATCTACTTTTCTTTTGATTATGAAAGTTACAAGAGATGAGAGGAATACAAAAGGGGTAATTGACGCGTAACGCTTGCGTTTGAGAATACATTGTTTTGAGTTACGTTACTGAATGTCCCTGCAATAATCGAGTAACCCACCCCAGAGACGCAGGGCCGCTTACAACAGCTATTACGTCGTGCGTGTACCACCAGTCCTAACGTGCATAGGCCTAGAGAGGACCTGCTGCGGTTCCAGCGGGACAAGCTCCCTACACTCAAGCATGTTTTACTCAATCCTAAGGTAAAGGACTGCGAAGTGCCTCTATCAGTGAGCGAGACAAATTTCCAGAAGTGCTGACGCGTAAAGTAGTAATAACCCCTTATAACGGCCTATTCACCCTTTATTAAGACAATTCAGAACTAACGCAAGCGTACCGCATCGTCAGTCGGTTGCAGAATTCCTTACGATTGCCTTGCTTGCTATACGCCGAAGTGGTTATTTTAAATCGTCACCTCGCACTTCCTTAATCTACCCAATTTGGAGTATGTTTCCAGTGTAATCAGCAGCCGTGCGTCCATTAATTGTCTACCTATTTGTGTAGCAACGGAGCCTTTCTATCTGGGTATCCAAATTATGTGTCTCGCTAAATATTATATTTTTTTATCAGTAAAAGGTCTACGGGGGCCGGGTGTGATTTAACGAGACACAATCCCTAGCGGTCCTTAGAACGGCTATCAATCCAGTTAAGGGTGCTATGTAAAGCCTACCCCACTCCCTGGAAGTGTGCGTATATCAAGAGCAATGCAAAGTATCCTGCAGTTAGTCTGTCCATAGGGAAAAGGTAGCCATCACTAACGTTTGGTTGGTTTGTGTTCGTAAACAACAGACTACAAGGAAGCACAATAATTAAGATTGGCCATAACGTGTTGCAAGTTCGGTTCAGCCTTCCATAAGCGGTGCGACTGTCCTAAGCGTCATGTCTTGGTTGTGGTTGTCTAAAGTCTATTGGTAGAGCATATGTCTACAGTATGTTGGTAAGTGTCACACCTTATAGCGGGCATTCCCCGAGTCCCTACGACCAAACGCATGTGTAGGTTACCTCGATAACGTCAAAGAATGGAACAAGGAGGGATATGATATTCAACACTCACTTGATCGTTCACAAACACACTTACTGAGATTCACGCGCCTTACACGCAACTTACATTAATAGTATGCTAACATAACCTAGTCTAAAACAACATTTATTATTTAATGTATTAAATAACACTCCCGCACTCTCGATGTCTCAACAGACACACAGGTTCAATGCCCTAAGTTCTAACTTTGCTAGCCTAGTCTATGCAATCCGCTCACCCTCGTGGTCTCAAACCAACCGTCTCACACACTACTTTAAACACTAGATCAGGATAGTCTGGGTTTCAACCCTACTATATTTTATTTAATAACTATTGCTCGCTATTTTGCGACAGCCCACTCGGACATAGCCTCTTGGCATTCCCTAAATCTCCTAACTTAACTAACGTGGACTAGGAAGTCCGTATCCTAAAGCGGTTCGACACCGACTGCCCTGGGTTATCACATCAGTCTCTTACATCCTAAAATCGTCACGTGCAGGCGCTCAGGTATCTCCAGTTTTTGGAAACAAGGACCCAAAACGTCCTTTGTTTATTTCTTATTTCTTTTTCAATTGTCGGTACCGGGCCATATTCATGATAAACAGATGTGGCTGCAATAATGGGCGCTGCGCTTGGGCTTATTCCATTGATTCTTAGAATGTTTTAGAAAATATTGCATGCTAAGACATAAAATATTGGTTTCGACATTTGTTTCCCATAAAATATAAATGGACTGGGTTTCTAAAAAGGTTCAATATTGTTTTACAGTGTAAAATAAATAGGATATTTTGTTATTGATCAGGGTAACATGTCGAGCTGTCAGACCATAAAATTGAGATTTAATGCGTTTCAAAGAGGGCCGATATCGTGGGGCAATGTTAAAATAAGAATTTAGAATAAGATATTTTGTTATTAAATTAGGAGTAAGTTACAGACAGTCACACCGTTTAGGCTTCTGTGTAGCTAAATTGGAGTAGCATTGAACAATGGCGGCCCAGTGGTAACGGCCGCAGCTTACGAGTTGTAGGTCGTCAGTTCGAACCCAAGCAGGTACTTGTTTTTTTTAATAGCCTTTAATTACTCACTGCTAGGCAAAGCCACTCTCTTTCCACCTCTTTCTGTCCAGAGCTGCCGAGGACCAATCTTTATTAAAGGAGTCCAGCTCATCTCACCATCTCCGTCTGGGCCTGCCGCGATATCGTTTGCCATTAAGCGGGACCCACTGGGTCAGGCCCTTTGTGTAAATTATTTCATCACCACTGCCCTCAAAACGGTAAAGCAGAGCATCGTGAGGAGACTGGTATGCCTTTTTTTTTGGGTGGGAAATCATCAAATGACCTCTCCCGCTCTGGGCTGAGTGGAAGGGCGTGTCAGACTTTTACTGATTAAAACCCACCCGTGTTCCTTCAGTTACCTATGCCAGGGGCCACGGTATCTCTTTCGAATAACTCGCGGCCCTGGAGACTGGTATGCCTTAGAACCAAAAAAAATCTAAGACATATGACATCCGCTAACCCGCACTGGGCCTGCGTGGCCATGGCCCACTCACTCTCAGAGAGGAGGCCTGTGTCCCAACAGTGGGAACATTAAGACTGCTTATGCTTACAAGTAGCTTAGTTACAAATATTACTATGCATAAGCAAGTATGTAAATGGGAAAGGTTTGACTGAGAATAGACCGACCGACCGACTGACTTCAGCTTGCAACTCACGTAAAAGAAAGATTACTAAAGCAAAAATATTAATGACTACTAAACCAAACCAAGAAAACCATATCATATGGTCGACCTTCAAAATCTGGAAGTCTACCAGCCCTATCTAACAATCACTAAGCCAACAACGAAGTATTTTGTCATAAAACGCCGCAATAACTAGGCTCAGAAATAACTGCCTGATATCAACAGCAGACATACGGACCGCGGTATTTTGTTTATTAAATAACAATGTAAGGATATTTCTTCCGGGAGGTTGTTTATACGTTTCATTTTGGGTCCTATTTATTTATTATTTTGGCGACGTACGAAGAAGCTACTCAAGTACGAAGCGATCTATACTTTGTTCTTACATTCAGGACAAGGAATCGGAATTGTTTGATCTAAATGGGATCAACGTAATAGGAAATGACCCAGATTCCCGAACTGACAGGCCAATCTGTTGGCTCAAAGGAAAATTGTTGCGGTCAATATAGAAAGTCATTCAATTCTGTGTGGACCTTTTGATTGTGATGATTATTTTTCCTGTTATCTGTTCGCAGGATGAGCAGCTTGATTCGAATTCTTCTAGGAAAAGAAGGCGAAGGAGTATTAAGACTTTAAAGATTCACACTTTACTTTCATAATTTGACAAAAACTTGGCATTTAAATTTAATAACCATGATTTATGTACCAATTTTATTAGCCTTAATGTAATCAATAATTTTGCATGGTAGTTTAGCGAATTGTTTTAGAAACTGTTTAAAAACAACCCGACCATCTGTAATGTACTATTATTCTTACAAATAAATTTCATTTCTATTTTAAATAACAGTACAACCAGATAATGGCGGAAGAAGTTTCCGGTATTTCGATTAAACCCTTTATTTAATATCACTTATTATCCTTTCGTTAACATAAAGAGTAACTTAACTCCCTTTTTAGGTTTCCGTAGTCCACAAGAAACCTTGTAGTTTCGACATTTTATTTGCTCTAGCTAAATGGTTGTTATTGGTTATGTGAAAACCTTCACGGCAGTTAAAAGGTTAGGAAAACTGTAACAGCTGAATAGGTTTTATAAGTTCACGAGTCATATTAGACGAACTTACATTTGCAGTTGGAATGTATGGGACACGAACATGTTTTTCAACTATAACCTTAAATTTGTTCTTAGGGTAAATTCATCACAACTACGGAATCCTTCATTGTGCCTGGTCTAACAGGCACTTGGCTGGTTTTAAACTAACAATTTGTCAAGACTTCGTGACAAAAATTATATGGTATGGTTCTAGAGAAAGAGAGAGGTTGAAGACTAAATACACCAAACGTTTCCACTCAAAATACTCATCAACATTCTGCAAAAAACAACATTCTGTAAAATTAAATTTTGTTTCTATAAAATTTAAATTTTGAATTCGAGTAGATCTTTCTTCGAGTGGGACTCAAATAAGTTGTTTCATATTTTTTTAATCCACGAGTAAAAGTAGTACTTGTCCATCTCCAGGGCCCAGGCTACCTCGGTCAACCTTCATAATGATCGGTACAGCGGCTTAAACGTGAGAAGGTAACTGACAGACAGACTGAGTTTCTATCGCATTTCTAATATTAATTATGGATATTGATTATGCTAACTATGCACTAATCATATGTAGGGCAAGAGCATGAATGCTATTGCATTTGTAAATAGCGGTTCACACACATCCTTACGCATGATCACGACAACGATGACCGTATTGACCAACCTAACTATTGACACTGCTGCTATCTATATGTGTAATTAGTAGCCTACTGCCTGCAGTAGTAGTAGATCTCTTTGTGAGGGATCTCGTCCAGTGAAGTACTATCACGATATCAATTTAGAAAAAGCAATGGTGGTCCAGTGTCGGCTCCGATTTACGAGTTATAGGTCAGGTATTTTCTTTGCGTATTTAATTTCATCTCCATTTCTCTTAATGGAGCATGTCCTAGAACCAAAAATTCGAAGACACGTTACATCCACCAACCCGCACTGGGCGCGTGTGGTGGATTACCCCAATCCTTTTCACGGAGAGGACCTGTGTCCTAGCCGTGGGAATAGTACAGGCTGAGTATGCTATTTCTGCCCCAAGCAGCATGGTGGTGATCTGAGGGGCAACTCCCCAAATGTTTTAAACGTTCGCATTCTAATCTCAGTTTCAACCCGCCATTTTTTTTTACATTGTTTGTCTCTGAAAAGAGGTTGTGACTAGATTTGAACGTTTGTAATGACGAGAACTGACCTTACACTGTGAAGGATGTTCGTGTATGAAAAATATGAGGCACTTGCAATGCCTCTGATATTGCAAATGTTCATAGGTTGTGATGATGTAGGCCTTGTAGACTCATACATGTTTCGATTGGTACATTTTCTATTTTACTTTGTCATTATAGTTAGATCTGATCTAGTATCTGTTACTAGTTTACAAATCTACATCCGGAATGGGCAATGTTAGAGCGAGGAGCAAGGAAGAGTGAAGGAAGTGGACTGTATACATTTATTAATTGTTTGTCCGGGAAAGTTTATCTTTGTTAATAATATTGGCAATAAACCACAGGAGCAATGGTTTATTGCCGTTCTTATTATCAAAGATAAACTTTAAAAACTATTAATAAATTAAGTTAGGAGTATCGTCCGTCGCGGTTCGCGGCGCGGTCGCGCCCCGTTGACCGCTCGCTTCAACGGACTGTCCGTTGAAGCGAGCGGTCAACGGGGCGAGCCGTGTCGTCGCCGCGCCGCGCCTCTGCTTGCCGATGATGCGCAGGGCCCTAATTCACTATGACCACTTAACGATTCCTTACTTCAAAACCACCTCAATTCCTTAGTTAATCACGACATCTGCTATTAACGTATTCTCTACGACACAATGGCGTAGTTTGAACTGCCAAAATACATGTTGTCCGTACGGTTGACAATTCAATTCCTTACCGTAAACAAGACACGATATTGACGCGGTTTTCACGTGGTAAGATTTCGTGGGGAATACAGAATTGGGGCCCTGATCACGCAGCCTGTGCGTGCAGGCAAGCTGTTGTGTTGGGCTGGATTCCCAATAGGCAACTAACTTACTGACTTTTTAACAGTTGAAAAGTGCCAAAAGGTTGGCAGTGTTTAATTGAAATAAATGCTTTGAGTTTCTTATTTAGTTTTTTCAGGACCATACTGCCCTCATATACCTATTAACACTTTGATAATTATGAAAACATTGTAAAAACCAATCTCCGGCTTTGTTGGTGGACTTTGAATTGCCATTGTGGTGATAGGATTAGCCAATCAGTGTGGAAACTGCCTGAAAAGCCAATTGTTTTAAAAGAATAACAGTGGACTTTCTTGCCGGTTCTTCTCTATAGGAAACGACTTATTAGAAGCATGCCCTTAGCTTTTATCGATTCCTGTAGGTTTATGTAAAATTACATATTTTGAATTTGATGATCCCTTACTATCCGTAGGCCATTTCACAATTTCTGGAATTTCTGACCAGAAACAAAAAAATGTACAGTGATAAGTTTTCAGCAAACTCTTGCAATATTCCTTCCTGTATTAAAGCGATAATAATTTTGATCCCCGAAATTGATAATGCCGTTTTATGGCGTGAAAGAGACCAGTAAAACTGATTAATAGCAGAAACGTGCTGACTTCATAATCGATAAAGCACTATTTTATGCCTAGTCTTTGCTAAAATTGAAATGTACCTGTTGTTCACTTTTCAGAAGAAGTTTACCTTATCTTTCTAATAACAGGGTGGCAGGGACATCGACGCGCAACTGTGTTGAAATTGGAGTCAGGACCAAATTTTTGACGTAATTGCACAACGGAAATCACAACGGAATGACGCTGACGATACAAACAAAATGCTAAAATGACAGTAAAACAACATGGCGGCTTATCCGGAATCTTATAAAAAAACTTCTATCATAGGTTTGTAGGTTTTAAAATAATGGTGTCGCACAACAGGAGTATTACAGCGGAAAGAATTTTGGGATGTATGTAATATTACCTTGTATAAATTATAATAACGATGTTCATTGTGCTATCTATCTATTAAAACGATTACTAGTGTTTATGAGGCTCTATTAATATTAAATTATAAATGATAGCTTACGTTAAAAAAAAACAGCGACCATAATATTCTTAGGTAGTTTAGCAGGACATGCGTATTTTATAAAGCGTAGTCAAAAATTTGGTCCTGACCCATTTACCCTCGGTAGTTAAAAAAAAAGCTGTTCCTTACATTTTGACTGCGTAGGTCTTTCCTATAAAAAGCATTTTCCCATAAAACAGCTGTTTTTTTTGATAACCATAGTAATCTACGCTAGTCTAGAACCATGTGCTGAATTCATGGTAATAGTCTGCGCGTCTATGTCCCTGAAAGAAAAAAAAGAAAGAATATACATTTATTTTTGCCGCAAATGAACATGACGCATAAAAAAGAACATAAACACAAAAATAAATAACAAGTTAGAAGTTGGGTGCCACCCTATTGTATATCTGTCCACTGATTGGCTGCAGTCAACATAGATACCTACTCAGGTATAATACTTGTACAGTAATTCTTGTACCTTGTACGAGTACCATGGTTTAGTTTTCTATTTATTTTATCCATATTAGGATATATTATTCTTTTTATTTATTTTTGTAAACCCTAGGGGTAGATGTAAATATACTTACTTTTTTATTTTGCCCAACTTTATTTATAAATCACCTGCGGCTACAATAAACAATATTCTATTTTATTCTGCCCACGACAGAGCAGTGTATAGAGCAGTGATGGCTCAGTGGTGTCGGCGCCGATTTACAAGCTGTACGTTCGTGAGTTCGGACCCAGACAGACACTTTACTTTGTGTATTTAATTTCATCACCACTGCCGTCAAAAACATCATGTGGAAACCGTCCTGTGCTGGAACCAAAAATTAGAAGACATGTGACATCCACCATCCCGCTCTGTGCCCGCGTGGTGGAATTTGGCCCACTCCTTCTCTTCGAGAGGAGGCCTGTGTCCCAGCAGTGGGAACATTATCAGCTCATTATGATGCCTACTACTTCGGGACATACATACACCTACATGAGACATACAAAGTGTATGTCTCAATATTAATTTACTCATGAATAAGCACAAAATGAAATCATAATTAATTCTAACTGCAAAGAGAAACATTAAGTAGGTAGGTACTCAAAAACATTAGTCTTTTAACAATTCTGGAGAAACATTCTTCTTGTTCAATTTTCATAACCCGAGTTCTTGGAACTAAGTTAAACAACATTTTAAAGAGCTTCCAATCCATAAATAATTAGAAACGGAAACAATTTTTCATTCACACAGTACCCTTTCCCAAGGCCCAAGTACAAATATAAATAATCCAATTTGAAAATAGATATTTTGGCTGATTTTTACAATAACTTATTTTTTTTATATACTAGATCTATTACAAGTTAAAAAAATATCAACTAACAATAATTTATACTATATACAATTATATACAAATATATAATACGAAAAAATATAGAAAAAGGCAGGAGGTCATTGGGCATCAAAAAATTCGTCCGCATCACTGTCAATGGGATAAGTGCCCAAAAGGCTGGCAGCATTACCACGTTGGATGGCAATGCTGATTCTAAATAGATATTATATGAAAATGGAAAGGTATCAATTAAGCTAACAATACCCGTCGTTTATATCAGGGTTGTCTAATTAAAATACTAGTTCCCATCATCTCTCACGATTTTTTTATAGAAAGTAACGAACCCGGATGGAAAACAAAAGATTAATAATGAACTAATCCATTAAAGCTCCAATGTCGAGGCGATAGGCCTTCATAGGGTCCCGGCGGGCTTGGGGAAGGTTGTGGTTTTATTTGGAAAGCTAAATCTATTATACCATTCAGATGTTTGAGTGAGAGTTGCGTATATTGACTAAGGGGGTATCGTATAACCCAGTAAATTTAAAAAAAAGTAACGGTGGGGTTTCTAACCCATTCTTTTCTACACAAAACAACTTTTTGTAAGGAGGGACTAGAATCAATACTATTTTATTGTAAATTTTGACGTACAAAAGGGCCTTCTATGTGCCCATTTGAAATAAATGCTTTGACTTTGACTTTGAACTAGGCTGTGGAGGTCAGATAGGTAGTCGCTTCAAGTAAAATTATATTGTATTATATTGACCTGCATCCGGTTAGACTGGAAGCCGAACCTGACATAGCTGGGGGTAAGTTAGGCAGGTGACGATGAGTCGCGTATTATTATATACGGCTTTGCAACCATAATAACAACCGTCACGCAACATCTTCCAACACTACAAATTAGTGTGATTACAATTAGCTATGTACTCGCTAAACCTATTGCATGTGACTTCCAAAGAATAACTATAATGCACTCCTCTATAATAATTGTGCGACAATGGTCAGATTTTAGCGTTCTACATCCAGTTTGCCTATCGTCTACAGATCTGCAGCCTGTCTATATTGCTACAACTATACTAACTGTACTTATGTATGTACCTACTTATTAAGTCAGTGATTCCAAAGCCACATGAACTCGTCTGCTCTTATAAGTGCTGCCTCAGCATAATCCATATCAGTTTAATCGGGCTTATATCGTAGTAAAAACATAAGCCAGTTTGGTAGCACCAACCGTGTGATAAAAGCATTACACTGTTGCCTTATCAAAGAGAAAATGAAGACATGAAAATGACCTAAGTAATCCAATCTAACTCCAAAATTCCGAACTTCTTAAAAAGTGGCCAAGTGCGAATCCGACTCGCACACGAAGCGTTCCGTACCACAGTACAATATTTAACGCTACATATTTTTTAAACACGTTCCTTGTGTGGGGAACCCCTTTAATTTATAACTATATTTTATTTTTTGTTGCTATAGCGAACATTATAGTAGTTCACACTCTGTGAAAATTTCAAGTGTCTACCGATCATAAGATACATCCCTGTGACAGAGTTCGTCTGTCACAGGGATATTATGATAGGGACAGACAGCGAAGCCATAGTAATAGGGCCTTCGGGTACGGAACCCTAACAAAAGCATACATTTTATGAAAAAGAAACACGTCTTATATTTTGTTTCGAAATAAAACTTGTTCAGCTTCATACTTCATTGAGGGCACGTCCTCGTCCTGCGACAGAAAACACGGTTTTTTACATAAGAATGCCTTTTCTATGAAGTATTTTCTAGGCAAATGTTTATTAGGTTTCGTAGTCATATTTTTGTATTGAATAAAATATTTGCAGAATGGATCTATGAAAATATTGGATCTCGAAATTGTGATGAATAAGTAAATCGAATTATCTGAGTTTGTGCTAGAAATATCTAGAATTTTTTCAATCAGTTTTATTATTTCACTGATGTTGGAATTTGGCTGGATAAAAAACTTTTTTTGAAAAAGAAAAATAACTTTAATTTCGGAAGTCGGTGGCAAAGAACGAAAATGCGAGCCCTACGACACCGAATTCCGAAATTAAAGTTATTTTTCACTTTGTAGTGTCGTTTTTGGAAGTTGGTTGATTTTTTTTTTTGCAAAAAAGTTATTATTTTTCACTTTTAAGTTGTAATTTTTACAAGTAATTTTGGTTTAAAAACCAAACTACTGGACCGTTTTTGATGAAATTTCTATGGGACTATTTGGAAAGTATACTCTTTCCAACAAAAAAATATTTTTTCAAATCGGTTGGTATGCGACGGAGTTATGCGCGAACAAACATAAAAAAAAATACGGACATCCGAATTGAGAACCTCCTCCTTTTTTCGAAGTCGGTTAAAAACTAGTAGGTGCTTAGTTGAAGTATGTTCTATGAAATCTAAACATCTCGTTAGGAAAGAATTATGAGCAAAGACACCCACCAATATAATTATTGAAGGATTTGTACGCACTTAAAAACAATTGATAATCTTTCAAGAGGTATCAAAAAATAAACGACAAATTACATACAAAACATGAACTTTATCGTAGATCCATTCAAATAAAAAATACTTGGAAGTGAATATTGCCAAAATGTTAAACTCAAGGCACTAATTTCAATTAAACCAATTACAGGCACTTTTGAATTGTCAAGGGATCGGTCAATCAGAAAGATGAAGCTTGTTGCCCATTCCTAAGGGTAGTAGGTACCTATGGAGAAGAACGGTCAAGAAACTCCACGGACACTCTTTTAAATCAATAAATGTCTGAGCACAGTATAATCTAAACGTGTCTTGCAATAACTATAACGCTTGCAATCATAGTAAAAATATAATACTTATAACATAAATCTCGGTATTCTTTCCATCGGAATAATCCACTCAAAATAAACATTTTATTGGTATGACACGAATAAAAATGTTTATTTTGAGTGGATTATTCGCATTATTGTTTATCTTTATCGGGGGTAATTCATATGATTTATTGTTTATTGTAAAAGCCCGACGCAGGTCGAATATAAACGAATAAGGTTTGAAATTAGGAGACCTTTTGTCCTAGTAGGCGTATCGTACGTATCAGATACAAACAAATTATTAAAAGCTTTAAAAACAACAATTGTCATTGGACTAGGAATATAATAGAATTCAAAATTCTACAAATCATTAATACACCACATACTTAACCCCAAAAAATATTTTACGTAATTAATTTATTCTTCTTCCTTTTAAAAACACATTAAACGCATAATCAGCCTATAATGTTCCCACTGCTGGGACACGGGCCTCCTCTCTGTGAGAGGAAATGGATCTCAATCCAACACGCGAGCCCACTGCGGATTCGTAGATGCTACATGTCTTCGATTTTTTGGTTCTAGGATATGCCGGTTTTCTCATGATGTTTTCCTCCAACGTAATGAGAGCAGTGGTGATGAAATTTAATATACAAAGTAAAGTGCCCATCTGAGTACGAACTCACGACCTACAACTCGTAAGTCGGGGTCAATACTACTGGGAATGCCTTTTTTTATTTTGGGGGGGGGGGGGGGGGGGGAATCAGTCAATTGACCTCTCCCGCTCTGGGCTGAGCGGAAGGGCGTGTCAGACTTTTACTGACTAAAACCCACCCATGTTCCTTCAGTTGCCTGTGCCGGGCCACGGTATCTCTTTCGAACAACCCGTAGCCCCGGCGGCATCGGCCCTAGCGGACCCCGTCAGTTCACGCTGACATCTCTTTGAGACGCGCGTGGAACACAACGCGCCGTCGATCCGGGCCTTGTCCTTACCGGGCGGCGAGCTGCCCATTGCTCGCCGTCCGCAAGCCCGCGCCTACGGTGGTCGGGAGTCGGCTGTTGACTCCCGTCCAGGGCGTCTCCTGCGGCGTGAGGGCGCAGAGATTGCCTCTCCCTCACGCGCTCCACCGCCTCCTTTGCGAGCATTACTGCTTCGCAGAAGGAGATAACGGCCTCCCATTCACTCTAGCTCCGTACCATGGCCTGGACCAGGGCCGGACGCGAGAGATTGCAGCCGCCGATCGCCGCCACGAGGACCCGGCGGTGCTCCGCCCAAGCCGGGCAAACCTCCACTGTATGCTCCACCGTGTCCTCCGGGCGATCCGCACAGTGGTGACACCCTGGCGTTTCCTCCCGCCTTATCCTGAACAGGAACCTCCCGAAACAACCGTGTCCGGTGAGGACCTGCGTCAGGCGGAAGGTGAGGGTGCCGCGGCACCTCTCTAGCCACTCTTCAAAGAGGGGACTTATCGCCGCTATCGTGGCGTGCCCAGCACTGGGTTGCGACAATCGCACTCTCCATGCCGCTATGAGATCCCGCCGGTGCTCTGTCCGCTGTACCGTGATTTCTCGCGGCAGCGGAGTTACTCCCCGGCGTTTTGCCTCCTCTCGCCACTCCCATATGTAGGCGAGGACTTTGGCCTCCAGATCCTATGGCGGCAATCCGGCAAGGAGGCTCGCCACCTCAGCGGAGACCGTGCGGTATCCTCGGATCAGCCGGACAGCCATGACCCTTTGGGACGCGTTCAACCGGCGGGCTGGTCGCCGCCTCAGGGAACGCGCCCATACCGGTGCCCCGTAAAGGGCCATGGACCGCACGACCCCCGCATAGAGCCTCCGGCAGGAGGCGTTTGGTCCCCCTAGATTGGGCAAGAGCCGCCTCAAGGCAGCCCCGGCCCGTTCCAGTCTGGGAGCCGAACGTCAGAAATGCTCCACGAAGTTCCACCGGCTGTCGAGGACGAGTCTCAGGTACTTCATCGTCGGCTCGACGCCGATGTGAATCCCTCCCGCCGTTATTTGTGAACCCGATGGTGGCGCCTCCCGAGGACCATGAAAACACATGGCTTCAGACTTGTGCAATGCCACCTCGATACTGGGAATGCCTTAGAATAAATACTGTGAACTAAATTGAATGCAGTATTACCTATGTTAATATTATATAAAAATAGGCAAATATAATGACATAATTATGTATCACCAAGTTACGTTTTAAAAGATTTTTGAAAGAAAGAAAGAAAATAAGTTTATTCGACCCAGGTTAAGTAAGGCACAAACATAAACCAGATAAAAACTTAAAATAGTACATTTTTGTATATTTATCTTAGAAGTGCAACGGCCATTGTTCTTTTACCTTTTACCAAAACAACTGACAAAAACAAAAAATAAAACGACCAGATACTTCACATAGCAATGTTTCGCTCAAAGCGATGCTCTGGGACACTAGCCTCAAAGTTTCAATAACAATAGAATTTCAGACGAGGAATTCGTTCGCTGTAAAAGCTTTATCTTCAACATTGCTGATTCACAAAGCTTCGACTCTGAACCCTTTCCAATTTTATACAGGGTTTGTTAACCGACGAAAAATGTCTACATTAAGGGGTCTTGAATCATGTGCTGAATCCATGGTAACAGTTTGCGCGCCGATGCCCCTGCCACCCTGTATATTCACCAATTTAATGATCACCATTTAGTACTTAGTAGCTGCCCCCCGCGGTTTCACCCACATAAGTTTCGATCCCGTGAGAATATCGAGATAAAAAGTATCCTATATATTAATCCTGGCTATAAACCATCTGTTTGCCTTTCATCAAAATCCGTTCAGTAGTTTTTGCGTGAAAGAGTGACAAACATCCATCCATCCGTCCGTACAAACATTCACGTTTATAATATTAGTAGGACTACACTTACTTTTGAACTTTGTGAGCTCAATATCATCTGCCTAGCCTTTTCCCAGCTATTGGGATCTGTTTCCATACAACCGCATGCGGCTGAATACCATTTACCAATACAGTATTTTACTCGAAGCAACTGCCTATCTGAACTCCACAACCCAGTGAGTAACACGATACCCTTTGTTAAGACTGGTTGTCAGACGTTCTGGCTGCTGACTACCTGTAACGACTATCAAATATCTACGAATAACAGCTGGGACCAATGGCAGAATTTTGTTAGCAGGATTAAATTAAAAACTTAACTGTTGGTTAATCATTCTAAATTGTTATTTCCCCAAATTCTTGAAAAAAATCGTGTAATTATCGTCTTAGACAGTGCAAACTAAGTTATTGCCTAAGTTATTCAAGTAGACACGAATTATCGTCGTTCCAGTAACCTTTTTTTTTCTAAGTTATCAAAACAAAGTTTTAAAGTACCAATTTTAGCGCGCGACCGATAAGCAATCCATTCATACAGAGTTCACAACATGAATCAAGTTGGCAACGTGTTGAACTAGCGTTAAGTACCTAATGTTCACCGTTCCTACGAAAAAAAGTGCGCGCGACGACGTTGCCAAACCGCTCGCCTACGCGCACGTATGTGCATCCATTTCCTTAATGACATGCACTAAATTTACTTTATGACACGTTGAATAATATATTTTAATTTAGTGCACCTGCTCAATTTCATAATTATACTAGCTTCTACCCGCGACTTCGCCCGCGTGGATGTCGGAAATTATCCCACGAGAACATTATTGTTTACTTTCGATCCTAGGTATAAATACTGAGTTACGAGTAAATCGGACCGCGCGCTAAAATTCTTCCATACAAACTTTGAAACCCCCCAATCTCTTGTTAGGGGATAGTTTAGAAGAAAAAAAAAACTATTTTCATAATTTATTTAGATAAGTATCAGTGCCAAGTTTCAAGTTTATTAACTCAAGGAATAAGATTTTTCATACAAACAAAATCCCCCCATTTTACCCTCTTAGGGATAGAATTTCGAAAAATCCTTTCTTATTGGATGCCTACTCTTCACGAAGAACATACCCTCCAAATTTCATGTCTCTAGGACCAGCGGTTTAGGCTCTGCGTTGATGTATGAGTCAGTCAGTCAGTCAGGACTTTGACTTATATATATATGTATATAGATAGATAGATATCGACTAAGGGCTGATTTTTCAATCAATAACAATAAACTGTTCCTCCGAACCGCACGTTACGAATTTTGTTTCAGTGCGGTTAGTGGAAGTGCTCATGTGCCGTTCGCAGAAGTGCCGTTCAAATCAGTGCTATAAGTGGAATACCTCCTTTATTCGAGGAATTATTTTGAAATTTTGGCAGTTGTTTCATACAAAAACTGTCAAACGTCAATTTTATTACTCGAATAAAAGTTATCTGGCGATGGAGAAATCAGCCCTAAATATTTAAAAGTCAAATATTGAGGGAATAATATTCATGATCGCGTAACCGCGTTCAGTAAGGACGTTGCCATACAATTTAATTTCGTAATATTCAGGGCAAGCGTAGGTGCTATAATATTGCTAAATGACGTGATTTCATTAGTACGTGAGAAGGTATTGTTCCTTGAATTAATTATTTATGTACCTAAACCGCCCACGAATGTAGAGGCAATTTAAAGTTCTACTCAGGTAAAGTTGGCATAACGTTTCGTTGGAGGCTGCTATTTTTAGATTTAATTGGTTGTTTTTAGTCTTAGGTACCTATTTATAGTTGATTCTATGTACTGCGTATTCACTGGGAAACAAAGTTGCGCAACATAATATTATTGTTCCAACAAGTTTTTGTGGAGTGGTAAGTAATGTGGCCGGCAATACGTAAATGATAGGTATTTATGGTAAAATAAAGATCATTTTGCAACATCAAATATTGTGGGAACAAAGTTGCGCAATTGTTGCTCAACATTTTTTCCAAGGAATTTGGAAAAAATGTTTGGGGCTTTGAGTTACACTGTCATACGAGTAACTTTATCACCAACCCCGTCACTTGTTGGTAAGATAAATGGCGACTATTATAGCGGAAACTTAACGACAATATCGGTCTTGGCAAGTGTCCAAGTATTCTGGTAATAAGATTGCTGTTAGGTAAGTTATATTATCATCAGAGTAAAATTGATATCGCAGCTATTATTAGTTTGACACTATCCAATAGTCTCACAGAAAGAGGAGGCCTGAATTAGAAGATTTCAATTTGAAATCTCGCCAGTTGTTCCAACAATTGCTGTATAAGTAATTAACATTTTTAAATTTTAATTGAAAAATCATCGCCAAAAATTAATCTAAAAAAATTACCAAATGAAAAACATTTTATTCTGTAATCTAACGCCTGTGTTGTCCCACTACAGAGCAAAGTCCTCCCTCTCCCTTTACCACACAATTCTGTCAAGTAATTTTAAATTAGAATTTCGTGTTTATTGAAATTATTAAGTCAATGGAATCAATTTGCCAGTGGCATTGGCATCAACAGGCACATTTGCTGATTCATGTGTTAACATTTTAATCAGAAGGCCAATTCTCGTAATTTAAAACGTTCAAAATCTAGTCGCAGTCTCATCTCGGCGACAAACAAATGTCAAAAACTTGTCAAAATGTAGACAAACTAGAGATATTTTTTTACTGTGAACGTGCTTAAACTTACGAGAATTTCCCCTCGGATACCTACTTTTGAAACAGACTCAATTAATCTGCCTAGCCTCTTCCCAAGTTTGTTGGGGTCAGCGTCCAGTTTAACTGAAAGCAACTGAAATCGTTATTTTACTCCATCTTCCGCCCGCGTGAAACTTCTTGTCACCCGACCCACAACGTCGTATTATTTCGTTCTTGCTTAGCATTCCTTCTTACTTTTTTTAGTTTTTGCTTGACCTTTAAGGGTCTTAGCGTGATGTTAAGTAGACTGTATAGGCTTCTTCAAGAATTGGACTATCAAATGCAAATAGAATTTTTCCAACCCGATTGGCAGTTCCAGAGACTTGCGCGTTCAAACAAACAAACTCTTTAGCTTTATTTCTAGTATATGTAGAAGATAGAGCGACTGTCCACTTTTTTTGGCTTCTTATGACTATAACTCCCCTATTGTATTATGCCAATGTGAATTCACCAGTCAGAAGTTGTCATGTCACAATAACATCATCATCATCTGCCTAGCCTTTTCCCAACTATGTTGGGGTCTGCTTCCAGTCTAACCGGATGCAGCTGAATACCAGTATTTTACATGGAGCGACTGCCTATCTGACCTCCACAACCCAGTTACTGGGTAATACGATACCCCTTGGTAAGACTGGTTGTCAGACTTACGGTCGTTACGACTACCCGTAACGACTGTCAAAGATCCACGAATGACAGCCGAGACCAACGGCTTAACGTGCTTTCCGAGGCACGGAGGGGTCTCGGTATGTAAAGATGGTCACCCATCCCCAGACCAACCGCGGCTAGCGTAGCTTAACCTAACCGATCGACCTGTGCGGCTGTTATTATTTAGCCACGGGACCCTCATGTCACAATAACATGCAAACTATAAATGCATTCCTTTGTGCAAGTTTATAGGCATGTGTATTCCTACCTTAAACGTAATTAGGTACTCCTTAACAAACATAATTATAATATCATCAATTTCGGTAACTGGTAGCTTTAACATAAATACTAACTCATTATAAATGTAGAAGTCTAACTTGTTTGAGAGCTACGAGTACGAGTACTCGTAGCTCTCAAACAAGCAGAACAAATTGATAATTCATTGATGTGTAATTAGTACATGTAGGATTGAATCTTTGAACGAAACCTATATTTTGTCAGTAATTTTGAAGGTTTTGTAATTTATTTGAACTTACGTTTAATTAAAATTGTTTGACTTATAAGAAATGGAACTTGTGGAACCTATTAATTTGTATTGTCAATGTTGATTAATGTGTATTGTCTTTGGTCCCGGCCTGGCCCTAAAATCGAGCAATGGACAAAATTCACAACTTTTTATAAATCAAATCAAAAGTCATTTATTCAAATTAGGCTGAGAATCAGCACTTTTTGAACGTCAAAATTACAAAAGACAGTCCCCCAAAAACGCCCGCCCTTCACTTCACTTCTTTTTATATGCTTGAGTACGAGGTTTTTGACTACTTTGTATGTGTACCTATATTTTATATATTTTTTTTTTTTGTAATGTCCGTTTTGTTTGTGCAGAATAAACAAATTTTCTTTCTTTTCTAAAAGGATGAATGAAAATCATCATCTCAACACCTCTCTCCCTTGATGTTGTATATATTATAGTAACAGTATGTATGTGTATATAACCTATTTATATAGGTACTAGGTACTTTTAAAACTAGTGTTAAGAGTATTTTTTTATCATTGTCCCTCTCAACCAAAGCACCTGGTTCGCTGGTAGAGAATGCCTAAAGCATTAAGTCCGCCTTTGTACCTTTTTGTGCGAAAAGTTTAAATAAATAAATAAATGTTATTGAACGAGATACCTTGATTATCAAGGGTCTTATTGAAGAAGAAAAGTTGATACCTAAAACCCTTTCTCATTTAGAAAAGCTAGTCTTCTAAAAACCAAATGTACATAACATCACGTGTGTATTACCCGAAGTGTTAGACAGAGGGGTTATGTTTAAATCTCATGTAACATGCGAATTGTCACATTGTCATCAACCAAGCACAAATCCAGACGACTCCGGGCTATTACTGAGGAATTCCTGATGGAAAAATCTAATAACACTTTGTCCGAGCCGGGAATCGAACCCAGAACCTCATGCCCAGCTGTAGCGCTAGCGAGCACCCCAACGAGCCAGTGAACCTAGAGACTAACAAAAACAAGAGTAACACTGCGAACAATATCTACATACTTAAATATGCGTACGTGTAATAATAAAAAGTAAATACTAAACCTACATCAGCTTCCCTGACTTAAAATTAACCGTATAATATTTAAAGTTTTTGTGATAAACCACATGAGCGGCAAATGAGGGCTATTTACTTTATACATATAAACGTAATTACATACATGAAAAGAAGTGGATAAAATGAGTACTAAACAGGGGTGCGGTAGTAAATATACCTTGTAATGTATGAAATGCCGGGATGAAAAAGAGGCTTACTTCAGTTATTCTCTGAGTGCCTAAATGGGGAATGGTGAAAGATAAA
The DNA here is from genome assembly GCA_945859715.1 of Apamea sordens. Lineage (NCBI taxonomy): Eukaryota > Metazoa > Arthropoda > Insecta > Lepidoptera > Noctuidae > Apamea > Apamea sordens. The sequence continues at coordinate 20,208,212 of OX243998.1, read as the reverse complement.
TTATAAATATTATGATCAGCACATTTTTATTTCCACCCATCGGCATTTTGATAATTAAACGACTACAAAGAATACCTAAATCAAAATCATAATATTTTATTTCACATAAACCTACACGGGCACTTATGAAACGTCAGAGTTTCCAATGGAGTCGGCAAGAAACTCCACGGTTACTCTTTTAAAAATCATAATTGAGTTTTACAATGTTTTCAAATGACAGAGTTAACAAGTATGGGAGGACAGCATAGGCCCGTCAACACGCACCGTAATTAAAAACGTTCAAAATCTAGTCGCGATCTCGAGGCTAATTCTCTTAATTTAAAACGTTCAAAATCTAGTCGCAGTCTCACCTCAGCGACAAACAAATGTCAAAAACTTGTCATAATGTAGGGAAATTAGAAGTATTTTTTGACAGATTGAGACTGAGATCAGACTTTGAACGTTCTTAAAATTACGAGAATTGCCCCTCTCATCTCAGCGAAATGTCAAAAACTTGTCAATGATTTAACTAGAGACTATGAATTTAGAGGTATTTTTGACAGATTAACACTGAGATCAGACTGTGAACGTTCTTAAAATTACGAGAATTGCCCTTCTGGTACTTAACAAAATAGAAAATGGTCTACAAATCTACATTCTACAAGGCCACGCTCTCACAACCGTCATAATAATTTATTATTCATCTGTCCACAACAATCTTTTACAATACCAACTAACTTACAAGAAAACCTTCGTCAAATGACACTCAATAGTTCTAAGTAAAGGAAGTATCGTGATTCTACTAGACACGCTACTCCGCAATAATGTAACTGCTAATAAAACGCAGAGAATAGTACTACGCTCTGCACTCAAGCATGGCAGCGACCCGTTTCCGCACTACACTTCGACCTCTTTCAACACTACCCTCCCTATCAAATGGTCAAATTGCGTGCCGATACCAAAGATTCAAAGTTCAAAAGACACATGACAGCGTAAACTGAGCCACTGCATAAAATAAGGTTATAAAAGTTTCAATGGGCTAGGGCGCTGGGGGTAGGCTGCCACGCCAGTAGCTACCCGACCGCCGAACGGGATACACCTCCCGCCGAAGCTGCCTGAAGGCTCGCGAACTACACATATCATATTGAAACTTTTTCGAGTATCGAATTTGTGTTTTGTTTTTTGAATTTCGGTTTGACTAGTGCCAGTGAGTTCAGTTTTTGAATGTGATTTTTTTTGCCAAGTTTTGTTTTCTGATGACTGATGATTGATTCTTCTGATGGTGATCACCAATTCAAAGGTATGTGGCATGTTGTTATTTTGATAATAGCATAGAATATTGTTTTTTTTTTCACTTTTCACGTTGTTATAAAGTTTTTACTGGAACAAAAGTTATGGCGTACGTTAAAATATTTCAACTTTTAAAACTTCAAAGAACGCTTAATTACAGTAATAAAGATAAGAATTTATGAGAATACTGAAGTACTAGTCTTTATTAACTTAGCTCACAATTAAAATATTTCTCTTATCACTGTAAAAAATAAATTCACTTAGTATAAGCCTATTTGTAACTTAGATACACAGGAATATTTTAGAAAGCCATTTAGAGATTTCAAGCGTATTATAACTGCGTAAAAGGATTTTATAAATTACCATAATGTGAAAATCCATTAACCTTTACAATGATTCTCTTTTAATTTCGTAACAGGAGTTTAAACAGCTTCATATTAATCATCAGTTTCTAATCAACAACTACAATATTCTCTCATGTAATTACCTGGTAATTAAAAAAAAATATTGTAAGAATTACAGTCAGTTGTGTTATCACAGAGCTTGCCCCTGTGGTGATATACTTTTGATGTATACTGGAGCAAGTGAGGCCACACTTCAGATTAAATAAAAATCAAATACGTCAATTTATGTCACATATTATACAGATTTACTTTTGCTGTTAGCTGGCCCACTACTGGGCAAAGGCCTCTCCCCATTACTTCCAGCTCTTTCGATCCAGGGCTAGAGTGGTAAAGGTATAAGGTGTTACAACATTATAAATAATTTATCACTGTGACCTGCCATAGTACAGAACAAAAAAAATGGTGAACAAAATATTAGGCAGGTTTACATTGTTTGCAAATAAAATCGAGTCCAGGTTTTCTACAGAAAAAAACGTACATCATAGTTTACTTGCCTGTAAAGGTAAAAGTATTTGTGCTGGAATATAAAATTTAAAATAACCGCTACGATTAACAAAAGGCGATACCCACAGGCCAAAGTGGCCAAAATGCCAAGTCTGGGCATTTATTTGGTGATTTCAGTTTGCAATATTAGCTGCAGATGAAGAAGAACTTCTTTTCGGTGTTTATCGTCCAAAGGTAAACAGGCATCTTCTGGGCACGCTCGTTCTATCATAGACTTCAGCCAGCGCTTTGCATCAGGCGTGATCGAGGTTAAGAGAAGGCCCTAATGAAAAAAAAATGCGTAAGTCGCCTCTGCTGAGTATATTATGTAATTTAGCAATAGGATAGGAGCACAGAAGAAATGAGGCTTAATTTTCTCAGCGGGGTAATTGCGTAACAAACATTTTGACAGTTCAACGATATCCATTGCGTAATGTAGCCATGGATTAGGAATTTAAGGACGTCAGGCTCCACAATCATTATCATCGTCATTTCAGCCGACAGACGTCCACTGCTGGACATAGGCTTCCCCCAGCCATCGCCACGTCGACCGGTTCTGTACTTCTCCCATCCAGCGGATTCCTGATAGTGAGGGTCCATAATGATCTCATTAGTATTGAATTTCCATCAAAATCCTTCAGATTGTGAAAGAATGTGTTACGCAATTGGGGTGTAGTTCAATGCCAGCCTTAGTTTCGACTGCCGACGATGATGATGACGCGTTGGTCAAAGTATCTTCAGAATAACGCAATTAGGATCTGCCACAATTAAGTTAAACGCGGTCCAGTAAAGTGCCCTAAAACTAGTTAACTGCCTACATATTGGTAACCACAAATTTGTTAAGCATTATGGTATAGTTTGGTAAATTAATTATGTTTAACTACACTTTACCTTAGCATGGACGATTTGATTATATTTCATAAACATAATCTGCCCATAATGTTTCCACCTCCTCTCTGTGAAAGGAGAGTGGCCCTAATCCACCACGCGGGCCCAGTGCGGGTTGGCGGATGTCTCATGTCTTCGAATTTTTGGTTCTAGGACATGCCTGTTACCTCACGATGTTTTCCTTCACCGTTTTGAGAACAGCGGTGATGGAATAATTTACACAAAGTAAAGTGTCTGTCTGAGTTTGAACCTACGACCTGCAATACGTAAGTCGCGGCCGTTACCAGCACTGCGCCACGACTGCTCTCTTTTTTGTATAATTAATTTAATAATGAGGTCTATTTTAGTACAAAATAATGTTGATGATGATGAAACCTTTTACTTTACCTAATAGAATAGAAAATAACAAAGAAAAGGTTATTTAAGAGATAGAAGATGTGTCTCGGTGTCATAAAATTATCATTTGAAAAAAAAAAAAATCTTGTTGTAACACTGTTATTCTTATAAAAAAACATTACAGTTTGAAAAAAAAACAAAATCCTAATAAAGTCAAAGCTTTTATTTCAAATAGGCACATAAAAAGCACTTTTGAACGTCAGAAATTACATTAAAATATAATTGATTCTAGTCGCCCCTTCCAGAAGGTAGTTCTTGGATGGAGAAGAATGGGCAAGAAACTCCCCCGTTACTATTTTAAATTGTTTACAATATTTTGCATACATGAGATAATATAATCTATATATATAAAATTCAAAGTCCTGACTGACTGACTGACTGACTGACTGACTGACTGACTGATAGATCAACGCACAGCCTAAACCGCTGGTCCTAGAGACATGAAATTTGGAGGGTGTGTTCTTCGTGAAGAGTAGGCATCCACTAAGAAAGGATTTTTCGAAATTCCACCCCTAAGAGGGTGAAAAGGGGGGAATTCGTTTGTATGAAAAATCTTATTCCTTGAGTTAATAAACTTGAAACTTGGCACGAATACTTATCTAAATAAATTATTAAGATTGTCAGTTTTTTTTTCTTCTAAACTACCCCCTAATAAGGGATGGGGGGTTTCAAAGTTTGTATGGAAGAATTGTAGCGCGCAGTCCGAATTACTCGAAACTCAGTATTTATCATGTGTATCAAGGTTTTTTGAAAATCTACCCCTGACGGGCTGAAATGGGGTAGTAAATTTTTCAGGGGAGGATTTTACTGCATGGTTTGATTAACTCGAAAATTAGTTTAAATAATCTTTGAGTCAAGTTATGAATACATCCCAAACGATTTTTACTAAATTCCGCCCCTGTGGGGGTGAAAAGCGGGGATACAGTTTATATGAAAAATCTTCTTCATTAGGTTAACAAACGTGAAACTTTACAAGAATACTCGCCTAAGTAAGTAATAAAGTTTATCATTATAAGTTTTTCATAACTACCCCTCAAAGGGGGATATAGGGGTGTTGAAGTTTGTGTGGAATAATTTGAATGCGCGGTCCGATTAACTCGAAACTCAGTGTTTATACTTAGGACCAAAAATAAAGAGTAACATGTATCAGGGTTTTTCGAAAATCTACCCCTAACGGATTGAAAAGGGGTAGTTAATTTTACAAGGGAGGATTATAATGCGTGGCTTGATTAACTCGAAAATTAGTATAAATAATCTTTGAATGAAGTTATGAATAATCCCAAACGATTTTTCAAAATTCCACCCCTTTGGGGGTGAAAAGCGGGGGATACAGTTTATATGAAAAATCTTATTCATTTAGTTAATAAACTTGAAACTTAGCAAGAATACTTTCCTAAGTAAGTAATAAAGTTTATCATTATAAGTTTTTCAAAACTACCCCTCAAAGGGGTAGGGTAGGGGAAGAAATTTAATGCGCGGTCCGAGTAACTCGAAACTCAGTATTGATACTTTTGACAGAAAATAATAATAATAATAATAATAATATCCCTGGACATTTCACACAGCGCCATCTAGTCCCAAGCTAAGCAACCTAATGCTTGTGTTATGGTAACAAGATGGCTGATAAACTACTTATATACATTTTTTTTTTTTGTAAATACATACATATTATAGATAGAAAAACACCCAGACTCGGAACAAATACATGTAGGTCATACAAATATTTGTTCCGTGCGGGAATCGAACCCGCGACACGCAGCGCAGCAGTCAATCGCTTAACCACTGCGCCAACCGTGCCGTCAACGTATGTATGTAAAGTATGTAAAGTTCGTCAGTATGTAAAGTTGTCGAAAATTTACCACTGACGGGACAAAAAGGGGTAATTCAGTTTTTAAGGGGAGGATTTGAACTTGAAACTGTATGTTACATTTTCGCGCCTAAACTACTGAACTTCTGATTTGGCATAGAGGTAGATGGCATCCTGGGGAAGCACATACATTTTATCCTATTAGCACGTTCCCGTGGGATAATTTCCGACATCCACGCGGGCGAAGCCGCGGGCAGAAGCTAGTTAACTATATGTGAAGACGCGACCTAGAATAAAAATTACAATACCACAATAGGTAAAAGAATTAAAAATGAAACCATGACCGATAAGCGAACTCAACTAAAAAGTCTGTTACATCAAAAAAAGGAACGAGTAAAAACATAAAACAGATATCAATATAAAAATTTACAAGGGGTGACACAATGGGCGCTGTTACTCCTAAAAGCAATCTTTTAAAGACAACCTTTGGATGGATTAAGAGAGAAAGAGAGACAATACTGCGGTACCATTAACATACATACATAAAACTTAATATACTTATCTATAAAAATATAAGCGCAAAGAATAATAAAATTAAGTCAGCATAGTGGTGTTTAAGGGAAGAGATAGTATTATTTTTTAAAAATGGGCAAAAATTGAGCACTCCTTACCTATACGGGCAACTGGCAAGGCATTCCATATTTACCATATTTCCATATTAACCGTATTGCTTGAACTATAAAAGATTTATCATAGAAACTAGTGAAATGCATCCGGGATCTCTAGTCTCAAGTTTTCCGATGACCTACGATTTATTTATTTTTTTAACCGACGAAAACAAACGGAGGAGTTTCTCAAGTCGACGCGTATTTTTTTTTATGTATGACCACGCAAGACTTTTTACAGAGTAGTTCGATTTTGATTGTTCTTTTTTTATTGGAAAGGGTATACCAGAGTTGGTTCCATATAAATTTGGAAAAAAAATCCAACCCAAAGAGTAGGAAAATAGGGGTGATTTATTGTTCACTCGCAGATTTGAATGCTGAGTTGTTGTGTATATACTCTACTCAGTGCCACATATGCCTGCCCTTTGGCAAACATCATCATCTGCCTAGCCTTTTCCCAACTATGTTGGGATTGGCTTCCAGTCTAACCGGATGCAGCTGAATACCAGTATTTTACATGGAGCGACTGCCTATCTGACCTCGGTAAGACTGGTTGTCAGATTTTCGGGCTTCTGACTACCCCGTAACGACTGTCAAAGATCCACGAATGACAGCCGGGACCAACGGCTTAACGTGCTTTCCGAGGCACGGAGGGGTCTCGGTATATAAAGATGGTCACCCATCCACAGACCAACCGCGGCAAGCATAGCTTAACCTGACCGATCGACCTGTGCGGCTGTTTTTATTTAGCCACGGGCCCTTTGGCAAACAATTAGTAGATTTTAGCCACAAAAAATTATAAAATAAAAACTTTTTAACAAAAAAATTTAACCACCGAAAAAACTGAAAAGCAAAAAATAATAAAACTGTTTTATTTAACCTTAATAACTAAGTTATTAAACAAAAGTTAGTATACCTAAATAATTTTGAGTCGGCGCCGTTTAAATTTAAGGCAATTTAGTGATCTTTGTTTATTGATTGTTTGGCGCCGGCTCAAAATTACTTGGATATACTTACTTACATTAGTTTAAGAACTTAGTTATTAAGGTTAAATAAACCGGCCAAGTGCGAGTCAGACTCGCGCACGAAGGGTTCCGTACCATTCATTATCTATAAAAAATCAATCAGGAGTTGATTTAATGAAAGGTAAATTGCGGTTTATGGTTTATGAGTTTTATGACGTATTAAAAAAAACTACTTTCTAGATCTCCTTCAAACCAATTTTCGGTGGAAGTTTACATGGTAATGTACATCATATATTTTTTTTGTTTCATCATTTTTCTTATTTTAGAAGTTACAAGGGACATACACACATTTTATCAATTTGGAAGTGTCTCTCGCGCAAACTATTCAGTTTAGAAAAAAACGATATTTGAAACCTCAATATCATTTTTAAAGACCTATTCATAGATACACCACACGTATGGGCTTGATGAAAAAAAAAATGAGTTTCAGTTCTAAGTATGGGGTTCTAAGTTCCCCTAAAATTTATTGGTTTTTTTTTTCTATTTTTATGTGAAAATCTTAATGCGGTTAACAGAATACATCTACTTACCAAGTTTCAACAATATAGCTCTTATAGTTTCCGAAAAAGTGGCTGTGACATACGGACGGACAGACAGATAGACATGACGAATCTATAAGGGTTCCGTTTTTTGCCATTTGGCTATGGAACCCTAAAAAAAGGTTTATAATTTTGGTGCTTTTCAGATTTTTTGGCGGTTTAAATGTTTTGTTTAAAAGTTTTTTTTATAAAAACTTTACCCCACACTAGAAATTTCTCCTGTATCGTAGGTGCGTTTACAAACATTTAAACTCACATACACAAACAGCCAGACCCGGAACAACTACTTGTAGGCCGTACAAATATTTGTTCCGTGCGGGAATCGAACCCGCGACACGCAGCGCAGCAGTCAATCACTTAACCACAGCGCCAATCGTCCCAGATATTTATTATGTGTGTCATAAAGAAACTTGAAACCTAATTTAAGATAAGAGGGGGTTATAGGATTGAACAGAATACTGTGGAGCTGAAACAAGAGAAAATACTAGTTTTACATAATTTATTCATTTCAGTTACATTATCATTTACATATTTGAATATTTCAAAGACATTTCTTTGAAAATATAATATTATGTAAAAATAATACGTTAGAAATAATAAAATGGTGATCATAATGGTATGGAGAGTTTGGAGAGGTCAAAAGGAGAGAGGGCATATTTTTATGACGGACCATATTCGCAACACCACTCTGCGCTCCAAAACACAGATTACTGACGTTGCTCAAAAAGCCGCTAAGCTGAAGTAGGACTGGGCTGGCCACGACAGCCGTATGCCCAATGAGCTGAGGGCCAAAATAACCACCACGTGAAGCCCTGACACAGCTAGAAGGCGTCGCGGCAGACCCCGTAGAAGATGGCGGGACGAGCTGGAGAAAACAAACGACCAGTGGTCCACTTTAGCCCTGGATCGAAAGAGCTGGAAGTCATAGGGAAAGGCCTTTGCCCAGCACTGGAATGATGCAGGCTAACAGTACTAATACCTATAGCTTTTATTCCTACATATTTTTAACAGTTCATAAAACCTCCATTACTTACCATGGGCCTCCTAAATGACTCTTACCTAAAGTGAATTTATTTTCCAATCATGTAAGCTCGGAAAACGAATTTATCAATCGCAATATATTCTTATTGCCACATAGGAGAATGTTCTTCTCGCGACATATTCCTTTAACCCATTACCACGATACCGCCGCGAAGAAAAGAAATATATAAAGCGTATGCTGTGTTGAAATTTCGTAAACACCTACAGCAAATAAAATGTCTACTATTCTATGCTCAACTAACTCGCTATAAATAAAGCTGAGTATCCTAGATCTAGACGATGCTAACTCATGAATCTAGAATTTAAACTGACACATTAGAGGTACCTACTTGACATAAATCTAGTTATAAACTCTTAAATGTCGTATGAACTCTGTTTAAAACAAAAATACACTTGAAATAACAATAAATATAATCGTGAAAACTATTAAAACCGCTTACATGGAAACGACTTCTAGTAGGCGATCGTTTGCCGGGTAAACCGAGATTCATTAGATACTGTTGCGAGGATAAAAACACATACATACATATACTCACATCGTTTTTCCTTAAGACAAAAGGGGTGTGAAGAAGCTTCAGAACGTCTCTTGCTACTACTACTCCTTTTGGTCGACGTTTATACATCTGGCCGTACACGTACGCACGCTGATTGCACTACGCTCTTGACCACTCAAAAGAACATCATTAATAAGCGAGCATCTTTCTTTCTGAAACATACATAACATAATTATAACATCACATAATTTGTCGTTTTGTATTTTCGATCGTCTTTGTGAACATCGCTCATTTTAATCCTAAATTATTTTGTAACCTATACGAGTATGTAATTCAACTAACGATATCTTGTACGTACTATTAATTTCTGTGCTAGTGCTGTGCACTTCTGTAAGTGACAAATTCACAATTCCTAAAACTGTATGTGGTTTTCGTTTGTGTATGTCTTAGTGAGTAAGTCGTTGAAGTGCCATAAAAATAAATAAATAAGGAACGGTCCTTAAAAACGTGAAATTGTTTTACAAAGTCTCAAAGCCTCATCATCATTTCAGCTGAAAGACGTCCACCGCTGGACATAGGCCTTCCCCAAGAACCTCCACTTCAACCGGTTCTGTGCTTGTCGCATCCAACGGGTTCCTGCGGCTTTAACTTGGTCGTCGGTCCACCTTGTGGGAGGCCTTCCAACGCTACGTCTTCCGGTACGCGGTCGCCACTCCAGAACCTTTCGGCCCCATCGGTCATCTGTTCTGCGAGCAATTGTGCCCTGCCCATTGCCACTTATGTTTGGCAATTCTTTGGGATATGTAGGTTACCTTGGTTCTCCTGCGGATTTCTTCACTTCTGATTCGTTCACGCAGGGAAACTCCAAGCACAGCTCTCTCCATTGCCTTTTGGGTGACTTTAAGCCTTCCAATAAGGCCCATTGTGAGCGACCACGTTTCAGTGCCATAGGTCATCACTGGCAACACACACTGGTCAAATACATTCGTCTTGAGATACTGCAGTATGTGGGACAAAGCCTTCTTTTAAAAAAAACTTATTTCTCTATATGACTTTTGTTCGAAGAATACCTTTTTTTTGGGTGGGAAATCATCAAATGACCTCTCCCACTCTGGGCTGAGCGGAAGGGCGTGTCAGACTTTTAATGGCTTAAACCCACCCGTGTTCCTTCAGTAGCCTGTGCCAGGGGCCACGGTATCTCTTTCGAACAACCCGCGCCCTGGCAGGCATCGGCCCTAGCGGACCCCGTCAATTCGTGCTGACATGTCTTTGAGGCGCGGTCTGGTCCTTACCGAGCGGCGAGCTGCCCATTGCTCGCCGCCCGCAAGCCCGCGCCTACGGTGGCCGGCTGTTGACTCCCATCCATGGCGTCTCCTGCGGTGATTAGGGGCGTGAGGGCGCAGTGATTGCCTCTCCCTCACGCACTCCGCCTCCTCCTTCGCGAGCATTACTGCTTCGCAGAAGGAGATGACGGCCTCCCATTCACTCTCGCTCCGTACCATGGCCTTGACCAGGGCCGGACGCGAGATATCACTGCCGCCGATCGCCGCCATGAGGACGCGGCGGTGCTCCGCCGAAGCTGGGTCCACCGCATGCTCCATCGTGTCCTCCGGGCGATCCACACAGTGGTGACACCCTGGCGTTCGAAGAATGAATACCTGACATTACGAAATTTCGACTTCAGTCGTTCAAACTAAAAAGCCCCCATATTAACAAAATAAACCTCATCTAAATAGACGATAAGTTATTTATAGTAAACAGGCTTTCTCTCTCAATTATTAGGTACTTAATGTTGAGATCTAAAATATAAATTGAATGCTTAATCATACAAAAGACGAAAGCCGCTATCTGTCAATTTACCTTTTGTTGAAGTCAATTATAATGACGTCTTTTGATATTTAAATATCTCTATCAATAATAGATTTCGCTATCAACTCATCTGGCCGATTAATATTCATAGTAAACATTGAAGATCGACCTGAATATTATTACGTTTCCTTCAAAATGGTTAAGCTGATTGGTGCTTAGATACGTCATGTTTGTGGACGGGCGTCGTCAGTAGGGACTACTACATCTCTTAGCTGCCACGGCTTATTTTAATCTTTGAGTTGTTTTTTTTTTCTTTTTATTAACCGACGAAGAAAAACGGAGGATGTTCGCAAGTCAACGCGTATATTTATATTTTTTTTTAGGTATGACCATGCATAACTTTGTACAGAGTAGTGCGATTTTGATAATTCTTTCTTATTATAATGGGTATACCCCAAAGTTGGTCTCATATAAATTTTGAAAAAAAAATCCAACCTAAGGGTGGGAAAATATGGGTGATTCATTGTTCAAACTCAAACTCAAATCATTTATTTCAATTAAACCATTTACAGGCACTTTTGAATTGTCAAAATTAAATAGTCGGTCAGTTAGTCAGAAAGTTGAAGCTAGATGCCCATTCCAAAGCGTAGATCTCTATGGAGAAGAACGGGCAAGAAACTCCACGGACACTCTTTTAAATCAAGACATTTTTACAAAATCCTGGTTCACTCATACATTTGAATGCTGAGTTGTGTATTATTACTCTACTCAGTGCCACATATGCCTGCCCTTTATTGGCAAACAATTAGTAGATTATAGCCACAAAAAATTATAAAAGCACAAGCACAAGCAAGAATATTTTTGCAATAGCAATATAAGTTTCTCTTCGAGCATCATTTTATTTCGTAAAAATAAAAAATAAAGTCCGACGTCCGAACTCGTCCAATCCTTGTGTGCATAATGATTACGTAATAATAAATCAAATCTATGCAGGAACTATGCATCAGGTCGCAACTTGTCGACAAGGATTCGAGAACCATCCGTGTATAGCGCTGGTCCGCCGCGTTCGACGCTGACTGCGACGGAACACTGGCTCTGAACTCTATCTATAGGACTCGCATGACAATAACACATTTGTCCTCATTTTATACTTGTTTGCCGCGAAAGCTGAATAGCCACGGAAAGCTGAACGGATGCGTACGCGTCTCCATACCAAATCGTTGTTTACTATGGGCATAAGCTGAATAGAGCTGAATAAGTGTGAGTAGTCCCTTAAGGTAAAAACCGCATCAAAATCCATCGTGTAATGCAGAAGAATGAAGTGATCACACTGACCGACACGAAAAGCGACATTGATTAAGATTTTAAGAAAACCTTGAAGCCAACTCCATTATTTTACTTTGTAATACACTTGTAATATATTTCATTACGTCAGATAAAAAGTATTCATTTGATCGAGTTGTTGCAATGGAGCCAAGAACATCAATAATCTGTTAAAATGGAAGCCATTACAACACGTGTGTGACATTATCTCAGTATATAAATCGTCATAACTCAACAGCTATTTAACATACACAGTTAAATTGACCCACGAGACTTTTAGACTGCGATGTTAAATATTAAACAGTCGTATGTGAGCGTAGCCACGACAAGTTGTGAGAGAATAGGTTGTCATGTGTTGCGGGGGAATGAGAAACATGTCGTGACGAGTGAATACAAATAATACATAGTATCACGGCGGTAATCTCCTAAATTTAGGCAGAGATACACCTTAGTACATCCATTTCACCAGCTTTGTGCAAATCGAGGATTTAAATAGAGTGCGAGACTGTTTCCATCATCGTTAATAAGTGTAAGGAAAAATCAAAGAAAGAATTAATGGATTATGATAAGTCTAGAAAGGGATGATGGCTGATGTGCGTGAGACGTATGGAAGAGAAATACGGAAAGCTGCACTGGTTCTAGATTAACTGGGTTAAGAGCAGAAGGACGATGCTGACATATCTGGGGCCCGTATTCCCGTAATTTAAAACGTTCAAAATCTAGTCGCAGTGTCATCTCGGCGACAAACAAATGTCAAAAACTTGTCAAAATGTAGGGAAATTAGACGTTTTTTGGACAGATTGAGATCAGACTGTGAACGTTCTTAAAATTACGAGAATTAGTCAGGGTCAGGGAGCGGTTCTATTTTTTATGTCATAAACTCGACATTGCCATTCACCGTGGCAAATATCATTAATTTAAGAGTACTTGTTTATAAATACAGGCTGGCGGACATCGACGCGCAACCGGCTACCGTGGATTCAATACATGAGTCTGGACCCCCCAGCGTTGCAATTTTCTGTCAGTTATTAAAAAAAAAAGTTTCTTCGCTACAATTGTTTAGAATCAGAAACTAAATTAATGGTTACAGTTAACACGTCGATGTACCTGTCACCCTGTATGTATTACGTTGTAAATAAAAATTTCATTTACAGAGAGAGAGTTTTACATACAGCTCAAAGTAAAAAAAAAATACGGCCACCTATCCAAGCTAACCACTCAAACCAATCAACCACCAAACCACGTCGCCACTAATTCAACTGTTAAACGCTCACGTTCCATTCGATTTCCATAACCAACGTACCAAGGAAGCTATAAGGAAAATATAACATTATGTGCCAATCTTATATACGAGCAGTATATCGCACGTATAATGTTATTAGAACACAGGTGGTAGGTGCCAATTTTAGAGAAATAATAACTTACTCCCAGCTGGCTTTCGTAAGGGGAAAACGTACGGAAGGTTATGGCGTAGTCGGTTTTACTCTCAGAGTACAATATACGAGTACATACCAAATAAGTCATCATTAGCATAGCTTTTTCCTAACTATATTAGGGTCGGCTTCCAGTCTAACCGGCTGAATACCAGTAATTTACATGGAGCAGTCGCTCCATGTAAATTACTGGTATTCAGCCGGTTTTAAATGCTATACTTATTGGTCAGATAGGCAGTCGCCTATCTGACCAATAAGTATAGCATTTAATTTGTCGTTATTATATAAAGTTGGTGCAGTGATGGCCATGAATTCATTGGGTCCTTGTTAATGTATGACTGTCTTTATTACCACCAAAATGAGCGAAGGGTTACCGAAGCAAATACCGAAAAAAAATCAAATAACAATCAATAAAACCCGCACTGTCGACAAATTGTTGCCGCTGCTTTTAATTATACATATTTGTTTTTTTTTAGTCAAAATCAACAGTAATTTATTGAAACTAGGCTGAGAATCAGCACTTTCGGGCGTCAAAATTACTTATGACAGTCCTAGTGCTTTAGCTGGGAAGAAGAAGCGGCACCCAAACTGCTTACATATCCAGTGAGTGCGTAAAGTGGCACCCAAACATTGGGAAGTTAGGGTGCCACTTCACACACGCACAGCTGTCTGTTCAGTTAAAAAACCTGGTTCAATATAATAAAATGCAAAATAATTTACACTAAGCTACACGAAATATTAAATTAAATTATTTGGTATATCTCAGCTAGCACACGCCAATGTAACGAAAAAAAAAATTTAAAAACTATACTCATGCAATAATACTAACGAAAAAAAACTTGTACCTAAATAAAAACCTCCAGGAATAAAAGGCGTGTCCGCTTATATAGGGCTATATATAACTCTAACTCGATAAACAAAAGATAAACCAGGACCATCGAAGTAAAATAAATACAGTTGATTACTAAAACCAATAACAAAACCATTGTCAGCAAGATGACCAAACACCACAAGCAGCAACCGTTAACGAGCTTAATGCAAAGATCAGCCATATTTGAGAAAGACAACATGGTCCCCGACGCTACCGCAAGCAGTGACATCTAAGGGAGCATGACGAACTTGCAGCCGGTTGCTCAGGCAAGAATAATTTAATTTAATTCTGGACAAAGAATTTAAACATTGTCTTGAGTTAATCACTGCGACCAACTATTCTTATCTTTAAAGTAGTCGTTGAGGTTGTTTACTTTAGCTTTAAGCGCATTAAGTAAAAAATTATTTCCTTTTTTTTTATAAAATAGGCAAATGACAATCTGACCTAATTATACAAGATTTGTGTCAATTATGATATTTCTTATTATTTATCATCTCGCGTTGTCATTACATTAAAAAGGGCCCAGAACCCGTAAATATCAACTGCTGAAATCAGGCTTCGAACGGCTGATATTAGCTAAAAAGAAAAAAAAAAAGAAAGTTTAGAATCTAAAAAAAAGGATGGAGTATCATTGGGTTACAGCTTCGCAGAAACAATTTAAAGCTCAGTGCTTACGTGAAATGAGAAGAATATCGCGTTTCATTTTTACAATGAAAATACTAAAAACTCATGTTACCATTTATGTAGAAAACCGACTGCTTTGTGTTATTTTAATTGATGCTTTTATCAATATTTTTTTATATGAAAACAGCCAGAATTTTGCGTACACACATATTATAATAAGTAAAAAGGGGCTTGTGGCTAAGTAATAACAGCGGCACAGGTCGATCGATCAGGTTAAGCTACGCTTGCCGCGGTTGGTCCGTGGATGGGTGACATCTTCACATACCAAGACCGTGGCTCGGCGAGGACGCTAAGCCGTTGGTCCCGTTGTCATTCGTGGATCTTTGACAGTCGTTACGGGTCGTCAGTAGCCCGAAAGTCTGACAACCAGTCTTACCAAGGGGTATCGTATTACCCGGTAACTGGGTTGTGGAAGTCAAATAGGTAGTCGTTGCATGTAAAATACTGGTATTCAGCTGCATCCGGTTAGACTGGAAGCCGACCCCAACATAGTTGGGAAAAGGCTAGGCAGATGATGATGACATAATATAATACCTAAGTAAACGCAACACAGACTATCCATTTTCTTTAGTAAAACTATAACCATTTTAGATAACCTTGCTAACTGAAATAATTTAATAATTAAGATATTAATCTAATAATCGTTGCCCCAATTTACACAAACGAATTTAAATCTCAAGATTATCTAATCCTGAATTAATTTGATCAGATTAAAATATTTTAATTGTTATTTTAATCATTAGAAAATCTTGAAGGAGTTATCATGGTCCGATATCATTTATTTCGTTAAAATGAAATTACATTTCTGTTCTACTGACAAGCAACTTGGACTGTTTACAAATTCGTTTCTTTATTAAAAGTAAGACTAGAGTCTTATCAAATTGGAGATTGAGACGCTTAAATTTCCTTCTTGGTACAATGGTAAATATGTAAGTAAATCTCAGTGATAATGATGCAGGCACTAAGATAAAGTCGAAGCATTTATTTCAAATCAGCACATAAAAGTCACTTTTGGCCGTTAAAAATTACAATGAAAAAAATAGAATTGATTCTAGTCGCCCCTTCCAAAAGATAGTTTTCTTATGGAGAAGAATGGGCAAGGAACTCCACCGTTACTCTTTTAAACTGTTTTACAATATTTTGCATACATTAATAATGATTTCACAAATAAAATTAATAAGAGCACTTGTTAAATGAAAAGAAATTAAAGCAACAATCTCAATGTGTACCCTTTAATCTTCTTGTTTGTTCTTCTCCGCTAGCCATCTACACTGCTAACTTTAGAGTCCAACTTTTTATACAGAAAAAGCGATGAAGATAAAAATACTAAGAGTTTCTTTAACGTTGGGAATAAATTAATTGCCTATTTTTATCTGACTTTAACTGTTATTTTATGGAATCTTTTATCGTGATGATTAGCCTTTAATGTCCCACTGCTGGGCAAAGGCCTCCCTACTGGAGAGTAGGGAGGCCTTTGCCCAGCAGTGGGACATTAGCAGTGGGAGAGAGAGGGGTGGAAGGAGTTCCACCTCTCTCTCTCCAGTGCTGCTAAGGCCCAATCTTTATTAAAGGAGTCCAGCTCATCCCGCCATCTCCGTCTGGGCCTGCCGCGATGTCGTTTGCCATTAAGCGGGACCCACTGGGTCGTTTGTTGGCCCATTGATCGTCTGACATGCGGCAGATGTGTCCAGCTCAATTCCATTTAAGCGTGGCAGCTTTCCGAGTGACATTAGTTATTTTAGTGATGGAACAGATTGTTGTATTCTTAACCTGTTTAATACCCAGAATACGACTACTCCGTTCCATAGCTCTCTGGAAAACCTCGAGCGTGGACCTCTGCTGAGTTGTCAAATCGTGATGATAGTACCTATATTAATATTGTTGTTGTCCCGCTGCATAATCCGCAATTGTACTTTATTCCCAATATAGCCAAAGGCCCTTTGTACACACGGCTACACATCAAGCTATGCAAAACCAGTATTGGCTGACCGTTCATTGTGAGAAAATATCATACAAAGTGAGGCCAAGACAAACTGGTTTTGTATAGCTTGACGTGTAGCCGTGTGTACACGCACGTTTTTCTTGCCGTGAAAAACTACGGTTTATTCGCCGTGTGTAGGCACGGTTGTCACCATAGAAATGGTCACGGTCGTCACTATGGAAGCTTGTTGACAGATACGTTTTCACCGCGGCGGCGGCGATGTTTATACGCCGTACCGTTAAGAATAAAGAGCCTGAAGATAGATAAGCCAACAGATCGCAAAAATCTGCCGATTAAGCAAATATGGTCTCTAATAGGAGCTGTGGTTCCGAAGATTACCCTCCACATATACACAAACTCATAAAATCTCCTACTCTCTCTCTCTTTATAATATTAGTACAAATATGCACAAAACCTAGCCTTCAAAACCACTAAAAGAGAAGTTAAACCCAATGGAATCAAATTGTATTTATCGTAGATACACAGCTAAATTAATTTGCATGAAGACAGCTGCTGCCGACTCCAGACAGCTCTCCGGACCGCTGCGGTCGCCATCGGTATTATAATATCGTGACGATCGTGAATCGGGACTGTGACGTAACGATCCCGGAGCTGATGTTTCTACAGATTGGTTCGGAAATCGGTTTTCCGTTGCGGTCGCGGGATTAAGTTGAATTAATAGTGGAGTATTCGCTGATCTGTTTTTAGGGTTCCGTACGTTCGAATAAAAAAGGGAAACCCGTGTCTATCTGTCTGTCCATCAGTCTTTGTCAACTTGCTGCGAATCTACAGGACCGATTAAGTAGAAAATTGGTACACATGTGAATTTCTGTGACCCAAACAGGGATGCGTAACGTAAATAAATAGATTTTGAATATGGGGATCACTTTTATGGGGAAATTCTTATGATTATCACCACATTTTTTTTTTCCTGATTGCAAAACTGCAAACTGCTGCTTGCAAACTGTACCATGTAACATATCCTATCATACTCGTATCAAATGAAAGGGCTTGTTGAGAGGATCTTAATTATTTTTTATTTTTTTATTAAATAGTTTTTTTAAATAATATGTTTTAAAATGATTTATGAAAATAGATTCCTTTGACCTTATATCCAGACCAATCCAGAACAGAGACCAAATTTTTTACTTAAAAAAAACTTAAAGAGTTCTTTACATTTATATTACAGGATAACCTTTAAAATAAAATAATGAAATTCATGCGTACAACCTATATTTGCAGTTGGAAAGTATGGAATGAGTTTGACCTTGGGATAAATTCATCCCAGCTACGAAACCCTTGATTGTGCATGGTCCAACATGCTCTTGGCCGGTTTTTAATGATTATTTCCTTTTAAACCATCAACCATCTCTAAACCATCAGTTACAATGTAAAACTTTTGCTTAAAATCATAATTATCTTAAGTACCCACCTACTACCTCAAATAATAAAATTTAACCCAGCTATGCTGTAACGTTTGTCCTGCAAACGGATTTTCATACGGTTTTCACCAATGGATGGAGTGATTCATCAGGAGCGTTTAGGTGTATAAAGAGCGTTACGAGACTCGAAAGGTTTCGAGGTGTTATCCGATTTCAACCTCAAAACACAAAACAAAACCTCTCAAAGCTATCTACGAAACGGGCAAAAAGATTTGACTTTCAACGTTTAGGCTGATTATTATCTCGGTTACATCTTATCATCTTCTTCTTCTATATATATATATATATATATAAATCAATTGCTGTTCATTTGTCTCGCTAAAACTCGAGAACGGCTGGACCGATTTAGCTGATTTTGGTTTTGAAATGTTTGTCGTAGTCCAGGGAAGGTTTAAACGGTAAGAAAATATGGAAAAATTGCGATGAAGATAGTAAAAACAACAATTTCATTTTCCCATATAAACTGTTCTACCTATTTTCCTGTCAAACATTTGACATTCGTCCCTTCGGTACGGTAGACTCGGGTCCACTCGAATTGAAGCACGTATTAAATTAAGGGTTTTGAATCGACAACATACATATATCCACATTACTCGGATTGTCTAGGATTAGTAGGTTAGGAGCAGGGTAGGAGTAGGGTAGGAGTAGGGTAAGAGTAGGTTAGGAGTAGGGTAGAAGTAGGGTAGGAGTAGGGTAGGAGTAGGGTAGGAGTAGGGTAGAAATAGGGTAGGAGTAGTGTAGGAGTAGGGTAGGAGTAGGGTAGGAGTAGTGTAGGAGTAGGGTAGAAGTAGGGTAGGATTAGGGTAGGAGTAGGGTAGGAGTAGGGTAGGAGTAGGGTAGGAGTAGGGTAGGAGTAGGGTAAGAGTAGTGTAGGAGTAGGGTAGGAGTAAGGTAGAGGTAGGGTAGGGGGTAGGACACCACGCGAACGAAGCGCCGGGCAGCTAGAATTAATTTATATGGCAAAACAATGTCAGCTAGTCGTCCTATAAAATCTAGTCGCCGTATGAAACAATTCATTAACCCCAAACGATAGTCCAAATCTTCTAGAACCGTAATCAGCTGTTAAACTCAGTATCGTTAATGTTATCAGTAACCTTTCTGATACTTATACTACAGCACCCCATTCACTTATATTACGATAATGAGCGGAAGAAAACCTTCGGCTAAGACGCTAAATATTAATAGTAATGAAGGATATATAGATTGCACTTTGATAAGGAGGACGAAAACGTTACTTTAGCGAGAGCCGCGTAGTAATACTTTTTTTACTCCCCGTACCTCACTTGTCCCTAAAGGTTCATTAGAAAACCAACGTCAGGCAGCGTCTGTCTGGCATTAATACTGAAATGGATCTTTTTGATGCCTCCGTGAGGCACACGTAGTTAAACATTATTTTCACCCGTTTTTATTTTTTTATTTGTATTTCGTGTTTCACAAGTTGTGTCCAAATAAACGTATGTTTTTTTTCAAACATCTATTTACTATTTTTCAAAACGTATTAAAATTATAAAAGCTTTTTACATGTTTTTTTTTTGTTAAAAAATTGTGTTATACAAATGAAAAGCCTACTTACTGTCCAGGATAGAGACTTGGAGAATTTAATTGTAACATAATATAATAATAATAATATAATAATATCCCTGGACATTTCACACAGCGCCATCTAGTCCCAAGCTAAGCAACCTAATGCTTGTGTTATGGTAACAAGATGGCTGATAAACTACTTATATATACATTTTTTTTTTTTGTAAATACATACATATTATAGATAGAAATACACCCAGACTCGGAACAAATACATGTAGGTCATACAAATATTTGTTCCGTGCGGGAATCGAACCCGCGACACGCAGCGCAGCAGTCAATCGCTTAACCACTGCGCCAACCGTGCCGTCTGCGCCAACCGTGCCGTCGAAACACGAAAAACATAAATTACCACACTAAAAAATTTGGTAACTAAAATACTGTAACCGTAGTTTACACCTAATATAGCTAAAATATGCAGAAGCTAAAATTAAAATCCCAGTAAAAAATTCTAAATTAAAAAAACGTGATAATTACGAAATCACTCGACTACGAAGTTGACCTATTTACGGCAAAAAATCTACATGAAAACTTTCTAATAGCTACATAAGTGTAGCAGCTGGAGTACCTATGTGTTAACACCCGTTACACACTGGACCACCAAAATTAGATCATGGGCTCAATTGGGCTCAATGTCAGCCACCATTCGCCACAATGGTTCCTAACTACGCTTTCATTTAGTGCTCTGATTAAGCAACCATTTACTCCTATGGTATGATGGTGAAGATGGTATCGAGAAGAAATATACATGTTACGCCGACCCCAAATAAATTGGGATAACTGCAGGAGAATGATGATGAAAATGGTTAGAACGAGCGATGTGGCGCACGCAGTTGTTCTGGCTAAACTAAGGATTTCATAACGACATCTAAAACGCGGATAAACGCAGCGGAACATCTACTGATCAACACTTTTTTATGCATTTCCCTTCAGACAAAACAGTGGCTGGCAACACGACACCACCACCTGGCAACATGCTCGAATATAACATAGCTTGAGGTTGAGATGTGGCATATTATGTGTCTAATAACCACAGCAGTTTGTGGGGGCCACTATCCATCACACCGTAGTAGCTAGCAGTTGCTTAGTATGCAGCGGACTTTATGAAACCTGTTCAGAAGTTCGTGGCCGCAAAAATGTAGGCGCCCGAGGGAAACAACTTTTGTTACAAATGTACCAAAACTTTATTCATATTACGCTATATTCTTGTAGGTAGGCGCCTAATGTATCTTCACATCTAACTTTATATGTATTACGTAGACGGAAATATATTGTTGAAGACGCTCGGAGTTTTTAGAAGACACTTTTTTTCATGAACTGTCAACTAAGGGCGCGTTCCCACTATGTCGTGACGATTAATTTGTTGTTGGCGGTCGTATCTAGCTGTTCCCATTATATCGACGGTTTATCGTCACTTTGTCGTCGAAATATTTTATCGTTGAACGATTGTCGCATCCAGCTGTTCCCATTGGATCGCGACGATATTTTTACTGTTCACGGCAGTCGCCTTGTCGTTTGCATATCAGTTGCCTCTACGTTCTTTTGGTAGCTACGATACATAGTCGCAATAACGACACATCATTTGCCGTCGTTTTTTTATCGTTTAATAACTGTCGTGCTAGCCGTTCATATTGACTTGACAATCTGTCGTCACTGCAAAAAAAATCGTGGACAACAGCTAATCGTGTCGTCCTACATGTGAACACCTCCATTTAACTTCACGCTTTAAACGACACGATAATCTGTCGTGACGACATAGTGGGAACGGGGCCTAACTGAATCACAAACTGCGGAGTAAGTAATTGCGTAAACACTAACAATAGAAATGGCATTCATTTTCACAGTTCAACAATATTCATTGCGTTATTTACGTTGCTGAGCAGACAATTTTTTCGAACATATGAAGTAATGGATTAGCAAATCCTTCAAAATGTTTCAGATTGTGATTAATGGTGTTTTACGCAACAAGGGCCTCGTGTCTCGAGTCTATAATAATGAAGGATTGTTTTATGAACACAAACCAATAATCCATAACAAAATGTTTATCCTCTAGTAATTGAGTTCTAAAGGTCAAAAGTCAGTGACCGCTTTCATCTGGCTTATCCAAATTCCAAACGCATTAGACAAAAGCCTTCTATAGTGAACAGTCTTAATAAAAACTAAAATGAAACATAATATACAGAACGCAGTAAAAAGACAAACACTCATTTAATTAGCGGATGCTTATCTTAGTGCGCACTTATCTTCAACGTTAGAGGATCGCAAGAAATAAAACAGGTATAATCAGCATCAAAATAAAGTGAGGGTTGTTGAAAGTTGTACCTACAGGTGTTTCAGTACAAAAAAAGAAAGTTTTTTTGTCTAGTAAAATGTGGTTCGTTAGTTTGCGAGCTACATGAGTAAGAAATGACCGGTTGGCTGTTTGGTTAATCACTGTTTGTCGGAACTAGGTAAAATATATTATTGCTGGAGCAGTCGTGGTAACGCGACATAATGCTACAGACTGCATGCGTAGCAGCGCTCCGCGGTTTCACCCGCATAAGTTTCGATCCTATGAGAACATCGGTATAAAAAGTATACTATGTGTCAATCTTAGTTATAAGCTGTGTGCCAAATTTCATCCAAATCTGTTCAGTAGTCTTTGCGTTAAAGAGTAACAAAAATCCATTTATCCATCCTCACAAACTTTCGCGTTTATAATATTAGTAGGATTTATAATTAGTGTTTGATGTTGATCAACTAATCACAAGACGGAAGCAGAGCACAGCACCAATCAAAGCGCTAGTCAGATTGCTAATCAACTGTTCAAGTACGAGTAGGTACTTGCCGAGTTACCAAGTTAGTTTTACCAATCAGAATATTGCTGTTACATACTACCGCAGATAAGAAAACCATACCTAATACACCACTAACTAACGATAAATAATAATAATAATTTATTATTATATTTTTCTCACCACAATATATGTACATTAGAGAGGTAGGTATCAATACAAAATACGTGACAGCAGTAATTATACTGTGGGAGACTGGTGCCGAAACTAGACGTGAGGTCTGTATTTCAGGTCACCAGAGGGGCAATTCTCGTAATTTTAAGAACGTTCACAGTCTAATCTCAGTCTCAATCTGTCAAAAAAACCTCTAATTTCCCTACATTTTGACAAGCTTTTGACATTTGTTTGTCGCTGAGATGAGACTGCGACTAGATTTTGAACGTTTTAAATTACGAGAATTGGCCTTCTGGTCTCCAACCCTTTTTTTTTTTTTTGAGGATGGGAAATCATCAAATGACTCCTCCCGCTCTGGGTGGAGCAGGAGGGAGTGTCAGACTCTTACTGACTAAAACCCACCCGTGTTCCTTCCTTAGCCCTTTATGTTCCAGGGCAGCGGTAAACCCTTTCGGATGTTCCCGCTACCCTGGCAGGCTTCGGCCCTATGGGGCCCCGTCGCTTTTGCTGACATCTCTTTGAGGCGCGCGTGGAACACGTACACGCCGTCCGGCATGGGCCTAGTCCTGATCGGACGGAGAGCTACCCATTACTCTCCGCCCGCAGGCCCACGCCTACGGTGGCCGGGAGTCGTCACGCGGCTCCCGACGCCCGGAGCGTCTCCCGCGGCGGCTGGGGCGTGAGGTGCGCAAGGTGCGTTCCCCGCCCAAACCTCCAACCCTTGGGTAGTGCTTACATTTTAATGAACACATCATGTATTTTTCTCATAAGAGAAAAAGGGACCCCCCTTTTTCTCTTCAAAAAAATAATAGAAAATACAAGCTAACATTATGTTGCTGACTGTACAACACTTTAATTATCCCATACATCTTTGATCACAAACATGATAATCTTACGCTGTAATTTCAGAGAAAATACATACATTTTCTTTTAAGAAAATGTTTAGAGGTAGAAAGATAAAAGCCATTGTGTAAGCCCCCTTTAAATACCTCTCAGGTTTCTTGGAAATAGAAGCGAATTGTACGTTTATGGAAGGAATATTACAAGTTGAAGTGAGAAAGAGAGTAGAGGCCCTCGAAAGAGACACGCAAGTAACGTTACCAAGTATTTACAAATTTATACTATCCAAATGAAGGGATCGTGGCTAAGTAATAGCAGTCACACGGATCGATCGATCAATTAGGTTAAGCTACGCTTACCACGGTTGGTCCGTGGATGGGTGACCATCTTTACATACCGAGACCTCTCCATGCCTTGGAAAGCATAATCCCGGCTCATTCGTGGATCATCGACAGTTGTTACGGGTCGTCAGAAGTCCGAAAGTCTGACAACCAGTCTTATCATGGGTTATCGTATTACCCAGTAACTGAGTTGTAGAGGTCAGATAGGAAGTCGCTCCATGTAAAATACTGGTATTCAGCTGCATCAGTTTAGACTGGAAGCCGACCCAAACATAGTGGAATTTTATATTAAAAGATGGTGAAAATTCGTGGACAGTTAATAAATAACTAATCGTCTGCCAAGTAGCAATATTTGGCCGTTTATTAGAAACGGTCGACTGGATTTTAGGACGGTAATTTCCCGTTTGACCGGTTATTGGTTGAGCTGTGGACACTTGCGATAAAAATGCTATCTTGCTATGCTATTTTTCTAGTTAGTTGGCTATTTATTAAAACTCTTGTAAAACTATGTAAGATGTTAATGTTACAATAGGCTAGTTTCCCAAAAATTCTAATTAGTCCGTCAGTAAGATTATCAAAAATAATTGGACCTATAAAAAATGATGAAGATATTGCCCGTTAAAGTTCCGCGTGACGTCACTTGCCTGCCTTGCCTTGCTACACTTTTTAGCAAGGCGTGACGTCACGACCCCCCACTCCAAATTTTGACGCGCTTTACTTTATTATTTTTTGTTTGTTTGACAAATGAAAAAATACGTGTCCATTATCTTTCATTAATCTGACTGACAGACTAAAGATAGTAGGTAATTATTTTTTTACCCAAGAAACTACCCTTTTGGATTCAACATCACATTCCATGACTAAAACATTTTTTTTTTTGGTTTATTTGTTGATAACATGCAAAAGAAAATAAGAAAAAATGAATAAGGAAAAAGTCGTGAGGAAAGTTTTGAGTTTGAATGGCGCTGGCTATAGAACTAGAGGAAAACCAACGAAACGATGGATGGACTGTGTGAATGAATAATAATATGGGTAAAAAGGAGGTGACAACCGAGATGACGACTCATAGAGAAGTTTGGAAGAAAAAGACATTTTGCGCCGACCACGAATAAATTGCTTATCCCAATTTATTTGGGGTCGACGCAACATGTCTTTCGGTCGGCCATGATGATGAAGGTAACATACAAGCCTGAATTACATTAACCTAAAAGTCTACTTAGTCTGAAAGCTTGCGGTATAATAACAAAACGAAAACTGTTTTGTAAAATGTTTTCGAGGGTCAAAAGTCCTCATAAGTACTGTACCTATTTTATTAGTTAGCAAAATAAGGTTTTTATCACTGTTTTTATGAGATAATTTAACTTGAAACCCCATAGTAACTCCACATCACTCAGATCAATGTATATTTAGGTTTAGGTTTAAAGAATCTTTATTTCTCATAAGAACAGGATACAGTTCACTTAAATGAGATTTAAAATTTAACATAAAAATAATCGTCATCTAATGACGAAGCATGCAGATGTAGAACAAGTAAAACAATAACAACAATCAGTAGCAAACAAAGCAAAAATGTAGGTAGTTACACAATATTATTTATAACAAGTTAATACAGCTGGCCAATTTGATACCAAGGTACCCTCTTAAGTAGTAATTATTCACTTTGTGAGGAACACATATTTCGTACCTTTAAACGTTTTTTGTACTAATAATAATGCTAAAGAACTCTCTGGAACCTAGAAATCTGGAACTACAGCACCCTAATTGCATAACACACAGTTGATCGTAATCTGAATTATTTTGAAGCAAATTGCTAATCCATTGCTTCATAAGTTCGAAACATTTGTCTGCTCAACACGTAAATAACGCAATGAATGTTGTTGAACTGTCAAAATGAAACCGATTCCGATTGATTGTGTGTTACGCAATTAGGGTGCCGGTTGGATTTGAAAAAATATTGTATGCTTTTGATAGCCCAATTCTTGAGGAATGCTATAATATATTAACATCACGCTGTGACGCTTAGGAGCCGGGCAGAAAGTCAGAAAAAACTATTATAGTGAAAACGTAGTAGGTAATAACGCGGGCAGGTGTTGCGGTAAGTCGTGGGCCGAAGCTAGTTTGTACAGACGCCAGCACATCAAGCTACTACCACCTGTCAAATTTCTTTAGTAGATTTTCAACTTTATCGCTAAAGTATAAGGTTCAAAGTTGATTGGGAAAATTTGATAGTTTCGGGTAGTTTGATGTGCTGGCGTCTGTACTTACAATAACATGATGTACCTACGAATAGTAGACAAAGACTATGGGAATCAAAGAACACTATCTTTTCACTTCATCATAGTTGTGTATGTATTTATTACTAGTTGCGCCCCGCGGTTTCACCCGCATAAGTTTCGATCCCGTGGGAATATCGGAAACACAGATTAGGTATTGTTTTTTTAATCTTCACAATAAAAATTTTAAAAATGCTCATTTGCCATTTAATTGACGACATTAACTTAGGTTACTTTCTCACAATTTGCAAAAATTTCAATTTTTCTTAATTTTTACAAAATATAGGGATAAGTTGTTAACTTTATCATAGGAATTAAAGTAAGAAGCCAGCCTGGAAGACTAGATTTGGTAAATATTAATTGGATTATTTTTCATAACTAACAATGTACTTGATCCCTAGACACTTTTGATGTGTGTAGTTTTGACAATTTCATCATTATCTAAATAAATATCAAAATATGTCACATTGTCAGTTGTAGCCAGTTGTTTCCGAATTCGTTCAAATGATTAAAGATTCACTTTACAGGAAATTGCTTTTCCACCAAAATACCTTCAATAAACATTATCTACGCAAATCGTATGAGTTCTGATATCTAAAGGGAAAAAGGTCTGACCGTCTGACAGGCCATTTAAATTTTTCATGAGCCTCGATTTAGTCCGTGGTTGGTGGTTAGTGGTCGATGTGGTGTATGTGCGTACCGAGCGGCCTTCGTAACCTAAGTTTGTTCAGGATTTTGTGTAAATCAAAAGGTTTTAACAAAAAAATTTAACGGCAAAAAATTATAAACCTTTTTTATTTAACCTTAATAACTAAGTGCTTAAACTAAAGTAATTATACTTTGAGTCGGCGCCAAACAATGAATAAACAAAGATCACTAAATTGCCTTAAAAAACGGCGCCCACTCAAAATTATTTAGGTATACTTACATTGAGCCCAGGCTGCGACGCAACTTTTGTCACCGAAACAGCAATAGTCACAACTTACGTCTCCCAGATACATGTTTTACGTGAGGCACTCGGCCTCGTTTACTTCGGGATTAGTTCCGAAAAACGACGACATAATTGCGATACATTTGTGCCATTGGGAACGACGTACCTGCTCCAGTGATTTGTGTAATGGCGTCCCGGAGTGAGAACATAAATGTCTGCAATGAATGTAAAGTGCTGATTTAGACATGAACATTGTCCTTTTGTCAAACATTATCAGGCCGATTTGACTGCCTCCTTTTGTTGGTTTAGTGATCGCAAGCGCTCCTGATGAGCATGAGGTCCTGGATTCGATTCCCAGGTCGGGCCTTAGTTATTGGGGTTTTCCTCCTCTGCCTAATCCTTTCGGGATTTGAGGCGTGATGTTATTAATCAGATTCAAAATCGTTTGTAGAGCAATTTATAGTTTTAAGCAAGTCAAAATTCTTAGTACAAAGAAAAAACCTGCCATGGACAGCAATTTTATACCATGCAAAATTCTTTATTTTTGTTAACTGAATTTGCATTGGATTGGTCTATAGAGGCATTTATGCAGAGAGGCATTTATATTTATTTAGGCTGAATTCATTGGTTGTCTGACCACTAGATATCGCTGAAAATACACGTGTTGCATTGAGCTCTATGTGAAATAAATACACGTTCTTTTCATGTCACATTACGCTAGACCAGTCGGTTGGTTTCTTGTTGCAGAGTACAACAGACGTTTATAGACAAAATAAACTATTGGATTAGAAAAAGCTGTTTTCTAGAATATAATTAAATTAAACTATATGGTAAACGTTCAAAGTTTGTGGCTAAATTATATTGTGTACTTAAATAAATAAAGTTTCAAGGAATGTTCTTAAGTTAATCTGCTTAGATTTATAAATATGTTTAGTTTATCAGTAAATCAATTAAAATTACTTTCATTACTTAGTTTTTATCTAAAGTGTAAAGGCGGCGCTCCACAGCAGCCCACAGAAAAGCTACACACGTGTACTTAGCTTCGCATTCTATGAAAATGTAGGTGGACGCATCCACTGCGACCCGCAATCACGCCACGCATGAATGCGTGGCTGGCACACAAATGAACCGCGCAGCTAACGTGGCAAACCACTTCGTACTCATCCTACGTAGCATAGGACGTTCGACTTAAAACACTTTCCATCTCGAGAACTTAAGACCTTCTTACACAATCTTGCCACTTCCCGACACCTCAATCTCAAATATTTGACAGCTCATCACAACCCACATTGAGTGCGCCATCTACCCCCTAACTTATTTAACTTATTTGTCTGCTCACCCGCAGAATATCAATGCGGTGTTGTGAGGGTTGCCGCGGTTGCGAAGTGTTGCGTTGAATAGTAATGAAGGAAAATCGGTCAAGTGTGTACCCTAATGCTGTGCCTATAAAGGTATATTGGCCTCGTGTGATGTATTTTTTTGTGGTGGATTTGGGCTATTTTTTAGGTCAAGCTTTATGGATCAGCAGGATTGGGTTTATTATTTTTATTTTATGCTTAAAATAAAATGTTATAAGTATTATAGGGATTCGTTTTGGTAACTTAATATCGTAATTTAATTCATACATGGCTATTCTTCTGTAACTTTTTAACTGAAAAAGGACTCTCATAAAAACATCATGATTTTTCAAGCCGATTAGTAGGAATGTGGTTAATTCGTACTGAAAGATAGGAAATAAATCATTTACCATGGTAATATCCAGATCGATGACAAGGCTCCGGGGATATTAAAATTCTTGCCATGAAATACGCAGAGGACATTCTTTAGTAGCTCACTTGGAAAAGACCGGGATCCAATTACATAGGCACCAAATAATTAGGTAGGTACACAGAAATTGAAAACATTAGTTGTTTAAGTCTATACTTTCTGTTAAAAAAAAAATCTTAACACCTGGACCATATACCTACTTCAAAATCATAGCTCATAATATCCAATGCGAATAATATGGCTTGCAGAATGAAATCTAAAAGACCAAGAGGTAAGAAATCCATTTTCAAAGCGTATCGTTTCCAGGAATACCGTTTTCTGCATCCGACCCTTGACCCGATCATCTAACAAGAACCTTTAGTGTTTTTAAAGTTTATGCGCTTTACAATATTGTCGTAACGACTACTTATATAAGATAGCTCCTGCAAAGTGTAATACTATAGAATCGACATAATAGTATTATGCCCATATATTATTTTGTCCATGATATTATTTCTACGATATGTGTGTAATATCAGAATATTTTTTAGGATGTTCCACATTTACATTCTTTGAAAGTTGTCTGTATTAGGGAGTACTCACACTTATTCAGCTCCATTCGCGTTTCGCTGAACGATTTTGGTCACACCTATACAGTTCTGCTTCTATCAGCCGCGTACTGCGTCGTAAGAATGAGAAAACCCGTCATAGCGTGTGATCTCCGCTGAAACGCTTCTCTCTTCCCAAGCATTATTTTTTCTCTGTTGATGGCTATAATGTAACGAACTAATATCGTACAAGCATGAATATTTTTGCATTAGCAATATCAATTTCTCTTCGTCCATCATTTTATTTCGGAAAAATAATTATAATTAAGTACTTTACTTTTAAACTCCGACGTCCGAACTCTCTCAATCCTTGCGTGCATAATGATTAATAATAAATCAAATCTATGCAGGAACTGTGCAGGTCGCAACTTGTCGATAAGGAGTCGAGAACCATCGGTGTACAGCGCTGTTCCGCCACGTTTGACGCTGAATGCGGCGGAACAGAGCTGAACGCAGAAGAACAGCGCTAAACTCTATCTATAGCACTCGCATGATAATAACACATTTGTCGTCATTTTATACTTGTTTGCCGCGAAAGCTAATAGCGAATAGACGCGGAAAGCTGAACGGATGCGTACGCGTCTCCATACAAATTCGTTGTTTACTATGGGCATAAGCTGAATAGAGCTGAATAAGTGTGAGTAGTCCCTTTATGTTTGTTTTACCAAAACATTGAAATTATTTATTAGTTTTGTCAACATTTTTGTTACTAGTCACAAAAATACGATCCTTTTAATTTTAATCTGTAATCAAAATCGTTGAATTTCTGCGACATGATTCGAAAGTCGTTTAAATCTATGACATATGAAGGTTTTATGTCACAACTCGCCTGCCTTACAAGTACATTCAGGAAAACAATGTTCTTTGGTCGTGTTATTATAAACCTTTGATAATCCCTTTCATAGTATTCTGGTTTTATAATAAACCAACTTCGGAAAATACGACCCAATTCTTAAGACCCTGAAACAATGAGATATTTCCTCGAAATCTTCCATATTTACTCTTGACAGACGCGATATTAAACAGACTGCAATATTAGCGCACATCATGGTGGGGATTATGACGAAAACGCTGACATCTCATTTGTCAAGAGTTTCTTTAAATTGTAATGCCCCAGTTTTCGCTTTTCTTCGACCGGAATGAACTTCTCACAAATTGTTTTTGGAGTGTAAGTTGTTTTGAGATTGGAAGCTGTTTGATTAATAGGTACATTGTGTTGTCTTCATTTCGTTAGAATTTTCGATCTCAAATGCCGTGTTCAATTTCTCTTACTGTTCTTACGTAGATTACGAGTATTATTATGTGTGTCTACTTAATGTTAACTGACATCTTTGCCACCGTTGCACTTAATTTTATAATTTCATCTTCACTGACAGTAATCGGGTTGACGTTCCCTATATTCTCTAATTGTATTATGTTGGGTATTTTCGATCACAATACAATTCATAGCAATGTGCGTTGTATTTGTGCAGAATTAACATTTATCTTCCTATTATTTTTTCTATTTTACTGTCTCCATACGCTCATAGCAGATACTGATAGCACAACTCTTACTACTTACTTATTCACATTCTTTCTCAGTGACTGCACAATAAATAAATATAACCAAGACAGCAGCTGCCAACAGAATAATATTATAGTATTGATTTATCCAGAAATATTCCGAATACATTCGACGATATTCTTTCGTATTATCTAGCTAAATATGTATAATGTTTTATCTATTCAACGACAGGGAGATAATGTGGCATAATGTTATGGCAATAATGACATGATTTTTCCGTTATATTAATGTTTGCATCCGTAAATAATAGCTGTGTTAAATTACCTAGATATGGCTAGCATTACTACGGACCAAGAATGAAATAACATTGGGAATGAATATATTATTTAAAAAAGTATACTATGTATTACCAGACAAAGTTATGCCCTTGAACTGTCATATTCCAATGTGTTTTGAAAACGTAGTTACTAACAAAGCTTTGATTTACCATTCTAATAAAAGAAAACTCATTATAAAAGAACTATAATAAACTCAAACTCAAACTCAAACTCAAATCATTTATTTCAATTAAACCATTTACAGGCACTTTTGAATTGTCAAAATTAAATAGTCGGTCAGTTAGTCAGAAAGTTGAAGCTAGTTGCCCATTCCAAAGCGTAGATCTCTATGGAGAAGAACGGGCAAGAAACTCCACGGACACTCTTTTAAATCAAGACATTTTTACAAAATCCTGGTTACATTATTCTTATTGCTTCTATATGTGAGAACAATGTTAAGAAACAAATTAAAACATAAAATTACAAATATAAAATTAAAAATAAGCCCTGGCAGTTAAGAGATGACCAGTCTCAACAGATGGCGCCCGTTCACGAACATGACGCCAATAATGCAAACCAGTATCATTTACACAAAGGCAAGCTACCCACATAAATAAAGTAAGAAGCGTTTAGACAAGTTCGAAGTCTATTCACGTCGCTGCTCCCGCAGTCTGAACGAAACCTATTATTGGGCTCGCAATACTCCACGCCATTTGCATGAACGCTGCAATTTCTGAACATTTACTTCTCCGTGATCATTTTGTTCGAGAGTTCGATTTAAAAGAGTGTTCTGAGTTTGTTTACATGGAACTGTAATAATTTAAAATCGAGGTTTGGAAAAATGCAAATCTGCTTTCATAAGCAGTTGAATATTGATGGGCTAGTAATAGGGGTTAAAGTATGAAATTGCAGTTTTATTGTAATAGTTACTTCGAATTGACATAGGACCTTCATGGTTTGAGATTTTTTAGTGAAACCTTTTTCACATGGTACTTATGAAGTTCTTCTTTTAAAAAATGTGCAACATTCAATTATCGACTTTCAGTTGTTTTTTTTTTTATTTTTTTTTTATGCAGCTTAGAGAAGAAAGATGGATACTTCGAAAATGAGTTATTTTTGAATACGAGTTCCGACGCGGAACTAACGCGGCAAAAACAGCTCGCAATATCAATGTTGCGTTTGGAGAGGGGACTGCTAATGAACGCACCGTGCGATTTTGGTTTACACGCTTTTGTGATGGAAACTTTGATTTGAAGAACAATGAATTGAAAAAGATGGTGGAAGCCGATCCGAGCCAAACTACCCAGGAATTACCGGCATGGTTTAAAGTTACCCTACCAACAATATTGACTCAATTGTGTCAAATCAATAAAATAAAAACTTATGAGAAATGGGTGCCTCATGATTTGACTGATCTACAGAAAGAAACGCGTGTTGAAAGCTTTCTCCTATCTGATCAAGCAATAACGGTAGATGTCTACTGTACGAAACTCCGAACAATGATAGCAAAACTAGCAATGAATCGATCGTCACCATTATTGCTCCATGATAACGCGAGACCTCATACAGCACGAGAAACCGTTTTAACTCTACAGGAACTGCACTTAGAAACCATTCGTCACCCTCCATATTCGCCAGACCTTGCTCCAACGGACTACCACTTTTTTCGTGATTTGGACAATTTTCTACGTGATAAAAAGTTTTCTTCTCAGGAGGCAGTACAAAATGCTTTGACACAGTTTGTCGAATCTAGATCACGAGAGTTCTATCGCAAAGGCATAAATGACCTTCCTATTAGATGGCAGCAATGTATAGATAATAATGGTAATTATATTGATTAAATAAATAGGTTAAATTAAAAAAAAAACGAATTTCTATATTTCAGTACCAATCGGCAATTTCATACTTTAACCCCTAATATAACTTTTGAAACGGTTTTGCATACTTAAGAACTTTTAGTTGCAGCTTTAACTCTGTTGGGTGGTGACAGCCTTTTTTATTAGCAGCTAGCAGCTCCCCGCATTTTCACCCACATAAGTTTCGATTCCGTGGGAATATCAGGATATAAAGTATCCTATGTGTTAATCTTGGTTATAAACTGTGTGCCTATTCAAATCCGTTCAGTAGTTTTTGCGTAAAAGAGTATCAAACGTCCATCCATCCCCACAAACTTTCGCGTTTATAATATTAGTAGGATATAATGTAGGAAGTAGGATAGGATAGTATTAATGTCCCACTGCTTGACAAAGGCCTCTTTCCACCTATCCCTGTCCAGAGCTATTAAGGACCAATATTTATTAAAGGATTCTACGTCATCCCGCCACCTCCACCTAGGCCTACCGCGATGTCGTTAGCCATTAAGAGGGACCGACTGGGTCGTAAGTTAGTCGACAGCGGCGGTTTTAGACCGCTTGAAAAACATAATCCAAATTTCTTTTTTTAGGGTTCTGTACCCAAAGGGTAAAAACGGGATCCTATTACTAAGACTCCGCTGTCCGTCTGTCTGTCTGTCACCAGGCTGTATCTCACGTACCGTGACAGCTAGACGGTTGAAATTTTCACAGAGGATGTATTCCTGTTGCCGCTATAACAACACAAATACTGAAAACAGAATAAAATAAATATTTAAGGGGGGCTCCCAGACTACAGACGTGATTTTTATAGATGATGGTACGGAAACCTTCGTGCGCGAGTCCGACTCGCACTTGACCGGTTTTTTTTTTTTAAATAATGTACATAATACTTACGACTTTTTGCTGAAGAAGCTGTAAGCAAAAGGTTTTCTCTGTTGTATGGAAAAACTCACATTCAGTTTTACCATAACTGTATATTATTATAACTGATGATAAATAAGATTATTAATATTGATAGTACGAGTATAAGGAAATACACTGCGAAGGTTATATGGGGACTGGCTAAATTAGAATTAATGCGTTGAGCAGAAATGGTTTAGCTTTGTCATTAATTATTATGACAAAGATAAAGAATTGAAGTAACTGGCGATGATAATGCTGAAATTAAGTAATATTAATAACACTTATCGAATTCATGTAATATGTATGTATGTATGTAATATTAATAACAATTACGAAAAAAAGCTGGGAAGCAATGAGGTACCTTTTAACACCACTGTGGAAAGAAATTAAAATTAAAATAACGTAAAATATACAGACATTCTAAAAAGTACAAAAGGACATACAGCAATTACTGACAAACATAATGACGTCACTCATAAAGAGACACACAAAACGAAACTAACCACGATAGCGTAAACAGCAACGGTTTTTGACATGCATTTAGCCAATGTTGGGGAAATCTGAAATATGTTGAGTGTAATGGTTCGTACGAGTGTGCGAGATTAGCGGGGATGGCGTCGTAAAATATGACGCGATCTGTCGAGTCGCGGATAAGTGATATTAACGGTTGGAAACATACGGGTTCCCAATATAATGTGACTTTTATATGAAGGTTCTTTCCTGTTCTTTTTTGGGTTGCTGCCAAGATTGGCTGCTGTTATAGATGTGGTTGCATTTCTATCGGTATCCGTATGAGGACGGTTTCTTTATCTATGATATTTGGATTTTCAACTTTTTACAATACTGCTGCTTTATACTTGTTTTAGTTTTTTAGAAAACTATTTCTTTTGGTGGGATATAAAATACACATAAAAGATAATGCATGAATCAAAAAATCTTTTGTAACCACTGTAATTATTGTAAATGATGAAGATTTTCAGTGAACACTTTCAGTGTTAATAAAATTTATTTCTTCAACATTACTTTCATTGCATCGACAAAATGAGTTCGCAACAACTGCCGCCTCTTGATAAAAACTTTGCTACATTCATTTCGGAAATGCAAAATGTTGTGTTCCATTGTCGACGTTGAGTAACGAATCAAAAATTAAAGTAGGGACGTTTAAGCGATGGAATGGTGTTGACAGATCATTCGATTTGCACTTATTTCTGATAACTGATTCAATTATAATTGATTGTCAATTCGTAGTTATCGGAAAAGTTGTTTGGACTGCTGCCGTCAGTATTTTCTTTAATTATTTTATTTTATAAATGATTCGAAAAATAAAATTCTAACCACAATAATTGATGAATTGCTCCTAGCAAATAAGTAATAAGTTAAAATACAGTTAACTTGAAGTTATAAAGTATTTATTTCAAAAACCTTTTCCGTTTATAGTATCATCAATATTCAAAGGGATATTGCTGCTTTTTGATCCAATGACAACACCCATTCATTAAAATGGGGTGACGTCTACAATAACTAAATTACTGAGCGTTGGCCCACAGTTAACTTGGAGCTATGATTAAAAAGTTGGTTAAAACAAAAGTACTTCAAATACGATAGAACAAAATAAACAACAAAAGTTAATATCTTATAAACTGTCTTGCTTACCGCCTTCTACCTACATCAGCAAATTGATTTCATATGAAGAATTGAATCCCGATAACTTGGGAGTGTTTCTAACAGACGTTTCTATATCGAGTTACTGAATCGAGGGTCAATCGATTAAGTGTACCTATCTAATTGTTTATTGATCTAGTGTCGAGCTTTCATCAGTTTCCAATATTATGAGTACCTACTTGGTCTGAGACATGGTGTTACAGTTCAATTTCTGTTGGTATAGATAAGATCGTAACCAATATTTACCTTCCTTTGATATTGAAAAATCCGGAATATTAAAATGGCTCCTGGAATAGATTGAATATGGAAGCTTGCTTACCTGGATGACGCAGCAGTTGTTATTTGATTTTAGCCTGTAATGGTGACAGAGTTTAATATAAAATAAATAAATTACAATGGGACCCTGAGGTCCCGTGGCGTGCGATAATGCAATACAAGACTCCCATATTTCGACCGTTATGATAAAAGTATAATTGTAACTAATTACATGATATTTTTATGAGAACGATCGAAACACGGGAATCTCTTACTGCCCTCCCTTTACAGCACTACAAGCGTGATGTTAGAAAATGACTGTTGTCATACATAAATAATATCTGGTAGATCCACGGTTTAAGCCCAGAATTGAAAACCGTAGACTAAAACGAATACCTGTCAATAGATTTCTCTCCAACAGCTAGCAAGTTTCTATTCCTTACAAACTGCATAATAGACACCTACATACATCGGACTTGCCAAGGGAAACTGACCTCTATTCGCGTCCATCTGACCTGAATTTCGGTCATCTTAAAGCAAACATTCAGAGCATAATGTAAGGCTGGCTCAGTGCCTAGCTTGGTGGTGTCGCATGCATGGCCTAGAAAGCACAGGCAGTAGTCGCTTATGAATGGCTCGGGTGAGATTGCGAATCGAACAATAGATTCTGTAATTTATTACAGCCGTATCTTATAGTCAGAGTACTAAGGACGATAATAATATAGTGTATGTGGTGGTCCTTAGAGGAGATAGATGTCGTGCAAAGTTTATATTTTACCTCTATTACTGTATTTTTACTGTTCTACTTCCTGTTGTTCTAATTTAATGGCATCAGTTCATGTTTTTAGGGTTCCGTACCTCGAAAGGAAAAAACGGAACCCTTATAGGATCACTTTGTTGTCCGTCTGTCCGTCTGTCTGTCAGGACCCTTTTTCTCAGGAACGCGTGGAGGTGTTAAGCTGGAATTTATATCAAATATTCAAGTCTACTGACCCTTATAGCTGTGAAAAAATGAAAC
This sequence comes from Apamea sordens, assembly GCA_945859715.1. Lineage (NCBI taxonomy): Eukaryota > Metazoa > Arthropoda > Insecta > Lepidoptera > Noctuidae > Apamea > Apamea sordens. The sequence goes on along the minus strand of OX243998.1, from coordinate 20,170,875 downwards.
TTCTAAGCCAACGCAATCAAAAGATACAGTCGTTTATGCCGCAAATTTTCGACACTCGCAAGGGAATCAAAACCTACAGAGCAAAAACAATAAGGTACAGAAGGTCGATAAAATGTACAAAATTGTTCTTTTATTCTGCCTTTAATTTCGGCGTGCAAATATGAAATAAGGTTACATATTTTATTGAAATTAATTATTGATCATAATCAAGCAGTCAGTAAACAGATAATCCCATAAAATTGTGTCATTGAATTAAATAAATGTCACGATAAAATTGAAAAAATAATAATCATGCACGCAATAATAATAACAATAATAAATTGAAATGACCGTGCAATTTACAAAACTTACAATTTATAATCCAAAAAATCATGTATGTGTATAAATGTATGTTTCACTATAAAAGCATTCTCCAATTAAAAACCTCGTCAGATTATTTTTAAATCTAGAAAATGGTAGAGTTTTTATAGAATTTGGTATTTTGTTATACAACTTTATGCACATAATATAGCTTTTTTAGTTGTTGCCTGTAAATGTGAGATTCGTTCTCGGTTGAAATAGCATTTTGGTCATCCTTAATAATCTTGTGCTTTTCAATGAAGTTTATAAATTTATTATGAAACGCTTTTTCAAAAATTTTTGAAAATATTTGTATCAAAGTCACGGGTCTGTAATTGTCCATTTGAGTGCTATCCCCATTTTAGGGTTCCGTAGCCAAATGGCAAAAAACGGAATCCTTATAGATTCGTCATGTCTGTCTGTCCGTCCGTATGTCACAGCCACTTTTTTCCGAAACTATAAGAGCTATACTATTGAAACTTGGTAAGTAGATGTATTCTGTGAACTGCTTTAAGATTTTCACACAAAAATAGAAAAAAAAAACAATAAATTTTGGGGGTTCTCCCCCAATACTTAGAACTGAAACTCAATTTTTTTTTTTTCATCTAACCCATACGTGTGGGGTATTTATGGATAGGTCTTCAAAAACGATATTGAGGTTTTAATATTATTTTATTCTAAACTGAATAGTTTTCGCGAGAGACACTTCCAAAGTGGTAAAATGTGTGTGCCCCCCCTCACCCCTGTAACTTCTAAAATAAGAGAATGATAAAATTTAAAAAAAATATATGATGTACATTACCATGTAAACTTCCACCAAAAATTGGTTTGAACGAGATCTAGTAAGTAAATAGTTGTTTTTAATATGTCATAAATCGTAAACCGCAATTTACCTTTCATTCAATCAACTCATGATTGATTTTTGTAGATAATGGTACGGAACCCTTCGTGCGCGAGTCCGGCTCGCACTTGGCCGGTTTTTAAATATTGGTTTCACTACTGATCTCTTTAATAATGACTAAAGAGAACTCTTTTGTCGTTATTTTTGGTCCAAGTATGACAAAAGAGAAAAATACATTACATAATCATTGCAAAGCAGGCTCTTAGCCATAAGCAGTACATGATCAGTGTGAGATGCATCGACTTACTATATTATAATATAATATATTATTTTGCGGTTGTAACCTAACTAGCCAATACTGCCCGGGACTTCGTCCGGCTAAAATTACTTTTTCCCCCTCCTCCCCTCCCCCTCAGTGCTATTATTACTTTCTTTTCGCTTAGTTTTCTTTCTGAGTTTTTTCTTTTTGATTGGCTCTTAAGGGTTACCGCTGCCCTGGAACATAAAGGGCTAAGGAAGGAACACGGGTGGGTTTTAGTCAGTAAGAGTCTGACACTCTCTTCCGCTCCACCCAGAGCGGGAGGGGTCATTTGATGATTTCCCATCCACAAAAAAAGGGTCCCAGCGTGGGCAGCTTTAGAGATTAGCGCGTTAAAACAAACTAATAAATAAACAGTTCAGCTTTATTATTAGCATACATTTCAAGAGATTCACAGTTATTTCAGCTTCCTCTGATCCGCTATCATAATATGTTTTAATCACCCGTGTGTATCACAGACTACAGAGGTTTTACGTCATAAAGTGGCAAACTAGCACGCGGCCAACTTAATGGCAATATCTCCTTCGATCCTGGACTTTCATAATCAACCTATAATATTCCCACTGCTGGGACACAGGCCTCCACTCTGTGACAGGGAGTGGGCCAAGTGCGGGTTGGTGGATCACATCTCTTCGAATTTTTGGTTCTAGGACATGCCAGTTTTCTCAAGATACGATAAGAAACTCTCTCAAAACAGTGAAGGAAAACTTCACTGTTTTGAGAGAGTTTTGACACACTGACAATTGCTGGTGATTAGCATATATATTTACAGGCATCAGAATTATTAGCTTTTAACTTTTTATACTTCTAAATCGCATGCTTAGTAAACCTTCGAAAACGTTCACAATGAATTATGCTGCCTCACTAAATAACCTGCACCGACAAGTTCCCAACACAGCCTCGTATATTCCGCCATTGACTGCTGATTAACGACACCCATTCATATTTTGTCGAGGCCACACGCTTGACGCCATTGCTGCGTTAATTACTTTAGTTAATGTTCACATTTCCTTGATGTTGTAGCTATTAGGGATCTCTGCTGGTATTTCTTATATATGATGTCGTTTTTGTTAAATGGTCATCGCTCCAGTGGCCACTTTACTGGTCATGTATTTGCTAGCTTTTACTTGCAGCTTCGCCCGCGTAGACGAACGCGAACGTACTAACGGGATAAAAAGTATCATAATAATATGTCCTATCTCAGGTCATGGTCTACCAGCTGTTAAGGCACAAAGTTACTTTCGCATTAATAATAATTAGTTACATAAGTATAGATCGGATTACCAACATTATTTACAATCAAAGTAGGTATTATCTAATGAAAGTAGAGAGGATAATCTATTTATGCTCTGATGAATAAATAGCCAGTTGGTAACTGGGTTAAATATAATATGGATTCCTAGTCGTCTCATGTGTGACATAAATATCAGATCAACAGATATGAAATGTATTTTCGTAGATGAGAAACTACTTTTCTCGTATAAGAGAAATGTAATAAATCCGTACCCTGATTTTCACAACCTAGCAACGATAAAATCCGATACATTCTCGAAGTTCTTTTTTATTCATGAACTGATGCAAAATAAATCGAAAATCTGTAAAGAACTAAGTTATGAAGCGTGAATAATTTCACTTCTGCGAATGCAGGAAAATTTCTATTAAAAAGTATTGATTTTTACGTATCTAGTACAAAGCAAATTTTGCAATCAGCAAAAACCAAAATGTAGTGCAGAATACAAATTGAAAAGCGTGTGTATAAATAAAAGTTCGCGCGCTCCAAAAAACACTATTGAGAATTCTGTTCTGCATACGTCCACAATTTTCGACCAATATTTCATCAGCATTCCAACAATAGGATAGTATACTGATCGTTGTTGATTGGCCGGTAAAGTTCGAATATCTGTCCTTTACGGACTTTTGCGGCGACGGCGTATTTCCACGTCGTCGTATTTCCGTGTCAACGTTGTCGTTTTGATGTGGTTTAGCGACCATGCTCTGCAATTAGTTGCGGTCTCTGACGTCGATGTGTTCATACCTAAATACCTGCAATATGTGACTATCTTTGTAACCGCAGACTAACAGATTATAGTGTTGTTCGTTTGCGTACTTGTTTAGATACATATGTATAGGATTATTTTTATGTACATCTTCTAAATTACAGATATAAATGTAGAGATTTTATGTAGGGTGACACAATGGATGGTATATCGCACAAAAAGCGATCTTAACAAATAAGCGATTATCAAATAATATTGTTATCTAAACTAATATCTTTATGTTCAAAGTGGTAGACTGCAAGAGGGATATCAGTCACAGCATCTATCTGTACTTATTAATAGTCTAATCGTCCAATCTGTTAGACAAACTCATTACTCTGCATTGTCTTTGGGCTCTTATTATATCTTGAAAATCGCTCCATCTGTCATAAAAACAGTTAGTTATATTCAAAAAGAAATTTTGAAATCATGTAAAGATAGGCAAAATTATAATGATCAATGCTTCTCCCTGAAATAATTACAGGTGGGTATCAATTACATACTGTTGGTAATGTTACTATCATCATCTGCCTAGATTTTTCCCTAGGGTATTTTTTTTTTCTTTTAAATAAATACGTTGCCCCACACTAGGAATTTCTCCTGTATCGTGGGTGCGTTTACAAACATTTAAACTCACTTACACAAACAGCCAGATCCGGAACAACTACTTGTAGGTCATACAAATATTTGTTCCGTGCGGGAATCGAACCTGCAACACGCAGCGCATCAGTCAATCGCTTAACCACTGCGCCAACAGTGTCGTCAATAACGTAATGATAATAGTAGTAGTAGTGGTAGTCCGCCTTTGTACCTTTTTGTGCGAAAAGTTTAAATAAATAAATAATAATGTTTGTTGTAGAAATAAATAATACGGATTTTTTTACCAGTGCGCAATCTGTAACCATTTATTCAGTACAGCTTTGAATTTTTTTGCCGGTTATAAAAAAAATTAGCTCTGCCATACATTTAGACCGCGTAGGTATTTTTTTACAGTTTTCTATGAAAGAACTGATTTTGTATTTGATAACCGACGAAAAATTTCTACGCTACAAATTTCTAGGTCTAGAATAGTGTGCTGAATTACCTACTTTATTACAGTTTGCGCACTGGTTGAAATTTGTTGTACCTGTACTGAAACAACGACACATCGACACAACATCACAACACAACAACACCGACAACAAACACAACACAACACAACACAACACAACACAACACAACACAACACACACAACACAACACCACAACACCGACTTTCCGTTTTCGCATTTACTTAGTCGCAATAAATATGTTAATAAAACATAAGACCTTTCGTTGTTTCTGAAACAATGATTCATAAAAGGTCAGATACAGTGTCGACCAAAAGTCCACAGGCAATCTCACAAAGCAATAGCTTGACGTTTAATTTGACTTACGTCCTTCTAGTTTTAGGAAAATAAACACATTGTCGTCAACAAGTGATTGTAATTCATAATTTCAACGTTATAATATGAGTCAAGATGACCTAGTGGTTAAAACGAATAAACATTTTTGTTATCATTCAGCACGACTGTTTTATTTCCACCTTCCAACACCGAAAAGATTTAAATTAAATACAACATAATCACATAAATAGTTAAGTAATAATACAATAACTAATATTTAACTTCTTATAAATAAATAATAAGCATGAATACATTATAAATAAACATAAATATTAGGTACCTAACAAGTTTTTGCTTAAAATACAAATATTATTATGGTTTCAAAGAAACAAAAGAAAGCCACACATTGTAATTAAGATTTGAACTCAGACTTCATTGATCGTGAATCCATTGCTTAGCCCAAACAGCTACCAGCACATGTTACATTTGCGCGAATTTTAGCAAAGCAATGGTAAGAACAGGTCGCGACTATGACGCGTATTCTAAATGCAACAGAAATATAATGTTATTTCACTAGTACACGCACACGCACTCTTGCTGTATCGTGCTCGCACAGTTCATAGCAATGTAGTATGTAATGTCATTTATCATTTATCATTATCATTTATCATTTTTGCTTTGCAAGCGCTTTCCAGGACCTAAAATGTTTCAAGACATCCATTAGCGTTTGGTACATACGATTTATTATTAACGATTGCTTTTGAAGTAAGTAAATAATAAAGTAATTGTGTAAAGTTAACAAGTTATTGATGCAGTATTTGTTAACGAATTATTTAGTACGTTTCACATAATAAGTAGTTAACGTTTTCAAAACGTATTATAGTTTTAGCATAGTAGCAGTGTAGTAACTTTGTTAAAAGTTCTTTCCTAAATGTAAAAGAAACGGCACTTAACAAGTAGGTATATGGAAATTGCAAATGCATGTTTCGATTTTCATCTCACGGATTAGAATTGAGTTATAAAACATTGCTAATGTTGTGATAAAAACATTAATGTTAACAAGGAAGTTAGCTCTGGTGATTGCCTGTGACGTGTAGGAAGTACAGTCACATCCCAAATATGTTCGTCACCTTAAGGGCAATTTTTGTCTGCGCCTTCCCTGATAGAAACTCCTTTACCGACTCAGCATTTTACAGCATGTATCAGAAGGGTGTTAACACCCTTAAATATGACCTGACCACACCTTTCTGATATACGCTGTATATTGCGTCATAGTATCAATAGCGCAGAATGACATTCAGCCAACTTCTTTACATATCAGACCAATTTTATAAGATGTGACACTGAAAAATTCTGATTAAGTAAAAAATAAAATATAAATATATTTCTCGAAATGGCCAGGCCATCAGAAAGTTTAATGTCAATTTGGTAATAAGTCAATTTAGTGTTGGTCAACGATGAATGCCATTTTGATATTTTTTATCAAGTTATTAAATATGAAGCAACGGCTTCTGACTATAGTCAGAGCCGTTGCTTCAAAAGGTATTAGGTATGAGTTATGTCTTGGTGAAAGAAATAATTTGAACGAAGCCGAAGCTATACAAGACTTGGGTGTACTTTAGTACTGGCCCTTTTTTTACAAACACGTTTTTCGGGCACGTTTTTTCTACTGCGTGGTTTATACGCCGGTACCGTAAAAAAACCGTACCGTGCCGCCAAGGGCTCTTTGTACAAACGTGTCCGTCAACAAGCTTCCATAAAGATCGAAAAAAACGTGTGTTTAAAGGGCCTTACGATTCAATACTGTGTTCCTATAACGAACCGACGTTCAATGGTACGACCCACCGATCTATTCTGTAAAAATCTCGCCTTGAATTTAGGTGAAGCTGTCAATAGTGTCGATCCCTATCATCAAGTGGAATGACAACTCACTTCAAGCTCACTTGGCCTTCGTTTTCACGGTGAGATTTTTACAGAACAGACCGGCAGAAACATAGTTCAATCCTAGGTAGTTCTCAAAGAGTGTATTGGTAAATTGAAGATGTACTTTATTTTACTTCCGCCTTTGACAAAACAAATTCTTTCAAATGTAGATTTCAGTGCATGTGTTGAGAGTCAAGAGAATGCTAAAACGGAACGTAGACAAAGGGAATCGGGAATAGTGAAAAGCGAGATATTTGATGTGTTTTTCTCTTCGTTTTCACTGTGGCTTAGGAGAAATAGTTTGACTTCCATGTGGTACCTACAATTTTTTTTGTTAGAGGATGAGAGTTTATACTTTTACTTTGAGAAATTAGCTACAAAACAAAAGACATACCACTTTAAATCTCAAGTGGTATGTCTTTCGTTTTGTAGCTGATTTGTCGTGTAGTGACAGGAATTTTTAACTTTAAAATAAGAAAGTAAAAAAAGGGAAGTTGAAGTTAATTTAAAATTTTATTTATAAGGTATACAAAAGATGGAGATGGACTGAAGACTGGTGGGTAGTAGTGTGGGTGAGGAAGGATGAAGATGCGTGATAGGAAACTGAATCGTCGTAGTCTTATGTTAAAGTTGCGGCTGTGTCTGTGTACTGATTGTAGATAAAATGTGGCCTGGTGTCGTGAGGAATAATCAGATAAGCGCCTAACGATAATGGAATTCTTGTTCTGACCAGAAGGAACGAATGAAGATAACTGTATACATTATGTTACAAATTGTAATGTGAAATTTGAAAGTTTTGAGTGAAATAAAATGATTTTTATTTCTGTAACAATTTATTTAACAGGATAATAATATATTATATACACTGGATAAACTTCTTATTTTAAATTAACTAACAAACTATTAAAATTATATTAAATTAACTAATAAAATTAAAATATAGTAACCTAACCTAACTAAAAGTATATGAAAATTCCTTCGCATCGCTGTCGAGTGGTAATGTACCCAAGAGACTGTGTTGCAGCTATTTTCTGTAACTTGATCTTAAAAGACACTTTTACGCGTTAAGTTTTTCGGTATTTTTTTAAACATCTAGTTTTGTGGAGCCGGCATTTCCTTAGTGACTGATCCCTGCCCCAGCAGTCTCGACATCCATAGCGATAGCTTTACGACCGAATTCGGTCTCAAAGTCCTGTCCTCCATACATTTCACCTGTCAATCCGGGACTTTGCGACCGAATTCGGTCGCTATGAATGTTGACACTGCTGGGGCTGAGAAGAAATGCTGAAACAAACTCAACAACATTACAACACAACAGTCTCTTTTTAAGTCCAATTCTATAATTATCATTACTGAGATAAAAAACCTCGATATTTTTACTCTCGGTCGGCTTTTTCTTATTCAATGAAATTAAAACATTCCCCAAAATAAGGAAACATCAAGCTCGGCTTTTATACGTTTTTCATTATGTAATGAACATACTCCAAATATTGCTCATCTCATGTCAATATTGAAATAAAAGTCGTTTTTAACAAAAATAAATTACACGTATTCTTATTATTAAGACAAGAAATGGTACCGTAAAACGGGGTGAATAGGGGTGCAGGGGTGAATCGGGATAAAATTTTAAAATGAATTTTAACGTTGAAATAATATAGTTTCTTGCCAGAAAAGACTCCAATGTGTTTTCTGCTTTTTAATTAAAGATTAAGTGTACTTGTTAACAACAAACTATATTATTTTAAAGTTCAAATCCATTTTAAAGTTTCGTCCCGATTCACCCCTTCATCCCTATTCTTCCCGTTTTACCGATATTCTTATTATTATAAAAGATAAAGTTAATACGCATCATACCGTTGTTCAAAGTACTACGCGACGAGGGGAAGACGGCGTATCACATCGAAGCTAGAATCAATTCTATTTTAATGTAATTTTTGACGTTCAAACTTTGACTTTAAAACGCACAGTGCTACGACGTAGCTCGCACCGTGCTACGGTGTAGCTCGCACAGTGCTACGGCGTAGCACGCACCGTGCTACGGCGTAGCTTTCACCGTGCTACGGTGAAGCTCGCACAGTGCTACGGCGTAGCTCGCGCCGTGCTACGGCGTAGCTTACACTAATTCGGAATGTTTTTGGAATAATTATCAGACTTTATGAATTCAGGGTTATCGATTGGTTTTTAGCAGAATTTTTGTTATTCTGTCCTCAATATATCATGCCCTACGTTGTTAAGGCCAAGACACTTCGCGTATGTTCTCAACATATTCAAATAGACCGCAAAAAGAAATATTATGTACAGCATGTATGTCACGGTAACACCATAAAACTAACGTTATGTAACAAAAATATTTGTCAAACATCTTGAACGAAACAATAATGCATCTAATAAATTCAAATACAGAATTATCATTTCGTACAAAAGTCAGAGGGGTAATACTCGTAATTTTAAGAACGTTCACAGTCTGATCTCAGTCTCAATCTGTCAAAAATACGTCTAATTTGCCTACATTTTGACAAGTTTTTGACAAGATTTTGAACGTTTTAAATTACGAGAATTGGCCTTCAGATCAGCACATTATGTCATATACTAATACAAAAAAACCCATCCATTGATGAGATGTAACCTACCAAACTCCTTGCCAAAACCCTAACCTGTTGATAATAACTTTATTCACTGCCAGAAAAGACTCAAGTTTAGTGTCCTATAAGAGTAACTAATGTAATTTAATGGCGATTTCTCTCCATAGGAAACGATCAATTAGAACCATGCACATAATGTAGCATCTGAAGTTTCATAAGTGCCCATGAAGGTTTATGTGAAAAAAAATATTTTAATTGAATTTGATTTATTCTTATGATTTATCCTTTAAGTGGAGGTACTTTAAAAGGAGGTCAAAACATGAAACATTCGTACACGTTTTTTTTTGCAATTTACTAGTGCAATATATCAAGAATGTTCCATTCATTGTCGTAACGATTTTACATCATTGATGATAGGAAATCACATACGCGATGGAAAAAGGGCCTTCTGTATTAAGTTTATGATGACAAATTCAAGAGCCAAACGATTCCGTCGAGGGCCAATAAACAAGCGATAAAGGTATTTTATTATGTTAAACTTGATTTATAGCCCTTATTTTATGGTGCTTTTATATAGGAAGCTATAGGGAAGCGGTTTTTTTATTATACATAGAGGGGAAACGGAATTGGTATATGATTGTTTATGGGAACATAGAATCGGAAACAGATTACAAATACAATACATTACCAAAATACCGTTGATAATAAAATCTGGCTTTAAAAATATTGAAAATAAAAGTGATCTAATCAAAGAGAAAGTGGAAAACGTATACAGCGTGGCGCTTTAATGGCGACACTAATTTAACACACGTATACGGTTTTGCCTTGTAGTTTTATGAATATATTTTAATTTAATTAAACATTAATATTTATTTATTTATTAACAATTTTATAAAATAGCATCTTAGAGCTACCTGACTTAAAGAACTGTAGCGCAGGGGTCATTTGCCGAGGTCACGGATCATAACATCGCACCAATGTAATTAAAACAATTAACGAGCAAAGAGAAGGCGAATTGAAGGAAAGAGAGAGAGCCCTATGTCGGCGCGCGGCGCAGGTGGAAGCTTTCAAGATACGATTAAGTTACGTATACGATTTTATGTTGTTATAATTTTTATGATTACTGGCCACTAGCCCTTCCCATGTGTTAAATTAATGTTGCCATTGTAGCGCCACGTTGTATATGAAGATGTGCGTGACATAAAGTTTTGGGATGTCTGATGGAAAATACATGAATTACAGCCCTTTCACAGTCATTTTACCTCAGACAGGAGCAACCCAAGAGCAACCTTATAATAATGACATTGAAGATTATTGTGAATTTGCAGACTTGTCAGTAACAGCAATCCGACAGCAAAAGACCACTGTACACATAGATTTTGACAGTGGTGCATAATCGGAGATAAAGTAACTGTGAATGAACTGTACCTTGAAATTAATTAATTTATAAAATATAGCTTTTGTCCGCGACTTCGCTCACGTATAATTTCTTGCTCCCCCGCCCCACCGCGTCGCATCGTATCGCCTGCCCGCGCTTACACTTTGTTTTCACTTAACCTTCTTTCTGACTTTTTTTCTTTTTGTTCGGCTCCTAACGGTTATAGCTTGATGTTAAATAGCAAATAGCCTTCCCCAAGAATTGGGCTATCGAATGTAAAAAAAAATATTCAGAGATTACCCCTACATACAAACAAACAAATTTTACTTAATTTATATATGCATTTTTTCAAAATTTTAGCAAGAGGCTGACTCATCATCTGCCTAGCCTTTTCCCAACTATGTTGGGGTCGGCTTCCAGTCTAACCGGATGCAGCTGAATACCAGTATTTTACATGGAGCGACTGCCTATCTGACCTCCACAACCCAGTTACTGGGTAATACGATACCCCTTGGTAAGACTGGTTGTCTGACTTTCGGGCTTCTGACTACCCTTAACGACTGTCAAAGATCCACGAATGACAGCCGGGACCAATGGCTTAACGTGCTTTCCGAGGCACGGAGGGGTCTCGGTGTGTAAAGATAGTCACCCATCCACAGACCAACCGCGGCAAGCGTAGCTTAACCTGACCGATCGACCTGTGCGGTTGTTATTATTTAGCCACGGGCCCCTCAGCAAGAGGCTGACTGCAGAACTATAAATAAATAAATAAAAACTACCCTCTCCTAAATAAAAATAACTCAAGTCTAAATTACCTTCTCAGCATCATACATTTTAAATCGCTCATGCAAATTGCCGATAAAAGCAAAGGCCGCTCGTTTGGCGGCCATACTGCTATTACACGCAAAAAATATTTCCTGTAAATATAAAATATTATTACTTATATTTTTCACGTTTTTATCGCACGTTACATAAAAAGTGTACTCCATATAGGTGACTTGTATTACTGCCGTGAGGTGTCAGTTTTTGTAAGAGTGAAGCCAAAGCGAAACCAATTTTTACTTACTTTCCTACTTATCAATAAATTTCAAACTAATTTACTAAATTAAAAATAAAAGCCTTTTCTTTACAGAATGTAATGAATTTGACGTCAAGTTCGTCACGACGACGTCAAATTCATTAAATTCGCTATGGTATGATTTTTTAGTTCCCGATTATGACGTTTTGGTGCCGGCTGTTATTTTAAAACTTTTTTTGTTGTAGGTAATTCAAAACTTAAAATAAAGGCAGTTTTGTTGTTTGAATGTTATGATGAATTAAATACCCGTAGTGTAACTATATGTTTTAGCAATAATAGACACTATTGACTGTGCCATTTATAAATAGCGGCCCCATGTACACGGTAATGTTTATTTAGGGTATAACGTATAAACCACGCCGTGGAACGTATCTGTCAACAAGCTTTCATAGTGATGCATACAACACTGAGGAATCGTGCCTACATACTGCGGTTTAACCGCGCCGCAGAAAAAGCATGTCCGTCAATAAGGTTCTATAGTGATCCATACAACACTGACAACCGGCTACGGCGAATAAGCCGTAGCTTTTCACGGCATGAAAAACGTGTGTCTACAAAGGGTCGTAGAGTTACTGTTGCGGACCTGCGAAGGAAAGCCGGTAGGTATCGTGTTATATGGTGCTTTTGCCACTATTGTATTATGTTTAAATATAATCAATATTATTTTGTACTTGACAAATATTGATCGTATTTAAACATAGTACTTTTACACTTAGTAATTTTATGGCTAATTTTTCAATCGTCTGATAACTTTATTCGAAGAATAATTTGAATTTTTGACAATTATTTCATTAAAAAACTGTCAAACGTCAATTTTATTCCTCGAATAAAAGTTATCTGGCGATGGAAAAATCAGCCCTTAGAGGAGTTTAGTTTATAATTAATTATTATTTGTGAAAATAATTTGCTACGTGAAAATGTTAAGAAAATACTTTGTGTATAATTATCTATGTATTTTTATTTTGTTAAAATTCTAGTGTACTTAATGTGCAAACAATTTTTGTGAAACGTAAGATTTTTAACTATGGTTAGTTAATTAAACTTTTGGAAGTATCGTTAACTATTGCAACAATTAATTAATAATTGGAAGTAAAACCCTTAAGGGTTAACCTCACATTATGAATAAAGTTTAGTTGGTCTTGGCAACACCGAATAACATGATAATAATTATTATTTGATAATAATATTATTTAACAATAATATTGTCATGTTTATCCGGTATTGCGAAGATCAACTAAAGTAAACTAATGTTATAAAAACATTTCCAATGCCTTTACAACATTATGCCGAAATTAAAGCAAACACCGTCGGAACGGTTTTGCTTGATTTCTACGTAAACATACACTTATCAAAACTGCTAAGAAAACGTATGGAACAGGTATAGCTTCAATATAGGCCGACCGCTTAACTGAGACGTTTCCTAACGCAGCTGCGCGGTGCGGGAGGGGTGATAGTTGTCACAAGTTGACGAATCCCTGAGCTCTCGCAACACGTCACCACACCCCTCCCGCACCGCGCTGCTACCTCAGAAAACGTCTCAGTTAAGCAGTTTTTTATTTGTAAAAAGCATGTATTTATATTCTGGAATTTTTAATCATAAGGATAGTAACTAAGAAGTAAGAATCCACAATTACTTAGTCTGCATTCGCGACTTATTTGCCAAAAATGTTAACAAATATAAGTTGATGGAAAAATAACTTCAACTCCTACATAATAAAGTTCAGTTTACGCTACAACTACAACAGTAGGCCTATAGCTTGGGAATCAGAGAAGCTCAACAGAACTTACATACTTGTTTGTAAAATTCAACTACGATGCAAATAGTTCACACGATAAGAGGTGGATTTTGCAAATTATTCGTCCATTGGCGCACGTATTCTCAGTTGTTAGCCTTCAATGCCAAAAGCTAAAAAAGTTAGATATACATATAGCTATGACACAGCTAATCAACGGGCATACCCATACACCCTATTTATGAATTGGGAAATATAAAGCTGAGATAATTTCAAATTGTAACTTTTGCATTACTTAGAGCCGGTTTTGTGATTCGTAGTCACTCAACAAATTGTTAAAAACTACTAATAACACTACTACCTACTACTGGTAAAATTTTTGAAACATATGTTTTTTGTCCAATTGTTAGTTTTTCTAATCTATCTATCCAAACTAATATTATAAATGCGAAAGTAACTCTGTCTGTCTGTCTGTCTGTCTTTGCTTCACGCCTAAACTACTGAACCGATTTGTGTGAAATTTGGTACAGACATAGTTTGGAACTTGAGAATGGACATAGGATAGTTTTTATTACAAAAAATAAAAAATAAAATTTATTCCGGACACACAGCGCCATCTATTGGTCAAGAGTCGGTGTCATCTATTGGTGAAGTCACTATTCCACGCGAACGAAGTCGCGGGCAAAAGCTAGTCTAAGATAAACTAACAATTGATCCATTAGTTATTATTTTTAATAAATGGTTGAGTTAACTATACACATCAAAAAACCTATCCTTAGGATGAAAGCCCACGGAATTAACAATTTCTTTGCAAAAAAAAACAAGTAATTTTAACATAAGTATTTTCGGGACACGATAAATGAACAGTCCTCAGGCTATGCAAGTTCCATTTAACCCGTCGCATATAGTTAGCCTTCTGTCATTCCGCCTGTATATAGTCCATAAAGGGGTGAGTGCTAAATATGTACAAGGAAGTAAGCACTCAGCAATGGGAACTTTTCCATTAATATGTATGGAACATGCCAACAATATTGACGACATAATGGAAGGTGCTGAGAGCGAGGCAATATGTTAAACTAACTTAGGCGGCTTTTGTTCAAAGCTTGCAAAAGTACATACATATGAATAACATTTGTGAAGCATGGTTTTGTGCATGTTTTATTATTAATGTATCATTACCAATTTCCTTGTTATTCTTATAGTGTTACACCGGTGTAATGGGTTGTAAAGAGTGTAAGAGGTTATCTAGGGTATTTACCTGTAAATCGATTACCCCATTCAAGCTGGAGGGCGCTTGGGGTCGCTTGAAAGTTGTTGAAGCGGTAATTTATTTAGTGACTACCCTGAAGGCTTTTCTTATCCGATTAGGAAGTGTTATTGAGGATGAAGTTAAAAGAAGCAGAAACGAGTTTTTAAGCTAAAACATACAAACAATAATGATTAAAAAATTGTAGAAACTTCTTTTGCTCATATTCAATCAATTTTAATGTTGACCGTAGCTGTAACACAATCCATCATCATCATCATCATTAAAGGCCATAGGCCTCCCCCAAGCACCTCCACTTCGACCGGTTCCGTGCTTCTCGCATCCAATGGGTCCCTACGGCTTTAACAAGGTCGTCGCGAGGCCTTCCAACGCTACGTCTTCCGGTACGCGATCGCCACTCCAGAACCTTTCGGCCCCATCGGTCATCTGTTCTGCGAGCAATGTGCCCTGCCCATTGCCACTTAAGTTTGGTAATTCTTTGGGATATGTAGGTTACCTTGGTTCTCCTGCGGATCTCTTCATTTCTGATTTGATCACGCAGGGAACCTCCAAGCGTAGCCCTCTCCATTGCCCTGTAACACTATTATCGAAACGATTTTGTTTCAGATTCACACAACACTTCGCTACTTCATTTTGATTCATGAACTGTAAGGTATAAAAAGCAAATAAAAATTTCAACTTCATTCTGAGGGGCAATTCTCGTAATTTTGAAACCGTTCACAGTCTGATCTCAGTCTCAATCTGTCAAAAAATACTTCCAATTTCCCTACATTTTGACATTTGCTTGTCGCTGAGATGAGACTGCGACTAGATTTTGAACGTTTTAAATTACGAGAATTGGCCTTCTGGTATACTTCGCCAGTTGTGTCTGCTTCTCCTAAATTACGAATTCAGACTAATTATATAAATTGACAATCAGACTTAATTCTGTTTTGTATCCTCTTAAAATTTAAGTGCCAATTAAGGCACATGTTACCTACACTTTCGAGTATTCTATTTTTACAATGGTTTGGGGAAATCCGAAGATGAACGGAATCAGCCGACCTCTACCGAAGAGGTTTTTTAACGTGAAAATATTGTTAGGCTATCTAAGAGATGCGCTCAATGTGGTGCTCTTTTGGAAGTCGATATGTATGTTAATTTATTTAATACTATTACTATTATGCCTATTAAAGTACATACATAATGTAGTCGAATTAGGGAACAAAATGGGAACCTTCAGGAACTTGTCACAACTATAAAATAGTGAGTTACTGTTAGCCTGCATCATCCCAGCAGGTCTTTGCCCAGCAGTGGCTGGGCCAACAATTACCACCACCATTTTGTTTAGGTAAAATAATAATGTCTAAATGTTTTAAACGATTCGTCGATAGCAGATTCAGGTGTAATTATAGTTTCCAGATGGGTCAAAATTCGCGCGCTACATACAATACTTGGCCTGACTATCTCGAAGCGAGACAAGTCAAGACTGGGTAAACATGTCACATCTCAGAACTGTTAATCTGCCTGGGGTAAGAATGAACTATATATAAAGTAGGGAAAGATTAACTATAGTCAGCAAGGTTTCGGACCTAAATGGCCAGGCTTCGCCACACGCAACTACTCAAGTTTCTCCACAGAATACACTAGGACTCATTATTATTCTACACGTTCTTCTGCCGACACGTGTCTTAAATCTCGATGCTTCAGACTGTTTTCTGTTTACGTAAAGTTAAAATAAACAGAATATTATATTAAAACAAACAGGATTTCCTCTCTGATATACAGATTCAACAAACGTTTGGAAGATGAAAACTCAAACTCAAATCATTTATTTCAATTAAACCATTTACAGGCACTTTTGAATTGTCAAAATTAAATAGTCGGTCAGTTAGTCAGAAAGTTGAAGCTAGTTTAGAAAGAAACGGTTTCATATTTTTCTAGATTGTATAAAGCATTTTGGTATAATTGGATTTTATGAAATTAGAAATGATTATTTATAGTTACATTCATAAAAACCTAGATACTTGTTTGTGCTAGAATCTTGTAGGTAGAAAAAATAAAAGCTTTTTAAAAATAGTTTTCTAATCTCACATATACTTGAAGTAATCTTACAAATGTTTCACAAAAGTCTGTTAGTTAAAAAGATAGCATAAAATTAAGCACAAGTAAAACGTTAGTACGTAACAAAATTATTTTTCAGTTTTCTTAAAAGCCAATTTTTCAAATCCCTTTTTCCCACACAAGTGCAACTGAAACGATTCGTTCCTTGAAAACTGGAACGGAGTGTAAAATTTTCGTGTAATAGTAAAGTTTCCACTCGATAAATACCGGTCTAAGCGACATTTACGTGTACTATTGCAATGTTACTGTTATTGAACCTAATAGCAATTGCAGGAGAACTCGACGTAATGTGCTCTTTAATCTCTGCTAATGTAACGCACCTGGGTAGTCGACTGCGATACGAGCGGACTTCGAAGAGTGTGCTAAGTGAGCAATAAAAGCTACTTAACTTTAAAATAAAAAATAAACTATAGGTCTATTTAGGGTAAAACAAATTGGCACAGTAAGTTTATGGTCTATTCTAAAAGTATCTGATGATAATATAAACAAAGGGATCGGAAAAGGTACCTGTAGATGACAATTTGTTGTGTCATTTACCAATTTAGTGATTTGATTTGATTATTTAAATACTTAAACAACAAATTATCATTTACATATGTACATGAGAAAAAAAAAATTAAGCAAAAGAATCATAGGGCATCAAAAAATTCGTCCGCATCGCTGTCAACAGGAACAGTGCCCAAAAGGCTGGCGGCATTGCCACGTTGTATGGCGATGCTAATTCTTTGGCCAAGAAACAGGCCAGCCCTCTGGTCACGTGAAGAGTCGACTAAGCGCTTGGCGATATCTCGATAAACCAATTATCATTTTAAATCACCTTATAGATGTTTTTTGGCATTTGAGGTTAATTTTTTTACCTCAATTTTCGCCGATGATTTTACAGTTACAATTTATGAATGTTACACAGTCATTGTTGGAAAAATAGGTGTGATTTAAAGTTGAAACCTTCTAAATACAAATAAAAGATAAGTAGAAAGAAAGAAAAAAAGTGCAAAAAATGCAAGTGTTACTAATTCCCTTTAGTGAGTGGTTGAGTAAGTACTACAACCTGAACGGAAACCCTGTTTACACTTTCATCGGACAATATTGGAACTAACTATATAACATAACAACATGGTTGCGTGAACTCTATATCACTCAAAAATGTCTGTGATTACGAAAGTAGATTAGAAACAGGAATAATCCTGGTTTGTTATTACTGTCCAATCAACAACCTCAGAATGGCTGTGTAGGGTGTACCTTTCCGATTGTTGCAAGAAAAAACTGAATCACTATAATAAGAGATGGGCTACAAATTCGGCTCCAATTATTATAATCTTTCCTCACATAAAAGTAAAAGCTTCTCGTAAGGGTTCTTTGTAATTCGCTGTAACTTATTGATGTACAAGTTGTGTCTTCACCTTGTTATGAACTCGGGACACTTCGTAACTTCTGCTCAGTTACGAGTTTTCTGTCGAAGTAAAAGTAATGACATAGAGTACAAGTTTAATCCGAGCTTGTTTACCTACGTGTGTGTCACACATGTACAATGTTATCTCGATTTAAGAACATTACGTGGTTGTAGGTACGTGTTTGAACTTTTATCTCTCAAATTGTAACTAATGTCTTATCGTTGTAGTTCTAATTTAATAATTATTATATGTAGCTACGTGTATACGTGCTGTCAATCCCCAGGAGTCAGCTAGAGTGTATAAGGTAAGCCACCAATATAAAGGAACATTGTATTACGTTTTTTTGGTTCTATGATTTGTGATAAGTTGCTTTGGAAAACTGTAGCTGTACACAGCAGAAAGTCTTTCAGTAAAGACCCATACCATTTTCTAGCTTGCCTTTGCTCATGTAGCCCTAGGTTTTCAGTATACACTACAGAGAAAGAAATTGCTGCTCCACTTTTTCTCAGAAATCAAAGAAGTTACCTACTTTTATTTAAAAATATAATATCCCACGTGTCCCATTCACGGCATGAGGGGAAGAAAACTCGTGTCCTCAAGGCGCGAGTTATACAGTAATATAAAAGAAATGTCTCGCGTTGACGTGGCAAGAACGTGATGGGGGCGCGGCGTGCGTTTTCCTCATTGTAAAACGTGGTGGGGTGCACGGTGTTATGTTACCCTCTGGAAGTGTAACACTCCATTGTTGTACATCTACTTGAGTTAGACGGTTAGTTAAGGATTCATGATTCGCAATGTGTATTTACAATTGATGCATAATATTAACTTTATTAGAGCATGCACCTTAAAGTGGACTTAGATATAACGAACATAGATTTAGATTCTTATTTCCTTGATATTCTTGACATTTTAGTAGCCAAAAATAGATCGATGAAAGAATGTTCTGTCGCTGTTTACACAAAAGTCATTTGGTAGAGTGCGGATAGAATGAGCATTCGATCGTTTGGTCTTAATCTACCTTTAAAGTAACTTCGCACTATTCACGTTTGTCCAGCAAAGGCGATAAGACACGCTTACGCTGCGTCGTGGTGACGCTGCATTAATAAAAGTACCATCGAGGAGCTTCTTTATATTCTGTTTTTGGTAGAACCATTTACCCACTGAAATACGGGCAAAACTTAAATTCATTACACTAGAATAGGTATTAGACACATAGACTCTCGCTTTTTCCCTTGAGACTAGGCTTAAGATCTTAAAATCCTCTTGGTTCGTCTAAAGTTGCTAGGTAACTACCACGCATATGACCTTGCTATAGAACATCTACTACAAGATTTATTTCAAAGTATTTGCTTCCAACCATGATCAGGTGAACGAGCAGCCCTCCGTCTGTACAGAACTACCTAATTCCAGTCTAAAACCACCCTAATGTATACAGTCACACTATCTATTGTCAGATATAACCTATAATTGGCCTGGTTATCAAACTAAATGCTGTTGAATGTTGATTGATGTCAGTTGAGCAAACTGTGGGGGCTAAACGTGCTGTTTGAGCTATGAACTGATTTAGATGTGTCAACACTGAGCATTGAGATAATAAGTCTAGGATACAGTACCTTGTGAAGGTCGCAGATGTTTGGGGAAGGCCTATGTCGGACGGTATTTGGCAGAAACGATGATGATGTGATGACAGTAGTACCTTTGTTTTACTTTGTGCCTTTAACTATTCATCACTAGGTACTATCCTATTCTAATTCGTACTAATCCTAATCCTACTATAATTATATAATTATTATCTCTAATATTATACATGCGAAAGTAAATTTGTTTGTGACGCTTTCACGCTAAAACGGCTGAACGGATTTGGATGAAATTTGGCACACAGATAGACCATTACTTGGGTACATAGGCTACTTTTCATCTTGGATCGCAGACGAAGTCGCGAGCAACAGCTAGTAATATTATAATCGTGAAAGTTTGTGAGGATGGATGGTTTGTTACTCTTTCACGCAAAAACTAGTCAACGGATTTGAATGAAATTTGGCACACAGATAGTTCATAACTAGGATTAACATAGGATACCGTGTTATCCCGATATTCTCACGGGATCAAAGCTTATACTGGTGAAACCGCGGGGGGAAATACCAAAAGTGCCTTGTAGGAAATTAAGAAATTTCCATGGAAAATTTAAAAACCTTTTTGGCCAACTGAAAATATACAGCTAAAATAGAACATATTTCCTAGCCAAAATATGTAACAAAAGGTACAGTCAAACCGCTATTTGGGCTACCTCCTTTATCAAAATTCTCTTTAAACTCGCCCCGAAGTCAAACGTTCACATCCATATAGAGTTTACTCATACGAGTACATACGTTATGTATAGGGTTTATAACTCGCCGCTTTGTTGAAATATGAACGTTGTAAATACAGGTATGCTGATGCATTGTAGGGATCCAACGGCTTAAGTTATAGGCGACACGTGATGAGGATTTGGAAATACGCGTTTTGGAGTTCCGCACTCATTTTTTCTATGGCAGTATGAAAGACGATAAATCATCAGAATGGGGGGAATACTGGCTTAGATATACAAAGACTGCCGTGCCGATCCTAAGTAAATTGGGATACCGACAAGAGGAATGAATCGTAGTTTTAATTTTTTTTAATCTAATCATACATACATACTCGTAAAAATAAATAAAATTCAAGTGTCTGTTTGTAATTTCCAAATAACACCTTTTTACTAAATGCATATGAAAGTATATACGGTAATACCAACAATTTTTTGTTTTTTTGGCTTTCTGTCTGTATTGTTTGTTCCGGCAAATCTGCGAAACGGCTAGGCCGATTTTGACTGGCAGAGAGCTGATATTATAAGGATTAACTTAAGATAATTTTATTTTAGAAAAAGAATTACAGTTCCGCGCAAAATAAATAAAACCCATGAAATCCACTATGTTTTCCAACATGCACGCGAACGAAGTCGCGGTTACAGCTAGTTAAAACTACAATTTTATGTAATCGAGAGTACTTACCTAAATAACATAGCAATGTAATAACAATAATATTATACCAATTTGAGTAAATGAATGATGTCCTGGAAAACTATGACATTTTCACGGGAGCGGAACGATAGGAACCGATCATTAATCATTTTATTAACTTCCTATTAATATCATTAACCCCCGACGCAAAAACGACGGGGTTTTACAAGTTTGACGTGTCTATGTGTGTGTGGGGGTGTGTGTGTATATATGTGTGTCTGTGGCATCGTAGCTCCCGAATAGATGAACCAATTTAGAATTTGTTTTTCTTTGTTTGAAAAGTGAATTAGTCGGGAATGTTCTTAGATATAATTGATGAAAATCGATCCAAGATGGCCGCCGCCAAAAAATGGCGGATTACATATTTTTTTTAACTCCCTCAATATGGGTATCAAATGAAAAGGCTTGACTAGTAGAATACTATACACTATGATAAATTTCAAATCCAAGATGGCTGCCACTACAAAATGGCTAATTACAAAAAACCTGAGGGGCAATTCTCGTAATTTTAGGAACGTTCACATTCTGATCTCAGTCTCAAATTGTCAAAAATACCTCTAATTTCCCTACATTTTGACAAGTTTTTGACATTTGTTTGTCGCCGAGATGAGACTGCGACTAGATTTTGAACGTTTTAAATTACGGGAATACGGGCCCTGATTAAACACCAAATTACCTGAATCTTAAAATGCAAGAAAATAAAAGAAATTTAATTAAAAAATTAAGGAGTCCCTACAAAAAGCATGAAATAAAAAATAAAAATTTATTATATATAAAATTTATATATTTTTTTTATTAAATGTTGTCACGTCTGGGGGATCGCTACTATTTTAAACTTTAAAAGAACGTTAGGCTAATAAGTAGAGCGGTCCCCCGACGGGACAACATTTAATCAAAAAAATTCATACGTACATACGTAATACACGTAATTTTTTTCTCTTTATAGTTACCTAATTCGTGGCGACGTACTTTCTTCACAAAAATCCAATATCAGTATTTACAGAATACGACTACGCACACAAAATGTTATTAACACATTCAAGGTTTAATAAAAGGAACCCTTACCTTATACATAAATGTAAGTAGGTATGCATATACATACGACCTACATAAGTTGATATGTAAATAAGCTTTTGGGTTATGAAACCATGAACAAGCAAAACGTGGGCTTGATTTCCTCGCTGGTGAAGAAAATTATTTTAAAAAATCCAAAAGGTAGTGGCTAATGTTACCCGTAAGGGGTAACGTTCACTGATTGTCAACTTTTTATTTATTATTTCTGCCCGATAGTACATATTGTAGCGAAATAAAAACTGGTCTTCACTTGTACACGTTTATTTTAGTAAAAAAAACTTTTTTGCAAAAAAAATACAACCGACTTCCAAAAACGACACTACAAAGTGAAGTCGGTTGCTTTTTTTGCAAAAAAGTTTTTATTTTTCACTTTTAAGTTGTAATTTTTACCAGTAATTTTGGTTTAAAAACCAAACTACTGAACCGTTTTTATGAAATTTCTATGGGACCATTTGAGAAGTATACCCTTTCCAAAAAAACCACGCGGCCCCAGTGAGAATTGGTAGATGTCACATGTCTTTGAATTTTTGGTTCTAGGACATACCGTTTTCCTGACAGTGTTTTCCTTCACCGTTTTGAGAACAGTGGTGATGACATCATTTACGCAAAGTACAGCGCCTGTCTATGTTCGAAACTACGACCGACAACTCGTAAGTCACGGCAGTTACCACTGGGCTACTGCAGTACGGCAGTACATGGATATTTTAATTACTGAGAATCTGTATAACAATTTCCATTTTTACCTATGTTGATTTTTGTTAGTAACCAATATTTTTAGCTTTGAAATAATAATTAAACTTTGAAAATATTTTCCACCGACCATCAGAATTATTCCACCATTCCAATTTACGTTACTTGAAAGAAAAACTCAAGTCCTTTTCAATATCGAAATGCTTCAGTGAACTCACTAGAAGTTATTAATGTAGGAAATATGAAAGTTAATTAACTCACAGTAATTAATTTCGCGAATTAATTTCTACGGATCGCGGCATAAATATTTCTGCGGTTCAAGACTCGATAAAAACGGGAGTAAGGGAAGGGGTCTGACTGTGTTGTCGAAGAGGGGCTCGGGGCTACATTGAAGCCAAGTCGATCGATTTTGTGGGACTGGTATGGAAACAGAATGATATGGCATTGTATCAAACAATTTCAGACCTGTTGTGCTACCATTGTCATCACTTCAGCTGAAAGACGTCCACTGCTGGACATATTCCTAGCACCCAGCGCCTTCCCGGGGCCCTCACAAGGTCATCTGTCTACTTTGTGGTAGGCTTTCTGACGCTACGTCTTCCGGTACGCGATTACCACTCGAAAATCTTTCGGCTCCATCGGCCATCTGTTTTGCGAGCAATATAACTGCCACTTAAGTTTGACAATTCTTCGGTCTATTTTGGATACCTTGGTTTTCTTGCAGATTTCTGCATTTCTGAGTTCCTAAACTCTAAACATATAGCACTATTTAAACATATATTGCCCTTTGGGTGACTTTCAGCCTCCTAATGAGACCTTTTATGAGCGACCACGTTTCAGTGCCGTAAGACATCATTTGCCAGAGTGGTTCAAGACTTTTGTCTTAAAACACTGCGGCATATGAGACGAGAAGATATTGCGTAGCTACCCGAACGCCTGCCGGATTTCAGATCCACTATTGACATCTTTCTCGAAGTTGGGCCTACCTAACCGATGACATAGGACAGTTTGTCTTATATGTCATCGTCCACAACTTTAAGTATACAGCCTCCGATCATAATTAGATTGGGTATTACATTGGTATTTGACATGACCTTTGTTTTGTCCTTTTTCATTTTAAGACCCACTCTTTCGGAAGCTGTACTGAGGTCATCAAGCACTGAGGTCCTTCATAGTCGCAGCCATGACTACTATATCGTTAGCAAAACGAAGGTGAGTGATGTACTCGCCATTGATATGGCAAGTACATCACTCACCTTAACCTTTGCTAGTCCAGAGCTTCAAAGACATTCTCCTGTGTAGCAGTGAACACTTGAATAGTTTCTTCTGAGCTAGCATAGCATGAGAGAACAACATAGCGGTGCGGTTGTGGAATTCACTACCGCCTGACATTAGGGACTGCCAAACTGTTGCAGTTTTTAAAAGAAGAGTGAAAGAATACTATCTTTCCACTTCATCATAGTTGTGTACTCGTATGTATTTATTATTTTAAGTATATTATAATTATTAACATTCTAGTGATATTTATTTTAGAAATATGTATTTAAGTTTATTTGTATGTAGGTACTCGTATGTTAGTATGTTCTCATCATATTTGTTTAGCTTTATTTTAACTGAATCGTTTATGATTTTGTGTTCTTTTTTTTCTTCTTTACTATTTCACACGCTGTATACATCTCTGTATCCATTGTCCTGTCTCGGGTGTGCTGGAAGAGATTTCTTATGAAATAAGCATCACCTCTGTACCTATTTTTCTGTTCTGTTTTTTCTTGTCTGTTTATATATGTGTGTACATAAAAGGTAAATAGCTAGGCGAGATTTCAAAATTGCTACAATTTTTGTCTAGTAAAATGAATAGGCCGCCAAGTGACGTATATTATTTAGAGAAGAAACTTGACTAAAATCGAAATCCCTATGTCCAAATGACCACAAAATGCATACTATCAAAACCAGATTATTATTTAGCCTTTGGCAAAGTCACTAACATGTGCCGCCAGGTAACTTCTCTGTATGATCTTAATTGACTTGCAGTGTAATAACAGGTTGACATTATTACAGGAACCGACAGACAAGATAGCCAGTGTTGTTATTACTTACGACCCAAACAAAACACATAGGTAGGTATAGCACCTAATTTCATCGCTCATCCATTCCATTACTAGTAACACACGGGGCCGGAAACTAGGCCATGATTGATGGGCCAGCAGTGACGTCACCGTTATGACGTCGTATCTAAAGCAGCCATGTAAGTGGATATTACAGCGGTCATCAATTTGACGCGATATCGTTCAGGAGGTTCATGCAAGAACCTTTCGTTATTTATCGCCAACAGTTTTTTTTTATAAAAGGCTGGTTTCTAAAGGGTCGAGCTTAGATAGTTAATGGAATTCCTTTTTGGATGTTTAGTTTATTTATACAATATCAGAAGGCTGGTTCAAAGGGGATTGATGATTTTTATGTGTATTGAGCCTGGCATACCTACCTGCCTGCCTTGCTTGCTTGCTTATATCTTGTTGCATAGATGTTTCAAATAATCATGTGGAAAATAATCAAACATCTATGCAACAAGAATTACACATGTTAAAAAAATTATGGATGTCACGTGATCAAAGAACGTTAATATCTCGGAGACGATAAGAAATCTCTTCCAGCATACCTGCGATAGGACAATAGATACAGAGATGTAGACAGCGTGTGATAGAGCAAAGGAGACAAAACATAATACATAGAAACAAAAAACAATTCACTTAAAAGCTAAACAAATATTACGAGAATATACTAACATACATACAAATAAACATGCATAAATACCTACTTCTAAAATAAATATTACTATGATAACAACATAACACTAATAAAATAATATAATATAATATGATGTATAACATTTTCTCTATAACCCTAGCGCGGTATATACATTATAACTGAATCCTCTTACTCCCTAGTTTCAAATTTATTTGAAAAAATGTAATTATAAAACTGGCACCAATCTCTTTAGCCACGGAAAACCAGTTATTCAAATGTAAAACGTACGGAAACGAACGGAAAACAAGTATGCGTCCCAATATTATGCTCTAACTAATCCATATTAATAATGACTATCTGACGAGATAAGTTGATTAAACTAACGCTGCAACATGTGAACCAAATTAACCAATTTGGATGAACCAAATTGGTTAATTTGGTTACAGGGTGAAATGATAATAGCACTTTGTATTAATCTTTTTTATTGCTGACGCTTTTAACGTGCTCGTTTTTCCTACAACCTCCTTACATGTAAAATTTCAACATAAATGATGTAACCAATAGTTTGAAACAATTTTATGATATGAAAGAGTATCCGTGGAGTTTCTTACCCGTTCTTCTCCATAGGTACCTACTACGCTTTGGAATAGGTACCTAGTTTCATCTTTCTGACTAACCCCTTGATAATTTAGCAGTGCCTGTGATTGGTAAGTCGTTTGTTTAATAAATGCGTTGGGTTTGAGTTAGACATCTCAACTTTTTTATTTAAGCTTGATGAGGTCGGTGTTTCCTAACCGACTCCTCTTAGAAGAAACACCGGAACAAACTGGAACATCAAAGTCCCTTTTAAAGTCCATACAAATATACTGTAATGGTCAGATTATGAGGCACATATAGGATGATGTCTATGTTACACAATGGCTTGTTTAAACTTGTTGATACCAAAATCCTGTTCCAAATAAATCTGCGGAACCAATATCGAGTATTCCTCCCTAGATCCTCACAATAAGCACCCAACAAAAATAGATTGACTCCATTTACTTGAGGCTCGAAATATTTGTCACAAAGGAACGCTGGCTCCGAGTGAATTTTTTCCAATATATTCCTTTGCTATGATTGCGAGCAATGTGGATGTCGCAAATTGAAACAAACGAGTACTTGTAACACCTGGTGCTCTGTAAATTGCGCTCCTTGACTATTGCAGATGGAAAGAAAGAGCCCTCGTTGTGAGAGTGTTGATGAGATAGCTTGATGTTTTATCGTGAATATTTTAAGAAGATTTAGATAGAATATTTGTTATTGTTCCTCATCTAAGGGTGAAATAAAATACTTTATGTTTCAAAGTAAACATAAAGTATTACGTACGGGGTGAGTAAAAGTCTTTGTGCTTCTCGTATTGTATGCAAGAAACAAGGACGTAAAGATTGAACATTACAATGAAAACAAATGTGAATCGCGCACCTGTTACCATTTAGCATTCAGTACATGATTCTGAACCCTCATGCTTTGACAATTTTCGTAGGTTGTTAAAATTATTTCCATACATTATTTTGATCGCACACTTTTCTATGAAACAACATTTTGTTTTACTAATAATTTCTTCGCTACGGTTTAGAAATCTGTGCTGAATTCATCAATGTCCCTGCCATCCTGTATATCTACAAGATATTCAGCTCACATGTTGAAAATCGTTAAAACCATGTTTTTTTTTTTATTTGTTCATCAACTAGCTATATGCCCGCGGCTCTCTTATGTGACCGTATATTCTATTATAAGTGAGGATAATACATTCGTAATCCCAAAGGTTGGTTTTGTTGGTTTAAATTAAAACTCGTTGGTACAATATGAATTTGTGGTTTAAGTATATGAACGAAATTATATAAATCAACAATAATTATGAAAAACAACAAACAGTTGAATCCATCCACCAACAGAAGTTAAATATAAAACCGATAAATAAAATATGATGTTCCATTTCAATAATGTTAAAACGATGTCTTCCATAGGATCCAGGTTGTTCGTTCGTGCTCGTTGTGCCAGGTGGCTACTTACCGTCTCTGTTATCAGATTACGCACGTTCCATTTTATTGCGAACGTATGCGTTTAACACGGTATTTTTCTTTGCCATTTCGCAGGCTGTTAACTGCGATGAAATTCAGGTTATATCCTGTAGGAGATTGGGACGCGAAACGATATTTGTCGTGGTTGGTTAGGTTTTCATATGTTGATATTCTCCAAAAGGTCAGGTGCGTAGTGCTCGCAACTGGCGTGCGTGTATGACTAGATTTATGGAAGTAAACGAAGCAAAAGGAGTATGTTACGATCTTAGCAGGAGGCGTTCTGTAGTTTTGGCCTACCCACATGGAAAAAAGGCGTTAGTTTATATAATATGTGCATGTATGGTAAGGTTTTCTTGGTCAAAACAACGGTTGTTTATATTATGGGACTATAGTAATAAGAGTTGTGGCGAACACCTATTAATTACTCTTTTCAGCACCCTAATTGCGTAACACATAATCAATCGGAATCGGTTTCATTTTGACAGTTCAACAACATTCATTGCGTTATTTACGTGTTGAGCAGACAAATTTTTCGAACTTATGAAGCAATGGATTAGCAGTTTGCTTCCAAATGATTCTGATTCGGATTGATTGTGTGTTACGCAATTAGGGGGGTCTACCCTTTATAGCAGAACTTTTTATGTCATAATATTGTTTTGCATAACAGCGGATAGCATAAACTTCATTTCGCAGAAAATCGTTTGGCAGACAGTCATTTATCATACATTCAAAATTCATAATTTTGTAAGTCAGAATCATCTTTAGGCATAAATTTCATATCCATAATAATTAAAAAGTAGAACCATCATATCGCAGAAAGTTCACAGTCAGAATCGTCTTTTGGCATACATTTCATACCGA
The DNA here is from genome assembly GCA_945859715.1 of Apamea sordens. Taxonomy (NCBI): domain Eukaryota; kingdom Metazoa; phylum Arthropoda; class Insecta; order Lepidoptera; family Noctuidae; genus Apamea; species Apamea sordens. The sequence continues at coordinate 20,142,053 of OX243998.1, read as the reverse complement.
TAGTCATTAAAAGGCATATCTCAGAAATTTTAGAGTTAGAATCGTCTTTTGGCATACATTTCATATCCATAATCATTACAGAAAATTCATTCATTCATTCACCATGCATGCAGCATGCAAACAAGCATACACCATGCATGCAGCAATCATGCAGCATGCAAGCAAGCATGCAGCATGCAAGCGAGCATGCAAACATGCAAACAAGCATACACCATGCATGCAGCAAGCAAGCATGCAAACAAACATACACCATGCATGCAGCAAGCATGTAGCATGCAAGCAAGCATGCAGCATGCAAGCGAGCATGCAAACATGCAAGCAAGCATACAACATGCATGCAGCAAGCATGCAGCATACAAGCAAGCATGCAAGCATGCAACATGCAGCAGGCATGGTTTCTGTCATGGCTCCGGCGCTGCGGGGCTCCGGCGGTCCCACGCGAGCTTAAATTACAGTCTAGGGGTAGGGCAGACAAGACTACGTGGAGTCGGTTTTGCAGCGATTCGTTTCTGTCACTAACATTTGTAGCACAACATATTATTGACTTTTCACGACAATGTTTTAATTTAAGTTAAAAATGCTATTGTATAGAAATGTCAATATGCCTAATAAAATTATTTCAAACGAAATTCTGCCATTTTCGTAAGTATGCGAAGTGAACGTTATGCTAAACGAAATTATGCCAAATAAAATTCTGCTATCTTAAAACTATGCCTTTGTAAATTCGGACATATAAACATTCGGCCAAACAATAATTATATTAAATCATGTTTATGCCTTAAAAATATTCGTTTAAAGAAGATTATGCCAAGTGTGTTATGCCAAATAAATTTCGGAGCATCAAGATTCTGCCAGATAGAGGGAACCCCAATTAGGGTGCTGTTCACCATACATATGTCATTCATAAAAAAATAAATGAGTACAGATAACTTAGGTAAGAAATATTAAATAAATTCTGCTTTTGCTTGTCAGTTATATTTTAGTGCGACGCTAGATATAACACACACCCTCCGGGTCTGTCTGTGTCTAGTCTGTCGCAACCAAAGAGAGACATTTCAGACCAAAGACTAGTTGTTTGATAACTCAAAGCCAAAAAGTAACATACATATATGTATTTCAAGTTTTTCAGAAACATTCGCAGGTCCCGAACTAATACATTTTCTGATACATAAAAGAGAGATCTGATACACAGAACGCCTCGAGGTTCAATCCCTATGTAACAACTTCATCTAAAAATAAACAATGCTTTGGACATCATTTATGAAGTAAAAGAGCTTAAATCAGAAATAAAACCAAATCCCTACAGTTCTCTTTTTGAAGTCATCCAGAAAGAGGCCATAACATTTTTATGAGTAGGTATGTGAGCACTTATGAAGTTCTGGGAACCATAAAGATGAGCATCCAACTAATAGGTTAACGGACTTAGAGCGGCTTAAATTGAAATGAAGATTATCGGTACTGAAATAAAATTTTATAGAAACAAAACATCGATCGACAAATTGGTACGATTTCAATTTAAAATTGATTCTCAATTGGATTTGGAAATGTGTTGTTTTGATTTAATTCTTATTTAACTCTTGATTTAATTTTATTCAGGCCAGACCTCGGTATTCGCGGTATTCGGTCTGAATAAAATCAACAATAGGAAAAAATTATATTCAAGTGTTCCAATCAAATCATATTTAGCTTAATATTCCAAGGTAAAAATAAAGATGAAAATAATTATATAAACGTAAAAACTTCCCGTTGTTAAGCTACCCAGCTTAACAGTTTTTGCGCACCTGATTTTTTTATATTTCTAAAGACCTCTGTAACAGCTTTACTCTGAACCTTATTGATACTTAAAGTTAAGTAGTACTTCCCGCCGAAACCTTCATAAGAGGAAAATTTCCGTATATTGTATACCTATGTATATAAATAATATCCAATCTGAAAAATATTTTTCGCGCTTCCGTGAAAACATCGTCAGCTGCAGCCTTTATTTTTCCTGTATCAAACTGATCCGCTTGAAAGCTTCAGAAATCACATCGGAAGCAATTTTGCGATAGCGTCCTTTGTACTACAGCGTTGTTACTTATAGAAAATTAAACAAAAACAACGCCGGCGACGCAGTATCGTTTTGCAACTTCTGGTTTTCGCGGCTAAAATTCACAGGCGCGAATACAGAAGTTGCAACATCGGATTTTGATTGACTTTAAACTTTTAATCCTTTGTTAGGCTGTGATGGAATTTTTGGCTCATGGTGGTTGCAAGCCGAAAGTCTATAATCCTCTGCCGAATCCCTTCACACTTCCCATTCATGGGCCATCCCAGTTGGGAATCCCAGAGGCATTGAGTTTAGCAGTGTTTTGTTTTTGTGCAAAAATAAAATGTTTCTTTGTTTTGATTGGTTTTGGGTAATTTTGATGCACTTCCGATGTAGTTGGAGACTGAGTGGTCTTGTCTTGGACAATCGACTTTGAAATGAAAATGAATTACCTACTTTACAACTAACTTTACCATAGGCCTACAAATATGATTTATACAATCAATTAATCCTTCAATTATTAATTAATTACTTAAATCACTAAACTTACCACCAGCGATTGAATTTAATTAAATAATGCTTAATTTCTTTTCTAATTTTTCTAACACCACGTAAGTCAAAAATAGCAACTTTATAGTAGAGTGAAAAATCTGCATAATTTTACCTACATAAGATACCATGACAATACTATTTTATAATTTGTATAGATACTATTACTAAAAAATAAAGTTACATATTTAATAGATCCAATTTAAAGTGTACTTTAAATTGGATCTATTAAATATGTAACTTTATTAAAAGCTTTTATTTAACTTGACTTGTATGTATGTGAAGGTGGACTTTTCTAAGTTAAATTTGACCCACTTCCCGGTATCCGATTGAGCTGAAATTTTACATACTGGTCCAGTCCCGATGACAATGCATGTTTATGACAAGCATGACGTGATGCTGCTGCCAGGATTGGCGCCAGACGAGGGAACTCCTCAACGGTCGGCAGTAGGGACTTGAAATTTTCATACCCGTTTGGATATGATAGACGGTTGGTGGGTCTAGCATGAAATTGCTGCCACATCCAGGGTTGGCTTCAAACCACGGAACTCCTCAACGGTCAACAGCAGGGACATGAAATTTTGCACACCCATTGGGATGACAGTTAGCAGGTCCACCATGAAATTACTGCCACCTTCAGGGTTGGATCCAAACCAGAGAATTCCTCAACGGTCGGCAGTAGAGACTTGAAATTTTCATACCCGTTCGGATATGATAGACGGTTGGTGGGTCCAGCATGAAATTGCTGCCACATCCAGGGTTGGCTCCAAACCACGGAACTCCTCAACGGTCAACAGCAGGGACATGAAATTTTGCACACCCATTGGGATGACAGTTAGCGGGTCCACCATGAAATTGCTGCCACCTTCAGGGTTGGATCCAAACCAGAGAATTCCTCAACGGTCGGCAGTAGAGACTTGAAATTTTCATACCCGTTCGGATATGATAGACGGTTGGTGGGTCCAGCATGAAATTGCTGCCATATCCAGGGTTGGCTCCAAACCACGGAACTCCTCAACGGTCAACAGCAGGGACATAAAATTTTGCACACCCATTGGGATGACAGTTAGCGGGTCCACCATGAAATTGCTGCCACCTTCAGGGTTGGCTCCAAACCAGAGAATTCCTCAACGGTCGGCAGTAGGGACTTGAAATTTTCATACCCGTTCGGATATGATAGACGGTTGGTGGGTCCAGCATGAAATTGCTGCCACATCCAGGGTTGGCTCCAAATCACGGAATTCCTCAACGGTCAACAGCAGGGACATGGAATTTTGCACACCCATTGGTTTGAACCTCATTATTTAAAAGAATACCAAGATTCAGAAGACTGTGTAGATATTTATGAACCAGAAAGGCGGTCAAGACAACGACTAATTACTCTAAAGGATAATAGTAAAATGGTAATCAGGAATGTTCCAGCCGTCGTACGCGTACCATATTTTGTGGCTGCTAGTGATCCAGAAAACTATTACTATAGTCTACTTTTACAATATGTTCCATATCGAAATGAGAGCGAATTAATCGAGGACTACGACACAGCTAGAGAAGCTTTTTTGGCAAGAGAGTCTCATCTCCGTGCATCTAACACTCGCTTGGAGATATTTAGAGAGCGCGACAGGCAACTAGAGAATGCGTTTAACCAAATACATGCTTTTGAAGTGTTGAATGAAGAAGCTGAGCAGGAAAACTTGAAGGACGAGTTGGAGATGCCGGAGCAGAACATGACCGATGACGAGTTTCTGAATGCTAGAAGAGCAATGAATGTTGGACAAAAGGAAGCGTTTATATTCATAACAAGAAGTATTTCAGAACAGCTACATAATGGTGGTGATGGGCGTCTTAGGTTATTTATAACGGGAAACGCTGGAACCGGAAAAACATTCCTTTTTAACTTATTAAAAAATCAAGTAAATAAGTGTTACGGCAAGCAAGTTGTTAAGGTGTGTGCACTAACAGGGGTAGCAGCGCGCTTAGTGGGGGGATCTACATTACATTCTACTCTAAAGTTGCCCGTGCAAAAAGATGGTAGACTAGTGCAACTGCCTATTCTTACTGGAAATTACCTGCGTCTAATGCGGCAACAGTGGCAACACATAGAATTTCTCTTTATAGATGAAATATCTATGGTTCCCTATGAAATGCATTGTATGGTTGATTCTCGTCTTAAACAACTCGAAAATCTCTCTTCGGTGGTATAAATATTTGTGTCTTCGGAGACTTAATGCAGTTGCCCCCTGTACGAGGTAATCAAATGTTTAATCAACCCGCGAGATTTGTCCCAGCTACACACCTTTGGCGTTCTTTCTCGTTAATTGAATTGACCGAAAATATGAGACAACAGGGTAGCACCACATTTAAAGACCTCTTGAACGCATTGCGCATCGGTGAACGTCAGTCGGAACATTTTAGTATTTTAATGAGTCGACTAAACATAGAACCAACTGGCGAATTTGCGATTGAAAAAGCCTTACGAATCTATCCCACTAATCAACAAGTTTTCAATCATAACAAAACCGTGCTAGAACATTTTCGTGCCCGTGGTATAACAATCAATAAAATGATTGCACAAGATAGTCTAACAGATTGTACTCGAAAAAATGACGATATAGATTTAAATAATATTATACCATCTGATATAAACAAGACTGGGGGGTTGCCTAAAGAGTTAGAAATATTTGTGGGGGCCAAGGTGATGTTGCGATACAATGTTGATGTGTCTAAGGGTCTAGTGAATGGTGCCATCGGTCATATTACAGAAATTATATGGCCCTGTTTCCGGAGAGCACAAATGTACGATACGGACATTCCATCCGTCCGTATCGACTTCGGCAAAGACAGGATTCACCTGATTCAACCGAAGTCTGTGCAATTTCCAGCGAAATACAGCCATAGCACCTCTGAACGCAGAATGTTGCCAATAATATTATGCTGGGCTTGCACAGTGCATAAAATGCAGGATAGTACGGTTGACCACGCCGTTGTGTATTTGGGCCCAAAGTTGTTCGCTACTGGCCAAGCGTACGTGGCCTTAAGTAGGGTCACATCGATAGAAGGCCTCCTCATAGAAAAATTAGACTGCTCGAAATTAACTGGCACCCGCCAATGTAACAATGACGCACTTAATTAAATGAATAGACTAAGAAATATAGGTATCTAGCGAAAACGAAAAAATATAAAATAAATTAATATAAAAAAAACTTTTAAAAAAAGCTTTTATTTACGCCCTAAAAAGATAAAAATAAGATTTAAATTACATTAAACCTATTCATTTTCCAATTACTTTACAAAATTTAATTGTAAATGATAAGATTTAAAGTTAATTAAATAATAAGATTTAGCCTCAGTGCTGCACGATGTAAATTTGAGTAATCTTTTCCTTTAAATTTTTTACTATCAACTTATAACGTCATTACACAATTTATATTATATAAAAGCTTGTCGCGAGATTAACATGTGTAGACTAATAAATTAAATAACTTGATCTGTATGATTTTAATTTTAAAAAAAAAACTAAGTTCAAACTAAGTACAGACGTCAAGCTACTACAATCTGTCAGATTTCTTTAATAGATTTTCGACTTTATTGCTAAAGTTCGAGGTTCAAGGTTGATTGGTAAAATCTGACAGTTTCGGGTAGGTTGACCTGCTGGCGTCTGTACTTAATACGAGTGCTCAAATCTCGTAGATCTACCTGTGTAGATCAACTATAGTTTGACCAAAACCCCTGTACCGCGCCTTCGGTATGAGCGCGGCGAGACGGGGGGGCAGTGCAGGCCGCTCATTCGTCATCGCTCACGGCGTCCCGCCCCCCGCCTCGCCGCGCATTCCTAAGGCGCGGTACAGCAGTTTCGGTCAAACTATAGTAACTTGATCTGATTGATTTTAATTAAAAAAAGCTAAGTTTAAACTAAGTAATACGAGTGCTTAAATCTCGCGACAAGCTTTTATATAATATAAATTGTGTAATGACGTTATAAGTTGATAGTAAAAATTTTAAAGGAAAAGATTACTCAAATTTACATCGTGCAGCACTGAGGCTAAATCTTATTATTTAATTAACTTTAAATCTTATCATTTACAATTAAATTTTGTAAAGTAATTGGAAAATGAATAGGTTTAATGTAATTTAAATCTTATTTTTATCTTTTTAGGGCGTAAATAAAAGCTTTTTTTAAAAGTTTTTTTTATATTAATTTTTTTTATGTAACTTTATTTTGTAGTTACATATTTAATAGATCCAATTTAAAGTGTACCTACTTTAAATTGGGTCTATTAAATATGTAACTTTATTTTTAGTAATAGTATCTATTAGATCTAAGTAAAATGATGCATTTTTGTCTTAAACAGCGATATGTAAAACCTACAAATCAGAATGTCACTACTTAACACAGAACGCGAGATAAACATAAGTCATGTTCATTCAACAAAAGTATGAACACATTAATCACTTCGACATGTGCGAATGAATGATTGAACGAAGCCAATTGATTCATGAGTGCGAATATAAGCGTTTACCCTTTGACTAAGCAAAGCGCTAAGCCTTGTTGACGTGACGCTATCGTTTCAAACAGAATGTTGGGTACTAGAATTTGGGTGAGTAGTTAGTTTGATGAAATTCGAGTTATGTATAGCCTGCTTGCTGGTGCTTACTTTGTTACTAATCTTAACAATCCTATTCACTTACACTACATGAAATATTGAATACTCACTATAAACACAATATGAATTACAGATTTAAAGTATGTAGAAATTTTAATAAGGGTGGCACAATGGGCGGTCTCATCGCTAAAAGTAATCTTTTAAAGATAACCTTTGAATGGATTAACAGGAGAAGGAGAGATAATGCTGCATGTAGTGTTATCTAAAATATAAATACTATGTAGCCAGTGAGGTATAAAGTTGGCATTGAGTTAAAAAGAATGAATAAATACAACGCTCAGACACTTCTATGAGTCATAACAGTTTCTGAGATACCATAGCAGAGAGAACATAATTTTAGAAAACACATTAAAAAAATATCGTTTGAAAGCAGTCCTTTAAATGTTTCGCCATCACCTGAACGACAAGATATTGTGATGAATCATTAATTTCATCTAAAGCAGCTACAAGATGATTGCGCGTTTCCTTGAAAGCTCAAGATTAACGGCCTCCAATGATTTGGGGATTAAAATCGGTGTTGTCAAGCTTTGCTTAGTAATTAATTGTCCTAGGTGTGCGAGAAGATTGTTACTGAAAATATTCTTAAGTTAGGTTAGGTTTATTTAAGAGGAAGTAGTATATATAACAGTGTTGTAAGGAAAGAATATTTTTAAACGACTTAATAAAAGGAGGTAGGTTATGCAAGGAGATTTTTTGTTGCCAATTTCTCTGTGATTGCTGGGTCGATTAGCGTGATTTATTTTTTCGTTTTATAGAGGAAGCCCCGGTGATCTGAAATTGTATTATTCCCTTTGCTTGAGCAGTTCATAGGTTACCTTCAATAATATATTTTTAATCCGCGTCATCTATATTTATGATGCATCATCTATATCTCTATCATCTATATCTATATTTATGGTGTTTTTTTTAAAGTCGGTTGTTGTTTTTTTTTGTAAAAAGTTTTATCATAGACATACTTTTTTAATCAAACTTTTTGTTTTGTTTCAGATCAACTAAAACTTTCATTTGCAGCGACTAGTATTGTTACAGAAGACTAAGTGAAGCCGACTTCGGGCTACTAACGTTTCTGATGTCCCGGATACGATAACCAGGTATTTAACTCTTTATTTTAACTAGAAACTAAGCTGTAATTATAAGGATTAACATCTAATATTATGGACTGAAATTATAATCTCGAACAAATTTTAAATACTGTATTTCACCAATTTTTATTTTTGAATAAATATTTATTGATATAGATTAAAAAATGTTTATTATAATATAGGTATGAAAAATTATCATCTGCCTGTCTTTTCACAGCAACGTTAGGGTCGGCTTCCAGTCTAACCGGATGCAGCGGAATACCAGTATTTTACACAATTTTCGCCAATACATACGATTGATTCCTCATTTTTATACATAAACTAGCTTCTACCCGCGGCTTCGCCCGCGTGGATTTCGGGAATTATCCCACGGGAACATGCTACCATGATAAAAAGTATGTCCTTCCCCAGGATGCCATCTATCTCTTTGCCAAATCAAAAGTTCAGTGGTTTAGGTGTGAAAATGTAACATACAGTTTCAAGTTCAAATCCTACCCTTAAAAATCGAATCACCCCTTTTTGCCCCGTCAGGGGTCAATTTTCGACAACTTTACATAGGTACTTATTATTAATTATTTTCTGTTAATATATATAATATTAATTTTCGAGTTAATCAAGCCACACATTATAATCCTCCCCTGTAAAATTAACTACCCCTTTTCAGCCCGCCAGGGGTAATTTTCGATAAACCTATACACATACACATTATTCTTTACTTTTGATCCTAGGTAATAAATACTGAGTTTCGAGTTAATCAGACCGCGCGCTAAAATTCTTCCATACAAACTTTGAGACCCCCTAATCCCCTTTTAGGTGGTAGTTTAGAAAAACATAAAATGTCAAACTTCATAATTTACTTAGATTAGTATTAACACAAGGAATAAGAATTTCCATACAAACAAAATCCCCCCATTTCACCCTCTTAGGGGTGGAATTTCGAAAAACCCTTTCTTAATACCCTTCACGAAGAACACACCCTCCAAATTTCATGTCTCTAGGACCAGCGGTTTAGGCTGTGCGTTGATATATCAGTCAGTCAGTCTGAACTTTGAATTTTATATAAGATTTTAATCATTCTCAAACTGAAGTACCTACGTAAATACATAACGTATGACTGTAAGCGCTGGGCCCGCTTGCAGTACCGGAATCTATATGAGGTAGGTGCTATATAAAATATGAAAAAGCAGTATTGAGTTTTCCTTATTTATTTCAAGATGCATGTGCTCAGTTTTACGCGCATGTCACATAACTCTTCATTTATGAAAACAATCGCAGCATACTTACGTCCAGGGATATTATTATTATTATACTCAATATAAAAACGAATTCTAAATTCGCTTGAGTGATCGAATGTAGCCGCAGTATTTTTCTACCAGTCTGTATGATGTAAGTTCCCTTAGGTTAAGGTTCCCTTTTACAGACAGCCTAACGGGATTTTCTTATAATATGTACTACTCTTGCTAAGAAATAGGGAATAAATTGAATCTTACCGTGGCGGTAAGTTTCGGGCTATCGGGTTTCTCCATCGCCAGTACTGAGAAACCATGTTTCGTCTTTTCCAATAAACTGATTATATAGTCTTCTATTTCACTCTCACAAAATCAATAATACGCCGGAATATTAATCAATTTTCCAAATCGATAGATGAGCCAATCCAATAGTACCTAATTTAATTTTGCATTTCAGTAAACACTTCGGTACCTCCAACTTGTATAAACGCACATTTCTATTCAAATAAAGACGAGGTACTCTCCAAAAGACGTTTACTTTATAAATAAGCTTTGCCAGTAATCCTTAGCGGTATTCCACTTAAAATCTTGAGGTTATCTCAAAATGTTCGTCCGTGAATACCTTCAGACGTCTTGAGGGAAATGGTTTTAAGATAACGGTTTATGATAGTGAATTAAAACGAGTAAACATAGCTGAGGTTAAAATTAATTGGGATGTCTATTTATACGGGCTTTATTGTACGCCAGATAATATAATATTGTACGCCAGATAATTTAAAATGCGAAATAATAACAATTATTATTAGTTTGTACAATGTTTGGATATGGTCCAAGACTGAAATAAATAATGGGCAATCTGGGTTTATGGTCGTTTAGATAAATCTTATCTTCATTATTTTACATCTATAGTGATTTGAATCTAACTATAACTACAAGCACTAACCTATAGTTAAAGCCTAGCATATAGTATAAGACAGCAAATATGCGTAAAAGTAAGAACAACAGGAAAAATCGATGTTATCCTTTCAACACCAAAGAGGAGAGGTATAAATAACCAATAAAAAAACTTAAGGTAAACCGCAAAAAAAGAAAATTTAAATGCAAACAAGATTCTCAAGAGCACTCTTAAATATTCATGGACTTTCATATGCATATAGACATCTACTCAGATTCCCTGCAGGAACTTGCATCTGCATACGAATTTTGTTTAAGAGACCTAAAGGACCTCTAGAGAAAGATGGCACGCCCGTTTGACACTGAACGTATGGAGGGCCCTCTACTCTTTGAGGAGGTAAAATCCTGCGACATTTTGGTCCGGAACGCTTAAGTGGGTGGGTGGTCAATGTTGGTAAACGGACGTTTGAGCATGTTTGAATAAATGGGGTGTTTAATTTTAATGAAGTTGTTAGAACCTTCGAGGATCATTCGTGGATCTTTGACAGTCGTTACGGGTAGTCAGAAGATCGAAAGTCTGACAACCAGTCTTACCAAGTGGTATCGTATTACCCAGTTACTGGGTTGTGGAGGTCAGATAGGCAGTCGCTCCATGTAAAAAAAATACTGGTATTCAGCTGCATCCGTTAGACTGGAAGCCGACCCCAACATAGTTGGGAAAAGGCTAGGCAGATGATGATTCTGTAAAAATCTCACCGTGAAAACATAGGTGAAGTGAACTTGAAGTGAGTTGTCATTCCACTTGATGCCAAGGATTGATTATGTGATAGTTTTTTTTAATGTTATTATAGTATTTGGGACTCCTACTATTCCTACTAATATTATAAACGCGAAAGTTTGTGAGGATGGACTGGATGGATGGATGATTGTTTGTTTCTCTTTCATGCAAAAACTTCTGAACGGATTTGAATGAAACTTGGCACACAGATAGTTCATAACCAGGTTTAACACATAGGTTACTTTTATCCCGATATTCCCACGGAATCGAAACCGCGGGGCGCTGTTGGTCTATTATAAATGTGTGTTTGTTTACTTTATCAAGTAGTGTTACATCAGAGGGGCAATTCTCCTTATTTCAAAGACGTTCACAGTCTGATTTCAGTCTCCATCTGTCAAAAATACCTTATTTCTTGACATTTTTGACAATGATTGTCGCTAACATGAGATTGCGACTAGATTTGGCACGTTTTTAAATTATAATATTATTTTTCGAAAATTTTAGTTATTTTTAGACTCCTTGAAGATCCGGTATCATAAAATCTCTTTATTAAAATCCCTTAGAACGTTTATAAGACATCTGGATGTCCCAAAAGAATTCTCGAAGTTAATTTTATAAGATTTCTTGAGTTACCTATATCGTTGTATAGCTAAAAAGTCTTGAGGAAGTTGTGACTTACTTTTAAAGTAAGTAGAAGAATCAAACATTTTGATAGCTTTATTTTTTTTAACATTGCCTATTGTTCTCAAAATAAACGATTCCGGATCTAAATAATGTTACAAAAACATTGGTGCTTTTATTTCGAAGTAAGATAGATCTTACTCAGCTGTACAACTTACAATGAATGGTTAATTGAGGGTGATAGAAAAATGTTACTATAATTTCTCTTTTTGTTTTAATTAACTTTATTTTTCGAATACTAGGCTTTTAGCCAAAAGTCTTTGTACACCAGTACAAAGTACTTACTTTGTACTTAACTGGTGTGAGTACCTATTTTATGTTTATTTTATAATGTGCGTTTTATGTTCTTTAATTCTTTTAATTTTTTTGTGTTTTTGGGAATCTTTTTATGTCACCTATAAACCAAAAGACACATCCAATAAAGACTTCAACATAACTGTAAGACGAGACGTTAGCAGTTGTGGTAGGTTGATTACGTTCATTTGAACTTCGATGGCTAAACTTAGATGACCCGATCATTTAGGTTTAGCCATCGAACTTCGAGTTCTCGGTTTCGGGGGTTAAGAAGACCGAAGTGAGATGTTGATAGATTGTATGTGATGAAACTTTGGATTTGTATGTTTATAATAATATGTAGGTTGATGTGTATTCGGTGCCTTGAACTTGGAGTGAACACTGCTTGAATATACATATAGAACTACATCACAAAGTTTGTTTAACATTTCCACTAATAAAGCTACGTTACGTAGGTACGTACTGACAGGTGGCTTAATAGCATTAGCACGGGCACATTAAAGAATAATTATACCAAGTTTCATCGTAATCGAACCGGTAGTTTTTGCGCGATGCCTTAACAAACAGACAGACAGACAAAATTTTTTTTAATCACATTTTTGGGTTCGGTGTCGGTCTAGTAACACCCCCTGCCATTTATTATTTTGATATTTTCAATGTACAGAATTTTCACTTCTACAGATTTATTATAAGTATAGACATAGATAATCTCGTGGAGTCAAAGATAAACTTAAGAGGCGAGTCTTTAAGCCTTCAGCAGAATTTCTTATTTATTTCCTGACATTTTTCGGGTGACTTTCACCAATGAACTGCTGATCTGATTCAAGAGCTGTCAGTATCATCATTGATACTGACAGCTCTTGAACACGGTTTTTCACTGAAAGCTCTTTAATGCGGCCCTTCAGAAAAATGTCAAGGTTTACTTGTGCTAATTCATTGCTGACCGCGTTGTTTCATTGGTGAAATTCACCCAGAAAATGTCAGGGAATAAATAAAAGAATCTGCTAAAGGCACGTTCCCACTGCTGGGACACAGGCCTCCTCTCTGTGAGAGGGAGTGGGCCGTAATCCACCACGCGGGCCCAGTGCGCGTTGGTAGATGTCATGATGTCACAATAATGTCTTTTTTTTTTTTTTTTGAGGATGGGAAATCATCAAATGACTCCTCCCGCTCTGGGTGGAGCAGAAGGGAGTGTCAGACTTTTACTGACTAAAACCCACCCGTGTTCCTTCCTTAGCCCTTTATGTTCCAGGGCAGCGATAAACCCTTTCGGATGGTCCCGCTACCCTGGCAGGCTGTCACAAATGTCTTAGAATTTTTGGTTCTAGGACATGTCAGTTTTTCGCTTTACCGTTTTTGAGAGCAGTGATGAAATAAATGATTTAAAGTAAAACGCCAGCCTGGGTTCGAACCCACGATGTACAAGTCTTAAGTAGGGGTCGTTACCACTGGGCTAGCAGTGCTCTCGAAGTCGCCCTTAAGCACCTGATTTATCTGCCAAGAATCACAGTTCCACAAATAACCAACAACATAATATTTTATTAATGAAGGACCGTCACCCGCCGCACATAACGTATGTATCATTACGGCTAATAGGAGGTCACTTGTCCTGTAATAGAAGCTTTACATAAGAGAGTGAGTAAAGGATATCGTGGTAGACTAGAAGCCTGAGAGGTCCAATGAAAGTGTTTGTCTAGGAAAGGACTTTAACGGACTCTATTGTTGTGGTTAGGCCTAAGTAATGTTACCCTTTTTCGGCTCAAAGGAATAGTAGACATGAGACGTGAGACTTTTATCAAGATAGGCCATTGTCATCCAAAAGTAAAAACATTTATCTATCTTCTATCCAAATAAACAAAATTGAACTGTTTGTTTGTAAATTCAAAATAACAGCTTTTTACTGAAAGGTACTTACTTATAATTAAAAAAAAAAAAAAAAAAATATTTTTGGTTGTCTTTCTGTTTTTTCCGGCTTATCTCCGAATCGACTGGACCTATTTTGACGGGACTCTCACTGAGAGATATCTGATGTTATAACGAGTAACTAAGGCTAATTGTACTTTAGAAAAAGAATTAGGGGGACGAAGTAACAGCTAATCTAATAATACATTCTGATAGTTAATAGAGTATAGACGACGACTTTAGTTCAGGACGGTTCACAACAAAGCTAACCGACTATCAAAAAGTTGATAATCAATTTAATCACTCTTCTTACTTCACCTTACATACCCATTCATTGATCATTTATTTTGTACCAGGCTATTTGCATGCTTAAATTAAGTGTCACCCTGTATCTGTGTACCTTTTTTCATGTCTAATAAAAATTTATTATTATCATTAAGCACTTCCTGAAAATGATGTTCCTTTGATTCTCAAAAACGATTGAAAACGTAATCACTATTACACCGTATAATCCACTGATTTGTTTGCAATTAACCGTGAACTTTACCGTAGTGTTTACCTTGCCACGAAAAACAAAAGGTTTGTTTATGTGACCAACAAAGGAAACAAACCTTTTGTGCTTAGAATAAAAGTTAATGTACCAAGAATAGTTATTATTTTCTGTTATTATGGTTACGCAGCTGGGGAAGCATTTTCCGTATGACCATCTCTCTCGAAAAAACATGGAATTTACATATTTAATCTTGTAATATTAACAAGAGTTTTAGCAATGGTATCACCAACCAACGTGCAAAAAAAAGCAACACTTTCAGAAGCTGAGCACTCGGCATCTAAACTATATATAAATAGCAATAGAATCATCGAAATTAGATTTAGAGTTTATCTGTACAAGCTAAATACTTGTAACCATCTAACTTTTTTGTACCTAACGAAAATGTCCCCGAAAACCACTCTAGGCCATTTCTGAGTTCTGCCTATCTACGTTTTTCAACCAATATCCATCCATTTACCCTTTCCATTACTTACCTAATTCCTGTAAGTACTTATATAGTACTCCATGTAGCTTGAAGTAGTAAATAGGGCCAAACTAATCAGAAACTCGACAAATTAATTTGTACCTCACAAGTTCTAAAGCATATAAGTAGTCCTGAGTAATCTGAGCATGTAATGTAATTTACTACACGAAATTATTGAAAATCATTTACGTGAGAACGAACACGAGTTCCAGAAGGCTTTCTTGAAATACGTCGTTTCTGAATTTAGACAATCCATTCTAATAGGTATTATCAAGAGAACATATTTGATTTATTGTATACTAGCTGCTGCCCGCGACGTCGTCTGCGTGAAGGCTCTACAGCACCAAAAATACGTAAGATGCCAGTATCGCTATAGCCTTATAAGTAAACAACTTTTAAAATAGCATTAAAATATAAGTTTTTTTTGCAAGCGAAGCCAGTGAAGAGAGTTACATGGGAACCCTGCTGAGTTCAGTCATAAAATGTGACTTAAGGAAATAGAGAAAATAATACAGGAATACATTCCAGGACACAAAACATACCTTACAACACTTCCCTATAAACTACGTTGGTAGTTATGCTGCCAGGAGCCAAAATGTAAAGAGAGTCAGGACGGTGACGCGGGAGCAAGCGACGTACAGTTGGCCGTGTGAGATTCAACTCGTCCTGAGGTCGACACCCACTGCCCTCAGTGTCTGCCCCTGCGACTTATTGATGGTCATCGCGAAGCAAACACTCACGGGGAACTGTACGCGCTTGAACTGGAACGGGAAGTTATGAGGTATGAGGGAAATGCGTGGTATAAATACTGCCTCGCCGACGCCACAACTTAGAATTTCCCCCTCAATGGTGTGTCTGTGGAGCGAGATGACTTTAAGGCGGGTCCCGTTACACAACTTCGGAGGAGATAGGTTCCGAAGAAGCATACTCGAGACACCGACCTTCAGCATGATGGTATGCGCTGGAAGTCCACTTGCTGACAGGGAGTTCAGAAATTTCACGGGATAATGTGTGGCGTCATCTTGCTCGACAACAGTGTTTATCGAGGTGTAGACCACTTCATTCCCCTATTCCGATTTCCGAGAGAATGCATTCGTTAATTGCTGCAGCCCGATCATTTTTGGGCGTCAAAATGGCCATGCTCACACACCCAAGAATTCTGCCGGATGTCCCCGTACATACAGCGAATGAGTTCTTCTAAGCTGGATACCACTCTACCGAGAGACTCTGGAAGAACCACCTGTCCACCTCTCTCTTCTGGTATAGTGCCTTCGCCAAGAAGGAGATCCAAGAATTCTTGAGCACGTGCATTGCCGCCGAGCCGAGCTCTCATATTAATTGTCAAGCGCAGCGTACGAACTCGTGACCACAACGAAGATCGTTTCAACGAAGCATTCACCTCGTCAGCCCTCGATCCCCGCGTCACCACGGGAAGCGTTTGCCGGAAATCGCCACTGAACAGAACTGTGACACCACCCATCAAATGTTCGTTCCTGCGGATGTCCTGCAGGGTTCTGTCCACGGCCTCAACTGCCTTCCTATTGGCCATCGTACACTCATCCCATACGATCAGAGAGCAATCCTTGAGCACGTGTCCCTTATCGCTGTTACGTGACACACCAAAAACAGGCGTTTCGGCGCTCTCTAAATCGATGGGAATTTTAAACATGGCATGTGCTGTCTTGCCACCCGGAAGCAGTGTGGCAGCGATTCCCGACGACGCTACAGCAATAGCAATTTTGCCTTGCTCCCTGACCTCTGCAAGTATGCCAGTGGTAACAAATGTTTTTCCTGTTCCACCAGGAGCATCCAAGAAAAACATTTTACCCTGGTTTTACCCAACGCTTTCAAGGACGGTGTCATAAATTTGTTTTTGCTCTGAAGAGAAAAAAGCGACATGGTCATTTCGTATGGTGGTCATTTCGCCCGGATCGTAATTTGTCTCAGCGTTATACTCCCGATTTCCACGGTCTTGATGCGGTGATGATTGGGGAGGCGGTAACCCATATTCGATTAGTGGATTGCCGCCGATAGAAATGACCACATCTTGAAGTGAACTAAGACAGGTGTTCAGCACGCGTTCATCAGTTACTTCGACTTCGTCTCCAGTAGCACGCCTCAAAGCTCGTAGAAAATCTTCAGACAGATGATGGCGATACTTCTCCCACAAAGCTACCGGGCTCGCGACTCCACAAAACACCAAGATGATGGCAAACAGATGACGCATGCGGCTGGGACTGTCACTGACGCTCGCCTCTGCGAGGGTGTCATCCCAATTTTGGTCACCGTCGAGAAGGTGACGTGCTACGCAGGCTGCGTGGTAAGTGGGATACTCCACGCCATCAAATGTCCTCAGAAAGGCGAAAGACGTTGGGCCTCGGACAGTGTGAAGTAACAACCGCAGAAAATAGTATTCGCCATTATTCGGATGCACGGTATAAACCCTACCCAATGCGGTGTCCTTGAAAATTCCCAGAAAACCTTCCACAGCACCTCCTTGTCGACGTCGGTTAAATACACCCCTTTGCTTGTCGTGCGTGTAATATGAAGGCACCTCGTCATACGTAAGGGATCTCGCACTTCACAGAGCGTGTTTTTTTAAATTGTCTTCCTCAACTCTGCTCAAGATTTTGAGGGTTTTGTTGGAACTTGAATTTGTCGAAACGAACTATACGATACAACTTTTATGAAGAAAATGCACATTACCATCTATGAATTTTAAGAGTAACTAAACTACTAACCTCGCCAACATGATCAAATTTAAATAATTAATTTCCAAAAAGTGTTAACATGTAACTTGATTTGATTTTTATGAAATCTCATAGATGGCGCTGCTTTAAAATTTTCATTATACTACTAACATTCATTAAACTATGTTTCTCTGCCCAAGTTACTTAAATGGCGTAGTTTTTACAGTGTAAAGCTAGATAATAGCATGGCTTACTCAAAAACAACATTTAAATATGCGTCGTTAGATTACACGCTGTCACAGAATACGTAAGAAAAATAAAGATTCACAGCTCCTCCCCCGTAGGTGATAGCGTGATAATATGTAGAATTAATGTTGACCCGACCTCTTCGTAATATTCATGCAAAATTTGAAGTAAATCCATGCAGTACTTTTTGAGTTTAGCCCGGACATACATACAGACAAACAGATAAACAGACAAACAGACAAAAATTCTAAAAACTATATTTTTGGCTTCCATATCGATTGTAGATCACGCCCCAAGTATTCTTTAAAAAAAATATTCAATGTACAGTTTTGACTTTCCTACGATTTTATTATATGTATAGATTTGTTTGATAAGCTTTCACGCTAAAATGGCTGAACAGATTTCAATGCTCATGGGTAGAGCATGACCTGGTTTAGGAAATGGATATCCCGATATTCTCACGGAATTGAGACTTATGCGAGTGAAACCGCGGGGCGCAGCTAGTATTTTATAAAAGAAAGAAATTTTTTATTAAATATTATGTTATTGAATGGCTTATTACCTCAGGCTACTGGTAGTCAGCAAGATACGCATACTCTCTGTCACGGATGCTGACAGAGTCTCGGTGCTCGAAACGCATGCTGCGCATTTGATTGAGCATTAAAAAAAAAAAAAAAAAAAAAAATTTACACTAGGAAATTATCAGTCCTGTAGACCTGGAGTCTAAATTTATGGTATGCTAATGGAGGTTTACCTCTCATTAGACAAAACACGGGACAAAATGTAGCTGTACTACCTAAGTCAATCCGTCTTAGGAAACGAGTATACTGGTAAACCAAGATAACCTCATAGCTGTGCCCTAAAATAGCCAAGTGGATCTTCAGCGTCGCGGTAGACTGCGGATACGATAGTGGAACGAACTGGTCAGATTTAATTATAGATTTTAGAGCCCGTGTGGTTCGGAAATTCAGGCAAAAGTAATCAGTCAGATACTAAAGTCCAGTTATGGTGTTATACGTAAACTGCGTCGTTACACGTTCCAATGTTGGGTTTTAGTCACTTAAAACTCACTTTCATCTGCTTTAAGTAACCTAACAATTTAACTCCATTATAAACGTTGCTTGAATTTAAGAGATGTGTAAACGTAAAAAAATAAATGGGTAAAAAGACGTTAATCAATACTTAACTCTAAAAAAGTACACAGAGTGGATTTTTGAAATGGGGCAATAAGCCACCGCGGTTAAGGTATTAACCGCTGTGGCTACAGGAAAATGATCTTAGGAGACTGTCCTTAACTTTTTGAGAAATTATGATCTGCATTTACTTCTAAGAAATGTACAGTCAACAAGAAAATGGACAGTTTTCAATAAAACTTTTTTTGAAACTAATTGTTCCGGTTTTATAAGGATCAAAAAGCTCTATCGGACCAACTGAGGTTTGAGTACTTACTACAAAAGTCAGAAATTGCAACAAAAAAAAACATATCTTTTATAGGAAATGAGACTCCAACATACATTTTTATGATGCATTGGCCGCTACAATGAAGACTGGCCGAAAATAAACAAAAAAAAAAACTGAATTCCGAACGAGTACCTACGTCATAATTTTCTACGTCATAATGGTTTGCGTAAAATTAAAATGTAGATACCTAGTTTGTTGCTATGAAACTGATACTTTAAATAAGCTTACACTGAAAGACAACAGGAAAGTGCAATTTTCACACCCACTTTAAACTGCGTTTATACACCAAGGTGACAGCAAAACATTTCTCATATTCTAATGCTCCACTCTATGAAAATATTCGCTTAACGTCGGTATTGTAAGGAATGGCAGATAAGAATGGCACTCAATACATTATTGTACAGTACATCGCCTTCAGTGGCTACTTCTTCAACTATAAACGAATTTGGACGCCATTCTTCATTCAGATTTGATACCTACTTTTTAATATTTGGACTGAAGTTGATTCAAGGTTTATTTTTTACGGCTTATTGTGAGTTTGTTCTATGCATGGCTGAAAATTTCTGGAAGCTGACCTCAACATAGTTGGGAAAAGACTAGGCAGATTCATTGATTCATGGACTGAAAATATATTTCTTTGATTTCATTAAGACTGGTAGTATTCGATAGTTATTACGAAGTAATTAGTCTATTAAAGCAAATTGATACAGGAAAAGTAATACTAACCAATATATTGGATAGATGCTTTAATGGGTCCAATTGGGGCTTAAGGCTAAGTAATGTAGGTTGGTTCGTGAATGGGTGACCATCTTTACATATCAAGACTATTCAAGACCCCTCCGCCTCCTACCTCGGAAAGCACGATAACCCTTGGTCCCGGCTATTATTCGTGGATTATTGACAGTCGTTACGAAAGTCTGACAACCAATCTCACCAAGGGGTATCGTATTACCCAGTAACTGAGCTGTGGAGGTCATATAAGCAGTCGCTAAATGTAAAATACGGGTATTCAGCTGCATTCGGTGAGACTGGAAGCCGACCTCAACATAGTTGGGAAAGGCCAGGCAGATTTATTGATATTGGATAGATGCAAATCATTTAAAAGCAGTAATTATATATATTTGCTTGCACTGATGAAAACATCTATACACAATCTTTCAAAATTATACAATGTGTTTCAGAGGGGTGTGACCAAACTTGGGGGTGCCTACTTGACCAATGTGTTGGGACGACTGCTGTTTTTTTGACGATTACGATGTTAGTCCCCGGGAAAAAGTTGTTCAGTTTGATGCTGTACCATACCCCCAAGTTTAGTCACACCCCTCTGAAACACATTGTATTTAAAAACTTCAATAAATTAGGTAGCGCCTTAGCATTGCGTATGATTGTATTCATGATCATCCTATTATTAAATCACTAAAGTTCAATAACTTAAAAAGGTTTTTAGGACAGACTGGATGCGGAAGGTGGAGGACAGAGTAAACGAAGTGAAGCGATAAACTGAGTTAATTGAGCGTTCAAGACGCCAAGAATTACAGAAGTAAAAAACTTGATTAGATACTCAATCATGGATGAAACTGCGAAACCATGTTTGGCGATAAAACTATCAACTTTAAAAAAGCAACAGATACTCATGTTTCCCCAGTAGCCAGCACAAGCCCATGTTATTGAAACTCCCGAACTTCTTTCATAAAATCTTCACAAACTTTGCCACACGTAACGGTGGAGTTGTTCCAAGTTATTTGAAGTGTATAACCGGCAAAACGATTGGAATAGAATTTATGCGAGCAATAAAAAGTATTCGAATCGAACAGGAGTGTTGCAAAGATATTGGCGGCAAAATGAGACTTTAAAGCACAGTTTCCACCACGAAAGGATAATGAGCGGGAAATGCTTAAGCAGAACGAATTTTTTTATAGTAAATAGGTTTATATTTCCACCAACATAGAGTTGGTCATTTGATTTCCACTGCAAAATGGAAATGAGATAGAGAAATGAGCGGAGTGAGCTGAACAGAAAATGAAAAATGAATAGTAAATTTCCACAGAGAACGAGTTCAGTAGAAGTTTTGAGCTGGTTGCGTGTGGTCGTGTTGTTGCTTCGATCAATTGATCGAAGTGTTGTTGCGATGTTGAGCGCGGGGGGCAGACAGCGAGCAAGTCCGTTCTGAACTAGTCGGTGTAGGCCTGCACCGCAGCGGACTCTTTTCAACTTCTATTTACTCGTTCAATCCGCCCCGCTCACCACTTTCTGTGTGGAAACGCTACTATGTAAATTGTAATTGCGAGTTGAGCCTCCGCAAACTAACATGGTAATCCCATAAGTAATTAAAGTTCAAAGATTTAAGGACCGACAAACCCCTTTGAATTATTTTGAATTTCATGTTTACAATAAGATGTTCATGATAATGACAGTTCAAAAGAATAGGTGTCGAAAACATCCTCTTCGTCTTTAATTGAGTTTTCAGTTATAATGAAATTCAACTAGGTTGAACCAGTGATTGGTTTTCTGGAACTGGAAACCTCTACGTTAAAACAAATTTCGCTTGTTACCTATTTAAGGTACACACAGCTACACGTCAAGCTATACAAAACCAGTTTGTGTTGGCCTCACTTTGTATGATATTTTCTCACAATGAACGGTCAGCTAATACTGGTTTTGCATAGCTTGATGTGTAGCCGTGTGTACTACACCAATCATGTTTAGGGTCCCGTACCCAAAGGGTGCCAACGGAACCCTATTATTAAGTCTCCGCTGTCCGTCCATTTGTCTATCAGCGGTCTGTACCTACCTATCTCATGAACCGTAAAATGTAGACACTTGAAATTTTCACAAAGTGTGCATTTCTATTGTCGATATAACAACAAATTTTAATAATAAAAATAAACTAAAGTTAAAAATTAAAGGGGATACCAGAGGGGCAATTCTCGTAATTTTAAGACCGTTCACAGTCTGATCTCAGTCTCAATCTGTTAAAAAATACTTCTAATTTCCCTACATTTTGACAAGTTTTTGTCATTTGTTTGTCGCTGAGATGAGACTGCGACTAGATTTTGAACGTTTTAAATTACGAGAATTGGCCATCTGGTTACCTCTCATTAGACTTATACAGGGTGGCAGGGACATCGACGCGCAACCTGTAACCATGAATAAAGCACATAATTTTAGACCCCTAGTGTAGAAATTTTCTGCCGGTTAACAAAAAAAAAAATATGCTGTTTCATAGGAAAATGCAACACCTACGCGGTCAAAATGTAGGTATAGAACAGCTAACTTTTTTTCAATAACAGATGTAATCTATCGACGTGAGGGTGTTTAGAATCATGTGCTGAATTCATGGTAACAGGTTGCGCGTAAAAAATAAAGGGTACCCATACAAGAAACGTGTTTTTCTTTTAATTTTGTACGATGGTCCATAACCTTTCGTGTCGGACCTGTCGGCCGGTTTTTTTATTCACGTACATAAATCAACGAACTAAACCAGCTAATTAAGAATGAGAGCTTATAGATTGACGTTAAAGAGGGTCGAGTCGAAGAGGGGGGCCATTTTACCATTTGATTTTTCACCATTCTTAATCAGGAAACGTGACCATAAAATTACTTGCCACCGTAGTCAAACGCTGCTCGTGGCCTGTGCGAGGATATCCCACCAAAAATAACTAACAATCGGTCCTAATGTTACGGCACGTGCCGAAACAGGATACGAATTCGGTCACGGCACGATTCTGAGAATCATGTATAGCTTTATTTATAGAGCTTTGTTGGGATCACGAATCGCTTTGAAAGTCTTTGAGAGCAAACTCTTTGAATTGGTATAAATTGCTACTGACTGGGTAAGAGATAAAGGATAATCGGAAGCAATTACTGTTAAATGTATAAATATAATATTATTATCATATTGTTACATTGATTAGTTTGAAATTTTACTTTGATACGAGTATGTTGCTGTAGTTGCAGTGTAACCTGTTAGTATGGATCCCTAATCTCTTCTAGCAATAAATATAGCCTATGTCACTCAAGGTGATCGATTGTAATCGGCACAGTAGTTTTTGAGTTTATTCATTACAAACATACACACAAAAATACAAATCTTTCCTCTTTATAATATTATAGTATAGATAAGATTTTTTTGTTTTGTTTCTCTTGTAAGTTGTAAGTGAATATTGTAAATTCTTTTAGCGAAATAAATTCTTGAAACCGATGTTACATGACTATTGCATCCCGGTATCATTCTATCTGAACAATTAAGCGCAGTTCCAGTTAAAGATGATTTAATAATCCAAAAGAACAATGTTCACTTCCGAATGTGAGTACTATATATGTACATACTATAAAGCTACCATTTACTGGGTAGGTACGTCTTTCATTCACTTGAATGTGCCCCGGCGGCTGAGAGTATGTCATGCTCACTCTAATGTCTCGCTGATGGTGGCGCATGTGTTGGATCATTTAGCTCCCTTCAAAATGTTTGAGCTGAATGGTGCTAATCTATGCGTCATGTTCGTGAACGGGCGCCCGTAGTAGGGACTGGTCAACTCTTTGCTGCCATGGCTTATTTTAATTTAATATTTGAATTGTTTTTGTTTTATCTTTTCATTACGGACGTTTTTAACATTCTGCATCGTGCTCACATGCATAATTATTAACATTAATGATGTAACCAATATTTTGTTGTAACCATATTATTTTGATATAAAAGATTGTCCATGGAGTTTCTTCCGTTCTTCTTCATAGGTACCAACTACGCTTTGGAATGGGCAACTAGCTTCATCTTTTTGACAGATCGACCCCTTGATAATTCAAAAGTGCCTGTAATTGATTTATTTAAAAAAAAATACTTTGAGTTTGAGTTTGAATAAATATAAATGAATAATTTCTACACTAGGAGTTCTAGAATCATGTGCTGAATTCATGGAAACAGTTTGCGCGGCGATGTACCGGCCACCCTGTAAAAAGGTACGTCCCAAGCGGTCAATAAAATACTGTGTAGGCAAAGTGCCAGCAGAACAAATTAAGTTTTCTTTAAACATAACTGGCGATTTATTTTATCCAGACACTAGTCGCCTCATAATTCACTGGCCGAAGATAAACGACCTTTTCATAGTTTGTAACCAGACGACGGACGACTTAGGTACATAATTTATACCCCAAAAGTAAAAAAGTTACCAAGGGACACATCAAAACTGAACCAAGTTATATGTCCAAAACCCTCCTGTGACAGTCCTCCATACATTTTTACTTAGATTTCTGTCTCACGTACAGTTGGTTTTAACAAAAGTTCTCACGAGGAAACAGGTCTCGCGAGGTTCCTTAATAATGAAGGAACTCTGAAATCAGTGTGTTTAGAATTCATGTCAGTTTGTCTGGAAGAATGTGATACGCAAGGGAGTCATGTATGGGAGTATATTTATGAGGTTCTATTTCAAGATTTTTATGTTCGTTTGACCTTTGGGATTGGAAAAGCGACCTGGTGATAAAGTAGCTCTAGGCACAGTAGATGTATAAAGTTTTTTAAAATATTTAAAGTTTTTCTATTTCTTCGTCTTTGGATTTTATAGCTTTGTTATAACTAATTAGCAATAGTGTTTCTAGTCACCGGTTAAACAAATGAAAGTTATCACATTTTACTTGAGCATAATAAACTTTAAACTCTGCAAATGATATTAATTCGACAGATAAATAATATTATAGCAAACGATATTCATTTTCGAAAGAGTAACTTGTGCCAAATAAAAATTATTCAATATTCTTTCATATAATTTAATAGGGTTCCCGAACTAAACTTTACAACATCGGATAATAACGAAGCGCACCCCAAAAGTTAACCTCATTCCAAAACTCTTAACTGTTCCAAAGAAAAGTGATTTCTCATATTTTTTTTATCCTGAAACATTACAGCAATCGTTTATTTTCGTTAATAATTTATTATAGTACGTATTTCATTTCTTATAATGGTAAAGCGGCCGTTTGGGTGATTTGTTCGAGTCGGTTCTGGCCCTTTTAAGGGGGCCCACTCAATTATAAGGGATTACTTGACGAAAACTTAGTTTTTGTTGGTGTGCGAGAGACGTGTCTGAGCTGTTTTAGTTCCAGGTTCGATTCAAGTGGATTAATTAAAAGTTGGCTTAGATTAGAAGATTAGACGCGGTTGTATGTAATGGTTTTAGATTTGGCGGTGATTATTTTAATTAATTTTGTACAGGATCCCTCTGTGACCAAGTTTATTTATATCTATTACAAGTTTGTGCACAGTTTCACAGAAGTGCTGCATTGTTATACATCATCATCAACATCAGTGCTGGACATAGTCCTCCCCAAGCACCGCAGGTTTTAATTTAATGACATTAATTAATACCAATTCGTAAGGTCATTGATTGCGACTCAAACTTTTTCTAATCCCATAAGTCCTGTACAAACCGATATTTAATATTTTCCTATATTCGAAAAATATAATCATTTCACAATTTTTCTATAACAACATCGAAATAGAAAAAATAAATCCCAGTATTCACTACTTAAACACTAAATTCCTAAGTCCAACCTATAACCCGGCTTAAGGCTAGTACTTCACGCACACTTCACGACTTCAAAGTCACACTTCATTCAGTAGTTTCCAAGGTCGCATGCTAAACGCAACCATGACCGGTGACCTTGTGCTTCAGTGGGCCACAGTGGCTCAGTTTAGTGGTGTGGTCGTCTTTAAGATACTTTTGTGGTCAGCAGATGTCTTTGATCTTTGAGGTTATGTTGAGTTGAGTGGAAACACGTGTTAGTGGTTTTAGTGGATTTGATTGAGTTATTGTTTAGTATTTCTTAGTAAAACCTTTTTCTAGTATGTTAAAATGTTGACCTCAAGATCCTAGAAAGGATAAAGGGAAGGAAACCGCCGTTGTAACTTACATACTTTTTTTTGTTAAGCAATTCTTTTTTCAACAAGCTTTTGCTATCCGAGAACAGTACAGTTATTTTCTTTATGATTTTCTACTAAACCGATTTGGATGAAGTTTGGCAAACAGATAATTTATAACCAGGATTAACACATAGGATACTTTTAATCCCGGTATTACCGCGGGATCGAAAGTTATGCGAGTGAAACCGCGGGGCGCTACTAGTACTAAATAAACTTCTTCTGTTTAAATAAGTGTATAATAAAATAATTGGGACAGGCAGATGTGTATAGTAACAGATGTTTATAGTAGTATGTTTAGTACCTCATTACACCAGTTATGTCATAAGTTCTGAATAAAAGTTAATAACCAACTCACTATCCTAGCTTTCCTCTATAAAACACACAAATTAAAATCTCATGAACCGTTGCAATAATCTAAGCATCATCATAATACCATCACGACTAATAAAAAAACAATTTTCACTTTCCCGAAGGTAGATAAATATGCGAATGCCAGATAAAACCCTTTCAGAAAGGTTTAGTGCCATGGGAAGACTGTGAGTGGTGGAGACGACATGATAGGAATCCTGGATCGTGTTCTTTGTTTGTTTATAGCTTTAGATATGAGATTACGGAGGTCGTTAAATATATAGCTTATTTATAGTGCCGTGATTGTGATGAAAGTTGGGTTTAAGCCTTAAGTAAACTTAAAGCGGAAGATACGTTACTTGATCATATAGTGCCGTGATTATGATGAAAGTTGGGTTTAAACCTTAGGTAAACGTAAAGCGGAAGATACGTTACTTGATCACAGCGCGCGGTTATACTGAACCAAGTCCAATGGACACATTAATTGCACTCAGTCCCATGTGGACCGACGTCAGATGTTCTCCAACTGCAAATATTGTAATAAAATTACAAATTAACATCATCATCTGGCTAGTCTTTTCGCAACTATGTTGGGGTCGGCTTCCAGTCTAACCGGATGCAGCTGAATACCAGAAAGAAAAAATTAAAACTACAAATTAACAACTTTCGAAATTGTTCCTTTACTTGTGTTGTGAGACCATGCGAAATTTCATGATTCTAGGTCAACGAGAAGGATTTTTTTATTGTGTTGACCTTGCATTTTTAGAGCTTCACGGGACCACAGACTAATTTCAACTTGATACCTCCATGCGTTCCTGAGTAAAAGGGTCTTGACAGATAGACAGACAGCGGACTTAAAATCAAGTGATCCTATAATGGTTCCAATTTCTCCTTTTGAGTTACGGAACCCTAAAAATTAGGCCTTTTCAACTAAGGCTTATAATAACTATTATCGGACATGCAGACGAACAGTTTTGATAGCACATAAATGATTCCACATTTCAAAAGCTAATAAAAAAGAAAAAGAAAATCCAATTTAGAGTTAATGATATTAACCGGTCGAACAATCAGTGTAAAGGTCAGCAAAGGTTAAACCTTTTCAATTGTTTTAAACTCATTCATATTCCGCTTGGAGTGTTTCCGCGTTTTACACCAGAGTATACCTATCTCGTACCTCCTTTCCGTGAGTTTTTAGTCTGACGTCCGCATTACAGATCCTGATTCAACACTTCTAATTATGTAGTTTCAACCAATAAAATTTAAAGTGCTGCTATGCTTGAGTTTTGAATGGGAGCCCTAAGAACAAGCCCTGTTAGAACTATGATATCCTGTTACGAAATCATGACCTGCATAATCCCAATCTACTTTTAATAAAAATCATTCATTCACTGACGCACAGCCTTAGCCAAGCATGAAATTTGGACAAGAGTTCCGTTTTAAGATGAAGGTGAGCTAAGGCAGTATTTTGGAAAATTCACCCCCTAAAGGGGTTATATAGGGTACGAAAGTTGTATGGATTCGTCGTTTATGCCGGCGGAAAATATCATCTGGAGAACTCTGCACGGCTTGTAAGTTTGCACACACACGACTGACACGCGTCAACGGCAGAGGCAACTGCTGCTGCTGACGTCCGGTAGCACCCGCCGTCGACGCGTCGGTTATACACACAAGCGAGATGCGTCAACGGCCTGCTGCAATCGGCAACGTGCCGCTCGTGTATTTGATGACGGTGCTCAAACACACGAGCGAGCGGCATGTTGTCGACGGCAGCAGGCCGTTGACGCATCTCGCTTGTGTGTATAAACACTAACTTTATAAATAACAAAGTACCCATCTATCTTTACCAGAAGGAAAACAAGAACCTATTAGAAGACTGAAAGCTACATTCCTTTCTATTTCGTACAGCGTTTCCAGGCTACCTACATAAATCGTACCTCTCATTTGGAAAGATATACGAGTATTCTCCTTCGCCATCGGTTTAGGGACAGTTGCTGAGTTAATGGCCCTCATTCCTACCGCTGGCTCCATTTAGACACCATTACGGGATCCGTGCTGATCTGGCAAAGGGAGCAAATTATAGATAATTACAAGCGACTTTGGTGTCATTATTATTTAAGGGGCAGGACGGAGAAAGAATGATATAAAAGATATTTTAATTCATGTGGTTTGATCTTGTAGCGCCATCTAAATCGTCTGACGTCATGCAAAATCATGCATCGCACAAGCAGAGTTTATCGCGCGACTATCTAGTCATACAAAATGGATGATGAGGCTGATTGAACTTTACACCCTGTTCATCATACCTCTATACTGAATAAGACGATCATCATGATCACAATTTCAGGCTATAATAACCAACTGCTACAGATTCAGTGAAATAGGATCTCCTCACTAAATATTTAGCATTAGGAGGTTTCATCAAAAGAGTCAGTGAGTCAGGATATATGTATTATATCGTATTTTTTTAATATTAATCAAATAATTAATTAGTTAAAATACTGGTATTCAGCTGCATCCGGTTAGACTGGAAGCCGACCCCAACATAGTTGGGGCTAGGGCAAGGCTAGGCAGATGATGATGAATTGATTAGTTAATTGAGCGTAAGTAATTTTTCAGGGAGCGAATAAATCGAATTTAATAACAGTGCGAGTTAAGTAGCAGACATGCGAATACTTCTGCTCATCCCTAAGCAATTCGGATTTGGTTGGATTTGGATTAAATCCAAAAAATCTGCCTAGAGACAGTAAAACCGTAAAAACATTTTATCTCTATTTTTAGCATCAGAACATTTTTGAGCCTGATTGGCACTGACACTGCCAAGGAGAGCTCGACAAAAAAGCTATAAAAATTCTTTGAATAGATTAGAAAATGTTGGGCACAGATACTTAAGCTTAGGCTGAGGCTTTAATTCTAGGACACATTTTTTATCCACCCACAACGAAGCCTTCACGTATTTTTGTATTACATCCAGGAATTACGGTTCAATGGCTTTACTAAAAATACACAGACTGACAAAAAATCACACCAACACATAAAATTAACACACACACACATTAAATCAAGAAAACGGAAAAATTGATGTGGGTTTGCCGTTTCGTGACTTTTTAACAAGAAAGTATGTACATGTAGATAACTTTCCATTTTTAACAACACTCAAGTTATTTGCTTAGAAATTTTATTATATTTTAGATTTATTTTTCCATGAAATTTTTTGTTCTTTAAAAAATGGTTTACTTTTCAATTAAAGTAGCTAGTTGTAGTAGTACCTATAATTGGCAAATGATAATAAACTTTATATTTTAATGTTAAGGTTTATAATCATGTTATAATCGCGCCCACTTGAGCGATGTGTTTTTGTTCCTAATCCTTAATCTAGTGCTATTGCTGATCGAAGTATGTACTATACCCTTAAATATGATCACACCTTGCTGATACTTATATGTATAAACCTCTACATGCAGAGAGCTGGTGGTCATCTCGTCACCGGGCTGCAAGCTGTCCAAGGAAGCCATACCATTATTAGATGGCAAGTTAACCAGGTGTTTACTACGCCTGGACAGGAACGCCTGCACCTGGTGACGGCGACCATCACGGCACACTGCTCGCTAAACAAACACTTCCACGCAATAGGCATAACGGACAGTCCCCTGTGCAGGGCGTGCATGGAGGCTGAGGAAACCGTTGCATGATTGTGCTCGTTGAGTGCACAGGCGTCACCTAGATTAGGTCAGAAACCCTCGGGACACCCAGATTTTACACAGATGTTTTCCAGGAGACGTAATCAACTTCTGGAGGGAGATGGGCTGGTTGGAATAACCACAGACGGCTGCCATGGGCCAAGCACAATGGCAAAAACCATATCATAGAACATATACCTCTACATGCAAAATATTGGTCTCTACCACTCCACATGAACGTCCCTAGCGATTTACAGGCTTTCATTTAGATTTGAAGTGCATCGTGGATTCGTGGCTTCGCTTGCGTGTACAATTTTAATATTATTAAAGATAAAAATATTGATTATATTATAAACGTTGGCCCGGCTTTTAAAGATATGAGGAGTGCCGTGACTCTGTTTACGTGAAAAGTTTTAAGTATTTTGAAAATTACATTTATTATGAATACAATCTTGTTTTAAAGTAGGTATCGCTACTTCGTTGTGAGCTTAGTAAGCATAATGAACCTATAAGCATATTCCCACTGATGGGATATGTCCCATCAGTGGACATCTAATTCTCTGTGAGAGGGAGTAGGCCGTAATTTACCACGCAGGCCCAGTGCGATGTTAGCAGTCAGAATGTCTTCGAATGTTTTCCTTCATAAATTACACAAAGTAAAGTGCATCGTCTGCCTGATTTTAATCCCACTAGTCCAGCACCGCTCTCCGTCTTTGCCATAGCAAATTCCTCTGAATAAATAGGAAGGTTGACAATACCCTTACAGAACCGCCTTCGGAGTGTTTCGTTGTGATTTTCCCGAAGGTGCTGTAACTTCTCTAATTTTCACGCCCCGCCAGGGGTCGACAAAATCGCGCCTACGAGATTACCTGGCTTGGGTTTTTGTGTTTTGTCTCTTTTGGTTACTGTGTCTCTGGGGCAGTGAGAGTTAAGAATTCAAAATCACGATACCAGAGGGGCAATTCTCGTAATTTTAAGAACGTTCACAGTCTGATCTCAGTCTCAATCTGTCAAAAATACGTCTAATTTCCCTACATTTTGACAAGATTTTGACATTTGTTTGTCGGCGAGATGAGACTGTGACTAGATTTTGAACATTTTAAATTACGCCTTCAGGTATAAAGCGACTCTCACCCTAAAAGAGTTTTTGTATTCAGACTTACTTAAACGTCAAAAAGTTTATGGTTAAGAAGATGAAAATCATAATTTAACTTTAAGCAACGTTTTCAAATACCTATGGGGATATACATATGTCGGGGAAGGACCACCAATGTTATTTTTGGGCAAGCCTTCCTCCTCGTACAATCTTCAGAAAACAGGAAATAATACCACGAACAGATAGCGTTGGTTTTCTTTTATTGTTTCTCAAACTTTTTAAATTACGATAATCACAAATATCCGTGATGGAAAAGGATGGAGGTTGTGAGGTTATCCGCTCATGCGCACGTTC
The DNA here is from genome assembly GCA_945859715.1 of Apamea sordens. NCBI lineage: Eukaryota > Metazoa > Arthropoda > Insecta > Lepidoptera > Noctuidae > Apamea > Apamea sordens. The sequence goes on along the minus strand of OX243998.1, from coordinate 20,110,159 downwards.
CTTGGCCGAATGCCTGACAATCACTCCGCCTTAGTAAAAATGACATTAATTGACAGTGACAACTGACAGACAGATAGAATAACCTGACATTACTTGACAGTGACAACTGACAGACTGATAGAATAACCTCACTACCGCCATCTTGTTACAAATGTTAGAACTTTCTATGGCCTCCTGCTGCGACACGGCCGTCCTGCGCGTCACACGTCCTCGTGTGGATTATCTGAAATAGAAAGTTCTGTGTACGTTACATTGTTTCGGCCATGCCTGACCAAGATAGGTCAGCTTAACCAGGACATCACTTAACCAGCGGCATCACTTAACCAGCGGCATCGCTTAACCAGCGGCATCACTTCACCAGCGGCATCGCTTAACCAGCGGCATCGCTTAACCAGCGGCATCACTTAACCAGCGGCATCACTTAACCAGCGGCATCGCTTAACCAGCGGCATCACTTAACCAGCGGCATCGCTTAACCAGCGGCATCACTTAACCAGTGATAATAATAACGCTTAACCAGCGATATTAACCTACTAACGCTTAACCAGCGAAAGCAGATCATAACACGCTTAACCAGCGATTCAAAAGTTAACGCTTAACCAGCAAAAGCACATCATAACACGCTTAACCAGCGATTCAACAGCTAACGCTTAACCAGCGAAAGCACATCATAACACGCTTAACCAGCGATTCAACAGCTAACGCTTAACCAGCGAAAGCACATCATAACACGCTTAACCAGCGATTCAACAGCTAACGCTTAACCAGCGAAAGCACATCATAACACGCTTAACCAGCGATTCAACAGCTAACGCTTAACCAGCGAAAGCACCACTACCGCTTAACCAGCGATAGCCAACATAACCAACTCGCTTAACCAGCGTTAACGTATTAGGAAAGAGTAATGTAAACAAAGTTTGATTATCTAATCATAGCGTACCTAAATCATCAACCAGAGCCATGTACCATCGTTATCCACATTAACAATCATTTCTATCACTAAGAGCCTTAGATACCTGGAAACCCACACACGAGTAAACCACTCTAACGCCACGGCTCTCCAGCCGACCAGCAATCGCATTGCTCTCACACATCCAGCGCATGGATCCGTGTGCATCACCCTGTGACACCACACAACTTTACTACAGCCGATAGAGAACCCCTACTCGCGTGCTTCCCATAGTGTAGGCTTGCTCATCACCAGTGTGATCACTATCTACTTCGACTGGTACATGACCTACTAGAATCTTTCTTTACCTATCGTGAACATACTTATACCTACGCCTAGAGTTGAAGGCTTTTAGAGTATTGATTCAACCAGAGTATTGTAAACAAATTTTGATTATCTAATCATAATCATTTTAAATTTAACTTAATCCTTTATCAAATTAATCATTTAAATCCAAAATTAAGTTAAGTAACAATTGTAGGAATGCATGAGTGACCAAGTACCAATGTCATATCAACCTGCCATTAGCAGTTATCGTTAAGTTATCACAAAGCAATAACACAAAGTGTGAATCAGATTCGTGGCCTGTGGCTTTTCACTAAGCCCTCACACACTATTGCATTCCCTTGAACGCCGAGTCCCACGGACTCTGTGGTCTCTGCAAGACCCGACCTCCGCCAGAGTCACCCGCGCACCGCGCATCCACGGATTACATAAAGTAAATACCGACTTCTAACGGACTACGGCTACGAAATGGCTACTGGTACGGTCCGACCAGCCGAACTAAGATTCACCACTATCACTCAACTCAAACTCTTCTACTTCAAGCGGTACTTGGCACTCATGCACTCTCTTTAACCTATCATGAGCATACTTGTAAGGTTAGATTTTAAAGTTTTTAACGTATAGCGATCACCCGCCAAAACTTCACGGACCTTTATACTTAGGGTCAAGTTTTGTCTGATTTCTCTCTTCATTTTTCAGCAAAACAATACTATCAGATGTCATACTAACGTTAAATTCTTGGTCTAAAATCTTACGAAATATTACTTTTATGATAACTATCCGGTACAGTATGAAATGAGATCTCTAAACGCAGATTGTTATTCAACATCACAGATAAAACTTGTAGGGTACTTTGCACACTACCATAACGGATCCCTGTTATGTTGACAATATTATTTGCACGCTTGCCAATTCACTTTGACTCAACACAATCTTTGATGCATTCGATGCCAGAATCATAATAAAATGGATATGACTCACCCAGTATTCATCAATATACTGCTCGGATTGCCGACTTAGCAAACTTAAACGTGCGGCTCGCTACTCGCCGCTGCTGCAGGTGCTGGCCTGGAATGAAACATGCTCGCAAAGTATCACATAGCTCGGCCACTCCTGACCACATTTGGTACAGGCTAAACACAATGAAAATTAGAACAAACTAAAAACAGCAGAGTTCAGAGCATTACCCACTATTTGATTCCCTTGACCGTTTAAAACTGAATGTATTACAAGAGCTATAAGGAACAAAAACTCTGTCGCAGATATGTCAATCGAAAAGTCTAGGTTCAATATTTCACGTACTATCATAATATTACTTTGCAAGTAAATGTCGGGTAGAAATGTAATAAAATCTTAAGTTGTTGCTCGCTAATTGCAACGCTACATATGATTTGGTCTGTGCTGAATACACGCGTTTGACCAACGCAACAACGTATTAACCCGTTTGCCACTTAATTTGGCCGCACAACTCGCCTTTACTACTGGCATTCAGCACCAGAATCGTAAACAAAACAATACAGCTCACCTTTACGTTCTAACGTGTCTGAGGGTAGTTGTACGACGTCCACTCGCCGTTCACGACTTCCAGCACGTTGTCCACCATCCGCTTGGCTTGGCTGCCACTACTCGTGCACCCGGCTGCGATATCTCCTGGTTTCCCTCACTTGCAGAACAACATGCACCATGTTCGCGCATCCGTATCTGCTTTGTCTGGGTCGAACTTGAACAGATCCACACGATTTCAACACATGTTGCATAGTTCACATGCTTACACTTTGTTTTTCAAATGTCAACGGTCACTTTCACATGAAGCGTTCTCATTTTGTGCATAAACCAACATGAATCCCAGTTTTGATGTCGGAGATTCATCACCCAAGCACGTGCGTCCACATCTGGTTTCTCAGGGTCGAAGTGCGGTAATCGAAAGCCATGTGACGATGTAGTAGTTGTTTTCATTGCTTGAATCAGCTACAGAAAATTGCAGTTCTGCTGTTTTATCAGACGCATCCATTTTTCGTCACTAGCATCTTCATTTTGAACACGTGGGTCGTTGAGGTCCAATCCCACTTCTGATGTCGGGGAAGGACCACCAATGTTATTTTTGGGCAAGCCTTCCTCCTCGTACAATCTTCAGAAAACAGGAAATAATACCACGAACAGATAGCGTTGGTTTTCTTTTATTGTTTCTCAAACTTTTTAAATTACGATAATCACAAATATCCGTGATGGAAAAGGATGGAGGTTGTGAGGTTATCCGCTCATGCGCACGTTCCTTGGCCGAATGCCTGACAATCACTCCGCCTTAGTAAAAATGACATTAATTGACAGTGACAACTGACAGACAGATAGAATAACCTGACATTACTTGACAGTGACAACTGACAGACTGATAGAATAACCTCACTACCGCCATCTTGTAACAAATGTTAGAACTTTCTATGGCCTCCTGCTGCGACACATATATATTCTTAAGATATTCAAACTTTATTTTGTATTTTTTCTATTTTCAGAACTCTTAGGAAGAGATTAATAAACCCCAATTAAGCAAGATTGAACTTCAAAACGCTACTTTTTGTCACTGGTGTAAATTTCTGTCACACAATAACCCACCTTAATACAAAGCTCCAACGTCTAAATTCCGACTACAAAAATAAATACAACATGGAGACATAATAATTATTTCGGCGAAGTATCTGGCCGAAATTGTCCTCAGGGATTCCAATAAAATGGACTGATTAATAAACTTTTTTCTTTCTGTCACTTATAAGAACCAAACGGAGTCCCTGTGTTCAAGTTTTTTTATTAAATTAAAAGAAAGGAAAGATGGTCTCATCTTATTTCGAGTAAAACACCTAGTCATCTCTATTTTCTACCTTTTGACCTGTTTACATGGTTGATAATTCCTTGTTTTCTTGCTTCGAAATTCGTGTACCCATATTTTCAGCTGAAAGTAACTTGTGTTTAGGTCTGTTGTTAGAAGGAATGTCATTTTGGTTATTTATTAAGGCTGGATTTCCTTTCATTCAAGTGTACAGATAAAATACATCTTAGAAATATTATCTCCTTAATTTAACTCAAGACTTATTCGGTCTCAATTATATACTGAGTGAATTTGATTTTAATTTTTTAAGGGGGAAGCGCATGTGTACCCTGCGTAATTCAAAGGAGATTGAATACTTTTATATGGATCATGACATAACTACCTGTCTACCATTTTGTTTTTTCAAAATGACGGCCACGCATGAAACCTATATAAATAGATAGCTGACATCAATGTTATCAGAAAACATACAAGGACCAGACCCCGTAATGCGTCACGTTTCCGAGATACACAGACAGCTATTGATTTTTAGAGGTTTCATTACGCCGCCATTTTGAAAAAAAAAAAAATTGGTGGACAGGTGTATGCCACGAACCTTCAAAGCCCTTTCTTAGGTTTTTTGCCAATTTGCAGGTCAGCGTCAGGTTGTATGTTGAATAAACTATGATTCGCGACCGTAACAAGTATAATATATTTACGGAATTATGATCATTAAAATTATCAATACAACCATAAATGATAAATGATTTTATTTCTGTAAATAAATTCGCACAAACACTTTTTACAAGTCAAACATATTTTAAAAACTAGATAAGATCGGCGTTTCCTATCTGACTAATCTAAGAAGAAAGGTCAAAACAAACTCAGAGGTCACTCAGTCTCTTTTAAAGTCCAAACATAATCTTGGTCAGAAAAAACAAAAAAAAAAAAAATGAATTTCGCGGGCTGCCCTGATGCTTCCCCTTAACATGTTTGTAGTTCCAAAATATTTGAGGCTAGACAAAAGCATAACAATAGTTATACCTAACTTTAAGTTCCTTTTGAAATGGATACAATAGAATTTGAACCAATTTCATATTTGGCACGAATTCTAAATAGTTTTCGCCGTTACGAAACAATCGCAACAAAACTATATTTTAATTGTTTTATTCACAAAAGAGCTACCTTGAACTCTATATTTATATTATTGTCTACGAATCGAAACGTACCAAACAACTGAAAATTTTTAGTGAACTAACGAGAAGGTACCTTTTTAGTCAACCTCGTAATATATGCAGGGTCAAATTAAATTAGGTAGCCATTCTTCGCAGACGTGATGCACTCAGATATCTAAATATGAAAATATACTTTTTTTTTTTTTTGGATCATCAAACGCATGTGTAGTCTCTTGAAATATCTCTTTAAGAAATCAGTTTTTTTTATACTTTACATGCGATATTTATCGACGATATATCGTTCTAACCACGATAAAGCAAAAAAAAAAACAGATTTTCCTATCACATGCTTCAAGTAACAGAACTACCAGCGGTCGTTGACCCTAATTTTTTATCAAATCTTGTTTATTTTTATTTTGTCGTGTTATGTCGTGACGTGTTTGACGTATAGATATCGATACCTATCTCGTCTACAGAGTTTCGCTTTTTTAATTTGACCCTGTATAAATGCTATACCACCCTAAGGCTGAATGTCACTTGCACGTCACAGAACGATAAGATCTATGTATCGAATGTGTCAGTGAGATAGTTTAAATTTAGCCCCAGGCACCGTCCCACCGCCGACAAGGAATCAACTAGCTACAAACGAGTATCAACGATGTTCTCGCTCAAAAACGTACAAAAGATGTGACTGGACTTGTGTACGTAAAAGAGAAACTTAAATGATTATAATTATATTTGATCACTGAGTGTTCACACCACCGGGCGCCGCGCCGGGGAGTACTCGTTTGTCGCAGCGACAAGCGAGTGTCGCCGAGAGACACACGCTTGGTGCATACGCATATTAACGAATAATCTGTAGCGGTATCTACAACGCCACATGCGAACAACGCGTCATACTGACGTCATGCAAATCCTGCATCTCGCTAGCAGAGTTTACCGCGCAATTAGCATAGATACAATTTCCCAACATCAATCGTTGGGCAAAGTGCCTTTAATGTGCCTATTTGAAATAAATGATTTGACTTTGACTTTGAAATGCCTGCCAGACACAACACCCGTCTGGTCGGAGGATCCTCCCTTTTCTATGGAGGATGAGTGAACTTTACACCTTGTTCCTCATACCGCTAAACTGGTGACCCCGAGTATGAACGTCAGCGCAGCCTTCGTGGAAACACTTCTGACGTCATCATCATCACTCCCGCAAGCTTCAGCGGCGAGTCACCCAGCCAGCCAGCATCCACGGCTTCAACGGGTATCCTGACCACCAGCATGCAGCGTCCGCGCATACCTGGTCATCACCCTCAGCCTCAGCCTCATCAGCAACCTTGGCACAGCACACTGCACCTTCGGCCGGTCAACAAGCAGAGTACTCTCTCCTGGTCGACGCAGCAGCCAGCCTCAACCCGGCGCTGTACGACATCCGACGCACTGGAGTATAACGCAGCGCCACCCCGAATCACTGGGGACATCTCCTCAGACAGTTCCGACTCACCGTGAACTATACGACAACCGGTTCCGACTCACTGAAACCTCAGTTGGCCTGGCAAGCATCGCAAGATACAAGACAGCCTACTATTGACCTCCGGTCTCCGGAGGGGAGTGATGTAGCGGTATCTACAACGCCACATGCGAACAACGCGTCATACTGACGTCATGCAAATCCTGCATCTCGCAAGCAGAGTTTACCGCGCAATTAGCATAGATACAATTTCCCAACATCAATCGTTGGGCAATTGCCCGCCAGACACAACACTCGTCTGGTCGGAGGATCCTCCCTTTTCTATGGAGGTTGAGTGAACTTTACACCCTGTTCCTCATACCTCTAAAAATCTCTTGTCGCCGTCGCGCACTCGCTGCTTATTGCTCGTCAACTCGTTCTTACTTGCTAGCTCTACTCTTTTCTTGTTAATTTGCTGTGAATTATTATCAAAAATAGTGAAGCCTTTACGAGGTCGACTTTACAATGTCAAAAGCAAAATACCGCAAAAAAAACAAAGCAAAGACAAGACATAAAATACGACCACCTAATAAAGCTAAACCGGATCCAAATCGCTGATCAAACACAACCGACCCCGCCCATGACTGACACGCTGGCTAGCACTGCCACACCCCATCCGCCCTAAATTACCTCTCGTTACCCCATGACATAAAGACGATACACTTCTTATTATAGGAATTATGAAGACTTAAGATTGTGTTATAATATTTTACTCAATGCTGTAGAGGAACAGTATGTCAGTGCTAACAGAATGATTATAAGTTGGCCTCTTATTTTATCGAAACTTCGTACCACAGTTGACCAGCTCAAGGAAAAAGATTTGATGTATATGTGGACAAATAGAGAATTAGTTGACAATGCAATGGGGCGATACACACAGTCACACAGCTCATGCAACGGTGGAGATTTTTAAACACCAATTTCAGGGGTTTTGGCAATTTAAACTGGTCGGCCAGATTGCCAGATCTGACGGTGCCAGACTTCTTTCTTTGTTGCTTTTTGATATCTCGCATTTACTACAACAAACCACAAACCTTGCAAGTCTTGAAAGTTAACATTGAAGAAGAAATCACCAGTTTGGAAGATGTGTGTTTGACTGACTGACCCGTGACAATTCAAAAGTGCCTGTAATTGGTTTAGTTGAAATAAATAGCTTGAGTTAGAGTTTGAGTTTTACGAGCAACAATCCAAAATGCCGTAAAACGAGCACAAATGTGCATCAACCCAGGAGCGGTTGACTTATATATTTTTTTTGACTAAGGGCTTTTCAATCATCTGATTACTTTTTCGAGGAATAATTTTGAAATTTTGACAGTTATTTCATACAAAAACTGTCAAACGTTATTTTATTCCTCGAATTAAAGTTATCTGTCGATTGAAAAATCAGCCCATAATAAACTTTCCGTCACATATTAAGAGCCCATTGTTTTAAATTTCCAACCAAATGGCAGCCAATTCACACTATGACATTAGTGTTGCGCCACCTACATTTGACAAACCATTCATCTTGCCTTTATTATTTCATTCATCACTCTGTTTCGTTCGGAAACTTGGATAAAGGACGGTTACATTCAGTCCAACTGATTAGTTACCTTATGTACAAAATGAACTAAATATTAGCTATGTGCGCTGAGATTTTTGACCTTTGCTACAAGAAATATGAAAAGGAGGGCAACGTAGGAAATTAATTTTTATTTGCTTTTTTTGTCTAGCTGTTGAAGTAGTAATAAATTGTTTGTTCATATTTTCGTAAACTGTTTGAACAAGATTAATTTACCTTACTTCTTTCTGGTATGAGTGGGCTTGTGGCTATGTAATATCAGCCGCATGGGTCGATCGATGAGCTTAAGCTAAGCTTGTCACGGTTGGTCCGTGGATGGGTCTTTATATACCAAGACTCTGAAAGCACGTTAAGCCGTTGGTCCCGACTGTCATTCGTGGATCTTTGACAGTCGTTACGGGTAGTCAGAAGCCCGAAAGTCTGCCAACCAGTCTTACTAAGAGGTATCCTATTACTTTTTTTGTGGAGGTCAGATAGGCAGTCGCTCCATGTCGTCGTCTCTAACATAGTTGGGAAAAGGTTAGGCAAATGATGATAACTTCTTTCTGGTATGAAAAAGTTAACAGCGTTTTACGGGTAAGTCCCGAGAACACGTTAAAGTCGCAAAAGGTTTGACCACACCTCAACCGCTCGACAAAGTATTGGCAAGCACACACGTAAATATATCGGAGTAAATCTCACCCCAATAGCATAAAAATTTGTTTCCGCCTATCCCTACATATCCCTGACATATTTCTTCCTTTATCAATCACAAAAGTCGCTTGAAACAATAAAGCGTCCCTCACAAAGGGCAGGGAGGGACTCGTGTCAGAGTTTATTGTTAGTCTGTACGAGTTTGTGCGACTTTCAAAGTGACTCCCTCGACAATTCTGCAACGAGGCTAACGTGAACGATAGAATATCGGAAGCTGTTTTATTGAGGACAGTTCAGCTGTCACGTTGTTATCTTTGGAAAGAATACGTTTTAGTATTTCGACCGTTTTGGTGACTGTCTACTTTATTATAAAGGTAAATAGGATTTGTCAAAAGTTTGCCCCTAGTTTATGAAAGCAACGATTGTGGTTGGTAAAAGTCATTGTTTCAGCACTTTTTACGCCCGCCCTTCACCACTTACTAGAGCTTTAACTGGGATGAAGAAGTGGCGCAACTAACTGCCCAGCAACACAGCTGTATGTCTGTTCAGATACAGTATCGATACAGTATCATAACATTACGAAACCAAAAACATTAAATTAAATGATTTGCCATAATGTCACACGCCAAAATACCAACCAAATTGAATATCACGTAATGAGGCTTTGCGTAGTAAAGGGAGAAATCGCCAAGAAACTTGGACCTATTTTACTTGAGAAGACTTACCAGCTCTTCTCCAGCAAAAGACCAGTTGGAACCGTGCACCTAGCTCCTGACATTTCATAAGTCATGTAGGTGTATGTGAAATAAAATATTTTTAATTTGAAAATAGACTGGGCAATTTAGCCACTAAAACAAAAGCATGATGAAAATAACTGTTGGTTCATCTCGTAAGAAAAACATATTGTTTTTTTTTTATTGCTGAATGGACCTATTTTTGTCCTCGATCACGCCTGATGGAAAGCGATGGAGGTCTATGATGGAGCGAGCGTGCCCAGAAGATGCCTGTTCACTCTTGCTTTGAAGGCAGACTGGTTAAATGTAGAAGGGAACACAGATAGAGAACGGCAGGGAGTTCCACATTTTGGATACGAATTTTGTGCGCATTAGAAAGAAAAGAAAGATTTTCGAAACCAAAGACAATACACATTGCGTAATGCGTTACGACACTGGCAAATAACAACAAACTCAACCTCCTCTAAAGACAAACTTCCTCTCAAGTCTCAATGCCATCACAAAAAAGCGTGAATCCCTTTAATACCCTATTACTTTGGTCGGCCATTTTGTGCTGCAATGCTCAACGCAATATCAATACGTCAAGCGGAATCGAACGCATTTATATTCTTTATCAGATTTACTCGTAAACCCTCCAAGAGATAACTTTTAAGGGTAATTTTATAGTATGTATAGCCGTATATATAAGGAAAGAAGTAATTTCGGGTCATGTCAAAAATTCATGTAGGTGCCTATGGATTGATTGATGGATTTTGAGCATGATCCTGAAAGTATTTCGAGGTTAAAATTTTGACATAGTTACGTCCTACGTAGCGCAATATTTTTTCGTTCCTTTTATTGTTTGCTTGTGATATATTTCACTCACTCAATCAATGAAATAACTCCTATCACAGGTCACTGCTAGACAAGGGCAGGCTGCGCCACAACACCCTGCCTTTCGCCTTCCGCATCCAGTCTGTCCCAGCCACCTTCTTAAAGTCGTCCGTTCATCTAGCTGAGGGGCGTACGCTTGCCGATACGCTGTCTCCACCCCAGGACTTGTCTGCTCCACTAGCCATCAGCCATATAAAACACAATTGTCTTGAATTATCATGACAACACAGATATTATGACAGATCCTGATGATCACACGACAGAACATATCAGTCGCAAAATGTCAATGAAAATTTGCGTTTTCCTCACAATGTTTTTATAAGGGAAATAAAGGTCATAATGGCTTTTAAAACGCAAATTGAACGAACGTAGATCTTTGTACCTGCAAACTCGTACTTTGGAAGCTCCCATATCCCCTTACATTGTTTATCATTGTCCATAAAACCTTCAGGTGTCAATGAACACAAGTATATATACATGTCTTTTAGTACACAATCGTAAAACTCGCGACTGCACGTATAAATATCAGTTGTCTTACTTTATCCAATAAACGTTTATTGCGTTGATTTTATTATGCTGTGTTATCTTCATGCTACGTCGAATTTATGGGTAAACAAACGAGTTAGTAGCAGTTAATCCACATATGTTCAAAGAAGTTTAGAGTTTTTTTTTTTGAGACATGATATAATTGATGTCGAAAACTTTCCGTATAATTATGTTTAGTAAAACACAGAGCATTAAAATACCTACTATGTCTACAAGTAACTACCTATACTATGTTTATACGAAATCCACGTTACGAATAAATATTTTGTCAAACAGTCAATCACTTTGCTAATCCGTTTTACATAAAAATATCTAGTCAAAGCAAAGTTCAACATGTCACTCACCCTCAATACTAGGTACTTATTTGACGTTATTACTAGAACTGCTTTCATATTTTTCCTTCACATAAGTCGTGTAATATTTAATCTTTTTCAATAAACTTGCCTTGGGCTGGTAGAAGGGCCCCTCCGTACTTCCCTACACTTCCCGACACTATGTCAAAAATAGATTCTGATGTTACATAAGATATTGGCAGCCATTTCTTCTTATGAGCGGTACTAAACGGTTACAATCTAGACTATGAAGCTTGGCAGGATAACGTGTTACGAAAAAATACCGACGTTATATAAAAACCGAACTTATTTTTGGAAAAATATCGAATAGGCACGTGCAGACTTAGGTAGGGTATCGGTACACTTATTATGTGATTCGTTTAGGATTATTCTATGAATTTATTTACAATTTTTTATGATGTCAGCAGAGAGATAAGTTGTATTAATTTTAAACCTATACTACATACTGCCGGTTTCCTTAAGACGTTGTCTTTCACCGTTTTGAGAGCAGTGATGATGAAATTATTTACACAAAGTAAAGCGCCTGCCTGGGTTCGAACCCACGACCTACAACTCGCACCTAAGTCACGACTACCACCACTGCTCAAAAAAACAGTCCAGACGAAAATAAATCAAGCTAAAATCCTTAGTAACAATAAAGCTTTCTTGATCTCAGTGTTTGAGCTGTGAAAGCCGAATAATTATGTTATGTTTAATTCACTATAGATTTAAACACAAAAAGATAACGTCTCTGGCTTGTTGGTCGCAATACTGCTGAGTTTTATTTATTTATTTATTTATTTATTTATTTATCAGGAACAATTTATATTGTGTTTGATACATTGGTTTACATTACATACATCATAAATAATTTAATTTAATATAAATTCTAAAACTGAACATGCACAATAATAATACAAAATAAAAAAAATAAAAAAAACATGTTTATAAAAATCAATTATATCAATAGCAATTTTTGTTTTCTATAGAAAGTTTGAATATTAATATTAAATTACAATTCGTCCATTGAGTACAAGTTTTTATCCAACAGAAATGCTTTGAGCTTAGCCTTAAAAGAGTTAGTGTTTAATAAAATCTTCAAATCCGCTGGCAGTCTATTAAATATTTGTACAGCTTGGTAATGAGGGCTATGCTTGACAATGTTAAAATTAGGTACAACTTTATTTTTGAAGTCCTTTCTACGACTGTTTTCCCTGGCTATTCTTTCTTCCCCGGACTCGTATTCATGGATATATTTTTTAAAATTAACTAGCAACACAAGTATGTATAAGCTGGGCAATGTCAGAATATTTAAACGCTGAAAATGAGATCGACAGCTTTCTCTTTGTGTAATTCTGACAATTGTACGTATTGCTCTTTTTTGGAGAATGAAGGCTCGCTGAGAATTATAACCATAGCTTTTCCCCCAGAACTGTATGCTATATCGAAGTCTGGATTCGACAAGAGCATAATATACCATTTTCAACTGTTCCGTATTTATTTCGTCTCTCAATGTCCTCAACGCATAACACGCAGATGATATAGTGGAGTCTATATGTGCCAGTTCTTTTTTCCAGTTCAGCAAATCATCCAAATGGATACCTAGAAATTTGACGTCTCTCACTAATTCTATCCTTTCATTGTTCAGGGTTATATCCATATTATCTTTATTGCCTGCAGTGGATCGAAACAACATGATGTTCGTCTTTTTAGTATTTATTATTAATCTATTTGCATTGAACCAAAACTGAAAAGCTGCCAACGTAGTATTCACCTTGTCTGTCAGTTCACTAATATTTTTCGCCCCTAATACAGCGTTAGTGTCATCGGCAAAAACTACGAGATTAATATCTGGAACGATTTCTTTTATATAATTTATCACATCATTAGTGAAAATAATAAACAGAATGGGACCTAATATGGAACCCTGCGGTACGCCAGTGGTAATATTAATCATGGATGATTGGTATGTTTTCTGTTGTCCATTCTGTTCTATAGTGCTGGTTTCTACATACATTTTTCTGTTTCTTAAATACGATGTAAATAATTGCAGGGCTCTGCCTCTGACACCATAATAATTTAGTTTAGCAATAAGTAGATTGTGATCAATTGTATCAAATGCGGAAGTTAGATCTAGAAAAATGCCTGCTACCTTTAATTTATGATTTACTTTGCTAATTACATCGTCTAAAAGTTTATAAATGGCATCTCCCGTGCCAATTCCTTTCTGGTAACCGAACTGTCTATCATGTAGAACTTTATTTAAACGAAGATGAGTCAGTAGGCGAGTTTTCAATATTTTTTCAAAAATTTTTGAAACTGTTGGTAGAAGCGAAATTGGCCTGTAATTTTTAGGGTCTGTTTTTGAACCCTTTTTATAAACTGGCACAACCTTTGCAATTTTTAATTGTTCCGGAAAAATACCTTGCTCAAGACAGTTATTAAAGAATGTAGATAGTGGCCCATCCAATATTTTTATGTGCTCTTTAAGTATAGCAATAGGGATTTCGTCATATCCACTGGAGTGCTTGTTAGTCATAGTTTTAATTATATGTGTTATTTCTTTGGGTGTAGTAGGCGTGAGTGACATATCATTTATAATTCTTTCACAACTTTGTTGAAGAGACAATAGAGCTTCCTCCGTCTTAGTCTCAGCTGAATCACAATTATGGTTGAACTGTGTTGGAATGTCTTTGTAAACGCAAAGTTTGATGTATGTTTAACAGGCTCCGTAAATGCGACTAGTTAAGTCTACCAAAAGTGTCAACCTTACGTCTATTTGAATGTGACAGCTGACTCTCTCTTGCCATTTTGGATTTTGCTGTGTATTGTGTCGTTCTATGAATAAACCTTTTAAATCTCTGCTTATACAAACAATCGTATATTATTTCGATCACAACCCTTCAGGTTATGGGCCCAGGGTGTTATCCCTGTGTAGTAAACGGTTTATTTACAAGAAAAGTTGTAAAACGATTTAATATCTATTCAAACTTATCGTTCGTCAACGTGACACAATGGCCGCTAACAATGGAAGCACAGGTATGTCGATACCACTGGAGAAATTGAAAGGAATCCAGGATTACCATAATTGGAAATTTGCCATGAAAATGCTACTGATGCATGAAGATTTATGGGAATATGTGGTATCTGAAGGAAAAGCTGCAGACAAGAAAAGTATGAAAGCTTTAGCAAAAATATGCTTGTCAGTGCATACATCAGCTTATCCTCACGTTAGAAATGCGGCATCTGCTTTCGAAGCTTGGAATAACTTGCAAAGAGCTTATGAGGATAAGGGATTGTGCAGACGGCTAAGTCTTTTGAGAAGTCTGTTCAGCATGAAACTGTGTGAGTACGAGAGCATGGACAAATATTTATCCAATATTATTGAAATTGTGCAACAGCTGGCTGATATTGGTTCTCCGTTAGATGATGATTTTGTCGCTGTAATAATGTTGAGCGGGCTGCCACCAGAATATGATCCGCTTATCATGACACTAGAAAATAATAATATCAAGCTATCGAGTGAAATGGTTAAAAGCAAGTTACTTCAGGAGCACCAGCGACGGGATGAGAATACAGAGACGGTTACGGCTCTTGCTGCGAGGAAGACTTTCAAGTGTTTCAGGTGTAAAAAGTCCGGTCACATGATGAAGAATTGTCCTCAGAAAAATAAAAGACACGAGAAGCCATCCGTCAAGGATGAGGCTTTGTTGACAGCACTTTCGGTTGTTGTGAAAGCAAACTCTTGGTGTATTGATTCCGGAGCAACGAACCATATGTGTAACGATAGAAATGTCTTCAGTGACTTTGTCTCGATAAAGCCTTTAGAGGTGAACATTGCTAATGGTGATAAACTGTCCGCTGTTGGTCAAGGCAACATCATAGTAAAGTTGAAAAACTGCGAAAAGAGAATAAGTGGTGTATATTTTGTACCTAAACTTTCAGCTAATCTTTTATCCGTCAGCGCTATGACCAGTAAAGGTTTTGAAGTGTCTTTCAACTCAAAAGGGTGTAAGATATTAGACGGAAATCAGATAGTAGCTACTGCTACTCGTGTAAATAATGTGTATCAACTAGACACAGTAGATTCATTTACATGTAATACAGCATCTGAAAGTGCCAGCCTTTTTTCGTGTTCTGTGTTAGATTCTGCAGTTCTTTCACAGGAGACTTCAGATGTTTCGAATGTGTCTGCAAGCACATCTGTTGAGGAGGCAGGGTTGCTAACCTCCACAACTGCCGCCACGGGTTGTAAGGCTACACAAGGGCTGTGGCACCGGCGGCTGGCTCATCTGAACTCGAGGAGTATGTATGTTATGAAAAAAGGTATGGTCACAGGGATTGATTATAATGAAAATAATTATATGTCTTGCATTGCTTGTGTAGAAGGAAAGCAGGCTAAATTACCGTTTCCTAAGGTTTCTACAAGCAGGTCAAATGAGATATTAGGGTTGGTTCACACCGATCTATGTGGGCCTATGTCACAAGCTTCATTAGGAGGAGCAAAATATTTTTTGACTTTCACGGATGATTTTACTAGGAAGACTTTCATTTATTTTCTTAAGTCTAAGAGTGAAGTCTTCGAAAGCTTCAAAAATTTTAAAGCATTAGTAGAAAATCAGTCCAATAGGAAAATAAAAATATTGAGAGGTGACAATGGTTGTGAATATGTCAATAATCGTTTTCAAGAATACTTGAAGGAGCACGGCATAGTCCATCAAACGACTGTTCCTTACTGCCCGGCACAAAATGGAGTGAGCGAAAGGGCCAACAGGACAATTATGGAGAAGGCACGGTGCATGCTTCAAGATGCTGGCTTGGACAAACGGTTTTGGGCAGAAGCGGTCAAGACTGCGGTGTATATCAAAAACAGAACACCTACTAAAGCTGTTATGGGTGTGACACCGGAAGAAAAATGGTCAGGCAAAAAGGTAGATGTTAGTCATCTTAGAATTTTTGGTTGTTTAGCTTATGCATTGGTGCATAATAGAAAGAAATTAGACGCCAAAAGTAAACGGTACATTTTTGTTGGGTACTGTGAGGACACTAAGGGCTATAGGCTCATAGACCCAGAATGTCCAACTTCCTGCATAAAAGCAAGGAATGTAGTTTTCTTTGAAGAAAAATTTATTTCAAAGATATTTAAAAATAATAAGTCACATGATGATTTTTTTGAAGTCCCTTTAACACCAAGTATTGGTTCTGTAGAACAATCTCAATTGTTCGTTCCTAAGTCAGAATCATTCGATGATGGTGGACTCAATCCAGAGTCTTCTAATGAGGATTTGTCTGATGACATAGTAACTAAGTCTAGCCAGAGAAGACAAGAGATTTATACATCGAATGAGGCTGATACGGAAGAGTCCTCAATTTTAAGTACAGATGATCCGTTGGATAATACTTACATTCCAGGGGAATCGTCGCTGGAATCTGATGATGATAGTTCTAGCTTCCAAAGCATAGAGTCCAAGGAGTATGCCAACATGGTATCCATGCAGAGCTATGGCAGTGACGAGCCACTGACAGTACAGGAGGCGCTGAGTGGCAAGGACACTAAGCAATGGCGAGACGCAATGCAAGATGAGTACAACTCGTTTTATAAAAATAATTGCTGGACTTTAGCGGATAGGAAAGAGGGACAAAAGCCTGTAAAGTGTAAATGGGTCTTTAAAATTAAACGTGGTCTTAATGGTAAAATAATTAAATACAAGGCTCGTTTAGTTGCAAAGGGGTTTACGCAAAAATATGGCATTGATTATCAGGAAACTTTTGCACCCGTTGTCCGTTATTCAACAATTAGGATGCTACTCGCTATAGCTGCTGAATATAATCTAGATATAGATCAGTTAGACGTTAAAACTGCATTTTTAAATGGTGATCTTCACGAAGAAGTATTCATGGATCAACCAGAGGGTTTCATTATAAAAGGAAAAGAAAATAAGGTATATAAATTGAACAAATCCATCTATGGTCTCAATTTGAGTTGTATTTTAACTTTGTATAATGACAACCAGTCTGCACAGAAGCTGTGTGAGAATTCAATGTTTCACGCTCGAACGAAGCACATAGATATCAGGCATCATTTTATTAGAGATATTATAAATAAACATTTTGTTAATATAAAATATTTATCCACTGATGAAATGCCGGCTGATATTCTCACAAAACCTCTAGTAAAGGAAAAATTTGTTAACTTTCTAAACCAATTTAGTTTAAGGAGTATTGTGTAGAAATTATTTTTATGAGTAATATTTCTCGTCTTATATTCGGTTGATAATGTTTTCGTTTAAGGGCAGGTGTTGGAATGTCTTTGTAAACGCAAAGTTTGATGTATGTTTAACAGGCTCCGTAAATGCGACTAGTTAAGTCTACCAAAAGTGTCAACCTTACGTCTATTTGAATGTGACAGCTGACTCTCTCTTGCCATTTTGGATTTTGCTGTGTATTGTGTCGTTCTATGAATAAACCTTTTAAATCTCTGCTTATACAAACAATCGTATATTATTTCGATCACAACCCTTCAAACTGTTTTGCTAATATGTTAGCTACGGCAGTTGGTGAGTCTAAGATTTGATCGTTAAGTTTTAGTAAAAGTGGTTCCTGTTGTACTTTTCTTAATCTGTTTGTGCGGTTATTAATTACTTTCCAAACTTCTTTACATACATTTTTAGAGTTGTCAATTTTCTCTGCAACCGCAATTTTTTTGGCCTTGGTCATGACTTTTCTATATATGCGAATATATTTATTTTTATAATTGAGTACACTTTCATGAACATGACTACCAGTATTTGTGCATAAAACTCTTTTCATTTTAGCAGACGTTTTTACTCCTTTAGTTACCCACTTTAACTGTGATCCCCTTTTCAAATTAATTTTTATTTCTCGTTTTTTGTAACATTTCCGAAAAGTATTATTAAAATTTCTCAAAAATGAATTAATTCCCATTGAACTCCAATTTTGTTTCAATAGTCTTTCCTTAAAAGATAAACTATTTCTACAATTAAAGATTCTTTTATCGAGTATCGAGTCTTGGGTTCGATTCCCTGGTCGGGCATAGTATTATTAGGTTTTTCAACTGGATTTTTTTTAGTAGCAGTCACCTGCTCTGATGTAGAGCGATGGATAATTCTCAAATGTATTTGCTTGACTTTCCACCACTTAAGGCATTGAAGCTACGACCATACCTGCTTAACCCACTCCGGTCTAACCGCATTACTCCCGAGTTCACAGTAATATCATTACTACACACTTACGGAAGCGGCCAAACCACACACAATCGCTTTAGCTCAAGTAAATTGGCGCGTAACGTAATGACGTTTCACGCCAATTTACTTGAGCTAAAGCGATTGTGTGTGATGTCACATAACTCATGGACGCCTCTAATGAGAGGCGTCCATGAGTTATGTGACGTCATAGTTACAGGAAACAAAATGCTTATTAGTGGGAGGGTTATTTATTAATAATGTTTATAAGAAATACAGGATGTAACACAGGAAGAACAATTGACTATCGGCCACGTTAAGGGTATTTTTACGCCCAGTAGAGGTATGTGTGGTTTGTAAGATATTGCGGTAAGGGAAGAGATGCTCCTCATCCTATTTCCGTAACACACATATAGACATGAGGACACTGTGTCCTTCTGTCTACTACTTACAATAACATCCAAACTTAATATTATAAATTCGAATGAAACTCTGTATGTTACCATTTCACACCTAAAAATTTGGCAAGGATGGAATCCTGGGGAAGGACATAGGATTTTTGACCCGGTAGCATGTTTTGTGGAATAATTTTCTACATCCACGCGGGTGAAGCTGCGAGCAAAAGCTAGAGCTGTAGGTATATTTATAAAATTTGATTAGAACATACTATTAGTAAGGCCACCCAAGCACCCCTAAAAATGTCTTTGTACTGGTAATATTTTAATTTATTTTTTATTATTGTCAGCGTCTGTAAGCACACGACTTTAATTATCGAAGGGTGCGCGTTCTGTAGTTGTTTCGTAATCGTGAGTTTGTGACGTCAAAGAGGCATTTGTTCATGAACTATGATTAATGTTATGTAATTACATCCTCAGTGCCATACTGTTCTGAGGAATGCCTTCAAGAAACATGACGTGTTCCAGCATTTATGTCAGAGGTTGTATGGCACACACAGCCTACATAAGAAAATCAGTTTCTATATATTTTGTACAATTGAACTGCTAAAATAATGAAATAATTTTGACGATAACTGACAATCAGTTAACTTGGTCTTTAGGTATGTAGAAAATTAATAAACTCAAGTTCTCATCTCAGAAACAATCGGTAATTGTGTAAAACGCTAACAGTAGCAATGGCTTTCTTTTTGACAGTTCAACAACATTCATTGCGTTATTTACGTTGTTGAGCAGACAAATTTTTCGAACATGCAATGGATTAGCAATATCCTTCAAAATGTTACAGATTGTGATTTAAAGCCTGGTACACAATTATTATTAGGTTCACACACAAATGTAGGAAGGTGTGAAAAGTAACGTACTGTTTAATTTATTATTCATTTGCCAACTACTTAGAATGCCCTAGTGTGGACAAGGATTCATCCGCAGGCGCGATTCTTTAAGGGAACTGTTTAAAGATATTAACATCATGACGGTACCTTGTCAATACATCTATGAAAACATCATGTACGTAAGAAAAAAAAAAATCTTTTCAATAAAAGAGGTGAAAGACACAACTATAGGACTAGAAATAGGGGCCAATTAGTTCAAACAGGTTTCAGACTGGCTAAAGTAGACTCATCCTTCATGGGGTACCTACTGTTTAAAATGTTACAATAAAATTCCTCCCCACATATCCCAACTGAATGAAACTAAATTTAAATCTTGTATTAAACGCACACTATGTAGCCAAGCATAATATAAGTTAGGGGATTACATCGCTGTCAAAAATGCTTGGCTCAATGCTGGTCCTGCTCCACAGAGTCGCATAAACTAATTAGCATTCGGAAACATTGTTGGAGCTACTGAACATTGGAAAAAAACTATCTTTGCATTGTACAAATTAAATTGCCTAGTATTGTATAATTGCATAGCACACGTGTGAACACTATGTACTTTCTATAAAGCTACCATTTACTGGGTACGTCTTTCACTGACTTGAATGTGCCCTGGTGGCTGTAAGTATGTCATGCTCACTCTAATGTCTCGCTGGTGGTGGCGTGTGTGTCTGTGTTGGATCATTAAGTTCCCTCCAAAATGGTTGAGCTGAGTGGTGCTGATCCATACGTCATGTTCGTGAACGGGCGCCGTCAGTAGGGACTGGTCATCTCTTAGCTGCCACAGCTTATTTTAATTTTTAATTTCTGAATTGTTTTTATGTTTTCTATAACGGACGCTTTTAACGTGTACGTGTTTCTACATCGTTCTCATATGGTTAATTTCAACACGAATTATGTAATCAAATATTTTGTAATAATTTTATGATTTAAAAGAGTGTCCATGGAGTTTCTTGCCCGTTCTTCTCCATAGGTACCTACGCTTTAGAATGGGCAACTAGCTTCATCTTTCTCACTAACCGACCCTTTGACAATTCAGAAGTGCTTGTAATTGGTTTAGTTGAATTAAATGATATGAGTTTGAATATTCCCAGTCCATATTCGTTAAAATTTGATTCCCTACGTCAGCGAGTCGCGAACAATAGTTTCGTCGTTGCAATAATTTGATTTCAGCTACTGAAATTCACACCTCGTTATCATGACAAACTTTGTACCCGGTCATACGCGTAGCTCCTATTCAACGACGCTTGCATATCATATAAGCTGATATTATGCCTGTGGCTACTGGTCAGGAGTGAAGAAGTTCTCCTACAAAATCGCTGATGCGCACACGGACGGTTATTTCGCGATCATGCGCAAAAAGGTTGGCATCAGTGATGCGCAGGCTGAGGGGAGGTAGCGACAGCATTCTGAAGGTTTTTTCAGAAAGGTTGAAAGGGCCTACAATGGATAGGTTTATCAAGCTACATGTCAGACATGAGACGTGATGAATCTTCCTCTAAATGGTGGCTGTGTTTTCTTATTGTTTTTGTACTCATGTGTGCCTAACTGGTCTACTAACATAGTTTTGGTAAAACTAACACGCTATGGGCCGATGACGCCTGATAATAAACGATATTTATTTTTATTTTATTTATTATAACATCATACCTATATTCCCCGAAGAGTTGGCAGAAGTGTACGTATAGTACACCCACATTTGGCCAGTCATGTTGAAGGCCCGTATGACAGGGAGCGCGCGTAATGACATGACATTATATTTTAGTAATGACGTGTGGTTCCGGTTATACGAAAATAAAAAGTAAAATAAAACAAAAATGTTTATTTCACCTACACATGTAAATAACATTGTTAAGTTTGGAGTCACGTTTTAAGCAAAGATTTGCTTGTATTAGGTGGTCCCGCTCCTTCAGTTTATATTAACTATACAATAATATGTGAAAGAAAATAAACAATTGATAATTTTGAAAGCATGCTAAAAGTTAAAAAAAAAAAAATATGAAATACAATTTAAAAGATTATACAAATAAGGAATATGCACTGGGTTTTGTATATGTGTGAGGTGTGATGTGGTGTGTGTGTGTTGGTGTACTTTTTGTTTTAGTTCAGCGACAAATTGAATCTATAGATTATATATTTTGGGAATTATGTGATTGTGTGGAGCATAGCCTCGATTTCTTCGTAACCTTTGCTTATCAACCATTCATTAAGTATCTTTTTGCAGTCGTGGTATGTCATAGAGTATATGGTGAAAACCGGGACCGATGTTATTTTGTTACTCATCACGCCTTGTGTCCCCGAAGGGTTGGGCAGAGCTGTACCTATAGTACACCCACATTTCACCAGTTATGTTCCAGTCCCATGTAACAGGGGCGAGCCTATTGACGATTCGATTCCCTGGTCGGGCAAAGTCCAGTGTCTGGATTTCGTGGATAATGATCCACGAAATCCAGACACTGGACTTTGCCCGACCAGGGAATCGAACCCCAGAGCTCCTACTGAGCAATATCGCGACCAACAAGCCAGAGACGGTTATCTTTTTGTGTTTAAATCTATAGTGATTTATGTAAACATAACATAATATTCGGCTTTCACAGCTCAAACACTGAGATCAAGAAAGCTTTATTGTTATTAAGGATTTTAGCTTGATTTATCTTCATCTGGACTGTTTTCTTGGGCAGTGGTGGTAGCCGTGACTTAGCTACGAGTTGTAGGTCGTGGGTTCGAACCCAGCCAGGCGCTTTACTTTGTGTAAATAATATCATCACCACTGCTCTCAAAACGGTAAAGGAAAAGATCGTGAGAAAACCGGCGTGTTCTAGAACCAAAAATTCGAAGACATGATATCTACCAACTCGCACTGGGCCCGCGTGGTAGATTACGGCCTATCCCCTCTCACTGAGAGGAGGCCTGTGTCCCACCAGTGAGAACATTATAGGCTAATTATTAAATAAAAAGAAAGAATGAAAATACGTTTTTCCCTTGTTTATTGTACGTGTGTTGTTTTGTTGTTATGTTGAACTGTTTTCTTGATCAAAATTAAAGTGTTATATTTTTTTTTGTTTACAGGTAAGTCTCACGGTGGTATTAACCACCTTACACATCCTTCAAGGTGATCCAAGTAAGAGTCTTACCAGGAATTTCTAATTTAAGAAGAATTTATGCCTCTGAGTTCCTTTGAAAGCACGGTAAGCCGTTGGTCCTGCGCCTGATCTCTCTCCGGTCGTGTCGGATTACCACCCCATCGAACTTTGAGAGTGAGGGAAGACAGAGTGTACCTGTGCCTGCGAACACACTTGTCCACTAAATTACCCCCGCACCGATGGCTAGTCTCCCCTGAGATTGGTCGCTATAACCGAGATTTTTTTTTTATTAAACATTGCCCCACGCTAGGAATTTCTCCTGTGTTGTGGGTGCGTTTACAAACATTTAAACTCACATATACAAACAGCCAGACCCGGAACAACTACTTGTAGGTCATACAAATATTTGTTCCGTGCGGGAATCGAACCCACGACAGGCAGCGCACCAGTCAATCGCTTAACCACTGCGCCAACCGTGTCTCCAGATTCAGTCTAGAGGACTATTATTACAGGCAGGTACCTACTTAGGTACTCTGTTGATTTAAGTTTCAGCAAATTAACCTTAAATTTGTTAAAGATACATACACAAAAATAAATATCTTTTAGCACCGACCTTTTTTCCCAAAATAAATTCCATTTTCCTTTTTTATTTTCTTAATATTAAAACGACTTAATTGAATATCAAATTGCTTAATAAAATAAATATTTGCGTTGTAAAATATTGAAGTAATATGGGGTATAACCCGTATTAACGCAATATAAACCTTTACATGATATAAAAGTCTAGTGTTAATAACATCGTATATTTTAAGTTCTTTCATACAAATAAAATTGTAACGCCTCGTCTTGTTTACGACCTAGATCTAATTCAAGGGTTCTGAATAAAAGTCTGGATTTTAATTTAGAATACTAACATTTTGATTTTATTGTATTTTCTATATTGTCAAGGAGCGGTTAAGTAATAAAATTAATTTATCTATGTAAATGTTTCTTTATAATTTAACTTACAAGCTCTTAAAGGTTCTTAAGGGTGCAGACTCCCTAATACCGACTGCATAAATCTTCGATCCACCCTCTATGTGGACTAGCTATCGACTATTTACTCGCTCAAGAAACTTACTTTGTAGATCCCGTGTCAGCACAATAGACACATAAATTAATAGTTGATCGCTGACTGTTCACCTCACCGGCGAGACCTCTGTCAACAAACAACCTAGTTTTTAGTCAAAAAAAGTTGTTTACTTCTTAACCAAATCCATTGTTGGAGATATTTTTTCACATTCTAGACACAGGTGAAATCTTTGCGTCATTTTCTAGATTAACCTTTTTTTGCTTACTCTTTGTAACAAAAAGATTTCAAAAACAATTTCTTTTAATTCGGACTCAACATTTACAGTTTGCAGTGTCATCGTTCCCTGAAAAGTCGAACTAAGCCTTAAAGTAAGTCCCTGAGTGAATGGCCAAACATTAAAGGAGTTAGAGAATCCTTTCTATTGCTCAGTGCTCACTGAACGATCAATGGATTTTGGGGAAAGTTAAATTGTCATCGTTGAACTAACTGGGGAGCTTCTACGGAAAGGAATTTCATCGAATAGGGGAGGCTTTGTTAAATAAGATAATTATTGGTGAGAGTTTCTGAGAGAAAAATTATGAGGAAAATGAAATTGATCTCAGCGCACTGATTGACAAAAAAGTAATTTAATAATGGTAAAATTTTATTAACTCAGTAGAAAGAAAAGATACTTATTTTTTTGTTACTCTTTCGTAGAAATGTGTAACCTTAGATTCTTATATTTGATGAGTAAATATTATTAAATTTATTTTATATTATTATATTTTTATTTAAATAAATATTAGTAACGTACCTAAGTAATATTTAAGACATTACACAAAATGTCTAATAATGTCTCTGTTACTAATTGAGTTAAAAAGGAAAGATATAAATGAAATAAAATAAATATTTAGTAATAAGGAAAGCCATTAAAGCGCTTTTCCTTCTCTTGCTTATTTAAAATGTTGCTACGCCCGACAGGGGGCCATGATTGTTTCTATTTATTAATACTTACCACCTGTATATGCACATTATGGATTGCAATAAAGATTACTTGAATTGAGTTCTATTTTAACCGTATTTTTTTATCTAATTAATAAAATACAAACAAATCTACTAAAAGAACTGAACCATGGAAAGCTACTAAGCCTTAATTACGATTAGTCAATCAAAAAACATGCGTATGTTCGTCTGAATTCAGTCTATTTTCCACCAAAGGCACGGTAAATAAACCTAGTTTGTCTGTCGAGAGGTCCTTAGGGAAAACCCAACTAAGTTGATGATTTTGTTTTTATGCCAGTGCACAGAGAACATAAAATGTATGAATAGTATTATGTTTATCCAACAACTGATGACTTTTAAATGTATACAAACATTCATACCCACAATTAATAGTAGTATAATTCGCATAGGATGGACAGTCAAGAGAACGATACGTACTACGATCAGTGAACCTAGCACGAACGCGCGGAGTCAACGTAACGGTAATTCGAACAATTTAAAGTATTCGTTTCGTACATAATATCTACTAAGTTTTAAGACTTTATTCATATTCATGAGTGAAACTAATCAAAAAAAAAAAAAAAAACTAACAGAACAGGGAAGTGTGGCAGAAGAAAAGGGAGGCCTATACCAGCTGTGGGGGATTCCGGGCTGAAATGATGATGATGATGGGTGAACCTTATTATTTAAATCCAAATCTCCAATCCAATTCTATAAGCTTCGATCAACAATACTACTAGATTAAGGATTAGTAACAAAAACACATCGCTTATGTGGCCGCGGTTGCATATAACTTGATTATAAACCTTAAATTTCAAACATAAAGTTTATTTTTATTTGTTCTGAGTCTGGGTGTTTTCCTATCTATAATATGTATGTATTTACAAAAAAAAAAACTGTATATAAGTATTTTATCAGCCATCTTGTTACCATAACACAAGCATTAGGTTGCTTAGCTTGGGACTAGATGGCGCTGTGTGAAATGTCCAGGGATATTTATTTATTTATTATACATTGCAATATATTTACTACTCTTGAAAAGTATTATAAAGATAAGAACAAAAATATTTAATAAGTATGGATAAATAAAACATAATTTCTAAGCAATAAGGTTGAAAACGGTAGCAAAATAAGACCACAACATTATTTGTAGTCTTATTTGTCCTGCCGTTTTTGATGAGCTCGTCGGGAATCTAGTACTAGGTATTTGATCGAAGGTTTGTCGTGTAGCGACAAGAAAAGCTTAACTTTGACTTTAAATTAAACTAAAGTTAAAGGTAATTAAATTAAAGAAAAGGAAGTAGAAAACAATTAAAGATATATTTACAAGATAGACAAAAGATGGAGATGGACTGAAGAGTGGTGTGTGGTAGTGTGGGTGCGGAAGGATGAAGATGCGTGATAGGTAACTGAGGCGGAGCTGAAGATCGAGTTGAAGAGGTAGACCGACGCGACGCAGGTGCCGGTGACAGGTGCAGGTGCAGGTGAGAGCAGGTGCTGGTGCCTGTGTGACACGAAGGATACCCGTAGAGGAGCCCCACGCAGCAGGAACAGGACGCAGCACGGCAGCAGCTGCAGGAGGGAGCAGGCACGGAGGGGACGCTGTCAGCCCGCCAGGTGAGGTAGCCCCCGGATGAGGCGTGGTCCAGTAGGTACAGGAGGGTCATCGGAGTGCTTCGGCGAGGTGCACCGGCGGTCCGACTGGTACTAGACCTTCACGGAGGACGGAGGACGGAGGCGTAGGGAGGGTCCGTCAGATACCGCAGCTTTAGGAGAGGCACGCTGGGTGTTCCCGGGATAGGTGGCCCTGGAGAATCAGGCTTATTTGATGTATTCGCTTTAGAGGCGAAACGGGAACTGATCCTCGCATTGCGTGGATTTATCAAGTCAACTCGTAGAATAATATCATGTAGAAAATATGAATTTGAAAACAAAAACAATTTGTGATATGTTAGTGGCCATGATTAATTTTGGAGAAGTATGAATGTATAATCCGCTAAAAAGTTACAGGCCGTTAAGAATTTAAAAGAAAAGTTTTCATGGCGACGTATTAAACATTGTTGTCAAAGCTGTCATAATAAAATATATATTAATAAAATCTATTGTTATTTTGTATTTTAGTATAGTGTTTATAGAAAAAAAATATCAATCAATGTGGGCG
The DNA here is from genome assembly GCA_945859715.1 of Apamea sordens. Lineage (NCBI taxonomy): Eukaryota > Metazoa > Arthropoda > Insecta > Lepidoptera > Noctuidae > Apamea > Apamea sordens. Next base: position 20,082,938 of record OX243998.1, on the reverse strand, counting down.
AAATTCCCAACCCTTGAATATCACTAAATCGAATCGTCGTCGTAGTCTTATGTTAAAGTTGGGGCTGTGTCTGTGTACTGATTTTGGATAAAACGTGGCCTGGTGTCGTGAGGAATAATCAGATTAGCGCCTAACAGTAACGCTAACGGAATGCTTGTTCTGACCAGAAGGAATGAATGAAGATAACCATGAGTATGTACATTACGTTACAGGCTATAAGATTGATAGAAAAATACACTCGAATACTTGTACAAATCAGTTTATTGGTGCTCAACAAAGTAAAATAGTAATTGTAACTCAAGAAATCGTTCAGCGTCTCCAGCTGAGAAAGCAAGACCGCTTTTCCCGCCCTTTTTCTTGAATAGTCATCTATGGGTTGCCACAACTCAAAAGCATAAAATGTCTAAAAATGATAATGTTGCCACCCATAAATAATATTAGTCACTTTGAAATCAACTTTATTACCACTAAAATAAAGTTGATATCTGTTTAATTTGAAATAAAGTAAATTTGAAACATAAATAAAATCTGAATAGAACTATGAAGAAGTAATACAGATTTAATTTCTATCATTTTCCGTACTCTCACCACCGGTCTCCCTCCACTTCTTCAATCATCTTACAATTGGATTGTAACGGGAAAATACGGAATATAATAGCATTTCTCTTTCACAAGCAGACGACTTTCTAAAAACTGAGAGCTATTGATAACACTTAAACTTGAGAACCCTCTTCGAACATAATGCTTTTCGTGGCTCGAATACAATATTCAGGATTTATGTCCTAAAAGAACTTACAAAAACAAACAAGATACCTACTTACAATTTTACATATTATTCAGTAACCATTTAAAGTAAGTCTAGAAAATCCAATTTACAAGGAACAAGCTTGTTTTAAATATTTTTCGTCGTCCGATCACTAATCCTTTCGTTAAAAGTGATCGGTTTCGACGAGGGGGAAAATCGAAGGTTTATGACTGTGAGCTTGGACATAAGCGGTAGCGGGGCGATGTGATTAATGAACGGAGTTCTCTAATAGATACATAATCAGGGAAAGAGAGCAGTAGTCTTCTTAAATTATTTTGTAACTACTTGAGAATAAATCAAGACAAGGTAAAATTTGCATGAGCCACCCTTCCAGGGTGCTTCTCATCTACATTTATCACCTGCACCTAAAAACAAGCCTATAATGTTCCCACTGCTGGGACACAGGCCTTCTCTCTTCGAGAGAGAGTGGGCTGTAATCTACTGGTAGTACTGTTGGTAGATGTAACATGTCTTCGATTTTTATTTTTGTTTTAGGACACGCAGGTTTCCCCTCGATGTTATACTTCACCATTTTAGAGAGCCGTGGTGATGAAATTATATACGAAAAGTAAAGCTAGCCTAGCTGGGTTCGAACCCACGACCTAAAAACTCCGGCCAGTTACCAATAAGCCACCACTGCTCACCTGCACCCACTACGGTTATATATTATGCACAAACAAAATAAAAGCAGAATGAGATTTTTGGTCTACCTCTCTCCAAGCAATGAGTGATATATAAAAAAAATACTATTTCAAATAGAACAATGTCCTTTCTTAAACCTAATAAAAAAATTTTAGAAGTTGTTAAAGGTATTCTTATTCAGAAAGGTGGTGCGTTGTACCCGCAGCCGGCGTGCGTGTATGACCAGAGGGGCAATTCACATAATTTTTAGAACGTTCACAGTCTGATCTCAGTCTCAATCTGTCAAAAATACCTCTATTTTCCCTACATTTTTGACATTGATTGTCGCTGAGATGAAATTGCCACTAGATTTTGAACGTTTTTAATTACGGGAATTAGCCTTCATTATGCATAAACATAAACGAAGCAAAAGGAGTATGCGTAAAGATCGTAGCAGATAGCGTTATGTAGTTTCTGCCTACCCACATAGGAGGAAGGCGTGACTTTATTCATGTATGTATTTAAGAATAAGTAAGTAATAAGTTATGTATGAATAAGTTTAGTTGCTCGTCTTGCCACCAGTCTTAACCCCACTCCGCTCTCGCCGCGTCACAGACCACAGCCTTTAGGACTCACAGTTTCACAGGGATCTAGAGTACTGGGAAGCAATTACTCAGTTCCGTCTCGGTATAACAATATCTATTCTGTTGTTCGACAACGAGCACCAGCTCAGATGAGCGGATGGTGAGAAATGTTTTGATTATGCAGTTTTATACCGCCTGACTTTTTTACCGTCTGGACAAAAACAGGGTATAAAAAATGAATGGAGTAAAAGCCTATGGCACAGATGTAGCTTGAATTTTTCAAAAACTTAAAATGAAGTTAACTTATGAATAAATACTATTACATACCTATTTGAAGTAAACTTTTCATACTTAAAACAAAAAAATCGACAAATAATATGAAACATTTCAAATTCAATCCTTTAATTGAAGCTGGCTTTAATCAAAGGACTGGAAGCGGACTACAAGGTAGTTGGGCTGACTAGGCAGAGGACGATTTTATTGTTCGATTGAAGAAAACGATGTTTCGGCATAACAATACCGAAATACATTTATTAACCAGAAGGCCAATTCCCGTCATTAAAAACGTTCAAAATCTAGTCACAATCTCATCTCAGCGACAAACAAATGTCAAAAAGTTGTCAAAATGTAAGGAAATCGGAGGTATTTTTGACAGTTTGAGACTGAGATCAGACTGTGAACGTTCTTAAAATAACGATAGTTGCCCCTCTATAACAAACAAACAAAACTATAACATAACAAATGTACCCTACCTACATAACAAAAAATATATTTCACTCGGTTTTTACTTATTTCCTTTTATTTAGGCATTTTATTTGAGTTGTTTATTGTTCTTTTATTTGAATAAGATTTCCCTATGCTATAAATAAATAATACTTTTTCCCGCTACCCTAATTTCCAATTACTTCCTTCATTCTATATTATCTCGTTTCGTCCTTTACAATGGCTATAAGCATAGGTACTTCAGCCTACTGGAAAACACGGGAGATAAGGAAAAAATATTATATTTTCTACCGTAGCAATCGCTTCAGCGCTCTTGGGGGACTATCTTTGAATTTGGGCAGAAGCCTTTATAAGGCTACTTGGGTTTTTTCTAGCGAGAAATCTCGGTTTTTCACGAGTAAGCTCCCTGGGTTGCTCGATAAAGAGGATGGACTTACTGTATCACGCGGGGTTTGTTATGTGTTTAAATTTTGGGGTTCTTTACCTAACAGGCTATAAATAAATAGACAAAAAGTAAATGTTGTTGTGTCAGCAATTAAATAAAACTGATTTACCGTAATTCGAAATCGTTTTCTCGAAAAAATACTTAAGTCTATTTGAACTCATTCAAAAAGAGAAGTTTTCAGAAACGCCCTCCATTCGAATTGATTACATGTTAGAGAGTATTTTATAATGCGGCTATCTCTACAGTCGTTCTATTCTGTAGACATCTCACCGAGAAAACTTAGATGAAGTGAGCTTAAAGTGAACTGTCATTTTACCTGATGCTAGCGATTGACACAATTGACAGCTCACCTCACCAATGTTTTCACCGTGTGATTTTAACTGAATCGCACCGCTGATGCTAGGGATTAACACTGGACAACTCACTCCACGCTCACTTCACCTAAGTTTTCTCGGTGACATGTCTACAGAATAGGTCGGCAGATAGCCTCAATAAAGTACTATCGACCCGCCCCTGCTATTCACGATTTACGACTTGACGAAACATGAAGATTTCTTTATTATGTTAAAGTTAAATATTAATGTATTATACTTATACCTTATGTTAAAAACCGCATCAAAAATCCGTCGCGTCGTACAGAAAAACAACTCGGTTAAAAATACATGAAAAGCGATTTTAAATTATTACCTACCTACACTTTCCTACTCTCTGTGCTTCAACTAGAAACTACTTATGTAAGTCGTTTGGCTTTACCCGTGACGCGAGTGGTTTCCGAATCTAATCGTCTTAGAGTTCTGGCCTGAGCACTTACGATCAATTGAATCTGGCGACGGACCCCTTGAAACTTCCCTCGGCTTCAAATGTTGAGTAATCATTAGAAGTTCTGTTTGCGAAGGTTATGGTGAAATAATAAGAAAAGCAATTAGGGAATGAAGCAAAGTTAAAAATTGTGTGGTTTTTGACCGAGGTGTCCTGTAAGAGTTTATTTTGTGTGTGGATAAAGTAATATATAATAAAATCGTAGGAAAGTCAAAACTGTACATTGAATATTTTTTTAAAAGAATACTTGGGGAATCTACAATCGATATCGAAGCCAAAAATATAGTTTTTAGAATTTTTGTCTGTTTGTCTGATTGTCTGTATGTATGTCCGGGCTAAACTCAAAAAGTACTGCATGGATTTACTTCAAATTTTGCATGAATATTACTAAGAGGTCGGGTCAACATTAATTCTACATATTATCACGCTATCACCTATGGGGGAGGAGCTGTGAATCTTTATTTTTCTTACGTATTCTGTGACAGCGTGTAATCTAACGACGCATATTTAAATGTTGTTTTTGAGTAAGCCATGCTATTATCTAGCTTTACACTATAAAAACTACGCCATTTAAGTAACTTGGGCAGAGAAACATAGTTTAATGAATGTTAGTAGTATAATGAAAATTTTAAAGCAGCGCCATCTATGAGATTTCATAAAAATCAAATCAAGTTACATGTTAACACTTTTTGGAAATTAATTATTTAAATTTGATCATGTTGGCGAGGTTAGTAGTTAGTTACTCTTAAAATTCATAGATGGTAATGTGCATTTTCTTCATAAAAGTTGTATCGTGTAGTTTTTTTCGACAATGTATCTATATCGCCACATGCGATCATACTGACGTCATGCATAAAATCCTGCATCGCGCAAGCAGAGTTTACCGCGCGACTAGCATATAACGGGTGTAAAAAAACACTCAACGAAGCCGAGAGTTACTTGTACTCCCCGTCTTTGTAATCATTTGTTTGTACTGGGCCAAACATAGGGACCTTCTTGTTATGGAGATATTGAAGATCAAAGTTCCAACTTTTATTGATGTTTTTTCACTAAAAACATGTTTTTAATGTTAAAACAACTTTAAATACCCCCACGACCCCTGTACCGTTGCATGCACCCATAAGCACAATGTTTTACGTGTGTTACATTGCGCTCTAGGTACCGCAAAAAGCTAATATTCACACCAAACATAAAAGTCATATCCTAGCCATCATTTTTGTGCAATGTTACTTAGTGTGATGTACAGAATGCGTAGTTAACGGCTATGTGATGGGTCTTTTTACACCCTGTATACGCTGTATACAGGGTATAAAAATACAACGTATATATACAACGTGTATACAACGTTCCGACATCAATCACCACATCACCCATCTGGTCGGAGGATCCTCCCTTTTTTATGGAGGATGAGTCAACTTTACACCCTGTTCCTCATACTTCTAGATGTGTATTGTATAATGTAAGTAGGTACATACAAGAAAATATTTGAAAAATTATTTATTATCCGGGTAATACATCAAGCCGGTTCACACACACAGCTAGTTTACAATATTATTTGGTCCTAAACTAGACAGTAAGTTAGTGTGTCTTGGGGCTTGGGTACGAATTCCAGTGTGGAGACTAGATAGAAGAAGATTGTAACTTCCTGTATCTACTAAGTTGTAAGCAATCTTTAAAATAAATACCCAAATTAAATTAGTTCCTATGCACAAACGATAAACCAATAACACTTTTAAACTTCATTCAACTTGAAATTGCCAACTAAGCACCTAATTTTAGGAGATAAAAACATACGTACCTAACTCAAACTCAAATCATTTATTTCAATTAAACAATTTACAGGCACTTTTGAATTGTCAAAATTATATAGTCGGTCAGTTAGTTAGAAAGTTGAAGCTAGTTGCCCATTCCAAAGCGTAGATCTCTATGGAGAAGAACGGGCAAGAAACTCCACGGACACTCTATTAAATCAAGATATTTTTACAAAATCCTGGGTACATTATTCTTATTGCTTCTATATGTGAGAACAATGTAAAGAAACAAATTAAAAATAAGCCCTGGCAGTTAAGAGATGATCAGTCTCAACTGATGGCGCCCGTTCACGAACATGACGCGTGTATCAGCACCACCCAGTTCACCATTTCGTAGGGAACCGAATGATCCAACACACGCGCCACCACCAGTGAGACATTTAAGTGAGCATGACATATTCTCAACTGCCATGCTCTTTCAAGTCAACATCAAAATATCATAGAAAACGGATCCATTGTTCTTACATTTACAAAATTTTCAAAAATGCTTCTAAATTATACAAATCTATAGTTTGCAATTTAATTAAGAGATGAGAGAAAAAAAAAATTACTACCAATCATGAAGAGGTATAATACTGAAGTATTAAAAATTAATCCTGATTAAATAACTCGATAGATACCCTTATTCCTGAATGTTCAGGGGTCAAAATGTTTTCTCTTGAGGCTACCAAATGGCGATCCTATTAGGTACCTACCTGAACTTTGGAAGCAGTCGTATTTCGGAACAAGTTGGATATTTTTTTAGTAAGATGGCAGTAAAGAGTGGCTGAAATTGGGTCAGGTGGGGAAAAGTGACGATATTAAGAAGTATATATGAAAGCGGTGAGCGTGTATCTAGTGCCGTGTACTATATTTGACGGAAATTTATGTTTTACGACGAAAGTTTTTCCAAGTTGATCATAAATATACCTAAGTGTTAGTTAACAATTTAAGGTAGGGTTTAAAAAACAATAAAAAGGGTTAATTTTTTTTTATTTATCATTTCTACTTGTTAAACAAATTGGTGTCATGATTTCAAAGAACGAGTAACGTTTACCTACGCGTTGTTATCTTTAAAATTAATAGATTACATTTTATACATAAATAAACGTTGAATTTACCAACATATATTTACACACACTAGATACTATTTATGTTATTGTATATTGTTTATTGCATTTCCGAAGAGATATGCTCGAAATTATAACTTAATATTTGGTACGAGTTTTACGCGTAGGCAAAGGACAAAAATATTGCCGCTTGGTAAAGAAAAGATAAATAGTCCAAACATAAAGCGTTTCCTATTCAATTCACAAAAAAGGATATAAATAAGTAGCTCCATATAAAAGTAACAAATCGGTTTACCGCTCAAACCAAGAGAAAAGATTACTGCGCGTATTCCGGGATCATTAGACGGTAATGTGATATTGATGGATGTGTTCAGAACGTTTGATGACAATCAATGTTCTTTGTAAGAGCTTTTAATGGAAGAGGACACAAACAACACTTTTGTAAGAGATTTTTACTAAACATAAGGCCCTCTAAGGTACACGAGACGGTTTTTTTTACGGTACGGCGCATAAACTGCGCCGTAGAAAAATCGTGACTGTCAACGATCTTCCATATGATAGTGATCCATACAACACTGACAACCGTGTCTACACACGGGGAATAAACCGTAGTTTTTTATGGCACAAAAAGCGTGTGTGCACAAAGGGCCTAAGGCAACTGTCCTACCGCCGGCGATAATTGAGAAGCAAGTAGAACTAGCAACTAGAAAGGAGTTGGCGAGCAATGAGCAGCGAGTGCGCGACGGCAACGAGCGGTTACTCGCTGTGCTCTGCCCTCCAAGCGAGTGCCGCTTAGCGAGTACTCTCTTTGATAGCTATTGTCGCTGCGACAACTGAGTACTCGCCAGTGGTGTGAACTGCGATTAATATATTAATATTATCTATCTCTTTTATTTACACCTAACCTAAATCTTTGAACGTTTCTTGACTGACAAAATCATTGATAGTCTAGTCGCTTCCTCGTCGACCGACGGTGGGACAGGGGCCTACTCCGAAGTGCAAAGTGCGAATGTTCGGATCGGACCGACACATGGCTGAACCGAATATTATTGAGAAATCCGAAAAAAGTTCGGATCGGCTCAGTTGGGTCGGGACCATAGTCAATATTCGAAAGAGTGTAGGAGTGTAAGTTCGTAACCGACCGAACGGAATAGTAACTTCGTAGCAGGTAACGGCTGAATATTCGGCCGATACTACTTCGGAGTAGACCCCCTGGTTACTGAAGTCCAATCACAGTTATTTTACCTCTGGTTTTCATCACTTTCAAAAGCACAGTTAGGTTGCTACCATTGACAAGTCTATTAAAATAAAATCACAGTGATCTTTATTATCGTTACCATTGGGTTACCGCTGCCACAGGTAAAATAACTGTTAAAGGACTGTAATGTCCGTTTTCACTAAAACTACACGACACCTATATATTTTGACAACACGGTTAGCGCAGTGGCTGAGCGATCGGACTGCTGCGCTGCGTGTCGCGGGTTCGATTCCCGCACAGAACAAATATTTGTAAGTCCTACATGTAATTGTTCTGAGTCTGGGTGTTTTTCTATCTATAATATGTATGTATTTACAAAAAAAAATGTATATAAGTAGTTTATCAGCCATCTTGTTACCATAACACAAGCATTAGGTTGCTTAGCTTGGGACTAGATGGCGCTGTGTGAAATGTCCAGGGATATTATATACAGGATGTAAGGGACGTCGACGCACAATCTGTTACCAGGAATTCAAAACATAATAATTCTAGACTGAATTCATGGTAACAGTTTTCGCGTGTATCTAATGCCTAAACATTGTGCAGTTCCTTAGCGCAAAAAAGAAATCTGTTACCCTTTCGGGTAACTCCTGTAACTTGGGACACACATAAACCTTGACATGGGTTCGGACTAGGATACTTTTACCCGGTAGTATTATCCCGTGGGATAATTTCTAACTTCCACGCGAGCAATGCCGCAAGTACAAGCTAGTGATTCATAATTAAACCATGGCAAGGATGGGCTTGGGAGCGGTGACCTTGTGGTAACGGCCGCGACTTACGAGTTGTAGGTCCTAGGTTCGAACCTTCCTTGTTCGAACAGGCGCTTTATTTTATGTAAATTATTTCATTACCACTACTCTCAAAATGGTAATGGAAAACATCGTGAGGAAACCGGCATGTCCTAGAACAAAAAAAATCTAAGGCATGTGACATCTAGCAACCCGCCCTGGGCCCGCGTGGTGGCCCACTCTCTCTCGTAGAGTGAAGCAGTGAGGGCATGATGAACATTACAGGCTGATTATGATTATGCTAGGAAAGTTCTTTGAGCAAAAACTGTCAAGATTTGACTGAGAATTTTGACCGCTACTTCTGCAATGGGGAAAATATAGTCATTTCCTGTACTAAATATAAAAATTCAAAGCCTCCACATAAAACCAAAACGGCTGTCTAATTTAAAATGAATACACACTTAACTTGTAAATTCAGTAAATTTTTCCTCAATGTAGCGCCGAACCACTTCACGCAAACGATTTGTTTTGACACTTTTTTAGCGTAAAGGTTTGTTTGTAAAGAAAGAAAGAAAGAAAATACGTTTATTTGCGGTAAACATGACGCAAAAAAGAACATAAAAACAAAATAAAGAAAAAAGTAAAAAAGTAGCGAAAAAAATATGACAGACAAATAAAAAGGAATATTTTGTCAAGCCTGAGGGTACAGCTCAATACAAGTATTTTACATGAAATGACTACCTATCTGACCTCCACAACCCAGTTACTGGGTAATACGATACCCCCTGGTAAGACTGGTTAACAGACTTTTGGACTTCTGACTACCCGTAACGACTGTCAAAGATCTATGAATGACAGCCGGGACCAACTGCTTAGCGTGCTTTTCGAGGCTTAGGTAATAGATAGTCGTATCATTCACGAACTGTCCTCGGCTAGCGTTACTTAACCTTGAAGACCGCGCGGCTGTTATTACAGCCATACCATACCATATCTGGGATCGTCCCAGATATGGTATGGCAATATGACTCGAATCCCTTCAAAGATAGAATATACTACAAAAGAATACTCTTTATTACACCATATTATTATAAATAAAAACAAATATTATTATAATCATCTTTGAAACACCATTTATTTGAAGGGATTGCCTTGTAAAAATATTGAAATACCTATATCAAACGGAACGACAATATTGCTCCTTCTTGAAGCGAGCAAATAAACGTTTTATATTAATACGAGTATTATGACGCGCCAAATCCCGGGAATTCAATATCAGAATACTTCCGGTATCTAGTTGCAGGTACATGGGATATACTGGCGTTCAAATAAAATTGGTAAAATAATAGGTTTATTTTTTTTGGGTAAGTTTGTTTTCCAAATAAATAGGACCATTTCTTAAATGATGGTCCTACTTATTTATATACAAACTAGTTTCTGCCCGCGACTTCGTCCGCGTGAAATTTTGGCCCATCGCATCGCCTCGCCTCCCATCGCATCGCATCGCATTGCTCGCCCGTGCGACACATTCTTTTTCGCTTAGAGTCCTTTTTGATTTTTTACCTTTTTCTCGACTCCTAACGGTCGCAGCGTGATGTTAAATAGCCTATAACCTTCCTCAAGAATTGGACTATTAAACGAAAAATATTTTTTCAAATCCGGCTGGTAGTTCCGGAGATCCCTACATACAAACAAACAAATTTCGCTGCTTTTATAATAATAATAATACCTTTATTTCAGAGAACATTCATAAATCTTTTAACACGATCTCTTAAACTCAACTTACCAGCCGAATAACACGTTTTTTGCTAACTCGTCAAACGCTTGCCCTTATCTATGTATGTGTAAAAAATATCCGACATCCATTTTTCCCTTGGCTGACATTAAATGAACATTTCCCATGCTCGTAAAAAGATATTGGCTTCGTACGGAAATAAAGTGAAACATTTACACCTTCCTTTTCACGTATCTCCTACACTTAGAATGCATTTTTCCTAATCATCTGAAACGAGAAATGATATTAAGTATTAATATAGAGTAACATAACATTCGTGTTATCTAAATTCTCTTGCGGTTTCTGGTTAAAAATACACCATTTCTGATACAAAAATGTAACTCTCTTTCCCACTCCATCATTAAATACCGTAAATCCCTTGAATTCTTGAATTAATGTTAGGTATATTGCTGGACTTCAAACCGAAACCTTGTCCCAACTGTTGTTATGGAGTTCGGCCAAATTTTTTACGAATCAAAGCAATCCCTTTGGGAAATCAGATTTCCAGAATCGGATAAAGCAAAAATCTTTTTCATATCAAACGGAACTTTCAACAAACAAACTCAATTTACCCTTAATAGTACGACAATATAATTCTGGCCGCCATCGCCAGTGTGTTTTCTTCCCACTCTGTCACCGATGACAGCCAAGTGCGCCGCTTCAGTCGCAACCCATTTCTATGGTAATGTGGATTTTCTTTCAACGCCTATCGATATCGACATTTCCTTTTAAGGGATGTTAGAAGCATCTCTTTATCGGATATTTTTTGTTACGCTCGAATTAAAATTAGGTAAGCCTTAATGTTCAAGCAAAACTGTTGTTGCAAAAATGTTTAACTATTACCTAATCTTATTGTACAATCTTTCTATGTAGGCACAACGTTATAACAACTTAAGTCGTTAACTTAAGCACTAGAAAAAATAAGAAAAATTAAGCAAAACATAATTATAGCAGTTTAAAAACTTTAACGCTTTTTCATTTGAAAATTCAACAATTTTACTTCAATTCGTGTTCAACCTTGTAAATAAATACCGCGTTAATTATTAACCTTTTAATACTTCGCTTTCACGCGACGGACATTGCAAACTGTAAGCTGAATAGAGTGAAAATAGAATTAAAACTACGAAATGAGATTATAATGGTTTTAACCTTAATTGTAGGGTTCATTATTTATTCAGAAGTATGATTAAATTAGTAACGCATAATTATGTTCCCATCGTTATGAAAAATAGAGCTAAAGGACTAATAGGCCACTGCTATCTGATAACTACTTAGTACACAGTTTCAACTTTTACTAGAGACGATTGCAACGTTAGAGGCTCACATGATTGGGTTATAGTACAATACCTTTACCTTTGGGCTACCTCGACGGAACGCCAGTAGGGTGTGATTGTGGAACTATGTCGCAAACCACGCTCCACTTCTTATCCTGCCCCCTGTGTCCCAAAACATGCAGTCAAAGTGATCTTTACGCTGCCACCGACGACGCCGTGGAAGTGTTGTGCCAACAAGATCTAAAATGCAGTCGTGCCAGCGACCTGAAGAAGGAGGAGAATACCTTTAGGCTACTATTCAGGATTGTGCAAGTGACTTCGGATCATATCGCGCAACATTCTGCAACCATTCTCTTACGTATATCACTTTACCTACATGATCTTTTCCGTGTAGGTACTAAAAGTATTATATTTGCCATGCATATTTCAATAAAGGCACATATATTATCAGTTCAGACCTTTACTTGGAAAAAATAAGAATAAAAGAAAACATATAAAGGGGATTATACTGTAAATCCTTTCACGGAAAATGCGGATATTAAACATCAATTTTGTTACAAAAATGCAAACTTTACTCAACATTGGTACACGGTAGAATATTATTTCCTTTGAAGATATCAATAGCAAATAGCTGCCTATGTTCCCAAATTATGATTTCAGATACAGCTACAAAGGTTTCGGATATAATAATATCGATTCGGATAAAGTTCGGTTACGGCTTCCCATCCCTAGATGTGTATTATATTATGTTGGATTAGCATTTGATTATGGTAATCGTTTGTGAATGTATGAGTATTATGATGATTAGTGATTTCCTTCGTATTTTTCTATGCTTTGTGTTCAGAAATGGATTGGAAATGGAGAATAGGTACAATTACGTGGATAACTTTCTCAGTGAACAAAAATGCTGAGGCGTTGAACTTTCATATATTAGAAGTAGGTTAGGACGCTTTCTTAAAAATATGATGATACCAGGAGACCAATAAATTATCGTAATTAAAAATGTTCAAAATCTAGTCGCAATCTTATCTCAGCGACAATAATTGCCAAAAGATTGTCAAAAATGTAGACATTTTAGAGGTATTTTTAACGTAGGTACCTATTGCATTTTTTTGAAACAGCATTTTTTTTTTTTCATAATCGACGAAAAATTTCAACGTTGTGGGATCCAAAATTATGTGCTGAATCCATGATAACAGGTTGCGCGTCGATATCCCGCCACCTTGTGTACCAAATACCACAAAGATCTACATTCCCGTAATAATCTACGAATACCTCGAATGTATCACTCGTGTCCTACCAAACCACAGACCGAAGCACAAACTAAGTTACTCACTAACATGACATAACTAATATCATTCGCCGCAGGTCCGTAAGTAACCAGCGACCTGTTAGGGTTACGATGTTATATTCAGAACGGTGACCGCTTCATTCTGGCCGGGTGTGTTTGACTTTGAATTGAGAATGGCCAGCAACTGTTAATTTGACAGAATATAGTTATGTAATTTTGAGGGGCCCGTGGCTAAATAATAACAGCCGCACAGGTCGATCGGTCAGGTTAAGCTGCGCTTGCCGCGGTTGCGCTGTGGATGGGTGACCATCTTTACATACCGAGACCCCTCCGTGCCTCGGAAAGCACGTTAAGCCGTTGGTCCCGGCTATCATTCGTGGATCTTTGACAGTCGTTACGGGTAGTCAGAAGCCCGAAAGTCTGACAGCCAGTCTTACCAAGTGGTATCGTATTACCCAGTAACTGGGTTGTGGAGGTCAGATAGGCAGTCGCTCCATGTAAAATACTGGTATTCAGCTGCATCCGGTTAGACTGGAAGCCGACCCCAACATAGTTGGGAAAAGGCTAGGCAGATGATGATGAGTTATGTAATTTTACAGGACTGCTGGATTTATAGAGTGTATTTTAAGTGAAATGTTTAACCGATCCTCTAAATACTTATTGACTTTCTAATGCTGCACACTTTTTAAAATAATTGAGCGTCTTTTAAACGCAGTCGGTCGCAGTAGCTAGTTTCGTGCTGGTTAGAACTGTGACCAACCGCTTTGGTCATCTACATCCAAGTTGATCGCAACTTTTTGGCTTTATAGCGTTTTTAGAACCCCAAGATAGGTATTATTTTAGGTTTACTCTATCATCATTATATTTCAGTGTTCAAAAATATTTTAGGAAACCAAAATGTGGCTTGCGATAGGCTGAATTGACTGATTGATTCAAAAGTCACATTGATACTTGCCTGGATTTGAACCCACAAACTTGTGCATTAACCACTGGGCCAGCACGATAGTCTTAATAAAATTACCCAACTGGAATAGAAAAACAACCAACAAAAACTTACTGTTTGTATACTCAATCGTATTGAGGGAAAAAGATTTTTTTCAGAGCCTGTCTGAGAAGTTTTCAAATCTATCACTTAGTTTGAAGTGTCTTAAATAATTAATGTTATTGACCTAGTTTTTAGAGTTCGGGGCAAAATACGCGTCGTTGGCATCAATAGTTACTGAAGTCGTTAATATTTAGTATTGACTTTGTTTTGTTTTCTAGATCTTAAAGTAGGAAAGTTTTAGACTTTTGTATCGAAGGTCGAAATGAACTCTGTTGTACTAAGTTATAACTAAACTGTTTGTGCTAGTTTAGCGATGTGAATTAATAAAGATACTAATAATAATCACGTTCTTAAAAATCCAGGTGTTGTAGCACAGCTTGCCTATTTCCAGCAGAGGCTGAGGAGATTCATTTGAGTGTTCTTCATAAATAAGGATAATATTTTTCCATGGCTGGAAATATTCAAACGTTACTTTCACTTCCTCAAGGCAATGAAACACTTTCCTTTTTTACCCGACTGCGCGACAGCAACGGCGACCCTACCGTTGCTGTCGCGCTGTAAGTATGTTTTCCATACTTATCCAAGTATCTTTTTTAACATGAATACAAAGGAAATTCACGAGATAATTAGGTTATAGTTACAATGAACGATGCCGAGTGGAAGTAAGTGGAATCGAGCCCACTTACTTCCACTTGTAGCTCGGAGAAATATATCTGACGTTCGGTTCCTAGTTAAAATAGCACAATCAAGGATTGATTGTCCTGAACTTCTTTCTAAGCTGTCTCTGAATGTTCCACCTCGGCATTCTCGTTTGAGAAATCTCCTTCATGCTCCTTACGCTCGCACAGTTTACCGTAGCAATACTTATATGGTTCGCTCAGTCAAAGTTTTTAACCAAATTGTTAAGAATAAGCACCCTTCAATCGATTTGTTTGCAAGCAGCTTAGTGTCTATTACTACTGTTTTATCTAAGCAGTATAATATTGTTTCTGCCGGTCGATTCTGTAAAAATCTCACCGTGAAAACTCAAGTGAAGTGAGTTGTCAGTAGGTAGTTTCAATTCCTAGCATTAGTTGAAATGACAGCTCACTCCACGCTCACTTCACCTAAGTTTTCACGGTGAGATGGTTGCAGAATCGCACTGCTGATACACTCTGACAGCGGCTGCGCATGCATGGCAGATGCATGTGCATCTGCTGTTGGAGTGTGTGCTGTTACAGGTGTTTAATTTATTAGTTAAGTAATTTAATGTTATACTTAGTGTTATAGTAAACCTATTCGTTAACTATTTTTATTTCATTAGTCGATTTGAAAATATGTACAACAATACTCTACTCGAATTGCTAACTGTGGAGGCTTGTAAATAGCTTGTCGTCAATTACCTCACTAAGTACTACTTCTGTATTTGATAGCTGTAAGCCACCCAAAGACAATAAAATTAAAATAAAACATCGTATTCGGACATAACCTTCGTGATAGTTGTGTAACACACTAATAGTACGAATAGCTTTCAATTTGACAGTTCAACCACATTCATTGCGTTATATTACGATGCTGAGCAGACAAATTTTTGGAACATATGAAGCAATATCCGTCAAAATGATTTGGATTATGATTGATGGTGAGTTATCCCGCCAGGGCCGCGGGTAGTTCGAAAGAGATACCGTGGCCCCTGGCACAGGCAACTGAAGGAACACGGGTGGGTTTTAGTCAGTAAAAGTCTGACACGCCGTTCCGCTCAGCCCAGAGCAGGAGAGGTCAATTGATGATTTCCCACCCAAAAAAAAAAAGGTGAGTTATGCAATAAGGGTGCTGATATCTTCGTTCACTTCGCCAGAACATTATATTCCAAGCCCTCATTTGAATTAAGGTACATAGTTCCACGTAGTTTACGTGAGGAAATTAATAATCCTAAACCCAAACCCCGCTTCTACGACAGGTTATAAAATATAGTTATTCGTAATGAATCCCTGGGTGTCCGCCATCTTGTCAGGCAATGACGGATTTCCGACGAAATCTCACTTCTATGTCACTCACGTCTTACCCCTGTGGCTTACTCGTGTGTGATTAGCACGACCCTAGGAGATGGAGATTGGACCGTTATTTCATTTAAGTAATTTACATTTTATAAGGGTAGGTGACCGGCATGTTCTAGAACCAAAAATTCGAAGACATGTGACATCTACCAACCCGCACTAGTATTAATATTAGTGAAAATGAAGCGCGTCTAGTGTCCTTTTCAAATATTGCGATCAGCAATCTAAATGCCACGCGTAATGATATTGTCGATGTAATTTTTGACCGTTCATAGTAGCGATAATACCAATTTTTTTAGCGAAGGTATTAAGGTTGATTATATAAAAAGTTACAAGACTACCTACATTATCACCTTTACTAACTTTATAGTAATGTAAAACTTACATCAAATGTGGCAGTTGGACTATCGCCATTCGCAAAGCAATAAACACGTTCGATTTTATTATCCGCATCTCCTTACGACCATTTTAAATGGCATTTTATGGCTCGTATCAAAATGGCGTAAATTCTTCGAATGCTAAACGTTCAGGGAAGCAATAAATAGAGGATAGAGGATATCGGCCTGTAGTTACTAGAATTATTGTACTTTGAACTGGGAGTTGTTCTTTGGCTGTTATTACAAATTCATCTTCCAAGCTTTGATATTTTAGCTATAACCTCTTTGGCTTTTCATTGTAGTCCATTCACTAAAACCGTTGTGGCCCAGTGGTAACGGCCTTGACCTACCTTACGAGTAGGTACTTTGTGTAAATTATTTCATTACCACTGCTCTCACAGAGAGGAGGCCTGTGTCCCAGCAGTGGGAACACCATAGGCTGGTCATGCTAAAGCTGTTGAGTTGCTGCAATTGACAAGTCTGTCGAAACGACGTTGATCATTACTTTCGTTCCGTTATAGTTGCTAAGTATTGGGTTGCTTGCTACTTGCTACTGTGAGCGGTAAAATGTAAACCAACTGTAGTAGGACGGAGTTTTAAAAACTCATTCGTTAATGCGTCGGTCCATGAACCCTTTCATACATCTATGCATAATCAGCCTAAAATAATAATAATAATATGTATGTATTTACAAAAAAAAATGTATATAAGTAGTTTATCAGCCATCTTGTTACCATAACACAAGCATTAGGTTGCTTAGCTTGGGACTAGATGGCGCTGTGTGAAATGTCCAGGGATATTATATTATATTATAAAATCCGAGGAGATATCAGAATAATGATACCTCCTGTGATTTAATATAAATCAATGCCAAAAATAACGCGAATAAATATGTGTAATTTTTTAATTTTTTTTTTTTGCCCAATATTCAGCAACGCGAATACCACGCAGCCGTTGTTAGGTCCTCACGTATGCAGGTGACAGGACATGCGGTGCAAGATGGGAGGTGAGCCATTGTCTGTGGAGAAACGCTGCATACACACCGTAGGTCGGTTAAATAACACACTAGGTCACCACGTTGAAAATTATTTTCGAAATGCAAAAACTGACACGCGATAGACGGGTGGTAACAGCGCACTCGCAGCAGAAAATTGACACGAATCAATTTTCAAGCATAAATTACTGCATAATAATTAATATGATACATACGGTATGGTACAGGTAGTATGAATGTGGATGGCTGTATAAGTAGGGGAATACCAAAGATACGATGGTTGGACTGTGTGAAAGATAATATGGTTAGAAAGGAGGTGACTACAGAGATGACGACTAATATAAAAGTATGGCAGAAAAAGACATGTTGTATTTGGGGTCGGCGCCCAAATAAATTGTGATAAAAGCAAGAGAATGTTGATGGTAATATGCTAGCTGCGCTCCCATCCAAATTGAACATTGTTCAACTTTGAAACGTCGCTTCGTTTGTTGAACTCCAAAATAATAGAATGCCAATAAAAATAACATGAAACAAGACGAGCGGATTGCAAGCGGATTCATTCTGAACCTCGTACGATTCCGTTTTAGGGATCAGTAGCGAAATGGCAAAAAAAGAACCCTTATATTTTTTTCATTTCCGTCTGTCTGAATGTATCACAGCAATTTTAAAAAAGAGAGTATTGGCACAATGTCAACAGAGAGAGAGTATTGCACACTGCTGAGGACCGCATTACTTGGTGACGCGTCATAATTATGCGGTCGCGGTCCTTGTAAGCATTGAGGGAACGACGAAGAAGGAATTAAGAATACGGAACACTTAAATGTTTGTAGTTCGACACATACTTGGCAGGTGTTTTGTTTGTCAATAGAAATAGGAGGGTGGATGGTAAATCAGTGGATCTGGGGTTGGCAGCTCATTCATTTTTCAATTTCTCTCTCTGTATGTGGTTTGATCTCTATGACAGGGACTTTTGTTGAAGGAGCGCTCGTGATTGCATTTTTGAGTCGGTTCTGCATATTGATTTTGGAACTGGAGGTTTTCAAAACATGCTCAAAGCATATGTTTTGTTTCTTGAAAGAACACAAAGTCTTAACATAAATCTTCCAATGAAAGAACATTTTTGATCTAAGCACGATTTCTTCACACTTTTCAAATGCATGAGTACGTCGTGTAGCTTAATTTTCTCTTATGTTTACTAACAATTATTTTCTTTTGTATTAGTTTAAGCTTAGCTTATAGCTTAGCTGCTGTTGTTGGATACGAATATACTATCTTCGCTGAACGCTAAGCCTGACTGTGATGTGTTTGCGGATGAATGAAAGATCTGGCAACTATGCATGGAGTATTGTCTGATGAGCGTATGACTGTCGAGTAGTTGTATACTTTTCGTTATTGTACTTAACTTATGTGTTTGTGTCTTTAACTAATGTTATTGATCATGGCCGTTTTATGTTAAAAATAAATAAATAAATAAAAACAGCACCTTCAATTTCCCATTAAACAAAAATGCCAATAGAATACACAGTTAGCGACACCAAAGAGTTACAGTAGGCAAAGCCGCAGGCACCGCTAATGTTTAATATTGTCATTGTGTGTGCTTTAATGCTGGATAAGCCTATAGGCTTATGGCTTATAAGGCTTATTAGGCTTATAAGCGTAGCATTGAAATACCAGTCTCCTCAAACGTCGACCTGTTCCAATTTCTTGGCGTAATAAAATAGCTTTCGAAGCTCAACGTTACTTCAGTGTAATCCTTTTGTTATTCGCGCTGAAACTTGATGAATACCGTTATGCTTTTGACTGGCTCCTCAATAAACTAAGACGTATTTAGTTGTTATAATCACTTCTAGGTTTTGTTGAGAAAGGCAGGAGTAAGCTACGTTTAATCTCGTTAATTCCTTGATATTGAATGCGCTGGTATAGTTTTTATACATTAAGTACACATTAACAGCGTATAATGTTCCCACTGCTGGGACACAAGCCACGTGTGCAAGTACAAGTGTGGGTCGTAATCCACCACGTAGACAGGCAATGTGGGTTGGTAGACGACACGTATGTATATTCGATTTTTTTATTCTAGGACATGCCGGTTTCTTTCGGTTCTTTACCGTTTTGAGAAAAGAGGAGCAATTCTCGTAATTTTAAGAACGTTCACAGTCTGATCTCAGTCTCAATCTGTCAAAAAATACTTCTAATATCCCTACATTTTGACAAGTTTTTGACATTTGTTTGTCGCCGAGATGAGACTGCGACTAGATTTTGAACGTTTTAAATTACGAAAATTGACCTTCTGTAGTGATGAAATAATTGAAGCAAAGTAAAGCAGCTGTCTGGGTTCGAACCTACGACCTACAACTCGTAAGTCGCGGTCGTTCCCGATGAGCCACCACTTCCTACTTTCACTTCCTTCCACGAAATTATTCGTATATTCAAATCACAACTGACATTCTTTGGCAAATATATGACATGACAAACGACATGGCAAATTGACGTAGGGAAACAATATTTTTAGCAATTCACTTCCGTGACTGTACATCCCTGGGAAATAAAATACATAAAAGAAGATGGCACCGGTGCTGAAAAGTTGTGTGGAAATCGGTTGTCATGGTATGGGCATGTGTTACGGAGAAATGAGGAAAATGTCGTGAGGAAAGTTTTGAGTATGAATGTCGATGGCTATAAGAGTAGGGGAAGACCAAAGAAACGATGGATGGAATGTGTGAATGTTGATATGGTTCGAAAGGGGGTGACTACCGAGATGACGAGTAATAGAGAAGTATGGAAGAAAAAGACATGTTGCGCCGACCCCAAATAAATTGGGATGAGGGCAGCAAAATGATGAACATGATGAAAAGAAGAAAATAAAAGTACCTACCTACTTTTCGTTTGTTAGGTATACAACATAACAAGAACAACACACACAACATCAACAACATTTTACACATTCCATATTTTTTTTTACATTTTCCTCCAAAAACAAACATTTTCTTTGTCCTAAAATATGAGAGTCCCCTAAATCTTTGAAGCTGTTCTCAAATGAGATCCGTCAGGGAGACGTCGACACCTAATAAAATCAGACGAGCACGGGATGTCCCCGCACTCTGGCGCTGGCCCCATCTGAAACACTCCATTCTGCTCGCTTGATTAAATCTTCATTACATTATGTTGGTATTTTATTTAATAAAACAAATCCCTGTCTTTGTATTAGGCTCTTTTGAATGTAATGGATTGTTGATTTTGGTGTCATTTTAAAATAAATGCGCCCAGTCGTGTGCTATAATACATCTCCACACACTATAGATATATGAAAATCATCTACTTTTGGAATGTTTGTAAATATGTGAGCACCATGTATCTATCTCATAGTTAATTTATATGTCATGGTTTCATTAATTCATTTTAATTCTTTTACCTATATTGTGGTATAGTAATTTTATTTTTAGGTGCATCGTCTTCACATATAATTATATAATTAATGTATGCAAAATATTGTAAAATATTTTAAAAGAGTAACGGTGGAGTTTCTTGCCCATTCTTCTCCATACGAAAACTACCTTTTGGAAGGGCGACTAGAATCAATTTTATTTTTATTTTATTTTTGACGTTCAAAGGTGCCTTTTATGTGCCTATTTGAAATAAATGATTTGTCATGTGAGTGATTTGTAAGCACATAAGTGTCGATCCTGTAAGAATATTCGAATAAAAAATACCCTATATGTTATTCTGATGTTAGCTTTAAACTTTCATTAAAATCCGTTCAGTAGTTTATGCGTGAGTAACAAACATCCATCCACCCTCATAAACTTTCGCGTTTATAATGTTACTAGCAGCGCCCCGCGGTTTCACCCGCTTAAGTGTCGATCCCGTAAGAATATTGGGATGAAAAGTATCTATCCGTGTGCCAAATGTCATCCAAATCTGTTCAGCAGTTTTTGCGTAAAAGAGTAACAAACTTCCATCTATCCATCCTTACAAACTTTCACGTTTATAATATTAATAGGAAAGTAGGATTTGTGGACAAAAGTCGCAGCAGGTAAAGTCGACAAAATGTTTTTGTTATTTTTCCATCAGATATTTCTCAGTAGTAGCTCGGAGACAGGACTTGCTCCCGGTGGATGCTAATAGGCTCACCCGCTATGACATGGGACTAAAACATTTTAATGGATTTACAGGCGTGATGTTATGTTATAGTGGAACAGTGTTTAGTCAGCTTAGTGTAAGGGATCTTCATTTAAATTCATAGTGAAAAATAAGAAGTATGCCTTCTAATATTATACTCGTAACTGAATTGCATACTGACCTCTAAGACCTCTAAAATAAATGGCAATAAATGGACAGTAAGAAAGAAAAGCTAACATGAAGTGAGAGACAATGTAAAAATGAAATGCAATCTTTTCAGAGACATAAAGAAAATTTGTAATTTTCATAACCTTCAGCTGCATACAAAGACACGGAGAACTAGCAATATTACAATTGCGTCTTTGAAAACTGAAATTGTATATAAAAAAGTCTGTTTAAGAAATTACTTTATAAGACTTCTTGGAGATAAAGAATATATCAGACATCCACCATCTTCAAGGGAGCATTTCGCATTTGTTGTGACAAAAACATACCTACAGCAAAGGCTCACACAGCCAAGAAAGAGATAGCATGAAAATTGTAGGACTCTGTCCTTTTCTAACGTGGAACAAAAATAAGATTATTTTCTGCCATAATGATAACAGTCAGTCATTTTTAATTACAAACTTGCGAAGCGGGGCCTTATAATTGAAAAGGTGGAAAATAAAAAAAGAGTAATGGTTGCAGACGGGCGCTGCTGCGAAACTGTGTCATTTTATTAAGCAGAAGTGCAATACTGGAGGCATTTACAGTTTGGGGTGACAAAATGATTTTAAACTCGTAGAACGTCTTTTATTAATACCGATTTCGTGTTATTAAAAACAAAGAAACTACATATCCTTAGTAAGATGAGGTAACTAATTCCAACCGAAAGTAATAGATAAAATTATCTACTTTAATGTTGTAATAAAATTACGGCTACAATGGTTTTCATTGGCTAGTGGAACGATGTAAGCCTGTATTCTAAAACGATGTTAAACCTTGAATTTTTGTGAGAATAAAATTAAATCCAGCAGTTTTAAGTTCAGAAGAGCCTTGATCTGCAATAATCTGCCTAGCTTTTTCCCAACTATGTGAGGGTCGGTTTCCAGTCTACCCGGATGCGGCTGCATCCGGGTATATGCGATGCAGTATTTCACATGGAGCGCCTGATGCATAGATGCCTATCTGACCTCCACAGCCCAGTTATTGAGTAATATGATACCCCTTTTTTTTGAGGATGGGAAATCAACCCACCCATGTTCCTTCCTTAGCCCTTTATGTTCCAGGGCAGCGAGCTAATATGATACCCCTTACGCCTAAGTAAGACTGGTGGTCAGACTTTTGGGCCTCTGACCCGTAACGACTGTCAAAGATCCACGAATGACCGCCGGGATCAACGGCTTAACGTACTTTCCGAGGCACAGACGGGTCTTGGTATTTAAATATGGTCACCCATCCACGGACCAACCACGTCAAGCCTTTTTTTTTTCACGCTGAGAAATGCTTTATGCGTCCCCGTCCCGCGGGGGACCGAGACGGGGTATGTGGGACTCCCTGTCGGAAAGGACAGTATACCCACTAAAACTCAGCGGTGTTCCTGCGAACGCCGTAATGGGAGGGCTATGGGAAATCAGTACTTCCACGGCCCTCCCGGCGCACGCCCGCCAAGATGGTATGGCGGGCCCCGCATGCCCCCCAGGTTGGGGGGCTACGGGAATAGCCGGGAACACCTGGCCATTCCCGTCCCACAAGGTGGAGGCCTGTGCAAAACAGGCAACGGAGCCCCCGCACCCGTTGCCTGCTGGCCTCCACGCCCGCCTAAAAGGCGGGCCCCGCAAGCCCCCCCGCGTTGGGGGAGCTACGGCCGCAGAGTATAGGGAGAGCGGCAACGAAACACCGAACACTCCTCTTCCCCTGCGGCCCCGCCGCGTCCGCCATCTAACGGTGGCGGCCCCGTCAAGGCCGCGGAAGGAAGGGAGAGCCCCTCCCGCCGCGGCCTCTATCCTCAGCCGCAATGTCTCCCTCACGGGGGACATAGCGGCCCGCCTCAGGTAGGTCACGATGTCGCAGGCACCGCAACCTACCTGTGGGCCGCTACGTCGGGCTAAACCGCACAGCCCGGACGAGCGGCCCCCGCCTGGGTCCCTCTTAGCTTCACCGTGGCCCGCCCAGCCACGGCTACTGAGCCCCCCCGCCTCGACAATGCGGGAACCCACTGGGGGGGAACCACGTCAAGCCTAGCTTAACGTGATCAAACGAACCGTGCGGCTGATAGTACTTAGCTACAAGCCCCTGATTGTTCTACAATAATGAACTTTAATAGCCGCATTCATTCATTCCAAACAGCGCTTGAAAGGTTGAAACCTGAAATAACTGTTATTAAAGCAAATACTGAACAAAAGAGACAACCCCCAAATCATTGAATTCCAGCTCTCTTTTATTCAACCTCATCAAAATCTTGAATGCCTCGCTCATTAAAATTCAGGCTCACCTTTAAAACTTCAGTCGAATAAAATGATAAAACGCAGGTGTCAGAATACTTGACGATTTTACTTGATGCTTATTGAAATTAACACTTCTATACGGCCTGTCGAGTTAGACTGACGTCCTGAGACACGTCTGGAGATTGTAAGTGCCTGTGCTACGCCTTTGAAAAGTTGGACAGTTAGTGAAATAACAGATTTTCTGACGAAATGCTAGATTTTAAATTCTTTTTAAGGACTGATTTCTCGAATGCCAGATAATTTTATCCGAGGAATAATTTTGAATTTTTGACCGTTCTCAGATGTAAACTTTATTTCACGAATAAAAATGATCTGTTTATTGAAAAACCAGCCCAAAATCTTCAAAATTATCGTACTATGACTTCTGATATTATAATTCTTTGAAAGGTAAATGGGCATTTTGTTCAGACCTGTGACCCACCTGCGATCATTAACGAAACTAGTCGGAGTATGTTAAAGACCATGAATATTACCCAATGAGATGAGTCGCATTCCTCAAAAGTATGGGAAAGTATCATCATCATCTGCCGAGCCTTTTCCCAATTATGTTGGGGTTGTCTTTCCAGTATGGGAAAGTATATCCTTCTAAATAATAATTATATATAGAATGCTTACACACATATCTTCCTAAAAAGGCACAAGAATGTTTAGGAGCAAGAATGTTTTTTTCTATCTTGTTCCCCGCAGTTTCTCCCGCGTCATTCCAAACTCCCATTTATAAAAATATTAGTTTATGAGTAATCTCCGAACAAACCTGAACATGGTTACCTACCTACATTATTTACACCATCAATATCAATCATAACATCGTCTAAAAACCTTGCTGGTGCATCTATTCCTTCCTGATATCTTGCCCACGATAAGAAGTACACCACACTCGCGATATGCGAGCAGCTTCCAACAGTACGACGGCCGTGTATACAGGAACAATAATATTTTTTGTTTTCGTAGCCCCATTTATACAGGGTTATTTGTAAAACACCAACAACCTCTTAAGAGGGCATTGTACTCATCATTATGAACAACTTTTACTATAGGACCAAACCTGAAATCTCGAAAAAAAAAATCAGCTGCACCCTATATTTTAACGAGTTATGCGAACACAAATGTAGGGAACAGCTGATTTTGATGATGATTTTTGATTTGCTGAAGATGCACGAGAGCTCGTCGCTGAGCCAGGAGAGTACTGTGTTACTCGCAAGGGAAACTAAGGAAATCATAGTGGCCATTAGACCTACCCACACCCTCTTTAATCTTCCTTATTTTTTAAAATAAACATTTTATGTTGTCACTTTACGTGGTTATTATCTATCTCCCCACATTTCCTCTTCCGTTAGATTGGCGCCCAACGTGGGTACCAATAATGACTAACTTAACATCAAGTTATAACTTTTTTCCCCCATACATTTGGATTAAAATAAATACATTTCGTAAATTGTTAACCCTAAACCTTCAAAACAAACTACATTTCAATAATGGACGCGTACTTCGAGGTACCGGGTCAAAAATGCCCAATGATCTTTGCCTAAAACTGCACTAAAAGATAGACGTCTACGATTACTCCGTAACAAAATGTTCCAAAAAGCAACTCCAGACACAAATATGATCTTAATATCAAATATCGTTCAAAGATTACAGACACAAATGTCTCTAGCATCCCTTCGCACTTATGCTAGCCTGGTACCTATATAAAAGTAACTTGGCACCGTTCCCGTTCACGAAAAATAAAATTGCAACGTGTTCAAAGTTACTCTGTGTAAAAATGCAGATATCCAAAGTAAACTTTTGCACCAATCGCGTGTAGTGTTGCAGTAAAGCCGCCTCAATTATATGAACTCCTGGTAGGTTCTGTCAAGTTGATAGGACGGCCATCGATTTGTAAAATGCCTGTAATGTCTTATTTCAGTTATGTTTGACTGAAAATACTTTTATTATCGAATTTAATTTAAAGCTCATCTAAAATATTATCGAATTTAATTTAAAGCTCATCTAAAATGGTCTTCGATTCTAGTTTAGTATTTTAATTTTATTTTAGCCTTCAAAGGGCTGATCATTTTTTGAATGAAATTATACTAGACACCCTCCTAAAAGCTTCACAGCTACCTATCTGTGAAGCTTTTAGGAGGGTGTCGGAAAACAACAACCGCAACAATAGGTAAGTAGGTACCTATTGTTGCGGTTGTTGTTTTAACCGTTAAAAGCTACAACTTCCTAGAGGAGCTTTTCCATCATATTTATAATGGACATCATGAAAATCTGAAATTTTCACCAGTATTTCACTTTAAGGTGTCAAAAAATATGGCGGTCATCGCTATTCAGGGAAACCGCACCATTAGCCCGTCCATCCGCGACGCTACTAAAAAGAAACCGGTACATAAACGACGCAACCAATCACAATCAAGTTAATATAGTGTTAATAGTAATAACAGTCGCACGGGTCGATCGTTCAGCTTGCCGCGGTTGGTCCGTGGATGGGTGACCATGTTCACATACCAAGAATACTCCGTACCTCGGAAAGCACGTCAAACCGTTGGTCCCAGCTGTCATTCGTGGATCTTTGACAGTCGTTATGCCAGAAGCTCAAAAGTCTTACCAAGGATTATCGTATTACCCAGTAACTGGGTTGTGGAAGTCAGATAGGCAGTCGCTCCATGTAAAATACTGGTATTCAGCTGCATCCGGTTAGACTGGAAGTCGACCCCAACATAGTTAGGAAAAGGCTAGGCAGATGATGAGTTACTTTTGAGTAGCGTCGTGGACGATGGGCTTGAAACGCCGAGATAAACTTATCGTCTCGGTTAGTAACAGTTGCCTAGAAACTGATTGACCTGATGACGGTTGTTACAAGAATAAAAAAATAGGTTATCATCATCTGCCTAGCCTTTTCCCAACTATGTTGGGGTCGGCTTCCAGTCTAACCGGATGCAACTGAAGACCAGCATTTTACATGGAGCGACTGCCTATCTGACCTCCACAACCCAGTTACTGAGTAATACGATACCCCTTGGTAAGACTGGTTGTCAGACTTTCGGGCTTCTGACTACACGTAACGACTGTCAAAGATCCACGAATGACAACCGGGACCAACGGCTTAACGTGCTTTCCGAGGTACGGAAATAAAATTAAAAAATAGCTATGGAATAAAAATAGGTATGTGTGAAAAATCTCTATATGTTATGTTTATAATGAGACCTTATTTTTTTAATACAAAATGAATAAGAGAATATTTCAAAGGAAATATTTGTTTGAGATTTTAAGTAAATACTAAGACTAGCTACAAACGGTCCTACAGAGAATTGAGGTCACAGGAGCCTAATAACAAATCCTTAGAGGCCTAAATAACAATACCCCTGAGGCCATTTGGAATTAATTTTAACAAGAACAGTCTTGTCTGGATCGACTTAATAATATTTATAATTGAATCATAATTTAATACTTTGAAGTCTATCTTTACCAAACTACCTAATAATTTAGTATTGAATCATTACACATGGATACTGTGTTTGAAATTACTCAGAATAGTCTTTATAATGACAAAAATTATCCCGCTAAGTAAATGAAAAAGTTTTATTTAACGATTCCTCATTTAGATTTTAAGCCCAGAGTGTTGCTAAGTCCGAGATAAGCTAAATGATGTCCCCTAGCTATGTCAGGGCTCAGTTAAGTAGACTCATTAGCCAAAAGGATTAGTATTTCCCTCTAAATTATTCTCCACGTTTTTTTGGAGAAAGAAAAATGAAAAATTGAACTATTGTGTTCACGGCTGCCAGCAGAAAATAAAATAAAGTATCCCAGAGCGTACAAACTGTGGTAAATAAATTGTTATATTTTTGGGAAGTTTTAGTCCAAACTATAAATCTTTTAGCTTTAGAAAGAGTTTTCGTCAGTATATTTTAGTAATGTCGACAAAAACTGTGTACGTAGGTAGTTTTAAACCAAAATAAAATCGAGTTCCTAACTGAATCACGAAATGGTTTTAAATGTTTATCTTGGAGACCACTCGTTTCACGGCCCTCTGTGTGTTAGCCCAGGAAAAACAATTACAGGCGCTTTGGAAACCTTAATTAGGACTAAAACCTTCGGTGTCCAAATCCGTAAAGAAACTACTTACTCAACTACCTAATTAGTCCACCAGCCTTAAGAATATAAATACCAAGTGAACTAAAATATGTCCAGTGTCCAGAACTTAATTAGGTTTCAGGTAATTAGTGGATTCACAAGTTACTTTAACTCTTGTTTTACTAACAACACATTTTCGTTGAAACAATTCCACAGTTCAAAGCTGACTGAAAGTGTATTTACGACCAAAAACGAAAGAAAAACAACTCATATATATACAGTATATTTTGAACACCAGTAGCTACTGGTGTTCAAAATAAACTTGGAACTTACAAGGTTCCAATTTGACTCATGTTTTATTTCTGTGTAACGATTTTTGGAGGAAAATTCGGCACTGTTTTCACACCCTGTACTTCAAAGGCAACGAAATTCGGGCGAATTTTTGTCTAAAATTGAGACTATGTTGAAAGCGCGAAGGCAAAACGAGTTGAATAGTGTTTTTTTGAAAGTTGTCTAGTTAATTAATGCCTGTATTTTGTAGACTTCGTGGTTGCTTGCAGTTGCTTATTTCAAGGATTGTAAAAATAAAGATTTTTTTTTATAAAGTTAGAAATACTAATTAGCCGAGTTTGCACATTTTATGTAACAGTTAATATGATAAGTGTAGGCTATAAAAACAAAGCTTGACTTTGATGCAGCATGGTACGGGATTCCATACATGAGCATTGTCCTTTCTAATTAGTGTTGCCGTAAATTGCGCACTGTGAGCAAGTACTACCTACGCACATACAGAAAGTAACCTTTTCTCTTCAGATAAGTGTAGGCTTTATAGCTCAAGAGGTAAATCCAGGATAATTAAGCGAACCTTTAAATCAAAGCAGACAATAGGCCGGGCTAACAAACGGCTTCCCGTGGCTATTAACAGAAGCGATCTCTGCTGCCTTACCTTACGTATACGTAATTCTGTATTATTTCAAACACGCTACTAATGAAGTTGGGTTTCAGATGAAGGTTGTTAACAGGAAATATTTGAAGTATATTAATTATAACATTCTAGTGTCGATCCCGTAGGTATATCGGGATAAAAATAGCCTATGTGGTATTCTGATGTATGAGCTACTAGCTGTTATGTAAAAGTAGTCGAAAACTAATAATTTTCATCAATATATTTTCAAATATAACTTAACATCATGCCTGTAATTCCCGAAGGGCGAGGCAGACGTGTACTGTACACCCATATTTTGCCAGTTACGTTTAATTCCCATGTACTAGGTGGCGAGCGTATTGCCATTACCCTGACACAGATCAAGACTCCAGGCTGCTGATGAGAAATTCTAGACAGGATGGAATCTGTTCAAAGCACGAGCTATTGCTAATGTTGTTAACAAGAACGGTCCCTTTTGAATAAAAGAACCAACCACAGTCAGATACATCTAAACATATTTTTTTTTTTTATGAAAACGTTGCCCCACACTAGGAATTACTCCTGTATCGTGGGTGCGTTTACAAAAATTTAAACTCAGATACACAAATAGCCAGACCCGGAACAACTACCTGTAGGCAATACAAATATTTGTTCCGTGCGGGAATCGAACCCACGACACGTAGCGCAGCAGTCGATCGCTCAGCCACTGCGCCAACCGTGTCGTCGATTACACAGCACACGTCGTATTAAACATACACCTTGGTCGGTTTCACTGCATCAACAACTGTTACTGCTTTATTTGTCTAATAAGGGCTGATTTTTACATCGTCAGATAAATTTTATTCATAAATCATAAATCATAAACATATTCGAGGAATAAAGTTGATGTTTGACAGTTTTTATAAATGATAAATAATGATAAATGATTTTATTTTCTAACTAGGTTTGTACAAACACTTTTACACGTCAATCATATTTTAAAACTAGATGAGGTCGGCGTTTCCTATCTGACTAGTCTGAGAAGAAAGGCCGAAACAAACTCAGACGTCACAGTCTCTTTTAAAGTCCAGGTATAAGCTTGATGAAGACCATGTAGGTCGATGTCTGAGATGGTCTTTTGAGGAAAGAACCACACAGATTGAGAGGACCTGTCCAGTCAGTGCACGCATATGTCAGAAATCGTGCAGCTCAACTCAAAACTTAAGGAGCTCAACGATTCGACGAACAATACCAAAGAAAGGACATTTGGTAGGCCACATTAATTACTCAAACTGCCAGACCATGACAAAAACTAAGAGAACAAAGAGAAAAATAATATAAATAAGTAAGCAAATGTCATAGTATATATAAAATTCATTAATGTCAAAGTGTATATAAAAAAAACAACAACAAAAAAAAAACAAAGTAAAAACATTCAATATGTAAAAAAATTGGAAGCAGCTCAATCCCAAGCCTTTTTGTCCTCGATATAATTCTTAACGGTATAAAAGGCTTTCTGGCACAACTTACGTTTAATGAATGATTTGAATTTATTAAGGCTTAGATCTTGAACGGGGCTTAGAACTTTATTATAAAAGCGTATACATTGGCATCTGAACGAGCCACCTATTTTCTTGAGCCTTGTTGTAGGTACAACAAATTTGTGTTTGTTCCTAGTATTTATATCATGGATATCACTGTATTTTTTAAACAATTTTATATGAAAAAACTGTCAAAATGTCGGAATTATTCCGCGAATAAAGTTATCAGATAAAAGTGATTTGATTTGATCAGATGATTGAAAAATCCGCCCTTAGTCTGACAATCCCCAAGGTCACAAATCGTCTAACCTTTCTTTACCTCTAATGGCTATAATACCCCATAGCTATGTCGGTGGCTATCCTACTTACGTTCCCTTTTGATCTGAGACTGTATCATTATCTTCTCCTTGAAAGGTTTCATCTTCATACTTCAGGTACTTAATTTGGGACCATTCTGTTTCATCGTGTACTCTATCCGTGCTTATTAAATACGAATGCCGACTACTATGACTACTGGATTTCAAAACATATTATTAAATATGCCTTTAATAATAGGTCCCTTAGCGTCAGGGACCTATTATTATAGGCATTATATACATATATTATAGACCATTGCTATAAGGGCTTTAGCGCAATGACCTCCGGAGTAGGAACAAGTGTGGCTGTGGCTGTGTTGGCAATTTCGGCACATTAGCTCAAGGTAATAAATAATAATAATAAATTTATTTGTACACTTTGAAAAACATTAATAAGTACACAGGATTAAAAATATATTGTAGGTACAATAGAGTTACATTAAAGGGCGAACTGATGCCTCCTAAACTAAGCCAAAAGCACAGGCTTTAGGGTGCTTTTAATATCGTGCGGATTTCATCACGCACGCGGGATTGGCCCGCATGCGGAAAATTTCACGCAGCGTGAGGCACGCAACCCCACGATTTAGTTTTCTGCGGGCTGCCATGCATTGTGGTTGTGTACAATGAACGACAAACTCAGAAAATTATTGATCATATATTTAATTTATAAAAGACGGAATAAGAAGACGAGATCACAGTATGGCCTGTTATTTGAAAAAAGGATTCTTGCTGGAACGTTTGTCACACACTATGGCGAATTACGAATGAATGAAAGGAAATTTAAGATTTATTTTCGAATGTCCATTCGTACTTTTGATGAATTGTTTGGAAGAATTGAACACAGGCTACAAAAATACAATTCAAGAAAAAATTTCCATCCATAAGATTTATCCCATAAGCACGGCCGTAGATGCACTTCAATTATAACACGTTCTGTGTCAATTTTCATTTTAAATGTGACTGTACTACGCGCGCGTGCACCCCGCAGGACAGTAAAACGCACACAAATTTTCATAGAAGTGCTCACGCGCGCGGAGTCTCCGCGCGGGGCTGTTACCACGGATCACACCCCGCGTCCCGCGTGCGTATTCCACGCATTACAATAAATACTTGTATAAAAAGGACACTTGCGGGTGTTACGCATGCGGAGCAATCCCGCGTGCGTGATGAAATCCGCACGATATTAAAAACACCCTTAGAAGCCAAAGTTCCTCCAGGTGTATACCTGGAGGAACTTTGGCTTCTACTTCTTGTACTTGCATGACACGTAATACCAGTTGTATGTATATACAACTGGTATTACGTGTCATGCAAGTACTTATAGAAACACAACATAATTAAATTAAACAAACAATGCCTTAATGTAAATACAGTATTAGTTAATTTAAGTGACAATTGTAATAAGATTTCAGGTCCCTAAAGATGGGTCTGCCTGCTTAGTCTGCCAGAAATTACAGGCGTGATGTTATGTTATAAATAAAGGGTCATAAAAGTTTTCTTCAGCGAACAGAGATGTTTCACAACCCTTTTGAACCAAAACAAACTCGATAATTAACGCTAACAAACCTTTTTGGCTTAGTTTTTCCTTCCCTTGGCCGAGCGTAAAAGCAATAAGTGAAAAGACAATGAACAAAAGTACGAAGGACATTCTTTTAATACTAACTCATAAAATATAAATTACTGCAATAAAGGAATTGTTGAAAGCGCTCCTTGTCACGGAAGACAGAGATAACTTTTTAAAATGGTCGTTGAAGGCTCTCTTGGGAAATCTTATAGCTGCGAATCTTGGACTCCGATATTTAACTTTTCAAGTTGAGATGTGGAGATCGTGTACCTATTACGTCAAAAGTTGACGTATGTGAGACAATGTCAAAATCTAAAGTCACAAACTGTCAAAGTTAACTTAATTATAATTTTGTGTTTTTAATAACTTTCACACGTCAAACTCAAACTCAAAGTATTTATTTCAATGAAAAATGAAACCATTTACAGACAGTCAGAAAAATATGAAGCTAGTGTTGCCCATTCCAAAGAATAGTAGGTACTTATGGAGAAGAACGGGCAAGTGAGTGTCCATGGAGTTTTAAATTATATTTTTACAAAAACATCAGTTACATCATTAATACGTCACATTCATGTTTGATTTCGTTTTAATTAAAAATACAAGTATTATTATTGCTACCATATTCACTTTATCCAATACCTATTGTAGTTCGATATTATTCAACGGAATAACATCGAAAAAGAAAATGTAGTTACTCGTCTTTTTTTAGTACATGTATGTGAATATGATCATATATACGTGCCTTCCAGACCCTCTTCGACCGTCATAAGCGATCTATGACAACGCTCTCAATTTTTTACCAAACATAAAAGCTAGATAACTACCAATTTGTTGTAAACCTTCTCATTATTTTTCGTAAAAAAGATATATTTTATCAATTTCCTCTACGCAGCTATCTCTTCAAGGCTATGAGGCAATATGTGTCACATATTTTTTGCTATAAGGAAAGGATTTTTGTGAATTTTGTCCACGTAGGGTGTTCATTAAGAGAGTGTTTTTTTTAGGTAAATAGGATTTTTATCTTCATTCAAACCGACGATGGGCTGGCTGTATGATTCACAAAAGAGGTATTGTAATATTTAAACGTACACGTGTTTGTTTTCGTTGATGTTTTATTTATTGGTGCGTTTATTTTGTTATGTCGATCGTTTTCTTATTTTACATTCTATAATTTCTATTACGTTAGGGTGTAATGAAGAGAGTTGTGGTGGTCCAGTGGTAACGGCTGCGACTTACGAGTTGTAGGTCGTAGGTTCGAACCCAGACAGGCGCTTTACTTTGTGTAAATCATTTTATCACCACTGCTCTCAAAACGGTGAAGGAAAACATCGTGAGGAAACCGGCATGTCCTAGAACCAAAAGTTCGAAGACGTGTGATATCTGCCAACCGGTACTAGGCCCGCGTGGGGCATTACGGCCCACTCCCTCTCACAGAGAGCAGACCTGTGTCCCACCAGTGGGAACATTATAGGCTGATTATGTATGCTTAGTATAATGCAGGGCATTAAGACGATAATGATAGAGTGATTCGCAGCAAAGATTGAAATACCTATGAATAAAACTTTAATCTGTCAGCGCTCAACATAAGTGACAGCTTATAAATAAAAATGATCATTTCAAACATTTCCTGCAAAACCGATCGAAATATCGAAGCTCTCAGCGCTCATGAAAAATTACGATAATGTCAAGAGAGATTAAGATGGACAGATAAAGACCTTCTCGGCGACCGATCGATTTATGTTACCAACAGTATTTTAAAACGAAGATCCACGGCTAGGTACAGGCAAGGCTGACATTTAGGAAAGCTTTATAGAAAAATAAAGGCCAAACGAAATCCTCGTTTGGCCTTTATTTTTCTATAAAGCTTTTTATTTTTTTATTCTGTGATTATAATCGTTTCCATGATATGAATTTTTCGACGCCATAATGTTAGTTTGTTTGTAGGTTTAGTTATATAAATTAGGATATCTTACTGTTTTTTTTTTTAAATTATTTATTTTGTATAAAAAATTGTTAGTTATAAAAAGTAGCTAGTTAGTTAATGCAAGTTAGTTAATGTAGCTAATTGTTATATAAACGTATTATACACAATGTATTATATTTTTATTTTTATAAATAAACTAAATCCATTGAATTACATTTTATTCCATGGTATAAGTAATCAGAACTAGGTTGTTGTAAGGTCCTATCCCAAATACTAGTTTGGTTAGGTTTCTGCTTAAAGTAATTCCCAGACTCTAACCTAAATTAATTGGTTTCTATTTTGGTTTTTTGTGGGTACTACAATGTAAAGTCTACCTCCCCTGGATTCATTCTAAAACAATTGTTACTTTAGAAGTGTTTCGAGTAGTTCCGACAGTTATTAATTGAATCTTTACTCTTGTAAGAAACAAGAGTAAAGATTCAATAGTAATAGCTGTAAAATAATTATTAAACTTTAGGTAAAAAAACGCTATGTTTTAATTTAGTCTCGGTATTTTAGTAGCAAGTCATAGTCGATGAGTTTGCGAAGAATAGAGCATGTTTTTTCTTATATAAACATTTTTTCCCTTTCGAAGGGTCAGACCCAAACTTATCTTCGTTTACCGGATGTACGGTTTCAGAACTTTTTCGCAAGTAAAACTACGCACACACATGAGCAAAAGTAAGTCGGTCAACCCTTCCATTGTAGTCATAAGAGTACAACATATCGCTAAAATTGACACAAGTTTATTTACGATACGAAACATTCATATTGATGCGTTAAAAACCAAAATGCCGAGTTGTGCAGTAATTATATGTAAAAATACGTCAAATACCATCAACCTGAAGACAAATGGCACTGTTTTATAATATAAAACAGTAACTTAATTGTTTACTATTTATTATTTTAATTAGCTGCTTTCTTCGTGTGCGTGTCAAAATTTTAAGTGTGTGTCATAAGTACACTATTGGTTAATGTTGTAATTATTTGGGAAGGACATAGGCGGTGGTGCTAGAACTCCTTACTATTCCGCAATGAAGGCATATCTCCGGAGATCTATGATACGAACCCATATAAAAAAGACATCCGTTCAAATCGCAAAACGTCATAAAAAAGCCCTACAAAAATGGGTCAGCGTCAAGGTTCAACTTGATAACATGGGGCACAGAGGTCACTTGGGCCACGGTTGTGCCCCACAACCCGAGCTTTTAGCTTCATACAACCAGCAATAACTTACTGGGGCGGAGTGAACATAACAGGTCAAAACATTGCTTTACAACGCCCTCACCTTTACAAACGTTATTAAGCTTTTCGGTCACGTTCGGTTCCCATTTTTGTGAAATAATGTTTATGTTGTATTTATAGGACGTGAATAATGGGAAAAACATTGAATAAAGATGGTATTATTGGATGTTTGCTACGCGAGCTACGATGCCATAATTCTCGTAGCAGATTTGCTACGCTTTCGTAGGGGCGCTACGAAAATAGCAAATTAATAAGCAAAAAAAAATCTCTTGGTTTGCACATAAGTAAAGTACAGTAGAAAATACAATTTAAAATACTAATTAATTTAAACAAAAACAACAAAACCAATTGGTCTTAAATAAAATATCGATAATACTAGATATTAAATCACCTAGACTTTATCATGTAAATATGAACACAATACGTCTAACATTATACTATCACACGCCAACAACATAATTATAATTACTTATCTGCCCCACCAAAGCTAACAAGCGGACAATTATAGCAACAAAAGTCGACAAATAAAAAAAATATAAAGCACAATACATTTATTTACCGACATGACAGGTCGCAACAAAGGTTGATTGTTGTTATATATTGGACAATACATTTGAATAATGGCCTCATGTATCGGTACTGACCTTTGTCCGTTTTGTATCAATGAATGTTGATTGAGATGTATTACCGATTTTTTGTGAAACCTGGTTTTTGTAGAACCGGGTTTTTTGTGAAACCGGGTTTTTGTAGAACCGGGTCTTTTGTGAAGCCGGGTTTTTTTGTTACAAATTCAAGGCTGATGCGGGTGGATTGTATAGGCAGGAATGTTGATTGGCAATTGGGTTTGTAAAGTGACTTAGTTACTGTAAAGTGAATTAGTTACTGTAAATGTATTGTATAGTTGAGCGAATAATGAATTTGTATACTTGAGCGATACAAACAGCACCTAGAATAAAGATGAACTGAACATGCTTTTGAAGTTATAAAAGTAATATTTACGATGTAATTTCGTTCTTTATGGTAATATGTATAACTTTTTTTACTTTAATACTTCTAGACTACAAATTATAGAAGACTGTAAAAAATCTGAATAGTTTCAGCTCATGTTGATCTTCTATATAAACAAAAATGAAATGCTGTTCGTTGGTAAGCGCATCACTTGAGAATGGTTAGTTTTTGTACCGATTTGGTTATTTTTTGTTTCAAAATATTCTAATATTCCGAATTTGGTTTTTATGTAAAGAAAAATTGGAAAAGTTTCAACAAAGTTCTTTTTTCTGTGGGATTTTTGTATGATCTATTTAAATCTGGACAGGACAACCTCTGTCGGGTCAGCAAGTTTAAACATCATATTTGAAGATTTCTCCAATCTAGATGGAAGACTTTTGCTACAAAATATTTTTGATGTAAGTATTCATAAAATGTAATAAGAAGTTTCATCCACAAAAAAAAAAAATCTACAACATGTTGTTAAGACCTTTATAATAATACAAAATGTAAACAAGAGCATACAACACACATTTAGCTGCAGTATCATTAGTATAATAGCCACATTCGCTAGTTTCACAACGAGAATTGAATACTAAAAGGTAATTAACCCAAAATTGTAACTTTGCCTCGTAAATAACGGAAAAATTTGGGCATCCGGCCCCCAAGGTACACTAATGTTTTAATTAGTAAATCCTCATTTGTGTGCGAATGAAATTAAATGGCGGTTCAGGGATTTTGAGTGAAGTATTTGTTAAATAAACAAGGAAAAGTTTAGGTATTGGGGGTTGAAAGGTTGAAATATATTGAGTTTCGTAGATATTTAAATTAATATTATTCTGTGTTCGTATATTGTTAGTCTTGGGTTAATAGAGTGTGTTAAAATGGTCCTTGAATGTAACTGAGCAAATTACTATTTGATTAATTTATTTTTTCCATCTAGGAAAAACAGATTCATTCACCGAGCAAGAGTACGCAATTCACTTATATTTTGTAGGAATTTTAAGAAAAACTTCACGTCGTCTTGAATATCCGCTTCCAACATAAATAACCTTTATCAGAATGAACTATTTTTGTACTTCGATATAAAATCTGGGAAATTAATTAAGGCAGATTGACTACCAACTTAAATTGTCCGTATATTCAAGTGGCAACTGTCGTTCGTTGACAGTTTTATGAAATGGTTGTAACATGTCCAACAACCGTTTTATTTTATTGGATTATACTGTCCCACTGCTGGGCAGAGGTCTCCCCAAACCCTTCTAGGAACTCTTTTCCCGCGCCACTTTGAACCTGCCTGCGGTACGCGTCCAGGTCATCTCGGCAAAATACGATATGAAATTTAATCTTTCCGTCGCTACAGAAAGCATCTTGATCTGGACTATTATCAAAGGTATCATGTAACTCCCACCTTTCCTGGACAATTAATTCACAACTTGGTGTAATAAGAGTTAATAAAGTAACTTCCATTTTAACAGCCGGAGATAAGAATTATTTTTCCAGAGATAACGGAGGCAATTTCATATTTATCGCTGCTTTACAACCCTTCCTCGTACCCGCTAATTATCTTAATTTTCAGCCCGAGGGCTATAAAGCACTGGTACTGCCATCTCCCTTCAAAGGGTTTTTCATAAATGTGTTCTTGTGGAGGAAGTACTTTTGGTTCTGAGTCGTTAATACTTTAGAGTCGTTGGATTTAGTGGTGGCTAGCTAGGTGTGGTGTGGTGGTTATTACATATTTGTTCTAAATACACATACATACATAAAGTCATGCCATTTCCCATGGGGGTAAGCAGATACTACAGAGCACCACCTGATACGATCTTTACTACTCTTTTGGATTCGTTTACTTTCATTCGTAGGCGGCCCCTACATCCTACTTCCTACTTATAAATTATAAACGCGAAAGTTTGTATGGATGGATGGATAGATGTTTGTTACTCTTTTACGCAAAAACTACTGAATGGATTTGGATGAAATTTGGTACATTAACCAGGATTAAAACAAAAGATACTTTTTATCCTGATGTTCCCAAGGGATCGAAACTTATGCGAGTGAAATCGTGGAACGCAGCTAGTCTATAATAAGTTTAAACAATACTTTGACTGCACTGTAATATAATTAGTCAGCGCTTTCACTAAAAATTCTTCTTCTTTTTGAGTTGATGATATAACGTTCG
This sequence comes from Apamea sordens, assembly GCA_945859715.1. NCBI lineage: Eukaryota > Metazoa > Arthropoda > Insecta > Lepidoptera > Noctuidae > Apamea > Apamea sordens. Next base: position 20,043,901 of record OX243998.1, on the reverse strand, counting down.
GCTACTTAACTCGATTACTTTGGCCTAGTAGATGGCTACGCTCTTCGGTAGCGTTCTTAACGTCGGCAAATATGCAGGAGGTGGGACACATTGGACACCACAAAAAGTGGGCCATTTTCTGGGCAGAAGCACCAAACTCGCACTGGGTGAAAGAAGCTAACTATTGTTCAATAAAATTGAAACTCGCTCAAACTAACTAATTAACTAATTAATTTGATTTTTCCTTAAATTGCAATAGTAATGTTTTTTTTTCTTTGTTAATTTATTAAAATAGTAATGTTAATTTCATAAATAATAATGTTAATAATTTGTATTGTATGCCCAAAACGCAGGACATAGCTGATCAACATCACTGTAATTAACACCTGTATCTATTTCTGTACCTATGATCCACAATAAACATGATTGATTGATTGATTGAACTTTTGTTCAATCATTGCGCAATATTCGATGCTAACCCTAAACAGTCAAAAACATTGCGCAATTTGTGACATTAGGGAATAATATTGCAGGAGTTGCCTTAGAATGGAATAAGTATAAGCATAATCAGTATATAACGTTCAGTATATAACGTTCAGTATATAACGTTCCCGCTGTAGGGACAAGATCTCTCTGTGAGATGGAGTGGGTCATAAACCACCTCACGGGGACAGTGCGGGTTGGTGAATGGAAAAGTGCCTAATAAATTTTAAAAAAAAACAACGTTATAGGCAACGTTTAAAAAAAAATTATAAAAAGAAATGCAGGCTACTTTAACTAACTTTAGCAAGTTAGTGATCAAGTCTAGAGATTTTGTGATAATTTTTTTATAGTAATAGTTAAATTTAACGAACCTCCTCATAGAAGTTAACGAAAGGCTACCTAATTTAACGAATGCCTTTGACAAAGGTACAATAATATAAAACGAATAAACCTGAAGAAATAAGGTTATTAGTAAAATTGTCAAAACTTTTAACTCTAAGTACCATCTTTCGAAGCCTCCAGAGTTTTTGTTCGAAAATTAAGTCCTAGGTCAGAAAGTTTTTAATGAAAACTTTCTTTTAATTAATGTTATCTAGCTTGTTAATTTAGATGCTGAAATTGAAGTCGTGTCAAGATCATGCCAATGAAGGAAGTAAAAGTAAAGTTTTATTTTAATGTTGAAGTCGTTGTTAACGATAACATTTGTGATTAAAACAAAAATTGGCGAGAACAAACTTTGATTAATAATGTTTTTTTTTTACAAAATCAACTCTAAAATGACAATACGATGGTTATCGTACAATAAAAAAATCTAAACAAAATTAATGTCAATACATATTTCACAAACATCCAGTAGCAATAAAGCACTTCCATTGCTACGCCGTAGCATAATTACTACGACGTAGAGCCCCGACGTAGCACTTTGGCTACGGCAGCTACGAAAACGTAGCTCTTTAGTTGACTAGTTTATGAGAAAACTTATAATGTACGAATGTTCCAAGGAACGCATTTAAACAACTCTACGTCTTATTAACTATACATTCGTCCTACCTAGACAAACCTCACCAAATAAAACAAAGAAATCGCGACTTATTTTGGCCTTAACTTTTTTCTTTCGAACGTGTAATTTTTCATGGGCTTATAAGGTCGCGCCATCCTCGTCGATACTTCTTACCTGTAAATAAATAATACGTTGAAATAAACTTCCCAAAATAGACCTAGAATGTTTCTCTTTTTTATTTAACCTGCCTTCGTTTGGCTTTTCGTGTTTGGGTTAGTAATAGAAGTAATACCTCATGAGTGTCGCTTTAGTTAGACCAGGGACATTTAATGTAACTCTTGTGGTCTTTAGAGAAATTGGCGTTCTGTCGTTGAACTACGCAATGTTTATAACATCATTTTATGGTCTTGCTAGAGTGAATTTTTTTGTTTAAACATTTTAAGTGAAATTACTGTTAGTACAGTTAACATTTTTACTGAAAATGAAACGGCACTGCTAGAAAAAAAACTACGTCACTTATTTTCACAATATACTGATCTATACAATGTGTAACTGAATTAAATATTTAATATTTGCGTCGATCATACTTAATGGACTACAAACTGGCAACATTGTAATTAGCAGCCAACCCGTCATCCATCACTTAGCATCATTTTATCCATTATTTTGTACCAAAATGAGGTCCAAATAGTCCTTTTATGGTTAACTAGCTGCGCCCCGCGGTTTCACCCACATAAGTTTCGATCCCGTGGGAATATCGGGATAAAAAAGTATCCTATGTATTAATTATAGGTTATAAACTATCTGTCTACCAAATTTCATCTAAATCCGTTGAGTGGTTTTTTCGTGAAAGAATAACCAACATCCATCTATCTATACAAACTTTCGCGTTTATAACATTAGTAGGATTAGCTTCTGTCCGTGACTTTGTTCGCATGGGATTTCTTGCCAACCACCCCCACCCCGCGTCGCATCGCATTGCTAACCCGTGTTGCATCGCATCGTATCGCCACCCCGCGTCGCATCGCATCGCCTGCCCGCACTATTGCTTCGTTTTCACTTAACGTTCTTTCCATTTTTTTTTATTTTTGCTCAGTTCCTAACTGTCCTGGCGTGATGTTGAATAGCCTTTCTTAAGAATTGGGCTATCAAAACTATTTTTTTCAAATCCGACAGGTACTTCCAGAGATTATCGCGTTCAAACAAACAAAGAAACAAACTCTGCAGCTTTATTTTTTTATTAGCCGTTAGTGTCCCACTGCTGGACTTCATTATTAGTAGAATAAAATAGAATAGATAGAATCAGAAGTGATATTGACCACCATACTAGCAAGCACCTATCAGTAAATACTATGTTGATTTAAAGTGTATTTTTGTATGCCATTGACTGGCAAAAAAGCTGACAACCCACCCGATAGTAAGTCGTCACAGCTGCGTATATATCTAACTAATTTAAATTAATGTGTCGTTCTATAATGTAACCCGGTCGAGTACAAAGAGTTTGTTACTCAAATAACCACTTTACACCGCTAAACAAGTGGTCATAAGCCACTGCTTAGTAAACAAAATAGCCGTTTTAAAGTTTCGTCCGGGGCCCCGGGTCCTTGGCCCCTAGGAATCCGTCGAGTCACCCGCATCGTTTTGATCATACGTTTATTGTTGATGCACGTTTCTTAAAATGAGATGCTTTTAGTTAGCATGATATTTATGAATATTTTCAGTTTCCTGAAAACTGTGTCTAACAGAGGCAAACTTTGTCTTTGTTCTGTTTAATTTTAACTTTTAAGGTAACGTAAGATAACCTTTTTGTTGCAGTTTATATTTTGTATTGTGTTTGAAATTAAAACTTGTGTAATTAGGAAATTGTTTTGGTCTGAATTCTACTTCTTTTTTTTTTATTTTACATGATGGTTGGTACCAGTACTGTCTGCTGGTTGCTTGACGAAAAAAGGAGCTTTAAGCGTGTTTTACAGCATCCAAAGTTAATTTATCTAGGCACATATTGTAAATGAATATTCTGGCTAAATAATAACAGCCGCACGAGTCAATCAATCAGGTTAAGCTACGCTTTTCGCGGGTCCGTGGATGAATGACACCATCTTTACATATCAAGACCCTTCTATGCCTCAGTAAGCACGTTAAGCCGTTGGGCCCGGCTGTCATTCATGGATCTTTGGCAGTCGTTACTGGTTGTTATAAGCCCTGAAAACCAGTCTATTCAAGGGATATTATCCATTAACTGGGTTGTGGAGGTCAGATAGCCAGTCTCTTCATGTATAATACTGATATTTAGCTGCATCCAGCGAGAATGGAAGCCGACCTTAACACAGTCGAGAAAAGGCTAGGCCGGCGATAACATATTGTAAACTAAAGCTTTATTCCACGACAAACAAATCATGAGGATATAAAATAAAATCGCGCTTACGCAAATACGTAAAAGTCATGTAAAATAAAGCCAAAAATAGGGCACATTATAATCCTCAATTTACTTTGGATAGTAAACATTTCCATAGTTTTGAACACCGAAAGCCACGCGATTAACGCGCTTACGCTTCAACACGCTTTCTATCAAATAAGCGTTAGCGAGTGTTACTAAAAATTTGGTTATTTTTCGGAGCCACGGAAAAGCTTTTGAATGAAACTAAAATCTGCGCTGGGATACAATGCTTGCTTTATGTTTGCAGACTTTTTTTTTTTTTTTTTTGGGTGGGAAATCATCATATGACCCCTCCCGCTCTGGGCGGAGCGGAAGGGAGTGTCAGACTTTTACTGACTAAAACCCACCCGTGTTCCTTCAGTTGCCTGTGCCAAGGGCCACGGTACCTCTTTCGAATATCCCGCAGCCCTGGCGGCATCGGCCCTAGAGGGCCCCGTCAGTTCGTGCTGACATCTCTTTGAGGCGCGCGTGGAACACAACGCGCCGTCGACCCGGGCCTGGTCCTTACCGGGCGGCGAGCTGCCCGTTGCTCGCCGCCCGCAAGCCCGCGCCTACGGTGGCCGGGAGTCGGCTATTGACTCCCGTCCAGGGCGTCTCCTACGGCGGCTAGGGGCGTGAGGGCGCAGCGATTGCCTCTCCCTCACGCGCTCCGCCTCCTCCTTTGCGAGCATTACTGCTTCGCAGAAGGAGGTGACGGCCTCCCATTCACTCTCGCTCCGTACCATGGCCTGGACCAGGGCCGGGCGCGAGAGATCGCTGCCGCCGATCGCCGCCACGAGGACACGGCGGTGCCCCGCCCAAGCCGGGCAGACCTCCACCGTGTGCTCCACCGTGTCCTCCGGGCGATCCACACAGTGGTGACACCCTGGCGTTTCCTCCCGCTTTATCCTGAACAGGAACCTCCCGAAACAACCGTGTCCGGTGAGGACCTGCGTCAGTCGGAAGGTGAGGGCGCCGTGGCGCCTCTCTAGCCACTCCTCAAAGAGGGGACTTATCGCCGCTATTGTGGCGTGCCCAATGTTTGCAGACTGAATTTTGAAATATCTAAACTTGTCAGCTAGTATTCACGCTAGATGTAAAATATTTATTTAAAGATTTTATTTTAACATTTTTTTTTTTTAGGTACATTAATTATTTTAAACCAACTTCAATAAAAGGTAATGATAATAAATTGAAGTGGCATTTTCGCAATCCCTTGAAGAACCAAGGAAAGGGAGAGAAAAATTCAAGTAAAACCAAAACTCTGTCTTCCGAAAAACTATCATTATTTCTTTTTAACCGCTTTTTGAAGTAGGTTGCTTTTTGTAAAAAGTTTTTTTACCTAGGTTCCCGACTTTAGGTATCTTTGCAAAGCCAGTGTAATTCTATTTTGCAAGCAATTTATCACAATGTACCCTAATACTTTACGCCTTACGAGTTAAGTCACAACTTTTAATCTCTTCAAGTTTTCAGTTTCTTCATGTGTCGAGAAACCGCAATAATTCTTAACGGTTTATATATCTTACTCGGCAAAAGTTTGTGAAGCTTAGGAGACCCGTAATCTAGTCGAGGAGTATTTTTTGTTGTATTAGCTGGCATTTCGAAGAAGTGACAAGACCAGAAGGCCAATTCTCGTAATATAAAACGTTTAAAATCTAGTCGCAGTCTCATCTCAGCGACACTCAATAGCAAAAACTTCTCAAAAATTAGAGGTATTTTTGACAGATTCAAACTCAGATCAGACTGTGAACGGTCTTAAACTTACGAGAATTGCCCCTCTGTTATTGACGCGCACTAAAATAACCATTTTATACTTAAACCAGGTCACGAAAACTTACCATAAGTGATCAACTGATTTGTCCGATAGAACCTTTTTGCAGTAGATGGCTGTTAGAACCCTAGTTAGAGCCAAAAAGAAGGTATAAAACCTGTTTCTATATTTATTTTTTTTTTTTTTTCTTTTTTACTTAAATCTACAGAGACTTCTCAGGCATTTACAAAGCTAATTTTTTTTTTTTAGTTTGCTTATGTCATAAAATGATCGACCACACAGACATTGAACGTTTACGACTCCTACACTGAATCCTTCCTGCTAGCCACTTTTGGGTAAAAAAACCCTTAAAACTCAAAATTTTAAAAACCTTCAATGTCAGCGTCCGTCTCCATTCATAAAGAAAAATAACCTAAAATAACCCAGAAAGGCCACAAACAACGAAAGTTTAGCACTTGATTACCAGTTACAGAACTCGGTGTAATACTTTTGTAAATTCAGTAATTTTCACACAGATTAAAATACCATTGAAACTTGAATATTACTTAGAAGTTGGTCAAGTTGAGATAAACGAGAATTTACTTTGTTGTTTATAGAAATTATATTTTTGAATCGTTTCCATTCCATTTTACAATTAACCAAAGAGAAAACTAAATTGAAAAATGTATTTATCTGCCCTCACGACACGATCTGAAAAACAAATAATCTGTTTTCAATCTACATATATAAATGTATTATATATATCGTACTATATACTAATAATAAAGCTGAAGAGTTTGTTTGTTTGTTTGAACCCGAAATCTCTGGAATCACCAGTCGGATTTGAAATTAAAATCTTTTTGCATTTGATAGCAAAATTCAAAAGAAAGGCTATTTACCATCGCGCTAGGATCCTTTGGTGCCAAAAGTAAAATAGTCACAAAGAGCGCTAAGCGAAAACGAACTAATAGTGCGGGCAGGCCATGCGATGCGACCCACCCCGGTTGGGATAGCAAAAAATTTCACGCGGACGAAGTCGCAGGGAGAAGCTAGTTCTAAATACAATTGGTCAATTTTATAAACCTTAACCGACTTGATGAGACTTCCACGTGCAGTTGTCAAATGTCTTTCTGTAAATCACTCATCCAGTTGTCAAATTTCTTTCTGTAAATCACTCATCCAGTTGTCAAATGTCTTTCTGTAAATCACTCATCCAGTTGTCGAATGTCTTTCTGTAAATCACTCATCCAGTTGTCAAATGTCTTTCTGTAAATCACTCATCCAGTTGTCAAAAGTCTTTCTGTAAATCACTCTTTCTCTTTTACACACATAGTAAGAAGCTAGCCACATAAATACAAGTACGTAGATGGAAACCTGGAAACCTTATACCTATGTATAAGGTTTTCAGTACAGCCAGTCACCAGATGCGACTGCATATTAATATTCTTGATTGCAAGCACAGTTGCTTCAGAAACTGTGCTAGCAATCAAGTTCCTCCAGTTATATCCTGGAATAGCTGAGATCTAGTGTGGCAAATCTGGAATTAACATAACAGTAATTAAGAATACTAGAATTTTGTTATAAATCACCTGGAATTAATTTGTACCTAGTTAACTTAAGTAAAAATGTGTGTAATCGTTGTGTTCCGAAATTTACACGAATAAAACGCTACACCTAGTGACAAAACCGTTCCTTTCTACAAACCTTACCGAGCTACGATAACCCACTGTCCTACTTCATACTTGCCTCCCTAAATGATAGCCACCATACAGCACGAGTGAGGAAGTAAGGAACCCGTATTAAAATTAACATACCAAAATAATTTCTTTGTCCCTTACTCGGTCACCGATACACCATCACTCACAGGCATCGTTATCGGGCCGGCCGCGTCACGCACCCGTCACGCAGCCGTCATGCAGCCGTCTCGCCGCCGTCACGCCCCGCCCCGCTGAACGCGACGTGAATGTGAATTTTGCTAGTGCCATCCGTCATATCGGAGTGACGTTTTCATTTTGTAAAATAAAAATGTTTCCGATATGGGGGCGTGGAACATTTTATTGAATTAAATTTTTGGGTGGTCTGACATAAAAAAGGTACACCGTGTTTTGTTTATATTTGCTTTTTTTCGCACTCTCCTCTTTTAACTCCCTGCCCCCCGGTTGTGGCCCCCCTTATTTACAAACGTTACTCAATTTGATTAACGTTGTTGAGAGACGTGCAAACGTCAAAACATGTATGGCTAAGCAGACGCAAATTTTAGCTTTACTTAACTTTAAACAACGTTTATAAATAAAGGAGCAGATTAGTTCAAAACTAAGTTGTAATCACAGAGTAGGTATTCAAATTTTAAGTAAAATAATAGATAAACTTGCGATGAACAATAGTGAAATTGTTTCGAGCTGTTGTTTATAAACACCATTTATTACTTCAAACTTAAATTAAAATTAGGCAAGACAGACAACCTGCTATTACTCAACTAGCAGACTAAAATAGCCCAGTTTATCAAGCCTTAATCTAGCCTAGACTGGAACCACGAGATATCTATCCAGTGTCTAGAAAATTATTCAAGAGTATTTAGAAAATCTTTAGGATTTCACTGACAGATTTATGTGATTCAAATGTAGATTTCTTTTGTCTTAACGATTGACTTGAAAAGATTTATAAATTTTTAACTACGGTTGTTAATATTCTGTTACTAATGGTCGTGTGCACAGTTGAGCTAGTGGTCGCTAGTGATGTGGGGTATTGTATTTTTTTTACCTGATCAGACGGCTGTGCTATTGCAGAGTTTGTAGCGTTTAGTTAGCAGGTTAAAAAAAATAAACACTAGAAAAAATAATTAAAAATGCTTCTCAAAATATTACCACCACTTTCAACAGTCACCTCTTCCTTTCGAACCTTAGCTTAATCCGCTAAGAAAATGTCAAAAGCATACAAACATATCCATCCTAACAAGCCTTCGACGTCACCTGCTAAGCTAATATGAGTCCTAGTCACTTGGAATAAAGAATACATCAAATAATAAGCGTAAATTTATGTCAGGCTGTACTTTATAGGTGTCTATTACTCTTGAAAATTATCACATTCAGAAAGGACGACCTTTGGGTTATGACAAGGAATATTGTTTGGATGTAAATGTGCATTTTGAAGTTATAGCTGTATAGGGAATCTGCTAGAGATATCAGCGTGGTGATTGCGAAACACACTAACAGTAGGAGTATCTTTCATTGTGACAGTTCAACAACATTCATTACGTTATTTACGTTGGTGAGCAGACAAATTCAGACATAATATAAAGCAATGAATTAGCAATGTCCTTCCAACGTTGTTAACGTCAACGTGTTACGCAATTAGGGTGCGGGCTTAGATAAGTCTCTGCTCGGTTCCTATATTCAATTACGGTTCGTGTTTGTGACCGATCGCAACGTCAGGAAATGTCTTTAATATAAAATAAAGTCCTTCAGCAGACACCAGAGGGCCGATTCTCGTAATTTTAAGAACGTTCTCAGTCTGCGGGGTAATTCTCGTAATTTTAAGAACGTTCACAGTCTGATCTCAGTCTCAATCTGTCAAAAATACGTCTAATTTCCCTACATTTTGACAAGTTTTTGACATTTGCTTGTGCCGACATGAGACTGCGACTAGATTTTGAACGTTTTAAATTACGGGAATACGGGCCCCGATCTCAGTCTCAATTTGTCAAAATACCTCAAATTTCCCTACATTTTGACAAGTTTTTGACATTTGTTTGTCACCGAGATGACACTGCGACTAGATTTTAAACGTTTTAAATTACGAGAATTAGCTTCAGCCTTCAGCACCCGGTGCGGGAGATATTATTTTGCCCTGTCTCCCCTCACTCTCATTGTGCGGACATGACTTGAGAGAGATCAGGCGCAGGGCCAACGGGTTAACGTGCTTTCCGAATCACGCAGGTATAATATCATTATTAATATAGAAGAATATTAAAATACGCGCGTCTCAAAGAGATGTCAGCACGAACTGACGGGGTCCGCTAAGGCCGATGCCTGCCAGGGCCGCGTTTTTTTCGAAAGAGATACCATGGCTCCTGGCACAGGCCACTGAAGGAACACTGGTGGGTTTTAGTCAGTAAAAGTCTGACACACCCTTTCGTCAGAGCGCAAGAAGTCATTTGATGATTTCCAACCCAAAAAAAGGGGTCCCGATTAAAAACCTAATATAAGATATCTATAACTTATATTCGGTTGAATGACTCAAGAAGCAGTCTGCACTTGTTAATAATTGCTCTGAACCCTAATACTAATAACCCTATTTTTTTAAATAATCTTTTTGTAAATATTATCTTTGCAGCGCCAACTAATGCTTACCAAATTCCGATTTAAGTGCCTCCTCAAATAATCTTAAGTGCTTTCGAGTCGTTTTACTTCACAACTCAAATCATGAATCTAGCACACATATAATGACCCTAATTCCTTAGTTTTGTTGTAAGTACATAGAAAAAAGAAAAGGTAGGTTTAAAACAATATTTTTTACCCATAGTTAGTTCCTTTCCAAGTTCGCAACAAACAAAGAAATACTACCAGTAATATTTCCAACACTACACACAAGCCACAAAAACCTCCACTTATCAAGACCCATGCCGAAAACTACACAAATTCCTTTGTCTATGTCCAAAGCTAAACATACAAAGAGACTTCAAGAACAACTTCTCCCTCGCTCTCCAATTCTCATTCAAGTCGATCAAAAAACCATTTAGCACATTTAAAAAATTTAAAAAAACCATTTAGCACATTTAAAAAATTAAAATATAAGCAAACACTAGGCAGAGGGAAACAAAAAAGGGGTTCAACTGACTTTAATGAGTATGTAATTAATGGTTGGACATTGAAAAGATAAATATTCAGGAGCACACCGCGTTCACTGTAGGTGCGCCCAAATTACACATTCACGGTAAACGTAACTCATATCAACAAGCGGCAAACATTTGAAAAACATGAGGATGTGGAAGTGGCAGAAACGCGGAGACTAAACAGAGTTAAAAAAAATACAGTCTGATGTTAGTCATCGGATATTTAACTGAGTATCTTATTGATTCGTCTCAAGTGAACACAATAATGTGATTACAATTCTGTTCGAATAACAAAAACGAATCGTTTTGCTTATAAATAGATTTCTAAGCTAATTTTACCTGTCCTGTGATAGCTACTTCCATATGGGAGGGTCTACTATGCAAAGCTATGAGGTCTTTGCTTCATTATTGGTCATTTCAACCAATTAAATATAGACGTAAATTATAGGAATCGGCCATTAGTTAGCAGCCACACTAATTATAGGAATCGGCCATTAGTTAGCAGCCACACTAATTATAAGAATCGTTAGTTAGCAGCCACACTAATTATAGGAATCGGCCATTAGTTAGCAGCCACACTAATTATAGGAATCGGCCATTAGTTAGCAGCCACACTAATTATAGGAATCGGCCATTAGTTAGCAGCCACACTAATTATAAGAATCGTTAGTTAGCAGCCACACTAATTATAGGAATCGGCCATTAGTTAGCAGCCACACTAATTATAGGAATCGGCCATTAGTTAGCAGCCACACTAATTATAGGAATGGGCCATTAGTTAGCAGCCACACTAATTATAAGAATCGTTAGTTAGCAGCCACACTAATTATAGGAATCGGCCATTAGTTAGCAGCCACACTAATTATAGGAATCGGCCATTAGTTAGCAGCCACACTAATTATAGGAATGGGCCATTAGTTAGCAGCCACACTAATTATAAGAATCGTTAGTTAGCAGCCACACTAATTATAGGAATCGGCCATTAGTTAGCAGCCACACTAATTATAAGAATCGTTAGTTAGCAGCCACACTAATTATAGGAATCGGCCATTAGTTAGCAGCCACACTAATTATAAGAATCGTTAGTTAGCAGCCACACTAATTATAGGAATCGGCCATTAGTTAGCAGCCACACTAATTATAAGAATCGTTAGTTAGCAGCCACACTAATTATAGGAATCGGCCATTAGTTAGCAGCCACACTAATTAGAGGAATCGGCCATTAGTTAGCAGCCACACTAATTATAGGAATCGGCCATTAGTTAGCAGCCACACTAATTATAGGAATGGGCCATTAGTTAGCAGCCACACTAATTATAAGAATCGTTAGTTAGCAGCCACACTAATTATAGGAATGGGCCATTAGTTAGCAGCCACACTAATTATAAGAATCGTTAGTTAGCAGCCACACTAATTATAGGAATGGGCCATTAGTTAGCAGCCACACTAATTATAAGAATCGTTAGTTAGCAGCCACACTAATTATAGGAATCGGCCATTAGTTAGCAGCCACACTAATTATAGGAATCGGCCATTAGTTAGCAGCCACACTAATTATAGGAATGGGCCATTAGTTAGCAGCCACACTAATTATAAGAATCGTTAGTTAGCAGCCACACTAATTATAGGAATCGGCCATTAGTTAGCAGCCACACTAATTATAAGAATCGTTAGTTAGCAGCCACACTAATTATAGGAATCGGCCATTAGTTAGCAGCCACACTAATTATAAGAATCGTTAGTTAGCAGCCACACTAATTATAGGAATCGGCCATTAGTTAGCAGCCACACTAATTATAAGAATCGTTAGTTAGCAGCCACACTAATTATAGGAATCGGCCATTAGTTAGCAGCCACACTAATTATAGGAATGGGCCATTAGTTAGCAGCCACACGAATTATAGGAATGGGCCATTAGTTAGCAGCCACACTAATTCATTAGTTAGCAGCCACACTAATTCGAAAAATTCTGGCTACACAATTTCGACCATCATTTGCAAATACATATTTCACAATACATAAGTACAGAACCCTGAAGCGTTCTACTTGATGAAATGGGACTATACAAAGTGAAGGCGACACACTTGTTCGTGGAATTGATGATGCGGCACAGCCAGGTGGCAACATCGAATATAATTATAATATTGTCGCCACCCGGCTGTACCGAATCGTGCCAAAAGATCCCGACCCGACAAGTGTATAGGTAACTAACTAGCTTCTCCCTGCGACTTTGTCCGCATGAAAGGACAATGCCAGAAACTCTATAGAACTTTGACCCAGTCAATAAAATTCATTTACAACCATGCAATATGCAGCATCTTATTGCTTTTGTATTACTGATAACTAAACATTTGTCCTAATGCTTGTAGAACTTGCGGTTTCTGTTTAAATCTAAAAGACATTGATTATAGGTTAGGTGCAGTTTATTGTTAAAATAAATTATTGATGTGATATTATTATAGTACTATCCCTACGAGGGCATTCTGCGATTACAGAAACTAGTTATTTAGGGTCAGTCCCTATCCTAATAACAAAGTATGACTAGAATTATTGCATCAGTTATTCTTTATTAGAACTAGCAAAACAGCAGCGATGACATTACTATGCTAGCTAAAATAGCTATTGACAATAAATACCTGTTGTAACAATACCCATGAATCGAGAAGAATTTGCATTGAAGATTGTAATGAAGACCCAACATGTCTTAACATCTTGTAGACACTCGTTCGCCAAATCACAAGCAGTGATCAGCATCCGTGGGAGGTAAGTAGCACAAAGTCAACGACTAAGCGTGAATCGACATCCGTAGGCAAAAGCAAAAGCCGTCGGTAGGAAAAAACAGTAAAAAGCACAGTAAAACAGTGAGGCGTGAAGGCAAACAACAGGAACACCAGGAACACAGAAACAGAGCGAATGACTGACATTGAGACTTTGAGTTTGACATACGCGCGTCAATAACGTTTCGTTACAAAAATCCATTTATGCGAAACTATGATTATAATACAACCTATTTGATTTTCACAACTATTTGCATAATAATCTTAAGTGATTTAAACAACATATTCGTCACGCATTATCATCATTGTTATAATAATTAAATAATGATTTAAGTACGTAATATGAGTTTTTGTTTTACAGGCATGTATTTCAAACTTTTTACTTTTTATCATGCGTAATACGTAACGCAGATGGTCGCCTTAGAACAGGAAATGGCAAAAATGAATTTCAGCGATTGAATTCCTTTTAATATTAATTTGTAATCCGCAACTTCTAAAGAAAAACAATGTATTATGAAAAGGTTCTATATTTATTACAATTATTTTCATTAATTTACATTTCCTGTAAATTGCTGGGGCAGGATCTGGCATTGTCATTTCTTGTTTCCCCTACCCACGCCGTCGCGTCGCATCGCCTGCCGCGTTTTCGCGTGTTCTTTCTGACTTTCTTTTTTCTCGACTGCTGAGGGTCATAGCATGATTTTAAATAGCTATAAATTTCCAAAAAAATTGGGCTATCAAATGCAAAAGTATTTTACTGGTAGTTCCAGAGATTACCTCCAACATACAAACCAATTTTACCTCTTTATAATATTAGTCTATAATAATGTACTTATTATTATTATATTTGTACTTTGCACTATCTACGAGTATACTATATTATACTATACATACGAGTAAGCTATACTGTATTGTCTATACTAACTAATATTATAAAGAGGAATTTGTTTTTAGGATATAACTGGATCGTCCGAATTCAATTCCCACGTATATTTTCAAGGTCTAAAAAGGGATAAACAAAATCCGTTTATTTCAATTCACAAGAAAGACTTGTTTGTGTTAGGAGAGTGTCAAATCGAATTACATTCAATGTTGAAACAAAAAAATATATAGAATATAGTCGTCTAACTGATACTCGTAGAGGACACTAAAATGTAATGCCGAGAGAAATGAAAATCCAACAGTTTAGTTAGGCGAATTCGTCTAGATAAGATGATGGTATAAGATGATTTAAAAAATTATCGTATTCCTTTGCAGCTTCGCTGATGCGAAAGGAATACCATATTTTTTTTGGTTCATTTCAATGTCTCATCATCATCTGCCTAGCCTTTTCCTAACTATGTTAGGGTCGGCTTCCAGTCTAACCGGATGCAGCTGAATACCAGTATTTTACATGAAGCGACGGCCTATCTGACCTCCACAACCCAGCTACTGGGTAATACGATACCCCCTTTTTAAGACTGGTTGTCAGACTTTCGGGCGGGTTCATATCAATGTCTATAAATATTTATTTAGTGGTGGTTGAACGAAGGCATAAGTCATCCATGAAGAAATCATTCGCGGTCATGACCTAAAACGGGTGACTATAAAACTTCGTTTGGATATAGAATAAAATCAGCCATTCTTATGAAAACATACGATGCGGATATAATAAGGATATGGTTTTGATTGACGGTAAACCAGCCAGCAACATACGACATATCTTACATACAACATACCTATTTCGAAAGTAACATAATGGGGGATTTACACAAGGTTGATTTTCGCCGTGCAGCCGCACGCACAACAATTTGCACGCACGGCAATTTTTGCAACCCCATTTTCACAGTTTGATAAAAATCACAGGTGACTAGTTAATTTTGCATCAAAATGTCGAACTTCGTTTTCTTCTTGACTTATTTCTCTCTCCTTAAATATTTCGTGTATGAATAAATACACCTTATACATGTCGGGGATGTTGAGGGATTCTTATTCGAAATTCCATCGGTGTCCGTCAGGTTGCACGTGGTTGGGTAGAATCAGTGCGCACAACTGGCGCGGTCGAGCTCTGGGGGTCCAATGTATGTCGCTAACACACTAGTCTCACCATGACATCTGACAGATGTCAAACGCCACACGCGACAAGACATTGACAACCCCGACTCGAACTACTGACTCAATGACAACTGTTTTCGATTTGGTTAATCGAGTAAGGTATCTTAAACGCTAATAGATGGCGCTACTAGTACGTAATCAAAACCTTTTACTTCACTGCTCCGACACGGCCATACTGACAGCGAGCGCGTTCTCGCGCGATCTTTTCCGACCGCTATAAGTTCAAAACATGGGGTTTCCATATTGGGACATTAAAGTTAAAAGCGTGGAGCTCAATGCAGCGTCACGAACACACAGCGTGGAGATTTAAACGATCAATCCACACAAGCACAAAGCGCGGAACTTTCAATGCTCAATCATCACAAGCAACAAGCGCGGAGCTTTCAATGTTCAATAGTCACGTGCACAAAGCGCGGAGCTTTCAATGCGCAATCGTCACAAGCACAAAGCGTGGAGCTTTCAATGTTCAATAGTCACAAGCATAAAGCGTGGAGCTTTCAATGTTCAATAGTCACATGCACAAAGCGCGGAGCTTTCAATGCGCAATCGTCACAAGCACAAAGCGTGGAGCTTTCAATGTTCAATAGTCACAAGCACAAATCGTGGAGCTTTCAATGTTCAATAGTCACATGCACAAAGCGTGGAGCTTTCAATGCTAAATCGTCACAAGCACAAGCGTGGAGCTTTCAATGTTCAATCATCACAAATAAAACTTGTAGGGTACCTTGCACACTACCATAATGGTTCCCTGTTATGTTGACAATATTATTTGCACTCTTGCCAATTCACTTTGACACAACGCAATCTTTGATGCATTCGATGCCAGAATCAATATAAAACGGATATGACTCACCCAGAACTCATCAAAGCACTGCTCGGATTGCCGACATAGCAAACGCCAGCCCAGCACTAGACATAGCACGCTGCTGCAGGTGCTGCTGGCCTGGAATGAAACATGCCCGCAAAGTATCACACAGCTCTGCCACTCCTGGTCACATTTGGTACAGGCAAAAACACAATGAAAATTCGAACAAACTAAAAATAGCAGAGTTCAGAGCATTACCCACTATTTGATTCCCAAATCTCAAGGTTACAATAAAAATAGTCAACTAAGATGCATGTGTCTCATACTATCTAGTAACCTCCAGTTACTCAACTCGTCAAATTCATTTGCGCATCCCCTTCGGATCGCCAAGTCACTTCTGGACTTTATGGTTTCTCACGAAACCCCACACAATACACACAACTTAATCTCTACTCTGTTTCATCAACAAAACTATTACTTGACTCTCCTCAAATTTGTTAGTAATACTCTGATCCAAACTATCATCGATAATAAAAGATTCCTCTAAGCCTCAGTAATAGCTGGTCAGGAACTGTATCAACTTACTCGTAGCTTACATACAACGCTCATGGCTCGGCTATCCTGACCCACGTCAGGGACATTATCACAAAAATAATTGGGTCAAATTAAACTGTCTGAGTATTGCGTTTAATGCTTAATTGATTGTGAACCAAACAGAACACTAAAATGAAAGAATAAAGGCACTCAATTAAGACAGTATTTTGACTCTACCAAACAAATCCACAGCACTTAACCAGCACCATGCATCACTATACTTACCCAGTAGTAAAATTCATACAAGTACTTAACCAGTACTTAACATTTTAGCGCTTAACTAACGTTAAAAATCCTATCACTTAACCAGTGATAATAATAACGCTTAACCAGCGATATTAACCCACTAACGCTTAACCAGCGGAAGCACATAATAACACGCTTAACCAGCGTTAGTCAACATAACTCGCTTAAACAGCGATAATGTATTGGGAAAGAGTAATGTAAACAAATCATAGCAGAGCCATGTACCATCGTTATCCACATTAACAATCATTTTTATCACTAAGAGCCTTAGACACCTAGAAACCCACACACGAGTAAACCACTCTAACGCCACGGCTCTCGAGCCGACCAGCAATCGCATTGCTCTCACACATCCAGCTCATGGATCCGTGTGTATCACCCTGTGACACCACACAACTTTAGTACGGCCGATAGAGAACCCCTACTCGCGTGCTTCCCATAATGTAGGCTTGTTCATCACCAGTGTGATCACTATCTACTTCGACTGGTACATGACCTACTAGCATCTTTCTTTACCTATCGTGAGCATACTTATACCTACGCCTAGAGTTGAAGGCTTTTAGAGTATTGATTCAACCAGAGTATTGTAAACAAATTTTGATTATCTAATCATAATCATTTTAAATTTAACTTAATCCTTTATCAAATTAATCATTTAAATCCAAAATTAAGTTAAGTAACAATTGTAGGAATGCATGAGTGACCAAGTACCAATGTCATATCAACCTGCCATTAGCAGTTATCGTTAAGTTATCACAAAACAATAACACAAAGTGTGAATGCAGCCAGGCATATTATAAATTAGGGGATTACATCGCTGATAAAAATGCTTGGCTAAACGCTGGTCCTGCTCCATAAGGACGCATAAATAAATTGATTTGCATTTGAAAATACTGTTGGAGCTGCTGAAGATTATAAAATACTTTTTTGCATTATATAAATTCAATCTCCTAGTATTGTATAATTGTATAGTAAGTAAGTAAGTAAGTAAATCATTTATTTGCGTAAAACATGGTATACATTGATGTTAATATTATTACAGTAGCTCAACATGTTTCGCTAAGATATAACATAGCATGCAAAAATAAAAACTATTTTGACAAAAGGAATCAACATCTCACATCCATAAAATCTTTTAAACTGTAAAAATTACATTCAATAAGCCACTTATGTAATTCTGTCTTAAATTTCCTCGAGTTCAATATTTTAAAGCGACTTGGTATTTTGTTATAAATACGTACGCACATTGCTAGGCAGTTTTTGTTGTATTTGGCAAGTCTTGGCAAATCACTTAATACCAGTTTATGAGGATCTCGTCTGTTTCTAGGATTTACATCATTTGCTGATTTAAATAAATGTTTGTTGTTAACTACAAATACGCATACCTCATATATATACAGACACGGTAAAGGTAGCAGACCAAACCTCTTGAACATTGGTCTACATGAGTCATCAGGTTGAAGACCACTTATTGCTCTGATGCACTTTTTTTGTGCGATAAATGCTCTATCTATATTGGTACTGTTACCCCACATTACGAGACCATATCGCAGTATCGACTCAACATAGGCGTAATATGACATAATTGCAGTTTTTATGTTAGTTATGTTTTTAACTTGCTTCAGTGCGTATACAAATTTATTGATTCGAGTGCTTACGTTATCTACATGTTCTTTCCAGTTAATATCTTTGTCTATTATTACGCCTAAAAACCTTGTATGGGTTACCTCTTCGATTTTATTTATATTAAGTTTTATATTGTTTTTATTGTTATTTGATTGATTAAATTGAATGTAAACAGATTTATCTAAATTTATTTTTAAATTATTCATGTCAAGCCAAAGCAGTAATTTGTCTATTGTATTATTTATGTCAAACTCATGGTCAGTCTTGTTTTTCTTTTTATCTGATGTCACTATGATTGATATATCGTCGGCAAATAATATGCATTTATAATTGGTTATTTTTACGATATCATTAATATATAAAAGAAACAATATTGGACCAAGCACGCTTCCTTGCGGAACGCCATATTTATTTTGCTTATATTCTGATGAGTATGGTATCATATCTTTATTACCGTTCATTTTACTAATAATGACACGTTGCTGTCTATTGCCTAAATAGGATGATATCCATTCGAGTGCAGGTCCTCTAATCCCAATAGTCTCTAGTTTATCCAACAGTATGCTGTGCGACACAAAATCGAAGGCTTTTGATAAATCTAAAAAAAGTCCAGTAGTAAGATGATTATTATTAATATTTGAAAGTACTGCCTTCATAAGAGAGTAAATGGCTAATGATGTGGATTTCTTTTTTTGAAATCCAAACTGTTCAGTACTTATTATTTGGAATTTATTGCAAAAATCAATTAGCCTTTTATACATACATTTCTCATAAATTTTTGAAAAAATAGGTATCAATGTAATTGGACGGTAATTACTAATATCGGTTTTATCTCCTTTTTTGAATAACGGCTTAATAATTGATAATTTTAATCTATCGGGAAATGTTCCTGCTCCAAAAGACATGTTTATTAGATGGGTTAGAATACCAGTCAATTCATTACAGCAAGAT
Source organism: Apamea sordens (assembly GCA_945859715.1). Taxonomy (NCBI): domain Eukaryota; kingdom Metazoa; phylum Arthropoda; class Insecta; order Lepidoptera; family Noctuidae; genus Apamea; species Apamea sordens. The sequence continues at coordinate 20,024,349 of OX243998.1, read as the reverse complement.
TTTATGATTTTAGTACTAATTTCGTCATAGCCCTCTGATCTAGTGTTGGACAGGGACATTATTTCATAGCGCACTTCGTTTTCTGACATTGGTTTAAGAAAAATTGAGTTGAAATATCTATTTTGCCTATAATTTTGAACAGCTGGATTTGGCGGTGACGTATGAGTTAAATTCACGTAATAATTATTGAATGTAGAAGCTATTTCTACAGGGTCTGTAACTACAATACCATTTAATTTTATTGCATCTATGTTGTCTTTAGGGGTGGTATTTTTATTTATTTCATTTTTGATGACAGTCCAAGTGGCTTTACATTTATTATCTTGTGTTTCAATATATTTTATGTTCGCATTCTTTTTTGAGCTGTAAATACATTTTTTGAGCATATAGGAATATTTTTTATATTCTAATTTATTAGAATTATTTTTGTTTTTATAATATTCATAACGTAATTTTCGCTTAGTTTTGCAACTTTGTCTAAGACCTTTACTTACCCACTTTTGCGTGTTTTTAGCGGTACTGTTGACCCTGACTCTTACCTTGGGAAAACAGAGATTGTAAAAAAGGCACCATAGATCATGAAAATCATTAAAGGCAGAATTTGAATCTGTTTTTCTATATATATCAGACCAGTAAAGACTTTGTAAGCATTCCCGGAATTTCCGGATATTATCTAGGTTGTAATCTCTTTTATAAACGTAGTGTATTGATGCTTTTTGTGGTACATTTTGAGAAGGAAAGCTAAGCATTTGTGCTGTATCATGATCTGAGAGATGTAAAGGTAGTACGGTTGCAGTAGCATTGGAAATATTGCTCAAAATATGATCAATACAAGCCAATTTACGTGTGGGAACATTTATGTGGATTTTCAAATTATGATTATTTGATAGGTCTTGTAACTGATTTGTGATATTACCTTTTTTTAGTGTATTTATATTCAAATCACCAGCTATAACTATATTAACTTTAGACTTGTATTTATTTATTAAATCGTGCAAAAGTTTGTGTAATTTTAATAAAAACTGTGTTGGATCAGATTGAGGAGTGCGATAAACACATATAATAACTAATTTACCACACATTAATTCTATTCCACAGGCTTCGAACGTATTTTGAGTTGCGTAGTTTTTAACTAATGACAATTCTTTATAATTTAGTTCTTTTTTTACTAATATACAAGTGCCACCCCTTTGTTGTTCTCTACAGAAGTTAGTAGCCATTACATAGTTATATATTTTTACATAATTATCAAAACCTTTTTTTATAAAAGTTTCAGATAGGCATATTACATCTGGGTCATTATTATCGTCCTTTAGTTCTTGAATGGTTAGTTCTAATAGTTCTTGTTTGGATAGAACACTGGCAATATTTTGATGAAATATTTTAAAATGGTGCGTTTTGTTGGCTTTCGTTACGAAAAAATGAGACGCTCTTATTTAAAACAGGAAAATAGTACGGTATAGTTCCTTTCCTAACCTTCGTATTAGGTTCCGTAAAGTTATTGCTTTTAGGATGCTTAACCGTTTCAATGCGACTTTGTTTTTTAAAGTAGTAGGGAATTGTCCCTTTTTTTGATTCATGTATACCAATGCTCAATTTGAGACTTGATTTGCCACTTGCTATTCTCTTTCGAATTTCACTAGGGTTCAAATATTTATCATTATAGTCATTACAATCTATAACAAAATTAATTGACTTACAAATATCAGAGAATTTGGTGCTTATTTGTTTCACAAAGTGACATTTTTTATACTTACTACATACATTTTTTATAGAATTGTTTAATTTATTGACATTCAGGAATACGTTATTTACGACATTTAATACAATTATAGTGTTATTACTAAATATATCCAATATATTTTTCAATTGAGACAAGATAATATTTATGCTATGGTCATTTTCACCTATACAAATTACAACTTTATCGTCTGTTTTTAATTTTACATTTCTACAGTTGGATGTTACTTCGCTACATGGTGCATTTGGATAAGTTTGAGCAATGAGTTGATATTTTTCATACTGTGTATTTGCTCTGGAGTGTGATAAGGCGGCTGCTAACCCAACGCAACGTTGAGTACCGAATATATGTATTTTCTTCCCAGAAATCAGATTTTGTTCTTGCTTGGAAGTGCAAGTTTTAACACTAGCCGTATTCCGTTTCGGTTCTTGAATGGAGAGTTCGCAGGTATTCTGACTCTGTATCAATATTGTAATTCGTTCTGTAAGAGTTAGAATTTCCTTTTCTGCAGTCCTTAATTGCTGTTGCAGGGTTAGGATTTCCTGTTGCAGGCGTAATATAGTATTTACGTGATCAGTAACTTCGACGTTCAATGTGGATGACGATGGAGAGGATGGCGTAGAATGCACGTAAAGTTGTTGTGACAGGGCTTGCTTCTTTTTCTTAGAGCTTGTACCCGGATATCCGAATATAGAGGAAGAATGACACAAGGATTTCAAAGTATTATTTTCTGTACACAACTTTTTTATTTGTCTATGTAGTTCGGTATTTTCTAGTAATATGTTTCCCAGTTCATTTTCTGTACTTTCTAACTGAAGTGTAAGTTGAGCTATTGTTTCCTTCATTTCTGAGACTGATACCAAGTCAGTTACAGTTCTGTCTACACTTCTGGATAGTTTATTGGGAGTAGTATATGACTCATCAGGTGATTCGCAGTCGGTAAGTATGTGAGAGTCAAATAATTTTGTACTACTTTGAGTTGAAGACAGACATTTCGACGTATAATCGACTAGACCTTTCTTTGTCTTTGATGTTTGTTTTACTGGCGACGGGGTTTTGATATAATTCTGCTTCTTTCGTACGGTAATATTGGATGCTCCGTCGGTATTAGCATATTTTTTATTTCTGATACACACCTTGCATCTCCATTTTTTTTTCGCTTCTGCATCTTTGAGTCGATATGTAGATTCTGGATAACCATCGCAATCAAACTCATATCTGTTATCACATGCGGAGCACAAAGCAGTACTTTTTATGTTCACATCTTTTTTACATTTATGACATCTTACTAGTGATGCCATCTTGCGGACGCTTTTGCTGTTATTGCAAACTTACAACTCGACAGCCAACGTCGATGGAAGAATCAATTTAATTCGAAATATTAATATTCGAGACTCCCGAAAAGTGTAGGTTAGCACTGAGGTTTGAACTCGCGACCACTTGATCGGTGCTTGAACGGCAAAAGTAGGTAGCGCCTTAAACCTCTGCGCCACTTGAACAGTTAATAGGCAAGTTGAATTTAATAACTAGTTGCGGGAAATTAAAGATCACTGGATAGAACAACAATGACTGTTCAAAATTACTATGTGATGTGACCGTTGAGAATTTAAATCACTGTATGAATCACTTTTTCACTTTGTTTTAATTGTTATTGTTTATTTAACTTTTTTTGAGATGTTTGGGTAGAATAACGTTGTAGCGGGTTTAATTTTACTTGTTTATTGTGAGTTAAGTCACTTCGCGTTATTGTTTTGGAACACTTGAAGAATTTTAAGTTTTTATAGTCTTATTTTCACAGTTTTTATGTTAAACTTTTAGATAACATTGTCACTAAGTTATTAGTAAGTTATTAGTCAATATTTTATAAGATCGCAAGGTTTTTACTCACTTTTACACACTATTAGTATTTTTAAGAATATTTTGAACGGAGCACAGAACGTATACCAGTGGCGCCGCGACCAACTCCCATATCCCTATCCCATATCCCTATAGCACATGTGTGAGTACTATGTACATACTATAAAGCTACCATATACTGGGTACGTCTTTCACTGACTTGAATGTGCCCTGGCAGCAGAGAGTATGTCATGCTCACTCAAATGCCTCGCTGATGGTGGCGCGTGTGTTGGATCATTTGGTTCCCTTCAAAATGGTTGAGCTGAATGGTGCTGATCCACACGTCATGTTCGTGAACGGGCGCCGTCAGTAGGGACTGGTCATCTCTTTGCTGCCATGGCTTATTTTAATTTAACTTAATATTTGAATTGTACTTATTTTTATTTTTAACTTTTCATTACGGACGCTTTTAACGTTCTGCATCGTTCTCACATGCATAATTGATAACATAAATGATGTAACCAATACTTTGTAACCATATATTGATTTAAAAGAGTGTCCATGGAGTTTCTTGCCCGTTCTTCTCCATAGGTACCTACGCTTTGGAATGGGCAACTAGCTTCATTTTTCTGACTGACCGACCCCTTGACAATTCAAAAGTGCCTGCAACTGGTTCAATTGAAATAAATACTTTGAGTTTTGAGTTTCGTGTCAGATTCGTGGCCTCTGGCTTTTCACTAAGCCCTCACACACTATTGCATTCCCTTGAACGCCGAGTCCCACGGACTCTGTGGTCTCTGCAAGACCCGACCTCCGCCAGAGTCACCCGCGCACCGCGCATCCACGGATTACATAAAGTAAATACCGACTTCTAACGGACTACGGCTACGAAATGGCTACTGGTACGGTCCGACCAGCCGAACTAAGATTCACCACTATCACTCAACTCAAACTCTTCTACTTCAAGCGGTACTTGTAAGGTTAGATTTTAAAGTTTTTAACGTATAGCCATCACCCGCCAAAACTTCTGCTTCCGTAAAACGAACCTCTGAACTTCTGATCTAACTTAGTCTTATAATCTGATTTCACTTTTCGTTTTCTAATAACACGAAATCGTCAACCGAACATTTTGTTAGAGCTGCCTTTGTTCTATCAAATCTAACTTTCTGCTGTTGACCGTTTAAAACTGAATTTATTACAAGAGCTAAGCTAAGCTAAGCAACAAAAACTCTGTCGCCGACATGTTAATCGAAAAGCCTAGGTTCAATATTTCACATACTATCATAATATTACTTTGCAAGTAAATGTCGGGTAGATCATAGTAATCAAATCTCAAGCTGTTTCTCGCTAATTGCACCACTACATACGATTTGTTCTGTGCTGAATACACATGTTTGACCAATACCAGTCAATGCAACAACATTATTAACTCGTTTGCCACTTAATTTGGCTGCACAACTCGCTTTTACTAACGAGCATTCAGCACCAGAATCGTAAACAAAACAATACAGCTCACCATGTTTGACCAATACCAGTCAATGCAACAACATTATTAACTCGTTTGCCACTTAATTTGGCTGCACAACTCGCTTTTACTAACGAGCATTCAGCACCAGAATCGTAAACAAAACAATACAGCTCACCTTTATTTTCCAATGTGTCTGAGGGTAGTTGTACGACTTCTACTCGCCGTTCATGACTTCCAGCACATTGTCCACCATCCGCTTAGCTGCCACTACTCATGCACCAGGCTGCGATATGTCCTGGTTTCCCTCACTTGCAGCACACAAAGGGCTTCGCTGACGGCTGCGGGGCTGCTTGGCTCAATTCTTAAAGTCACTCCACGTCACTGCGGTAGCTATTTGCGATAGCCACGTTGATGCTGCTCCTTTGTACGTCTTATTGATGGTCACAACAAGTTGACCACCTTGCAGTGAATTTTCGGCAAAACAAATCAGCTGTTGCGTTTGCACACGCCGTATACTGCGTGTTCAACGTGTACGGGTACGTGATACGTCGATCTCAAACGCCGGTTAGAGGTAGTCTTCTTTTTTTTCAAACATGGCGGTCGGCGCAACAGTCGCGTCACTCGGCAAAGGTATTTTTGCATACAGCCTATGCCCAAAACAACATGTATCATGCTCGCGTATCCGTATCAGCTTTGTCTAGGTCGAACTTGGACAGATCCACCCGATTATTAAGCGTTCGCATGTTTGCACTTTGTTTTTCAAATGTCAACGGTCACTTTCACTTTCAGCGTTCTTATTTTGAACACGTGGGTCGTTGAGGTCCAATCCCAATTCTGATGTCGGGGATGTTGAGGGATTCTTATTCGAAATTCCATCGGTGTCCGTCAGGTTGCACGTGGTTGGGTAGAATCAGTGCGCACAACTGGCGCGGTCGAGCTCTGGGGGTCCAATGTATGTCGCTAACACACTAGTCTCACCATGACATCTGACAGATGTCAAACGCCACACGCGACAAGACATTGACAACCCCGACTCGAACTACTGACTCAATGACAACTGTTTTCGATTTGGTTAATCGAGTAAGGTATCTTAAACGCTAATAGATGGCGCTACTAGTACGTAATCAAAACCTTTTACTTCACTGCTCCGACATACATATAGGTCAAAACAGTTTGTCAACCATTGACATCATCATCGTTACTATAACCGATACATTTACTTTCGCTCCCCGTCGCGTAGCAACAACACATAACTCAAAATTGACAGCCTGACAGCTGCGCGTCTTATCTCCAGACGAACATCACGATACATGCCATTTGTTTTATTGGGCTGGCAGAGACTCACAGAAGCATAAAACCGCTGAATCGGAAACGAACTGATATAAAAGAAAAACGAAGGATAACAACGTACGTTCAAGCGGGTTCATTGAAAAGGACTCGGTTTTTTCATTTATGTTTTATCCCCTATTGTTAGATAGTTACACATGCAAATGTTCGTGATTCTCGTCACAAAGCTTGGTTTTGTTTTAGATTTTAAAACAATGCGATCTCGTTTGTATTCTTTGGTCTCTACATTCATGTGCAGCTGTAATTCTGTTGTAATTAAATGTTTTTTTCAATTTTGAAACAATGCCTTTTCGTTTTCATAAAATAATACAGAATGCTCCTTAGAGTTCCATTACATAACTATTGTTTACAACGATATTTTTTTTCGATTCATAATAATTATGATCATTTTGAATCAACACTACGTATAGGTACAGGATGAAATTGAATAGGTGCGACAAATTAAAATATCTAATGAGAAGGTAAAAAAAAGAATGACCCACATTGTCCTCACATTCACAATAATTAAAGTAAAATAACTCTTTACAAAGTAAATATTAATGTAATTTTGTATATAGTATTCATCAATGTATATAATGATGGTCTTGCATGATTATTAAAATGTCAAGTTTTATCACAAAGCTTACCAGAGCGAGCAGCTCGTTCCCAAGTTGTGGTTGTGGTCATGTTATTAAAGTAAATGATTATCGCAACACTGATAACAAAAAGAGATAAACAGATGTGCCATTTGAAACCCACTGAGCCTTGAGGAAATTTACACAGACCGAATCAAACAACAAGTTTAATTACAAGCCGGAGACGAAGCTGTTGGAAGAAAATAATGGTTTCGGCAAAGATTTACTGAACAACAAACAATTGATCCTTATTATTCGTCTGAATGACGCCGAACACAAAAGTAATTTCGAGGAATTAACTGGAATCACATTTTGATTTGTTTTTGTAGAAGGTTTTAATGATGCGACAATAGTAGTTTTTAAAAATATGCAACTCTGTTTTTTATTTACTTAGCTTTTCCATAAACATAAAAATAAAAGCCTGCTATTTTATTAGGACTACCGCTTAATTTTTTACCTCTTCAGCTACATCTGTATCTCCACCTCAGTCTCCTCAACCCACCTGCTGCGCAACGTCACCCATACACCCCTTCACATTATACAGATCACTGCCATTCCATCTATATCCTTTCTTATAAATATATCTTTAATTGTTTTCTACCTCCCTTTCTTTAATTTAATTTTACCTGTCTTTAAAGTTTAGCTTCTTGTCGCTACGACATTTTGGCGCTACGACGCGTAGGGACCGAGCAAAAAGAAGAAAAAAATCAGAAAGAACGCTAAGCGAAAGTAAAACGAAGTAATATCGCTAGCGGGCGATGCGCTGCGGAGGGCGAAATATCACACGGGCGAAGTCGAGAGAGAAGCTAGTATCTTAACGTTTATTGGAAAAATATTATTTGTATAGTTTTCTCTCACAAATATCGCAGACAATTTTAGCAAACACTGAAGAATATTGGTCTTAGAAAGACATTTAATACAGGCTCAGAATAAAATAAGATAATACTAAATGATGCTACTGCAAAACTGTTGAGAGAAATTCTTTATGTAGTCAATTGCATTTTGGGACGGTTAATAAAAATGTTAGTTTTTTTTTATTTTTCTTGAGATAAATCTAAGTAGCACTGATGACAGCTTCAACAACTTTGTATTGAAACACTTATTTGTCAGTGTTTTTCATTTGTTATATGAAATAAGCCATTGTACTTATTTTTACAGTTCAATCTATCTGCCTTGCCTTTTCTTAACCACCCTAGGGTCAGCTTAGAGACTAACCGGATGCAGCAGAATTTCGATCTTATTGGAACGATTGCCTATCTGACCTCCACAATACAGTAACTGGGTAACCGACTGGTTGTGAGACTTTTGGGCTTCTGACTACCCGTAAAGAATGTCGATGATCTTCGAATGACAACCGGGTATGTAATGGATCTTATATTTATTGTTATAATACTTAATCAACTTTTTATTCATATGTACGTATTATCCTCCATTTTTTTTAATTAAAATTATCACTCTTTTACGATAATGTACATCGAAATTTGATTAAAATGTACATTATCGTAAAAGAGTGTTTTTTTTGCACCTGAAAATAAATTGCTTACTTTCCTTGTAAACTCTTATTACGCAATAAATTATATTCTGAACTCAAAATCGTGTACCCTTTTAACAAATTTTAATTCACTTAAGGGAAATTTTTCCATTGCCAGATAACTTTTATTCGAGGAATAAAATTGACGTTTGACAGTTTTTGTATCAAATAACTGTAAAAATGTTAAAATTATTCCTCGAATAAAGTTATCACATGATTGAAAATCATGCCGTAATCAATTACCTCGCTGTAATTTTTCACATCATAAATAAAAACAGCTTCAAACTATTTTGTATCTAACAGTGAAACTATACTGAAGTTCCCTTTTCGTCGCCGACACAAACATAGCGGGAGAAAATTCTTCAGTGCCATTTTATTTGTTACACGCTTTGGAGTGTTAAAATATTCGTGTATATATTTCTGGCGAGTCGCGAGAAAGCCAACATATTTAGAGTAGCAACGTGCATTCCTCTTGATACTTTATTGAGCTTTTATTTTTTTTATTTCGGGGTTTATGTCAACAATGACTGCATGTGTAGTCTATTGGTCTTGAGCGTGACTCCTAGCCCTAAACATGTTTTTTATATTAGAAATTTCTTAGTAGCAGCAGAGAATTAGATTTGTAGCCAGTTCAATGGAATAGATTCGCCCCTTGCATGTGATCTTGAAAGTAATTAGCGAAATACGGATGCGTCCCCCGTTAGGCGTGATGTTATACACAATAAACACCATTAAATTTTGCTCGTTTTAATCCTTAAAAGGGGTCATTGTACTCATCGTTATGAACAACTTTTACTACGGTACTTTAACTACGGTACTTTTACTTTTAAAAGTTGTTCATAATGATGAGTACAATGACCCCTTTTAAGGATTAAAACGAGCAAAATTTAATGGTGTTTATTGTTAAGTTGTAAAACAACTGGGAACATTATGGTATAATGATTCACTCCCAATACTTACTTATTATTAGACAAAAACCAATAGTAGACCAGAGTAGTGGTTACGTAATATATGAAGAATACTATACCTTCCTATTTACTATCTGCCTAATTTGTTCCATTTCCATATTTATTTGGTTCGACTTCTATTCTAACCAGATGTGCCTTAATATCAGGACCTATTTCACACATAGGGACTGCCGTTAGAATCCTAATTCCCACCAAAGCTCCCAGGCTGTTCCGATATCCGTTAGTTAGACCTTTCGTCCGATATTAAGGCTTGCAAATAACCGTATTGATCGTAATAAGTATAGTATGTATGACAACACCACGAATTTCACGTAATCTCCAAGGAGTAGTTTTATTACCTCCTTAATAGCCTTTTCTCAATATGGGCTTTCCAAACTCTCTTGTGTTCGAGGAGCCTTTCGCACAAACTGCGCGTGCAAACAATTCCGAAGTTCTGATAAAATCTCTATGTTGCCGTTAGCCACACCCTTGAAGAAATATTAAGGAAGTTCGCAATACTTCCCTTGAGTAAATTATCAAATTAGCTTGTAATTGCCCCATGAACACGCCAAGGACATAAATCCCTTATCGGAGCCATAACTGTACGTCATATCCGCTAGTAGTAAATGTCCGTTTAACGCTTAGAGATACAGTTCAGAAGGAGAATTGAATGAATTAGGTACGAAAATAAAGCGATAGTTGAATTTTTGATATTATTTGATCTAAAAAGTTGACAAATGTATTGAGTTATGGTACCTACTAATAGAGAAGTGGTGGTTCAGTAGTAACGACCCCGAATTGCATGTCGTGGGTTCAAACCCAGTCAGGCGCGTTACTTTGTGTAATGTATTTCATCATTACTGCTCTCAAAACGGTGAAGGAAAACATCGTGTGGAAACCGACATGTCCTAGAACCAAAGATTTGAAAACATGTGACATCTACCAACCCGTTCTGAGCCCGCGTGGTGGACCCGATCCCTCTAGAAGAGGGAACATGCTTATAGACTGATTATGTTATGGTACTAAGTTCACCTTATTTACCATAATTGTACCTTTATAAAGTAATTAAAGTAAACTTACACCCCAATACTACTTACTTACTTACTACGTACTTACACCAAGAAGATAGAATATCTATTGTTACTTAATTTAAAATATGTTTGAACATAGGTTCAAAGAATTTTAGATTTTCCTAGAAGCATCAGATCGCCACGTGCTGCGATACTTACGAACTTCTTTTGTTTTGTCAACGTTCATCGCTTATACAAGTCATGGTATACACGTTAGAACTGCACCCTAATTGCGCAACACACGATCAATCGGAATCGGTTTCATTTTAACAGTTCAACAACATTCATTGCGTTATTTACGTGTTGAGCAGACAAGTTTTGATATTTATTGTCCGGACCTTGACCCCTCAGTTTGTTTCACGATTCCTTCTTAGAGGCAGTCAGATAGGAAATGTCAAGTCTATATAGCTTTTTTAAAAACATCTGTTAAAAGTGATTTCGACATCAGGGCACGGCAGTGCCTCTGCCAAGATGTGAAATAGAAAAAGAATTACCTACCTTTTCTCGAAGCGTTTCGTCTTATTTTTCTTTTTACAGAATAAACAATTGTATTTCATTAAGGGCTGATTTTTCAATCGACAGATATTTTTTATTCGTGGAATAAAATTAACGTCTGACAGTTTCTGTATGGAAGAACTGTCAAACATTCAAAATTATTCCTCCGATAAAATTATCTGGCGTTGGAAAAATCAGCCCTTAGTTGCATTTCATACGCGAATCTGTTTTTAATAAGCTTCTCTTTATCATTTCGATTTCTTATTCGATTTTTTATTCCCGTTTTTAATACTGTAAACCTTCTGACCTTTATTCTGTTTAATAACAAAAATCAAAACTACTACAATAAAGTGCGTTTGACTCCTATTATGACATATGTTGTGAAACAGCTGAGAGACACGCCAAAGTACGTGTGAACAAAAGAATGGCAAGTTATTGCTGAAGCACCGATTTTGGGTGTTTTTAGTTTGGAAGTGGTAATTAATTTGCATACGTAATTTATGACATTTATACTAATTCTTAATTAGGTGATAAGATTTTATTTGTACCTATACCTACATGCCTATTTCTTATGCCTATTTCCAGCAGAGGGCGTGACTCGGTTGAAAAAAATGATGATGCCATAATTTCGATTTTCTTATGGTGTCTAGTCAAACACAGTTTTATGTTAAGCCAGTAAATATAACATTCCAGCACACAGAAACAGGGTTCAATTTCTATTGCGCAAATCCAAACAATGTACCAAGTAAAATTAATTAGAAAATATATTTTTTTTATCTTAAAATAAAGGTAATTAATTTCAAGTAATTTGTTACAATTAGAGAAACAGGCGTTGCTTAGGTACCTTCTCACAATTTATACAAAAAACAAAATGGCTGTCGAAATTACGTCCTTGATTCTTAATTAGAAGCGATCTGTTTCAGATGAAACAATTCGTGAATGTAGGCGACATTTATTTACTTACATTTCTTATTTTTAATTAACAGCACGTATGTATAACAAAAATGATTAGATTTAAGAACAAAGACATAAAACGACTTTCACGATACTAAAAGTAGAATTAGGGCCTTGAACAAAATAAACATACAAAGAAGCAAAAAAAAACTATATTCGCATTTATTACAAAAACTAACTGCGACATGGCGATTTCGACCTTTGGATAGTAATTCCAAGTTTCCTTAGAATTATGAATAACAATTAAAATAATAAATACTCCTCGCCAGGTTTTTAATTTTAAGAATAAGGACTTACGACTAAGGGCTAATTTTACCAAAGTCAGATATATTTTATCCGTGGAATAAAAATGACGTCTGACAATTCTAGTATGGAAATACTAATTTTGAAGTCAAAAATTCAAAATTTATTCTCAGGATACGGAGTTATTCCAGGTATAAGAGTTTGGTAAAATTCGCTCTAACAGATTTATTTTACACTAAGATTTTTACTAATTTGCCAACTATTCGCACAACGTCATAGCTACCAGACTTGTCTGGATAGAATGATCTATTCGAATCTCCTTAGACTCTGAGGCCGAGATCTAAACGTCAATTAGCACGTTATTTGGCTTACCGTTATTCCTGTCCCTATTGTACAACTGTCAAACTACAGGTGCAAGATAGAGACGGGAACATAACTGTCAAGTCGAAGCACGAGGTAAGTGACGTTTATATAATAATAATAATATATAATATAATAATATCCCTGGACATTTCACACAGCGCCATCTAGTCCCAAGCTAAGCAACCTAATGCTTGTGTTATGGTAACAAGATGGCTGATAAACTACTTATATACATTTTTTTTTTGTTGTAAATACATACATATTATAGATAGAAAAACACCCAGACTCGGAACAAATACATGTAGGTCATACAAATATTTGTTCCGTGCGGGAATCGAACCCGCGACACGCAGCGCAGCAGTCAATCGCTTAACCACTGCGCCAACTGTGCCGTCATTATCATAGCCTGAATATTCTTTATTCATTAGACATTATTCAGCCTTGTTTGACATAATACTAAATTAATTAATCACAGGAACAATAATTTATTATAATCGAAGTCATTGGTGCTACTGGCAACCGTCCAAGAATGGGACATAGATCACTGTTTAACGTTTAATAACGAGGCAGTAAGATCCCTTAAATCTTTGTTAGACAAGAGAGGGGTTCATGTTTTACATGCTTCAAATAAATTCATTGTTTTTAGGTACTTTATTACCTGTCTCTTTGAATGACTATAGTTAAATTGTATTAATAAGTAAATTCGGTGCCGCCAAGGCCGAAAGAGGTGGCAAGACGATCTAGACGCGTACCGTAAGGGTTGGAACGAGGTGGCGCTAGAAAAGGATACATGGAAGGATTTAGGAGCCCTTTGCTCAGCAGTGGGACAGAGTAGGCTAAATAAAAAATAAAAAAACTTGAGAGGTGTCAAGGGACACCCGGATGGAACGAAGTTCAAAGAGAGAGAGAGAGACAGACAGAGAAACACGCCCACGCCGCACGGCTTACAACTATAGCAAAAAGTGTCGTTCCAACTTTTGGTCTCAATTTTTTCCGTCTAGCCCCCTTTCGCAACGCGCGTTATGGAACTTCGTTCCAAAAAGAACTGATTATTACTTGTATCTAACTTTACAACATAGTATATTTATCTCACAAAGTGACGCGAGTTTTATTTGTGGTTACCATGTACACACGGCTACACGTCAAGCTATACAAAACCAGTTTGTCTGGCCTCACTTTGTATGATATTTTCTCACAATGAACGGTCAGCTAATACTGGTTTTGCATAGCTTGATGTGTAGCCGTGTGTACAAACATGCTGTGAATGTGTGTGTAAACGCAGGAGCTTTCGGTAGCGTCCGAGACAGTGGCGAAGTCGGGCGTGTGTGTGTTGGAAGCTGACGCTACCCGTCTTCACTGAACGGTTAATGACGTTACGTTTGTACTTCGTTCAAACAAACGATTGCGTCGTTCGCGTACTTGCGCGACGGTCGCATTCGGTTAAGACGTGGTATATAATTGCTCTATCGTAGTCCACTGCTGGAATTTGGTACCAAGTTGCCCCAAACACCCGGTTCTCTGCCTTCCGCATACAGTTGGTCCCATCCGTGTTTTAAAGGTTTTATTAGCGGTTAGCGCAGTGGCTGAGCGATCGGACTGCTGCGCTGCGTGTCGCGGGTTCGATTCCCGCAAAGAACAAATATTTGTAAGTCCTACATGTATTTGTTCTGAGTCTGGGTGTTTTTCTATTTATAATATGTATGTATTTACAAAAAAAAAATGTATGTAAGTAGTTTATCAGCCATCTTGTTACCATAATACAAGCATTTGGTTGCTTAGCTTGGGACTAGATGGCGCTGTGTGAAATGTCCAGGGATATTATTATTATTATTTATTATTTTACCAGAATTATATTTAAAGTTTCCCTACCAAAGACCGTCCAAAATGTTGAGCTGTCCTCATCAATAGTCCCAGTCCTCATAGACGTCCATTAATGTTAATGAGTCATTTAGCTTACAATCACTTAAGGTCTAATAGTATCCCTTTTAGTAGGATTAGTTGTCCACTAATAGCAGGCTTGCAATGATTTCCAGGAAGAGCGTTTGACGTTTACGAAGCAGTGATTGCGTAATGCTATTTGGATATAGGATGAAAATCAATTAGCATCATTTCAGGTATGTTTTGTTCTGAAAATGAAATAGCTTGCTTGAAACTACGTCTTGTTTTGTGTTTTCATGTTTTTTTAAACGTTGCCCCACACTGCGTATTACTTCTGTATTGTGGGCCACTGCGCCAACCGTGTCGTCATATTTGGAACCTCAGGCTGTATAATTTCGTCGTACACTCATTATCAGAGAGGAAATTTTCTTCATTTTAAGAGCGTTCCCAGTCTCAGCTCAGTGTTAATCTTTCAAAAATACTTCTAATTTCCCTACATTTTTGGCAAGTTTTATGATATTGATTTTCGCTGAGATAAGATTGCGGCTAGATTGTGAACGTATTTAATTACGAGAATTCGCCTTCGGATCTTTTAATACCGTTTGGTTTACTGAACAAACTGCCATAGTATACCGTTACATACAAAGTTTAAAACAAACTCATCGAAATCCCAGCAAAGACACGATCAGAACCATTTGTAATCCTCACATTGTAATCCCAAGCTTTATCATATTTTTATCCCCAAACCTCTGTTTTACGCCATAAAACTTGTAAGAAGCTACTTAGAATATTTTGCCCCGTTCAGGCCAAAATGTGATTGAAAAAATAAGGGTCTAAGGTTTGAACGAAGCCAAAGTAGAATTTATTTTATTGGGGCTTTAGCTTGCTTCCTGAGCTATATTTAATGTTGGATATGAAAAAGGGAATTTCGGGTAAGCTTTTCGTGTACCCAAATAAATAAAAGGTTATTTTGTTTAAAATGTTATGTGTTCTAAAGGTTATTGTGAGGTAATTCATGTGCTGCGTGGATTAAGGAGGGTTTTTTGAGATAATACTCTTTGCAACTGGGTGAACCTCATTGTATTATGCTCTACTACAGGGCCGTATAAATAAACGATTTTTACTTTTGCCCAGCATTGGGACAATATAGGCTAAAGGAAAAAAAATGTTTTCTATCCTTACAGATAGATCTCGTAGTGCAGTATATGCCAACTAGTCTATGCGCCAAGTTTTCGTGAAAAATAACAGTTAGCCCATATTATTTATTCATTGTATCTTCACGCTGGACGTAGATTTATAGCATGCTACAGAGTGGTTGGCTATAAAATATTACTTAAAGAGTCCAAATATTTTTAAATAATATGAAATTAAAAAACAAATCTTCAACGTTAGGCTAACAGACCTTCACTAATATCTGTTGGAGTTTAAACACTCGGCTCGACACCGAGAGTTGAAAATTGAATGAAAGAGAGAGTATGATTTTCCCCATGTAAACCTGGTTTTGTGCTACTTTCACAACCCACCTATTCTTTTGTTATATTTGTTGGTTTTCCTGTACTTAAATCTATACATATAATAAATTGTTACGATGTCAAAACTGTACATTAAATATTTAAAATAAAATTGCTATGAGTGTGGGAACGGGTCTGATGAATGGGCCACGGCGCCCTCACCTTCCGCCTGATGCAGGTCCTCACCGGCCATGGTTGTTTCGGGAAGTTCGTGTTCAGGATAAGGCTGAAGGAAACACCAGGGTGTCACCACTGTGTGGATCGTCCGGAGGACATGGTAGAGCATACGGTGGAGGTCTGCCCGGCTTGGGCGGAGCACGGCCGCGTCCT
This sequence comes from Apamea sordens, assembly GCA_945859715.1. Classification (NCBI taxonomy): domain Eukaryota; kingdom Metazoa; phylum Arthropoda; class Insecta; order Lepidoptera; family Noctuidae; genus Apamea; species Apamea sordens. Next base: position 20,008,021 of record OX243998.1, on the reverse strand, counting down.
CGTGGCGGTGATCGGCGGCGGTACGGAGCGAGAGTGCATGGAAAGCCGTCACCTCCTTTTACGAAGCAGTAATGCTCGCGAAGGAGGTCGCGGAGCGCGTGAGGGAGAGGTAATCTCTGCGCCCTCACGCACCTAGTCGCCGCAGGAGACGCCCTGGACGTCGGGGGTCGACAGCCGACTCCCGGCCACCGTAGGCGCGGGCTTACGGGCGGCGAGCAATGGGCAGCTCGCCGCCCGGTAAGGACCAGGCCCGGATCGACAGCGCGTTGTGTTCCACGCGCGCCTCAAAGAGATGTCAGCACGAACTGACGGGGTCCGCTAGGGCCGATGCCTGCCAGGGCCGCGGGTTGTTTGAAAGAGATACCGTGGCCCCTGGCACAGGCAACTGAAGGAATATGGGTGGGTTTTAGTCAGTAAAAGTCTGACACGCCCTCCTGCTCCGCCCAGAGCGGGATAAGTCATATGATGATTTCCCACCCAAAAAAAAAGATAATTTATAACTTGGTTTAACATTTTAATTCTAGTCTATATTTTTAATTGTATTATCTTTTGGTACACCACTTTTACCATTTTATAATTTGTCATTGAAGAGCGGGGCCTCCTAGCACAGAATTATATTTTACTTAAAAGATCCCTATGTAAGATTTACTGTAAAATTTGTACAAGTTAATGCAATAAACCTTTTTATTTTATTAACACATACGGTACTTTTAATCTCGGTATTACGTTTTTGGGATATTTTCCGACATCCACGCGGGCAACGCCGCAGGTAAAAGCTAGTAAACTGGGGATTATGTTTTTATTTATTTACAAAAACCTTAACGTGATTATTGTAAGTAGTTCCGTTTTCGAGAAATTTCCGGCAAAGAAACAAACAAGAATCAAAACATATTCTGACGCAGAAATATTGTGTTAGAAATAAACTTCTGAATAGCTCCCTATTCAGAAGTTTATTTGTAACACAATATTACCTATTACATGTTTGCCAAAGAAGAAAAAAAAAATATTCTTAGGGCTTATGAGGAACTTAAGTCGGTATCAATAGGACTTAGGACATGTTGTGAAAAAATACACGAACATTTACTTTCATAGCTTTTGTTATGTTTACTTTGATGTGATGTGATTCATCTATACACAAATAATTATTAATAATATATTATAATATTATAAAAAGATTTTCTTTTTGACGGAAGTTACAATAAATGTAAGAATCTTGAAGAATAAAAGAGGTTTATTCATACAGGGTGTCGTTTTGCATCCTCGTCAAATTCAAGGAGGTAACTATGCTACTGATTCTCGACACGAATCAATAATAAAATAAGTACTTTTTTTCTAATTTTCGGAAATCTCCATGTGTGGGACACGCATATTAAAACGCGGCCTGTGTGAGGCCGCACTGTAACTGCCCGTTTACACACACATAAATACGCGGCCGCTTATACAATACCAAAACGCGATTTTGTTCTTTGAAAGTGGTGTATTCTGAAATACTGTCAAACTTGAATAACTTATATTATATTATTTACCAGGGATCGTAATTTTATTTGATTATTTATGTCTTTCATAACAGCCTCCTGAAATTTGACGAGGATGCAAAACAACAGCTTGTTTACAACATTTTATGTGGGAATACGGACTTCTGCCTTTGTCCGTTTACTTATGCAATTTTAATTTTCTCACGATTTAACTTTGACTTGATTTGAATGCAAAGACCATGTTTTTCTGAACAGATAGGTTTTAGTTTGAAGAAACAGGCCCTGCCTAGTTTAGGGACCACTGTTCAAATAACTATGTTTTATATTCTAGTTACAGTAAGTATACAATGTTATTATTTTCGGAAATTTATTTTGTAACAATGGACCAATAAAATTATTCTTATTCCTCGATTCGATTTCAATTATACAACGTGTAACTGAATTAATGCACATTATGAAAGTAGTTTGTTCAGAATCGTTTACTGAATCGATTTCTGTAATTTTTAATATAGGTAATATTTTATCCCAAAAATAAATAAAACTACGTAAATTACTGTCACGCTGCCGCTGTACAGGCAAAACAAACCAAAATGGATGAAATACCCACTAAGCTAGACGCTTAAACGAGTGCGACTGTGTGCATGCGTAGATTTATAATGTGACCATAATTTTCTCCCACAATCAGTATAACTAATTTATTTAAAAAAAACAATGTTTTTTACATAATAATAAAAATTCAGTGTATGTATTATGATTATAACATAATATTCTAATTGGGGTGTCTGGTGGTGTGCGTTAATTCCGGGATATGTTGTATATTTCAAAACTGTAAGCCAGACCTATGGGAAATAATACGTTATCCACAGCATTTTAGTTTGTAAATAGTTTTAGTTATATTAGGATATAATTTGGTTATTTTAGTGTTAGCTTTTAAATTGTAATTGGTCCCTATTAATAAATAAAAATACAACAAACAGAAAACACTTAAAAAAAAATAAGCTTAAGTCCTGAAAAACTGCCCAATTTGCATGCATTTCTGTCAAATACAGCCGGTTGGCTTCCACTGAGTTTAACATGCATATAAGTAGTTTAAAATTAACTTCAACATTTTATTCAAGTAATTTTAATGTCTTTTAACTGCATTTTGAGCATAAATTAAATCTGATAAAATGATGATCACGATGAACAACGACGACGATGTTGACGATGTATGAAAATATTGTTTGGTTTAAAGCCAGAACGTTATTTATTATTTACTACCTACCTACATGTATTAGAGGTTACGGCCGTTTTGTCCTGTTCATTTTAACTAGAATGAAAAGTACCCTAAATATTTGTTGAGTACCTCAGCTGACCTTTTTGTATAGCATATACCAATACATCGACAAACATTACTACAGAAAATTGCTAACTTTTGCATCCATAACCCTCGAGGGTTATGGATGCAAAAGTTAGCAATTTTCCCGTGGGGTCCAAGTGCTCATGGACTCTTTAAGGAATCTCAAAACGGCTGATTGACAATTCCCGTGACTCAAGGGCTGGCTTTTACCTTGACCTTGAGGCTTAGCATTGCTATACAACGTGGTAATAGCGCCAGTCTCTTGCGAACATTCCAGTCGACAGTGATGCGGATGAATTTTTCGACGATATACAGGGTGTTATTGACAGCCCTCCGCAAACTGATAGGGTGGCTTCAGTATATCATATTAAGATGACCGGTACATGTAATTCTTTCAGGAACATTAAGGGAATCCAAAAAACCAGATTTGTTTTATTACCTCACACGCAACGTATCGTTACCGTGGCAAAACGCAGGTAGCGGACGGCAGCGCAGCGAGCTTGAGCGAGGCTGTTTTCAGCTGTTTTATTTACATAAATGGAGTGTTGCATACAGAGAACGTAATTTTACATTGAAATAAAGGAATATCAGCAGAAAAAACGGCAAAAAAATTTTTTTTCCTGAGAAAATTTCCAGTGGGATATGATTCAGAATAAGGAGCTGAATCAATCCTGTGTTTTTGTGGAGGGCTGTCAATAACACCCTGTATTTTAGTTTGTGAATAGTTTTAGTTGAGTTAGGATATAATTGTGTTATTTTTATTAATTAATTAGCTGTCAGTTGTTACATACTTATTATTTTACCATTGTTATGTTTTAATCAATTTTAATTGAAATAATTATAGCTTACAAGTTTAAACATCATGCATTGCACAATCACAGTTTTTGCACAATTCCACAATTACAGTAACAGTCAACGTAAATTTCTCTCTCCCTTACAAATAAGGTAATTTAGATTTTTTTTCATGTAATGCCCTTACCTCTATCTAGTTATGTGATAATTAATGTTTGCCCCCCATTGAATAGGAACCAAGGGTAGCCCAAAATTAGCATTACCTTCACTCCATCAGTAAATAAAATCCCTTGATGAAAGCGCTGTGATTTGAATAGAACAGCTGAATTAACCTTTAAGTACCGACGTGCGGTCTGACAGGCCTCGACAGCCACTTGACATGCTTCTTTACCCCTTTCCCTGCTGAATTCCGATCCCTGCTTTTAAGTAGCTGCAAGGACAGTGCCCACGTTGACATCGAAACGGAAAGACGTGACGTCGCGCGCACATTTGGTGAGTAATTACGATTTGAAATTCCGACGCGGCCTCTCAGGCCTCACGTCGGTACTTACGTAAGTTTTTTGTTTTATTCTTTTGTTACACTAAACTATTATTTTTACAGATATTGTAAACTATGGATAGACCAGGACCTTCAGGTAGTAAAAGAAATAGTTCTGTGATAGATATACAGCATTCTTGGTTCTGATAAGCTAGAGCATCTGAAGATCAAGCCGAAGAAGTCAAGACACGCAAGACCTTCCTCTCTTGTCAACCTAAACTCAAAAGAAAATCGACGTATAGGTGCTATTCGTGGAAAAAACACATTTGTTTACAATGCGCGAAACAAGTGTGCCCTGACTGTGCTTAGAATTTAAGGTGTAGTTCGACTGTGGACATTTTTTTTTGCAGAGGTTTATTGTTCCTACTATAGTTTTTTTCTTAAAGATATATTAGTCTTAAGTACGAAATACCGTTTTTTGTTATTCTCAGAGGATTATTCTTTGTGTTATAATTTTTTATATCTAATAGTCGGATTTTCCCCCAAAATTCAAGCCAAATATTATTGTAGTCTTAAATTAAAAAATATAATAAAGTTTGTTTTCTTTCTATGCTTATTTTTTCTTAAAACCCTTTATTTCCATTATATCGCAGAGACAAATATTTAAATCAACACTTTCTTAAAAAAACACAACATAATATAAGCGGCTTCTTAGGCCTCACGTCGGTACTAACGTTACAAAAAATGCACGTCGGTGCTTAAAGGTTAACATTCTACAAATGAGCAGCGAATAGTGTGCTTAGTTAAGGCCTATCTATTATTTAATGCAAACGGTTCATTTTGCTGCCAATCTGCCAAATTGCATCGAGAATATGAATGTTTATGTAAGTGGGGAAATTATGATTGCTTAAAGTAATTGAGCGTGTCAAACTGAGATATTAAACCATTGTAGGCGTAGATCTAAATAATGTTGATCTAAACTAATGTTTTTAAAATAAAGTTCCAAGCCCCGTTCAAGATCTACGATTTAATAAATTCAAATCATTCCTTTTATACCGTTAAGGATGATATCGAGGACAAAAAGGCTTGGGATTAAGCTGCTTCCAATTTTTACATATTAAATGTTTTTTTTTTCTGTTTTGTTGTTGTTTTTTTTTATACACTTTGCCATTAATGTATTTTATATATATACTATGACATTTGCTTACTTTGTAAAGTATTATATTACCTATTTTAATTATTGTGAATGTGAAGACTACTCGTATGTGGGTCATTTTATTAATATTGTTTTTTATTATTCTCTCTGTTCTGTTAGTTTTTGTCATGGCAGTTTGAGTAATTAATGTGGCCTACCCAAATGTCCTTTCTTTGGTATTGTTCGTCGAATCGTCGAGTTCCTTAAGTTTTGAGTTGAGCTGCTCGATTTCTGACAAATGCGTGCACTGACTGGACAGGTCCCCTCAATCTGTGTGGTTCTTTCCTCAAAAAATCATCTCAGATATCGATCTACATGGTCTTCATATGATCTGACCAAGATTATGTCTGGACTTTAAAAGAGACTGTGACCTCTGAGTTTGTTTCGGCCTTTCTTCTCAGACTAGTCAGTTAGGAAACGCCGACCTCATCTAGTTTTAAAATATAAATAAATGACGGGTAAAAGTGTTTGTACAAACCTACTTACAAAATAAAATCATTTATCATTTAAAGAGAAAAGATTCGATTTTATGTATGTTTGATTGTTACGCTTCCACGCTGAAATGGTAAAACGGATTAGGATGAAATTTAGCACATGGGTAGACCGTGACTTAAATTAGGACATAGGATACTTTTTATCTCGATATTCTCACAGGAACGAGACTACTGCGAGTGAAACCGCGGGGCGCAGCTACATAATGTGTAATAAGGGTAAACTAATTTCATTATCATCTGATTAGCTTTTTCCCAACTTTGTTGGGGTCGGCTTCTAGTCTAACCATACATAAGTACCAGTACTAAGCATGGAGTGACTTATCATCTGACCATCGCAACCCAGTGAGGTACTGGGTAACACGATTCCCCTTGGTACAACTGGTTGTCAGACTTTCGAGCTGCTGAATTACCTGTAACAACTCCATGACGAAGTTTCACTTCAAAAACGGAGAGTCTTGTAGTTTTAAATTAGACGTAAGTACTACAGCTACTACCCGAAGAACAGAATTATAGGCGGGCAATTTCACATTTATAGTTATGCAAATTCGTTATATCAAGCGTTAGATCACACTATTTTCATTTATATGACCCAACTGTTTTACAACTTTAGACTTAGCTTTTATGGCTAATAAATGTGGAGATTGGTAGTATCTCCCGAGTAAATGGGTCGTAGAGAAGTTTTTTTCTTTTTATTTGTAAATTTATCAAATCACTGTAACCTTTAGTAGCGATAAAAACCAATGATTATAGAAGCAATTACAGTTTTTGTCAAATTATTACAAGAACGTTTCGTGACTCTTTTTTGGACATTCCAAATTATTTAAGGACTTACCAACTAAACACATACACAGCATTAACCCAAAGTCTTTGTCGTAATATAGATTTAGCATGACGTATCTAAATTATAGGAAAGCACGGCACTATCCATTACCGTACTGAACATTCATTATCATCGTCACTCTCCTGCCCATACCACAAGTTGTTTGAGGTCGGCGCAACATGCCTTTGTCTTCCATACTTCTCTATCAGTCGTCATCTCGGTTGTCACACCCCCCTTTCTAACCATATCATCATTCACACATTCCATCCATCGTTTCTTTGGTCTTCCCCTACTCTAACAGCCATTTCTTACAACATTTCCCTCATTTCTTCGTAACACATGCCCATACCATGACAACCGAGTTCCACACAATTTTTCAGTTAACGGTGCCACTTCCAGACCAGTATTAAAATATTATACAAGAAAAAATAATTATAAACATCAAATAATAATAAAACAATTAAAATGAATATAACGTTATAGCTTACAAATATGATGGAGTTTCTTGTCCGTTCTGCTCCGTAAGAACCTACTACGCTATGAAAAGGGCAACTAGCTTCATCTTTCCGACTGACCGAACTCTAGACAGTTCAAAAGTGCCTGTAATTGGTTTAATTGAAATAAATGCTTGGAGTTTGAGTTTGATAACGGCAGAAACAAATTTAAAATAAATCAATTAATCATAACGACCCTTGGAGTTATTGCTAAAAAGGCATTTAATTTAGCTCCAAATATCTTTTACCCTGTTAATACAATTTTGTTAATACAAGTTTGCTAAACGTTGTTTAGTTTAATTCGGATAAAGAAACTTTAATCATTGTGAAGACCATTAACTTAGTTTAGATTGTTATCTATTTGATTTATAGTTTCACGTTTATCAAGCAATTTCTTGTTAATTTTATAACAAGAACTGTGTAAGCGCCGCAAGTCGCCTAAGTACAGAGTTTTGTTACAGCGTTTTCTGAAAAGCTTTTTTGGAACGAAGTTCTTTAACACGACTTGCGGTCAGAGTAAACTGATAGAAATTGTCACGTACCTAACGAAAAACTTCTAGCATCTTGAGCCTTTTAAGACAACACCAATTACAAGATTCATGTTGTCTTTGTTGGCACCTTTGATATTGTGGTTGGAGAAGGTTGTAAATAAATGCCAGTGTCCGGTATAAAGTCTATTGAATATTAATTAGCACAGTGACGTTTCCTACTTACATAATCTATTTAGGAAACAAGTGGTTGCTACAGCGCTGGGAAGACGACTGCTGGCTACACTGTGTGCGCGAGGAATATTGCATTTAGCATTGTTAGCATTATTGCTGCCTGTAGTTCCTACAGTCTTAAAGGTCTAATTATGATAATGATTTTATCATTAAAATGGTTCTGCGTTACATAAAGAAAAAATAAAAACAATAATTCAAAGAAAAACAAAACC